>JANBXA010000726.1:20457500-21847500 GCA_030556225.1 Cricetiscus sungorus
TGGGTTAAGCTGAAAGGAATGCAGCTTATATCTGTAAGTAAGCTTCCTAACATTACACTGTCTTTTTATGTACATACTCAGAGGCAGTACTAGGCTGTCATGTTGATTGCCTTTCATCCCCGAGGGTAGTTTAGGCCCTTGAAGAATTCTCTTAGAGAGGCAGAGTATGGTCACATTCTCTGTAGAGATATTTACTTCCAATAATAAGAGGAGATAAAAATAAGAAAGTCGGGCCAGCAAAACTGCTTAGTGGTTAAAGGTACCTGATCCTAAATCTGAGGACTAGAATTTAATCCGTTGGAAAGAACTGACTTCTACTGATTTCCTTTAGCTTCCACCCACACATACACACACACACACACACACAGAAAATAATTTTCTTAGTTCTTTAACAACTTTATACAATGTGGTTTGATTATATTTCCCAAAACCTCTGGTGTCTCCAAGATCCACTACCTTTCCCTATCTACCCAATTTTGTGTCTTCTTGAGAAAAACCTACCATGTTCAATTTGTGCTGTTGATATAGTCTTGGATGTGGAGGCCTTTCCACTAGACAATGGTTAATTTATGAAGACCTTTAACATTAAAGATAACTACCTGACTCTCTTCTGAGGGGCTATCAGTTGCCAATAGCTCTTCAGCTAGCGGTGAGACCTTTTGACCACTTTACTACACCATGCTGGGGCTTTTTTTCCAGCTTGAGCCCATGCATACTTTGTGTATGCTGTCATAGTCTCTTTGGGCTAGTATGTGTTACTGCCCTGCTATATCCAGAAAACAGTTTCCTTGTAGTCATTCACTTCCTCTGTCCTCCAGCTGGTCAAGGAGCAGAGAGTGACAGCCTTCAGAATGCTCGGACTTAAATGGGATAGCTATATCACACCCTGTCAGAACATACTCCATGAATGGAGTCCTATGAGAATTCTAAGTGCTTGTGAGAAAACAGACAAGAGTCTTGTGACCCCCATTTCTTCAAAACACAGAATCATTCTTGGAATGTGCTTTTGTGTCCCCCCCCCCCCGGGGTATAAAAGATAGGAATGAGTTTATTTTAGCTATTGTTGTTCATACACCTCTATTGAAAAGCATGCTTTTGCCACGTGCAGCTTGTCCTTGTGAGAGTAACGTTTACAGTACAAATTGTCTGATGCTCTAAATAAAGTTTGATATTGTATGAGACTTAAGTCTGCCTCACTTTTAGTCCCTGCTCTGCTAGGTTCATGCCATAAATCAATTCAAGAAGCAAACAGCAACCCCTGTCCTGAGGCTTGGAGATCATTGTTGAAGAGGGGAATGGAAATATGTTAAAAGCCAGAAATAGTGGATGTCAATAAAATAAAATTTGACAGTTTTAAAAATTAGCTAGGACAAATGGGCCATATTTTCTGTCCAACTCAATACTAAGGTAAATCTCTCTTCATCAAGAAGTGAAGAGGTGAAATATTACAAAGGAACATCAGCATTGAGGAAAGAAGTGTTCTCTCTTATCTACATATCCTTTAAACATCTGTCTTCTCCTCCTTGGTCTTCAGCTTCATCTTCTACAGGTATCAGATAAGGTTGGTTAAAGCACTATCAGGGCAACAATGCTAATCGGAGGTCTTAGGGAAGCGAATATCTAATGTGTATTAAGTACATATGTTGTGATGCTTAGAGAGCCAGAAGAGATGCCTGGGAACTGTTTCTGGTCAAAATTATTCTTTTGGCATCTGCTCCACCATCAACTTCAAAACTTCAAGATCCTCTTTAGACTATCTTTTCATTGATGATACCCAAATTCTCTGGATGTGTCAATGTATCCAGAGTCTCCTTCATGATAAACAGAAATATGCACACATTGTATCTTTTTAGAATATATGTATGTGCCTTTGGTCATACATCTATTAAACATAATAGGCTTCATTGTGATATTTTCCTATATCTACATAAGGTAATTTGACCATATTCACTGCCATAAACCTCTCTTGTACCAGTCCTACTCTCGTTGATTGTCTTTCCCAACCAGTTCCCTTTCTAATTTCATGCCCAGAACCTTCTATCTTACTCCAAAGATGCAGGTGCCCATAAAGGTGGCAGCACTCCATCTTGGCACAAGGACAGAGAGTTCAAAGCTGTCATCAGCAAGCCATAAGACCTAAAGGTCAAAGGTATGGCTACAGAAGGATGTTAGTCTAAATAACAACAGACCTGAATCTGAGGTGTGGCTACTCCTGACTCTCAAAGCTAGGGAAGGAGAAGTTGAATCTGAAGTATGCTGGCTACTCCTGACCCCAAGGCTAGGGAACAAGAAGTTGGAGCTAAGGTATGGTTACTGGACCCTTAGAATAAGTGAGGAAGAAAAGTCTGTTTGTTCCATATACATGATACTGTGTTCCCCTTTTTTGGTTATGGTATATAAGAGTGGTGAAAAATAAACTCGTGGCATTTCAGTATTGACTGATCAGCTCTCCTGACCTTTATTCTGTCTCTGTCTTTTCTTTATTGCCTATAGCTAGCCTTTCCCTCATCCACACTCCCCCACTCAGGTACGGAGTTGGGGCCACTTGACTGTCTCCAATTGCAGCCCTACAAAGACTGCTCCCGACACAAAGATTTAATTTTTATGATTTGTGGCAAAATGTTGAGTTAACAACATGGGAAGCTATCTCCTGGTGAAGGTAGCCCTGATCTGTACTTAAAAATACCTGAATTTGCTTGGTGTCTGACTTACTACTGATCTTTGAAGCAGACAGGGTCCAGGGGGGAAGTTTATTTTCTTGGATAAAAATCATTTCATCTTTGGAAAGCTTTTATTATTTTAAATCCTAGAGAATTCTGATTCAGGTTCTTTGGGAGTTACTAAGGATGACATACAAAAGATTGTAAACAGTGCTGGGAAGGCATTCCACAGCATCAGTTTCATTTGCATAAACATCAATCAAGCCCTTTGTCTTATATGTTTATCTTTTTTTTTAAAAATCAGTATTTGAAATGTAAAATTCTTGCAGTCAAATACATTGCTTTTTCTGGAAAAGATCAACTCACAGCTAAGAGATTTTTATCACTTCTTATGTGCCATCAGGGAGCTGAGAAATAGCCATGGCAAATCCAATATTCTCAGGAAGAGAGAATTCTGGCTGGTTTTCTTCTGTGCTCAGGCTTTTAATGTTTATCAATTCCGAGAAGCACAGAGGCATTCTAACATGTTCCTGACAACACCTATGCTCCCCCTTTCATGCATTATTTCTTATCAAATGTGTATGACTACAACACAACACAACATTTACCCTTGGCTCCACTGTGACAGAACATTACGATCTTTTACGCAGCTTACCTGTGCCCAGAGATACTTGCTTTTTTTCTGTATGTTTGTGTTGGAGGAAAGGCTAGGGTTCAGAAAGGCAGGGAATTGGGGAGACTGGAATGACAAAATCTTGTTTGCTTCTGTTCTTTTATTTTTTTCAAAATCATATGTTCAAATTGCTTGAGTGAAAAAGTCAATTTTCAAAATACCTGGCGAAACTCATCTTTTCACTATTTTACACTTGGAGTCAAACTGAAACAGTCAAGTCTAGCTCTAAAACATACATAATAAAGGTGTGACAACAAAGTGTGGGAGTCTACAAAATTGGTAGGTCCTCAATCTCCTTTTGTTTTCATCTTATATTGTGAATATTTTCAGCATTTTGTCTGAATGTGATAGAGATGTGTAGATAAGGCCTTGAGGGACATGGAATAAATGTTTTGATGGGAACTGGCAAGGGAATGTTCTAGAAACTAATTATAATGATAACATTTAAAGCACAACTATTTCCATTATACCATCACTATTATTGGACTATTGATATGTGCTTGATGTTCTGTAAATAGTACTTCATTTCTCATGATAGGCCTGTGTAGTAAATAGCACCATTACCTTGGTTTGAGGAAACTGTGGGACAGAAAAGCTCAAGTATTTTGCATATTGTTTCTAAGAAACTGTGAAATGTATGGTTATAATTTAAATCAAGCTGGAAGTAAGTACTATTGTGAAAGGTCAGTATAACAAGTAGCTATAGAACATCCATTACGTTCTGAAATAATTTTGCTCATATATGGTTTAGCTTTATTTTGGGTGGGAAAACATAAACTGAATGCTAATCACTTTCCTTACTGTTATGGCCAAAAAATTCACAAACACAGCTCAAAAGTATATTCATTTTGACTCATGATGTATGTGATGGTTTAGATGAGAATGGCCCCCATAGGCTCATATAATAAGCTCTATTAATTTTCCAAAGGATTAGAAGGCATAGTTTTATTGGAGGAGGCATGTCACTGGGAGTGGACTTGGAGGTTTCAAAAAAAACCATAAAAACAAACAAACAAACAAAAAAAACAAAAGACAAAACAAAACCCAAACCATTCCTAGTTAGCTCTCTTTTTCTCTATCTCATGGTTGTGTCTCAAGATGTAAGCTCCCAGCTACTGCTCCAGTGTCATTCCTGTCTGTGTACTGCCATGTTACTTGTCATAATGGTCACAGACTCTTACCCTCTGAAACTATAAGCCCCAGTAAACGTTTCTTTGTTTGTTTGTTTGTTTGTTTGTTATTTTTACAAGTTACCTGTTCATGGTATCTCTTCACAGCAATAGAAAAGTAACTAAATCACGTGGTTTGAGGGGCCACAGTTCATCATGGTGGGGAAGGCATGGCTGCAGGTGGCTTCATGGCAAGAGGCTGCTTGTTCACTTCTCAGCATGTCAGGAAGCAGAGAAAGAGGAATGCTTGTATTCAGTTTGATTTCTCATGTTTTCTCCTTTTTAGGAGCCAAGAAAGTACACTCACTTGAGGGCATATCTTACTCCCTTAGTTAATTCTCTTTGGAAAATGTCTTATAGACACACTGGTATAGCAATTTCCTCTGAGTTTAAACATCCCATCTGGAGGGTGACACCTTAAGGCTCTGCAAGTTTTAAGTTGATACATTCCCTTCAAGAGTAGGAGCAATGGCTATGGTATTTAAGCAGTAAACAAATGTAAAAGATTAAAGATTCAAGAGAGTTATAAAAACAAGATACACAAAGCCCCCTGCCCCGCCAAGGTTGTTGTCATTACCAGGCTAGGTGCTATTTTTCAGCGATGGAGCTATCTTTCAGTCATCTCTGCTCCTGTAAATGACAGTAGTTAACTCATTGGTTCACCAGTTTGTCTTTGGTACAATTTTTCCTTGGATCTGTCAGTGGTTCTTTGTCTGGAGTGACTAGATGTTTGGATTTGGTCTTCCCAGGAACAGTCTCACACAACACCGGAAGTTGTGTCTCATTAATGAGCTGGATATATATCTTCAGCCAATCAAGTTGACAATCAGGATACACAGAGCCCACCTTGGGTTGGGTGCCTATTTAGGGCTCTATTAATGTAATGCAAAGTAGTATTTAACTGTAAATATCTGAAATCCAATGAATATGGACTCTTTTCTGTAATAGATAGGGTTGATTCATTTTATTTGTATTTTTGAAAAAATAGGGTCTGATGGGAGATGTGATTCTGTATATATGTTTCTCATACTGTTAATAAAGCCCTGTGGCCAATAGAAAACTAGATAGGTGGGGCTAGGAGACTAGGAGGAGGAAGAGGAAGTAGTAGGTGGGGTCAAGATGTAGCCCGGGGAAGGAGCAGGACGCCTGCCGCGCGGCTCCCTGATAAGACGACCACGTGGAAATACTTAGATAAGTAGAAATGGGTTAATAATTAAGGCAGAGCTAGCCCATTAACAATAATGGTAACTGGCCAACAGGATTGTATCAAATACAGAGTCTCTGAGTGTTATTTGGGGCTGGCGTGGCTGTGGGCCCACGTGGCAGTGGGACCGGGAGGCCGGCGGGGAGACCTGCTATAACAAGGGTCAGCTTATAGTTCTTGTTAATGTAGTGCATGATTGATAGCCCAGGCTAGCTTCAACTCAATGGCAATCTTCATGCATCATCTTTCCAAATGCTATGATTATAAGCATGTGTCACCATGACTGACTTGTAATGAATAAAATTAGATTCATGAAATATTTATGTATTGGGAGAAACATCTTTACCCTAACAGACATTCTTAGCTTTTTTTTAACCCATGAAGTGAAATTCCTAGCATCTCTTACAGTTGCTGAAACTATCAATGTTTATGAAGTTGTATATGAGAAGACATAGATAGGCAGATTATAAAATACCATTTTATAATCAGAGATTTAGTCTGTTGTTTGAATTCAATGAATGATATTGAGAACTATGGAGGAAAGGAAGACAAGTGACTCTCATTGGTTTTCTTATTCTGGTTTCTTTGTTGAAGCCTCTCTAGTCAAGTGCAGACAAACATTTCTATACATTAGTTTAAGTTTAATTTTTGATGGATACTTTTTCTAGACCATTCTGCTTTCTTTGTTCATGAGTAACCAATAAAACTACAGTGACATGGTTGGAATAAAGATCATTTATATTCCTCTCTGACACTAATTGATTGTAGCATGTTGTTTTCCAGCAGCCCGCCAGCCCGCCAGCCCGGGCCCATAGCCGCGCCAGCCCCAAATAACACTCTGAGACTCTGTATTTGATACAATCCTGTTGGCCAGTTACCATTATAGTTAATGGGCTAGCTCTGCCTTAATCATTAACCCATTTCTACTTATCTAAGTATTTCCACGTGGTCGTCTTATCCGGGAGCCGCGCGGCAGGCGTCCTGCTCCTTCCCCGGGCTACATCTCGACCCGCCCCTACTACTTCCTCTTCCTCCTCCTAGTCTCCTAGCCCCACCTATCTAGTTTTCTATTGGCCACAGGGCTTTATTAACAGTATGAGAAACATATATACAGAATCACATCTCCCATCAATTGATGGAAGATGTCATTATCCTATTTTGTTTATCAGAGACAGGGAGAAAATATGCCTGATCCTTATGAAACAGGTATATAAGAAGACTATTTCTAACAATGAGGCTACCCTGTAGTATATACTTATTTAGTTCTTATATTATGATGAGAGAACATACTCTTAGTATTATTGCCTCTGAACTAATTTGAGAAGTCACTAAATTTATCTTTGGCAACTGTAGCCTTCCATTTTATATTTTCCATTTTTGAATACTTTCCATGTGCCAGGGAGTTCATAAACTACTTTATAACGGTATATATAATTTATTGGAATCATTTTCACAAGTCTGTTAAGCTGCTTACTGGAGTGCTTCTTGTATGTCCTGCACTACACTATTTATCCTTTTGTATTTTTGTTATTATTTATTACTAAAACTTATGATGTTGTGCCTAGTGCTGTTTCAGCTTTGTAGACAAGGAAACTAAGATTTCATAGGATGCATTGCTTAAGTTCACACACAGAGAAGTCACTAGAAATGAGGTTTGAAATCTGTATTTCATAGAAGAGGCTGATATTTATTCAAATAAAGAACAGTATTGGATTTAGGAACATGATGGTAGAGATAAATGTCTGGCTCAGGAGGAATATTTTTCATCCAAGAATTCATTCAACTTTTTTGAGTCATTCAGGTTAAAACTCTCAAGTTTCCTATTCTTTCTACAAATTCTTTAAAAGATCGTATGTATGAAGCAAACCACTTCTTCCTGTGTTCACTACTAACAGTCATTTGGATACTATCATCTCATTTGGATGATTAGATCAAATATCCTTTGCTTCAGCCCTCTATGCAGATATTGCCAGCTGTCCATCAAAGCACATTTGCCTTTCTTCTATGGTCACAGAAAAAACATGGCTGCTTGGCCAAAATATATACCCAGTTTTGCTTATAGTTATGTATAGTAAGTAAATTATTACCAGTAGAATATGAGCACATGCCATTTCTAAGTTAAGGGTATATAATATTTGGGCTTGCTTCCCCAGTAGTCTTGTTATGGTTGTTTTTTCCCTCATTAAACCTGGATATTTTGACATTCTGTCCTAATCTATATATACCATGATAGGGCTCTATTTAAAGTCTGAGTAACAACTTGAAAAAAATCTGCTTCCCTGTATCATTGTGATCAATGGATGTTCTGTGTGGATCTTTACCAACCACATTTTGAGAACTTTATGTATTAGTACCCTGCATTTACATTTTAACCATTCCTTCTCCCCCTTCTACTTCATTCCCCTTTCTTCCTGTCAAATTCATGATTCCCTCCTCTATAATTACTGTTTTACACACACAAGTGCATATTTTTACATTTGGTTAGGGCTGAGCAGTTAGGATTGGGAATCCTATCAGAGGGCTTGGCACTTGAGAGCATTTATTTTCCTTCTCCCAGCCACATTTACTGCCTATAACTGTTCATCTATGTTGAATCCCCATCCATTAAAATTTCCCCACTCAGGTTGGCATTGCCAATTGGTATGGTATTGCGAGGGCAATTGTATTGTTGAGGGTTCATGTGTGCAGTATCCCTATCATGTCCAGAAGATAGTGTATGATGGTAATTGTCCTGGTCCTCTGGGTATTAAAATCATCCTGTCCCTTTTTCATGATGCTTCCTGAGCCTTTGGTATAAATAGGGTTAAGTTGTAGATATATCATTTGTGCCTGGGTATCCTATAGTCATTTATTATATGTCTTTGACCAGTTGTAGATTTATGTAATAGCTTCCATTTGCTGCACAAAAAAACTTACTTGATGAGGTGTGAGAATAGCACTTACCTATGGGTATGAAGGTAAGCAATTATAATACAGTCAAAGGCTGTAGTAATTTGAAAAAAATCACCATAATATGTTCTCCTTTAGGATCTATGGCTTCTCCAGCCATTGGCTCATGGCCAGCTTTACAGTGCCAGACATGAATTTCCCTGTATTGTGTGAATCTTAAATCCAATTGGTTATTCCAAAGATATAGATGCCCATATTGTACCCTTTGGGATATCTTGCCAGATTGGTGATTGTGGTTAACAGTATTTACTGATGTTAGGGGAGGCTTGAACAGAAAGACCGGACACCAAGGCTTTCTGCTAGGAGGCAGCATTTACACATGCCAGCACTGGCTCAACAGATTCATATTCAAGGGTTGAACCCCAAGTGCTATAGGGTGTTGCCATATATACCCTCTTTGTTCCCCTTTGCACTTTAGTACCTGATGGCAGATGTGGTGGGACCAGGCGGCTGGTGGGGAGGAACAAAGAGTGGGACCAGGCTACCAGCAGCGGGAAAAACCTGCTCATAGCAAGTACCTTTGTATTCATCAATATGGTAAGATATGCTCTGATTAACTGCTTTATATTACAGGGCTGTCTTTTATGCTATATTTTCTTTCTTTTGTTTTGTGAGTGCCTTTACAGTATGATTGTTGTTCTCCTTTGGTACCTTGCACAACCCTTTCCCCATACTATGAGAGCTACCCCTTAGAAAGGAGTATGCCCCCACTTTTCATTTATATTTGAAACAATGTTGTTTTACATGTCAATTCCAGTTCCCTCACCCTCCCATTCCCCCCTAACACCCCCACAGAACCCCAGCCCATCCCCCTTCTGCTCCCCAGGGAGGGTGAGGCTTTCCATGGGGCTCTTCAAAGTCTATCTGTCATATCATTTGGATGTATGTACCTAGGCTGAGGGAGTATCCTTCTATGAGCAATGGGCTCCCAAAGTCCATTCGTATACTAGGGATAAATGCTGATCCATTTCCAGAGGCCCCATAGACTGCCAAGTCCTCCTGACTAACACCCACATTCATGGAGTCTGAGTCAATCCTATGCTGGTTTCCCAGCTATCAGTCTGGGGTCTATGAGCTCCCCCTTGTTCAGGTCAGCTGTGTCTGTGGGTTCCTCCAGCCTGGTTTTGACCCCATTGCTCATCACTCCTCCCTCTCTGTTAAGTTCTGAGAGGCAGTCAGGAGCAGTGGCAATAGTCTGTCATTTTGAGGTTGGGGAAGACACTAGGAGATGCTTCTATTCCACAGTTTCTTAGCTTTCCAGCACTCTGCTAAATTCCAAGACTAAACCAATTAGATAACCTTGATTTTAAAATCCATATATCCAAGGATCCAAGTCCCTTGGTTGTGGGAATCTGTTCAGTGGTGCTTCCATGTGCACTAAGCTGTTATTAAAGACAGTGCTTCTCAAATTTTAATAAATGTACAGATCACTTGGGTACCACTTAGCGTGCAATTCTCATTTAGTTAGAGTGGGATGAGGCTGAGAGTCTTATATCCTATAGATTCCCAGGTGATGCTGATGATGCTGGTCCATCAGCCACAGTTGGCAGTGACTTTACCTGGGTAGATGATTACAATGTTTCTGGGGCTACCTGCTCCTCTGCTTCAGAAATATTTCTTGCCCGAGGCCTGCTGGAAGCTCCCTAATTGTCAAGCTCTAGTAAGAACTATAGATGTTTTAATTTAAAAAGACTTTGAAACAATTAAAATAAAACATCTAGAGTGACTGTAAAATTCATGGACGCCAATTGTGTTGTTTTTATGAGGGGGATGGAATAGTATTTCTGCCTCTGTTTAATTAAGAAAAAAATGAAACAGTGGAGATTGTGGTGAGTGACAGACAGATGCCTGAAAGAGCTGCACATAACTTGGATGAAAAGTTTGTTTTGGGAATAAGATTTATGTTTGGTACACCTCTTAATTTAGGCCATTTTGTGGGAAACTTGCCTTTTCCACCTAGTCTTGTTTCCTTTTTAAGAGTTTTAAAGATCCTACTGCCACTCAATTCTTTTGACTCACTGCATTTAGAGTCCAGAAGTTTCTCTCAACAATATAAATATTCCTTACTTGAAAGCATTAAGTGCTCTACAGTCACCAATCCCTTAGGGTGTGTGTTTCAAACTATAGGGCTTCTTGTTTAGGCTTCAGGGAATCTCTGAACTCAAAACTTTTTCAAAAATTTATATATGTGCTTACATATAGACATATTTTCTTTGGTATTTTTTCCTAGGGTGAGTCTGAAACGGGATTCTCTGCTGTGGTCTCTGATTCCCTGAAGGCTAAGAGTATTCTTAGATGAGAAGATAACAGAACTGTTTTTGGTTTTTTAATGATGGGAGAGAAATGTACACTGTCCTATCACTTTGTTTTGCTTTTCTTCTCTGTTATTTTCCCTGCATTAGATTGTGTATTAATTGAGAGGAAGTGCCGCTCGTTTGGTTATGATGTTCAGCATTATTTGTCTTGCATGGAAAAATATACTCATAAAACCTAAAACTAGGCTGGGAAGTAGGTAGGAAATAGAGCATGGAAGGTAATCAAGGAAAATGGTACACTGAGCAGTCCTGGTAGCTAGTTGTTGTTCAGATAACCAGGAATAGAGAAGACAGGACTGGGATGGGACCTGGAGAAAAGTAGGTTGATACCTTTCCTGGGGCTTAACTTTATCTATGTACACTCAACTCTTTTATGGGATCGTTCTCAATGGGATATAAAGTGTAGGTCTAACATCTCAGCTATTTCCTGCTTGTTTCCTAGTTAAGACGTGCTATTCAATCAATAAAGATGAATAATTTAAATTCAATATCCCTCTGTCACTATCAGTAATACTTTTGTGAGTGATGTAGTACTATGGTAATTCAATTTGTTAGTTCCTGCCACACTTCCACGTGACAGTCTGCTGAAGTTGTAAACTTAATTTACTCTAGGCGCTTGACACAAGTAACATTGATGGGTTTTATCTTTAAAAGTATTGATTTTCCACTGGAAAAATCTCTCCTCTGTATTTGTGTTTATTGAATAAACAGACACCTGTCTGGTTAAGGAAAACTTTTTAAAGCTAAGAAACCTTCCTTGTTGGTTTAGAGCAGCTCTTGGTTGAACAATTTAAACCTAGGATGGGAGAGAACTGGGATATTACATTGTCTTATCTGTTTGGTCATTCCCAGAGTTAGCTTTTTATCATTTAGCATAGTAGAGTCTACTGCTTGGAAAGTCATGGTTTCATGTCCACAGTGGGGACAGACCACTTTTCTACACCTTTGACCCATTATTCACTTCCTTGAATTATGTAAATATATTATATACCAATTGGTTGTCAGGTGTTTTATACATTAGAATACTGTGTCATGTACATCTAAAATTTGTCTTGGCCCTCAAAGCATTCCTAATAAGTAACTCATTTCATTTGAAAGGGTTTCTGTATCACTTCATGGGTTGTGGATGGTTTCTTCTAGCTACACCAAAGTTGCTGTTATAGATTTTCAAGCATCCAAGCAGAGTACTTCTGACAAGATCTAAAGGGATTTAACTTCACATAGAACTCTTCTTAAAATGATGCTCTAAAACAAATTCTTTGTTCAGCTTCCTAAAAAATTAGAATGAATAAATTATATACATTGTGGTTATGATTTTTGTCTCCTTTTGAGAGATAAGTTCAACATATCCATTTGATTTGTTATATGTATCTTGCAAAATATGAAATAACAACTTAAAGAAAAGTTTGGATTCATTAGCAACCATATCATGGCTGCCCAAGTTTTGAGCTCCTTTGATATAGGCTCACATTATAACGTATTTCCATTTTCCAATGGAAATACTGCTTATGATTATAATTAATTATATGTAAGTATCTGGAACCCTGAGATTTATAGAGTAATTGGTGAGAACTAGAAGTTTCAATGCTTTAATTTTTGTAACATTTAAAAAATGTTTTATATTATGGAAAACTATATTATTTATTGAAGTAATAAATATTAGCTCTCAGGGACTCATTCATTTAGGTCCTACAAATTTCATATCATTGGGCTGGAGAGATGGTTCAGCTGCTAAAGGATAGGCTCACAACCAAAAATATCGGTTTCACATCATGGACAATCCTAGTTGCATTTATATAACATGTTTCATTTTCATACTGCAAAGAACATATGTGTGCACATATCTCTAGCATATGCTGAATTGGATCCAGGAGTCGTATAGTTGAGTTAAATGATAATTATGTTTTGTTGTTTTTTGGAAGAACCACTATGCAGCTTTCCATAGTGGATACATTGATGTGTATTTCCACCAATGGTATATAAAAGTTTCTTTTTGTTCATATCATCACTGGCATTTATTGTTTGACTTACAATTTTGACTGGAATGAGATGGAATCTTAGTGCCATCTTGACATGCATTATGTGACAGTTGGTATTATTGTATTTTTTCATGTATTTCATGGACATTTTATATTCTGTATTGAAAACTAGTTAATTACTGCATATGACCATTTGTACATTAGATCATTTTTGGTTTATTTTTAGTTCTTTTTCTGTTCCCATTTCAAATGGGAAGATAGTAATCAATAATATGTAAAATATGTGCCATTTTATATAAGTGCCTTGAAAAGCCACTGATATTGATATTTTGTCCTGGAATCAATTTCCATGAGGATGCCCAGGGCTAACCTCACACTTAAAATATCTTCATTAATGTTTTAATGTGTTTATGACTATATTCATGAGTATGACAAATTCATCTTAATATAGCTAGACATATTATATTGAAATATGTTCATGAGACTTTATATGTAATATCATATTACTATGAATGCATTATTGTTAAGCCCTCCATTTCTTTCTCTGAGGTAGAATAAATAGAATATTCTTCAAAATGGCTTTGCCACATACAAAAAAACTAAGTCTAAAGAGGTTGTAGAGTAAAGCGAAGAAATTAAGTCAACTATCCAGTTAACAAGTGCATCAAGGGAAGGTAGATTTGAAAATAAAATATGGATCTTCAGAATAGATTTGTTAGTGCCATATACTTCCTGATAGTTATAGAATGTCCTGGTGCTGGCCCCGAGAAATTGATTTCTTCCTTCATGACTTCCTTTTTAAAAATGTATTATTTATTCTTATTTTACATATCGATACCAGTTCCCTCTCCTCCTCCCATTCCCCCCAACCCCGCCTCCACCCCATCCCTCCCCCCATTCCACAGGGAAGGTGATACCTTCTTTCCTAGAGAGGTCTTCTAAATCTGTCAAGTCATTTGGAGTAGGGACTAGGTCCTCCCTCCTGCCTCTAGGTTAAGGGAGTATCCCTCCATGGGGAATGTGCTCCCAAAGTCCTTTTGTGCACCAGAGATATATCCTGGTTCCACTGTCAGAGGTTCCTTAGACTTCCCAGGCCATCTAACTGAGACCCACTTTCAGGGGGTCTGAGTCAGTACAATGCTGGTTTCCCAGCTATCAGTCTGGGGTCCATGAGCTCTCCCTTGTTCAGGTCAGCTGTCTCTGTGGGTGTCTGTAGCCTGGTTTTGTCACCTTTGTTCCTTAATCCTCCCCCTCTGAAACTGGATTCCAGGAGTTCAGCTCAGTGTTTAGCTGTGGATCTCTGCTTCTGCTTCCATCAGCTACTGGATGAAGGCTCTAGGATGGCATATTATGTAGTCATCAATCTCATTAGAGGTATTTAAGGTAGTCTCTCCACTATTGCTTAGATTCCTAATTGGGGTCGTCCTTGTGGATCTCTGTACAATTCCCTAGTGCAAGATTTCTCTTTAAACTTATAATGGCTCCCTCGGTGGATGTTTCTCTTTTCTTACTCTCCTCTATTCATCTCCACATTCAGTCTCGCTGATCTCTTATGTTCTTCTCCTCTTCCTCTTCTCCCCTACTCCTTTTCCTACCTCCCTTGACCCATGTTCCCAATTTGTTCAGGAGCTCTTGTCTCTTTCTACTTCACTGGGGGACTATGTCTCTCTCTCTTAGGGTCTTCCTTGTCTCCTAGTTTCTTTGGAGGTGTGGATTGTAGTGTGCTAAACCTTTTCTCTATGTCTAATATCTGTGTGTGAGTAAGTACATAGCATGTTTGTCTTTCTGTGACTGGGTTACCTCACTCAGGATGGTTTCTTCTAGTCTCATCCATTTGTCTGTGAATTTCTAGATTCCATTGTTTTTTGTTTGTTTGTTTGTTTGTTTGTTTGCTTTTTCCCCAATGAGTAGTACTCTATTGTGTACATGTACCACATTTTCTGGATCCATTCTTCAGTTGAGCGACATCTAGGTTTTTTCCAAGATCTGTCTTCTACAAATAATGCTGCTCTGAACATAGTTGAACAGATGTCCTTGTGGCATGAATGTGTTTCCTTTGGGTAAATGTCTAACAGTGGACTTGCTGAGTCCTTTGGTAGACTGATTCCGAATTTCCTGAGAAACCAACATACTGATTTCCAATGTGGCTGTACAAGTTTGTACTTCCACTGGGAATGGAGGAGCATTCCCCTTTCTCCACATCCTCTCCAGCATAAACTGTGGGTGTTTTACATTTTAGCCATTCTGACGGGTTTAAGGTGGTATCTCAGAGTTGTTTTGATTTGCATTTCCCTGATGGCTAAGGATGTTGAGCAATTTCAGTGTCTTTCAGCCATTTTAGATTTCTTTAAGAATCCTTTATTTAGTTCTGTACCCTTTTTTTACCCAAGTTTTTTATTGAATTATTTGGTGTTTTGGTGACTAGTTTCTTGAGTTCTTTGTATGTTTTGAAAATCAGCATTCTGTCAGATGTGAGGTTGGTAAAGATCTTTTCCCATTCTGTGGGCTGCCATTTTGATTTGTTGACTGTGTCCTTTGCCTTACAGAAGCTTCTCAGTTTCTTTTTTCTATTTTTAAAGATTTATTTATTTACTATGTATACAGTATTCTGTCTGCATGTATCCTTCAGGCCAGAGGACAGCAGGTTGGTTGCTGGGAATTGAACTCAGGACGTCTGGAAGAGCAGTCAGTGCTCTTAACCTCTGAGCCATCTCTCCAGCCCTAGAAGCTTCTCATTTTCAGGAGTTCCCATTTATTAATTGTCAATCTCACTGTCTGTGCTACTGGTGTTATGTTCAGGATGCAGCCTCCTGTGCCATTTTGTTCACAGGTACTAAAATAGGTTCTTTTATATAAAATGTATAAAATAGAAGTTAATCTGAATATCATTTTAGGATATTATCCTATATAAATTAGATCAGATTATGGGATAGAAAATATGACATCCAGTTTTGTCTCATGGGAACAAAACTTATTTTTGTGTTTATTATTTTATTTAGCTTTGTTTTTGCTCAATTTTCTCTGTATCGCTAGTTCATATTAGAAGAAATTTATGAAATATATTGTGTGATTGGGTTAAGCAGGAGACATTTATATTTTTGATCTCCATTTATGGAACAATTTGTGGGGTCATTATTTCAAAGTCTAAAGAATTTCCAAAAATAAATTTGTTATACTACTACTAGAATCATTTGGAGTATTTGATCCCTAGCTATATATTTATCTCCAAAATATATTAACTTTCTCTTGAAATTGAATTTCTTATCCTAGGCAAACACAAAAGTAAATCATAGGTAATAAATAGTACTTATATTAGGGGGAATTGCAGGGGTTAGAGTTATAGTACTAGTTTGCCTCAGTGGTCAATCACCAACCATGTAACTCTATTAATATTTGCTGAGGAAAAAATAAATATCATCATGGCATTGTCTATTTGATTGTGTTTAATGTACTCATTTATATGGTACTTAGCATATGTAAGTCCTCAGTCATTTTCCTGGAATTATGAATCTAAACATATTTAGATCATGCTTATTTCTGATCCATTCCAGATATATTATTTCTTCTACTTATGGACCTTAGTTTTGGGAGATATGCTAGAGGGAGGCTAAGAGGAACCTATTTCAGAAAATGTAATATCCTGTTTTTCTTGGAAAAACTGTACATAATCAGAGGTAATGAAAAAGTCCACATTCCTCCAAGAGAGTTTGCATAATACCATACAAAGCATTGGGTGTTCTTTAAAATGGACTTATTGATGTCAAGGGAATGAGCATAATGAACACAACACAGACACGATCATGATATGTAGCCTTTGGAAAAAAAAACCTAAATGCTCCTTGCTGAACCTATCAAATAAGATGTGTTGTCCCAGTAGGAAGGCTTATGGAAAGAGCATTGCAATAAGCCTCCCAATGCTACTCATAACAAGCTAAAATGAGACTCCCAGCATTTATCACAATATGTATCCATCCAATTCTTGAATATGTTCATCATCAGTATCTGTTTCTATGTACTGAGTATTTGGTGTTCACATATGGGTATTCAAGATTTTCAAAACAAAACAAAACAAAACAAAAAAACCCAGAAATTCATGAACTTACATACACTTGGAAAAGTGCCATACTCTGAACACAATGATTATTTTTTTAAACACACATTATACTTCTATGTACCTTCGGTGAATCTGAATAGCAGGATAAGCCTCGCTTAAAGAAGTAGAAACAGGGCTGGCGGCATCAGGTGGTGTGGCAGTAGTGGGTTTCTAAATGAAAACAAAATATATCAAGTGGGACCTATATCTTTTTTCAAAAGAAAGCTTTCAAAATTTGACTTTTCTACATTAACACCATTTCTTCCGCCTCAGTTGTTTGAAAAGCTCACTTTGTTTAATAAATATTATTTAGAATAATGCTTCAAGAGTATAGTAAGTGTAATATTACCTAAATATATACAATTTTGGTGATACATGGGTGAATATGGTTTTGTAGTTTTATATTTAGCTTAAGACACAATTGTGAAACACTACAAACCATTATATCAACCCTTTAATTTAATAGCTATAGTGGTTTAGCAGTATAAAAAAAGTATACAAGTGACATGTTTTGAAGAAAATACTCAAATAGTAATGCAGGGTTAGGAAATGCTTTTTCATAATCAGAAGGACATGATTACTTGAAAAGTATTTGATAATACATAGTAACCTGTTACTGTGTAGTATATTAAAACAAAACTAAGCGCCAAATCAATGCCACCATTTTTGTCTGCTAAAATAATTGTAAAATGCTATTTTGAATAAGTGGGTGGCATGGGCAAAGCAGTGATTAAGAAAGGGACAGTTTTTAGATATCTTTGCCCATAAACTTCCTCTATTGTCAGACTCATTATTGTAAAGGTACCTGAAATGAACTATTTTCTCTTCAGGGCAGCAAGTGAAATACTCACTTCTCATTAAAAATTTAATGTGACAAATGTATTACTTTGAAGATACAGCAAGTCAATTAGACAATAGGATGTTGTATCTTCCTTTCAGCTTTCTTAATTGACTTCCAAGTGTGACATTCTTCAAAACCTTGGCTTGTAATGTAAACTGAATTCCAGGGATTGGGTTTGGGATTGAAACTAGGCACACTTGAGCATCCACCAGAGGACTGATAGCTACATGCGTTTGTGGGTACAAAGATAAGATTTAGGATGTAGTAAGGAATTATGCTGGTCTAGCAAAGTGACAGTAGTAGATTTTTTCCTAAGGTCCATGATCTCATTAGCCCCAGGAAGTTGGCTAGGTTTCCAGTACTCTTGTTGAGTGGCTCTTAAGTCCAATTAGACAGCTTTTAGTTGTCACTGATACGTGAATACCACTTTTAGGGATATCTTGTCATGCTGGTCATTGTCATGGCTCACAGGTGATTTCTTCCCTTCCTTGGTAGCTTGCATATTATTTTCTGGAAAAAATTTCATGGCACTAGGCCACATTCAGAAGGCTTTCTGGTTAGATGCAGCTCAAATTATTCAAGTCTTGTGTCCTAAGGGTACAGAGCCTTCAGCTATAGGGCTTATTTTCAACCTTGGAGAGGCAGCCAAGGGCTGCATCAGTAGTCTATATATAATTCAGGAGTCACTTGGACTACTCTGACCAACCATTTGAAAGGTTTCTTATGCCTGGTACTGGCGTTTTTGTTAGTCCATGATTTTCATAGGGCTTGACAATTCTCAAGCTCTAGTAGCCTAACTTTGTTAACATATCTCCCTCCCTCCCTCCCTTCTTCTTCTCTCTCTCTCTCCCTCTCTCTCTCTCTCTCTCTCTCTCTATATATATATATATATATATATATATATATATATATGTATGTATATATACGCTTACATATACATATATGTGTGTATGCATATATTTGTACATAAATGTTTTGGTAAATATAAAATAGTACGATTCCTTCAGGCGTTATCAAACAACCATGGTGTTATTTGCTCCTCATCATTTCTTCTCTACCTACCTCCCTTCCTCCTTCCCAGCTGAAGCCCCCTACCCCTATTTGAACTTCCCATTTTATATCACCTGTATCCTGCTATTCCCCTCCAACCTCTACTCATATCTATGTTTACATTGTACTTTCTTGGTTTCTGTTGTTACTCCATGTTGTATGCTCAAATCACCATAGGTGAGCAGGAATTTGTAGTTTTTGTCTTTCTGGGTCTAGAATATCACCAACCTTTCTAGGTCCACCCACTTACCTGCAAATTTCATGATTTCCCTTTTCTATGTCATAGAATAGTGCTTCATAGTGTATATGTACCACATTTTTATTATCCATTTATTTGTTGAAGGACATTTAGGTTGCTTCCATTTCCTAGTAATTGTGAATAATGCAGCAATGAACATAGCTAAGCAAGTGTCTGGGGAGTATGATGTTGTGTCAATTGATTACTCCCTTAGTTGTATAGAAGGCTTTTAGTTTTGTGAGGTCCTAGTTTTCAATTGTTGGTCTTAATTCCTGGGCAAATGGAGGCCTATTCAGAAAGTCCTTTCCTGCATCTGTATCTTGTAGGGTACTGCCTATGTTTTCTTGATGATGGACTGTAACCTATAAGCCAAATACACCCTTTTCTCTTTAAGAAGATTTTGGTCAGGGTTTATCGTAACAACAAAGGACCAAGCCTGAACAGCATATTTTGTTAATTTTATTCTTCAGTTTTCATCTGAAGTTACAAAAATTAATGAAAAATTTTGTCTAAGGAGATTAAAGTTTTTAATCACTTCTCCTTTAATTAATTAAATTGTTATCATTTAAGAATTTGAAAAGTGCATTTAGGAAATATAATGGATGTATAGGTGAGAAGGGAATTTTGAAATTATGTATGTAACTTTATAGTGAGTCAAATTAGCATGTGAAATTGTAGAGAGAATAATAGAACATGAAGAGGCGTTAACAGATGCCTAGTTCAAGCCATTTATTTTCAGATGAGGACATTAGATCTAGGCAGAATAAAGACTTGATCAAGGTCACACCACACATGGATAAAATGAATGTTCTCAGTTATCTGGACACACATGGACTGCTCCAATACCCCAGTTTTATTTGTTAAGAATGGAAGAAATGTGGCAAGTTGAATAAATGCATGCCTATTACCTGGGAAATAACCTGTGAAATGGCAAAGCTCCAATTCTCATTGACAAGGTAAATGGCTTAAGGAAATTTTTAATAAATTTTCTGGTTAAATGATGCAAAAACAAGGAAAGCGGATAAATAATTCTAAAATGTTTGGTGTAGTGATAGTTTCCTGAAGAGGACAAAGGGATAGTGCAGCCCATACTTTCTGATTATACTTAATCATGGATTCTTTCCTAACCTCCTCACTGGATTTTAAAATGTGGGTAGAAGAAATTATTTTGAAGCCCTACAGCATTCATATGGCTCTCTACATTCTAATTGTCTCTTTTTAAAAAAAAAATTGTGTTTATTTAGTGTTTGTGTGCTTGTATATATTCTGTGACACTGCATGCATATGCATATGTGTGTTAGAAGATGACTCACAGCGTCTGCTCTCTCCTTTTACCATGTGTGTCCTGGGTTGTTGGCCTTAGTAGCAGGTGCTTCTACTTGCGGAGATATCTCATTGCCCTTGCCACATATGACCCACAGTATACAAGTATATACATTAAGTTCACAGAACAAAACATTTATGTAACAAAACATAAAGACATTTATTGGAAAACACTTCATAACTTTTATTTATAACTTAATAATTTTATTTATAATTTAATAAAGATGATTGCAAAGAAGCATGTTAATGGGATGAATATGGTTAATAATTTTTACATTAAACAATTAAAACATGAGACGTGCAGTGGTGGCACACACCTTTAACCCCAGCACTTGGGAGGCAGAGACAGGTGGATCTTTGTGTGTTCAATGCCAGCCTGGTCTACAAAGCAAGTTCCAAGACAGTCAACACTGTAGCACAGAGAAACCATGTCTTGAAAAAGAAAACAACAAAAGAATTAAATCCTGGTTCTGTCTTTATTTTCTTGGTGTTTGTCATTTACCTTCATTATAATCTATATTCTCTCTATGTATGTATATATAATATATATATATACAAACGTGTGTGTGTGTGTATGTGTGTGTGTGTGTATGTGTGTGTGTGTGTACTGTATTCTTTGCTGCAACTGTTTTTGTTGGAGAGTATCTTTCAGTATGAAGTAGATTCGAATTTTTCCACTTTCTTTTTTTTTAACTTTTAAATTAAAATTGCCTTTTTGAAGAATTTCATATGTAAGTACACTGCATTTATTCCCAGGCCCCCTTTGACCTCTTGAACTCATGACCTCCAGGAGCCCCCCTCCCGTGTGTATGTGTGTGTGTAATCTACAGCATACATTTAGTGTTTCCCATATGGACATGTGTTTAGGGGGAAGGCTTAGGTTTGGACAACCTATCAGGAAGCTTATAGCTGAAGAAAACTCCCTCGGCAACCATTAATTGCTAGTTCATCCTTTCAGGGGTAGGGCCTTGTGAACATTTCCTCCATTTATGTGGGCATTTTGACTGGTTGTGGTCTTGTGCAGGCAAGTCATATTGTTTAGAGTTCATGTGTATGAAAATCCTACCATGCTCAGAAGATACTATCTCATAGCAGTTCTCGGCTGTTACAATATGTCCCCTCTTCTGTGATGTTCTCTGAGTCTTAAGTGCAGGGGTTGGATTATAGATGGCTCATTTGAGGCAAGAAAACCTCATTTTGTATTTTTACCAGTCTTGGATTTCTGTAGTAGCCTTTGTCTGTTGCAACAAGCATCTTTAGTGAGGTGCAAGAACCGTACTAATCTTTGGATTTAAGAACAAGTGTTTAGAAGGAAGCTGGAAACCATGTTAATTTGGCAAAATGATAGCAGTAGGTTCTCCTCCAGAGTTTATGATTTCTCCACCCATGTTCTTATCCAAGTTACAGTACCAGACATGAGTTCTACAGAATTGAGTGTGCTGTAAGTCCTATCATATAGCTTTTGGTTACCTCGAAGATATTAGTGTCACCATTGTACTGTTCAGTATCTTGGCAGGTTGGCCAATATTATAATTCGCAAAATTTATAGAAAGTAAGACTATTTATATAATTTTCTCCCCTAGTACCCTGCATAGCATCTTCTGACATTATGATAATAGCCATCAGGGATGGGTCAAAGTTCTGACTGAAGTGGGTGGTATCTTTAGCAATGTGTTCTTAACCAAGGGCAATATCAATAGCCCTTTTTGCTGTGGTGTTTGGGGCATCTCTTGGATCCTGATGATGATGATGGTGGTGGTGGTGGTATGTGTGTGTGTGTGTGTGTGTGTTGTGTGTGTGTGAGTGTGTGTGTGAGAGAGTATGTGAGTGTGTGTGTGTGAGAGAGAGAGAGTGAGAGGAGTTTGTGTGTATGTGAGTGTCTGTGTGTGTGTGAGAGAGAGATTGTGTGTGTGTGTGTGAGAGAGAGAGAGAGAGCGCACGCACGCGCATGCGAAAGAGAGAGAGAGAGAGAGAGAGAGAGAGAGAGAGAGAGAGAGAGAGAGAGAGAGAGAGAGAGAGAGAGAAAGGGAGAGAGAGAATTATGTACTGTAAAGAAAGTGTATACAATAATGTTTACATATGGCTACTATTTCAGACATCCTTGGTATTATTTATCTCCTTTCTCTTTCCCTCTTCACTGCCTTCTCCTCTTGCTAATTAAATACCCATCCACATTTTTACCCATTCCTGCTTCATAGCACCTGTGTCCTACTATAATCCTTAACTACATTCTAAATTTTTTATACTTACACTCACAGACAAGCCTAGTCTTTATCCTTTATCAAAGAAACTTCTCTTTGCAACAGATGGAGACCATTACAGAAAACTACAACCAATCAAAATGCAGAATTGTGGAGCCCAGTTCCAATGGATACATCATTGTGATTAACTAAAACACTGATACTGGAGCCACAGTCTTTAAGAGAAAATCTGGTACCAATAGCATTTCTTTTTTTTCCTGAGGTGCTTGTGTTCATCACAGAGTCTCACAGAGCTCATATGGACTTTAGAGGACAGCTAATGTGTCAAAGTGTGTTCCCAAGAATGTGCTTCTCCACTATGACTATTGAAATAGGCTTTCTTCCCCAATTATCAGAACACTGTGACATAGTGTCTTGGTTAGTTTCTTGTCAATTTGACACAAGCTACCGTGATCTTGGAAGAGGTGCCTGAATTGAGACCATGCCTCCATTAAGCATGTTGGACACTTCCCGATGAAGTATTGATATGGAAGGACCCTGACCACTGGAGACTATGCCACCCCTGGGCATGTAGTCCTGAGGGGCATAAGAGAATAGATTAAGTAAGTCACGGAAAGCAAGCCAACATGTGGCATTCCTCTAAGTCTCTATTTCAATTCATGCTTCCAGGTACCTGCCTTGAGTTACTTCCCTTCATGATTGACAACAATTGAAAGCTGAAACAAACTCTTTGTTCTCAAGTTCCTTTTGTGTTTATCACATCAATAGAAACCCAAATAATATATTTCCTTCAATGAGATAAGAATATTTGGGTCTCAGAGAAACATCACTATAAAAAAACCTGTATTTCTCTATCTATTATTACATACATATACTATCTCAACTTTCTCTATCTCTTCCCTCCCTCACCTTTGTCTCCATGTCTCTCTTTCATAGTGCTTACAAATATCAATCAAACAAGATTTATGATGGATACACTTAGGGAAGAATTAATTCAGCCATTCTCTTTACCAATTTAAAAAATCTGAGGGTTTACAAGACAAAGAGGCTTATCCAATATTGTGATACAGTAGTGACAAATCTGGGCCTGTATGCACATCTTTTGTTGCTATGACCAACACAAATTTTGGCAGAGAATATAAATCTGAGGATTATAACAGGACAAGGTGCCAGAATACCCATTCCATTCTTTTGTCTCCCTATGTATGCACTGTGGATTTCTTTCTCATTGTGTCTTTCTCTTAAGCAATTACAATGACATTTGTCATAGAATGCCTTTTGCTCTTTTAAGTTTTTGCACCAGTTTTACAGACAATAAAGTATGATGTATTCCTCTTGATTATGTGGTTTTCCTAGTTCTTTATGTGGCTGGCTAGATTCTTTTCATCCTTTAGATCTTACTCAAATAAACACCCCTCCACATTCTCAGGTGTCCTCTGCCTGCCACAGTATAACTGTGGAAGCACTTCCTTCTTCTCATTTGCGACACTGTACAGGTAATAGATTTCTCAGCTGCTTTATTTTCCTTGTGCACTCAACAAGGAAAATAAAATGACCAATATATTAGAAGTACTCCATAAATATATAGTGAATGAATGAACAAATTAATGACTAAAAGAAGAAAAACAAAAGCTCTCTCTGTGATAGTTTACAGAAGTTAAATGTGCCATTCTCCTCCTTCTTGACCCTCTGGATTTTATGAGAAGTGGATTAGTTAGAGAATCCCCTGGATGGTTTCTGGAATACCTGACCCATCAGCATAATGCCATTTGCCGGCATATTTTATTCTTGCACTCATTTCTTTGTAAGGCAGCATTATTCATCTCCTTCATTGCCAAAAAGATATCATCTTGTATCTTCCGAGAAGAACATTTTATACTTTACAGTTTAGTGGGTGGATTTAGTAGAAACAGTAGCCAAAAGGTTATCAATAAAAGACTATTCTTCACAACATAATTGACAGACACATAGGATTGTATTACTGTTCAAAAAGACTTTCTTTCTCCTCCCATATCTATGAAATAAGTATATGCATCCACCCACAGACATGGAATTCACCCATGTAGCCTGCCTCAGCAAAATTGAATGTTAACAAATTTGCTATAAATAGAGCCATGAGATATACTTAGATTGTAGATTGTGTCCTCTCAGTCTGCGCTGTCACCAATTAGAAGAGCTGCATCTTCACTGATTTCCACATTATGCTGCGCAGGTAGACTTCAGACTTTCCTTTATGAAAGAACTAGTTGAATTTGCAACTTGAAGTAGAACTTGTCTGGTCCAATCTAGTGTGTGTCAGCCAACCTGCTCTCATTCTGGAGACTCATGAATGATTCTTTCCAAAGTACCAAGGTTGTGGTGTTTGACATTTTTTCTTTAAGCAGTAATACCTGATTCGTACAGTGGAATCATGGGAATTCTCACAATTTTATATGGCTGCTTCAGGGATCTGAGTACTTCCTTATGTTCTCTTCAGGACAATTCTTGCTAATGTCTTTGCCACTTTAGGAAGTGGCAAAGTGTTGACAGTGTTGATAAAACAGCTGGAAGCTGATGGATTCAGCTAGCTGTAAATTTCCTCTATTGTGTTTACAGTGCCCCTTGTATCCCGGATCTCTCCAAGACTTCTATCATGAAGGAATATTTTATTTTGTATTTTGTTAAAGGCCTTTTTTGTATCTAGTGAGATGATCATGTGTTTTTTTTTCTCAGTATGTTTATGTGGTAGATAACATTTGCTGATTTTTGTATATTGAATCATCGCTATGCTTCTGCGATGAAGCCTGCATGATCATCGTGGACCTTTTTTTTTTTTTATAATCTTATATTTGGTTTCGAAGTATTTTATTATTTTGAATCTATGTTCCTATGGGAAATTGTCCTGCAATTCTGTTTATTTGTTGAGTCTTTGTGTGATTTGGATTATCTAGCCACAGGGTAACTGTGGCCTTATAAAATGAATTATGCAACATTTCTCTGTTTCATTTTTTTGTGGAATAATCCGAGGAGTATTGGTCTGAACTTTTCTTTGAAAACTTGATAGCATTCTAACTAGAACTCTTTCTGGTTGGGAGACTTTTAATCACTGCCTCTATTTCACTATGGAACTATTTAAATTGTTTATATGATCTTGATTTAATTTTGGTAAGTGGTGCCTATTGAGAGAATTATCCATTTCTTTTAGATTTTGATGGAGTACAGGATTTTAAAGCATGTCCTTATGATTCTTTGGATTTCTTCAGCATCTGTTTATTTTATTTGCTTTTTTTTCCTTTTGTATAAATTTAAATTTGAAACAAGCTTGTTTTACATGTCAATCCCAGTTCGCTCTCCCTCCCCTCCTCCCCTGTCCCACCCCCAACCCTCATCCCATCCACTTTCTGCTTCCTAGAGAGGGTAAGGCCTTCCATAGGGATCTTCCATAGGGTCTATGATACCATTTGGGGCAGGGCCTAGGCCCTCCCCTGTGTCTAGTCTGAGAGCGTATCCTCAATTTGGAATGCATAGCCAAAGTCCATTCATATACTAGGGATAAATACTGATCCACTACCAGAGGCCCCATAGACTGCCCAGTTCTCCTAACTAACACCCACCTTCGCGGGATCTGGGTCAGTCTTATGCTAATTTCCCAGCTATCAGACTGGGGTCCATGAGCTCCCCCTTGTTTAGGTCAGCAGTCTCTGTGGATTTCTCCAGCCTGGTCTTGACCCCTTTGCTCATCATTTCTCCTTCTCTGAAACTGGATTCCAGGAGTTTGGCTCAGTGTTTAGCTGTGGGTGTCTGCTTCTGCTTCCATCAGCTACTGGATAAAGGCTCTAGGATGGAATATAAAGTAGTCATCAATCTCATTCTTGGGGAAGGACATTTAAGGCAGTCTCTCCACTATTTCTTAGATTGTTAGTTGGGGACATCCTTGTAGGTCTCTGGACATTTTCCTAGTGCCAGATTTTTTTTAAAACCTATACTGGCTCCCTCTATTATGGTGACTCTTTTCTTGCTCTCCTCTATTCTTCCCCTGACTCAATCTTTTCTTGCTCTCCTCTATTCTTTCCCTGATTCAATCTTCCTGATCCCTCATGTCCTTCTCTCCTCTCCTCTTCTCCCCTTCTCTTTCTCCTAACTCCCTCTCCCCTTCCCCCATGCTCCCAATTTCCTCAGGTGATCTTGTCCCTTTCTCCAGAAGAAAACAAACAAACAAACAAGCAAACAAACAAAAATGGAATCTTGAAATTCACAGGCAAATGAATGAACTAGAAGAAACAATCCTGAGTGAGGTAATCCTTTGTAGACTAGGGTGGCCTCAAACACATAGAGGTAGACAGATCCTGTGAATTTTTAGGCCATTGTGGTCTACAAAGCAAATTGAAGCATGGTCTTCAATGTTAACACGGAGGAAATCCTGTCTTACCTGTCTTAACTACCTCCCCCAGCAAAAACAAAACAAAACAAAACAAAACAAAAAACCAGAAAGGGGAAATGAAATGAAATGTCATCTTAGAGGACTTTTCCTTTGATGTGCATGTCGTGTCCTTCCCTGTCTTTTTAAAATTAGTTTTGGTATTTAGTCTATTTTGTTAAGTATTAAAATGGCTATATCAGTTTGCTTTTTGGGTCCATTTGATTAATATATCTTTTTCCCAACTTATTACCCTCAAGTAATATCTATCCTTGATGTTGAGGTGTGTTTCTTGGTGCAGCAAAAGGATAGATCCTGTTTTCTCTTAGTTTGTGCATTTTATTGATAAATTGAGACAATTGATGTTGGTAGACATCAATGACCAATGATTGTTGATTCCTCTAATTTTTGTTGTTGTTGTTGGTGGTGGTGGTGGTAGTGGTGTGTGTGTGTGTGTGTGTGTGTGTGTGTGTGTGTGTTTCCCTTCTTATGATTTTACTAGTGTGAGATTATTTATGTCAGAAGCAGTAGGAGAAGTATGAGTCTGCCTTCAGCCTACTTGTTGCCCTGGGAGGAGCTGCCCTTTGGGTTAGCAGGGGTGCCTACTGAGGTTCAGATCTGGGACAAAGCAAGTTGGGGGAGTAAGATAGGACGGGGAAGATCTGTGGGATTCTCAGGAGATGAGATCCGGGGAGCACAAGGTATGCTGCCAGAGGCTATTTTACTCTAGAGCTGGGCATGAGGCTGGACGAATGGATCTGGGGGAACAGAGAGAGAAGAGAAGGTTTGGAGGCAGCCCGTCTAGTTTTCTGGCAGGTTTGGCCTGTGAGTTAGCTTGGTGGTGTCTGCTGATGTTGGGGGCTCTTTCCTTGTTCTGCTATGCTGATGTGTTCCCAGACAATGTCTGCTGTTATTAGAGGCTGGGATAATGGGATAAGTTGGGAGAAGAAGAGTAGGGAGAGAAGATCTTTGTGCAAGGTTGGGAGCAGTGCTGGGTGGTGGTGGTGTTGGGGGGATGGGTGAGCTGCCTAGGATGTTCTGTAGAGCTGTGGATGAAACTAAGAGAATTGGGAGAGCTAGTTTTGGGGGTTTTTGTTTTGTTTTGTTTTGTTTTTGTGTTTTTATTTTTGTTTTTAAAGGTATTTGTTGCAATGTGAAGCATAACTGACACAGTATCCATGTTTCTATTATTATTATTTCCGAGTTTGTTTTTAAGGAGTCCTAAACATGGTGAGTACCTGAGGGAGAGTTCAATGTATACATGATGGAGGGTAGGAAAAAATAATCAATTTTCTTTTCCTTTTGATTCTTCTTACACCATTTCTCATTTCTCAGTCTTGAAACTCATGACCTTAACAAAGTAGTTAGACTGATTTCTGCTGTGATTCCTCTCCCATTTTACTTTGAGATATCATCATCTCCATTCTATGTGCTGCTTTTTAAAATAGTTGCATGTATTGATTATCATTACTGACCTTTGGTTTGTACTTACTTTTTCTTTCTTCCTTTTTAGACAAAGTCTCACTATGTTTTCGAGGCTGACTTGTAACTCATCCTCTAACTTAGTGTAATGCTTCTATTTTAGGCCCAAGAGTGCTAGGATTTCAGGAACATACTATTGTATCTGGCTTTGGTTTGTATGCTTCTAAAGGAAAACAGGGTTCCTTTTTGGGTTCTTAGCCTCATTAGTAAAGAATAAGATTTTCTTTACTAAACAGATTTTCTTCTGGTAAGGAGACTCAAAGACAATTTTATTACAGTTTTAGAGAAAAACAACAGCGCTGGCTGGATGCTTCTGGCAGGAAGGAGACAGAGAGAGTCAGACATTTTGAATTTAACAGTGCAAAAGCTGAATATCAGGGAAAGCATGCTTAGGCTTTTGACTGAGCCGGGCAGAGTTATGGTTACTTAGTTCCCAGCCCTGGATCTGAACCCCATTCTAGGTTCTTTTTTTTTTTTTCCTGAGACTGTGGAGTGCATCAGAGATACATGAGCAGAAACAGAAATGAGGACAGCTTATTTAAAAGAGAAGGGAAGGCTCTCTTGAGAACAAGAATGGGCTAGTGAGCTGAGCTGAGGACTAAAGCCCAAAGAGCATTAAGCCAGGAAGTGTACTGGCTTTGTCAGGACATTTACACAGCGCACTCCTCTCCAGTTCATATTTCCCAAGCTTTTCTTTTGCTTGCTCTGTTAGGTTAGTGAAGAGCAGGTGAGGAAGGGCTTGCAGTTTTCTCGGAAAACTGTCTTCTTTCATATTTAATCCTGAAAATTCAGTCTTCAGTCCCTACTATCCTGCCACACACCATGCATGCACATGCATGTGCATGTCTGTGTGTGTGCACACCTGTGTGCTTGTGCATGTGTGTGTGTGCATATGTGTGTTGAGACAGTTTCTCTTTATGTAATGCAAACTGGCTTGACTAGCTCAGCTTCCTCCAGCCTGAGATTACAGGTATGAGCTGTGTGCTGTCATTCACAGCTGCTTATAACTTTAGGAATTAAAAAAAAAATTAAACCCCAGGTTTTCAATACTTGTGTTCAGTGAATCAATTCATACAACAAAAAGAGAGTAAGTAGTCAGTACTCTCATTGGGAACTCTATTGTCTTTAGGGGAAGGAGGAGTCTATAAACAAGTGTTTTCTGAGCGTTTCATTGCCTTAAATCAGTTGTGCAGTAACATGATGCCACTATATTCAACCCCTTCATGATCCAAAGAGATTCGTTGTAACCTCTGTCATAGTATGGAGGAGGACTGTGAAACTGAAGGGCAATGTTGTATCACACTTTCCCAGACTCCCCAAATTTTTCCTCTCTTCCCATCCCCACCCATTCCACACATTGCAGCTTGAATTATTTAGTTACGCAAATCAATCCATTTTTCTCTGTTCAGTGGTTGGACAATAAAAGTGAGATTTACTGCAGCAAGTGAATAGTAAAAAACGAATTAGCTGAAAACAAACAAAAAGCTGCTTGCATGGCAATCTTGTGTGTTAATCAAAACCTCGAGGACAGGTCAGAGATCAATATTTGTCTAGGAGATGAAAGGAAGCAAAGCTTTCCATGGAGAGTAGGAGAAGAGGAGGTTCAGAAAAATTACAAAGAAAATGGAAAAAGGCAGAAGGGCATCATCAAAAGTGACCAAAGGCAACTTTTACTGGGTCCTTTGGTGGGCGATGGTAGGGAGGCCTCCTTTATGTTTGAGAAATGACAGTATTTTCTGTGCACATATCAAAGTTCATTTTGATTGTCTCGTCTAGGGAAGAAGGCCATCTGTCAGTATTCTCCAAATAATCTACATAATTGACTTTCAAACAAGCCTCAAAGAAAGGGGCATTTATCACCCTAATTGTGGCAGGCAGAGTGTGTGTCACTGCCATTTTATCAAGATAATGGTAAACAGACACCTGGATTTCTTCTTTCCTGTCTTTTCTCTGATTTCTTTCAATTTATATGTGTGGCAGCACTTCCCCATGGGACCAGATACAGGAATATATATGCTGTTCAGCTGTGCATGAAAGGACAAAACTTGTTTGCCTTTTTGATAAGCCCCAGAGTCAGCCACTCTCTACCTGCCACCTGGCATCCATTTGTGCACTCAATGAAAAGGTAGTTAATAGGGGAAGATCACCAAGAGCCTATGTACCAATACTAGACTTCTGAGAAGATTGAGTCTACACACTGGATCTCCTAGGGAGATCTCCCAAAGGGAACATGCTTTGAAGTGCCCTTTGGGGAAGAGATGCTACCAGAAGAATTTTCTCTGTAGATCCCGGCCTAAAGCAAATGAACTATATTGGCTTTAGTCCTGTATAAAATCTGTTAAGGGATGGTGTCCTTGTTCTTACAGGTCTATGATGGGCTGGAGGAGGAGCTGAGATGCTCATGACATTCTCTCTAAACTGCTTTAATTCAACAACTCAGATCAGTAGGAAAGTGTTTTTTCTTACCACATATATGAAAATGAAGCCCCAAACCTCATTTTGAGGGTCTTCTTCCAGGATATACGATAACAATGCTTATAGGCAGAACATTTAAAGAGTTCCTTCATGGCTGGCACATAATACTAGAGAATTTGGGGTGTACTCTTCATTTGCTTAGTCTGATAAAAAAAATTTAAGGGACTCAAAGGGAAGCTCAAGAATTATTTTATTATAATTTAAAAGAAAAATGCAAGACAGCAAATTGTAAGTTTCGGAAGCTGCCCAGAAGAGGAGAATGGAGACAAGAAGAAGAAAAGAAGGAAAAAAAAAAAAGAAAAAGACAAATTGTGCCTTTTGAGTTAGGCCACTGTGGAGAGCTACAGTGTGGCATGCAGTCATATGGCAGGATCATTACAACAAGAAGGAACCCCATACTTAGAACACAGACAGACGAAAAGGAAAAGTTACACTTTAGCACCATAACCTGCTGTGCTAAGGACTGTAAATTTTGGAAAGGCAAGGTGCATGATCTCATGAAAGGGATAATTATTGATCATTATTCTGCCTATCTTTCTAGTCTGACTTAAGGCAGAGGTTCTTTTTCTAATTTTTATTTAATATTTTTTATTTTACATATGTATCCTAGTTCCCTCTCCCTCCCATACTTCTATGCCCCCTACCGATCCCCTCATCCCATCCCCCATCCACTCCCCAGAGAGGGTTTGGCCATCCATGAGGCTTCAAAATCTGTCAAGTCGTTTGGGGTAAGGCCTAGGCCCTCCTCCATTTGTCTAGGCTAAGGAAATATCCCTCCATGGGGAATGAGCTCACGAAGTCCACTCCTTCACCAGGGATACATCTTGGTTCCACTGACAGAGGTCCCTTAGACTGCACAGGCCTTCTAACTGATACCCAAATTCAGGGAGTCTGGGTCGGTCCTATGCTATTTTCCCAGATCAAAAGTCTAGGGCCCATGAGCTCTCCCTTGTTCAGGTCAGCTGTTTCTGTGGATTTCTCCAGCCTGGTCTTGACCCCTTTGCTCATCATTTCTCCCTCTCTGAAATAGGATTCCAGGATTTTGGCTCAGTGTTTAGCTGTGGGGGTATGCTTCCTTTTCTGCCAGCTACTAGATAAAGGCTCTAGGATGGTATATAAGGTAGTCATCAATCTCATTATCAGGGAAGGACATTTAAGGTAGCCTTCCTACTGTTGCTTAGATTGTTAGTTGGGGTCATCCTTGTTGGTCTCTGGACATTTCTCTAGTGCCAGATTTCTCTTTAAACCTATACTTGCTCCCTCTATTAAGGTATCTTTTTTCTTGCTCTCCTCTATTCTTTCCCCAACTCATTTCCTGCTTCCTTATATTCTCCTCTTCCCTCCTCTTCTTCCCTTCTGTTTTGCCTAACTCCATCTCCCCTCCCCCTGCTTCCAATTTGCTCCTTGTTTCCTAGCTTCTGTGGCAGTGTCGATTGTAGGCTGGTGATCCTTTGCTCTATGTCTAAAATCCATATTTGAATGAGTACGTACCATGTTTGTCTTTTTGTGACCGTGTTACCTCATTCAGGATGGTTTCTTCTAGTTTCATCCATTTGTTTGCAAATTTCAAGATTCTATTGTTTTCTCCCTCCCCCTCCCCTTCCCACCCTCCACCCCTGGCTGAGTAGTACTCCGTTGTGTAAATGTATCACATTTTCTGTATCCATTCTTCCATTGAGGGGCATCTAGGTTGCTTCCAGGTTCTGACTATTACAATTAATGCTGCTATGAACATAGTTGAACAGATGTCCTTGTTGTATGAATGTGCATCTTTTGGGTACATGCTTAAGAGTGGAATTACTAGATCTTGTTGTGGTAGACTGATACCCATTTTCCTGAGGAACTGATTTCCAAAGTGTACAAGTTTGCACTCCCACCAGCAGTGGAGTTGTGTTCCCCTTTCTCCTCCTCCTCTCCAGCATAAACTGTCATTGTGTTTTTTATTTTAGCCATTATTTTTTTATTGGAGAAGCAAAGGATTTATTTTTTTAATTTCTATTTTTATATATTTATTATTTTTTCTTATTTTGCATATTGATCCCAGTTCCCTCTCCCTCCCTCCTTCCCTCCCATGCCCCCGACCCCCTCCCATCCCATCCCCCCACTCCATAGGGAGGGTGATGCCTTCCAGGAGGGATCATCAAAATCTGTCAACTTATTTGGAGTAGGGACTAGACCCTCCCTCCTGCCTCTAGGCTAAGGGAGTATCCTTCCATGGGGAGTGTGCTCCCAAAATCCTTTCATGCACTAGGGATACATCCTGGTTCCACTGCCAGAGGTTCCTTAGACTGCCCAGGCCTTCTAACTGAGACCCACGTTCCCGGAGGGGCAGGGGTTCTGAGTCAGTCCAATACTAGTTTCCCAGCTATCAGTCTGGGGGTCCATGAACTCCCCTTGTTCAGGTCAGCTGTCGCTGTGTGTTTCTGTACCCTGGTCTTGACTTCATTTTGTTATCAGTCCTCCTCTCTGCAACTGGATTACAGGATTCTGGTCAGTGTTCAGCTGTGGGTGTTTGCTTCTGTTTCTATCAGCTACTAGATGAAGCTCTATGATGGCATATAAGTTAGTTATCAATCTCATTATCAGGGAAGGCATTTAAGGTAGCCTGTCCAATGTTGCTCAGATTGTTGGTCGGGGTCATCCTTGTAGGTCTTTGGACATTATCTAGAGTCAGTTTTCTCTTCAAACCTATAATGGTCCCTGTCTCTGTCTCTGTCTCTGTCTCTGTCTCTGTCTCTCTCTCTCTCTCTCTCTCTCTCTCTCTCTCTCTCTCTCTCTCTCTCTCTCTCTCTCTCTCCTCTATTCATCACCCATCTCAATTTTCCTGGTCCCACATGTTCTTCTCTCCTTCCCTTCTCTTTCTCCAAACTCCCTCTCTACTCATTGTCCCCCTCATTCCCAATGTGCTCAGCAGATCTTGTTTCTTTACCCTTCTGTTCTGTGAGGGTCCTTGTATGAATCTCTTAGAATCCTCCTTGTATCCTAGTTTCTCTGGCTGTGTGAATTATAGGCTGGGGATCTTTTTCTCTATGTTTAAAATCCATATATGAGTGAGTATATACCATGTTCCTCTTTTTGTGACTGAGTTACTTCACTCAGGATGGTTTCTTCTAATTCCATCCATTTGCCTTCGAATTTTAAGATTCCATTTTTTCCCCCACAGAGTAGTATTCCATTGTGTAAATTTGCCACATCTTCTTTATCCATTCTTCAGTTGAGGTGCATCTAGGTTGCTTCCAGGTTCTTGCTATTACAAATAATGCTGCTATGAACATAATTGAACAGATGTCTTTGTTGCATGGATGTGGATCATTTGGGTATATGCCTAAGAGCAGAATTGCCGGGTCCTGTGGTAGACTGATTCCCATTTACCTGAGAAACCGTCATATTGAGCTTGAAACTGGCTGTACAAGTTTGTACTTCCACCAGCAGTGCAGGACTGTTCCCCTTTTTCCACATCCTCTCCAGTATAAGTTTTCATTGGTGTTTCTAATTTTAGCCATCCTGACAGGAGTAAGATGGTATCTCAGAGTTGTTTTGATTTGCATTTCCCTAATAGCTAAGGATGTTGACCAATTTCTTAAGTGTCTTTCAGCCTTTTCTCTATTGAGAATTCTCTATTTAGTTCTGTACCCTACTTTTTAATTGGAATATTTGGTGTTTTGGTAACTAGTTTCTTGAGTTCTTTATATATTTTGGAGATCAGCCCTCTGTCAGATGTGGGGTTGGTGAAGATTTTTTCACAGTCTGTGGGCTGCTGTTTTGTCTTGTTGACTGTGTCCTTTAGGCAGAGGTTCTTAATCTGTGCATCATGACCCATCTGGGCTTTGAACAATCCATTCCCAGGGGTTGCTTAAAACCATTGAAAAACATAGATATTTACATTATGATTCATAACAGTAGCAAAATTACAGTTATAAAGTAGCAATGAAAATAATTTTATATTTGGGCATCACCACAACATGAGGGACTATATTAAAGGGTTACAGCATTAGGAAGGGTGTGAACCACTATCTAGACAAGGTTGCAGCAATAGGAATGTTATCATGCCTTTGGAGGCATCACCTGCCTACCTGAGGGTTAGTTTGATAGCCAGGTCATTGATTCTGCTCACTTGGAATGTGAGGTCTCAGTCTATGCCAAAGATCACATCCTGTTAGTCAGAAGGGAATAGCTTTTCCACTGCTCCCATGTGCCTTTACCTTGGTCTTTTCATTGCCAATGCTTCTGTTTCTTCTACCGTTCCAGATTCTGTGAACTGCACTTATCTAGAATAAAGTCATACTTGCTCTTTGCTCCTATGTATGTATCCATCGAGATAGAAGGCCCAAAGTTGTCCAGTAGTTAGTAGGGAGAAGAGAGAGAAAACAGATAAACTGGATGAGGGTCCATTGAAACACTCCCCTATCCTATAACTGGTACCAGAAGATATGGTAATGTGAGCTTCCAGGAAAATTTGAAATTATTTTTCTGTTGTTCATTTCCCCACAGCTATATAATTTATTCAGTAATTCATTAAGGATATGGTAGACATTGAGACAGAAGGTTTTTCGTTAATAAATAAGCCAGTGAGAACAAAAATCATAAAGGAAAAGAGAATTATTTCCCTTTCTTGTGAACTTGAACTAGTTTTGATTCCTAGCTGCAGGGTGTGTGTTTAAATTTATGCACGTAAAAGCTATGTGCTTTGTGCATCTACAGAATATCTCATAATCATAGCTGTTTCCCACCATGGAAAGAAGGAAATACATGGGGCTTGAATTGCGAATATGATATGACATTCTTTTTTTTCTCCCCACCTAGTTAACTCTACTACTGGACCCTTTATTCTGCTTTCTCTTTGATGCCCATAGCAACTGGTATTTTGTATTCTAATTAGAGTGAGCTATAGCAGTACCATCTGGATTGACTGTGGCCAGGAAAGACCTTCTCATGCAGCCAGTTATGAAAGGCAGTATACTTCAGTGATCTAACAAAGAAATTAAGGCAGAAACAAAGCTGCTATAGAGAAGCAGATGCATGTTTTGTAGTTCATGTGCATGTTTCCTAATTGGCTGTCAGTGTACTAGGGTATCATAGGGACATTGAAGCATTCCCAGATTCGTGGGGAAATTTGGATTCTGACCGAATTTGTAGTAATGTCACAACAGAGGGATCATGCTTTTTGAGTGATACATGCTACGTGAAACTACAACTAAGTACACCTTGCTTGAAGAAGGTAAAATGGACATGGAAAACCTTAAGAAAGAATGTGTGTTCTGGAATTTAGACTTTATTCTTGTGGCCCAAGGTTTGTATGCAGACAAATGCTTTCCTTTGTTTATTTTCTAAACACACTGGGAAACTAAAACACTATAGTGAGAATTGTCTTTTTACTTATTGTTCATTGGCTTAGTGTTTTTAGCCTTATAGTCTATTCATGAATATATCTCCAAATGCTAATGTGTTTGCTCAGTTGCAATAAATAAGTAAGTGCTACATGATTTCTTTTATATGAAGTTTAAGAACAGGTAAAACTAATCCATAAAAACAGAAAATTCACTGAAAAAAATCTCTCTCTCTCTCTTTCTCTTTCTCTTTCTCTTTCTCTTTCTCTTTCTCTTTCTCTTTCTCTCTCTCTCTCTCTCTCTCTCTCTCTCTCTCTCTCTCTCTCTCTCTCTTCCTCTCTCTTCTCTCTGTCTCTCGTGTATGGTGTGGTGTAAGTGCTAAACATACAAAAGGAAAAGGGATAACTTTCTGCTGTAATGGGTGTGCTCTAATTCTGTTTGGAGTGGTGGTTCCTCAAACTCTTTTCCCCTTAGTTAGTGTATGTTAATGACCTCTAAAAAAAAAAAAAACAAAGGCAACAACACAGACCAGTACATGAAAAGGAACATTTGATCACAGAAATGCTAAGAGATCACTGTTCTGATTAATTTAATGGACTGCTTGAATTTGGGACTATGTGTCAAGCTTCTGTTACTAACAGGCTCCTTCAAAAGCTTCCTTTACATAGAAAACTTACTTCAAACAAAAGGGCTACTCTGACCTTTTAATGCAAATTGAGTTTTTGTTGCTATTTTAAGTGATATATTTCAAAGTCAGGTTTTTTTTTTCTTAATACTTCAACGTCACTGGTGGGCAGCCTATCCCTTGTACAACATTGGTTTCTAGTTATTCTCAGTAGAGTGAGTCTCTCAGAGGATGATTTCTGCTTTCTAGGAGCCAACAAAATATTTGGGAAGGTATCTATTTACTTATTTTAATTTGATACAGCTTTTAGGAAACTATACTTTACCACATATATTGTTTTCAGTATGCTGTTATTTACATTTCCAACCTAGTTTGGACCTCTCTATGATTAGTAAAAGTAGCCTAGGCAATGAAAGTAGAGATTCTCTCTCTAGAAGTACAGATATATATATATATATATATAGGCCTTCTTTAGCTGTTTTCAATCAGTATACCAGTGTGTGTTATTATAAAGATTTAATTGGTAAGTAGAGCTCAGAAACTGAATACAGGAAATGCAAACAGGACTGGATTTTATATATTTCTAGTTAATAACTTGGAGAAATGTAATATTAAAGAGGTGGCCTGGAGATGGGAGGATGAGGGGGGTTGGGGCTCTTGAGTTGATGGAGTGGATGATATTAAAGATGTACTCCAGTGATTCCATAATTAAGGATCCCTTCTTGAACATAAGAAAGAAGTGAATTTGATACAGAAGACATACATCAAAAGCTGTAGAGTAGATTGCAGAACATTGGGCCTTTGGAAGGGTACTAAAGCCATGACTGAGGGCCTACTCTGAGTTAATGAGGAACATCTGAATGCTTGAAGAATGTCAAACATCTCTAACCTGTGAAGTTGAGATGAGGGCTGAAGGAAACAGCCTCATCCTTCTATGTGCCCCTTCAGTACAACAGGCTCCGAATGCCATAACTGCATGTTATATAGCTGAGTTGGTGAAAGCAGAAATGTTTTCTAATGTTAAGAAATTTTGGTAAAAACTGCAGCTCACTGGAGCAGCCCCTCTATGGAAACCTAAGACCTTGAAGGATAGTTTGCTCTTTAAGGCTATTAGGAACTTATCCTCCTCATGAGTGTCCTGGCTCTCAGCTCCATAAAACTTGCAGTAACTGCTGTTTTATGACTTACACCTGGTCATAACACAAAAGATTGATTGGAGCTCCCATCCTACAAGGAGAGAAGACAGCACTTTCAAATATATGGCTTCCCAATAGATTTTTCATAGGATGAGCCAGAAAGGCTTCTTTAAGATTCATGCAGGCAAATGTGGTCAGTGCCCAAGTCTGTAAATAATACATTGAATCTTTAAAGCTTACAGTCCAGCTCCTTTCAGTTTGTGCTTTCCTTATTAGAGTCAATATGTGTCAGAGGAATGAGCTGTGCTTTACAAAATGAGATTGAAATCTCGTAGGGGGAAAATCTTTCTTTCTCCTTGTATTCTTCCATTTCCTTATCTCCCGTCCACACTCTCCTCTCAGTTCAGTAAAACTCTTCTATCAGTCTGATATTTTCAAGACTCTTGCGTGCTGTTTACACTTTTATACAACTAATAAAGAAGATTAAAAATCAAAAAGGACTCTACACATTTCTGTATTCTGAAATCCATTTTATTTTGAAAAAAAAAAACCTTCTTGTGTGGGAAATGTTAAATGCTGCTTTGTCAGAAAGTGCTGGAAATATGATAGGAAAAAAAATGACTTCCATATATCTAAATGGCATTTGAAAGAACAAAAATCAGAGGCTATTAATGTAGCTAGATGTTGGGATTCAGGTATTATGGCCTGTAATTCATTCTGACTGACAGTTGGGAGGGGAAATCAGAAGAAAGCTGACCAAAATATTACCCCTGGGGAAAAAAAGTCAGTTTCAAAACTGATGCCTCACACATCAACCTGATCTTTCCGAGGGGACTCCTTTCCAGCTAAATGCTGAATTTAATTTCCTACATCACATTTCTTTGGAGAGATTTAGTAGTTTAATTATATTTTTTATGTGTCAAAGAACTGTAAACATAAATTATCCTTTTGTTTCTTTTATCTTTAAAGGAGATCTTAGAAAAATAATAACAATTAAAAGTGTGTATGATTCTTCAAGTGTTTTCATTACTTTTGTGGAGGGCCACATTGATCTCAGGCTTTTGTGGCAGCAAATCCCCAGGGCATACCTCCAAGGCATCTCAACAATGACTTTAATGTCTAAAAGTCATTTAATCAGCTATTTGTTTTGCCTACAGAGACAATGATTGCGTTGGCATTTTTTCTTTTCTACCTGAAATGATTTGAGGTGAGCATTTATTTCTGTATCGTAGCGATGCTGCTTAAGTGCAGCAGGGAGGGAGAAAAATTATTGGAATACTTCCTTAATTTCTAAACCACTTTAATTATAATAATGTAACTCGGACCATAATGAATCTTTTTTTACTCAAATGTTAAAATTCTTCGTGTCAGAACATAGTAAAAGCAGAGCTAATCTCAGAACTATCTGGGCATTTCTTTGCATATACATACCTCATAGGGTGGGGTATGATATTTTAAAATCAGTTGGTAGTGAATAAAGAATTCCTCTGATGTTATATCAACACTTGTTTCCCAGACATACATACAGAACTGTGTACAATGGTGGGATTTGGCAGAAGGCTATGCTATGTGAACACTAACGTCTTCCCAGCTTGCATCTGGCTGGTAGAACACGCCAACAATACTTAATCTAATGGTCATATCTGTCAAGAAGGATTTCAAATTGTACCTGTGATGCCCTGTAATTATTAACTCTCCAGCTGCTTGTTCCCTGAGATTTTGCCTTTGTAACATCCTATAGGAAGTATAAATACAAATCAAGAGTACTTAAGAGTCAAAGGGCATGGTTTGTGGTGAAATGGGACCTTTTTCTTCTAATGTTAAAAGAAAAATTCTCTCATTTCTTGTCCCTTTCACCACAGCTACTAGCAGGTTTTTCATCTAGAGGCTACTATGGAATGTGCTTCAGCTTGTTGAGGAGAGATTTGGCTTGTTGACTTTGTTTCAGAGCAAAATTCTCTCATGAATCCTGCAAAAAGTCAGTCTGTCTGTTTTCTGGATGCTAGGGTGATTTGAGAATGACTGAAAGCCAGTAACTGGAGACTTCACACTGGGAAGTTGACCTTTTGCTTGCAAGGAGATTTGCTGTTTGTTTGGCTCATGGGTACATCTGCAAATGCTGGCATGCTGAGTTGTGTTTACAGATGAGAATCTATTGCTTGCTGAGATGGAAGGTGCAATATGGAAAATGGAGGTTTAAAAATGTTTCACCACTTTGAGTTTCAGTACATTCTTTCCTAAATCTATTTGGATGAGCTTCCAATGAAAACTCACAACCCCATAAATGGCTATGTAATAAGAATGAACTAAAGCCAGACCCTTAGTTTATGCCATGTGATAAAAACTGGGTGGTTTTATATTAAAGTATGAAAGTGAAACTGCAAAACAAGAAAAAGGAAAGGTATTTATTTTATTTATTTTTTTGTAATTGCAACAGTTTTCTAAGCATAATAAGGAAACACAGATTGGGAAGGAAACGATTGATTAATTGATGTTACAAAACCAACAAACCAAGCAATTGAATGCTAAGAAATCTATCACCAACAAAAAATAAAGGAAAGCAGCAAAAGAAAAAGTGTTTGTTGCAGATATTAACTATAATTGGTCCACTTAAACAGTTTGAATGAGTCAGTTTAAGAAAATGAAAACACAAATAGGAAAATGGACAAATGTTGTAAATAGGGAATTCACAAAAGAAGAAGCAAAATGGCCAATAAATACTGAAGAATGATTTATTTTCATTAACTGCCGAACAAATACAATCTAAATGCATCCATTACATTGGTGAATTTAAAAAAAATTAATAATACCTTATATGAAGAATGATTTTAGAAAGCTGAACTTTCACATAGTAAATTCAGAATGTAAGAGATAAATCTTATTTAGTAACACAAAAATGTTTCTTAGTTTTCCAAAATATGCAATTTCACTTGTAGGAAGTTAATATAGGGAAATAACTAGAGGTTTGAAGGTAAATTACCAGAAAAAGACAGTAGGAGGTTGGTTGAATAAATTACATATGCTTGTAGATTGAGGAGTTATGCAGTTGTATACAAGTGTGCTATACTAGAATGTGTATTGACTTGGAAAATCTGACACATTGTGATACATTGTGTTTAAAAATAACATTAAAAATAGTAAATACAATACATACCATGGTTTTAAAGAGGGTTAGAGAGGTAGAGAGACAGGGGCATGGGTATATTTAGAGATAGGCATAGAAAATTGAAGTAAATATTTCAAAGTAGTTGTCTTGTAATGGGGAGATTACAGAATGATGATTTTCCCCCATTTACTTTAAAAGATATTAGTTTTAAAGTAATTAGTAACAACAAAATTCTCTATGCTAATACATCAATTCAATTAAAATTCAGCCCTGTTACTAGAAAATACTAGCAATAATCATTTTTTTTTTCTTTTTGAGCCTATGCCAAATTTTGTGTAACCTGACCCCAGGTCCTACAATTTTCTCAAAAATCTCCTTGTTTTCCTTCAACCCAGCATTTAGTCACTCATCTATTTATTCCTATATTCAACATACAGCAGTTACATTCATGCCATGGGCATGCTCAGTAATTCTTCCAAATGCCACACTATTTTGGAAAGAAATTTGCTATCCACACTTATCAGTTTGGGAAAATTAAACTTCAGAACATTTAAGCCACCAACTAAGACACCTTCTGACAGAAAACTTTCTGTTTGATATAGGTGCTAGAGTATTGCTACTTGAACTTTGAAGGGGGGGGACCTTAAATATCTTTGCCTAAAAGAGTGAATATGTGAACATGGCAGGCAACTTTCCATGAATATGCCTGACAAATCATTTCACCCTCCCCAGCCCACACATACTTGAGGTGGATAGCATGATTCCCATTATGTTCTACCATGCAGAGTTCCCTAGCCAGATTCTCCACAATCAAGGATGTTTCTGGGTATTTGTAACACATATCAATTCTGCATTGTTGGTACTGACCATCCACCATCCCATGGCTTTCCTAGTTTCTGCCATCTGCCCTTTTTGTATTCTGGCATTTATATTCTTCTACTCTATAACCTGCCCTCCTGACTCTAGCTTCTACACATGCTGTGGTCCAAATATTAGCTTCATTTTCTTCAGCGAATGTCCAGACTTTATATTAGGTTACAGCAAATTCTCTCCAAAGCATAAGGCGTTAAAAGAAGACAATTTTGTCTTACAGTTCTAGAGATCAGAAATCTAGAATGAGTTCCTCAAGACTTGAAATCAGGGTGCTCAGAGTGTTGTTCTTTGCAATTTTTAGTAAAAATTGAGTTCCTTAACTCTATCAGCTGCCTCGCATGACTTGCAACTGTATGGAGAGTTAGACAAAAAGATGATAACAACACAAACACACACACACATACACACATACAAACATACACACACACACACACAGAGATACAGAGAGACAGAGGGAGAGACAGAGAGAGATTGAGAGACAGAGAGAGACAGACAGAGAGAGAAGCATTGTTATAGAGGAAAGGATTAGAGTAATATTACTATTAATCAAGGGTTACCTGAAGCCATTAGAAGCTGAAAAGGTGAAGGGTTTTTAGTTTCCCTAGAACCTACACAGGGAGCACAGACTTGTTCCATCTCTCTAGACTAGAAGAATATGGTTATCAGCCACTCAGATTGTGGGAACTTGTTACAGCATGTGACTACATGGAGGTCACCCATAATAAACAAATTCCCTAAATTTGTTCTATGATTTAAGATATATATTATATGTTCAAGGAATCAATATGAGAATACTATTAGTGGGACAATAGTCTATATACCATGGTACCTAGGTAGGCTGTTCACGCATAAAACTGTTTGGCCATGTTATTCCAGAGCATATCCAACTCCCAGGATATCCTTTATATTTTGCTTCCATCTTTACTTAATTGTCTAGAATCTATTTCCTGAATGTCAACATTGAATAATTAAAATACCCTCCCCCCCACATAAACACACAGAATCAGGCTGACCTGTGTTTTAAATTTTGTTACTTTATTTTCTGTGTAATCTTTGAATAACTCATGGAAATTCTACCACCTTGATTTTAATATGTGAAATCTATACTCATATGCACTCCATACAATCATGGCATAATTTTGTATAGGAACTTTAAACATTACTTTTAACTCTTTATTCTTTTCTTCTCTAATTTCATCTTTAATTTTTGCTTTATTAAAGATTAATTTTATTTTAAATCGTGTATGTGGGAGTAGTGCATGTCTAAGTTTAAGTACCTATATGGAGGTCAGAAGAGGGTGTTAAATTCTATGGAGCTGGAGTTACAAGTGGTTCTCAGCTGTCTGATGTGGATATGGAAGCCAAAATTAGGTTCTTTGCAAGATCAGTATGTACTCTTTAACTTTTGAGTGATCCCTCCACCTCCTCCCAGCTTTATTGAGACTTGTTTTCCAGATAAAACATGTGCACTGTCAGTATATAGATAGCATATTCTTATTACTTCCTTCTATGACATTGTATTTAGTTTTGCATCATGATCCTATCTATATAATACTAAAGTTCTTGGTTGAAAAGGATAAATCCAATCAAATTTGTTTCTAGGAAATTCATGGTTGTAATAATAGACAAACAAATGTTTATTATTCATCTACTATATATGCTATAGGTTCTAGGCAATGAGATTGGCACAATATGTGGGATTGATGATTCAAGAAGGCTTATCAGCAACAAAATGACTATAGTAGTTTGGTGGTGCCATGATGAGCATAACAATATGGAGTAACAATGCTTAGAATGACATAAAGGGTGACAAAAACTTCCTTGAATGATGTCTAAATTGAGATGTGAAGGGTGACTGGACATTAAATATGTATTGATTTTTTATATTCTGAAAAAAGAAAAGAAGAAAGATAAAACCAAAATCTTCTTTTAATAAAAATTCAATAGATTTAAATATACATTTTAGCTTAAATTTCTGGGTATTTTTTTTCTAAAATTTTTAGATATCTTTACACTAATAAGAGGGAAGTAAATGTCCCTTTATTAATACACTACTTTGTGCTCTCTTTGAGAAACATACAGCTTCACTTACCATTTTATATTCATGTCCCTTATGGTAAGCAGTTAGTGAAGGTGCAAGTACCATATTACAAAAGCTCTTAGTTACAAAACCCTGATTAAGGGAAAAGAAGATGTTTATGGACAGAGATGGGGTCATGGTAATAATATCAAGTAACAGTTGATGATCCCTTAAGAATAATATGAGCAGAAATACATTATACATGTATTTATACTCTATCTACTATTTAAGATATTTTTATGTATTAATTAATTTTCTCTTTCCAGTTTGTGAGGTATGAAAGTGCTGAAGTCTTTATAGGTAGGAAAAAATGTATCACAGGAATCAAATAACATTGTGTAAATTTAGATAACATGTGACAGCACTAGGATGCAAGTCAAGACAAGTTGACTTGAAAGTCTGTGTTCTTAATCCCACAGTAAATACTCCCCCATATCCCTTGGGGGAAAAGAAGGGCTTTGTGGGAAAGTCGACACAGAAATGATATTTGAGAATGGAAAACAAGCAAATGTCAATTCAGCCATATGGCTATATAGCTACTAACTGCCAAAAGGCTGGTTGAGTGTGCATTTAATGGAACCTGGGAGTTACCTGGTAGGAAAGATTAGCAGGGAAATATATCTTAAACAGTGTTTGTGTTAAAGAATATAACTGCAACTGTTATTAGCCAAGTTTTTGAACTTTTCCTATATATCAGTAAATGTTTTACATGATCTACTTGAATACTAGTTGATAGTCTGTAGTCACTCCATGTAACATGAATAAATAAAAAGACCTAGTTACTGATATTGGGGTTCAAATTTCAAGCTGAGTATCAGAAAAGCAAAGCAGCTGGCCACTAGCTTTCTTATTGCTTCCTCAGGCTGAAAAGACTGATCCTGTCTCCAGGAGCTCTCAACAAGCCTCAGACTGGAACCTCTTTTCAGTTTGGCCGGAGAATGAATGCCTGATACTGTGATCTTGCTTCTGTGTTATATAGCTCTCATTAGTCCTGGCTGGGATTAAAGGTGTGAGCTATAATTCAATCTTGTGTAGATCTGGGTGACCTTGAACTCAGAGATCCATCTACCTCTTAATCCTGAGTCCTAGGATTAAAGGTGTGTATCACCACCTCCTACCTTCTTGATTCTGGGATTAAAGGTGAGTGCCTGGCTTCTATGGCTTGTGGCTAAATTTGCTTTCTAACTTCTCAGGCAAGCTTTAATAAGACACGAATAACATAGCAACACAACCCCTCACTGTTGGTGATTATTTCTAATACCCCTGTACGAGTTTTCTATCACTATGACTGTAATATTGACAAAGACAACCTAATGGAGAATGATTTGTTTAGCTTATGGTATGTTGATTTCAGTTTGTCATGTCAGGGAAGGCATTACAGAGCAGCCTAGTCCTTAGCAGTCAATGCGTTTGGCAGAGTCTACTCATATTATTGTAGCCTAGTAAGCAAAGACTGTGATAGAAATCTGGACCTGTGTAAAATTTTAAAGATCCCTTCCAGTGACCTATTTTTTTTTTACCAGCTATGTGCCATTTCCCAAAATTTCCATAGTCTCTGAAAATAGTGTCACTATCATGGGTAGGGCTAAAGTGTTCAAAACATGAGACTGTAGGGGACAGTTGAGATTTAAAGATTAAAAGCATCTTTCACATGACTTCCAAAATCTGCTCACGACCAAGTCCCTTTTTAAATATTTTTTTATATCTTTTCTTATTGTACATATCGATCCCAGTTCCTTCTCCCTCCCTTCCTCCCATGCCTCCGACCTCCCTGTCCCATTCCCTATCCACTCCACAGGGAGGATGATGCCTTCCAGGAGGGATCATTAAAATCTGTCAAGTCATTTGGAATAGGGAATAGACCCTCCCTCCTGCCTCTAGGTTAAGGGAGTATTCCTCCATGGGGAATGTGCTCCCAAAGTCCTTTTGTACACCAGCAATACATCCTGGTTCCACTGTCAGAGGGCCCTTAGACTGCCCAGGCTTTCTGAGACCCATATTTAGGGGGTGTGTGTGGTCCAATGCTGGTTTCCAGATACCAGACTAGAGTCCATGAGCTCCCCCTTGTTCAGGTCAGCTGTTTCTATATGACCAAGTTCTTTATGTAAAATAAAGTAATAATTGTTTATAATCTGTGCATATTATTTGTATAATTTAATAATTCATCTATTCACTGAAATGAGGTCTGGCCTTCAACTTCTGTGTTCAAGTAATTCTCCCACCTCAGCTACATGGCACCATTCCCAGCCACCAACTACCCTGTATCATTTGAATAATCTGCAGATTACTTAATCTACCAAATACAATGTATGTAGCGTGTATGTTTCCGCCAGCCCGCCAGTCTGGGCCCACAGCCGCGCCAGCCCCAAATAACACTCAGAGACTCTGTATTTGATATAATCCTGTTGGCTAATTACCATTATTGTTTATGGGCTAGCTCTGTCTTAATTATTAACCCATTTCTACTTATCTAAGTATTTCCACGTGGTCGTCTTATCGGGGAGCTGCGGCGGGCGTCTTCCTTCCTCCCTGGGCTACATCTCGACCCCTCCCCTCTACTTCCTCTTTCCTTCTCCTAGTCTCCTAGCCCCGCCTATCTAGTTTTCTATTGGCCACAGAGCTTTATTAACCAGTATGAGAAACATATATACAGAATAACATCTCCCATCAAATGTAGGCACTGTGTATATGGTTATTATATTGTATTTAGGGAATAATCCAAGAAAATATTGTTACATGTTCAGCCCAGAAGCAAATTTTTAATATTTTATAAATAGAGTTGGCTCAATACATAGATGTGCAGCCCATAAATACATAGATATATAAGCCATGACGCAGAGCTCAGAAGTGGTACAGTCAGGATTTGAACCAAGACATTCTATTTTTAAAATATATTGAACTCTCCCACTACCTCTTCTGTCTCTTGTGGTTAAAGTCATTCCCTTCATGCTAATTTACTTGCACGAACCTTCAAATAAATCAGCTGTATTTAATTTTAGAATATAATTTTTCTCTTTTCTTAGAGTGAATAACTCCCTGACAAAATGGTCTCTACATCCTGTCTCCATTTGTTCTCCTCCACAGTGGCCTGGCCTGTCCCTCTATCACTTCACCCACATTGCTTTCATCAAGTTCTCCAGTGACTTCCTCATTGCTACATGCACAGTCTCATTCTCAGTTTTCACATTACTTCATCTTTCAGCTCTATTTAGCAAAGGAGATGATTCTCTTGTCCTCTAGGACATGACACCTAGTTTTTCTTCATCAATCCAAGGTTTTGTTTCGTTGTTTTATTTTCTTTACTTGGTTGCTTTCCACATTCTAGACTTCCCTATATCAGAACCCTAGATTATTTTTAACTTCTGTTCACAGTTACCCTTTGGCAGCATTATTTTACTTTGTGAAATTGCATGTGGCATGTTATTGGATCCCAAAAATATTGTCCATGTTTCAAATCACTTTCAAACTTATAAACCAGCGACCTTCTCACTTATAGCTCTGTTTGGCTGACTAATAGGAATCTGAAATTTAACATCTCCAAAACTCAAAGTATTGACATTTCCCCTACAATCGGATTCTCCAATTACAATTATGGCTGTTCAGTCTTTTGCATTTTCTTAGTTTCATAGTGATGTGATAAACCACCATGACCAAATCAACTTCTAGAAGAAGGGGTTTAGTGGGGGCTTATAGTCACTGATTGTTAGAGCATTTCATCATAGCAGGTAGCATGACAGCAGGAAAGCAAGATGCAGGAATTGTAGCAGAGAGCTTACATCCTCATTTGCAAGTAGGAGGCAGAAAAAAATAACTGGGAATGAAGAGCTAACTTCAAAGCCCACCCCAGTGATATACCTCCTCCATCAAGGGCACCCCTCCTCATTCTTCCCAAACAGTTCCACCAACTATATGAGGCTATGGGCATTGTTCTCCTTTAAACCACCTCAAAGGTGCTCAAGTCCAAAATGTTAGCATTATTGTTTAATTTTCCCTTTAAAAATCTTCTCACTACAGTCTGAAAACAATCTCAACACTTTAGTCTTCAAAGCATATTTATTATCTTACCATTTTTTTTGCATTATCTTACCACAGCATTATTGACATCTTGACTAGTCTCCTTGTTCCCAACCTAGAGTAGCCTGAACAATCTTAAAACCAAAGATTTATCAAAATCTGTCTGTTGCTCTTCATATCACTTTAAGTAAAGCTAATATCTGCAATGTCCTACCAACATACTCCACTATTTTTAAGCTATTATTACATAGCAGAAACACCTAGAAATCTTTAAAAAGTACCAAAAGTCTGAGTCTAAATAAATTGTATCTTTTGGAGGGAAAATACTCTAGCTCTTATTTCTGAAGGTTGGTTGGTTTTAGTTTTTAGGTGAATCTGAAAGCCAGGAAGGACTGAGAATGCTGGTGCTCACTATCCTTTGATCTTATCTTCTAGTCAGTGGATAGCTTACTGGATTACTCTTACTGTGCCCACATTTGCTTTCTTGCTGGAAGAAAGGAGGTATGTTCTTTCCTCTGGAGGCTTGACTGTAACTGGTTGCTCTGCCTACTAGCCCTATCCTTGCTTCTTAACACACCTTATTCACCCACCTACTTCAGTTCTTCCAAAGTGGGTTCCTGGGCTGATGAGAGACTTTTGCTTAACAGGTAGAAGGGCTTGCTGCCAACCTGATGAGCTAAGAATAATCCTCAGGATCCACATAACCCAACAAGAAATGCCTCTCCAGAAAGTTATCCTGTGACTTACACACACACACACACACACACACACACACACACACCTCCCATAAATATCAGTGTAGAAACAAACAGCCTGTATATTCTTACCCAGGTATGATTCCACATAACTGTGATGCCAGCACTATTAAGATGGCACAGTGTCAAAAGATAGATTGCTTATGATGCTTTCTCTAGTTACTTAGTTAAGAATGTGTTTTTTCTTTTCACTTTTGTTTTTTCTATAATGCATAACAGAAATTTAAACATTATTGTTTTATTTAGTTCATTTAGTATTTCTCCCCTATGAAAAAAATATGTGCTGTTTAAAGTTAGGGCTAGACTGTTTTATTTGCCATTTCCTCAATTATTGTTACAAAGAGTGTATTCAAAACCCAGATATGAGGTGGACTATTAAAATAACCCACAGAAAGACAGCATAAGAGACAACCAAATTAAATGAAAAGATGAAATTTATAATTATGTAGTTAAATCTGTTTGCTGAGGGCAAAATGTTCCTCAAAGTGTAAGTGTATGTGGTTAGAAATAAAACTTGAAATTCATTTTTGTCAGTTTAATGAAACTTATGACCCTTTCTCAGAATAATGAACAAAAGAAAATCCCGAGAGTAGTTGTTTTGAAGTAGTTGAAAACAATTTTGAAGAGAGAATATAGAAATAATGCACATGCCTGCATATGAACAGATTAAATTGGGAGATGAAAACATTTTTTCCCTGTAAAGGGGTATACAATATTTTTCACTTCATGGAAAATTCAGTTTATTGGGATCACTTAACTCTGTGTTTTTCAACGTGAAATCAGCCACAGGCAGAATATATGTTATTGAAAGTGGCTGTTGTCTATTTAAAACTTATTTTCAGAAAGAGGCAGAAGGCATGTTTTCTCAAATAGTAAGGTATACAGGATAGTTTAAAAACTAAGAGTTTTGAAGTACCCACAGGAAAATGAATTTTGAAATATCTGGAACACTTGTAATATGATATGGAAATTCTTATAATTTTTTGGTGGCAAAATTACAGTGACTGACGATGATCATGTTATTTATGACTACATTTCTAGTTGAAATAAATACTAAATGAGAGGTTAGTATGATGAAGGTACAGTTTTTCCCATCCAACTTATAGATGCAATGATTTTTTCTTTGAAACAACAATTTTTGTTTATTCTTTGAAATTTCCACAAATTTATGCAATGTATTTTGATTATATTCAAACTTTGGCTCCCTGTCCAACTGTTTGTCGTCTATATAACGTCTATCTCAACTTCATGTCCTGTTTCTTCATATATTTTAACCCACTGAGTCCCATTAGTGCTACCAACATGGGTATAGGGCCATCCATTTGCAACATGGGTAACATATCAAAGGTCAGCTCACAAAGAAAAGTGACTTTTCTTCAGCCGCAATCAGCTGTGAATAGCTTTTCAGCTGGGGGTGGTGGTGTGACGTCATGAAGTCCTCCTACCTCCCTGCTAGAATGTTGAATTGGCTTGATCTTGTGCAGATCTTGTGCATGAGTACAATCACCAGGCCATGTCCAGAGGGCCACATTTCACATCACTCCTTTCCACCCTAGGATTCTTATATTCTTCCTGCTCCCTCTTCTGAGATGTTCTCTGAGCCCAGAGAGTGTGTGTCCATACATGTGTGCATGTGTGTTTCTCTGTCTTTGTGTGTGTGATACGAATGCCATATTTAGTAGTGATCACTCATAGTCACTTTTATTCTCAGCATGTTAACCAATTACAAGTCTCTGTATTGACTATTACCACTACAGAAAGAAGTTCTTCTGATCAAGGTTGATAATAACTCAGTTCTCTGTGTATAAACATAAACAAACACGTACAGGGCAGTTTGACATAAAAACAATTGTTTTCAAAAGCAAGGCTTTGAGGAGGCTGGCCTGTTTACATATACATGCATACATTCTGTGGAGAGGAATATTATTAAGGAGAGCAATGGGAAGCCTATGACCTTGGACAGAAAATGGTTAATTCTTTTTCATATTATTTAAAAAGCCTTCAAGTCTTTAGACTTCCTTACCAGTCTCTTAAATACACCAGCAATAATTTTTAACAGCACAATTTTCCTAGGTGTTGCCTCAAACCAAATTTTGCTTAATAGTACAATTCCAATAGAGTTGTAGCTACCATGTTGACTGGATTAGAGAATCTGTGTGAATTTCTAATAAGATCCAAGCAAGATCTGTTTATGAAACTCTGGAACTTATTGTTTCTTTAAAGTTAAAAGAAAAAGAAAAAGCCAGGTATTTTGAATTTTATGGAAATAATAGAAAAATTACTAGGTACATTTGACAAAGGAGTTTAAAGTGAATATAACACTGCATTTATCGGCTTCATAGTTCGGCTCACATTCAGAATTATTGATTAGAGAAGGAATGACCCAAGCCAAGATTGATTTGATAGAAACCATACCCTGCTTATTTATCATGTGGAGAAAATTTGCACATCTACCTAGACATTGGGGTATTACTTTATTGACTGTGAATTAAGCCTTGGCTGTGTGTCAAGTTTTCACTTGCAGCATATAGTCTCTCTTGAAGAATAGTTTTGTTTGAAGATGAACAATAAACTAAAGTAACTATGAATTGAATGTTTTAGTTGTTCGCAGTTTAAATTTCTGGGGCTACTTTGAGAAGCCAAGATGCAGCAAAACATTGTTAGCCAGTATTTGTGGTGATACTAATATTGTTTGCTAAGTGAAGATTTCTCTTATTCTGTCTACAAACAAAGCAAATAAAAGCTAGTGATAACAACAAAGTCTTGAGTACTTATATAACTAATCGTTAATAATATTAGCAGCAATCTGAAGTCAGTTTCTAGTGAGTAAAGCAGTGTGCTAAGGCACAAAGTCTAGGAACAATCATTCAAGGGCAGTTTCCAAAGTAACCACCAGTAGTGATGATTTAGCTTACATTCATGAAGCAGTTAGGATATGTCAGGGATGTGTTGTGTATTTTCGTAGGTGTCTTTGAAATTACAAAATCTCTATTTAGTGGATTCTGGTATTGTTCTCACTCTGCATTTGATAAAATGCAGACTCAGACTCAGAGTCTACCGTAAGTTACACAGATAACCTGTGAAGCTAAGATTAAAACTGGCTTCAGTGAGTTCTTGTGTATTGGTTCTCCTTCACAGTGAGGTTGGAATAAGGGAAAAGATGAGAGAGGAAATAGATAAAAATGTTTAGTAGAAAATTGTTATCAGCACTTTCCTGCCAGCCTGGTGCCAGAGCCATGTCAGTCCCAAAATAACACACAGAGACACTGTATTAATTATGAAACTGTTGGCCAGTTACTAGTGTTTCTTATTGACTAGATCTGTTTTAAATATTAACCCATAATCACTAATATATGTATTTCCATATGCTCTCCAGACTCGCATCCTCTCTTCCTGAGATCACATAGCTACTCTACTCTGTTTCCCAGAATCATCCACCTGTCCTAATCCCACCTATCTTGCTTTCCTGTTGTCCAACAGTGCTGCTTTATTCATTAACCAGTAAGAGAAACATATTTACAGAATGACATCTCCTATCAGATAATCTTAGATTTTACATAAGTAACCAGTCAGGGTGTAGATTTCTAAATTCATCCCAAGTGACAGTAGATTTTGGCAGATGAGGGGTTAACCTAGTTTGCTCCTGGTTATTTTCCTGTAGTATAACAACTGCATTTCAAGGGAAATAGCTGCTCATAAGTGCTAAGGGTCTTATTACTGTTCAAATGCCCTTTTAATACTTTTTATGCTGGCAAATGTACATTACAAATGAAATACAGGGGGAGAATAATTCGAACTCTTTGGATGGTGGCATTTTGTAAACCTTAAAGCCATAGTACAAATCTCTCTCAAACCTTTGGAAATCCATCTTCATAGCAGAGAGTAGGTGGGAAGGCGCTTGCAAATCCTTTTCAACCTGACAGCTCAGAAACCTAACTTGTTTTCTGATTCCTCAGCTGTGACAGGTTGTTGGTGGAGTATTTTTCACTTCAGAAGCTAAGGACTCTTGCAAGAGTGTGGGAGTCCGAGCAGCTGGGCTGTCATGCTATATTCTAGGCAGGAAGGACAAAGGAACAGGGAGGAGGCAGTATGTGCCAGGCCTTTTCTACTGCTTTCATATGAAAATACATGGATGATAAACATAGTCTTTTAGGAATTTTTATGTTAATACTCTTTTACAAAGTTTTTACTTCCAACCTTCAATTTGAATAAATCTATTTACTCCAATGAGTCAATCCTTTCCCAACGCTTTCTCTTTAAGAAAGCCTATCTTCATGCAATTTGAGGTGGCAAGTAACCTGTATCTCCACAAATATTATATCACTTGTTCATTGTGCCTGGATTTTCCATTAAAATGTTTTCAATCATTCAATTATGACATTCACCCATATCACTGGCTCCACCATTATATCCCCTAAATACTTATTATTTGTTATGTATTGAGGACTTTGATATGGTTTAGAAACTCAGTAGCAATTAAAAGAAATATGGTCTTTGCCCTTGAGTATACAGCTCACCCTCCAGAGAAAGAGATAATAATAAAGTATGTGAACACAGGAGTCATTCATTTCAAATTATGCTAAGTGCCAAGATGAATATGGATGCAGCATAGAACTGTGATAGAAAATGCCAGGAATGGATCTATTTAATATGTTCGGGTGTCAGCTCAGCTGATACTGAGACATTCCTCTGGAGGAAACTTCATCCGAAACACAGACACATTATATGGCAGAGGTAATGCATTAACTCAATAGAATGGTCACATTGACAGAGGACATTAGTCTAAGGACATGGGTCTTAGAACACATCATTTTTACATAGCACAAGGCTCAGGAAGCAGAGAAGTAGACTACTACCTAATTCTCTTCTGTGTCCTAGGGCGTTCATAGTGAATGGTATATTTTTAAAGACTTCTATTGTACCCTTACTAGGTGGTGAATATCAAGTCTACCAAAGGGATAGGAAAACATCCAAAAGATTAAACAGGCTGACCATGAGCATAAGGTTATCTAGTGTCAATATTCAAGTGTATGGGTGAATAGGCTGGGCCCAAATCTGAAGCTGTTTAGGGAACAAAGAAACTGATGGGAGAGGGAAGGGGAGAAGTTGGAAGATGGAGGACTATTAGGGAAATATACTTAAAGTACATTATATACTTATATAAAAATACCTTTATGTTTGTTGCAGTAGGTTCCTCCCTGCCGGCCTCCCGGACCTGCCGCCATGGTCCTGCAACCACGTGTGCCCCAAATAACACTCAGAGACTCTGTATTTGATACAATCCTGTTGGCCAATTACCATTACTGTTTATGGGCTAGCTCTGTCTTAATTATTAACCCATTTCTACTTATCTAAGTATTTCCACGTGGTCGTCTTATCGGGGAGCCGCGGCAAGCCTTCTACTTCCTCTTTCTTCCTCCTAGTCTCCTAGCCCCGCCTATCTAGTTTTCTATTGGCCACAGTGCTTTATTAACCAATATGAGAAACATATATACAGAATAACATCTCCCATCATATGTTATCTGTATAATAATTTAAGAAATTAGAGAATCTGAGCCCCCCCCAAAAGGGGGAAGCAGAAAAACACAAAGCAAGGGAAGGATTATGGAAAGAAGAAATCTAATGTTATTAATAAAAAAAACATAGGTTCTAGTTTTGTGTTAAAACATCTTACAGTTCACCCAGAGAAATATGCTATTTCTTGGAAAATCACAGGAGGATAATAGTCAAGTTCAGACTGCTTATCATTTCCAAGGGCAAAATATGTAGAATGAATGGGAAGAGTTAGAATACTTTGAGAAGGCTGTTGGGATTAGGTTGTCAAACCCGTCTAAAATGGAGAATTCTTAAAGTACAGAGCTTGTTTGCTTTTGCTTGAAGTATTTACAGATTTCAAGCAAGTGAAGTATAAAATAATGATGCTGAATAGCCTAGAAGGATTACAGGCACATTAAGATCATTGACTTATGATTCTCAGAAGGCTGTATGTGTCTGGACTACATCCTGTCTATAGATAACTTGTTTGGGTTCCCATGCATAATACCAATTGTTGTCCTGAGCTCATTTCCCATCCCTAAAATGTGACAGTGATTAAATGGAAATGCAAAATGTTGCAGTATGTAAGTACAAATTTAAAACAATAATGGCCTCTTGTCAGACAATATGGAAAAGCAAAGTTGCCTGGAATTTGTTATTATACTTGCAAATGCAGTAATATTTACAGTAGCTTGACACACTGCTACATAACCTAACACAAGGCAAGGGAAGGATTGTGGAAAGCAGGGATGGAAAATGGTGATCCCTGAAGAACACTCCCTCAAAGAAATCACAAAGCAGGACACAAGGTGGAAAATAGTTTCAAGTTAATGTTCCTCATATATTCAGAATAACCTCTATAATCCACTTTTTCCTTCTCTCCCTTCCCCTTTCATTATTTTAATATAAAATCTCATGTAGCACAGGGTACTCTTTTGACCTTGCTATAGCCAAGGATGACCTTGAATTGCTGATCCTCTGGCCTGCACATTTGTAGTGCTAGAATTATACAAGTATGCCACCACACTTAGCCTGTACTTTTATGTTATAAAACAAAGAAAAGGACAAATAACTAGACTATTGAAATTTGCTTTAGGCCTAATATCCTCAATCACAACATTTCTTAATTTGTGTGTAATTACTTTTGTATATATGTGCTTGTATATTTGTGTACATGTGTACAGGTGTGTATGCTCATGTGTGCACTTATTTGGAGTCTACAGTTGATGTCACTTTCACAGTTGTTTCTCCATTTTATTTTTCTCATACAAGCAAGCTCCAGGGCTCTTCCTGTCTGTCATTGCCTCCTCAGCACTGGGTTTACAGGTATGTGTCATTGTACCCAGTTTTTCATGTGTGTCCAGGGGGATAGAATTCAATTTTTCTTGTATGTATAGCAAGGATTTCACAGACAGAACCATCTTCTTGGCCTTTTAAGACGTTTAAAATACCTTCTTCATCTTTGTATTATAAGTCCCATGAAGCCAGAATCAATGCCAATTGTGTTTGCACCTTTATCTCTAACATTTAAAAGGTGCCGGACACACAGTGAAAATGCTCAATGATATTTGGTACTTGAATGAATTGTTGTTCTCTTCACTACTTTGAAAGCTTTTGTGGTATGTCTCCCTTAGAGGAACTTCCCCTAGGCATTGTGTCTCTCCTTAACCAATTATTTTCACTAAAACATGCTTATCTTACACTATATTTTATTTCCTAGGGGACTCTGTGAAGAGAGAAGGTTTTAGCCAATAAGATTAATAGTTTCTAGCACTACATTAATCCAGGTACAGCTAGAAAAGACGAAGCTACTCTGGTGATTAGAACAGAAATTGAATGCAAGGGGCTGGCTAAACCAACAGTGAGGTACATATATAATACAGTCTTGCCACCTTGCTGAGAAGTATGTTGAAAGTGATGTTGGCACATATATCTGGTATGGTCTAATACAATCTAAGCATACAAAGTCTTAAACTTCTTTCATGACGAACTCACCATATAGATGACCATCACTAATGGCTTTGGCTTGTTCTAATATGTCAGCCTTTTCTCCTCAGGTATAGAATGTCTACTTTCCTATGGCTACCTGTCTACCCATGAGGAAAGGATCTCTTCCTTTCAGATATGCAAATAGTGAAGACCAATAGACCAATTTTAATTGTCATATGAGATTTCTAGGAAGGTTCTACAGGGGAATGGATACATCGAAGAGTGTCTCCTGTTGTAGAAAACAAAATCGTTGCCTTTCTTCCTTCTAGTGAGGACATGGTGATTGGAATTTCAAAGAACAGTGCTGTGTCCTTGAAGATTGAAGTCATGTGATAGGTCAGAAAATAGCAATTAGGACTGATGATCCCACAGAGTTACCCTGCAGCTTTGATACCTTACCCCACCAAAATCATGAGGTAGTAAACCTGCCTATTATTTAGCCAATGCTGTTTTGATTTCTGATTTTTTTTTGCTTTATTCCTGCCACATTCCTAATCTAATCCTAGCAATCTATCTTTCTTGTTTTTATTACATTTGTGACAAATGGACACTTAACTTTAACCTTGACGTTTATAGTGGTGGGGAAGTAATGCTTGAGGTGGTGTATTTATCTTTGAACAGCTATTACTAATGGAAGTGTTTCTCCACTGATTATGAATTCATCTTTATTTAGACCCCTCTTACAGGTTGTAAAATGTTTGGGGTGTCACAGCGTACCTTTTAATCCTTCTTTTCACATGCTGTGAGTTTGAAGAGGTGCTCATGCTCTTCTGAATTGGCTCATCATCAGTCTTAGTATTGCCAGTTCTCTCAACTAGACACTTTAGCAGACACGATTTCTTCAATTCAATGAGCTTATACTTGATTCTTGTATAAGTTCTTACATAAGCCCTTCTGAGAAAGCACTAGGCTGTAATAGAGCTATGTTCTGTAAAGCCCCATTTATTTAATAAACTCAATTTGAATTAGTAAAGGAGTGCTTTCTACTTGCTCCATGCTAAATTAGCAGCCTGTGGCTTCCATTGTGGACCTTAGTATTTTGGTTGGGCAAAAATCAAGGTTAAAACAAACATGATCATTTAATCCCATACTATATTATAATCAGCGTGTATAGCAAGAGACCTGAAGCTTTAATTCATTATTCACCACAGTGTATACAAAGCACCTTCTTCATTTACATAGTAAGAAGCCACGTTTTCATTCATTAGCTTTTGCTTAATCTGCTTTAACAAAGCTCCCTTCCTAAGTGCTTTCTGCAAAATTAGCCAATCCTGACTATGGGACTCTCATATCCATGCCTGCCTCTTTAGAACCTACCAATCATTTGTAATAGAAACATACTCCATGAGCCTGCTGAGAATCCAGCTTCTAAATGCATTCCAATAAACTTGTAATCTTTTGACATATACATCTAGGAATTATGCTTCTCTCCCTTGATCCCACCAGAATACTGAAAGTCATTGATTCCTGCTTATCAAATTCAAGAAACCAATATTGTTCCTCATCTCAGTTCATACTTCTGCATTCTCTGACTCTGTTGAATACGCCATTTTTAATATTCTTGCCTCTGTTGGTTATTGACATGCCAACACTGTTATTTCATCTTTCTTCTCTATGATCATTCTTTGTTTCCCCTGTTGAGTCTTCTTCCCTACCTCCATGGTTTCACTGTGTTCCATACTGGACTTGAATTCACAATTGTCTTGTCTCGGATGCTCATGTGCTGTCTTACTGGTATATTCAGTGATGCCACGCTCTCTCATAACCTATTTACTGTTGCTCTTATTCGAGGCCTTGACCATGACCTTCTGGTTTTCTTATTTGTCCTGGATAATCCCATTATTTATATGGAATCATCATAGGCTAATGATTTCTTGGTTGTTATTTTCATCTCAAAAGTTTTTTGAGCTCCAAAGCAATATTTCTCATTTTCAGTGGACAGAAAAGAGGCAACTCCACCTTTTCATTTTATTTTAAATTTAACATATAGAAACCATACAATTCTATATCATGGGATATCATGTGATGTTGTGATACATATACATGTTGGACAATGTTTAAATCACATTAAATATAGCTATATTTCTAAACATTTATTTTTTCTATATATTGAGAACTCAAAAAATATTTCCTCTCTCTTTATTGTGTGTGTGTGTATGTCTGCTGTACATGTATACACACGTTCTGTTCATGTGTGTGTGGAGTATGCATGAGTGCATGTGCCTAGGAGGTCCACAGGTCAATGTCTGGATCAGGTTGTCTTCCTCAATTGTTATTTGTTTTCTGAGACAAGTTCTCTTCCTTAACTTAGAGCCCACCATTTTGGCTTAGTATTCTGTACAGCAAGCTTTGGGGATTCACAAGTCTCTCTTTCTCCTGTGCTAAGTAAACAGACACTTGTAGCCTTGCCTGGCTTTTTACATTGGTGATGGAGATGTGAACTCGGGTGCATGTGCTTATATGGCAAGCAGTCTAGACATTGAGTAATATGTCTAATCCAAATTCTATCTTTATTAAAAAACATACAGCACATAACTTTATATACATATATTCTTTTTACCTAAGGTCATGCTGCTCTATTTATAGCACACCAAAGATTGCTTCTGTCTAATTTTTTGTGTTCATTGTTCAGTTTCTCTCCATTCCTTCCTCGTTTTACTCCTCCAGCCTCAGGTAACCAATCATTATCCTCTCATATCCCATGAGATCAGCATTATCTTAATGACTTAAATGTATCATAAAACAGATATCAAAATTCATTCATTGTCATCCTCTTTAACTTTGGTGCCTATGTGAAAATCTGAGAATCAAGCATTTATGTATCTTTCTTTTTTTCTCCCAATGAACTAACCATAAAAATACTATTGTCTCAAGTTAGAGATAAGAAAACCAAGGCTCAGGATGGTTCTATTGTACATCCACAAGTCACTCAGCCACTCTAAGCCAGATTTTAATTTTTCTTACTGTGACACTGGAGCTGAAACACCGTTTTCCAGTGGTAAGGGTGCAAACCTAGGCCATGTGTGTGCTCAGAAAGCACATTACCACTAAACTAAAATACCAGCCTCGGAGTGTAAACTCAAGAGGACTATGCTAAATTACCCTCACTAGGAGATTCTCTTTTAGGATATTAGTCTTCCTTTTGAAAAGCAGGGTGCAAGATCCCAAGGGATGAATCAACAATGATGAAAGGATTGTTGAGATGGTTAGGTTAGGAAGAAGTTACTGTTCTTGAGGATTGTTGAGATGTACAAACTTAAAGAGTTCACAAAAGGCAGTTGAGAGAAATGTGGATACTACCATAACAGGGCAGAAAAGTTTTGACACCAAAGTTATCTCTCTCTCTCCCTCCCTCCCTCTCTCCCCCCCTCTCTCTCTCTCCCTCCCTCCCTCCCACCCTCTCTCTGTCTTCTTGAGTGACATTTGACCTCACCAGCATTCAGTTTGGCCTCAGTAGTGCTTCCCATGTAGGACAGGGAAAAATTGTTTGGTAATCCCAAATTTCAATTCCCACGTAACTCTTGATTCCCATATATCTTGTGCCATGTTCGAAAGGGTCTGACAGATACAGATGACTGCTAAACACAATGATAACTGGTATTATTTGGGAAATGGAGAAAAGGTACATTTTCATTCCAAGTTCATTCATAAAAATAATTTCCTACATGTTTGATTAAATATTTCTGCTTTTGTTTGTCATTTTTTGTAGTTGCTTTCTCTTTTAACTTCCAAACTTCATTACTTTTTTATCCATGTAAGCTGAACAATCTTATTATAAATGGAACTCATTCAGTATATAAAAAGTATCAGGAGTCAAGTTTCTTTAATCTCAGCATTCAGTATTTATTACTTGACTAAATAAACATTCTTATAATCATATATTCAGTATAAATTCTTTTTGTCTATTGCTTTGCATATGACACTGGGGATATGTTCCTCTGTTTCCTTTTCCTTAATTTTTCACCAAATAGAATTTATTAAAAATACTGAGAGATGATTAATATTGATTATCAACTTCATAGGATCTAGAATCACCTTGGAGCCAAACATCTGGACATGTGTGTAATAGAGCATCTAGCTCAGATTAATTGAGATGTAAAGTCTGCCCACCCCCATTTATCATGAGTTCTAGACTAAATGAAAAGGAGAAAGTGAGCTGAGCACCAGCATCCATCACTTTCTGCTTGTTGAAAATAGATGTAATATGACCAGCTGACTCATATTCCTGTTGTCATAACTTCCCTTGCATGATAGACTATTTCCCTTCAAATTGTAAGCTAAAATAACATTTTTATTTCTGGAGTTGCATTTTCAATTATTTTTTATCAGCAACAAAAAAAATTAATGACACTTTTGCTCATCACCCCTCCCTCTCTGCAACTGGATTTCAGGAGTTTGGCTCAGTGTTTATCTGTGGGTATCTGCTTCTGCTTCCATCAGTTACTAGATGAGGGCTCTAGGATGGCATATAAGGTAGTCATCAATGTCATTATTGGGGAAGGGCATTTAAGGTAGCTTCTGCAATATTGCTTAGATTGTTATCTGGGATCAACCTTTTAGATCTCTGGACATTTCCCTAGTGCCAGATTTCTCTTAAAACTTACAATGTTTCCCTCTATTATGGTGTCTCTTTTCAAGATCAGACTTGAGAAACCCACAGAAACTGCTTACCTGAACAAGGGGGAGCTCATGCACTCCAGTTCGATAGCTGGGAAACCAGCATAGAGTATGGACCCAGACCTTTTGAATGTGGGTATTAGTTAGAAGGGCTAGGCAGTCTATGGGGCCTCTGGTAGGGGATCAGTGTTCATCCCTAGTATACAAATAGACTTTGGGAGCCCATTCCACGTAGGGGGATATTCCCTCCATCTAGACACATGGGGGAGGGCCTGGGCCCTTCTCCAAATGATATGACAGACTTTGAAAACTCATCATGGAAGGCCTCACCCTTCTTGGGGAGTAGAAAGGGGATAGTGTGGGGGTAAATGGAGGGGCAGGGAAGGACAGGAGGGAACTGGGATTGACAATGTAAAACAATGTTGTTTCAAATTTAAATAAAAAGTTATCAAGAAAAGAAACCCGAATAAAACAAAAAAAATATTATTGAGTATAGTACATATCAAGAGATATTTCATAGATGGAAATAATGCCATATTTTTTTGTTTTTAGTACATCTGTCATAGGTACACTCTTACTCTTGTCAAAGAAAGGTATTTTATCTTGAACTTTTCTTCCTGATCTCATATATTTGAATGCTTACTCCCTAGTTGCTGGAACTGTTTAAGAAGGAGTAGGAAGTGTGGCTTTTTTTGGAGAAGTTGTGTTAATGAGGGTGGGCTTTGAGGTTTCAAACATCCAATACCAGGCCTAGTGTCACACTCCCTCTGCCTGCAACTGGTACATCAGATGTTAGCCCTCAGCCCCATACCTGTAGATGGCCTCCATACTCCCTGCCATTATGGTCAGAGATTAACCATCTGAAACTATAAGCAAGCCCCTAGCTAAATGTTTCCTTTTATAAGTCTTGGACATAGTGTCTCTGCAGCACAATAGAATAGTAACTAAGAGAGTATTCATGATGCACAATAGATTTCTTGTATTCATTCTTTTTTTTTCTGAAAATTTGTATATTATTACCCTTAAGAATCTGAACATGTGAGGGTTTGGAGGGAGGAAAGTGAGCAGCAAATGATGTAATTCGATTATAATTTTAAAAAATTTAAAAACTACACTGTACCTTAATCTGTCAAGGATCTCATATTTTGTGTACACTAATAAACAGCTGAATTAACTAATACATTTTGAATTGCTCAATTAAAGATAGAAGAAAATGAATATTGTGCTGTTTAATAGGTATAGCCAAAGGCATATACTGAATAAGTGGATTGAATAGGAAAAATATTTGTAACAGTTTGGCGTGAGGGCACTGTCAAACTTCCTTTGTTTTTCAACAAGATCCCTTTTCAGGGAAACCAAGTGCATGGCAAGATTAATTATCAGATCCGGCAACATCAAGTATCAATAACTGTGGAGAACATGTAGTAACAGTTGGCAGACTTGTGTTACATGCTACGGACAGACTAAGAACAAGGTGATGTCTCTCTCTCTCTCTCACACACACAAGTACATGTGACTGACTGTAAGTGACCTATATGGCCTTCTTATCACATGTGAACTGATGATCTCTTCATTTCAAGATAAGAGTTAAGTTAGGAAGCTCCAGTATCCTGGGCTGTGTGCTGCCAGATGAATCAGTGACTGACAAAATCATTACTGTGGTGGAGAGGATGGATGTTTATTTAAACACAGAATCCCAAACTAACATGAAATGGGCTCACTTTCACCATTACTGTCAAGTTTTACTTAGATTGTTATTTTCCTTTTAGAAAAGAAAAGATAAAGCTGAATGATTAGTGAGTCCTGAAGTTTGTGGATGCTTAAATCAAGTCAGCTTTTGTTAAAGTACTATATGTATATGCCTAGCTAATGAAGATGAAAGAGAAAATGTACTGATACATATTTGCAAAGTTAATTTTTTAAATTAGGTGATGTCTGATAAGATTTTTTGTATAGTGCTTTTCTTCTCTGTCTAAACTTAAACGTATTGTGATTTGGAGCTAGGATGGCTGGCTCTGAATATACCCAAACACATATTCACCAAGGAATCTCAGCAAAGTTCCTCAAAGTTCCTGTGCCTCACTTCCCTCATTTATACAATAGGGTTATCTCATCTCCCTCAGGCATAAAGTGTGTAAGTAGTGCCTTATTTATAATATGTTCTATTACTGTTTGCTATTAGCTCATAATTGAGTTATACAGGAGTTAGCAGGAAGAGAATGTGTCACTGTTGGGTAACATTACTTTATATTGTATGAAGAATGTCATTGTGATTGGTTTATTAAAAAGATAAAAAGCCAATAGCTAGGCAGGAGGTATAGCAGAGGCATCTGCATAGAGAGAGCTCTGGGAAGAAGGAAGGTGGACTTCACCAGCCAGATGGAGAGGAAGCAGGATTGGCAGTACAGAGGGACCCATGTAAAATAATGTGGATTAAAAGATATTGGTTAATTTAAGTTATAAGAGCTAGCTAGAAACAATCCTAAGCTGAGGCTGAGCTTTCATATTTAATAATGACTCTCCTTGTAATTTTTTTTGTGAGCTGGTGGTCCAAAAAGAAAATTCCATATACAGCTGTTTGCATCGATCAAATAAAACACGTAGAGAGAAAGCAACTTAAGGTAGAAAGGCTTTATTTTGGCTCACAATTTGAGGGCACAGTCCTTCATGCTGGGGAAATCAATTCTGGCAGCAGGTGCTTGGGGCAGCCCTTCCTGTTATATCTGCAGTCAGGAAGCATTTAGTCATGCATGCCTGAGCTCAACTACCTTTTCCTTTTTATACAGCTCATGGCACAAGCTCAGAGAATAGCTCCATGAACTTTTAGGGCGGTCTTCCCATCTTAATTAACCTAATCAAGATAATCCCTCATAGGCATGGCCAGGAGATAATCTAATATAAATAATCTTTAACCCACCCCAGTGTGTTTGGGAGGTTTGTTTACTTGACCTATCAAGTTGACAATATTAACTATCACACCTACTGAAGAAAATAATTCACCTCTTCCCTCAAGGTGAATGAAAGTAGGAGAGGCAGGAGGGTTATGTTACTCCACATTGAAATATGAGCTGATGCATGGTTTCCTTTCTAATGAGGATTTCTAAGAAAGAAAACAAGAAACTTTCATTTCAATCACTAGTATTCCTACTCTCAATCCAGCCAGTTAGGGATGGTGCAAAGGCCTTTAATAAATGGAACTTTCTATAGCATTGCTCTTATTTTTCAGAACACAAAAATTTCATTAAGATTTGGTACTAGCCTCTGAAACTAGCATTTGGGAGCCTATGATTTGGATGACTGTTAAGATCCCTCTAACCATGAGATGTTATGATTCTATGAAAGAATTTCATTTGTGCCTGGTCTGGAGAAGAGAACCAAGGGACTGGACCTGGGTCAAGGGACAGGCAGATCCTGAAAATGTGTTTGTGAAAGGGTTGGCGGTCAGGCCCAGAGCATTTCTCCTTGGAATTCTTACTCATATTTCCCAACTGTCAATATGGAGGAAAATTGCCTAAAAAGGCCAGAGGGCTGTTGCGAGGAGAAGTTTTTGTTGAGCTTCTGTGCCCGACTTTGGGCTTTGGGGATTCCATTTCCAGCCTGTGCATCATGAGAGTTGGAGGAAATGGCAGAGATCTTAATTTGAGCTTCTCTCCCAGTAATAACATTTCAAATGTATTTGTTTCTTGTCTTCATATATTATTAGCAGCTTGCAGTTCTCCTCTTACCTGTGCCCCTACTCCTCCTACCCCCGTGAAGCCATGTTGCAGCAAAGTGAAAAAGAAAACCAAATATCCAGGATGATTTGTTGTTAATGTGAAATTCTATGCTAACTTGAAAGTCAAAGAGTGGGAATCCTGAGTTACTTCACAATTCATATTATGAGGCACACAATCAGATGCCCCCCCCCGACCACAACCACAAGGGGGCACTGATGGAGCCCCTTGGTTGCATTTGTATTTCCAAGTAAATACAAGCATATGTCACCAATTTTTATTGATTTTGGACTTCCCTAGGGAGGAAACACTGTTAAATTATAATAAATGATGTCGACTAAAACAAATCGTACAAAAATCACTAAGAAGGCATTTGTTGCAGAGCTTGGCTTGATTTGTTGGCGTCAGTTGAAATCATGTCAAAATAATGTCTTTGGAAACCAAATAAAAATTTGTTTGCAAATTTGTCTGAAGCAAGCATTTCTAGAGCATAAAAATTCTTAAGAATCAATATGGTTTTATTCAGTATGCAAGTTTACTGAATAAGCATTACAACACAGATTCCATCACTGAATTATAGGATAGTGTTAGTGAATTAATAAATAATAATAGACGATAAATAATATAGTGACTGAATTAGATAATACATTTATGATGAAGTGGAGGGAGAAAAAGATTAAGGAGGATAGTCTTGGGAGAAGATCAATTTTCAGATAAACTAATATTTTATATTCAGAAATTAATGGAATTTAGACTTAACTCACAGAGTTCAGTTAAACTAAGTTTCACTATAGCCTTTACAAAAGGAAGGAAGATGCAAAATGCCTAGCTTTGAAGTGATAACCATTTGAGTTCTAATATTAGTCAGGCCGCATCTGTAATTTGCATAACTGTGTTTGCCTTCCAGGTAATTGGGAATTTAATTGCTATCAGAATAAAATTTGAGTCTTATTTCCAGATGATGTCAGTGCTATGTATCCCAATGTGCAATTTTGAGACTCATTGCAATTAGGCAAATAAGAGGGCTACAGTTTTAAGTGGGATTCCATATAAAATAGAAATGAGTTTCTCCTCAGCAACTCCTAGGTCGTCTGCTGATGTCCTCTTCACTGTGCTGAACATGGACCTTGTGCTTCTATCTATTCTCTCCCCAGCAAATTAGATCAATTTTCCTTCCCATCTTTATTAATCATCCCCAAGATGTTTAAAGGATATCATTTTGCAAAATAGTTAATTGTTATCCTGTACTCTTCTCAGTTTTTATTATTTCTGAAGTAAAATAAAAATTAAAGAAAACGATTGAAAGAAATCTCAATCACCATGTACTATAACCAAAGTTTCATAAAAGGAAAGATACTTTAATGCCTCGCTACTGATAAAACCCAAAAGGATATAATCTCAGAATAATGGGCAACATTTTTACTGAATACAGTTAGCTTTATGACAAACTCTTAGTATGCTGACCTCATTTTTCTAGTTTTTCAAAAGTAATAGTGCAGCTTCATCATTGCCAGGCCCTATCTAGTAAAGCTGGTATTTGAAAACTGCTATTCTAAATCATGAACATTGCTGTGATATTAAGAAGGGAGCTTGGTTTTTCTCATTGCTGCTTTTCTGTGGCAGCATAAAGTACGATTACAGAACGAAGCAGAATGAAGCTCTAAGACTCGGTTTAGGGAGCAGACAGTAACAGCTAGCTCTGGGGTAAAGTAGGAAGGATGCATGGGACTGAGGAATGGCAAGGCTAAATCAGTGGGGAGGTTTCACTTGGTAGAGATGGCTGATCCAAGAGAAATGCCTGTAGTTACTTTCCCTTGCTCTCACAACTTCCCTGACATGAATGGTAGGAATTGCAGGGCTTTGTGTGGCAGGGCTGGATTTTTTTCCACACAGTGCAGCCTGCTTCCTTGTTGCCATGACTGGCTGCTGCATGTCCCTTTCCTCTATAAGGCACTGCTGATATTATCCCATTATTGGCTGGCAAGAACAGCTTTTTTTTTAAAAATTGATTTGACTTTTTCAAAGAATCATATAGGCAAATTTTTCTTAAACTCTGAGAAAGCCACATTATTAAGTTATACATATGTTGTATGTAGCTAAGTACATTTGTATGTGTTTGTGTTTCCCCACTCCCAATAGAAATCACACCAATTTCCTTTTGACGTTTGGGGAAAACAAAAAGGACCCAAAAAAGTATTAAATCAAAGCTTTCACTAAGCGCTGTCAGGGTTTTGGTTTTGGGGTTTGTTAGAAGCATTGTGAGGGAAAATCCTATAGAACAATGCCTTGTTGTTAGTTGTGAGTAAAACCCAGAGACCATCAGAGGGAGTACTTTAGCTGCTTTGAAAGGGCTTAGAGGGAGACAGATAATAAATGTACAACAAACAAGCCAATGTCAGAAATGATCACTATTGCAAAATGAGACTGAAAACCTATGCGTTTAGCAATTTCTACACATGAAGTTCTAACTCTGGCCCTGGCAATATTAGCTGAATCATCCTTTGAATCTGGCTAAGGTGGAGTTTTACAAGGACAAAGAGGATTTGCTCACTAACCGACAAGAGAGGTACTGGTCATGCATGCTTAAATGTGCTAATAGTTCTAGTCTTTAATGGTACCAATTTAATCAAGATGCTGTTATGCATTTTTAATTGTTCTCCTCTGATTTGACATTAGGCATGCCTTCCTGACTCATATGAAGATTTGTTGGCCAGCACTGACACTGGCTGAAACTGAATCATTAAATTGTCAGTCCCTCCCACATTTTTTTTTTTTTTTGCTTTTGTGTTTTCTCATGCTTTGCAATCTTATTTATGGGCCCTACTTTCAGGCCCAGGTCATCCTTTGCCTCATTCTTAAAAAAATATGTTGTGTGTGTGCATACGTGCATGTGTGTGTGCTTACGCATGTGCGCACACATATGTGTTTGTTTGGTGAGTAATGTTATATGTATGCAGGTATTTGTAGAGGTCAGAAGGGGAGATATGATACTCTGCATCTGGAGTCAGATGATTTCAGTCACCCAATACATGGGTGCTGGGAACCAAGTTTCCATCCTCTGGAAGAAAAGAAATGGTCTTAATTACTTAGGCCTTTCCATACTACAGTTTATCACATTCTAAAATCAATGTTTTAGATGACATTTTGCTGGATATATACCAGCAAACTACGATCTCTTTAATGGTGTTTGGAACATTGAGCTAGAAGTGAATTTTATGCATTTATTCTGCCCATGAATTATAATAGTCTCTACTGGTCTCTGTAGGTGGCTTCTTTGAAGCTTAGTTTAATTCTCTGAAGCCTGTCTAGTAATTTGGCTTTGCCTCCTAGGGGTGGAGTCACCACTTGAAAATTTTGCCTGCCTCTTCTGAATCTTCTTTCCCTAGAGTCTTGCTCAACCCACTTGGTATCCAACCAACTGACAAATTATGAACAGTGCATGATTATGGCAGGTAATATGTCTTACTTCTGGTTGGAATTTCTCTAAGAGTGTTGACTCTTCCTGTAACTCTAGTTCGAGGCAATGGATAGTGCTCTGGATATTCCAACTGAAGCCTAGCCTCTGCATTATGGTCAGGTTCTCTCAACATCTATGCTATTTATTGAGTATGTGCTTTGCCCAGCTTCCTCTTCTTTTATATGTGCTGTTGGAATTCATCATTGATTGCCTTTGTAGATGATGTGTTGGGTGCTGCAAAACACATTGTGTCTTCAGATTCATGACTATCAGTGATTTCTGAAAATTTTTGCTGTTAAAGATTCAGACATTTGAGTTAAAAGATTGTGTTTGTATGTGATGTTGCAAAATTGCATATATTTCATGTGTCCTAATTACAATGGTGTTGCCCGCCTACCTAGGCCGGCGAGGAAACACGCAACCACGACTCTTCTTCATGCAGTTTTATTCAGGATCCTTGAACAAGCTTCTTCTGCTCCCATCAGCTTACGCTACTTCTCTCATCAGCTTACACCTCTCCCAGCCCCAGCAAGCCCTTAAATGTGCTCACAGCCCAATCAGCTCATGCCACCTGGTGATCCCGGATAGGCCACAGAAGGAGGAAGCGCACCAGATCCATCAAGCACTTCCAAATAAAGCTTGTTTACAGCTAAGTGCGAACTACCTGGCATCCAGCCAGGCGCCATCTTGGGGCTGTGGCTTCCCACACAATGGACTAGCTAAGCTATGGTAGTAAGCAAGTTTGGACATGTAATGTCTTAATACAAAGGTTCTTTTTTATTTGCATAGAAATCCTGTGTGGGTTTTCAGGGCAGGATTGTGATTCTTCTTTCTGAAGTTGTAGAGATTCAGACTTTTTTCTTATTATGATTCCTAAATTCTGTAAGCCTTCAATGGTGGTGGCAAATAAGAGCAATCGTAAATAGACTCTTCTGAAAAGAATGGATGTGCAGGTGATGCCTTACACTTTCTCCTGTGTGTCATTGGTCAGAATTCAATGACATGGTTACATGTAATATCAAGTTGGGTGGGAGATATACTTTGGTTATTTTGCCTATTTTGCCTCCCTATATTAAAATGGGAGGATAACTTTTGGAAGTTACCTTGAAGTCTCTGCTGTAACAAATGAAGAAAACACTAATTTGTTTTTAGCCTTTGATACATTAACTCATTTTTGTTCATTAAATTGTTAGTACTACAGAAAGCAAAATAGTATTACAAAATATTAAAATATTGGCCAGGGTAGGGAATAAAATTGGAGCAAATATAAGGGTACAGCATTGATAATATGGGTTACTGGTGGGAAAGGTCAAATTTCTCAGAGGTGACAAATTTGGGGAGGTGTCCATTCATGCAAAATCCAGGGCTGCACAATGAGGCTGCTAGGAAGAGCAGAGACAAATAGATGGAGACATGAAGGTAAAAAAGATGCTTTTAAAGGTACTTCCTGGTATTGCTCCCCAATGTTTACCAAGTGAAGGTCTTCAGTATTTGGACAATTGAACTTTTAGCTTACCCAGTGTTTACCTTTAGGCTCCTGCTCCTTATCAGTGTTTCCAGCTCCACTGCAAACCAGGAGAATTAAAATCCCATGAATTTTACCACTCTATGGCCTTAAATTACCATGAAACAATAGTTTTCTTAAAGGTATCCATTCGTTTTGAAACTGCCCTCTGAGAGGCTTATATGGAGGCAACATTTTTTCATGTAGACATGAATTTGATTTCCTCTTGTCTGCTTGCTTTTCATGAGCAGGGGCTGACCTCTTGTTCATCCCCTTCCCACTTCTATAGCCCTATTATATGTGAGAAGTTGACTTGTGCGGGTGACTAACTGACATATCCTTAACCATGTGGCTGGAGCACGAATTGCGAGTTGAGGTGAATGAGAAGGTGAAGGTTGCTTAGCTGTTTGCCTCAGATGTTGTCTGCAGAGCTGTTAATGGGACTGCACATGATTTGTGTTTTGCCTGCAAGCATTTTGCAAAGGTGGAAAAGTGGCAAAGGTCTGGGGATGCAGAAACATAGAAACCATAGATTTTGTTTTTCCAGCTTGAGTCCTCTATGTGTTCACTAGGTGGCAAAATAATCATTGAAGGTGAGAGATAAGGGTAGTCATCTGTTGTGAATGACTAGATTTCTAAGGGGCTGAGGGTCTTATTAATTTAGCGTTAGTCTTGTGATATATTTGTGAGACATGCTTCAAAGTGTCCTTCTCTCACAGTGCTCGAGACTCCATCATTATAGATCATCCCTTAAGAACTTTCTAAAGTGTTTTTAATAAACAAAGTTTGTTTAATCAACCGTTGTGAAGTGTGCTAGTTCAAAAGGACTTACAGCTATTGATCTACTTACTTCTTTTAACAATCCCATGATGTAGGTGCTATTTTTACACATAAATTTCATTTTGTAGATGATGAAAAAATGTGACTCTCAAACACATAGCCAGTGAATGCCAAATCCAGGCTTACAAACCCAAATAGTCTGGTTTGAGACACAGTCTGTATTCCTCACCATTATCATACATTCCCTCAGCTTATGTTACTTTTGTTTGAGGGGAACTAATACCTAGTCTATTAGGAATTCATTTACTTAATCATACCATCTTCCTTTTTATCCAGTAGAGAGTATCAATGCACTGAATGTTTTGAAGAAAAGGGTCATTAAGGATCTTGATGAGATTGTTGGGGGAACCAGAGTGTCAGGATGATTGTTTTGTTAAAGAACTAGACCCATTCAACATCTATTTTCCCTAAACATGCACCATTCAAGGAATAGCACCATTGCCTCTCTCCTGTACTTGATTGAATGGGATTGCAGTGGTTAGCATTTTTAGTTTCATCTCTTTTTCAAATAAATTTATTTAGTGGACCTAGACATTGTATAAGCTGGATATGAAACTACCAGAGAGACAGTGTTTTGGATGACTGGGAAGTTACAAGCAGCCACTTTAAAATTGTGCTTTGGTTCTGTATTTTCAATCATTGTCCCCCATTCTTCCGTAGCAACTCCATGCAGGGAGGTTACTCTCCAGGCTTGCTTCCTCTTCTCGGACTTTCCCATGGACAATTTGGTAGTAGACATTGTTCTCTGATCCTTTAAAGCTCCTGTTAGTTTTTTCATGTCCTGTGTCTCCCCCACACTGTGTTCTGTAGGTGACTGACAGCTCGTTCTATTGCTGTCTTTCCAGAATGTTTTTACCTGGTGTTACATAGCCTGTGGCATTCACTCTACAGCTGACTCTCCCTGGCTGTGGCTGCTCACATCTTCAAATCATGTCTTAGACTAACTTGTATCTCTCACTGGATATTCCATGGGAATATCTGATGGGAACAGAGACAGGCAGTAATGTTTTGGGTCACTGTTTCCTTATTTATCCTTGTTCCTGGGACAACTTTCCCGGGTAGACATTATAACAAGCCAAGTAGTAGGCAACTAGGCATCCCCTACATACAGAATGTAGATAAACCAGACACTCTGAGCCAAACACACTAGGCCAGAATGAATATCCTCTTATAGGGAAAGGAAAAAATTTACTTGGCTGACAAGCAGACTTTTCATTCCCTGTGCAACAACTAGGTATTCACCTGCTACACTTTGGTGCTGTGTTCATTGTCTTCATAATTAATGCTAAAAAGAGAGGATTTAGACAGAATACTGAAGCAAGAGGTTAAGTCTCCAGAGAGATCCTTAGAAGTGGACTTGGTGCCCCCAACACACACTATTAATCCCTCATGGCCACATTCAGGGAATACCAATGCCCTTCTCGGGCTCCCTGGTTCAATCTCACTATAAGACAATTGACCTATTGCCACTATAAGGAGCAAAACCTCAAACAAAGCAGCCCCTGAAAGGGCTTTATCAAGCTGAAAATGAATTATTAATATTGCTCTGAAAAGGACTGGCATCAGAAACCTGGCTCTTCATTATTTACATTAATGAGCTGAAAGATGATGCAGTGATCAAAATCCCAAGTTTGGTGAATGCTGCAGTTTGAAGTGCAACAATGAGTAAAGAAACAATAACACCCTACAAATATAAATGCAGACTAATATGTTTCTGAACAAAGAATCCAAGGAGGGAATCTTTTCAGAGCAGGGAAAGGCTAAAGAATGGTCTTAAGTCATTATGGAAATACCCTGCAGTTGGTTTGCTTGAGAATGAAGCTCAGACTTAGGAAGGCAAGAAAAAAAAAATGCCAGACTGCCTGCTGAACAGACACAATACAATGCACCTATCAAAGGCTACAGCCTTATCTCTACTAGAGATGGGTGCCCAATACAATATGCCATTTGCCTCTTATCTACCCTGAATGATAAAGCAAATTATTCTAACTTAGTATCATTTTCCATTCCTCAGAGATTCCAAGTCTTTGCCTTATGATTGGCAGAGGATTGTGTGTGTTCCAGCTTTCTGTGTACTTCCTCGAAGCTTGTTACTTCCCCTTTGCTACATATGAAACTATGTTTTCCCAACCAACACCTGGGCCCCCTTTATCAGAATGGTGTTCTGTTTAACCCACTTCTTTCATTCCTTATAAGCACCAGACTAGAAATGCCGCAAATGGAGGAAGGAGTCTTTTATTAGAGTAGCTTCTCACAAAGTCTAGCATTTTAATTTTGTTTGTTATACTTTATTCTCTTATATTATTTGGTGTCTGAAAATTTGATTGCTTACACTTCTCTACATTTCTATCTTTCATAGTGATTTAAGTGGTGGCCATTTTCAGTCCTTAAGCTTTTACGAGCTTTTGGATGTTGGTTATGTATCAGGCTTCTAACCTATCAATCTCCTGGTCTTTCTCTATTGTTTCTCTGTGCAAACTCTAGTCTGCATCTGTGGGCTTGACCTAGTGACTGCTCTGATGAGTAGAACCAGCATAATATCTACCAAATTTTCCTGTTTTTCTGTCCTGCCTTCTCTTCTTAGTAGTACTTGGACCTACCATGCTTAACATTTTGGTGTCATGTTAATGGTTGCTTTTTCTATTACAATTCTGTTCTGTTTCTTTACAGGAAGGTTTTGGGTCCACTTAGAAACAGGAATATAGAGAAGAGTATGAGTGTGTGTATAGCCATGGCAATTACCTTTTAAGAATTTTGGTTTAATACCTACTGCAGTACATTTACAAATAATCATAAACAGTATCAGTTATAATGATTCATAATGATGGTCTTTGAGTTATTGCTACCCTAATTCTGAGTCTTAAGTTAGAAATGCCACTGACAATGTTTAGGTAAGAGTTTCAATTTGGTTTAGATGTTTCTATAAGTGAAACACAATAAAATCTGCATGTATGTACACTGAAATGCAATACTGGCTGATTGTACAAATTGCAGTGGTTAACACTGATTGTCAACTTTCCAGGATGTAGAATCAACAAGAAGAAAGACCTTTGTCCATGCCATGAGGAAGTTTCTAATCTTTGGTTAATTGAATTGAGAAGACCGTATTAAATGTACATCTGTACATAGGTAGTAGACCCAGTGTTCAAATTTCCCAGTAACACTGTCATTTAATCCTTTCATTCATTCTTCCAAGTTTAAAATTGTCTAATTATGGATCACAAGTTCCACACATCAAGCACAATGTCTAATTTACAGTGACCTGCTGGAATAAATACGTTTGGACTATTTGTGAACATCTTAGCAACAATCTCAAAAAATTCAGACTGACAGCAAAAACAACATTCTCACATAAACAATCCCAACTATGTCCTCTCCCCTGAAATGTCAGTATCTGGATATCTGACTTTTGTTTCTCCCCTGTTTCTTATATTGTTATTAAATAATTATTTCCTTCTCTTCTGACTCCCTCAGTGGGCCCAAAAGTATTTGTTTTGAGTTTACTGCATTAACCTTCTGTTAATACCACCTGTCGAGTGTAAGACCACTACCACAGTCTTAAAGTCAAATTTGAAGTAAGATTTAGCTAAATATTAGCCACAAGGATGAACTCTGGCCAGTCTCATCCTTGGGTACCAGGAAATGGCCATGATTCACATTTAGTAGAGGCTGAAAAAGGCAAAACCACAGGTCCACTATATTTACCATCAGGTTCAACTAGAGGCAAGCATATATCCTGATGTACTTCCTACCTTTCTACCTCCTGCCAACATCCAATTGGGGCAAGTGTCCATCCTAATGTATTTCCTGCCCACATACCTTCTGTACACATGTGATCAAGTCCATCCAGTGCAGATGGGTCAAACAATCATAGGAAAACAGGAACTTACTCTTTACTGACTTTTTTTTTTCATGATTTGTATTTATTATTTGTACAGTGTACTGCCTGCATACATGCCTTCAGGCCAGAAGAGGGCACCAGATCTCATTATAGATGGCTGTGAGCCACCATGTTGTTGCAAGGAATTGAACTCAGGGCCTCTGGAAGAGCAGCCAGTGATCTTAACATCTGAGCCATTTATCCAGCCCCTAATTTTTAATGTCTTAACTGCAAACAGAACCTTCAACCTGCAAGGTATATTTCTCCTGTTTTGATCTCCTATTAACTTGCAAAGTGTATCATTCTTGTTCCTGTTTTGGTCTCATACTTCCTCCCTTCTTTAGTGTTCTTTCTTGACCAAGATTGGATTGTGCCATTGTCCATGATATAATTCAGTACAATCACCTAATAACACTGAAGAACAGGGAAACAAGTGTGGGACCATACATCCCAGCAGGAGCCACAGCCTCTTGCCATCTAAGACTTGCTGTTGTTGTCTTTTCTTTTTTTAAAATTTTTATTTAAACTAAAAACACTCTTATTTTAGATACCAACCCCAGTTCCCTCTCCCTAATGCCCTTCCATTCCCCCCATCCCCCCATCCCACTCCCATTGTGGGAGAACATCAAAGTCTGTCACATCTTTTGGGGCAGGATCTAGGCCCTCCCCGATGTAGCTAGGCTGAGAAAGTATCTCTCCATAGGGAATGGGCTCCTAAAGACCATTCATACACTAAGGATAAATACTGGTTCCATTGCCAGAGGCCCCATAGACAGCCTCAACTGACACCTACATTCAGGGGGGCTGGTTCAGTCTTATGCTGGTTCTCCAGCTGTCAGACTGGCGTCTGTAAGCTCCCACTTGGTCAGGTCAGCTGTTTCTGTGGTATTTCCCAGCGTGGTCTTGACCCCTTTGCTCATCACTTCTCCCTCTCTGCAACTGGATTCCAGGAGTTTGGTTTAGTGCTTAGCTGTGAAGCTCTGCTTCGGCTTCCATCAGCTACTGAATGAAGGCTCTATGATGCCATTTAAGGTAGTCATCAGTTTCATTGTAGGGGAAGAACATTTAAGGTAGCCTCTCCACGATTGCTTAGATTCTTAGTTGGGGTCATCCTTGGAGATTCCTGGAGATGTCCCTAGTGCCAGGTTTCTCGTTAAGTCCATAATGGCTCCCTCTATCAAGGTATCTCTTTCCTTGCTCTCCTTCTCTGTTCTTCCCCGAATTCAACCTTCCTGATCCCTCACATTCTCCTTCCCCCTTCCCCTTTTCCCTCCTCTCTTTCCTCCCTCCCTACCTCTGCCTCCAATTCACTCAGGAGAATGGCTAAAATCAAAAACATTAAGGACAGTTTATTCTGGAGAGGCTGTGGAAAAATGGAAACACTCCTCCATTGTTGGTGGGAATGCATACTTGTATAGCCACTTTGGAAATTGGTATGGGGGTTTCTCAGGAAAATGGGAGTCATTCTACCTCAAGATACAGCAATTCCACTCTTAGTCATATACCCAAAGGATGCACATTCATACCACAAGGACATGTGTTTAACTATGTTCATAACAGCATTATTTATAATAGCCAGAACCTGGAAGCAACCTAGATGCCCCTAACCAAAGAATGGATAAAGACAATATGTTATATTTACACAATGGAGTGTACTACTCAGTGTTAAAAGAACAATGACATCTTGAAATTCGAATACAAATGGATAGAACTAGAAGAAACCATTCTGAGTGAGGTAACCCAGACAAAGAAAGAAAGACATGCTATCTACACACTCATAAGTGGAAATTAGACACAGAGCAAAGGATAACCAGCCTACAGTCCACCACCCCAGAGAAGCTAGGAAACAAGGAGGACTTTAAGAGTGATATACATGGACCTCTGAGAAGGGGAAAGGACTTCCTGTTTTGTAACCTGCCTGGAAGGTTCTGGTACCCTGCCCAGCACTGCTGATAATGCTGGTTGTTCCCACCAAACATTTTTCTGTGTTGGGCCATACAATACTATCACGATGTGCTACTTTACTTAATTAAGTCAAACTGGCGAGCACCGTGCATATTAATGAGCATCCTAATGAGCATTAATTTTTGATGTTTTTTATTAACAAGCATTATAAACTATGACAAATTTTGGTTTGACTTTGTGCCAAAATGAAGATGAGTGGTTGTTTAAAACTGTAAATGTATAAGCATCCCATGGAACTTGGAAGGTTGTTCATTAATATTTCTGGAGCTTACAATGTCAAATGAGACCAATGGACAGATGTTTCCTGATGCCTTGGTTCTCATCCTCCTTTAGCACTCCATTATTCCTAACAGAACACTGTCTTAACACACACACACACACACACACACACACACACACACACACACACAGTTTACTTAAGCCACTTTTCACTTCAGACTGTTAGGGGAAAAATGTTCACGTCTTGGGAGTTACTAGACCCAGTAATTGCCTGGAAATTTCAGATAATGAAACTTCCAGCTTCAAAACAAAAATGCTTGGCAGGGATAAATAGATGGATAGAAAGATAGTTCTTTTAATTGAGAATTGGAAACTCCATTAGAATTTTTTTTTAAGAAGCTGCATTTTGTTCTACTGCTAGCTGTTAAGTACAAAAAGTGCAAGGAATGAAGTGTTTAAGGCATATATCCAACCCATAAAGAAGAGTAAGCATGATAGGAGAGAGATGAAAGGGTCTTTTGGTTCCAAACATGTTTCCTCTTGGGCCTGCCAAGGTGCCCACATTCCTGTCATTATATTTTCTCTTTAGGGGCTTTCTGTTTTAATAGAGCTAATGCTTTATATTACCTGGGAGGGGTAACCCATTAGTTACCTAGTAACAAGATTTGATTATTTCATTACACTCATTGCCATCCCGCAGGCTGTGGAATTAAGGGCCCCTGAAATATAGGATGAGTATGTTTTGTTGGGTGCAGAGGGCTAAGTTTACTTCCTTACTTAATGATGCATATTGGGTAGCCCTAGGGAAGGCATAGGACAGGAGTGGGTATCTGGGTATGGATAGGAACTGAATACTAAGTTGTTTCTATTTTGTAATTTTCTATGAATCAAAATAGATCTTCCCATACTTGCTAGACCAAAATAAGAATGAGGGCTATATAGAGAGAGTAGAGGTCAAGAAAGTGCTTTTTGAATGCAAACAACAGTGGATTCAAGACATAGCTTAAAACAACTTCTAGTTGTGTGGTGTTGGAGAAATCAATTAAACTTTCTAAATCTCAACTTCCTTGACTGGTAAATGGTAATAACTGTGTCAGGCTTGTTGTAGGATTTGGCTTTTTCAAACTGATCAGCATTATGTCTAATCTTTTTGTAACACAGTTGTGTAGAATGTACAAGACTTCAAGATGGTGTGTCTGTCTCCACCTCTGTGTTTATTACCTTTCATAAGGTGTTTATCTTTATTAGTTAGTCTTCCTTCATTGGACACTGGGTTCTCAGTTCTGTCCAAAGACAATGGCTGTTGGATTAACTGTGGCATTATTTTCTCTTTCATCATTACCACAATGAATGGCGGCCTTTCAGCGTGTCATCTTCTTACCTGTCACTATTGTGGCTAGAATGCATAAGATAGATATCTAGTATATATGAAGCTTGGAGAGACAACGGAAATGGATTTTCTAGGAATTCTCTCTGGCTGTAAAACCCAGGAGCAAATTTTGGCAGTGGCAGATAGACATGCAGCATTGAATGTGACAGACAGACTCAATCTCTTCGCTTTTTATGTATCAAGCACCAGTTTTGGTGTTCTGAAATGACTATGACTTACTCGGTATTATTCCTGACCTCAATTTGCATCAGACTGTGTTTGGAAGTAGAAAATGTGACTTGTAAATCTGTTAGATACAAAGTAAATGCTAGAAGGTATGTGGGAGAATGGTACAGCCTTGAAGTCTTGAAGGTTCTGTTTGGATACCTATAGCATATTTAAAAGATTCAAGCTATATGTACATTGAGTGTTGGAAGTAAGTTGGGGGACATATCAAGGAGTAGGAATAAGTGTGATATGTGCAGAGGACAGTAAGGGAATTGTGCTGACAAGAGCCAAAAGAACCTGAGAAAAGGAAAGTGGAAAAATACTACCCTAAAGCATTCATATAGAACGTTTTCAAGGGGTCTTGAAGATAGATTGTGAACTTGGATTTTTACATAGTCAGTAGTGGGGAACTCTTGTGTATTGGCAATGTGAGGTGTAATGGGTTTGGAACAGAAAGACAGTAATGCTAGAGGTTTGGTACAAGGCTGTAGCAATGAGATAAAGGGCGTGGCAATGAAGTAATATTTAGTAATATAATGTCAGTCTTCCCTGGGAGCTTGTTAGAAAGGCAGAGGTTTTCAAGTTCCATCTTGGACCAACTGTGCAAGCTATCTACTGCTACATAAACTACTGTAAAATTATGTAATTTAAAACAACAGATATGATTTCATAGTTTATATAATCAGGTGTCGGAGGGGGGCTTGTTTGAGTAGTGCTCTCCTGAGTTTCTGGTCTAGATGTTGACTACAGAGCTAAAGGAGATTTTAAGCTCACTCTGGTCATTTTTGGTAGGTGGTTTCAGTTTTCGTTAGATATTGGCTAGAAGCATCAATTTGTAAACATCTTAGCTTTTCCATAGGCTCTCTAAGTGACTTTTCAATACTGCAGTATGAGTAATCTGAGAGAGAGAGAGAGAGAGAGAGAGAGAGAGAGAGAGAGAGAGAGAGAGAGAGAGAGAGAGAGAGAGAGAGAACATGGCAGCCTAAGACAATTCACAATGTCTTCTGTAATCTTTTCTCAGAGATGATGTCACTATTGTGCTTATTTTCTAGATGACATAGTACAGTTCTGATACAATGTGGGAAGCTGCATAGGAAGAGAAGACAGGGAGATGGAGCTATTAACAGCCACATTTTTAGGCTGGCTGTCATATTCACTGCGAATCTTGGTCATTTGGGAATAGCATAACTGTTTCCGTCTTAAAATCAGAGCAGCTGTGATTTCTTGAAGGCAAATTACACAGGATTGGGTCTCTGAGCCATTTCTCATGGCAGTGTGGGGAACTTACAAAGCTCACTGGGCAGTACCCAGGTAATGCAGAAACAGTCTAGGAAGTATGTGAGGCTCCTTACCTCCTGAAGAATATTTAAGCCAATTGTTCTTAACCTGTGGGTTGGGATGCCTTTGGGGGGCTACATATCAGATATCAGGCATGTCAAATATTTACATTATGATTCATAACAGTAGCAAACTTACACTTATGGAGTATCAATGAAAGTAATTTTATGGTTTGGGGTCACCACAACATGAGGAACTGTATATAAGGGTCACAGAATTAGGTTGAAAAACAGTGCTTATATTAGAAGCTGCTAACACTATCATTCTATGGTGGTGTTGTCAATCTTACTTAATTTGCCACTGTTCCTTTGGGGATTCTCTCACCGATGGTCCCATAAGTAAGCCCAATAAAAACTTGTTGATTCATCAAGCTAGACTTGCATAAAAAAATTTCTTTGGTCTAATTTTGGTAAATGTTTGTTCACTTCTTCCCATGAAAATCTTCATAGCAGTATTGATTCAGAATCTGTATTTTAACATTCTCTTCAGGTGGTAAATAGGCACAGTGTATACATCAAAGTTTGAGATGGGCCGCTCAAGGCTAATATATCTATAATTGCATAGATTATTGGTTATGGTGGTAGAGGAACACAGAAGGATATATTCCTAGGTATGGTAGATGTGAGGGATGGTGAAGGAAGAGCCAAAGTCAAGGATCACGTTTCCATCACATGAAATTAGAAAAAGAGAACTTTAGATGAGAGGAGGGTGGTGTGCTTATTTTAACCTTTTGAATTTGAGGAATGTCTGAATTTGAGATGTCTAGATTTGAAAACCAGAAGATGTTGTACTTTTGTTGGGTGAGAGGCATATTAGAGAGTCAGCAGCAGAGGGAAGACAGTGAAGTCATGAGGGATGGAGAAAGCTTAAGACAAATGATGCGAATGAGGTGCTAAAGTAAGGGATATTAAAACTTGTGAGAAATAACAGCAGAAGCCATGAAAAATAGGAATAGTGGACCAAAGTAGATGATGGTAGTGAGAAAATGAAGTCACATTAGAATATGGTGATGGAGAACAGAAATCACTTATAGTTTAAGAAGTATTATTTTTTTTAAAAAAAATGTATCTACTACATAAGATTTGGAATCAATAGTAAAGCTGTATTCACTGTTGTCCTTTAGCTGGATATAGCTTCTTGTATAACCTCTCAGGTATATACTCTGTTGTTATATATTTAATGATTATTTAAATAGTATATATTTTGTGTCATATAGTATTCTAAGACTTTTGTATAAGTTTATTTATGTATATGAATATTTTGTCTACATGTATGTGTGGGTGCCATGTGTATGCCTGATGCCCAAAGAGGTCAGAAGAAGGTGTCAGATCCCCTGGAACTGGTATTGTGAATGGCTATGAGCCACCATGCAAATACTGGAAACTAAACCTGGGTCCTCTATAAGAACAACAGTGCTGTTGACTGCTGAGCCATCTTTCCAGGCACCTTTCCAGGATATAAAATTGTATTTATATCATATTTAAACTTCAAAGGAAACCAATAAGAAGGGTACTTTTTTATTACCTATACTTTTTCATAAGCAGACTTAGGCTCAAAGAGATCACAGGTGTTTAATAATCAAGCTAAGATTCCAGTTCAAGCTGATTGGTTTCAGAGTCTATGCTGAGTCAGTGTGCTAGACAGCTTTTCACATATACATATGGATATATATTCTTCTTCAGTTTTTGATAATTGGTAGCATACTATATACCTTACAGTGATTATGTTCCTTATTCTCCCACTTAAACTATGTATTTAGGAGACGATGTTTTACTTACAATGCATCCATGTTGGTTAGATTTGTGTTTCATACCCACAGACTCCACACTCATAGTTTCAACCAACTACAATATACACGTGCTATACCATTTTACATAAAATGTATACTCTTGGACTTTGATATCTATGGAGAGTTCTGGAACTCATTCATCAAGGATGTGAGAGGGGTCAGTTTTGTTTGTTTCTATTAAAGTTTTATAAACAAGTTTCCTGGCTAATTTTGGTATTTTATGTTTGTGTTTATTTGCAAATGTATTTATAACAACATTTATAAAATCAATAAAACAAGTTTTCTACAAATAAGTTAGTTTTAATCTGTTGCGGTTACAAAAATACTCCAGTTTATATCCTTATACACCTACAATTTGTTTTCAATGAATCTTTAAGTAAAATAAATTATTGACAATTGAATTTCTTGGTACAAACTAAGTGTGTTTTCAATTTTGATAGACATGGCCAACTTATTTTCCAATTACACATGGTATTCAATTATATTCTGTTCAATTTATTAAGAACTATTTCTCCAAACCCTCAGTATGTGTTAGCAAACTCTTTTCATTGTTACCAGACTGAAAGGTGAAAAATCATCTCAATGGGTTTTTAAATTTATCTCTCTCATATCACGAGTGAAATTAAGTGACTAAGATGTTTCATTTGGTATTTTATTTCCTATGGATAACTTGCTTATCATCACCTGACCATTTACCAATGGCCTGCTGTTATTTACAAACCGATCTATCTTTTCTGTGATACTAGTTACAAATATTTGTAGTTCACTGCTTTTTAATCTCATGAACATTCTTTACATAAGGGTATAGTTGGAAGTTTCCCACTGCTTTGGCCAATTCCATTGGATCCATTTCTCTCCCACCCACTGGGTACCTATAGTCACTTATGCAACAACACTCTGACTTAATTTTAATTACAATTGTTTGGCTAATGACTCAGACATATTACTGGCTAACTTTCTCTTACAAATCAACCAATTTCTATTAATCTATATATTCCCATGAGGCTGTGGCTTACCAGTAATGCTCAGCATGTTACTCCTTCAGCGGCTACATGGCATCTCCCTGAATCTGTCTATTTTTCTGTATCTTTGTTTGGATTTTCAGCCTACCTATATTCTCCCTGGCCGTTGGCCAACAAGCTTTATTTATCAATCAATAAAAGCAACACATATTTTCAGAATACAGAAGGACATTCCATATCATGAGGGCATTTTTATTTTGTTTCTTTCTCTTTCTTCATTCTCACTCTCTGTTTCTCCTTCCCTTTCCCTCTCTCCCTGTTTCTTTCTATGCATGTGCCCACAGACACTACAGCATGTGTGGAAATCAGAGGACAACTGTGGCAATCAGTTCTCTATTACTGCCATGTTGGATCCAGGGATTAGACTTGGGGCATTAGGCTTGATGGTGGGTGTCTTTACCTACTAAGCCATTTCACCAGACTTATTTATCTATAGTAATTGTACCCGACTTTTTTCTTTTTTGCTTCTGGATATTGTATTATACTAGGAAATGACTTCTCTCTGCTTCACAGTTATTTAAAATGATTTTTCTCTTGTAGTCTTTTTCATGGCTTTATTTTATTCAACAAATTTCACACTAAAATTCTGATCTATCTGGAATTTATTTGAGTCAAATGTAAACAATAATCTCAAATTTACCCTCTTACTAGACTTATGCTTGTCAAATGTAAACAGTAATCTCAACTTTACCCTCTTACTAGACGTCTGCTCAGAGGTTTCAGCATCATTTAACCAGCTGTCTCCTTACACTTAGACTACTTTTAGTAAATACAAGATTTCTAGCTTCATTTAACTTTCTAGTTTACTCTATTGAAGAGTCAATTGCTCCATCTTAAAATGAGTTTAAATTTATAAAAAAAAAATCCTAAGTGAGTTCTGTTTGTATCATTAAGTTCCTGACAGAGAAGACTGTGGGGGGATGAAGTGTTAGAGAAGCTTAAGAATAATTTGTAAAGAACAAATACAGACTAGAACCCATCACAAACTTTCATGTGAGTCATATGGTAGTATGGAAGAAATCCTAATTACCTAACTTTCGAGATACCTCTACAAAGCCACTCACCAGATGCTGCTCTAGAATACTCAATGCATAAGAAGGAATACCATCTCTGATATCAGTCTGCTGTGGTTCAATAATATGTGTAAATAATATCAATAGTAGCATCTTGAAATGCTATGGCCATTCTTCCAGGGCCTCAGTCAATATATTTACTACTTTGCTTTATCTAATCTGCTGCAGCTCTTTTCTGACTTAGCTTGATGGGGTCAAGTTAACCTTTCACTACAATAAACATCTGGTATATTTGACCATTTGCTATTACAATTGCTTAGCTACTTTGAATGCTTCTTGTATAGGAATGGGCACACAACTGCTAGTAGAGGAAACATAGTCTGCAACTTGTTTTGTATTCAGAATTTTAAGGATTATGAAGAGCAAACCTAACCCAAGAAATCAACCAAGTAACAAACCAACCAAAGTAATATGTGGTAGAAGCAGTAAGAAATGTACAAAACATAAATTTTTCACTAGTTGGTGCTTTTCAGAAAATGTTTGCAACTCAATTCTGAATCTAAACTTGTTCTTTAGCCTGTAAAAATAACTTTTGGCTTGCAAATAACAAAATTAGCTGTCTATTACATGTCAATGTAATTCCAGTGCATTGGCATAGAACTGAATCCTGTTGGCTTATTCCATGCCATGTGGCTCTTCTCACCCTTGTTTTCATGTGTCACCTGATGGAGATGAAAGACTCAGATGAGAATTTCCCTTGAATGACTTTGAGGCAGAAATCATAGGTGGAAATCTGATGGAGCTTTTGACAACAGACTTTTTATGCTGTGACTCATCCCAATTGCAAGCTTGGTTAGAATAAAGACAAGATAACTTGATGGCAACTTTATTTTAAAACATCTATTTTCTTCTTAGATCGTAAAAACAAAACAAAAATGCTTGTCTTTGCCTTTCCCCTCTTTCCCATCCACAGCTGTATTAGGTATGTACCTTGCTGATACTGTGGGGGTTGAAACTTCATGCACAGATGGGCTCCTTGGATCATAAAGTGTTAAATTTTTATGATTTGCACAATGCTTTGTAGGGATATTACAGATAATTTGAGATGTATCATCATGTATATAACTACATAACTGAACTCAAGTTCTCCTTTGACACATAAAATTACTGGAGTTCTGAAAGGTTTAATGACATGCCTAGGTTCACACAGTCAAGAAGGGAGTTGTAGAGAATGGGTCTCTGGACTATCAGCCCACAACTCTGCTTAATGTATCATTATGAAAAAAAATAAGTACTTTCTGCTATACCCATCTCCTCTCTTTTCTGGGTCACTAAAAGCATGTTAGGTTGGAAAGTAAATGAAGAGGCAAAAATCATCCTGGCTTGTTTTCTTATAATCAGAGTAAAAATTGATCCTGTTCACATTATCACTTTCTCTCTTTTTACTCCGTGTAAAGAAAAATACTCTGTTAAGTTTCATTCTTTTGTCTTACTTGCCTTATTGTAGTGGAACTGTCACAGTGCCATTTTATAGTTCTATTTGAGGATATAATGTTATTGTTGATTCTTTAGAAATGGACTCCATTCTTTTTTCTTTACCAAGTAAAGTTGTTCCTCAATGTCAAGAGAGTTGGCATCACGGGGATTGGTTCTAAGACTGGGTATTGATGCTTTAATAGTGCAAGCTAAAGTTCCTTGATTAAATCGTCACATGGCGCTTGTATATACATGACTCCTACCCTTTCAAATACTTCAAAACTTTTCCAGAATCAATTTCTTATACTAATGCCATGTGATTGCTATGTAAACAGTTGCTATACTATGTTGTTTAAAGAATATTGACAAGTGTTTGTTTTTTTCTCAGGTGTTTCTGATCTGTGATTGATGGAATGTGGGACAAATGGATGTGGAGGACCAACTATTTCTCATCATTTACTTTCTGACTGAGATCTAATGAGTTATATTTCTTCTTTATTATAGGGAGTCCCTGGATCTGTTAATCTCAGCCTAAATATCTGTTGGCAAGTAGGGTCTATGGTTTCTGTCACATCCAGGTCTGGACTCCCATGCCTTCCTTGAGCTTTAATTCAGCATCAGACACTCGTTCCTCCCTCTCTTTTATGTCTTCCCTTCGCTCTCTTTAGAAATGTGTTTTAACAACTTACAAGCAAGTTTTAAGTGAATGTTTCTTTGCCCACAATTGGGAAGATAAACAATACAGAATATCCACTTCACTTTAGAAGCTTCTGTGCTCATTCTTTTATATCTTTAGAGATCCAAGAGAATATTTTTTGTTTTGTTTTCCCTTCAAGCATATCCTAGTGGTATTTAACAAGGTGAAACTTTCTAGAGAGCACTAGAGTTTAACTGAAGTAAAAGAATCTCCTTTGCTCAAACCCCTGAGAATATCCTGGGTTGCTTTTAAAGAACTCTTCACATTTCCAGCAAGGCTCTTAAGGCTTTTGGTCTCTCAGCTCTAGCCCGAACTTTTTCAGAGACCACTTGGCTTTAGCTATACCTTCACAAATAAAGCATTCTCATACTTCTTTAGACAGTATCATCAGTGGTTCAAAATACCTGCATTGTGATTAAGCAGAGATCAATATGAATTCATGAAGTATTTCAATGTGTTTGTCTTGGTTTTGAGTCCTTAGAAAGGACATTTGAAAAGATACTCTTGTGTTTCATAAATTGTTAGATGGTTATAGACTCAAACAAATAACCTCCCTCTTGTTTTCTTGCTTACAACAGGCACTGGTTAAGTCATCAATATCTCATGTGGGAGGTGTATAAAGTAATTAGTCTGTCCTGCAAGCTAGGTTACATCTTTAGATTGCAGTTGACATTACTGCCATTTGCAGATACGCCCTGACACTTGGATCCCATGACTATAAAGGCATTCCTCAAGGCACCAAAGAGACACACTTTTTAGAAGAAAAAGAATAGATTCCACAAAACATGGAGGGAGGAAGAATTTTATCTCCAAAGAGGGAAAGTTTACCTTTGGTCTCTTCTCACATGTCTGTCTACTTGGCCTCATGGCTTTTCCTTCTTTCCTTCCTTCCTTCCTTCCTTCCTTCCTTCCTTCCTTCCTTCCTTCCTTCCTTCCTACTTTTTCATTCATCATATATTGATCTGGTACTCACTCTGTTCAGGCACTGCCTTTTGTCCTTGCTTTGCAAGGCACTTTGCTGTAGCATCTCTTTAGTTAAAGAGAGGTGGGAAGGTTGGAGGAAGGCTTTTTTGTTGCTCCTGCTAATGATGATCATTTGCTTCACTTTTGCTGTTCATTACTTTGGCACTTGGCAAGCTGAAATGCACCTCCCTTCTAACTCACAGCTATGAAAGGTAGCAGTATCTTTAAACAAGTATCGGGAAGTTGCTGAATAAACTGACATGTACGAGCAATAACTAGTAAGAGTGAACTTGGGGGACTACTATGACTAAGTAAATAATATATGCTCAGAGAGTGCATGGTCCTCAGAGAGGCTAAGTAATAAGGATGGCTTAGGGAGAAGATGCTTGTGGAAGGGGAAATAGAATAGATATGGTTAAGTGGACTGGGGCAGGTGGTAACAGTAACGAGAGGGATCAGGTGGGGAGAGGATGGAGGGGGAGATTACTGGGAGTGACTACTGGAATTAGATGGGGGGCATTTAGGGGTGAACTAGAAACCTAGTGAGATGGAAAGTCCAAGAAATCTACGAGGTGACCCTAGGGAAGACTCCTAGTATTGAGGATATGGAGCCGGTACCAGCCATCTTCTATAACCAAGCAAAAACTCCCAGTTGAGGGATTGGGGGCATTAACCAGTTGCAAAACATTTGACCTAAATTTTGTCCTGCCTTCAAGATGTGCTGGGGTAAAGGTTGCACAGAATTGTGGGAGTGGCCAACCAGTGACTGGTCCAGCTTTCAATCCATGCCAGCAGAGGGAGCCCATCCCTGACACTGCCTGGAGGGCCAGAACCCACAGGTCAGACAGCTCAGAGACCTAGGATAGAACCAAACATGCCCAGCAAAAAGAGTCAATGAAATGATGCCTAATGATATTCTGCCATACTTATAGACAGGAGTCTAGCATAATTGTTTTCAGAGAGGCTCCCTCTAGAAACTGATTAGAAACAGATGCAGAGACCCACAGCCAAACATTAGGCCAAGCTCAGGGAATCCTGACTGAAAACAGGAAGAAGGACTGTAGGAGCCATATGGATCAAGGACACCACTAGAAAACCCCCATAGTCAACTAAACTGGGCTCATAGGGGCTTACAGAGACTGAACCAACAGCCAGGGAGCCTGCATGGCACTGATCTAGGACCTCTGTACATATGTTATAGTTGTGTAGCTTGGTCTTATTGTAGGACTCCTAACAGTGGGAACTGGGGTTGTCTCTGACACTTATACCTGCTTTGGGGACACTTTTCCTCCTACTAGGTTGCTCTATCCAGCCTTATGAGGGGAGGTCTCTATTCTAATTGGAACTTGATATGCTTGTTTGACTGATATCCCTGGGAGGCCTGCCCTTTTCTAAAGAGAAACAGGAGTAGATGAAGGCATGGTATTAGTGGAGAGGAGTGACTGGGAGGAGAGGAGGGAGGGGAAAGGGAATAGTTACAAAAAAGAGAGGGTCCTGTAGCATGTATGTTTTTCACCAGCCCGCCAGCCCGCCAGTCTGGGCCCATAGTGGCAGCAGCCCAAAGTAATACTCAGAGACTCTGTATTTGATACAATCCTGTTGGCCAATGACTATCATTGTTAATGGGCTAGCTCTGTCTTAATTATTAACCCATTTCTACTTATCTAAGTATTCCCACGTGGTCGTCTTATCAGGGAGCCGCTGCAGGCATCTTCCTTCCTCCCTGGGCTACATCTTGACTCCTCATTCTACTTCCTCTTTCCTCCTCCTAGTCTCCTAGCCCCGCCTATCTAGTTTTCTATTGGCCACAGTGCTTTGTTAACCAGCATGAGAAACATATATACAGAATAACATCTCCCATCAGGGTCCAGAAAGAGAACATTTTTAGGGCTTGTATAAGGGCATGTTGGGATGTCCTAGCCTAAAGAAAATTAGCTGTGATCCTGGTATTTTAAATTTTCAGATCTTTGATGTCCAGCAGATAATATTGAAGCCAGTAATTCTTATTTACCTTTAGGGATTTTTACACCCAAGCAGTATGGTAATAAGAAAAAAACTTTAAAATATGTATTACTTTTTGTGGGCAATTTTCCTGTTTATTTATATACTTGAGCAACTGACGCAGGTTCCCACACAGTCATTGATTAGTCCTGCATCTGTGCCTGTATTCACTTGTATACTTTCTGTTGTTTTTATCTTTCTTTCATTTTTTTTTTGAGACATGGTTTTTCTGTGTAGTTATGGCTATCCTGGAACTCACTCTGTAGGCCAGGCTGGTGTTACATATACTCTTTCAGCCAGCTTGGTCCCAGTGACACATCAGCCCCAAATAACAGAGACTCTATAAGTTACAAGGCCGTTGATCTATGACTAGGGTTTCTTATCGGCTAGCTCTGTCTTAATTTCTATCCCATTTCTATCAATCTAAGATTTTCCACATGGTTATATCTTACTGGAGAAAGAGCCCAGACCTCTTACTCCTTTTGTCCTACATCTCGACTGATCTCTGCCAATAGTTCCCAGAATCCTCCTTGTCTCCTAGTCCCACCTATCATCCTGCTTCATTGCCACATTGCTTTTTTCATCAACCAATTCATCAGGCTGGCCTCAACCTCACACAGAACTGCCTGCCTCTGCCTACCAAGGGCTGGGATTGTATGCTTTCTTAATATCCCCTCCACATACATTAATTTAACTATATCAGAGGCTTGTTATATCAGGGCAGTGCTCTACTTAATGCAAAAGTAGGTAATTGGTATATAAGATATGTATTTCCATGACAATCTCTTGCCTCTCTCAAGTAAGAATCTGCTGCAAAATTTCAAATGCACCTTCTTATGGCTTCTGTTGCTGGGAAGAGACACCATGATCATGGCAATGGTTTGAGTAAGATTTGTACATCTCAGTGTAAATTAAATCTAGATAAAAGACTGTAAAATATTAAATACTTATTAATGGTGTTTCCTATAGTCATATAGTGTACAATCTGAGTACAATGATGTATGCAATTATAGTGTGATACATCAAAATAAGGATGGGTGGTGGTCAATGAATCATTTAAATTTAATGCATTTTTAAACAAGAGTAAAATTTTGGAGAAAATGCAATATAACATGTGTTTAGATGCTGGTACTTAGAGTAACTTAAAGTAAATGACTAAACAAATAATGTCTGACCTTCAGCTTCTCTTTGTAAAATGGGCATGCAATGATAGTTACCTTACAGAGTACTCCCATGTACTTAGCTTTTCCCTAGCTGATATGAAGTATCAAAAGGACAAATTAAAATATATTTTTTTGGCTTAGCTTATTGAAGTATCTTGTATTTCTCAATTCCTCTTGAGCATAGCAATAAATTTTTGTGGTGGTTCCCAGGTTTCCGCGATCATAAAAAGGATAGAATTTTCTTCCCTCACAAAGCTTACAGTCCATGAGAAGAGATGAGCAGGTAAAATGAAAATTATAATATAATTGTTCTAATAAAAAAAATGGGGAGGTACAGATCAAAGATACCGTGTTAGTTACTTTTCTGTTGCTATAACAAAACACCACGATCCAGGCAATTTATAGAAGAAAGTACCTAATTTGGGGGCCCATGGTTCTAGAAGGTGAGCCTAGTACCAGTGTTGTGGAGAACATGGTAACAGGTAGGCAGGCATGGCCCTGGAGCAGTAGTTGAGAGATGTCATGTTAAGACAATGACTACAAGGCAAAGAAGGAGGTATTTGGGAATATAGTGGGCTTTTGCAACCTCAAAGCCCAGCCAACCTTCATTAACACACCTTCTCAAAAAAAGGTCACATCTCCTACTCTTTCACAAATAGTTCCACTAACTTGGATCCAAGCATTCAAATATATGAACCTATGGAGCTATTTCCATTCAAACCATCATGGGTACTGAGTATTCCTTAGGGATGATGGTCAGGGACTGATCTGTGGAGGTAGTAATGGCTGAGTTACAAATCAGGTAACTAAGAGAGCAATCCTAGCAAGGGTGGTAGTCATAGATAGAGAATAGAATGTTTTAGACAGAAACTTGCCAGGCAAAAGAGTATGACTCAGTTGTTAGTGGAGTGAATGTTTAAAACATCTTCCTTTCCTAGTACATTTCATGAGTGTGCCTTCTGACAAAGTACTCTTGTCTTCACCTTCTAAGCACTTTTATTCTAAAGCTACAGTTATTTCCCAGCATAAACTATTATGATAATTATGATAACTCTATTTTATAGTTTAAAAGGCTTTGCTTTGTTTATTTTACTTAATTAAATAAGCTTGGGTTAAGCAATCTTTAGAGGCAGATTTTATCATGGAAGATTAATTGTTACTATTCCTGTCTTTCCCTTTGCTCATGGTCAATATATACTTTTTTTAAAAAAAACAAATACTTCTAATCATTATCTTTTCATATGTGAATTGTGTACATTTTATTTCAAGATAGGTTTTCAGAATTGTATGGTGAAATTGGTTACCACTCTAAATTTTTGTTAAAGCATTGTTGGGAACACTGGATTTAGAACCTTCACAAACCTCCGTTCACTAACTAATGACTTTGAACTTTTGTTATATGCTGGTATTGTACAAAATACCATGGTTAGAGAGGTTCAACACAATTCTTAGGTGTAAATAGTATGTATTTTCAATATGTGCACAATGAGAGAAATGCACAGGTGGGCAATGAGACCATAGAGTGATGAGAGAGGCAAGAATGGGGAGCACAAGAAACAGAGGGATTTCAGCATGTTATTAAATGGTACTTGGTGCACTAAAGCATTGCTAAGTTACTTCATATATATACAGGTTGACACTTGGAGGCATGTCCCTGCTAGTTAGTTTTCACTAAGGCAGCCCCTCTCTCTCCCTTTTCCTCTTCCTCTTCCTCTTCCTCTTCCTCTTCCTCTTTCTCTTCCTCTCCCTCTCCCCCTCCCTCCCTCCCTCCCTCCCTCCCTCCCTCCCTCCCTTCCTCCCTTTTTCTGCCCTCTCTTTTTTATTCCCCCTCTGTGACACTAGTGACCAATGGCACAGATCTGTGGGATGACTGGCCAGAGTTCAGAGTTCAGTCAATGACTGTGGAAGAAAGCAGAGCTAATTGGCCCACATGGGCTTCAAATTGGCAAACATGGCCTCGTTAGCACTCTGCCCCTCCCTTCTGCATGCTCTGACTATTGCCTTTACTTCCCAAAGGGACCTTTTGAATCTAGGTATCTTTGGTCAGCTTTTTGCTTGCTGGGCTTACAGGAATGCTGGAGAATATTCTGTGCCCTCTGTTAAGGAAATAAAGGCACAAGGAAAATCAGACTGAACTAAAATTGCTGGCAATTTCATGAGGAGTTTTCCAACTTATTTGATGAGATTTAAGTTCTTAGATGATCTGTGCATCCCTAGGGTGGGTAATCATCAGGTTTTGTTTTCACCACAAACACTTGACCTTCTAATCTAGGGAAGGTTGCTTATCAAATAGTGTGAAGTTAGTTCTGGAGATGAATCTTTGCAAACACAGATGGGGCAGGTTTCCCCTCCTTTAGTCCTTTCTTTGTTTCATCTTCACACCTCCTCCAAGTTCAAACCACTCAGCTCCTCTAAAATTTTAAAATTTCTCCCTTGCACTCCAAAATCCTTAACAAGCTGTTGATGTTCCAGGAAATGTCTTTTCTATGAAAGACACATCACAGCAGCTAAACAGCTGGAATCCTCTGACAGCCAATCAGCCAGGCCTTGGGGTATCAGTGTGATGAGCAACTCAGCTAGAAAGTGTCTATTCTCTAGCTGAGCAAATGTCATCTCCACCAGGAAGCTGCAAAAGGATGGCGAGAGACTGCACTGAAGTGTCTGTGAGGCTGAGTTCCATGGGAAAAAAATCCATAAATACAAATATGCTGCAGTATGGGAGTGACTGACTCAAGGATAAATGTATGAATGCATTTCTCTTTAGAATGTTCGAGAATACCATTTATCTACGCTGTATATTTAATGAAATTACTATAAATGGTGCATATTAATAGAATTCCATGTTAATATTAGTTCATAGGTTTTTCTAAGGCCAACTCTTGTAAGAAATTCATAGCATTGTGTAATTCAACTGAATAAAATTGTCTGGCTTTTGTACTTGAAGAAAATGGTTGCTTCCCACAGCGGGATAGCACTGCTGAATTTGGTTGTTAATTGGAATTACTTTGCTTTCATTCTTATGTACACTCATTAAAGTTGTCAACATGTTTCTGAGCAAAGTTTAATAGACTGTTTAAAAAATGAGAAGAAAAAGAATATGTGTATATAGAAGATAAACATAGATATAGTTAGTGAATAGTCAATTTTTAGTCATTTACATTGCCATGAGAATATACAGTGCACACAAATATACCAGTGAGTATTATTATCAAACAAGCAGAAAGGTCAGGTTATTCAAATAGAAACAACGATTTTCATAGGCAGTGTTAAATTGCCTGTGTCTCTGTAAAAATAAATGAATAAATATCAAGAAAGTAAACAAAAATAACATGTTGTTTTCATACTTAGTGGCTCACTGATCCATGAGATGACACATTGGAACCCTGATGGAGCATTAGGTTTGAGTCCAGCTAGATGAACTAGGAGTAGGGACGGATACTACCAGGTTACTTCAGGAGTCCTCATTCTAAAGGTGAACGTTCCCTAACGATTAGTCCAAAACCTTTGTATTGCTCATTTTCAGCAAGGTTTATAAGCATATTTTTGAAGATCTAGCAGTATTTGGATTCCTTATTGTGTTAATCACTCAATGAGGGTTCATAAAAAATAATAGAGTGATTAATGAGATGTGAAAATCGAATCGATCAGAAAACTAATTAAGGCATTACAAAATGAGGCTGCATCTATCATATCTTGGGATATGGTTAAGGCTCCTGGAATCATGTCCCTCTGAAATTTCTACTGAAATAGATTGACATGAATCTAGCAGATGACAACTTACTGTATACATAGGTGTTCTCTTCCAAGTAGCTGATTCTTCTTGATTCGATTGCCATTTACCAAGCTGAATTATTTTTATCATGTTGACTGTCTCATTGGATTTTCATTGTTCCTTTGATCTTGTGATAGAGATATTAGCAATTTTACAGTGCCCTCATTATGAACTTATGCTTTTTATTCTTATATTTATGGTTGTGAGCCTAGCCTTTAATGGCTGAGCTATCCCTCCAGCCTGTGGTTTTTACTCTTATGTCAGATAATTCGCACACTTGTGACCTTCCTTTAATATGAAGAATTATGATACTTACACATGCCTTCCTTTTTAGGTACTCACAATTTAGACTCTTACAAGTTTATACATTTTTTTCTATTTAATTTTTTAAAAGTTGTATTCTTTGGCAGTTATATACATGTATCTAATACTTTATGGTTATTGCCTCCATCCTTATCCCCCTCTGACCCCTACTACACTTCCATTTTCTTTACCAGTATTTTTCCAAGATTAATGACTTTTGGTTTGGTTTTCTGATCCAAGTAGTTTAGGGCCATCTGTGTCATGAAGAGAACTGTACTATTAACATTTGGAGAAGAATAGGCTTCTCTGATTAAGGCTGAGAGAAACACTTCTCTTTTGGTATAAATATAAATACTTAGATGGCAGTTTGATGCCATTTCGCTAAATAATAAATTCTGTTCCCCACTGGGGCCAATAATCACCACCACTATGGGGTTTTGACAAGGTTTACAATACCAGACATAAATTCCCTCCTTTGGATCAGGCTTCAATTGAGCAATTGGTTATCCCCATAACAGCAATGCTACTATTACAAAAGTGGACATGTCTTACTTGACCAGCTGGTTTCATAGTTCTCACAGTTTATAGCTGGGTAAGACTGGTGATGTTTTTCCTACCTCAGCAGCCTTCATATCCCCTTCTAGGACTATGAAAGCTAGTTAGTAGGGAGTAAGATTCCAGCTTAGTCACAGCTTGCTATCTCTATATATCATGCAACCAAGGTGTGTGATATCTTCAGGAAAAGGATCTTATCATCTACTTCCAACAAGCAACCAGAGAAATATCAAATGGCTTTGTTTTGGAGGTATCTGAGGCCTCCCTGGTCAATAACACACAAAGAAGTATCGTGATCCCTACACTGGGTTCCAATAGCAGCTTTTTCCGGCCTTTCAGGGCTTCTTATTCAAATATATATTTGAGACAGGGGTTCTCTGTGGTTTTGGGAGCTATCCTGGTACTCGCTCTGTAGACCATACTGGACTGGAACTCACAGAGATCCACCTGCCTCTGCCTCCTGAGTGCTGTGATTAAAGGTGTGTGCCACCACCATTAGGCTCTCCCTCTACATGTTTTAACCTGTCCACATTGTGTAGTCTCCTGCTCTGTTGACATATTGTCCGTATTCTACTATTCCCTTCTCCCATTGGTCTCTTTCTAGTTTCCTGGGTTCTATAGGAATAACAACTTGTACATATAAAATTAGAGATTAGAATCTTTGTGCCACATATGAGGGCTAGCCCACACTTATTTTTCTGTGACTGGGTTTGCTCACTCAATATAATTTTTTGTGTTCTATCCATTTATCTGAACAATTTATAATCTCATTTTCTTTAAAGATGAGCAAACCTGTTTATATGTATGTACTATATTTATTTTAAGTATCCATCCATCCTTCAATGGGTGGACATCTAGACTGATTTTATTTCACAGTACTTGTGAATACAGTGACAATGAATGTGAATGAACAAGTAATATTTGGGTATGTTATCAAAGGATTGAATAGCTGGTCTTATGTAAAGTCTCATTTTTGGCTTCATGGGGAGTCACCATACTGAGTTCTGTAGTTGTTCCCACTAATAGTCAACCTTTGATTTCTTGGTGATAGCCATTCTTACTGGAGTAAAATGGAATAATTTCAAAGTGGTTTTAGTTTGCATTTTCCTAATGGGAACAATTTTTAAGTGTTGAATATTTCTTCTGGGCACTTCTCTGTTCAGATCTATAGCTCATTGTTTGATTGAGTTGTTTTCTTGATATTTGTGTTTTGAATGCTTTGTGTATCCAAGATAATAACCCCTCATTGGATGTGTGTATCTGGCAAAGATTTCCTTTCATTCACTGCCGCTTCTTCACTTGCCTCACTGTTTCCTTTGGTGCATAGAATTAGACTTGTTCCTGTTGGAAACTGTTAACCCGGTTTCCTGAGTGACTATAGTCCTATTTAAACTTTAAAAGAAAAAAATCTATGTCTGTATTTTGTAGAACACTCCTTTCCTTCTCTTCTAGAAGTTTGAGGTTTTACATTAAAGTCTTTGACCCACTTACAGTGGGGCTTTATGCAGGATGAGAGATAAGGATCTAGCTTTATTTTTCTAGACATGGACAGTTTCCCCAACACCATTTGTTAAAGATGCTGTCTTTAATCCACTGCGTATTTTTGGCCTGTGTTGAACATCAGCTGGCCGTAATTTTGTTTACTATTACATTCCTTGAAGTATATGATTTTTCCCCTTTTGCTCCTAATGTCTTTTTCTCGTCAAAAGTAAGACACAGTTACATCACTTCTTGCTCCTTTTTCCCTCCCATGTTCCCTACCTCTCTCCTTCTTAAATTCATGGCCTTCTTTTCTTTCATTAGAATTATTTTGTCTATATGTGTGTATGTGTATGCACATGTGGACATGTTTGAGTCCACCCCCACCATCACATAAATACAGCATGGATACTGGAGGGGGCTCATTCCTGGGAAAAATAATTCATCCTCTCTCTGCAGTCATTAACTCTATATAGTCATTTGTCTCCCACATTAGCATTTCTACCAATGTTGTTACATATCAGTTGTTGCTTAGAAAGCCATATTGTTGTAGTATCATAGTGTAGCTTACCTGTCATTTCTAGGAGACACAAACTTTCAGCAGACTTCCTGGTTTCCTGGATTTTACAATATTTTTGCCCCTTCTTCTGAGTTAGTCCCTAAGCCTTAGGAGTACAGTAGTATGGTAGCTGTATAAACTGGAGCGGCACACCTCATGATTAGTTCTCTGCATTTTGGTTAGATGTAACATGCTGTAGTAAACTCTGATTTTTGTCAAAAGAAACTTCCTTAATGAGAAGTGAGATCTATACATTTACCTGTAAGGGTGTAACGATAAGTACTGAGAAGGCAGTTAGATGTTATAGTTGTTTGCTAAAGTGGCAGTAATTGGTTCTTCTGTAAGATCCATGACCTCACTAGCCACGTGTACTTGTTATGTTTCTAGTACCAGACATGATTTTCCTCCTATTGAGGGTCCTTAAGTTCAATTAGACTGCTGTCTGTTACTACCAAGATATGAATGAAGGTACTATACCTTTAAGCTTATCTTCCTGTCTTGGCAATTAGTTTTGGTTCATGGGTATCACAGCTGTGTAGGACTGTTCGTTATTTCGCTCCCTTTACAGATTAAATAGCACCTTCTAGTACTACAAAAACTAGTCCTCAGGGAGAAGGCTTTCATGTCAGGTCTTGCTACAGTCCTCTGAGACTTGTGTCCAAAGTGCACAGTGTTTGCAGCACTAGGAACTTACTTTCCGTTTAAGAGGTCTAGAGGGAGCAATCAAGGACAAAAACAAAAGCCTATATTGTTTTGAGAGCCTCTTGGACTTTCCAGATGAACAACTCAGAAGGAGAGGTCTTGTGCATAGTAGTGGAGGTTTTGTTACACAGTCTATGTCTCTTGGAGGAGCGTTATCATCCCTGTTGCATAAGTGGCATAGCTTCACTGTGTGTGTGTGTGTGTGTGTGTGTGTGTGTGTGCGTGCGTGTGTGCATGCTCACATGCACATATATAATATATGTATACATATATATTATATGTAACTTTATATAAAGCCATTATGATTAGTTATGGCTTTTAAAACATAGTATTATTTATCCTCCTCCCTCTCACCTCTCTCTTTGTATTGATTCTCTTCCTGCTCCCGAATTAACCACCTTATTTTTCTCATTTTTTTCTGTAACCTGCTATTCCCCTCTCTATTGTGCCCCTGTCGTTCCTTTTTACTTTTTGATTTTCTGTGGTCACTCCAGGCTATACACTGATAACTGAAGATTTAGAGCTAGGAGCCTTACAAGAACATTTTCTGTCTTTGTGGCTCTTGGTTATGTTAATCAATATAATATTTTCTAGATTCATCCATGTACAAGAAAATTTCAGTTTCCTTTTTGGATGAATAACATTCTTTTTTTATCATCTATCTATCTATCTATCTATCTATCTATCTATCTATCTATCTATCTATCTATCTGCCTGTCTGTCTGTCCATCTGTCCATCCATCCATCTAACATTTGCATTACTGTAGTACACATAATAAAAACTCAGAGGCAGATATTTTGGTTCCAGTTGAAGATCAGAAAAGCAAAACAGCCAACCAATTGAGAGTTCTTACCTCTAACAAGGCTGGGGTGATCCTGACCTCAGTGTGATTAAAAACTGAATATATTGCATTCCTCTCTCTACCTGCCTTATAGTCCTCCCTAGTGTTGGGATTAAAGGTGTGAACCACCAGTGCCAAGCTTCTATGACTAACTAGTGTGGCTGGTGGGATTAAATATGTAGGCATTTTGCCACCACTGCTTGGCCTGTATGGCTGACTAGTGTTGCTAGCTTTGTGCTCTGATCTTCAGGCATGCTTTATTTGTTAGATCATATACAAAATATCACCACACATTATCCATTCATTAGCTGTTTCCATTTGCTGGGTATTGTTAATAGAGCAGCAACAGACATGGCCTAATAAGTATCTGTGAAGTAGGATGTCAAGTCCTTTGGGCACATGCCAAGGCTTGGTATAGCTGGAATATATGGTAGATTCATTTTTAGCTTTTTGAGATTTCTCCACACAGATTTCCAGAGTTGCTAAAGCAGTTTACAATCCCACCACCAGTGAGTGAGTGTTCCCTTTTCCCTGGATCACCTCCAGCGTTTGTTGCCAGTTGTTTCATTTATCTGAGCTATTTAGACTAATATACGATGAAATCTCAAAGTTATTTTCATTTTCATTTCTCTGATGGATAAGGATGATGAACATTTTTTTGAGATATTTTCTAGTCATTGTTTATTTCTTCTTTTGAAAATTTTCTGTTCAGAACCACAGCAAATGTTTAAATGTATCATTTGTTTTTTGACTCCGGTTTTTTGAGTTCTTATTTATTCTAGATATTGATCCTTTGTCTGTTGTGCAGTTTTATTCAACTCTGTGGGCTTCCTCTTCACTAGATTGCTTCTTAGCTGTACACCATTTTTTAGTTTTATGAGGTCCTGTTTGTAAATTTTTGGCCTTAGTTCCTGGATAAACAGAGTCCTATTCAGAAAGTCCTTTCCTATTCTTACATCTTGTAGGGTACTGTTGTTATTTGATGTTTCTTCTAGCTGTTTCAGTAGTCAGGTTTCAAATTTAGGTCTGTGATCCATCTGGGAAAATTCACTATATTTTGTGCAAGGTGACAGATAGGGGTCTAATTTCATTCTTTTGCATATGGACATCCAGTTTTCTCAACAGCATTTGTTGATGATGCTATCTTTCTCCAGTGTGTGTATTTTAGCATCTTTTTGAATATAAGATGGCTATAGTGAACTGTATGCATGTTTGCATCTTTTGTTTTATTCTACTGCTCCTTACGTGTATTTTTGTGCCAGTACCCTGCTGGTTTTATTACTATAGCTTTAAATCTAGAATGGTAATCTCTCCAGGATATTTCCCCCTCAGGATCACTTTGATTTTGTTTTCTTAGTTCTACTTTGCATAACCAGTGTCTTAGCATAATTTACCCCCATAACCTCCATTTTGAGCTTATGAATTAGATAAAATTAATTTTTGTAGTTCCATATGCATTTTATTCTTTCTCTACTTTTGTGATATATATTGTGGGGATTTTGATTGGGATTACATTGAATATGTAAATAGATTTTGATAAAGTGATCATTTTCACATTTTATTAACTTCCTACCAATCCAAGAAAACATGTGGTATTTCTATTTTCTGATGTTTTTCTCAATCTTTCTGGATAATATTTTCCTAGACATTCCATTTTCTTTAAGGCTGTTGTGAATGTGAGAGTGTAAATAATGTCCTTTTCAACATGTTTGTTACTGGTGTATAGAAAGGCCGATCATTATAAGGTATTGTCTATCCTTGAAAATGATGATGTGTCATGTATACAATCAAAAGTTGGACCCTATTTTCTATCATGTGTCTTTTGATTAAGATAACTAAGGCCATTAATAGTTAGACTTTTATTGAAATATGTCTATTAATTGTTGTTATCTTGTTGATTTACATTGTTTTCTTAACTTTATTTTGCATAAGCACTGTCCTAGCATCCTTTTCCTCCATAGCCTTGTGGATGTCCTTATTCTTCTTCTCAGTCCAAAATATTCCCTCTAATAGTCTCTGTAGGGCTAGTTTAACTGATCATTAATTCTTTTAGGAAAGTTTTTTTTTTAATTCCCAAGTTGTGACAAATAGTTTTTTTCAGTAAATTAGTCTGGGTTGGCATCTGTTTTCTTTCAGAACTTGAACAACATTGCTGCAAGCTTTTCTGGCTTTTAAAGTTTCTATTGAGAAATCAGTTGTCATTCTCATGAGCATGCCTTCATATGTGACTTGAGCCTTGTCTCTTGCAGCTTGCAATACTCTTCCTTTGTTTTTTATATTTAATGTTTTACCTATAAGACCTGGTAAGTTTATTTTCTAATCTTCTCTGTTTGGCCTCTTGTACCTGTGTGGGCATCTGCCTAATCAGGTATCTCTAAAGGAACAGAGCTAATAGTGTGTGTGTGTGTGTGTGTGTAATTAAAGTGATATACAAGATGCATTCTGAGTAGTCCAATAATGGCCGTCTCAAGATCAAAATAGTTGCTCAGTTCACATGGGTGTATGTCTCACCAATTCAGTACTGGAGTCCTATTGGATTCCTGGAGAGATGCTGATTTGGAAAATTTACTTACATAAATTTATTGAAAATGTGTTGTACATCTTGTGGTTTTCGTTCTATGTTTGTCATTTATAGTGTTGGAACTTTCATGGTACTATATAGTTCCTGAATGTTTGTGAGTTTTTAAAACTCTACCATTTTCTTTGTTTGAATGCTTTAATTCCTCTACTTGTATTCAAACACTGGCATCCTGTCTTCTGCATAATCCATTCTATTGGTGAGGGCTTTACTGAAATTTTCACTTGTAGCTTCATTTCCAATAGGTTTTCTTCAGTACTTGTATTTCTTTATTGAATTCAATTTTCATATCCTGAATTGTTCTCATTATTTCATTGAGCCATTGATGTTTCCTTGGACTTTAATTGGGAGATTATTCCTGTCTCCTTTTAGCTTAATTATTTGTTTATTCGAGTCTTTTTGAAGTCTTTGAATATGCTTACAATTGTTTGTTTGAATTCTGCGTCATGAATGTTGTATAAATTGTTCTTATTGGGAATACTTATTATGGAATTGATAACATTTGCTTTTTCATATATTGCATGTAGTTTTGACTTTGTCCTCTGGAGTTAGGTTTTCTTCTGAGTTTGTAGGTGACCAGGCTGGATTCCTGAAGCTGAGCTGTTGTTGCCATCTCAAGGCCATAGAGCTTAGGGACTTGAGAATCTCTTAACAGGGCTATCTGACTAGAGAGAGTTCATATGCAGGAGGGCTGGCGGGTTGCATGTGGATGTCCCAAGTGGGTGGAGCCTAGGGGATCTAGTTTCTTATTTGAGCACTTGGGCAGCTGGGGATAGAATAGAGGCTGGGTGGTCTGCATGATTTTGTGGAGTCTTATGAAGTAGAGTAGTTCTTTGGTCAGAGCCAGATGCCTGAGCTGGGTTTCTGGAGAAGGTGATGAAACAAAGTGGGTGCGGCCAAAGATGTAGCCAGTTTGCTCCTTTACTGGTGCCCTACCTGATGTTCTGAATTCTACCTGGAGAACTTGAAGGATAGTCAGCATGGCATCTTAGTGAAGGCAGTTGGGCTTTCAGTCATTTTAAGGAAGAAAATGCTAGATGACTCTGACCAGCAATGAGATTGGTGTGGTATTCTAGGAAAGACAGATACAGTTCTGAGTATCCCAAGGAAGATTTTTAAAAAAGAGAGTTCTACCTTATTACTTGTTGAGCATGAGTCCATAAGGGATGCAGAAAGGGTCTTTGGTGGCCCAGGGAAGAGACAAAAAGGGGCTCTAAGTAATGTCAGGGTTAATATGGTGTTGAGGAAAGGCTGGCAGAGTAGTGAGGAGTAAGAAGAGATCATCCTTTTATCAACTCTTACTGTTCTTTGTCTCATAGTAAACTTGTATATTTAGTTCTCACCTGAAAATTGTATAAACATGTATTTCACACCCAGAATTTGTAAGAGAATGTGTCAGACTATACAAAGAACTCAGATATGAATGTGATTTAAAGTCTGCATTAAAGAAACACTTAATGTTGGTAGAAAGTGATGATAAAGCAGTTACCTCAATGTCTGCTAACAGATATTGAGTGGTTTCCCATAGGAGAACTATGAAGAGGAAGAACAATTTATACTTCATTGACTAGGGCAGGTTAAAAGATAGTCAAGTATGGGAAGTTTTGGAAATGGTCTTCAAAGTATACAAAATTTTGAGAAGTGGAGTTGAGATAGCTTGAGTAGAGATTTTGTATTGTGTGTGTGTGTGTGTGTGTGTGTGTGTGTGTGTGTGTGTGTGTGTTTGTGTATGTAGTGCTACAGTTAATCCCTTGGGCGTCACACATTTGGGCAATCTCTCTACAACATCCCCTCCTTTTTTATAATTTTGAGATCACGTCTTGATAAGTTACCTGGGCTGGACTTTACTTTGTCGTCCAACCAGACCTTGAAGTTGTGATCCTACAAATGCTGCCTTCTCAAGTAGATAGGATTCCAGCCCTGTGCCACCAGAACAGATGGAATGATCCTTGTCTGCTGGCCAAGTCAAGGACTTTTGAGAACAAATATCACCATTTGTCAACAGCAAGTGAAATGCTATGCTAAATATAAAGGGATAGAAATAATATTAATCAAAAGGTTCTTTGAGGCAGCATACAGAAAAGAAAAAGATTTTCGACCAACTCCACATTCTATACATGTCTAATACACAAAATGTATAAAGAACTCATAAAATTAGTTATCAAAAATAAACAATCCAATTAAAAAGTGGGGTAGAGATCTAAACAGACTTCTCAATAGAGAAAACTCAGATAGCTAAGAAACACTTAAAACAATGTTTTATATAAATAGCTTTCAGGGAAATACAAATCAAAATTACTTTGAGCCATCTTATATCTGTCAGAAAGGCTAAAATCAATAACCCATGTGACAGTTCATGCTAGTGAGGATGTGGAGCAAGGGGAACACTTCTTTGTTGCTGGTTGGAGTGCCAACTTGTACAGCCACTATGGAAGTCAATATGGTGGTTCCTCAGAAAGTTGGGAATCAATCTACCTGAAAACCCAGATATACAATTATTGGATATAAGCCCAAAGGACACTCTATCATACCACAAGAACACTTAATCAACCATGTTTGTTTATAATAGCCAGAAACTAGAAAGTCTAGATGTCCCTCAACAAAAGAATGGATAAAGAGGATGTAGTTAATTTACACAATAGAGTATTACTCACCTGTTAAAAAATAACATCATGAAATTTGCAGACAAATGGATGAAACTAACAAAAATCATCCTGAGTGAGGTAACCCAGACCCAGAAAGACAAGTATGGTATGTGTTTGTAGTGATATCTTGATTGTAATCTAATAAATAAAGCTTGCTTGAATATCAGAGTGCAGAGCTAAGCCACTAGTTAGTCACACATCTAGTTAAGAGCTAAGCTACTAGTTAGCCACATACATACTAAGCCACTTGTTTGCCATAGAGGGCAGGCATTGATGGCTACACCTTTATTCTAGCATTCAGGTGACAGAGGCAGATGGATCTCTGTGAGTTCAAGACCACCCTGTGCTACATGAGAGTGAATCAGTCTAAGAGAGAAACATGATCCCTTCACTTGGGATAACACACATTTAATCCCAGCACTAGAGAAGAATATAAGGCAGGAGTACAGTGCAGTCTCATCACAGTCTGAGGTGTGGTGAAGAGCATTGCAGCCTGCAGTCATTTTGAGGATAAGATCACCTGCATTTGATCTGAGCCTTGGTAGAGTTAAAAACTCCCTAGTGGTTTGGCTGCTTTGCTTTCCTGATCTTCAGTTTGAATCCCAATATCTGTCTCTATGTTTTTATTATTCTGCTACATTTATCAAATTCTAAGAGTGTGTTAGCTGATGACTTGAGAGATTTTGATGATCACTACTGGAATGCATCACCATCCCTGTGGAGTGGGGAAGGGATGGGATGGGAGGAGTTTGGGGGGCATGGGAGGGAGAGGAAACTGGGATTGATATGGAAAATAAGAAAAATAATAAATATATTTAAAAAAGAGGTGCTGGCTGTTAAGTAAATGATAATCAATCTATAGTCCAAAGACCCAGAGAGCTTAGGTAAAGGGGAAAGCTCTACAGGTGTACTCCTTCCTTGTGAAAGAGAAATAGAATAGATTTTGTTGGTGAACTGCAGGTAGGAGGGATTAGGTGGGTGACAAGGAATGTGAGGAGAGAGTGGGGAGAGACAGATGGAACGGGGGGGGCACTTGGGGGCTAATTTAGGAACTTAGTGCAGTGGAAACTTCCTGAATCTGACTCTTATGAGGAATCCTAGTAATGGGGTATATGGAGTCTCAACTGGCCGTTTGTTTTGTAGCCAGGTAAGGCTTCCAGGAGAAGGACTACGTTGCAGTCAATTGAGTTCTCAGCCAATGGGGGTCTCATGGAATTTCCCAAACAACCCAAGATGACAGTAGGACAAGGGGTTACTTTCTGAAAACTGACATTTGGACCCAATTGCTGAGGACACCATCCACACAACTCATGGAGAAGTTCAGCTTTGCCTAAATAGAACCTTCGTCCCTATGTTCTATCACTTTGGTGAATGAGAAATGTGAACACCAACCCAGTCACAAAACCTTTGACCTACAATCTGTCCTGCCTGCAGAATATGCTATGACAATGGGGCCACAGAACTTGTGGGAGCAGCCAATGTCTAATTTGACTTAAGGCCCACTCCAGGAGAAGGAATCCATATCTGATATTGCTTGGGAAACCAAGAACCAGAAATTATATAGCTCAGAGACCAAAGGAAAAACAAACACCACTGATCTAAAAACAAAAACAAAAAACAAAAACAACAACCAAAAAACAAACAAACAAACAATGATTTCCTAATGATATTGTGCTATACTCATTGATCGGTGGTGCCTAGTCCAGTTGTCACTGGAGAGGCTTCCTTCCTGCAGCAGACAGGACCGATGCAGAGACCCACAGCCAGAAATTATGTGGAGATAGAATTTATTTGGATGTCTCCAACAGTTCTCTCCCCTCAGAGAGCAGGGAACACTGTGGGAGAGGGAGAGAAAAGATTGTAGAAGTCAGAGGAGATCAAAGAAACCAGGAGAACATGGCCCACTGAATCAATTAACAGGTCTCATATGGGCTCACAGAGACTGAAGCAGCAAACACAGAGCCTACATGGGTCTGCACTAGATAGATCCTCAGCGTATATGTTGTGGCTTTTAGTTTGGTATTTTTGTGGGACTCGTAACTGTGAGAGTGGATGTCTCTCTGTTTTGTCTGTTCTTGGAACTCATTTCCTCCTTTTGAGTTGCCTTGTCCAACCTTTATATTAGGACTGTTGCCTTGTCTTATTGTGTCTTATTTTGCCCTATTCTGTTCATAGATATCTACATAAAGTTATAATCTAAAGTCCTGTACCAGGCAGATGTGTAATCTTAAAGATTAAGTGAGGAAATGAATACATGAATTTTGGGTAACATTTAGCTGCCAGAGAGGAGAGGTTCCAGTATTAAGCAAAACATGAAAAGTCCCTTTGCTCGGAGGAGAGAATTTTCCAGACGTAGTCACTGGATGCTCAGTGCTGTTTCCACCATTGCAAGCACAAGTATGAAGCAGTTAGGGCTGGTGGCTCTCCGGTTTCCTCATTCTTCAGTTGATACAAAGAAAGCCTGATTACTTATGGTTGGTGCCTGACAATAGGCAGCAGCTGTGGGCTCATGCAACAATTGCTGGGAGGAAACATTTTCTACCCCCCCAGGATATATTTAAATCAGGGAAGCTGCTTTATGGGAAAGAGGGCTGCTGCAGGTGGTCTTTCTTAAGACACTGAGGCATGTCAAACTTATGTAAAAGATCAGTTACATTATTGGGGTGGTTAGTTTTCAGACTACAAAAGAATGACTTAAATGAAGTGCTAGCTCTTCTCTTAGTGGTTCTTGATCCATTTGGATTTGAGTTTGGTGCATGGCAATAGATATGTATCTATTTGCAATATTCTGTGTGTTAATATCCAGTTATTCCAGCACCATTAAAATCAGGTCTTCATAGGTGTGTGGGTTGATATATCTTAATAGAGAGAGATCCTGTGGGCTTAGGGAAAAACCTGGTGCTAGGGTAACTCCCAAGAATCTACAAAGAGGATCCCAGCTAAGACCCCTAGCAATAGTAGAGAGGATGCCTGAACTGGCCTACTCCTGTAATCAGATTGATGAGAAGCCCAACTGTAATCATAGAGCCTTCATCCAGTAATTATTTGAACCAGAAGCAGAGATCTACAACCAAGAACTAGGATAAGTTCTGGGAATCCAGTCAAAGAGAGGCAGGAGGGAATATATGGACTAGAGAGGGCAAGATCATGATGGAGATATTTACAGAGACAGTTGATCCACGCTCATGGAAACTCATGAACTCTAGACTGACAGTGGGGGAGATTCCAGGGACCTGAACTAGGCCCTCAGTATGTTGGAGACAGTTGTGAAGCTTGGATTATCAGGGGGGTCCCTGAAAGTAGGACCATGATACAAACCTTGTACATGAGCTAGCTTGTTGGAACCTATTCTTTAGGGTAGGATGCCATGCTCAGAGGAATAACTGAGCTAGTTTGTTGGAGCCCATTACTCATGGACGGATGCCATGTTCAGCTTTAATACATGGGAGTGGGGCCTAGCCCTGCCCTAACCTATTGTGCCAGACTATGTTGATTCCTCATTGGAGCCCTGACCCATGAGGAAGACTGGACTGGGTGTGGGAGGAGGCAAAGTGGAGCAGCAGGAGGGGTGGGAAGGAGAACCGTGGTTGGTATGTAAAATGAAATAAAAAGTGGAAAAATTGAAGTGCTTTCCTGTTTTGTTAACTTATCATAGACTATTGATTGAGAGGTCTCAGCACTAGAGTGTTTTTAGCCATTGATCATCAAAGATCCATTAGGAAAACACATCAGTCTCTGGAGTGAGTGAAAAAGTAGCACTTACTCTATGGATAATCCTGCTGCTTTGTTCCTTGTATAAAGTTTCTGCAATGGACCAGGCATTATAATGGACACTGGACATATAAAGATACTCCCTGTCCTCAACAACTTCCCTTTTGGATTTGGTAGGAAGTACTGAGCCGCATACATAATGAAGAATATTGGCACCAAGGTGAGGTTGTTTGGGGTGTGTTTATTTCAGATCTGGCCACCAGCCTCTTCTAGTTTTGAATGGTGGATGATTTCTTTTTCTATTTAAAACTATACGAGTATCTGTATACCTCATATTGTGCATCTGTATAAGATGTACCTACTGATTATAGTCCTAACAGTCATCTTTGCATCACTGAGTCCAGGACTGTGGTCTCGCTTTGATTAATGAGATGAGATTTTGGGTGCCAATAATATTTTTTCAGCGCTCTTCTGTCTGTCTTTCTATTCATTTTTGTTCCTTTCAATTCTCCCTCATGTCATTCTCTTCTATCCCCTCTCTGTTGTCATTCCTCTACTCTGGTGATTAGTACCCCACTGAGTCCTTAAGAGTCATTTCAGAGGCTGTAAGTACCTAGTTTCAGTGGATATAAGAGGCACTTGTAGTATTAGAAGTGGTCATTGTCTTCCTTCAGAAAGGCATAAAAATCAAGAGACAAGCTACAGAAGTTGGTAAGTTACTTAATCAAGAGAAGGTCTAGGAAAAAAATAATGACAGAAAGCTGGCAATACTAAAAGTTAAGGGAATTTTTTGAGAAATATGATTTTCTGGTAGCATACCAATTTTTGTTAGTTTTAAAGTTTTATTAGTATTAATAGGATGTAATACTGGATGACATTCATTCTCTTTAATTCAAGTGTTGGGAAGAACATTGCTGAACTTGTTTTAATGATTGATTGAGATGAGTTTAGTGGTCTCTCCCTCTCTCTCTCTCTCTCTCTCTCTCTCTCTCTCTCTCTCTCTCTACATATATGTATATATATATAAAATTTGTATTTATTATGTTTTATATATACTAACAAAGGTAAGGATCTTAGCATGAGTTTTGACATCTAGTTATTATGCAAACATTTACTATTACTTAGAATGTTGCCATTCTTTGCATAGAAAACTTTCATAATTTTCTATTGTAGTAGAGGATAGAGTTCCAAATTCTCTAATTTTTACATTTAGGATTCATAGTATTAGACCTTTACTGGAACCACTCTCTGAGTGTTTTCTCTTTCCATTCATTCCTCAAACCATAGAGTTGATTCAGGAGAGTGATATGCTGTGTATATAAAAATAAGTAAAGCCAGTTATATTCTATAGGAGAACTATGAAAATCTAAAATCCTATTTATTTGTGGGTAGACAGAAACAGACCATTTGTGCATTTAGGAAAGTATAGGTAACCCAAAACCAAATGACAGTTTGTCACAATTAAGACTCTGATGCTCAAAGAGAGAAAAAAATATCAGATAAATCAACTGTTTTGAGATTTTGAACTTGAACTATGCTATCTTGCCTCTCAATTTGGCTGACTTTTATACTAATATTTATTTGCTGTTCTGTCCTGCCTTCTGTTATCTAGGGTGGGATCAATGTGGTACTGAATAACAAAACTCATTGTCAGCCACTACAAATCAGTAGTAATTAATTTCTCAGAACAACTTGCAATCCCATGTGAAATCCTAAGTAAAGGGGTCACTTAGACAAGTATAGGTGAGAGTCATGAGATACCACAGGGACAGCAACACCAGATGGTATGCAGGGATGACAGACAGCATGAGGACATTGGGCTTCTGGAGAGCTGAGAGCCAGAAGGGGAATGAAAGCATGCCCCAAGCAAGATTTTATTTCTCAACCTTGCATGTGTATTTCACTTGCCTTTCAAGGGAAGATGGGGAGGGGAGATGGGTGACATTTAGGTTTGACTTGTAATTTTCTAAAGCAGGCCATGTAATCCTACCCTTCATGTATTCATCAATAAATAATTCTGAATTAAAGATTGCTTATGGCAGATTTAAAAATATACAATGTAAAGAGTCTTTATTCTGTCCTGCCAACCAGCTCCCAATAATGGCATGAAAGCTCAGCCTATAATTTAGGCTTGTTTCTAACTTAAATTAACCCGTACATTCTATCAAGTGGTGTTGCCTCTCTTCCATGTTGTACCTCCTGTTTTCCTATCAGTGACTCCTGGCTTCTCCTGGCACAATCTGCATGCCTAGATTCCTCCTTTTGTTCCCCTTGCTGTCTCCTGAAATCTTACCTATCTATACTGCCTAGCTATTGGCAGTTCAGCTCTTCATTAAACCAATCACAGTAATACTTCTTCACACAGTGTACAAATGCGTCACAAGAATCCACAGATGCATGCTTTTGTAAATGGTAAATATTACACTATTGAATAGTATTTTGGTGTGGACTTACCACTGAAGGGTGTGTGAGATCCAGTCTATCAAAATGATTTAAATATTCAATCCACTTTAAGGATTGTCATTAATGAATTCATCTGAATGCTTAGAGATTACATTAGGTACCTACTTAGATCTCAGACTAAGACCTAACATGGTTGTTTAGTGCAATAGCATCTAAGAACCCAGTCTTAAACTCATTTAGAAATAACCAGATTTTCAAAACTTGGGTCAAGCCAGACTAAATTCCAGGATGGAGGGGCAAGTTAGACATGAAATCTCACCTATATCTGAGAACCTATTGGCAACTGATAGCTTCTAGGGGAGTAAGAGTCAGTTTTAAGAGTAGAGTCCCTGTTATGTTGGTTGATCACACTCCAGTGGAAGTCCACACATCTAAGAATATATGAGCAACACAAACTGACCTTGCTTTTTAAGAGTGTGGAAAGTTAGGTAGATAGGAAAAGGGAGTGGACATTGGAAGAGTTGGGGAAGATTGTGTATATGATCAAAATCATGGTATGGGGAGGATTGTGTATATGATCGAAATCATGGTGCAAAATCTTAAAGAGCTAGGATAAAAACAACAACCAGACACAAGATGAAGATTCCCATAGACTAGAATTCTTATGACAGGTGATAAAGAAAACATTTCTTAGTATTCATATACCTAAGAAACAAAGCTGGTAAGGTAGCCTTTTTTATGGGAAGAATATGTAATACTTATTAGCTGATTAACTTTGGTTGTATCATTCTATCTGAATATAGTTTACTCTCCATGAAACCAGAATACTTTCTAACCTCTTAAGTTGTGGTGCTAGTTGAATGAGGAAATATGTAATCCTACATTGTAACTTACTGTATAGAAAGATTTCACAGGTGGGATAATAGTAAAGAGGAGATAAAATGCTATGCAACCATAACTATTAATATTGCAAGTTAGTAGATTGCAGTGGTTTAGAGTTCTGGAACCAATGTGCTGGACATAACATTCTACCTCTGCCATTTACTTCCTGTGTGATCTTGAACAACTCTCCAAGGTTTCATTTGCTTACCTATCTGATGGAACAATAACAAACTCAGTTCTGTAGAATAGTTTCAAAGAATAACTTAGCAAAATACGTGGAACATAGTAAAACTGCAAAACGCCTTTGTATAGAAAATCAATTTTCATGCAAATATATTTGATAATTAAATAATTTTGTTCTATTGACAAGTGCTTTCATTACCATTTTACAACGAGTTTGATGATTCACTCAGGGATCCACCACAAGTGGATGATAGGCATTTGATTAGAAGTGGAATTCATGTCATATGGTTGGAAGTGATTTCCGAAACTATCTAGATAATGCTGGCCTAGTATGGCAGAACTTTCTGGTTAGGGACTTACTCAAAGATATCAGTAACATCCTCTTCTGATTATATTTAAGCTGTGACCTAGTATGTAGAATATTATTTCTATGGACCGAATGTTTGTATGTCTCCTTCATAAATTTATATGTCAATTCCTGTCTCCCTACTAAGGAATGAGGCCTATGGAAGGTGGTTATGTCATGAGGATGGAACATGCATGAATGGGATTAGTAAGGTTGAAGGGTGCCTACCTGGTATATACAAGACCTTGGTTTCTATGCCCAGCATGACTCACTGTTAACTAAGATTAGTGTCCTTATACAGTAGATAACAGATACAGGCCCTTACTAGATAGTACATCTACAAACCTATCAATCTTGGACTTCACAGCCTCCATAATTATGAAAAATAAGTTTCTATTGTTCATAAGAAACTTAGTCTGTTGTATTTTGTTACATTATCCTAAAAGGCATAAGCTAGTTATCAAGTTATCTAATGTGTCAAAGAGATGGAGAAAATGAGGTTTTCTCTGGTATGTGTTCACATTAGAGTTGAATTCCTTCACTGTGGTGCACAGTTTTGCTTTACAATGGACTCAGGTCTTGAGAAATGCAGTATAAGGAAATTTCTAAGTGTACATACATACTTCAGTGTATAGACTACTGAACATCTGAGTTATATGGTTTTTGTATGAGAGGTCTATCAATGATCAAAATATATGTAACATATTTCACTAAGAACTAGATCATAAGTTCTTTCTAGTATAAAGTAAGAATATCAGTGAATATTACGCTCTATAAGCCTTCTCATGCCTGTCTCTTTTATGAGGCTGTCCTTTAAAAAAAAAACTTTGTTAATCAAGCAGATATCTCTGTCATTTGGGGACCCACTTTGTATTAATGAATATGGATTGGACTCTTCCTAATTGTTCTCTGAACACCTCCTAATTTTCAAGAGGGTAATTGATTTCAATCAACTTCTTTAGTGCACTCTCTACACTCTTGAAGCTTGTAATTTTCAAGTTCAATATTTGTGTGCTCACACCCTCAGGAGTGCTTCAGCTGTCTCTTAATATGACCCTGGAATTCTATCTAGTCACCAGTTTGGAGTATAGTTTCATGAAATTTATTTCTTCTCTAGTACTACATGAACTATTTTAAAACATACCCCCTATGAAAATACCTAGATTGCCTGAAGAAAATAGATATGTTCTTGAAAATTTAAATCTAGACAAATGACTTAGTGAAGAATGTATTGCCTTTGACTGGGGATATGGTAAAGGCTGGTAAAGGGTGGTAAAGGCTCTTAGCTGCTAAGCCTAATAACCCAAGTTCAATCCCTGGAACCTGAATGGTGGGAAGGAGAAAATTGACTCTGCAACTTGTTCTCTGACCTTCCACACTGTGTGTACCCTGACACACCCGGACAGAATCAATACATCAATGCAAGAATAAATACCAGCAAATTTAATTTCACTGACTAGTTATTGCCCTTGGGGTATAATAGAGTCTGGGTCAAAACAACTAAGGTCAGATGTTTATTGTAGAGAATTAGTCAAAGACAATGCAGCTGAGAAGTGAGAAGTTCTCATTGAGAAGACTGTATTTGATTTATAAAAATCCAATTTAAATTAATTTCTAGGAATGTTATGAAAGTTACATATATTTCCATAATTTCACAAAGTGACTTTTGCTGCTGCTGCTACTTTTTTCATGTTTCCATGTTTTTATTTTTTTTTCAAAATCTACATTCAAAGACCTCTGCTGATGATTTACTATAATCCTATGGGGTAACTAATATTATTCTGTACTTGGAACCCAGTTATTATTTCTAACTCTGAGAACACAAAATCCTTGTAAGATGTTTGGAACAGATTTGAGAATTTTGGGACAAATTTGAGAATTTAGGCACATGCCTTGTCTGGGCACTTGTATTGTCATACTCTACATGAAGATTTTTTTTAATTTTGTTTTGAGACAAGTTCTCACTCTGTAGCCCAGTACTGTTTCACACTCATTCACAGCAGAACTCTTTATTTGACCTTCTTAGTGCTGGGACTACAAGCATGGGCCATCATGTCTGACTCTCTCCAAGGTTCTTATCATTTAGCTTGTCTATTATAAAAACATAAGTAGACTTCCTATTCTTTTTTCCCCAAACACACTTCCCAGAAAATTTTCATCAAATATTGCATCATTTCCTTCTTAGATTTGAGTGGCTCCCTGTTTCCATTAACTATAATCTGATTTTTTGCTTCACTTTTCTAATTTTATTTGATATTACAAATTCATACACCATATGCATCAGCCAGACACATGATTATGATTCCTCAAATATTCCATACACATACAAAACCTTTGGTTTTGCTTATGCTAGCCTTTCAACCTTCTCACCTTCTCACTTGTAACAAAGAGAACATAAAATGGCTTAAAATTTGAGAAGTTTATTTCTCTCTCATGTAGTAGTTTTGTTTTGAGAATCTCAGATTGCCACTGTTTCTGTTTTACATGACCATACAGGAGATTGGGCTCCTTATATGTTGTCAAATGAATACATTTTTGCTGTACCATCCTCTGGGGTGTGGTCTTCATCTGAGTAGGCAGGGTTGTTCCACTTCACTCATTGTTCCAACTATGAAAGATCAAAGAGTGAATAAGACAACTTCACTCTTTTCGAAGTATAATATGCTACTTCACTCATATAACATTGGAAGTTAGTTACATTGTCACACAGCTGCAGGAAGGGCTAGGAAATATGACCAAGTCATATGCATGGAGAAACAGTCGACAAATTTTGATAGATCTCTTGAAATTTGTGCTACATTCTTAAAGTATACCCTGGTTGTCGTGTTCCTTCAGGCTTTTCCTAACCCCTGAGCTGGAGGAATTTCTCCTTTCTCTGAATTACTATAGTTATGGGGCTTTCCAAATTGTAATGCAAGTAACACTAACCTATGGATCTTTCTAAGACTACAGAGTCTGGATCAATTGGTCAGGGCTTGGGGGTGAGAATCTATATTTCTAACAAGCTCCCAGGTGATACCCATGTATTCACCAACAGATCATACTTTGAATGTAGCATTTTCTGTTTCTCTCATATGAGGTGTAACCTTTTGTACCCCATATTAGCTATTCATATGCATATCTTACCCTCCATGCTAGATAGTTCTCATAACAGACTCAAAATTTCATTGGCATCTGTCACTTTCACCCTGCCTCCCTCTAGCACAAAGAATAAAGCCTTGAACATTTAGTGATAATTAATAACTACTTGAATAATTGATGAGTGACTTCGTCTAATTCAGAGTTGAGCATAAACTTCAGAAGGGCAACATGACTTATGCTAGTTTCACGATTCAGCTTAGTATAATTACTTGTTTGAAAATGGCCCATTGAAAATCTCTAACTCTAGCCAGGCTAAGAGAAAATGCCAGAGAGCTGAGCTAAGTGAAACTCAGCAAATGGAAATCACATTTTATCAAGGACTTTCCTCTCAGAGTGTTGTGACTCTTTCAAAAGAAATGCTAATGCCTATGTTTTAAATGCATTTTTCCAAGAGCCTCTCTGTTTCACAATGGTGATTGTGTGTGTGTGTGTGTGTGTGTGTGTGTGTGTATGTGTGAGAGAGAGAGAGAGAGAGAGTGTGTGTGCGCGTGCGCATGCAGATGTGTACCCACACGCGTGTGCACGCACGTGAGCCCATAACATTTCAGGAGCCAATTTGATCAATGTTGTTGAAGGGTTAGCTTTTTTTCTTTCACCTGGAAACACTTAGTAATCTTCCATTTGTATAGTCTCAAACTGGGTGCCAATTAAAGCAAATGAGAGTGATTGCCCTCAACTTGCTATTATTTTATTCCATTGTTCTCAGTTCTGATATATTCAGTCATGCTCTGGGTCATGGAGCTTAGAGTGGAAGAAGAGATATGTAGAGTTTAAGACAGAAGTTACTTTGTAATATATGCTAGTCACAAGTAGACCTGAAAGTCTCCTCCACATTCTGCCTGCATATGACTGGAATTATTTTCAACTTGGAATTTGTACTGGAATAAGAGAAGACTGAAGAACCCTTTTGGATCTTATACAAAGAAAAATTTCGCAAGCAATCATGATTCACATATTAACTGCCTCCTACAGGTTTATGTTTTGAGTTCTTCCTTAGCTACTCTGTTACTTTGAGAGTGTATGGAACCTTTATGAGGTTGGCCCTAGCTGACAGTAGTAGACTGTTAGGAATGGACATTTGAAGGTTGTAGCCTGGTCCTAATTCTATCTGCAATGATGAGAACAATTTCTTGCACAAATCCCCACCAATAGCTTTGTTCTCCTTTCCAAACTGTGAAGCTGTGAACCAATATAAATCTTCATTCTCTAAGTAGTTTCTGGTGGGCATTTTGTTACAGTGATACAAAAGTAACTAATAGGCAAGCAGTGAGTCATAGATTTCAGCAATAGCACAATTGAGAAAATAGTTTTATTTTCTCTTAGCCCTTAGGTGCAGTCAACTAACGCACTAGTCCCAATCCATAGAACTATATAGGAACCTTTATTTATCTGTAAAGTTTCTCCTTGGCAGTGTCACATGGATATTCAAACATTTTATTACTTTACAATTATCCCTGTCTTTCCTTAAAGTGATGCTATATAAGGATTTATGGTGTTATCATCATATGTTCTAATATTTATTGTCTGCATCTCTCTATGATTTTCTAAGCATCATTTATTTTTGTTCACACATTTTCAGCTAGGTATAGAAGATTATAGTTTAAGAACATAAACATTATCAACAAGGGCAGGAACTAGGTTGAGACTATCCAAACCTCAAAGGAAACAAATTTTGGAGGTACCGACTCTCTTGATGACCAAGTGTAAGGACCTCCCTAAGTTTCATGCCGTACATGCCTTGCTTGCCTTACTCTGGTTTAGGTCCATATTTTCAAGACAGTTTCTGAATACTTTTGATAATAGAATCAGTCCTATATTTTTGCCATATATTTGTGTTACTATGTCTGTGTGATAGGGGATACAATTCAAAATGCAGTTCAGCAATGATGTTTTTATTAAGCACATAGACGTCAGAATAGCCTTCTGTTCACACATCCTCTATAATGTGGCTGAACAAAGTCTTGGCATAGATTTTTTTAATGATCATACATTAATTATTGTCTGAGGATCTCCTTGAACTTAACTCTTGACATTACTTTTTAGTCTCAAGGGTCCTTGATTTTTCAGACCATCAATGGCATATCTAAACGTGGAAAACATTACTATCCTACTGTCTAACTACAACCCACTTGTAAGGCATGTGTGAATACCACCTAATTAGCTGTGAAGTGTATTTTGGCATATGTCGGAAGTTAAAGCCACTTTCTTAGAGGAACTCAAACTCTGAATTTATCTTTATTAAGGCCTTGTCCAAATGATAAATATACACTGCCTCCTTGCTATCTACTGCTTGGAAATAAATCACTTTAGGATTGATTTGCTAACGGCTTTCTTCACTCAAAGGGTCCTCCTGCCTGGGAGGTCACACTGTCCTTCTTTACAAACAAATGCTGATAACCAAATAGAAGACACTGCACTGACCATATAGAGAATGAAGAAGGGAGTCTGAGGTGATAGGAAGCATATCTTTTACAGAGCCTGGAAGCAACAGTCCCAGTAAGACATAATATTTTATTTAAAAAAAAGCCTAAAAACAAAAACCCACTTTTTTTCAAGTTTATGAGTGAACAGATGGGATGTGTTTGTTTTTTCAATAAAATAGCATGGAGTTTGATACTTCAGACAAGAATTACAAACTCCTGCAGGAATCTGACTGGTGATATAAGTAAGTGAAACTGTATGGGTATGAAACATTAAGAAATGCTAGATAATACATGGTGACTGAAAACCATTTTCCACCCACCTCAGCCTCCTTTCCACTTGAGAACATGATCCAAATCTTGTTAAATCTTTTGATTCTTCAAAAGAAGCAAACAGGTAACTTGATTTTTGTTAAAAACATGATGGTTTCAATTTGTAAAGTTTGGAAAGTTAGTTTATGAAACTTTTAAAGTCATTGTGTGGAACATATATAATATTACTGAACACACTGCCAAATCTATATCTATCCCTTAAGCATACACCTCTTGAAGCGCCTCTGCTGCTGTTCTAACCTGATACTCAGTTTGCCATGGATGACTTGGAAAACAATAGATCCAGCATGTGAAAAAACTGATTTGTAGTTGATAATGCTTACTAGGCCATCTTCCCATGCATCATGGAATTCCTGCTGTACAGGGTGTGATGTTGGGCATAGGCCAGAAGGACTACATGGGTGATGAGGCCTAGAACAATAGAAGCATCCTGGCCCTGAAATAGCCTGTGAAGCATATCATTGTTACAAACTGGGACAGCATGAATGATATCTGGCACCACACTTTTTGAAACAAGTTACTTGTGGCCCCCACAAAGATCCTGGTGTTACTGAAGAACCCCTGAACCTCAAGGCCAATCATGAAAATATGGCCAGATCATGTCTAGACCCTCTACACCCCAGTCCTGTACTTAGCTATTCAGACACTGCTACCGTGGATACCTCTGGTTTTACCCCCAACTTTTGATAGACTCCGGAGATTGGACATAATGTGTCCGGGTATCAAGGCCTCTCTCTTCCTTACACAACCCTGTGTGTGGACCTGACTAGTCTGGATATAAGAGACTACCTCATGAAGATCTCGACTGAGTGTGCCTATAGTTTCATTACCATAGTTGGGTGGGAGATTATGTGTGACACGAAGGGGAAACTGTTGTATGTCACCATGAACTTTGCAAGAGATGGGCATTGCTGCATCCTCTTTCCTGAGGAGGGGCTATGAACAGCCTGATGGCCAGGTCATTTCTATTGGTAATAAGTAGATCTACTGCCCAGAGAATCTCTTCCAACATTTTTCCTGGGTATGGAATCCAAGGGCATCTAGGAAATTGCCTTTAATTCCATCATGGTGTGATATCAACATCTGCAAAAACCTCTATACCAACACCCTGCTGTCTGATGTTAGTATGACTTGACCAGACATCAATGACAGGATGCAGATGGAGATTGCTGTCTGGCTTCTGCACTGTAATGATCAAGACCATCAACTCTCCTAAGTGCACATTCTTTATGTGGATAAGTGACTTTAATCCTGGTCTTACTAACCACTTTCTAGGAGATATGGATCAGCAAGGAGGAGTACAATGAGTCCAGACCTTCCGTTGTCTACTGCTTTTGGTCTACCTGGAAGATCATTGAGGTGTCAAGGCATCTATGACTTGCCCATATACTAACTTGAGACCAGTTTAATAAAGTACATACCTTATAAACAACAAAAACAAAAATGTCACTCAAGAGCACATTTGCCTTACTGAGGCTTAAAGCCAAACTACTTTAGATTTGTGGTTCCTTTCTTAGTACCACATTTGTATACTCATTTTACGATTTTAATTACTACTTTAGGTATAAATTTTATATTCCTTTTGTTGTGGGAAGGAGAGATGTCCTTATTGGTGTAGCCACTGAGATATAAAGAGCCTTTGTTACCAGCTGCAATGAAACTAATTCGGTCATAAAGAATAAAAACAAAGCATTGTGAAGGTCATTCTTGGCACGAGCCTCATATGCAGACAATTATTCTTCTTTTGGATGACAGCTCTTCAACTTCTTGGGCCTTAGTGAAAACTGAACATTTGCTAATGGACTACCAAGTTACCTTGCAACCTAAACTGCCCATCATGAGGTGGGCATTATCTGACCCACCAAACCATACAGTATGATGTACACATCAGCAATCAATTATCACATGGAAGTGGCACATATATGTGATTGGCCCAAAATTGTCCTAAACACATAAGCATGGTACATAAAGAAGTTGCCCAAATGCCTATGATTTCTATATCTGTTCTAATGGCATCTGCTCCCAAGTACGCACCTATATAGCCTCATGGGATATGCTCTATGAAGAAGAGAAGATTAGGTTGTAGATTACTGATGCCTTTGCACATCACGCAGGTGATATCCAGAGTGGACAACTGCAGAATTACAACGCAGTTCTCGGACAACCCTGAAAGATACCACCAAAGGGAAATCTTTACAGTGGGCAAAAATTAGCACAGTGCACATGGAAATCCATTTTGTTTGGAAGGAAAAATGGCCATATGTGTGAATATTTGCTGATCAATGGATTGGCTTATATAAAGCATGATTTAAAAACTGGCAATAAAAATGTCTGGGGCAGAAGTATGTGGCTACATAAGGGCAAAGGCATTGGAGATGTTTGTGTTCCATACTAATTCTCATCACAAGGTGACATTAGCAAAGGAGGGGTTTAGTTACCCAATAGATAGGATGACCTGTTCTGTGACTATTCAGCTTCTTTCCTTAGGCATCCCTGCCATTTCCCAATGAGCCCATGGAAAAAAGTGGCTATGATGACACAGAGAGAGGTTATAAATGGGCTCTACAACATGCACTGCCATTTACTAATGCTGACCTAGTTACAGCAGTTGCTGAGTCCCAGATACGCCAACAGCAGGGACCAACAGTGAGACCCAGATAATGGCACCATTCCTAGGGTGAAGAACCAGCAACCTGGTGGCAGGATGACTACATTGGACCACTTCCTCCATGAAAAAGCAATGCTTTGTCCTTACTGAAGTAGGTACTTAGTCGGTTTATGGATTTTTCTTTCCTGCATGTAGTACTTCTTCCCAAACCACCATTCATGGACTTACAGATTGCCTTATCTACCACTATAGTATTACACACAATATTGCTTCTAATCAAGGAAATCACTTCATAGCCAGAGAAGTACATCAGTGTGCTCATGATCATGGTGTCTACTAGTCTTACCATGTCCCCCACCATCCTGAAGTAGCTGGCCTGATAGAATGATGGAATGATGAAACGACACAGTTATAGTGCCAATTAGGTGGCAGCAGCCTGGAAGTCTGGGGCATTGTTTCCCAGAAAGCAATATGTATTTAATATGTATTAAATCAGCATCCAATATATGATATTGATTCTCCTATAGAGAGGTTCCACAGGTCCAGGGATCAAGGTGTGAAAAAGGGCATAGCTTTACTCACTATCTCTCCTAGTGACCCACTAGAAAAAATTTTTACTTCCTGATCCAATGACTTTAAGTAATATTGGCCTAGGGATTTGGGTTTCAGAGTGGGTTGTACTGGAAGCTCAGACTTCCTTCTGTCTACTTTGGATTTCTGATGTCCTTAAGCCAACAGGCCAAGAAAGGAATAAGAGTGTTAGGAGGGTTAATTGATCCAGATTACCATGAGGCAATTGGATTGTTTCTCCACAACGGAGGTAAAAAGGATTATGTCTGGAGTGCAGGAAATCCTTTAGGGTGGTTTAGGATTTTTTTATTTTTGCTACAATGTCCAATGGGAAATTACAACAGCTTAATCCATGCAGGATAACAAATGGCTCAGACCTGTCAGGAAAGGAGGCATTGGTAACTATCCAAGACCTACTGAAAAGCTTGCAGAAGGCAGAGGAAATACAGAATGGGTGGTAGAGGAAGTGAGGATTATAATTGACAAGAGTTTTGGTCCTCTGAATGTGGGTGACAGTTATGTGGCTTGATCTTTTGAGGGGGCTGGTAGTGGGACCAGGAACTACCTCAGGTACTTGAACTGGCTTTTTGGAGCTCATTCCCTATGATGGGATACCTTGTTCAACCTTGATACATGGGGGAGTAACTTGGTCCTGCCTCAACTTGGTATACCAGACTTTGTTGACTTCCCAAGGAAGGGATTGGAAGAGAAGAGGGAGAGGTGGGAGAAGGGGAGGGAGGGGGAACTGAGGTTGGTATGTAAAATGAAAAATACTTTTAAATAAAAAATGTTTTTGTACAGATATTTGTGTTTTCTTTCCTAGATTTCTTTATCATGTAATGTAACATCAATTAAGAGAACATCATGGTTATATTTCAGTTTTGAGATAATAAAAGACTTTCCCTCAAGGGACATTGCCACCTATTCTAAAATTTATAATGTGTTTGTACACAATACTGTTATAGTGTATCAGGCATAATTACGATCTGATTTTTTGTTTTTATTAGAAAAATTAAGCATGTCCTAAAGAGATATGATTGTATGACAAGTTGACAGGGTGGAATTGTGGTGGTTCTTTTTGGTTGTCAACTTGACTACATCTGGAATTAACTAAAACTCAAGTGGCTTCAAATATACCTGTGAGGGGTGTTTTCCTTAATTAAATTGTTTGAAGTGGGAAGATCTACTTTTAACCCAGATGTTTTTGAGATGGGAATATCCACCTTTATTCTGGGCTACACTTTCTGCTGTTTTAATGATACAGAAGTTGGAAGTCTTTTCTCTTTGCTTATTTATTCTCACTGGCAAGTCCATTCCTTAACTAGCATTAGAGCCCATTTCTTTGGGACTCCAGTGTGAACTGAAGACCGTCTGAGGCATCCAGCTTCATGGAGTGGATTCTTGAACTTTCTGTTGGTAGATAGCCATTGGTGGACAAGTAGGAGCATAGCCTACAAGCCACACTAATTAAGTGTCCCGTGTGTGTGTGTGTGTGTTGTGTGTGTGTGTGTGTGTGTGTGTGTGTGTGTGTGTGTGTGTGTGTGTGTGTGTATATACATCAATTCTATCTGTTCTGTTTCTGTAGAGAACCCTGGCTAATATACACATGAATATAAATGGAATATTAACTAGGAAAAGAGAGGAGGAATATATTTCTACCAAGAATGGGCTTCTCCATAAGTTATTAATCCCAAATGGTCAGTTTTAGATACCTATACATGTGAGAAAAGCTAAGTTGGTTAAGTATATTATGCCTTCAGTGTACATATACATTCATGTACACATACATACATACTCCGATGTATATAAATGCAACAATGACTGAAGAACTCATACATTTGGAGGGGGACCTGGGGGGAGTTGGAGGAAGAGAGAGGGAGGTAGTAATGTAGATGATATTCTCATGCATGAAGTTCTCAAAGGATACAATTATCTTTAGAAAGAATGTACTTTTTGGTCTTTTTAATTTAAAAAATTAGTTTTCATTTTACATACCAACCTCAGTTTCCCTCCTTCCCCTTCTTCTACCCTCTGTTCCCCCCTTCACCCATAGAGTACTTGATGGTTTATCTCAAATAGAGTGGGAATCTCCTAAAAGTTTGGCAACCCCTAACTCCCTGTGTGCCTTACAGAGCATTCCAGACAGGATTAACCAAGGCTGGGGAGGATGCCCTACATAGGCCCAAAATCACAATAGAATACAAAAGGAAAAAGGAGAAATACAATTAGTGAAAGCATTCCTCTCTGTTTCCTGTTTACCATGATGTGAGTACTTCTGCTACATGCTTCTACTGCTATTCTGTTCTTACTTAACATGGCCCTGAATCAATGGAACCAAGCATTATACTTTGAAATATTTGAAGCCAGGACTCAAAATAATTCCTCTTTGAAACTTTTTTTTTGATTACAGAAAATGTTTGTTAAGAAACATTAAGTCCTAATATTCTTCTTTACTATTGGGTAATTTATAGCCTTAAAACAGACTGAATTTGTAATTTCATGATTAAATAATACTTTGTCTTATGCCAAAAGTAGCTCATGAGGATGGGACAAACAATGGAAGCATTCCCAGCTAATGAGGTAAAACATAGCATTAATATCATTTAATATTGACTTGAGGTGCTAGCCAATTTTCTTTATGATAAGAGAATAAACGGGAAAGAGGTAACAATAAGCATACCTAAAAATAATATCACTGTGTTTAGAATATTCCAGAGATCTACTAGAAGAGCACTGCCAATGATAGAAGCAAGAGAGCAGAGTAGGATTGTGTAGATAAAAAAAAAATCAACAACCTTATACACACAGACATTTGGTACATGGTATGAAACAATAAAGGACCACACCGCCAAGAAGCTGGTGCTGATATTTACATGGAAGAATAAAACAGCCAGGAAAACATTGTGCTCAGAGCAGCCATGAGAGAAGTATTACAGGGTGAAATTGCTACCACAGCCTCATACTGGTGCAGAGAAGGCACAGTTCACTTGTTCTTGAAGTCAACAGAGGTTTGTCTGATACAAATTTTGCATAAATACCTTGCACACCTACTGTTGTATGGAACACTGAACAGCTTTGGAAGTGCTCAGCGGCCAACCATCATCAGGAGCCTTAGGAGGACTCTGGAGGTACGAGGCAGGATGAACTAACTCTCAGGCATCAGCCTCCCCCCCCTCCACCTGCCCCACGGTTTGGCCCATGTAGCACTTTTCCTCTTAATCCAGTCTCGAGTAGAGGGGGCAGGAAGGGCTGGACGTAGAGGCTTGAAGCTGATATTTTCCTGATGAAATGCGAGAGGTTGCTCACAAACATTCTGTTCACACAAATATCGTTGTCTTGGAAATACAACTGCATTTATATATCTGCTGTGTCCCAACCAGGTTTGCTTCCTCTGTAGCAATGCCTCTCTCTGAAATCCTCCCACCCTGACAACTGACAAGGGAGACCTCCTTGTCTCCCTGCTGGAATGAATTATTCTATTTGGACTGGACAGCTTCAAGCAGTATGGGAGTGATGGAGCTGTTTGTTTTAGGAATTTTCTGTCAAGAACATGAAAAGTAACATAGAGTTGCTAAGATAACACAGTTTGATTTGTGATAGTTAGGTTTAAAGCAATCTTTGTCTCAGTAAACTTACCAGTAGCATGTTGCTGGCAATCTAGTCACCCTGTCCATATTCTCTCCAGAACACAACTGTGAGTACTTGATTTTCATTAGCTACTGCAACTGATTGTCCTACCTTCAGAAGGAGGTAATAAGAGTCCCATGTAATTACCTGCTTCCTCAGGAACATAAAGGCAGGCGGAATTAGTTTCTTAACTTTGGCTTTCTTAAATTCTGAATATTTTGCTGACTCACTTGCTTATTCATACTCATTGGTCAGTGTGACTTCTCTCTGTGTATTTTTTGAGTTTGGTGGTTGTTGACTATTAGAGGTAGAACTTGATTTCTCATATCTATTTCTTGACAGAATATGTTCTCCTCTTTGTTCCCTGTAGTTTGGAGATAAAATTTCTTCGATTTTCCCTGTCTTGGGTATGCTAAGTCAGCTGGTGGATTTTTCTACATTGTGGTCTATGGTATAAAATTCCCTCATGTCCCGTGTAAATACAACCCCGTGTTAAAAGTTTTGATTACCCTGTTACACTGTATTGACTTCATGAAAATAGAGCCCCACTTCTGGTTCTATTACAGCCATTCTGGTTCTATTACAGCCATTCTGTGTATAATTTGTCCTTGGATTTAACAGACTTTGCTTAGTACTCTGAGCAGGGTCACACTCCCTTCCACACAGTATTGCTTCATGTTACTCCAACTGTGCCCTCCTATCTTATCTCTACTTTCTTACAATGCACGAAAAATACAAAATTTTACCCTCTCCATGTAGAGAGAGCTGCCTCCTTATCTTTCAATGTCTCTGCTGCTTAAAACTCAGGTCATTAATGTTAGGGGATGAATTTTGTGAACCTGTGAAAATGAACTGAGATTCCTTTTGGAAATTAACTAAAGAATATAATACTGTATAATACTGAAAACTCTTGCTGTCTAATATCTCAGGTTTTCAAGGCTTTGTCTTGTGAATCAAAGCAGTAATATTGGAACTGTTCATTCTTGCCTGGAACCAACCTTAATTTCTAATCCAGTTGTTGAGTTTCAAATACAAGATTTTAGACAAATTTGTCTTAATTTTGTAGTTTCCAAGGAGACAGGACCCCAGATCTATTTCTGATTCCAGGCATGATGTTGATTCATTTACATATATACCCTCACTTTCCCTTGTGACTACCAAAACAATATTTTATTTATTTTTTCTCTGTATTCTTCCCCCTCCCTAATAAAAATAACTTCACAACTCCTCCCTCCTCTCTTTCGTTAGGTGTCCATTTTTTTTTCTGTTGTATGGCCTGTTTTTTATTTTTTTTTAGCAATTTCATAATTTTTTATGTTTTTTGAGATAGGATTTCTTTATGTTACAGTACTGGCTGTCATGTAACTTGCTTGTAGACCAAGCTGGCCTCAGACTCACAGAGATCCACTGGCCTTTGCCTCCCAAGTGCTGGGATTGCCACCATCACCTGGTGCAATTTCATAAATTTAGCTCTGTTAAACTACAAAAATGTAGTCTTTGCTAGATATCCTTTATTTTGTTTGCTCTAAGCATTTGTTAGATTATGTCTTACAATATATGAAGTTTTCTCTCTAAGAGAAATTATTCATTATAATGTAATTTCAAAAGGAAGAGGCAAAATTGCATCTGTTTTCACTGGTATAGAGTAGCACTTGGGCCAAGCCAAAAGAAGAAAGGAGGGAGGGAGGGAGAGGAGAGAAAAAGTAACCCCCATATATATATCACCATCTTTGTAAGATTATAGTGCTTTTTTCTCTTAACTCTGCCTCAAGTTGTGGAGTAAGAAAGACCTGAAATATATCCCCAGTGTTTTGAGGATAATAAAATGCCATAGACTGGGTAGATTGCATATAGTGAATGTTTTGCAAAATTGTGGAGGTCAGGAAGCTTTAGACCAATGTGCCTATGGATTTAATGTCTGGTGAGATCTCAACTCCTAAAGCATCTTTGCATTGCAATGAAGGGGCTTAGATATCTTCCTTTTTATTTTAAATAGACTAATTATGAGAGCTCTGCCACCAAGACTAAACCCCTTTGCCAAAGCCCTCCTGCTTACTATAGTCACCTTGCAAATTAGGTTACAATCTAATCATAACTATAAATTTGGAGGATACAAACATGTAGACTGTAGCAGACTAATTTTCTAAGAATTAACTAGTTACACAATTTTGAGTATGTTATTTATTTTCTTTATACCTCTAATATGAGATGAAGCTACTTATTGGAAGCTACAATTAAATGAGGTGTTTTATGAAAAGGGGCTTATTATGGAATCTGAGCACATGGTAAATACTCAGTATACATGAACTGGTAATTTTCACCCTGATTCCTCTTGGCCTTAATCTTTCCAAAGGCCACATACTTATAAACTTCTGTGGTTCTGCTATTAAGAACCAGCTTTCACTCAGTTATTGCATTAGTTAGATCTCCAGGGAGAAAGGGTTTATTTTGACTCACAGTTACAGAAGGTTGAGTCCATATTTGCTTAGCTTCTTACATTTGAACAAAACATCATGGTGGCAAAAATGTATTGCAAGAGAGCTTCTTTATATCATGGGCTGCATAAAGAGACTGTGTTCTTAAAGACATGCATCCAGTGATGTAATTTTCCAGCTGTCACCTACCTCTCAAACATTCTAAAATCTCCCAAAACACTCAGATCTTAATAAATGTGTAATGGCATTATCCAACATCACCATGCAGAAAAGTTTTACTGTTCTCAAAACTTTGCTGAACCCAGAGAAATGAATAGATAGCTCTCAAAAGATTACTGACAACTAGTTCATAAATATATGAAGGCTTGAGACTAAGCCTTCAATGCATGAGCCTGTGGTTGATATTTTGTAGTCCAGTCATAACCATCCTGTAGGATAGTATCATTTGTGTATCTTCTATGTTTATGAATACAATCCTTTGAGTGCAAGATCCTTGTCACAGTTGTCCATGTATCTCTATGAAAAATATATTTATATGCCATGTGCACATCTTAGACACTCCAACTGTGGTTGGAAATTCTTCCTGATAAAGAGCCAGCAGTAATATGCAGAGCTGTTCCTGATTGATAAATGTAGTGCTTGCAATGAATGTTAGCTGTTTGTTATGGAGCAGAAACAGGTTCTTTCTGGAGTAGTTTTAGAATCTATCAACTGAAACACCAAGACAGGGGCAGAGGGGAACTTTTCTGAGTGCTCTTCCGAGGGCATTTGAATGATCCCGGGAATGACAGAGGGACTAAAGAAGTGGGTGTAGATCATCTTAGTCATTTAATTCCTAATTTCTCAGAAATTGTCATTCTTAGTCTAGCCTAGCAATTTGGAGCAGTGGGTGAATAATGTGTAGTTAATCTGTGACAGGAACTCATTGTGCTGTTCTGTACTGCACTTTTGCTCTTCTAGAGACTGTGAGAGGATGTGTGAACCCCTTTTTTCTTGTAGAACTTCTGGGAATTTAAAAGGAGAGAAATCTAAACTAAGAAATCTAAATCTAAATCAGTGTTGGGTGGGTTTAGTTCTATGAGTGACTCTTAATTTATTGGGGTATTTTTGACAGCCTTTCATTTCCTCGCACATGCATGTATTCACAGATGCAGGCACACTTGCATGCATGCATATATACTAGTTCAGGTCCTAGAAATGGGGATAAAAACCTTGGATGGAAAGATGCTAAACATTTCCTCAAAAATTCACACCTTTTGCTTCGTTCTTTCCACAGATGCCAACATCCCAATGGCAGTACCACTTAGTACTTTTAGTATTCCCTGAGGGCGTATAATGGATGCTGACTAAGCTGCTTTTGATTCTCTGGTATGCTCTCCAAAGTTTAAAAGCTCCAATTTATAATACTTGCTTCTTTCCTCCTTCCCACCTCTCTCTTTCCTTTCTGTGGATTCAAATATAAATAGTCAAACTTCCAATGCCTAGTTTTCCTTATTGTCACCTTAGTAAATATAACTTGAGTTTCCTAGCTATGTGTAGCAAAATACACATTATTTGAAAATATATTCTGAAACTTTATAGGCAATTGAAATAACTTACTGGCAGTAATTTTCATCCAATCATCACTTTTAGCCATGTGTGTCATCTACAATCTAACTGGGAACTTTTGAAATGGACTCTTATTTTTCAGAGAAGTTTTGACTTCACAGAAAAATTGAGAGAAACATCATGAGATTTCTCTTACACTTTCTGCCACTGAACATGCGCAAGCCTCTCGATTATTGACATTCCTCCACAAGAACAGTATGCTTGTTACAAAGCCCACAATTTACAGTAGATTTTGCTATTGTACAGTCTATGGATTTTGGTCAATGTATATTATCCAACATCACCACACCCATTTTATTACCCTCAAGATTCTTCTGAACCAGAGAAAAACAGATAGTTATCAAAAGATGAATGACAACTAGCTAATATATATATATATATATATATATAAAACTTAACCAGTCATCATCGATACACAAAAGAAAAATTCACTGTGGTTCCATTCTTATTTGACTGAGAATTACAGTCATTAAGAAAACAAATAAATGTTGTCAAGGATATGGAGAAATGGGAGCCTTTTATTTACTACTGGTAGGAATATAGACTAGTCAAGCCACTTTGGTGGTCAGTGTGGGCCTTGAAGTATTAACTATATTATTAGTATCATCCAGAGATAGCACCTCTGGGTTTTGCCTGAAGGACACCAAGTTAGCATACCACAGATACTTGCACAATAATAATTACTGCAATGTCATTTATAATAGTTAAGTTATAGAAACAACCTAGAGGTCCAACAACAGAAAAAATGGATAAGGAAAATGATGAAGTTACGCTGTTCTCAAGAAAATGCATACAACTAGAGATAATGATATTAAATAAATGAAGCCATTCTCAAAAGAGACAATTATCACATTTCCTCTCATTTACAACTCGTAGATTTTAGATACAGAAGATTCTCAGTGTAGTGATGCTGTGGAAGTAGAAATCAAACTTGTTAGAGGGGTAGAGGAGAATTGTGCAAGGCTGAGGCGTAGAAAAGGGGCAAACGGGGATATGGAGCAGAATATGCTGAATATACAGTGTACTTGGGTACAACTTCAAAATGATAAAATTTCGCTAAAATGAAAAAAATCCTCTGAGCCTTGCCCCTTCATTTCCCTTGCTATTGGCAGCCACTGATTTTTTTTTTAAATCTGTCCATAGTTTTGTCTTCTTTTGTATGTCAGATAATAAAACACACCTCACAGACTTCCATACTTCACTCAGTTATTTAAGCTTCCCTCACATCTCTTCATGGCTTGATACTCATTTATTTTTAGCATGGAACAGTCTTCCTCATCTTGATGTGCCATATTTATCTGTTTACTTCTAATGGACATCTTGGTTGTTTCTAAGTTTCAACAATTATAAATAAATCTGCTATAAACACCCATGCATGGGTGTTGTTCAGAATGTAAGTTTTCAGCACATTTGAGGAGGTATTAAAGAATGTGATGGCTAGGTTTTATGAAAACAGTGTGATTAGTTTTTACAAGAAACTGTTATAAGGTGTCCCTATCATTTTGCATTCCTCTATGCCAGTGGCTCTCAACTTTCCTAATGCTGAAGCTTTTAGTACAGTGTCTCACATTCTTCCACCCCCTCTGTGTGTGTGTGTGTGTGTGTGTGTGTGTGTGTGTGTGCGCACGCGTGCCTGTGTTTGTGTGCATGCACACACACACACACACACAAGTGCATGTTTGCATGTAGGAGTCAGAGAACAACTTGCCAGAATAATTTCTCTCCTTCCACCATGTGTGATTAGGTTGTTAGATTTTTGTGGCAAGTGCCTCTACCTGCTGAGCTATCTATTTCCACCATTTTTTTTTTGGCTGGGAAAAGATCTATCTTTCAATGATTTAGGACTTAAATTGTACTTTGTGCTTTTCTTATATCATGCCTGCCTTCCCCTGCCGTGTTAAGCAGCACAATTCCTTCCTAGGCTCATGCATTTCTTGGCTTATCCTGACAGTAACAATCAAGAGCACTGTAGCCCAACTAGTGAAATTCTGTCTCTCTTCCTTCAAAAAATAAAGGAAAATGTCCCATTTCCTGCTGTTCATTTTTTGTCACCTGATTGCATTACCATAAGTTTTAGTTGCACAAGATAGATTATTCTCTATTCAGAATTTGATGCAGTTTGGAGTCATCTATGGCTTGACCTCCAAGAAGAATTCACTTATATAATTTTATCATATTATTTCCCTAAAATAATTTGATGATGAAATATGAGGTATTCCTGGATAAGCTAGGGATAGCAAAATACAGGAAAAAACAAGTCTCTATATTTTTATTAATATAACCACCCAAATGGAGAAATAATAATATTTGAATATAACAGATAACAAAATAGAAGGATCACTCAAAGTTCAAGGCAAGTCTTCTCTACATAGTGAATTACAAGATAGCCAATGTTACAAAAAATAAGAATAATAAACATTTCTGCATATAAATGTGGGGAGCTGAGAATCAATGTAATGTTTGACAACTATCATGATAAATGCTAACCTACTTTGAGCATCTGCATATTTAAAACACTTAAAATTCAGATTTATTTTCTGATCCCCTCATGGTATCAAATGTTAATGCAAGGCTAGAATAGAAAGTTGTCCATGAAGGGTAGTCTATTAGACAGGCTTCTTTAGAAGTAATGGCCACAAGAAAGTACCTAAAGCTGCCATATCTGTATTATAAAATAGGGCTTTAATAAATAGGTTAAAATAACAGGGAATTGATAGTATATCAGTGGACACCTGCATATAGGACAGACAGAGATTCTGGTAGCTTCTGAGTCCAAGTACCTGGACATCTTAGCTGTCTCAAAATAGTGTGGGAAGCCTGGAAGCTACATAAAGAATGCTAGTATTGAGTTGACACTGAGAGAATCTGATTTAGGATAAAGAATGGAGACTTATGCCTAATCTGCTCTTCTCCTATGCTATTTCTTCCTTTTAAAACTGGAAATCTATTGAAAGGCATTGGTAATATTTAGTTATTTCCTTCCCAGTCACTGTTATGGATGTTAGTCACCTCTGGAAACACTTCTGCAAACACTAGGTATGTTTCACCATAGAAAACTCTTAATCAATTGAAGTTGACTATCAGGACCAGCCATTAGAGGAAGATCTTCTGGGCCTTGATATGTTTTGAGTAATTGTTAACCTGGCCAAATCTAGAATTCCTCAGAAGATGGGCCTCTGAGCATGTCTGTGGAGAATTTTCTTGAGTATATTAATTGAAGTGGAAAGACCCACCCACTATAGGTGGCATTCCATGGCCTGAGTCCTGGACTGGATGAAAAGAAGAGAGGATGCTTAGACCAAGCATTTCCTTGTTCTCTGCTTCGAGACTATGGATACAGTGTGGTTAGTGAGCTCTTACTCAGTTGCTGTATCTTCTTCACGGTTATAGACTGTGATATACCTTCCCCCAATGACATGCTACTCTGAGCCAAAGAAGCCCTTTATCCTTTAACTTTCATTTGTCTGTTTATTTTATTATAGCAACAGGAAAGAAAAAGAGACACAATGTTTCTGAAAGCTGCTTAGTTGGCCTTGAATATCTGGAATACAAGTGAAAATTTCATATCTCTATCTCTATCTCTATCTCTATCTCTAATCTATCTATATGACAATTCAAGTAAATTCTTGGTAGATATTTTCCTTTTATAATTAGCCAAAATATTTATTGTTATTTTATGTTTATATTTTGCCTGAATATATACATGTATGCTACATGCATGCCTTTTGCTCACAGAGGCAAGAAGTGGGTGTGGGATCCTCTGGAATTTCAGTTATAGATGGTTTCAAGCCACTATGGGGGGACATAACTGATGTCTTCTGTAAGAGCAGCAAATGCTCCTAACCACTGAACATACTCTAAAACTCCTTCTCATCAGATCTTTATTCCCATTATTTGTGAGAACAGCACAGTTTGTTGAGGGCATATTGTACAGTAATGAAATTGACAGTGGAATTGAAATTCAATTCTTGTGTTATAAAATAAAGGTAGCTACTGAATCCCATCAGTTATTCCTTTACTGTTTTAAATTTGTAGTAAAAGTACTTGCCCTCTTCATAGAATCTTATTTTCACAATATTGTGAAAATGGGTTCCCATTTCCTACCACTGTTTAAAAAGATTTTTGGCAACTTTAGGAGGTGTGGTCTAAGTCAGTGGGGGAATGCCCCTGGGAGCTGTATGTTTCTCTGGGATCCTCTTTGACTTGAGCTTTTCCTTTTGGCCAGTATGAAGAAATAAACTCTGCTCTGTTATGCCATCCCTGCTCTAATGCTCTACCTCAGCATGTTGCACAACAATGGAGATAAGTCTCAGGAATTGTGAGCACAAACAAATCTGCCCTCCTTTTAAAGTGTTCCATCAGGGTTTGTTTTTTTTTCACAACCTGTGAAAAGCCTAACATCACTTACACCAATTGAAGGGACAAGTCTAGCATCCCTTGGCTTCTGTTTTTGGCAGTGAACATCCTAATGCAACATCTCATTGTGATTTTGAGTTTTATTTCTTAAATAAATGCTGATACTGAACATAAAATGTACACTTATTTTCCAGTTTTGTCTTTAGCAAAATGTTTGTGCTCATGCTCTGCTAACACACACAGAAAAATTCTCTTTTGCTGTTGAATGGTATGGGTTTTTTTTTATCTATTTAGGGCAGTTCTATGGTAGAAATACTTATACCAAAGCCAATTTGAAGCTATCAGCCTGAAGTTACTGGATGTAGTGTAGAGAAGAAATGGGCACAATGGAATCCTGCTTATCATTTGTGTTGGCTACAACATCCTATTGTCTTGAGATTTGCCTATCTTCAGTACCTGGGATTCTCTCTTCAATCTCTTTTATTCTGTTGGCTATGCTTGCATCTGTATTTTCTGATCGTTTACCCAGTTGTCTATTTCCCACATTCCCTCAGTTTGTGTTTTCTTTATTGTCTCTATTTTTGATTCATTTTATAACTTTTGGGTTGACCCCATTCCCTTTCTCTTCCATCACAACACATATTTAATAGGTAAAATATCAAAATTAAAATAGAAAGATGCTGCTGAATTCTAAAATCACAAAAGGTGAAAGTGTTTCTTAAAGGTTTTACTTACACACACAGACAGCGTTGTGTCAAGAATGGGTGATAGGTGCTGTTTGTGTAGCAATTAAGGCAGCAGCATGAAGAAAGACTATGATTTTATGGTCCTTTCTTACTCTGAATTGACATGAACCTTTCTGAAAAAAGGTACCTGGTAATTATGATGCTAGTAGAGCCTCTGAGACACCTCTTATAATAGACAGTGTCCTCTATTCATTATTTGTGGTAAGTCCAAAAGGGAACAGTGACAAGTGGTGTTTGTGTGTGTGTGTGTGTGTGTGTGTGTGTGTGTGTGTGTGTGTGTGTGTCTCAGTGCCTTGTATTTTTCATGTTTTTACATGCCGTTATAAAAGCTCTTTCCATTTCATATACTATTTTTTTTTCTGCCAACAGAAGTTTCTTCAAATTGAATATAATTGCCCTACTTTAGATGACAAGGATGTATGACTAGAGCTGTGCTTACTTGCAGTTGGTCCAGTTGGAGGAAGCAAAGACACAGCTAGAACTATTTGGCTAAAACTACTTAACATACATGAGGAATTTTTCTTCATTCCTTCAGTTTTCCTAGATGTCTCATGCTCATGCCTCAGCCCCTATCCAACTGCTTCTTACAGTTCCTGCTTTCTTATCTTTGTGTCTCTGACTGGAATTTAACAAACCTCTGTTGCAGAAACTTAGAAACCTAAGCAATGAACTAGGACTCTACTATCTACTGGTATATTCATGGCATTCCTTAAACCATGGGGACAAATTGCTTGTGGTGTTCTTATAAAAGCTGAACAACTAATTCTCTGGAATAAAAATGTGTATATGCTTATAAATATGTGTCTATGTCATACTTTTTCACATTTGGTATCATATAATTTTAAAAATTTAATACATTGTTATTTTTATTGCATTTTAGGTAGGCAGAGCATTCTTGTGAAATGTTGTGTTGATTTTTTTGTGGACTTCTTAACATGTGTAACCAAATTACAGTTGTGAATGATAAATGAATGCCATATTAACACAAATGTGGTAGACATTTCCAGTTATGTTAAATCAGTAATGAAAGTGAATTGATAAAGATGTATATCAGAACTTCCCTAGTTTGTTAGTGGTATGGGAATTCGTCTCTGAATCAGAAGATAGTTTTTAATGGTATAACAAATCATTTATGTTTTGTGCTAATCTTGATGTAATGACTATAGATATAACAGTTTTAATTTTATCTGCACTATTTATACTTGATCTGTTATCTTTCAATGTCTAGACTATCAATTAAGCAAGGTACCAAGTCTTGGGATTTGATGGCTCCCAATTTTCATGTTATAAATATTTCTCCCTATGATTAATGTCAAGCTATAGTTATCATGTCCAGAAAGCAGTTTAAAGAAGTTGATAGCTACACTCTACTAGGTGGGATCTCCACCATATAGATACTATAGACCAATTTCAAGGGCAGTGAGAGTGAAATATAGCACAAGAGTTAGAAAGATATGCATTTACACTACCACCTTTCATTTTAATATAGTTCAATTATAAGCATATGTGATTTATTTTTTTTAACAATGGCTATTCATATTTAACAAATGGCTCCCAAAATTTCTGAGGATTTAACATTTGGCACTTGTGAAGTGGATTGCATTAACTTTCAGCACACTGGCAAGAAACCACACTTTTAAAGGACTCATGGCAGCCTTCACACTGTATGCATAATTCTCAAGATTTCTTAGCACTCAAGAAATAATACATAAACCAGTGCTGCTGTTTCTTTCTTCACTTGTCTCTCAGAGGACCTCAGTCTCCTAATCTTTCTCAAATGTTTTAAGAAATCGATAGTAGATTTCTGCTATATTGTTTTTAAAATTTGTAATTGTTATTATCATGAGTATGAGTGAATGTGGGCACAAGCGTAGGTATTCAGGTCAGAGGACAATACTCAGCAGTTGGTTCTCTCCTTCCACTGTGGGTTGTGGGTCCGGGGATCAGATTCAGATCTTCAGGTTTTGCTGCAAGCACTTTTACCTGTTGAGCTATCTCACCAGCCTGGATTTCTACTATACCATCAATAAAAAAAGTGTGTTTGTCATACACATTTATGTTTTGTTGACCATTGGCTACATAGTCACCTGAGGTGGCTGTCTTTTTACATTGTTGTCCCTTAGATTCTTCAACCACAGTGTAATGTGTCCTACATAAATACATTCCATTTTTTTCCCTGAGGGATGATGACAAAGCTCCAGTGTTTACTTGGTAATTTGTATCAAAGACGGAAAGTGTTTCTCTTTTGTTTGTATTACAGTGGAGACAATGATAAATTTCTAGCATTTTAATGGCCCTTTTACTTTATATTAGTAATCTTAGATTTACAGAATAGTTGAGATTTTCTTCGAATAAGCCTCATACTCAGTTTCCTCTGTTGTCTCAAACATTATTATGCTTCTTAGTCATAATATTTTTTATTGATTGTGTTTTAAGCATATGGATGTTTTGCCTATGCATGTGTACTGCATATATACAGTATCTGCAGAGGTCAGCAGATCATTGTAGCCAATACGGATGCTAGAAACTGAACCCAGGGTCTTAACTGTGGAACTATCTCTTCTATTGTTCATAAATAATGATAAGCATTAAGGCATTATAAACCAAATTCCTTACTCAAATTTCCAGTTTTCCTCAATGTTCTTTTTGTATTTATTGTTCATGTTTTCTTAACTTGCTCATGGTTGTGACTGTTTCTTGGAATTTTCGTTATTTCTAATGACATTTATAGTTCTGATCAATATTAATCAGGAATTTAGTAGATGACCCATTGGTTGGGAGTGTCCAACATTTTTTCTCATGGCTTGACCTGGATTTCAGATGAGAAGATTACAACTGTAAAAGATGATTCTCATCCCATAGTATCAATAGTACATTTTGGGATAAGTATCACTGACAAGTTGGAACTGAAGTTGACAAGCTGGTTGACATGATGATCAGGTTCTTCTACCATCATAATGGAAATCTAATTTCTTCATGTAAATTAAGAAGTTAGAAACCAATTTTTATATAATAGTATTTGGAAGAAAATCATAATTTATGGCTCATGTTTAAGGAATGGAAGAACATCTAGAGGTTTAGTATCTACATCATTTATTTGAAATCATCTATATTAGAGATTTGATTCCTATTTACTATTTATTCAATCATTATCAGGAAAGATGGATACTGAATTTAAACTTTGTGTAATACTATAGTATAGGTAGGTGGTCCTTATTACTAATGGATTTAGCATTATAAATTTGGCAACTTTCTGAAAATTATTTGTAAAACCCTTCATTTATTAAGATATTTCTATTGCTATAAGAAAATTCAAGAGGATGATATAAGTTTCTGTTTAGCTTTGATGAGAATGCCATACCAGATAGTTTTGTGACAGGAGTTTGAGAGGAAGGAAAAAGTCACATGATGAGACAGGAGGCCAAAGGGATCCCCTGCTCTTTTATAATAATAGCTCTTTGAGAACTACCTTGTTCCCTGACTCCATCATAATAACTTTCATAGGGAATTCCCTCAGGGACCTTAAATACTTACACTAGGTTCTTTGTACATTTCACATAGTCTACTGCCTATGAGTCCCTCTGTGAACCAACCTTCTTATTTTAAAAATTAATTTTTATTTAAAGAAAATTCTTATTTTTACATACGAATCTCAGTTGCCTTTCCCTCCTGTCCTCCCATTCGCCACATAAACTCCTCATGCTACACCCCATCCACTCCTCAGAGAGAGTGAGGCTTCCCATGCCAATCATCAAAGTCTGTCACATCATTTGGGGCAGGACCTATGCCCTCCCTCATATATCTAGGCTTAGAGAGTATCCCTCAGTAGGGAATGGGCACCCAACACCCATTTGTACATTAGGAATAAATACTGGATCCACTGCCAGAGGCCCCATAGACTCCCATGGCACCCTAACTGACATCCTAGTACAGAGGGCTTGGTTCAGTTTTAAGCTGGTTCCCCAGCTGTCAGACTGGAGTCCATGAGCTCCCACTTGGTTAGGACAGCTATTTCTCTGGGTTTCTCCATCCTGGCCTTGACCCCTTTGTTCATCACTCCTCCCTCTCTACAACTGGATTCCATGAGTTTGACTCAGTGCTTGGTTGTGAATCTGTGCTTCTGTTTCCATCAGCTACTGGACGAAGGCTCTAGGATGGCATTTAAGATGGTCTTCAACTTCATTAGAGGGGAAGGCTATTTAAGGTAACCTCTCCACTATTGCTTAGATTCTTAGTTTGGGTCATCATTGTGGACCCTTGGAGATTTCCCTAGTGCCAGGTTTCTTGTTAAGCCCACCGTGGATCCCTCTATTAAGGTACCACTTTCCTTGCTCTCCTTCTCTGTTCTTCCCCCAACTTGAGTTTCATGATCCCACATGTTCTCTTCCCTGCTTCCCTTCTCCCCTCCTCTTTCTCCTACCTTCCTCCATCCCCACTCTGTGTTCCCAGTTTACTCAGAAGATCTTGTCCATTATCCCTTCTCAGGGATCCATGTATGTTTCTCTTAGGGTCCTCCTTGTTTCCTGGCTTCCTTGGGGTTGTGGATTGCAGGCTGGAATGTCTAATTTCCATTCATGAGTGAGTGCATACCATGTTTTGCTTTTTGTGATTTGGTTACCTCACTCACGATGGTTTCTTCTAGTTCCATCTATTTGACTGTGAATTTCAAGATGTCATTGTTTTTCTTTCTTTTTTTCTGATGAGTAGAACTCCACTGTGTAAATGTACCACATTTTCTTTATTCATTTTTCGGTTGAGGGGCATCTAGGTTGCTTCCAGGTTCTGGCTATTATGAGTAATGCTGCTATGAACATAGTTGAATAGATGTCCTTGTATGAATGCTCATCCTGTGGGTATATGCCTAAGACTGGATCTTGAGGTGGACTGATTCCCATTTTCCTGAGAAACCCCCATACTGATTTTCAAAGTGGCTGTACAAGTTTGCAGTCCCATCAGCAACTGGAGTGTTCCCTTTTGTCTACATCCTCTCTAGAATAAAATAGGAGAAAATGGAAAGCTCTCCCATGCTCTTGGATCGGTAGGATCAACATAGTAAAAATGGCAACCTTACCAGAAGCAATCTAAAGATTCAGTGCAATCCCTATCAAAATCCTAACACAGTTCTTCACAGAACTTCAAAGAACAACACTCAACTTTATATGGAAAAAGGAAAAACCCAGGATAGCCAAAACAACCCTGTACAATAAAGGAACTTCTGAAGATATCACTATCCCTGAATTCAAGGTATACTATAGAGCTATAGTAATGAAAACTTGGTATTGGCACAAAAACATACAGGTAGACCAATGAAATCAAATTGAAGACCCTGATATTAATCCACACACCTATGAACACCTGATTTTTGACAAAGAAGCTAAAATTTTTACAGTGGAAACAAGAAAACATCTTAAACAACATTGCAGATAGATCCTTGTCCCGTTGCACAAAACTTAAGTCCAAATGGATTAACGACCTCAACATAAGTTCAGCCCCACTGAATTTCTTACAAGGGAAAGTGGGAAGTACCCTTGAATGAACTGGCACAGTCGACCACTTCCTAATCACAACACCAATAGCACAAACACTGAGATCGACAACTAATACATGGGACCTCCTGAAACTGAGAAGCTTCTGTAATGCAAAGGACACAGTCAACAGGACAAAGTAACATCCCACAAAGCAACATCCCACAGAATGGGAAAAGATCTTCACCAACCCCATATCTGAGAAAGGGCTGATCTCTGAAATATGCAAAGCAATCAAGAAGCCTGTCACCAAAACACCAAATAATCAAATTAAAAAGTGGGGTACAGAACTGAAGAAATCAAAAAGGAAATCAAAAAGATATCAAAGAGGAAATCAAAAAGGCTGAAAGACACTTAAGAAATTGCTCAACATCCTTAGCTATCTGGGAAATGTTAATCAAAACAACTCTGAGATACTATCTTACACCTATAAGATGGCTAAAATAAAATACACCAATGACAGTTTAGGTAGGACCAACCTTCTACCACATGAGTATTTAGAGAGAATTGTTAAAGCCATATTCAAAATTCAGTGTCCTCAAATCAACTCTTACAATGGGTAATTTCTGGTTCATTGCTGGTACAGCTAGGTACAGAGAAGCACTCATTTCCAGCTGAAGGAGAAAGAGCTGATGGTCTTCCATCTCCTGCAGCTTTTATACTATGAACAAATATTTATGCTTCATTTATTTTCAAGGTTTTTTTGTTAATTTACACTAACATGAATACCAGTTCAAGTGAGTATGTCCAAATCTATCTTTCATCACATAGATCATTCTAGTATCTCTGCTTATCTTTAATCCTCAATACCAAAAAACCTGGAAAACATTTTATATGCTAATAAAACTGTACTCTAGTCATTTACTCAATTGTTTATTCTTTCTGTATTTGCATCATCCCCCTTGATATAGTTCCTTTTACCTTTAATATTACTGTCTTCAGTTAACTCTAAGGTTACTTAATTCAGCACTTTTAATCCTTTAGCAATACCTTCAATGACTTTGACTATTCCACTCCTCCCTATTCAGGCATAAAGCCTAGAAGACTGGTCTAGGAATCAAATTCAACTGATAAATACCCAACTGTGGTTAGTAGTAGCCTGAAATTATGCTGTCCCCCTCTTTCCAGTCCCTGATCAAGGTCAATGAACATTTTATCTTTCCATACCATGATTACCTACCTTCCAGTAGCTTTTCCAGAACACACTGAAATTCGTGAGTTTTTATTCATTCAAGAATTCTCCTTGGTATATCCAAATATGTTTGAATCCTGATTAGATATAGCTGTATTCCCAGATCTATATGATGTACCTTGTTTAATTTTGCTTAAATCTCTAGAAACAATTCCTAAAATTTGTTAAGCACTTTATAATGGCAGATGTTTCTGGATGAATCTAATTGGTAACTTGATTAGAAGTCAAAATTCTATGATATTGGGTCTATTGGCGTTTTTCCATTTTTCCAATGGAAAACAGAGGTTCTCCAGACCTTAGCCATTTTGGTGATGCAATTCAGTCAACATATATTTAATACTTAATTTTTGAAGACACTGTGTTGGCCCTAGTGGGATATAGAGGATTGAGTAAAGAGCTTGTTACATATTGGCAGAGAACATTGTGTCCTAAAATACAATTTTAAATAATATGGAAAGGAACTAAAGTTATGTGTTTTGTTACAAGCTCACTTGTTCACTTTGAGGGCCTTGCCTGCTATCCATAGAACGAATCTTTTGTAATATAATCTGGGTCTCTAAGGATCATTCTGAGATTCAGAGGATAGGTCATCCTCGGGTTATAAATTAGCTGTGAACAGCCTACATTATAGAACATTACAAATTGGCTATGGGTTTGTGTATAGTGCTTTGTTCTTGCCTGGATCCTGCTTAACAGTTACTGAAACCTAGGCAGCCTAAGCTTTGTCATATTTCCTTTTACCTCCCAGACCTCTCACCCCACTTTCAAGTTGGCAGTTCCTGGCTTATTCACCATCCACGTTTTTTCTTCCCGGTCTAATTAGTAGATTGGTGCAGAGATAGTCTCAGAAAGGAAAGGCTTTTTCCTGTGTATACATTCTTTGCTACAGGCCAGCCATTTGGGCTTTAACTGGCTTCAGAGGGCCCCTGAGTGCTTTGTCCTTTGTGCATCAGGAGCTTAATTACTTCATAAACTAAATAGGAGTCTCTCTAAAGTGCAAAGTTAGCTCTTCTTAAGAGTACAACTTAGGCCAGTCTGGGGGTATTACAGGCATTGCCAGAAGCAGCCAAAGGCAAAGCTGTGAAGCTGGGGGAATTCGTTGGGAATGCATCAAATGTAAAGTGTCTTTTCATTGTATAGGGTGTGGTAATCACTATTGATCATCCAGATATCTCCTCCCTGTCTTTTCCCTTCCAATGTTCCCCCCCTGCATTTGGGCCTGTCCTAGGGAATTACTTTTTATGACAGTATATGCTCTGTTTTCATTTTGGGCAAATGGTGTTCAGGTGGTCTGATAAAAAGTGTTCCATTATTCCTGGCAGTCACCCTTGTAATGTGTCAGTCAATACCCAGATATAAGGAGTGGGTTTTCCCACCAGCCTGGGCCTACAGCCCCAAATAACACACAGAGACACTGTATTAGATATAAATGCTGTTGGCCAGTTACTAGTTTCTTACTGGCTAGCTCTGTCTTAAATATTAACCCATTTCTATTAATCTAAGTATTTCCACGTGGTCTCATCTTGTGTGATATATTTTACTATGTTAAGGTTAAAACCCTTCTTTTTATTTTAGACAGAAAAGAGAGATGATGGGAGATGTCGTTCTGTAAATATGTTTCTCTTATTGGTTAATGAATAGAGCACTGTTGGCCAATAGGAAAGCAAGATAGGTGGGACTAGGAGACTAGGAGGAAAGAGGAAGGAAGAAGGAGGAGTCAGCATGGAGAGACTGGAGAGAACAGAACGCCACCCTGCTCTCTGGTAACTAATAGAGTGTCTCTGTGTGTTATTTGGGGCTGGCGTGCCTGTGGGCTCAGGCTGGTGGGAAAACCTACTCCTTATACCCAGGCATTCTGCCAAACTATTTATTTAATCTTCTTAATAATTTTATGAAATTGATAATTTTTGTATTCATGATCTAGGTGAAAAAACTAAAGCTCAGAGAAGTTGAGTGACTTGTCTAAGACCATAGTTCTATTGAGAAGGGTATATGCAATAATTGTTTTACTGCATTTAATTATTTAGTGTGTGTGTGTGTGTGTGTGTGTGTGTGTGTGTGTGTGTGTGTATGTATGCGTGTATGCATGCATTCATGCATGCATGTGGGCTTGTGTTTGCCAGAGCATGTGTGTGGAGGTCAGAAGACAGCTTTTAATAGTCAGTTCTCTCTTCCTACCACATGGGTATGCAGGATGAGACTGAACGTGGTTGTGAATGCAGGATTGCTCACCCTGGATGCCATATTCTACAAATGGCTAGACTGTAATGACAACTGTATCTTTCAATGGTTTATCATAGCCTGGTGACTGTGGCACATTTGCATAATTTCCTAACCTTTATTCCAGAATATCAATCCTGTGATTTAATTTGTTTTATATCTATTGAGAATCTCCTGTAAACTAGGTGATATTTTTGTCTTGGCAGTAACATTTAATGTTCTAATTTTTAGGAAAGATTAACATAGATATCATGAAAGGATTAAGAAACAAGTAAGTGTAAAATGGCATGATATAAACAACTTCAAGTACTCTCGTGTCTTGAGAGATACAGTTTTGTTGTGGCTGGATAGGTATAGTTGAAGAGAAGGAGTTTCAGGTTGGGGATGCAGTGTTGCAAAGGATGGAATTAAGATGAGGAGGAAACACCTGCCGGTGTTTTTTCAAGTGACTTTCAAGTCTTTATGTAATTAAAGTTGGAAATCTTGTGAACACAGCCCTTCCTGCTCTATTGATCAAGGGAAATTTCTAGCATGGCAGGCCTGTTGTTCTGTCATGTGAGTTAGCATTTGCAATGGCATAGTTCTACAATGTCTATGATAATTTTTTCATTTCATATCCAGAATAGGATTGACACTTGAGCTGCTGTTACCCTCAGCTTATGGATGAAGAAATAGAATCTCAGATATGCTAAGAAAGTTGCCAAAGGCCACATACTTTGGAATAAATGAGGATGTTTGGTGAGCAGAAGCAGTCTGGCTGCAAAGAATGCCATGCTAAACATGAGGCTGTTCCTCTCTGTTGGGCTAAATTTCCATTTTTTGGTTCATGTGATCCTTCTTTAGACACTCCTCTAATTTGTTAAGCCAAATCACATTGTTTGAGAGGACTACTTTGGTGGTGTCCATGACCCACACCAAAAGGTAATGAAATTGTCTTCTTCATTTTTTTCTAGTATTCCCTGTTGGTTTGGGGCTTAAAAGCCTTATCTTTGTTATAAGTCCTCTACTATGATGGTTTTGTACCTTAATAAGGCACAAAGACCTTTGCAATTCAACACTTAAATAGAAATAATTCCTAAAGAGGAGAAACACACACACACACACACACACACACACACACACACACACACACCTTTTAGTACATCAGAAGTTATAATTTTCAACAAGACAGACAGAGGTCATTTTGACTTTTAGCTTTAACTAGATGGAGAGAAAACTTTGAGATCTCCTTTGAGATTATGGGCTGAAGTTGCTACTATATTGTATTTGTTGCTTCCTGTTTCCAGGAGGGTTAATAGTACAGCCTGTGGCTACACAGTAACTTTCGATTTTCCTTTAACCAAAAAGGAAAATCTTTTTGGTGAAAAGTCTAAAGTTTCCTACCTCTGTATTGAAATAAGGCTGTATTTCCATTATATACCATCTAGACCCAGGGGGATGGATATGACTTAGGCTCTTAAAACATTCATAAACATCTCTTTTATGTATTTATCTCCCCTAAAACGTTTAAAATGTTCTGTAGTTCAATTTAATTATATGAACTAGAATAGAAAGCCATCTTAGTACAGCCTCTAAAGGAAAGATTTACAACATGTATATTATCGTATACTGACCTATACCTAACAAAAATCAACACCTGTGATCTGTGTGACACTACAGGTATACATGCTAATATACCAAGGGGCAAAGAGTGAAGAATTTTAAATGACATCAAGATTTCAAATTTAAGAAATAAAAAATAGGCCATACTGTGTATTTAGGAGGAAAATAAAATATTTTTGTTCTTTTTTGAGATGAGAACCAAGTGAGAATTTTTTAAAGTAACAAATAACAGAATAACAAGATATATTAATGTTTTATGAGTTGTGATGGTTTCACTATACAGTGATTGTCTCACCATTACAATCATATTCTGCCTAAAAACCCCATTCATGTTGTTACATTCCCACATGGCATAGGGCAGCTTCAATATTCTCCCAGGGTGGGCAGGCATGAGAAAAAGCCACAAGGTGGAGGGAAGTCATCTTTTTATGCAAAACATTCTACAGTAAATATTTTAGGATTTTTAAGTAATAAGGTTGATCTCCGTCAAAACTGTTTGCCTTTTTTGCTATGGTAAGAAAGTAGCCATAGAAAATAGGAAGCAGGACTAGCATAGCTATGTTCCAATAAAACTTTATTGACAAAACAGGGGAACAAGTATGTCATTCATTGGCTGGTGTTTGCCAATCCATGGCAACATTCTGAGTTGAATTTATTCATGAGTCTCACTAATAAAGTAGTGCTTGAGACAAAGATGATTTGAGAAGCCACGCATGTTATCTTGGTGGGAAATTCAACTTGTAAATCTGAAACAAGGAAACCATCTTCCTCATAATAGATGCTACTGGAAGAACAAGGTAGTTTAGGATAGAAGATTTGTGGAGAGGTGAAAGTTAATTGCGCACATCTTTTCAACTCCATGTTTACTGACATCACATTGGTGCCTTGGAATAGACCATGATAGGAATATTAAGTTCATGAAAATAGGCAGAATTTAGAAATCATTGTTCTCCCATATTCCTCTTCAATGAATCTATTATTAAGTACTTGCCAGTCTATCAATGAATGTAGAATACATGAATATGGATTTAAAATACGATAGAGGTAGAACTCTTCTTTGAAAAGAGATAAAATGTTGGTAGTAGAGGAAATTATTGAGAAAAGACTTAGAAAAAGAAAAAATATTTATGGCATAGTCAGAAAGAAGCTGGAATGAGGTGTAATAAATAGAAGGAAGATACAGCATCATAGTAACTTGTATCACTCACTCCCTATGATGTCATGGTCCTTAACAAGTATATCAAAAGAAGAAAAATTAGGTTTGAGTGTACGAGTTAGAAAGACTCCAGGGGGCCTACAGACTCAAGATTTGTGTCCTTCTGAGGCTTTATTACATGCTGAGTTCTTTAAGATCTAGGAAGACAATATTCAGAGCAAATAATCTGATGCCACCTAAAACTAATGGTTTAAGACCCTAAATTTCACATTATTGCTCTTTAACTCATAAGGATTCCAGCTGCTATATTGGTTTAAAGCCACGGATTGCAGTCGTAGCTGAGAAATAGAACTGGAATTTTCCCCAAACAAAGAACAGTCTGTTAGCTAATCTTATTTATTTGAATTGCTTTCACTTGCCACAGTTGTCTACTTGTTTTGGTGTGAGGTGTATCAGGCCTCTATTAACGACCTTGACCCTTTTCTGTGGGATTCTGAAACTTGTGAAAACATGTCAAATTTGCATTATGAGTTTTTTCAGTCCATCTCCTGACTCTGGAGCTCCCTTTGATAACTGCCAACACTAGCTTAGTGTAAGGTGCTTACTACCCAAATACAGCTCTTCATTTGATAAATATGCTCTATAGTCAAACTTAAGATTATTTCAGGTAAAGCCACATTAAGGGTCATCAAAGCCTTTGAGCTTTTAGGAAAGTGCTCTTGCTAGTGAGGCTCATCAAAAACTGGCTTAGTCTTATAGAGTTCTGGTTGTCAAATGCCACTCTGTGTCCAGTACATGAATTTACTGGGCTATCTTGGAGATTGGTGAGGCCAATCTGTCTACCACATCTTCCTTCTTGGCTCTAGCCAATTGAGATATGTGATTTTCACTGCCTCAGAGGACTGATTAGCTTTCCAGTGGTTTAGAACCATTCTTTCTACGCTGTCACTGCCCTACCCCAATTTCACCTTTCCCTGCCCTGGCTCTGAGTAGGAGGTATTCCTTGTTTTTAACAGAGAGGGAAGTCTGGAATTAAAGAATCATATGAGAAAAGAGCTACCCCAAATGAAAGGCAACACAGGATCTCGATTTCCTACCACAGCCCCGTAAGACTCATGCTTGAAAGCACACAGCCAAGGTACAGGAATGCTTGTCTTCACCCTCTTGTGATGCTCTAACAGGATACTATAGATCTAGTAATTGATAAGGAATAGACATTTTCTTCTTCACAGTTCTAGAGGCTTAGAAGTCCAACATCACAGGCAAGGGCTTCCATGCCTTGTCATAGCATGAAGGGAGGCAAGGGAAAAGCTAGCATTTATACATGTATGGGAGCAGAGGAAATGAAACCATTCTATTATTATTATTATTATTATTATTATTATTATTATTATTATTTATTTATTTATTTTACATGTCGATCCCAGTTCCCCCTCCTTTCCTCTCTCCCTTTTACCCTTTCTCCCCCCTTACATGCACCCTGACCACCCTCCCCTCCCATCCCCCCTTCCCCATTCCACATGTAGGGCTATGCTATCCAGGTGGGGTCATGTAAATCTGTCAAGTCATTTGAGGTAGGGACTAGGACTTCTCTCCTGTCTCTAGGTTAAGGGAATATCCCTACAAATTCTTGTAATAGCATCATTAATCAACTCATAGTAGCAGAGCTAACTCACTCCTTACCTAGGAATGTTGTTGGATTGGGGACTGAGTTTCAAACCTATGAACTTTGAGGGTTACATTCAAACTACACCATGCCTCTAGCAATGCAGCTGTCTTGGAATTATGAGAATTAATGTGTGCTTTATGAGATGTCAAGATGATAGAAGTTTTTATTGTCTGATAAAGAATTTGGAAGAAGCTTAATTGGAGATCTGGGATTGTTCCACCTGTCCAGTGGCTTTGAGTTTTCAGAAAGATTGTTTCTACTACAGTGTGGAAATTTCCAGATTCCACAAGAAGAGTGAGTACAATTCCTTACACATCTCTCTAGTTTCACCCTTTCAGATTCTATCTGCATAAAATTGCCTTTTAAAAGATCAAAGGGTCCACTTGCACTTGTACTGTGATTTCTGTTTCATGACATTTTTAAATATAAAGACAATGCTAAGTGGTAAGCATTCTTTTTCATACACATTAGAAAATTCGGGTTCTAAGAATGAAGTTCTACAAATCCTTGAGTCTAGATTTTTGTGAATGAGGTCATCTTTTGAAAAAATCATCTTCTTGAGATGTTTAAGTAGTTTTCTTTCTTTTCTCTATACTGAAATGGTAAGTGCAATTATTCTGGTTGTTGAATAGGTCCACCTCATCAGCATGTATTAATAACTTCTGTTCTTTTGTGAGTTGGGCTATTGTGGCTGAGTCTCTGAAGGCTGTAGAAATTGACAGAACCACGGATCATAGAGTAGAGTTTCAGTCTTTGGCTTGTGATGACCACACTGGGACGCGGACACATTCAAAAGGCCTGGCTGCAAAATAATCTTCTGGCCCCCTCCAAGCTGACTTAACTGCAAGATCACTCAAGTGTTTCCACTTTGTTTTCAAGCTGCTTAATAAATAGCAAACAACTCCAGTATCTTAGCCAGTTAGCCAGCTGGAGATGCAGAATGACATGGGGTGCTGATTAAAATGAGGCGGTACTTTAAAAACCCAGAGCCAATTGACCTTAACTGTGTTTCTTCCTGCTTTTATGTGTCATTTTGGAAGCTGCAGGTAAGTGATTTTCTGGCCTTGGCTCTAGTGAGGTTTTATATATTGTTCCTGTGGTCATAATTCTCACCCATTTTCCTTTCATGCTTCTCGGGTAGGGGAATAATTACTGCTTAGGGCTCTTGGTTTTGGAGGTGTGATTATGCGACTCACTGAAAAGCCTGGTTTGTCTGTCCTTTCTACTTCCTTCCTCCCTTTCTACTTTTAATGTGTCTTTGTTTAGAAGAAAAATCAATTTTTGAATTGATTTCAAATTGCATTTGAATTTGGAAAATTAAAACAGATGAACAACAAAATACCATTATTTTTAGAGCTCATAGGACAAAGCTTGGCTAACATGGGGTTTTGACTATTGGTTCTTATAACAAATGGCTCCTTTAAGATGGCACTGAAGTCAATACTAATGGTTATTATGATTAAGTACTGGTCCCTTGGCGTCCGTTTCCTGCTCTTTGGCTTCCCTCCCCTCGCCAGTGCATACACATGGTTTCTGTAAAGTCAAATATCTCTGAGATACAAACAGGCCAAGGAGAGAAAGTTTTTTGTCTATAATTCCACCCCCATTTCCCTGTTTTCTCTGCATCTAACAATTCAATCAATATTCAGACTTCATTTTGGCCCCACTGAACATGGCTTATATTCACCCTGAAAATGGCTTCCTACTATTATTTCTTTCCCAACCACCACCTCACCTGGACCTACTGTTCTACAATGTTAGAGCTAACTCTGGTTATTGATAAAATTAAATGCCCACGTTAAGGGTTACATTTGTTTTAATTCATTATGTATCCTGTATATAATCATCTGTGAGTAGGTTTGGGGGTGCTTACGGTATTCATTCTATAGAGAAAGCAGTGGTGCTATTTGTGGTGCCTCAAGTAATTAATATATATTTCTTATTTGTATAGGATTCTTCCATTAGTTACTTCACTCATTGCTATGACAAAACACTTGACAAAAGCAACTTAAGGAGGGAAAGGTTTTTTTGTGGGCTCATGATTTGAGAAGGGATATAGTTTATCGTGGTAGGAAGGCTAGTGATGAGAGAATGAAATGGCTGGTCATATATCACCTGCAGTCAGCACTCAGAGAGAGATGGATGCTGGTACTTTGTCCTTTTCTCCATGTTTTCCTTCTATATTCATTCTAGGACCGCAGTGCATAGACTTGAACTACACACACTCAGGATGAGTCTTCCCTCCTCACTTAAAGCTCTGTGTAAATACTCTCACAGACGCAACCAGAGGTGTGTATATCCTAGGTGATTCCAAATGCAGTCAAGTTGCCAGTGGGGCTTTGATGGGAGATGTGATTCTGTATATATGTTTCTCATATTGGTTAATAAAGCACTGTGGCCAATGAGATAGCAAGATAGGCGGGGCTAGGAGACCAGGAGGAGGAGAGAGGAAGTAGTAGGGGTGGACATGTAGCCCTGGGAGGGAGGAGGAGGGAGGAGGATGCCAGCCGCGGCTCCCCGATAAGACGACCACGTGGAAATACTTAGATAAGTAGAAATGGGTTAATAATTAAGGCAGAGCTAGCCCATAAACAATAATGGTAATTGGCCAACAGGATTATATCAAATATAGAGTCTCCTGCGTGTTATTGGGGGCCAGGACGCCAGACCAGTGGCGGGCAGGCTGGCGGAAACTTACATGCTACAGTTGGCGCCCAACGTGGCTATAAGAACTTTCACTTAAAACTAATAAGAGCTTAAGAAATGTTTTAGAAACAAAGGAACAGAGACTAGCAAGACTTCTTAGTAGCAGCATTTTCTCGGTTGGATTTGTTTTGCTGTAGACAGAGAGTTGCACGACTCCTTTAAGGGAGGTTTCCAAAATTAGCATAAGCGGCAAAAACCGCCTTGCTTTTAAAGAGCTCTGCTAACAATTCATTGGTGTGTACAAGAGCTGCAATAAAGGTTTACACTGTGTTTTAAAAAATACGCTGGCTTGGGAGAGAAGAAGAAACAGGATACAATGGTTTAAAAAGCAAAAAGAAAGTAAAATGATGGTTGTGGTGGTGCACGCCATTGATCCCAGCACTTGGGAAACAGAGGCAAACAAATCTCTGTGATTTCAAAGTAAACCTGGTATGCACTGAATTCCAGGACAGATAAAAGTTACACAGAGAAACCCTGTCTTAAAATATGTAAAAATAGAAGTAGAATAACTAGAGTAATAAAAAAGCCACGTAAAGATGGAAAACACAGAGAAATTTTGGATACTATACGTGCTTCTGTTGTCTTTAAATTATTTGATTGCTGAGAAAATAACTACTGATAAAAGAAATGCTGCTGGATTAATTCAATTTATATATTTTAAAAATGCTTTGACTCAAAAATTTAAGCCTAAGGACAAGTTACTGGGGAAAAGGATTTCTATTTTTGTTTCCACAGAAAATGAAAAGCTATGGATTCTTTCCAGACTTATGTGGTTTGATCAAGCCAGACCCCCTGAAACAGCTCCCCAGGTGATCCAACATTCAAAGCAGTTGAGACAAAGCCTTGCAGACTACTGCTAAGATTTCTGTGTCTTCTTTGGACCCCTATGACAGCGCCCTCTACCAGCAGGAAGTAGTTTGGAAAGAACGACGCCCAAATTCCCAAATATTGTTTATAAATGTTTGTTTTCATTTAAATGGGCTTGGTTATAAATGACTATAACCAAAAGCAATCTTTTTAAAGGGAAAAGGGGAATTATGGTATGGAAATGAATACTTTGCTTTGGAATGGATTTTCTTTTATTGATACAATTTAAGGTCAATTTTGTGATATGTATATTTCTCCTCTTGTTTAGGTATTATGTTTATATAGCTCATTGGAAAATGTAATGTATAATTTAGTACAGATTAGAGAGTAGCCTATGATAATGAAAACTTTAGAGTTAAGTTAATTAGGATTTCTAGATATGCAGAGATGTATTTGAGATGAATAGGCATTCTTCAAACCTTTCAAAGACCTACAGAATATGGCATTTAAAATGGTTTAGGGATTTTCTTGACAGTGAGGCACAACTACTCCTGGTAACACCACCTACAGAAGAAAGGAAGATGGACATCGAAGAAACGCATTATGGAGTTTGCTTCTAATATGGCAAGACTAGCCATTTGAGCAAGGTACTTCTCTTGTCTAGACGGTTTGACTTTATGTTGTAGAAACTGGACATGCAGGACCCACAAAAAGGTGACTGCTGAAACAAGATGTATATTGCTACAGGATTCCTGCTTCATGGAAGAGGCTGCCAGACAGCCAGACAGTCTACAGGACACAGAGAAAAGTTTCCTGCCTTGTTGAGGAGTCTGGACACACACTATGGCCTATGGGCTGAAGATGGAACATTACAGAAGAACTTCGGGTGACGGACCAGGCAATGAGTTGTCTGTCATTTCTAGAGTTTATATATTATCCTTCTGTGGTCTTTGATGGAGTTGAAGACAGATAGTTATGGTTACAGTTTTCCTTAGTTAGGATTAAAGATAAGTTACATATAGGACTTTAGACTCACAAAGATAGGATAGATGATATTTTCTTTAAGTCTTACAAAATGTTAATGGACTAAATATTGTTTACTGTGATTCTTATTTGATAACTATTGTATGTTATATTTTGCTATGTTAAGGTTAAACCCCTTCTTTTACTTTAGACAGAAAAGAGGAGATGATGGGAGATGTGATTCTGTATATATGTTTCTCATACTGGTTAATAAAGCACTGTGGCCAATGAGATAGCAAGATAGGCGGGGCTAGGAGACCAGGAGGAGGAGAGAGGAAGTAGTAGGGGTTGACATGTAGCCCTGGGAGGGAGGAGGACGCCAGCCACGGCTCCCCATAAGACGACCACGTGGAAATACTTAGATAAGTAGAAATGGGTTAATAATTAAGGCAGAGCTAGCCCATAAACAATAATGGTAATTGGCCAACAGGATTATATCAAATATAGAGTCTCCTGCGTGTTATTGGGGGCCAGGACGCCAGACCAGTGGCGGGCGGGCTGGCGGAAACTTACATGCTACAGGGCTTAATATTTCAACTGCTCATATTACCATGTAGTTGTGTATCTATTGTCTTACATTTTTCTCCAAGCGTCATTGCAAAGTTAGGGAACACAAATTAATAAGAACAAATGAGGTAACTTAGGCTCAGAGAGGATAACAATTTGTCTAGCATCTTGCAGCTGGTAAATGACCTTGCTGAAACTTCACCCAGCTTACCTGACTGACATGAAATTCTCTGTGTTTTCTATTCTGGTACTATAACATAATTATTCATCAGTCAAATTATTAGAGTACCAACTGTGCATGTCTCTGTGGTGAACATATCAGTAGATGAAACAAATGTCTCTCTATCTTTATTGCAGATTGTTACACACACTAAGTGTAGCAAAATGAGCGAACATGTATGTTAAGAAATACAAATAATGGGGAATTCTATGAAATGATGAGGTGAAGAATTCATAAGGACTGTCTGATAATGCTTCTTGAAGTAGTTGATGCTTAGATTGAGGTCCAGACACTAAGAACTAGTATTAGGGAGGACTAGTATTAGGGTTGTGATGAGGAGATAGAATCATATAGGGGATTTGCGGAAGGCTTTTTGAGACACAATCACAGAATGCAGGTAGTTGCTTGGACCTTTCTAAATTATGTCCCCAAAAGCCAGATTCTGTTTGCACAGATAATGTTAGTGCCTGAAGAAAGCCTCCACAGGAATTGTTAAAGTATCATGCCAGCATATACACATGCTCCTTTACTTGCTAAGGGAGTATCCTTGTTAAAATAAGGCCCTTAAAACTTAGAGTGAGCCGAGCAGTGGTGGTGCTTACCTTTAATCCCAGTACTCAGGAGGCAGAAGCAGGCAGATCTCTGTGAGTTCGAGGCCAGCGTGGTCGACAGAGCTAGTTTAGGACAGCCAGGGCTACAGAGAAACCCTGTCTCAGCCCACCCCCACAAATACCTTAGACTGATTTTTCAAGGAAACTTCATAAATGTTCTCAGTTGAAGGAGGGTTTCTTTGTCACCAAGCTATGCTTTCAGCTTCATTGGTCATTTTCACAAATATGCTGTCTCACGTATAAGCCTAAGTAGAATGATGCAAACCTAACCCCACTTCAGGACACACAGTTTATCGGGGACACTCTGACAAGGAGCCATCAGGTTGTGACCAAAGGAAATTTTTCATGTGAAAAATACTATAATGAATAACAGACTATGTGTTATAATTTTGTTCAAAGAGGAGATTTGGGCCTCTTTTGTCAACTGGGTTCTATCACAATAAGATGAGGGGGCTTTGTACCTAATAAATGCTTAAACAATGTCATGATAATGAAAAAATCAGGATAAACTGTTTACCTCACTCATTATTAATCTTCTTTTCTAGGTCTTTCTAAACCACATATTTATTTATCCCCCTACCTGTGTGTTTCTTTGTGTACTGTGGTAAAGTGGAGAGATTGCTACCTAGTCCTGCTCTCTGTGGAGGTTGTAATCTGCATGAGCAGACAAGAATAGAAAGGGCTCAGAATTGGAAAAGAAATAACACCTGGGGTTTCTTCAAATATTTCATGGTGATATGAAGAAGGATCATATGCTATAAGCATTCAGGCAAAGAGATGACACTTTCCAAATGGTCAGAATGGGCAAAGGCCTAGAAAGGTAGGAGGAGTTGTTTCTTCAGGGAATGAACCAAGAGAACATTTCATGAAGGGAGCATTGCTATGGCCCAGATATAGTTTATTGGACTTTTATGTTTAGTGTCTGTGTTGCTGCATTTGCAGACCGCCTCACAGATTCCAGTGGTTCAGGGAGTCTGGTGCACAGCTGCAGCAGCTTTTGTGCTGATAATGCCTTCAGGCAAGGAATAGGAAAGGCTCTTGTTTTCTTTTTCAGTGAGCCTCCTAAGGATGTCTGATGCATTTTAGATCTATATTTTCTCTTTCAAGGATGCCCTTAGAATTCAGTTGCAATCATGTTCACTTACTTACAAAGCCTGGTGGTGGTGGTACATAGACAGTCTCTCTCTCTCTCTCTCTCTCTCTCTCTCTCTCTCTCTCTCTCTCTCTCTCTCTCTCTCTCTCTCTCTCTCTCTCTCTCTCTCTCTCTCTCTCTCTTTCTCTCTCTTTCTCTCTCTTTCTCTCTCTTTCTCTCTCTCACACACACTCACACACACACAGAGGGAGGGAGGGATAGAGAAAAGAGACTAAATTGGAAGAATGATGTGGTTGGGGTTGGGTTTAGGCAGATTACTTTCATTACTGTGGACATATCTTAAGAATGGCACAAACTTTCCCCTCAATAATAGATTTTGTATGAGCTGAAGAGTAGAGTTAGAATGACCATAATTTAGGTATGAGGAGGGAAGCTACAGGCAACATGGCGACTACAAGTGAAGAAACCAAAAGAACAACTACCAGTACTACACAGTAGGTTTAGGGTTGTCCACCAAAGCCAGAAAGGTCCTTAAGAAGCAGAAGATATGTGTATTCCCTAGCAAACCATCTGGCACAATTACAATGGCATAGTTCACAATGAAAATGTTATCAAAGGAAGTCTCAGAATGTCCTGTGTTCCAGTGTCTGGATTCCTTGTGTTTTGTACATATGCTACAGTGAAATCAGGGTTCCTATTGCAGGTCCTTAATCTTATTGATAGAAGAATTTTAAAACAGACTCAAAATGAAGGTCGGCAACCATTTTATTAGCATTTGAGAAAAAATACACAGGGAAGATGTTCTGATGGAAGCTCCACCTCAACCTGTGGCAGCCAAAGGGTCTGAAATGTTTTGTAGAAGTTCTACCTCAATGCCCCTCCCCCATCTCTTTCTCCTCAAACCCTGCCCCATCCCAGAAAGCCCACCAAACTAGGCTCCTACCCCAGAGATGCTCAAGACCACTCCCACAGGGTATTTAAATTGCCCCCCAGGAAACAGACATGTGGTTTTCTGTCTCTCTTTTCAGTCTCCTTTCTGTGGGTCTGGAAAATCATCTGTGAGTGTTTTACCCATTAAACCTAGGCTTTTTCTAATTTGGTTTGATTTGGTCTGATTTGGATTACTGTGTCAGTGGAGAGGCTTATTGGAGTGCAGAAACTCTTCAGGAGGCAAGCTATAATCCCAGCAGTTTCTGGGAGAGGGAGACAGAGAAGGAAGTCCTGAGTTTTGAGTGAGGTCAGCAATGGATGTCTATAAAGAGGTATGGAAAGGGATGTGGGTCTTCAGAGAAAACAGGAAGAAAGCAAGAATGTCCAGCAAGTATACTCAGAATGTTGATCTGAAAAAATGAGCAGAAGTAGGAAAGGAAAAGCTATGCTTCTGAATCAGAGGTAAGAAAAGCTGACATGCTTAATAGTGAAGATCTGTAAGCAATTGCCTAGAGGGGCTAGTGGGTTGCATAAATGCATCATCCCATTAATGGGATAATTATTCCTCCCATATCCTTGACATGCCTTCAGGTGGATCTGCCTTCCTGAAGGTGGGTTTCTTTGGACAAATGATTAACTCTTAAGGGAGGAGACAATTACACATAAGCTTCCAATATTTGGGTCAGATTAACATTCCATGTCTTCATCCAGGGTCAGATAAAGAACACGTATCCTATCCTATTGTTCTGACCAGGAGGATTGATCCCTTAATGCATTGCAACAGAGCCCTGATAAGTCCAGCTTTTCATGTGGATAATGGTAGGTGGGGTTCAAAGCTGATCTTGAGGGAGAATTCCATCTTCATTGGTCTCCAAGGCTGCTAATATCTATCTAGGTGCCTAACAGCAGGCAGCAGGAGTAGGGCATCTGCAGGAAGATCAGGAAGGCTTTTGAGATTAGGTCAAAAGGTAGGTGTTTCATCATTAGAGCTGTTTAGGAGGAAAAGGAGCTGCCTCATGAGGCACTGAGCTTCTTCCTAGTAGGAATGTTTCAAGGTAGAATACTTCCCTGTTTGGGTGCTATCATTGACACATTGTATGCCCCGTTTTAGGGTTTAGGGCTCTGCAGCTTCAGGCATTTTAACTGATTTTACACATTGACAGACACGTAAGCCACCCATGGTCTCAGCACAGGGTTGAACAGCACATTGGAAGCGCTCACTAGACTAAGGAGTCATACTCAGACATGCAGCAGGATCTGTACCTGGCTAAGAAAAGAGGCTGCTAAAGACTTCACAGACCTGACTGCTTGAGGGCTGCTCTAGGAAAGTGGCTTAAGACATCTCTCTTCATAGACAGGTGTCAGCCAAATGTGTGGCAAGTCACTGCACCCTGGGAGGCACATTTATTTGGAAAGCTCAGGGAAGCAGAAGAACTAAAACTTTGCCTGAGGGAATGTGCTGGAGGTTTGGCTCTGCAAACCTTCCCATTCAGCTAATGAGAAAGGTCTGAAAGCAGCAGAGGAAAATTAAAACTAAAATTAAAAAGGAGGAAGCAGCCTTAACCATAGCAAACTTCCACCCACTCCATTAAGGGTACAGCCTGGTCCTGACCCTCCAGCGGGAATATGAAGCTCCGAGAACCTCTGTGACACTTGCCTAAGGGCTTCTAAATTGAATTTGGGGACCCTTCCCTGGTTCCAGCATTGAGTTCCCCAGGCTTGGAAAGATTCTTCTTAATGGTCTCAGAGGACTGGGGCTCTACTGAAAGCAAAACTCACTTCCAAGCCCTCCACAAATCAGGAATGAAATTCATGGAGCTAGACTGAGCTCCATTAGCAGATGATAAGCTATTACTTAAAGTTCACCGAGGTCTCCGGGGGCGTGATGGAGAGGGCAGAAAAGCCAAAGAGCACTGCTTCTTGATGATATAGTTCATGGCCTAGGTCTAGCTCTCCAGCAGATATAAAGGAATTATCACAATGATTCATATTCATGGCAGATCCAATTTAGCTTTCCATTGCAAAATTGCCAAGAGGAGCCCCAGGGGACTCACTTGGGGTCTAAGATGGGGAATTAGACTCTGAAATCAAGGTCCAAGCTAGGCATGTGACATTTATCAAGAGCCTGGTATCCATCTAACTTCAAGATTAGGTATAACCTGGCTCATCTCAACAATTCCTACATTTATGGCTCTACTGTAGTTGTATATTTGGTTTTCTTCATGTCTTTGGGAGATTCAGTTTAGTACGTGGTTGACTGTATGAGATAGGGTAGTTTTGTGTTTGCCTTCACAAATTTATTCCCATCAGTAATGTCCTTTGTGATCCTTAGCCCAGGGCTTGAACTGGTAATATAGTCTGTTTTGGCACCAGTTCCCCTGACAGGAGATCTTATATAGAGAGAACATCAGGATGTGCAATCACATCATAGCTCTGTTCTACACCAATGATGCCTTCTCTGTTTAGCTGAGTTCAACTTTTTGTTTACTCCAATATAAAGGCACTTGACATGGTAAATGCTTAGGACTATGTGTGGCTTGCATAGCTCTCTCAGCAGATTCTTTCAAGCTTTCCCCTGCCTGAAAGACAAACCTGAATGCAGCTGTGGTTTTATCTTTTCCTAGGAATTTGAAATCAGAGGCTCCTGTGGCTCTGATACATACTCCAACCCCTAGAATCTTCATCATTCTGGGCTTTCCATTCTCTCTTCTCTTTTTCTCCCTGTTGAAATATGTTTCTAATCTTCCAGGCCTCTCAAATGCATCAGTGTTTCCTGCTTCAGTGGTCCCCGGTGGAGTCACTCATTCTGTATTTAATGTATTCTGCACTTTAAATGGGCCTGTTAATTACTCCCTCCTCACACTGAATTTACTAATTTATTGATCAAATTTCTTTTGTGCATGTGGATTTTATTTTGTATGTGCAAAGAATTTATTTGGATCAATTTTATTGACCCCCCCACTCCCACCCTGCCTCCTGGGATACTTTTCCAAACTTTAATTAAGTCTCTGGGAAGTCTCTTTACTTAAAGAGGAGCACGCTTTTAGCATCCTCCTTTTTGTGTGCATTGATAGCCTGTGAATACTCCAGTCTAAAGCCAGTCTGCCTACGTTCTCCAAGCAGGAGGCTCTTTTACAGGGCATTTGAGTGGAGAACTGGAGCAGGGCCTGTCAAAAGTGTGCTTCTGAGCTAAAGATGCAGCTCAGTTAGTAGAATGCTTAGGGATATCTCAGAACGATGAAGATGCTGGGAATGTATCAGAATCATGAGAGCCTTTGATTCCTTGACTAGACCAAGAAAAGACCGCCCTTCATCTGCATACCTGAATGATCATCTCTATCTCATACCACTATGTAAATAAATCCAGGATGCAGATTTAGGGAGGCCCTAGGCATATGGCAGTGCCACCATCAACTCTAGTACCTGATCCACTGAGCACTCGGGATGCTCTAAGATGCTTCTAGTCCCATATAGGGACACATGAGACCCTGCATACAAAATCAAGAAACAAATGAAACTGTTCCCCAGATTAGTAACTTCAGCATACCCTAGGACCTTGTTAGAAATTCAAATCTTAAATCTTCCTAATCCTACTGTATCAGGAAATGTAAAGTGAGACCCAGAACTCTAGATAATAGCAAATCCTCCAGGGGATTTTGATGCTTGCTCACGTATGAGAACCACAGCTCCAGCTCCTAGAATTCCCATTTTTAGAATCATAGTCTCTTTATTTCACTTGGAGATTGCACATGTTAGGTAATTGTAAGGGTTAACACCATAGTATCTACCATGTGGCTTTGTGTTGTTTTATTGCTTACGTGTTTCCTAGCCCCACACAGCATGTTTGGACTAAGCAGATACTAAACCCCACACTCGATTTGTTCCAGCAGCACATTTAATGACCAAGAATTTATGTCTCATTTCTTGATCTATGCATCCACTAGATTATGTTTTCCATGTCTCTCAGAGAGTTGAGGTCACACCTAGGCTCTGAATGAAGTGTGTTGGAGTATTTGGAAGCTACCTTGAACAGGGAGGAGGAGAGAGAGAACAGTTTCCGCTAGCTTCCCTGTCTTTGTTGAAAGTAACCAAGTGTCACAGTCAAGAGAGACAGGTGAAAGCTCCTCTCAGTGCCTGGACTAAATGGCTTAAGCTGAATGAGTTCGCCTTTGGATACAAGTTCTATTGGCTACCCTTTGCATATCTACTGCCTTCTATCCCTTTACTGTTCCAGAGAACGTCTGCATACCCAAATGACCATCTCTCTATTTCTCAGAAAGGAGCACTATATAACTAAAGCCAGGATTCAGATTAAGGGAGGCCATGGGCATATGGCAATGCCATTGTCAGCTCTAGTACCTGATCCACTGAGAGAGGCTGTCATGGAAACCTCCCTCCCACTGCCAGAAATTTTCATTTTTTTTTTTTTTTTTTTTTTTGCATCATGCCAATCTGAAAGATGAAGTGTCTGATCCCGGGCAGTAGTGCCCTTAAACACACAGGGCATTCTCCCCTCACCCAGGCCAGGTGGCCAATTAAGAGGCTGCCAGCTGGAAGGCTTTCCATAGTGCCCTTCTAGATAGGCCCAAAGCATTATTGGAATAAACTAGCAATACATTGCCAGTTTATTCAGGTTTCTGTACACGGCTTCACAGAGCTGATGACATGTAACTTGGTTCTGCTCCTTCCCAAGTTGACAGCATCCTCTAGTGAAAATTAAAAAGACAAACCAAACAAACACTACCGCCACCGACTTTACGGTCACAGTCAGCTGAAACCCTGACTCCTCGTAATGTATGGCACAGTGCTGATAATGGCAACCAAAAGATGTATTAACTACAATTTAAAAGCTCTTAGTATGACTCTCCAGAAACTGCAATTCAGAAATGTGTGAGAGCACAATGGAGAGAATGAATGAAGAAAAGTGGGCAGTCTGTGGCTGAAATCGCTTCTGCTGGTGGAAGTGAATCAATAAACAGCTGTGCTCTTACTAATAGAAAATCAGCTTGCGTTTTTATCCTGGTTAAATAATTGTTAAACAAATACTTCAAAACATGCCCAAAGCATCTCCGAGTCGCAGGTCTTCCCTGCACCAGCGTGCAGAAAGCATGTAGAAATAACGCTTCATTGGCTCAGGGAATTGGAACTGCCAGGCCCCTCCTATCCTCTACCTGCCTGCACCATGGTTTGCTAGGTGAACATCTGTGTTGTCAAAAACACTGTTTTCTGCCTAGTTTCTCCCATCTCACTCTGCTTTCTTTAGACTTCAGTCTGGTTCCCATAGAAGCTGCCAGTAGGAATTTCTCCATGTTTCCATCTTTGGAAATGCTATGCATGTGCACCTGAAGCAGCAATAAATCTCAGTCCCTAAATCAGGTGTAGCTTTCTTAATTTTCTTTCAGTGTTTGTGAAGAAAGAGCATGCAGACTTATAATTTTCAATTAAGAGGCACATTACAGGAAGGGGATGGAAGAGTAGAAGAAGGAAACCAGAAGCTTCTTGCTCCGTACATCCCAGATACTAATACTGACACTGAAGGTCAATTTTATACACACATAAGTCCTAACACACCTTTGCCATAATCATCTTGTCACAAGGACTGTCTTACCCTGTTTTGACAGGTCTCCTAGTGACTCACTTCCTAACACCTACCAGTGAGTCACTAGGAGACCTGTCAGCAAACTTGTCAAAGGCTATTTAAAAGAGGCACTGGTATCTTCCATTTGAAGTGGAGGTCATTTTGTTTGATTAGTGAAACAGTGGGGTTTCTCACACTTAATATATAATACGTCTTTTTAAATTGTTGGTATATGATACATATGTATACATATGATATATTTTAAGATATGTTTTCTTTTATTAAGTGTGTGTGTGTGTGTGTGTGTGTGTGTGTGTGTGTTACACATGATGGGAGTTATGCATGATTGTGAGCCACCTGATGTGGGTGCTGGTCTCTGAACTCAGGTCATCTGCAAGAGTGGCAAGTACAAGTACTCTAAATTGCTGAGCTCTCTCTCCAGCTGCATATACACTTGGTACCTAATTTTCTCTTAATAGTTTATTCTCTGTGAATCTCTGATATTTACCTGGAGCTATACCTACTTTACTTTTACATGTACTTGACTATAGATATGCTTTACTCAGGATTATTGTGTCCAGCATCACCATAAGAGACTCTTGAAGCAGGAAGGCAGGATGGAAAGGTGTCCCTAACAGGTGATATAAATTACAATGGCAAGCAAGGTGAGGATGCTTAATAAGGCTTTGTTGGTATCAGCTCAGTTGTTTCATAGTTCAAATAGTCTTGCAATTAAATGCCCATGTGTTTCATTATAGTTGTTATCTTTGAGTTATAGACGCCAAGAATGAACTCGCTTTCTCTTCTACACAGAGCTTTGGGCTTCCAAGCTGCCTGGGGTGGGCTCAAACTTACAGCAATCTTTCAGCCTCAGTCTCATCATATTGTCCAGCATAGACTTTAAGATCTTACGTTGTATGTGTATTTCGCAGAGGAGTTGAGTTTGTCGTGTTTGGTCATTGAATCATTAGCACGTTGATTGATAACTGGCAGTAGCTTTCCAGTCAGATGTGTCTCCATTGTGTTTTCTAGACTCCACACAACTTAGATGTGGGGGCCTTTAGAACATCATGTGATAATTTCTGATCTGTTATGTGTGAGAATCTGAAATGGTTTGATTTGTGGAGTCCATGTGCATAGCATGGATGTCTTGGGGTGGGATGCAGTACTGGAGTGCAGGCAGCATAAATACTGAAAGGAACTACATATACTAATCCTAGACTCCAAGGCTGAAGTGCATTCTTCATGTTCCAGAGTAACCGCTGGAGTATAGCTGGAGGACAGTTTCATGTAGGCTGAGGAGCAGACACACCTGAATTGTAACTCACAGGTTCGTTCATAATCTGAAAGGCAGTAGGCCACCTAAGGATTGCTTCATGGCAGAATACATTTACTTTGTCCTTGCTTAATGGTGTGTATTTTACTTTGGTTCCCACTTTGCCAGACCATTGAGGGTGGTAAAGAATATGTATTTGAAATTTCTTTTTTACAGCTTTAGGTACATGTTGAAAAATTTTCCCCATAAAGTGAAGGCATGGTCTGATTTCCTGGTAAGAGGAATTCCCCTGGGAAGAATATGTTCCAGGAGCATTTGTTAAAAGCAACAGTAATAGCATTGTCCTGACAGTAGAGGAATGCCTGGGGCCATCCTGAAAAAGGTACATTCCCACCAAGAGACAGGAGTTTCCCCCTACCAGGAAACAGTTAATAAAATCAATTTACAGATTTGTGAAGAGCCATCAATCCTAGTCATGTCCAATATCACATTTGTAGCAGCTTCCCTGAATTATAAGCAGGAAAAAGCAGGAAGCTTACATACACTGAGAAAACACTGTCATGGAAATTTCCAGTATAAATTAGGCATTTTGATTTATTTCATTGTCTCTCCCATTTGCCTATGTTTACTTGAAATTCAGCACATTAGCTAAAAGCAGGTGGGAGGCCTTAGAGTCTGAGGATTCCTGCTCAAATCTGCATCCTTCTCACTGAGGCGCAATTGAGGGCAGCTAGCAGGTGGGGTCCCAGTGCCAGAATAGAGGACTATCAGCTATAAGGCAATATAATCTGTATGTGTGTATAAGACACACTATGAGCCAGAAACAGTATGAGCCATATGTGTCACCCTGAGCATGTCCCTCTGAGATTATAAGTTGTCAGACAAACATACCTGCTTGGGGTTAAAATATTTCTTACAACAATCATTGTATAAAAATGGTGAATCTAGAGGTCTTAGTTTTTCTGTACTGAGAATAACTTCATAAAACTTCACATTGAATTTATAGCTCTAAATTAATTACACATACCCAATTACATTTGCAAGATTGCCACTAACAAGATGAATTCTGTCACAAATCACATAAATTTATGGATGTCAAATACAGTTTTCTTCTTTTTCCTTTTTTTTTTTTTTTGAGATCATAGTGCGCATTTCTCCCTACCCTTTCCTCCCTTCAAACCTTCCCTTACTTCCCACTCAACTTTCCTTCAAATTCATGGCTTCTTTTTTGACTAATAGTTATTGCACATAATATTACTAATAATAAACTGTTCAGTCCCTGTAATATATTGTTATTTATACATATGTTTTGAGGGTTGGCTGTTTGGCAATGGACAACTAATTGCTATGCTCTTCTTTTTTAATATTTTTTCTTTTTGCTTTTTCTTCTTAATACAAAAGTCTAAATATAGTGACTTGCTTGTTTGCAGCTTCTTGGAATCTAATTTAAAATTCTTCCACCTAAGGAAAAATTATCATGCCAACTGAAGAATGACATTTTTCACCAAGTTATTCAGGGCTACTGGATTCACTGTGAGAAGATGTCTTGGGCCCTGTCTCTGGTTCTTTTATGAGTGAGTCTGTTACTTCAAGAAGTAAGTGATCACTGAGACATTGCATATCCCTGGGTTGAAGTTATAGACATTACAGACTAACTCTCCAGCTTCCATCCCAGTAGAATAAAATCTTATCATATATTAATACATTTTCCTTACCCTAAAGAATTTGGAAGCAGACGGGTTCCAGAGGTATGCTGATACCGCTTTACACTCATGTATTAAGACTGTATATGCCTTAGGATACTTAAATTTGGGTGGAATTTAATTGTAGATAGTTTTAATTGGCTTTATCTGATTTAAAAACCTCAGTTTGGGAGAACTGCCGTGAGTGACTGTCCTCCAAGCTAAGCAGTCACCATCTTGGTGAGTTCAGCTGTGTTCTCCTGATAAAGGATTATCCCAACTGGGCTTGTGGATTGTTTACATGGAGGGATACAGAGGGTCACAAGACCCTCATCCCAGTGTTTAGCTACTTACTACCACCTGTTGTATAAATCTCTGCCTCAGTTGCACTTGACCTCATAGAAGGACTAAAGTATATAAGCCAGGGAAGACTAGGAGAGGGAGGGCTCCTCTGTGTTATGGGGGAAGTTCTCATGTAAGCTAGGTAAAGGCTTTGCAGGTGAGGAGAATCCACACTCCGGTAAATAACTGCTCACAATGTTCTGTAAAGAAACCCAATAAATTCATTTGTTTCTTAGAGTGAACTTTGTTAGTGCCTTGGTTTGTTGTTGGGACCTTAGGAGAAGCAGTAGTTATTGTTTATTTCTCCCTCCAAGAAAGAATTTAGCAACAGAGGCATTTTCATAATTCCCTCTGGTTTCCCAAATGACTTTCAACTGATGTATTTAACATTTTAGTTCCTGTATTCTCCATTGATAGAAAAGATACAAAGCTCCATAGAAATGCATTCTGTTCTTTCCACCTACTTTTAGAATCGCATGTTACTCTTTCTCTTTGTATAGTGTCATGAAATCATGGCTTCTTGGAAAGTTACTACACTTCCTTCAATTCTAGGCATTGTTGTTTCTTTGATGTGCAAATTGGGCTCACTTTGGCCAATGGAAGCTTTTTCCAATTTCGTTTCCACATCCTCTTAACGTGATCTATTAATAACAGAAAATTTTGTTGTTTGGCATAAGTCTAGGTTCACCTTGTACCTTTCTGCCCCAGGCGTAGACTCTCACTTCAGCAATGAATCATGATTCCTTTGGTGGAAAAATAGTGTAAGAGACCAGAAACTGGACACTAGAGGGCACTGTGGGGAGGAATATTTCTCCTGTTTCATTTCAGGGAACACAGGTAGAAAGAACTGTGATTTTTCTTGTATCTACTGCTATTTCAATTTAACTTTTACGGGAACAGAATTCCTTTCTAAATTTTTTATTTATAACATAGTAAATATGAAAGTCCTTGCTTATTTGGTTTAAAACACTATGGAATAAAGCTCAAGATTTTCTATACAGTTCTTTTTGTTCTTAGCTGTATCCCACTAACAATGTGCAGTCATTTTTTTCTGAAATCATTCAAAACTTCTACCTATTCACAGCTAAATAAGTATTTGCCTGATGGATAGCTTTATTCAACTACATGCTTTCAACTCAAAAGCCTTGTCTATTAGCATGTAGCCTTTTATACTTTTTAGACCCTGGAGACTTTATTGTAGCTCTCTTTTTTGTGGTAGAGATAGGAGTGAAAGGGCTACTTACCTAGAGATGGTGCAAATATTCAGATGCTTGATTTCCAATACTGTTTCATATAGGGTGGGGAAAATCAATGTATATGATTTCTGACAGAATGGACTATGTCTGGTTCCTATTATTTAACTCTAGTAATATTGGAATTTCATTTCTCTATAGTCAATTATTGTCAAGTCTATTTCTATTCTTAAAATTTTAGTTTATTGCTCTTATCTTTTACATTACAACATTCACTTATACTATATGCCATTGACTAAAGTTTACAGTATTAAAATTAGTTTCTAACTTGTATTATTTGAATGGAATGACATGGACAGTCTTTTATTTTTTATTTTTATTTTTTTTTTGCTTGGGATATATAGAATATCAGAATTGTCTGTGTGTAGCGAAATATTCACCTTGTCTGCACCTGTGGCTTAGGCCATGCCCATTGGAACGGAGACAGGGCCGGATGGGAGCTGGGAGAAAAGGCTGGGAAAGGGTCGGGCCGCCCTTTTTGGTGGTGGACGCTGGAAGGCTTAGGATCCGGTGGAACCCGCCGCGTACATCTGCCTATGTTGTGAGTTATTTCTCCCTTAATAAACTTCTGTTCAGCCTAATTGTTTATCCTTATCCTTATTAAATCGCAATATCTGTGATTCAGAAAAATAATGACTGCATAATTTTGAAAGGTTTGCTCAAAACCTTTTGATTTGTAGATCATGAATTATGTTTTCCTTTATATGTGTTCACTAATAACTTTACTGGAATCACATACATTTCTATTGTACAATTTCACCTTCTCAGGGGATTTTGGATAAATGCATTGATGCTATATGAATTCAGGTTTCGAAAAGCCAATTAAAAATGTTAGGAAATATAACCTAATTATTTAAGTAATAAAGCATAGTAATTAGTGGAAGCATATGTCTTTAAAAATGATCCAGAGGCTTCATGTTGATCTTTTTTCTATAAACTTGAAGTTTTTCCAGATGATTTTTTTCTTTCAGAATTTATAGGGAAATGCTTTTAGAATTATAACAATTTCCACTGAGATCCCATCATTTAGGGTTCATTTACATAAGGCTCTAAGTAGTTTCATTTCAGTGCAGAAATTCAAATCCTTGTACAGGTATAAATATGCGAGGCCCTGCTTCTAATTTTGCTTTCTATAGGTACTACACACAGTTGTGATCTTTAATATTGTGGTACATTGCAATCATTTCCTATTTTCCTATACAATGTACTTTTGAAACACTTGGTAAATTTAAAGGCACTCAGTACTAAATTCCAACACCAATGACACGTTTTGAAACACGTTTCAGAATTTAATATTTTCTACAAAGTAAGGGATTTCAATGGACTGAATTATTACCACGAACAGAGTTCACGTGTGTACTGTAGTTCATGGCTGCTTTTTCTGGCACTTCCTGTCTCGGGATAGTGGGTCAAAATTTCTTGACCCTCAGGTTGAGGAAAACCCCCAGGAAGCCCATCTGATCACAACACAAAAGAATACTTGCATTTTTAAAATTGTAATAGGAAGTATTCACAACAAAATTATACTGCCAGGCTGTATTCCTATCAGTATTTAAAAAACCATTGTAAACAGAAACAAAGCAAACTCGAAGGTGTCCATAGTCAGCCCATATTTTCTTGTGCTTCCTTGGCTTCCGTTGTACTCCGTGCTGCCTTTTGTTCTGTGGAGGATTGCTGTTTCCTTGACTTAGAACAAGAAAGAAGGGAGTTCAGGGTGCTTCTTTTGTGAAGACTCAAGGGCTCTTCCATCTTGCAGCTGCCTTGCTGATAAGATTATAAAATGTCAAAGGCATTGCCACTTTTCTTTCCACAAGTAATTGAAAAAAAGGCTTTTACTTTATAGTCAGAGCTACGAGACACTGTCTTTACAGGAGACTACCATACATCTAAGGGCTTCTGTAAACTTTGGGGTCTTAAGGGCCAGAATGATTTGCTAGCTAGATCTGTTTTCTGCTCTGATATATACCATTCCTGAATCAATAAGCAAATAGTCCTTTAATTGAATGAAGGAAAGGGAGAATCTTATAAAGAAAAAGAATCTTCCCTTAAAAGTCCAAACCCTAAGAGATTAAAAGCTGTAGAAGGTAGAAGGGATCACATCTGAAAGGAGCTGAAAACCAAGTAAGATGATTACTGGCTCCAGAGCTGTCTGTAGGAACAGTGTTAGAATGACTCTCATGGTGTGTGTGTGTGTGTGTGTGTGTGTGTGTGTGTGTGTGTGTGTGTTGTGTGGTATTTATACACATACATAGTGGAATGCTATTAAGCTATGAAAAGAAAGACATTTGACCCTTTTTCCTACTGGGCCTACTGCTCCAATGCTCCTGGTGAGCACTGGGCCAGAGTGGAAGGTCTAACAACCAATCCACCCCCGTAAAACTTCCTGGGTCTGCTCTGAATACACTGGACCCACCTGTCTACCAGAGACCACCCTGAGGCCACACTCGCCTAATCTTTGAACCGCATCACTGGTCTACTGCCAGAGATGAGTCTGTGACCAGTTCAGGCTCAATCACCCCCACATCCTTCCCTGGGAACTCCCTGGGTTAGCTCCACATCTTGCTCCCCCACTCCCCTCTATGTCCTGGCACACTGCTCCATACACCACCCAGAGCCTGCCCTTTCCTCACCCCTTATCCTGCTGGGGTGGCTGCTCTACTGCTCAAGGAAAGCATTGGGCCTGAGTTTGCAGGACCAACAACCCCTTCACCTCCATGGAACTTACTGGGTCTGCTTTGAGTTCACTGGACCTGCCTATCCATGCAGGACCGCCTGATGACTCACTCACCTGATCTTTGGACACCATCACTGGCCATCTCCTGGAGGAGAGACCTCCTGGAGAGCTTGAACCATCCAACTCCTGACCCACCTTCATCCACCAGGAAAAGTAGAGTAGAGAGAGAGAGAGAGAGACTTCACCTGTACCCACTGGAAGAATCGATGGGAAGATGGCAATATAAGAAAACACCCAAAACTAGAATGTCAAGCATGAAACCACCAGAATATAGGGACTCTACACCAACTAGAACTGAACACACCAAAGCAGATGAAGCAGAAGAGAATGACTTAAAAAATAACTTCATAAAATGACAAAGGCCCTCAAAGATAATATGAGAAAATCCCTTAAAGAAAAGGAAGAAAAAACAGACAAAAAATTGGAAGAAATAGAGGAAAAGACCAAGAAAAAATGCAAGAAATGAACAAATCTCTTAATGAAAATAAGGAAAGCCAAGAAAAATCAATCAAATAGATGAAGGAAACAATTCAAACAGTTCAAGATCTGAAAACTTAAATAGAGACAATAAAGAAAACACAAACTTAGGAAATATGAAAACTGGGTAAATGATCAGGAACTAAAGATGCAAGCACAACCAACAGAATATAAGAGATTGAAGAGAGAATCTCAGGAGATAAATATAAACTAGAGGAAATAGATTCATCAACCAAACAAAATACTAAATCCAACAAATCCTTAACACAAAACATCCAGGAAATGTGGGACACCGTGAAAAGACCAAACCTAAGAATAATAGGCATAGAAGAAGATGAAGAAGCCCAGATCAAAGGTGCAAAAAACATATTCAACAAAATAATTGAACAAAACTTTCCCAATCTGAAGAAGGGCATGCTTATGAAAGTACAAAAAACATACCAAACACCAAATGGACTGGACCAAAGAAAAAAGACCCCTCAACATATAATAATCAAAACATGTAACATACAGAATAAAGAAAAAGATATTAAGAGCAGTGAAGAAAAAAGGCCAGGTAACATATAAGGGCAGACCTATCAAAATTATACTTAACTTCGCTGTGGAAACTCTCAAGGCCAGATGTCCTGGATAGATGTTCTACAAATACTCCGATGCCAGCCCAGGCTACTATGCCCAGCAAAACTCTCAATCACTATAGAAGAATAAAACAAGATATTCAATGACAAAGCCAGATTTTTCACAATACATGTTCACAAATCCAGCCCTAGAGAAAGTTCTGGAAGGAAAACTCCAACCCAAGGAAGTTAACTACACTCACAAAGACATAGGCAAGAGATAATTCAACTTCACCAGAACCGAAAAGAAAAATTGGGGCAAATATACTCACAATACCTCTGCCAACAAGAAATCTAAACCAAACAAGAATTTACAATTCAATGGTCCTTGTTTTCCCTCAACATTAATGGTCTAAACTTGCCTATGAAAAGACACAGGCTAACAGAATGGATATGAATCCATCCTTCTGCTATATACAAGAAATACATCTATGCTTCAAAGACAGGGTAAAGGGTTAGGAAATGATCTTCCAATCAAATGGACCCAAGAAGCAATCAGGTATAGCTACCCTAATATCTAACAAGTTAGACTTCAAACCAAAATCAATCAAAAGAGATGAAGCAGGTCATTTTATATTCATCACAGGGGAAATCCATTAGCACAAAGTCTCAATTCTGAACATCTATGCGCCAAACACAAAGGCACCCATATTTGTAAAAGAAACACTACTAATATTCAAAGCTCACATACATCCTCACAAATTCGTAGTGTGAGACTTCAACACCCCACTCTTACCACTAGACAGGACTACCAGACAGAAACTTAACAAAGAAACAAAAGAAGTAAAAGAAGTTATGTCCCAGTTGGTTTTAACAGGCATCTGTAGAACATTCATTCCAAACATAAAAGAATATACCTTCTTCTCAGCTCCAAGTGGAACCTTCTCTAAAATCGACCACATACTAAGCAACATAACAAACCTCAGCAGATGCAAAAAATTGGAATAGCCCCGTGTATTTTATCAGACCACCATGTTTTAAAATTGGAATTGAACAACAACACAAACTGCAGAAACCCTACAAACTCATGGAAACTGAACAATGAGTAATTGCACCATTCCTGGGTCAAAGAAGAGATAAAGAAAGAAATTAAAGATTTCCTAGAATTCAGTGAAAATGAAGACACAACATACCAAAAGTTATGGTACACTTTGAAGCAGTGCCACATGGAAAGTTCATTGCACTAAGTGCCAATATGAAGAAAACAGAGGATAGTCACATTAGAGAATTAACAGCACAACTGAAAGTCCTAGAACAAAAAAGAAGCAAACTTACCTCATAGGAGTAGGTGCCAGGAAATAATCAATTTGAGGGATGAGATCAATAAATTAGAAACTAGCAAAACAATACAAAGAATCAATGTAACAAAGAGTTGGGTTTTTTTTGCAAAAATCAACAAGATAGACAAAAGTTTATCAAAGCTAACCAAAAAGCAGAGAGGAAACATGCAAATAAACAAAATCAGATATGAAAAGGTTGACATCATAACAGACACAGGAAATCCAGAGAATTTTCAAGTCATACTTTGAAAAACTGTACTCCACAAAATTTGAAAATTCAAAGGAAATGGACAAATTTCTGAATATCTATCACTTACCAAAATTAAATCAAGGACAGATAAACAACTTAAATTGACCTATAACCCCTATTGAAATAGAACAGTCATCAAAAGTCTCTCATCCAAAAAAGCCCAGGGCTAGATGGCTTCTGTGCAGAACTCTATCATGAATTCAAAGAAGAGTTGATACCAATACTCACAATAAAAGCAGAAGGTTCATTACCAAACTCTTTACAAGGCCACAATAACCCTGGTACCGAAGCAACACAAAGACAATTAAGAAAGAGAACTATATGCCAGTATCCCTCATGAACATTGATGCAGAAATACTCAATAAAATACTGGCAAATTGAATCCAATAACACATCAGATAAATCATCTATCAACCCAAGGATGAAGCATACTTGGGTTTCAGGGATGGTTCAACATGCGAAAATTTATCAATGTGATCCTCCATCTAAAGAAACTGAAAAGGAAAAACCACATGATCTTCTCACTAGATGCTGAAGAAGCCTTTGACAAAATTCAACACCCTTTTATGAAAAATGTTTTGGAGAGATCAGGGATAAAAGAAACATACCTAAATATAATAAAAAGGAATATATAGCCACCATCAAACTGAATGGAGAGAAGTCTAAGTCAATTCCTCTAAAATATGGAACAAGACAAGGCTGCTCACTCTCTCCATGTAACTTCAATATTGTACTTGAAGTTCTAGCTAAAGCTAGGACAACAAAAGGAGATCAAGGAGTATACATATTGAAAAGGAAGAGGTCAAACGGTCACTATTTGCAGATAATATGACAGTTTTCATAAGTGACCAGAAAAACCCTGCCAGGGAACTTCTACAGCTGATAAACTAACCTTCAGCAAATTAGCAGGATACAAGATTAAATAAAAAAATCAATAGTCCTACAATATATAGATGATAAAAAAATCAGAGAAACATCACCTTTTACAATAGCCACAGACAACATAAAATATGTTGTGCTATCACTTACCAAACAAGTGAAAGACCTATATATCAAGAACTTTATGTCTATAAAGAAAGAAATTAAAGATGATGCCAGAAAATGGAAAGATCTCTCATGCTCTTGGATAGGTAGGATAAACATAGTAAAAGTGGCAATCTTGCCAAAATCAATCTACAGATTTATGCAATCCCCATCAAAATCCTAGCACAATTGTTCACAGACTTTGAAAGGATAATACTGAACTTTACATGGAAAAACAAGAGATCCAGGATAGCCAAAACAACCCTGTACAATAAAGGAACTTCAGGCGGCATCACCATCCATGACTTCAAGCTCTACTGTAGAGCTATAGTTCTGAAAACAGCATGGTATTGGCACAGAAATAGACAGGTGGAAGAATGGAATTGAATGGAAAATCCTGACATTAACCCACACATAGGAACACCTGATTTTTGACAAAACAGGTAAAAGTATACAATGGGAGAAGGAAAGCATCTTCAACAAATGGTGCTGGCACAACTGGCTGATGGTGTGTAGAAGACTGCAGATAGGCCTATGTCTATCGCCATGCACAAAAATTAAGTTCAAATGGACCAAAGACTTCAACATAAATCCAGCCACAGTAATCCTCTTAGAAGAGAAAGTGGGAGGTACCCTTGAACAAGTTGGTACAGGAGACTGCTTCCTGAACTTAACACCAGTAGCACAGACACTTTGAGATCGACATTTAATAAAATGGGACCTGCTCAAACTGAGAAGCTTCTGTAAGGCAAAGTACAAGTCACCAAGACTAAACAGCAGCATACAGATTTGGAAAATATCCTCATCAAACCCACATCTGACAGAGGGCTGATCTCCAAAATGTACAAAGAAGTCAAGAAACTAGTCATCAAAACGCCAACTAATCCTATGCAAATGTGGCATATAGAAGTGAATAGAGAATTCTCAATAGAGGAATCCAAAATAGGTGGAAGACACTTAAGAAAGTGCTTGACATCCTTAGCCATCAGGGAAATGCAAATCAAAACAACTTTGAGATACCATCTTACTCCTGTCAGAATGTCTAAAATTAGAAACACGAATGACAACTTATGCTAGAGAGGATGTGGAGAAAGGGGAGCAATCCTCCACTGTTGGTGGGAGTGCAAACTTGTATAGCCATTTTGGAGATAAGTATGGTGGGTCATCAGTAAAATGGAAATCAGTCTACCACAGGACCTGGCTATTGTGCTCATAGGCATGAACCCAAATGATCCATATCCATGCAACAAAGACATCTGTTCAACTATGTTCATAGCAGCATTATTTGTAATAGCACATACCTGGAAGCAACCTAGATGCCCCTCAACTGAAGATTGGGTAAACAAGATCTGGCTCATCTATATAATGGAATACTACTCAGCGAAAAAAAAAAAAAACAAAGGAATCTTGAAATTCACAGGCAAATTGATGGAACTAGAAGAAACCATCCTGAGTCACATAACCCAGTCACAAAAGGAGGAGCATGGTGTGTACACATTCATATATGGATTTTAGACCTAGAGCAAATTATCACCAGCATATAATTCTCTCTGCCAGAAAAACTAGGATACAATGAGGTACCTAAGAGATTCATACAAGGTCCCTCACAGATGGGAAAGGGAACAAGATCTGCTAAGCATAGTGGGAGTGGGTGGGGCAGTGAGTGGAGACAGAGGTAGGAAAAAGAAAAGGGGAGGAGCAGAAAACATGTGGGACCAGCAAGATTGAGTCAGGAGATGAATAGAAGAGAGTGAAAAAAGGAGATACCATAAAAGAGGGAGCCATTATAGGTTTGAAGAGAAATCTGGAACTAGGGAAATGTCCAGAGACCTACAAGGATGACCCCAACTAACAATCTGGGCAACAGTAGAAAGGCTACCTTATGTGTCCTTCCCTGATAATAAGATTGATAACTAACTTACATGACATCCAAGAGCCCTCATCTAGCAGCTGATGGAAACAGAAGCAAACACCCACAGCTAAACACTGAGCCCAACTCCTGGAATCCAGTTCCAGAGAGCGAGGAGTGATAAGAAAATGGGGTCAATGCCATGCTACAGAAGCCCACAGAGACAGGTGATCCAAACAAATGGGAGAACATGTACCCACAGACTGATATCTGGGAAACCAGGTCTGGGAAACCAACATTATATTGACTCAGATTTCCTAATGTGGTTCTTGGGTAGAAGGCCTGTGCAGTCTAAGGGACCTGTGACAGTGGAACCAGGATGTATCCCTGGTGAATGAAAGGACTTTGGGAGCACATTCCCCATTAGGTTAGAGGCAGGAGAGAGGGCCTAGACCCCACTCCAAATGACTGGAGTGGTGGGGGAAATGGGATGGAAGGGGGTGTAGGGAGCCATGGGAGGCAGAGGGAACTGGAATTGATATGTAAAATAACAAAAAATAATAAATATATAAAAACATTGTATTTTACCTCATATATTCACATGTACACATATGTATGTACATGCAACTCTTACATGCCATTTACTGTATTTTTAAAAGTAGAAATGATTAACTTGATCCAGTTAGCCATTATAGGGGAGGATTCAAGAAAATTCTTTCATGTATATTCAGAAACTGTGTTTTTTTTAGCATTTTAGTACTTCAAAAGAAGCCTATTTATTACCTTCATTGGCTATTTATAATAATTTATGTTTTAGTTGTGTGTGTCCTTGTGCATGTGCATATCCACAGCAAATATGAAGATACCAGAAGATAAATTGTGGGAGTTGATTCTCTTCTTGTACCATGTCAGTTCCCAGAATTGTACTTGGACTTCCAGGCTTGTTGACAAGAGCCTTACTGGTTGTCGGAGTCACTTTGCAGGCCCTAACTAGCTTCTTATATCCCATAGGGGGGAGATGGCAGAAAAGAACAGTAAGCTTTTCTGGCTATTGGTAATTTTTAAGAAAATTAATCAGGTTTCCACTTCACTTATCCAGTGATGTGACTGGAGGGGGATGAGCACTGACTTACAGGGACTGTCTCTTAATCCTCTCTCCCACCTCCTCTCTCCTCTCTCTTTTCCTCTCCCCTTTTCCTCCCTCTGTTTGCCTATTGCCAGACTTTAACTACAGCGATAAGACAGAAACATGCCAAAGCATGAGATGACAATAGGTACAAAGGAGAAAGAAAAAAGAAAGAGATGACTTTGTTTTTACTTCAAGTTAAAAAAATAGTCCTGGGGATGGAATCTTGGGTCTTATAAATATGACTATACTACACCCACAGCACCTCTGTTTTGTAGTCATATTTTGGGAGAATGATGGATTTTAGATTCATAGTGGAAGGGAATAGGTATCTGAGGATAAATCATTAGAACAAGAGAAGAACATGCGTTTGAGTGATGTATAGTAAATGAGTCCCATGAGGAATTTGTGAGAATATACACACGTTCTTGACAGTGGACCTCTGCAATGCAAAGTAAATCACTTAGCACTTAAAAGATACTTCTGAATAACAGGTAATATTTAATTCTAGAATACCAATGATGAGCTGAAAGTTAATGACATGAAAAAAAAAAAAAAAAAACTTACCCAACCTTAAAGCGGTGAGGCTGTACCTGCAATGCAATAATATTTAGGCGGTGAAAGATTCAAGGATATTTAGACAAGTTGTTGGCTGACTAAAGTATATTTTATAATTGTCTTAGTTGAGGTTCCCATTGCTGTTATAAAATGCCACGGCCAAAGGAAACTTGGAGAAGAAATGTTTAATTTCATCTTAAACTTCCAGGTAATGTTCCCTATGATTTTTTCAGCTTGCTTTCTTTTAGTACCCAGGGCCACCGGCCCAGAGTTGCACCATCCACAGTGAACTGGGCCCCCTTAACAGCCTACATTCTAATTAAGAAAATGTTTTACAGACTTACCTATAGCACAATCTTATGGAGGCATTTTATTAATTAAGAATCCTTCTTTCCTAATGTCTCTAGCTTGTGTCAAGTTTACATAAGACTAGCCACCACAAATAATTTTCTCAAAACCCTCAGATGACTTATATTCTATAAGTAACTCTATATTTTATTCTTTATTCCAAACTATGAACATAGAAAATATTTTACTAGATACTTTCAAAATTAGAGAGAACAGTTTGGAAGTCTATAGTAGCATTTCTGGACATATTGTTCTAAAAAATAAAAAAGGGAAAGAAAGAATGAAGGCATGAAGCCAGTATCACAGGTCTGGTGTAACAGAGCAAAATTGAGAAAGCTTTAGAAACTCCTGGCACACCATGTGGAGAGTGGTATTCAGACAGGCTTAATAGTCCAAAATGCTATTAAAGTCACAAGCATACACCCTGTGTTTAGTAATTATGGAGTACACTTATGCTAATGAGCCCAGATTTACAGATTAGCAATGCATTTTAACGATTTAATTATAACCCCAAAGTGATGAATATGGTTAAAAAAAATTGTACAAAAAGTGCTGTTACTGAATAGAGCTGCTTTGTTTTCTTATTATTTCTAAAGGTGTGCGTTTGTAGATGGGGGAAAGGGAGATTTATAAGAGTTCCAGGAATGCGTATGTAATAGATCCCTGGTTTGTAATAAACTAAGTAGAGCAGAAAAACTGCAGCACTGTACAGTCGGCAGAAGGGATTTCCAAGAAGTGTTCAGACTCCGAAAAGATAAACTGAGCAAGGGGCCACCTACCTGTAAATGTCACCCCCTACCAAGAGACCATCAATGAAGGATTTCGTTGAAATTAGTATTTAACCAGTTAACACATAGTAAGCCACGTGGAATGAAAGAAATCCACTTATACCACTTGCTTATTTAGTATTCACTATCGTTTAGTTGAGGGCAGAGTCTCCAGAGGATATCGAAAGACATTTTGACAGGTCTTTAGCAGAGAGGAAAAGATAGGAAGGAAGTTCTGTTTAAAATCAAGGGTCTCCTTGGATTTGGAAATCACAGCAGAAGGGCTTTGGGGCCAGAAGAAAGAGTATTACAGACAAACTCTACCTCCTTCCTTCCAAATTTAGCCCTAGTTAGTCTCTCATTCAGTCCACCAGGAAACCTGGAACTAGAGAGATAAGCTACTATATTTTTATAACACGTTCTAGCTTTGTAATGAGCTCTGCTCATTATCACTTTTGATTTTCACAAGACCCTGTGAAGTTAACAGAGTCAGGTTTTATTCTATCCACTTGGCAAATAGCCTTGTGCGTTTTTATCCCCTTCTCTCTTTGTGGCAGATCATTCTTAAGCAGGGAAAAGGCCCAAAGAACTAGGCAAGTACTTAGAGAAACAAGCTACCAACTTGAAACAAAAAGAATATGTACTGTTCTACCTCCATTATGTCTTAAATTTTTATCAAGCATTCAAAATATAACCACACATATTGAACATATCCTCTTTGATAAATTTCACCCCCCCACACACACGCAAAATCATCATGCAATCAAGGTATTTAACCTAACACTACAAAATACTTTCATAACCTTTGTAATCTCCTTTTCTCTGTCATCCCTACTCTAATTATTTTTTTGTACATAATTTAGGTAACACATGTTATTATGATGATTTTTTAAGGTAGAAACTGAGGTCATTGGTTTTAAATGTCTCATTTATTTCCATCTAGTTAAAATGCTATGCAGTGTTCCTTTTGAATTCATTCTGACCCATTGGATTTTAGAAAGGAAGTGTCATTGGTTACTTAGAAAGGAAGTGTGTTGTATGATTTCCAGATTTTAGGGATTAAGTCCTTCTTTATCCATGCCTTTGCTCTTTGAAACTTCATTTAATCCTGGCCAAGCACAGTTGGAAGATAATTATGATAATTACACCAATAAGTTTCAAGATTTACACCATTCATTTCAATGTGATAAACCCACACAAGGTTCCTTAGGATGTGAATTATCTCTTTGTTTGGAATATTTACACTATAAGTATGCTACTCAAACTGTTAATCAAAGCTGACTGAGGTTTAAGGTCAAATGTAATAGCACCATGATGCTTATGTTTGTGTAATACTTATTTGAACCTAAAACATAAGACTAGTGTTTAAAGTTCCAACCATCTCAGATGGCTAATGGAATGCATACCCAGCAGGAAATATCATTCTAGTGTACTGATTTACCATTTAATTGTATTGTAGACAAAGACAATGCTTTCTTTTACTTGAATCCATTGAAATATATTGAAATTTCTTAATGATCCATAATATGGTCTTGCTTGGTAAGTATTCTGTTTGCACCCAAAAATAAATTGTGTTTTGCTGTTGAGTGATATGCTATGTAAATATCAGCTAGGTCATATTAGTCAACAGTTGCGATGGTTAGTGTTCAACTTGATAGGGAATAACCTAGGCGACAAGCCACCAGGTTTACCTACGAAAGATTATCTTAGATAGGGAGACTTATCCTACAGTAGGCAGTGCTATTTCCAGGGCTTGGGTTCAGACATGCTTATAAAAAGGAGAATGTGAGATGAATACTTGCATCATCCCTGGCTTCTGAGTGTAGACTGTGTAACCAGCTGTTTCCAACTCCTCTCCTGTCACAGTGACTTCCCTGCCATCATAAGCGTCAAATTAAACTCTTTAGTTCTTAAGTTGCTTTTGCCAAGTATTTTGTCATAGTATAAGGAAAAGTGACTAAGACAGTAGTGTTGTTAAGATATAGTTTTCTGTGCAGTGCTTTTAAAGTTATAGAAAGGTTCTCAGAACTCTAATTTTGGATTTTCCTATTTTCCCTGTTATCTTACCAATTTTTCTTTATATAAGTTGACACTCTGATATTAGTTCATGTGTCTTTTTGTTTATCATAATTACCTTGATGATGTACATCCTTTATCATTATGAAATTACTTTATCTATGGTAATATAAAATCCATTATTTTATAATAATGTGACTAGTATTATCATATATATTTTCCTATTTTCATACTTTTAACATTTTTATTTTCATACATGATATATATTTCTTAATAGGCAGCAAAGCATTTGGCCTTTTCTATTTGATCTGAAAATCTGCCATTTAATTAATATGTTTACATAATTTACATGTAATGCAAGTATTGATGTGGTTAGGTTTAAGTCTGTCATCTGAAATTCACTTTCCATATTTGTCCCATCTTATTTTAGCCCTTATTTTTTGGTTTTCTGTATTCATTTAAAGTAATTGAATATCCTTGTAAATTATTTTAGTTTCTTTGATGACCTCTTAGGGTACTCTTTGTTTTATCAAAAAAGTCCCATTAGTTCTTATGGTAACAGTTTTTAACTTTTCATGTACAGTGTAAAGAGACTTCTCAATAATTTACTTCGATTTCCCTTGTTCCAAACTTTGTCTATTCATCATCTCATATATTTTGCTTGCACATAAACCTCTGATTACATTTTAATTTTTGTTCCATGAGCCTGTAGTCTTTTAATGTAATATCAAAAGAAAAGAAAAATGTCTCACATATTTCCTTACATAGTTATCATTTCCACTTATGCTTATTCATTTGTGTAGGTCCAGGTTTCCATATGTCATCATTTCCCTTTTTCTGGTGGTAGAGTTTGCCAGCCACAAATGAAGCCTCCTGGGAAGGAAGGGGAGGAAATAATTGCTGATGCACATCTAAAACAATGTGGTTTGTTTTTTGGACTAAATTCTAGGGCTGAGATCCTACATTTGCTCAGAAAGCATGGTGGTATACAGAAAATAGTCTTGGATGTTTGCTTATGAGGGAGGAAGTAAAAAATAGGAATATAGTGACAAGATGAAAGTTTACCTTCTACTCCAAGACTTGGCCTGAAAGAGTCTGTCAGTAAAAGATGAGCTATCTGGGAATTGTTCATCACATTGCAATGTGGTAAACCAATCCTAGGAAGTATAAGACAAAGATTTGTATTGATTGATTCACTGTGGTATATATATATATATATATATATATGTATATATTATGTTGGGTATATATTAGTGTATAGAAAAGGTCAAGAAAAATGGAAAACAGACTGCTAACATCCCACAGGCTACTGTAATAGTCTGAATTAGAGCTAATGATGTTTTAGTATTGTGGTGGCTATGAAGAATATAGGCATTGTTCTGATGAATATAAAAGTAAAATAACTTAGAGGCTAACTGAATACATTTTTTCATAACAACGGTGATCTCTAGAAAAACATAGGCCTCCACTGTGTTTATTTACATTCATTAAAATTAAACCATCTCTTTTGCTTTCTGTACAAACATAGTTATTTCCAATTTCAATTATGCCATCTTCCATGGTAATAGTATTACCAATTTCCTATTCAACTTACCCTCATCAACAAAAAGAACTGCTTTATTGTTAGATATAGTCATAAAAGGCAAAATGAGTGACATTTCCAAAGATTCTTTGTGAAAATAAAATTGGCATATCCGTTTCATTGCCGTTGTTTGTCTTTTCTTCCCTATTCAATTGTGGATAAATGTGAGGGTATCGAGCCCTTGGTCAAGAAGAGCCAAATTCAAGCTTTAGATTGTTCACTTCTAGACTTTCTGTAATAAAGAACTCAGCTACATTGTTTAAACTGCAAATATTTGGGGTCTCTCTTCTAACCTAACAGCTTTAACTAATGCGCCTAGTGTGCTATATATTAAAAATAATCAATAGAGCTTCTTACCATGTGAAGCCTGGAAAAATAGAACACCATCCTTGATACAGTGATTCTACATAAGTAAAGATATCAGCTTCATAAAATCTTGGAAAGAAATAAAATTTTCCTGTTTAATATGTGTTCTTTGAAATCCTCCTGGATTAACATGTAGAAAGTTTGAAGTAATAGATTAACATTAGTTAAGAACAGAGGCTTTTGGAAAGAGTTATTGGGTTCCTTGGATAATTTCTATAGCCCTAATATTTGATGTAATGTTATGAATAACATTCTGCAAAAATTATTCTATAGACACTTGATGAATGTATTAGTTTTATTTTGCAGCATGTAGTGGATAGCGCAGTGTACCCTATTCCCCAGATGCCTGCCTACTAATCTCCAATAATCTGTGTGAACTTGTTATGTGACAAAGCAGGCCTTAGTGATACAAGGAAGTTGAAGACTTGAGATGGGAAGATGATCTAGATCTTCAAATAATTAATTGATCTGGACCTCATATAATTAATTACAAGGGTCTTGATAAGGCAGTGTAAGTGAAGGAGCTATGATAATGTAAAGTGAGACAAAGGCTTAAAATTTTTGTTTTGCTTTAACTTCTGGCCTTTAAGAAGGATGAGGCGACATAAAGAGGCCAAAGAAATAATGCAGGTGGCTTTACAAAACTGGAAGAGGCAAAAGCAGATACCTCCCTAAAGCTTCCAGCAGAAGTATAATCCATCCAGTTCATTGGTTTTAGGATTTCCAAATTGTGTGATAATAGATATCAGTTATTTCAAGTAATAGGTTCATGGTGATAAGTTAAAGGGACAAAAGGAAATGAAATGTACTATGTAAAGAATGGTACCAAGATTAGTGACACAAGTAGTATGCATTTATTATAGATTTTTTCAGATCAAAATTTTGATCTGAAAATGGGTTTAAATGGGCCCTTAACAAATTTCCTTTCGAAGATCTTGGGCTGCCATGTGATTAGTAGCATTCAGATAGGCTTAGTAGTTCAAAAGTCTATAAAAGTGAAAAGCATGCAACCCCTGTCTAGTAATTTATAGAGTATACTTATGCTAATAATCTCAGATTTACAGGTTCGCAATATATTTTAATGATTTAATTGTGTTTTCAAAGTAACATATGGAGTATAAAATTGCATGCTTCAATGTTCTTACAAAACTGCAGCAAAGTTGTCAGCCACTTGCTGAGAGTGGTAGTACACACCTGTACAATCCTAGTACTTGAGAGGTAGAGGTAGGAAAATGAGTTTTTCAACGCCAGCCTTGGCTATAATAAGGAGTTTGAAGGCAGTCTCAACTACCTAAGACCTCTCTCGCATTAAAATAGATACCAGTCAGCCACTGTGTTCTTCAGAGTCTTGATTCACAAGGTCATTCACACTGCTCAAAGTCTTTATCTCCTACACTCAGTCTCACTATTCCTTTCTGCTATTTTTGGTAGCAGTAGGACATGCAGATCATCATCATATGAGCATCTCCATAGTCCTGTTTCAGTGTGTGTTTTCACAGTAGTGACATCTTATGATTTACTACGTATAACTATAATGTAGCCCAATCACAAGACTGACAGCCATCAGCTTTGTTATCTTTGATTTAGATCCAAATTAGAGGTCACCCCCACACTCAAGTAGAACACATTTTTCAGGATGTGAACATTGAGACTACCCTATTTTCTTTTCACCATCCTTGGTATTTAAAAAGCACAATAATTAATTAGTCCTGTCAGCTGGTGTCTAGTGAGATTTGGAATGAAGTGCAGCTTTGAGCTTGGCAGAGACTGAAAAATAAAGTCCATGAGAACATACATATGTTCCTCAGAATACATGTGCTAGAGTGTTTGTAGTAATCCTATTTATAACAACTAATAATAGAGAATATAACAATTTCTCTTCAATAATAGAATTGCTAAATGAATTCTACTACTTCGTTTGAATGTAAAATACACAGAAGAATTAACATTGCAAAATTGTGTTTCACTATTTGAGTGAATACCTAAACTAGGGTTTTATTGCTGTGAAGAGCCACCATGACCATGGCAAATCTTAGAAGGAAAAAAAAATGCATTGGGATGGTTATCAGGTTCAGAGGGCAGGAAGCATGGAGGCAGACATGGAGCTGGAGAAGTAGCTAAGAGCTCTACATTTAGATAGGTAGGCAGCAGGAAGAGAGACTAACATTGGAACTGACTTAAGCATTTGAAAACTCAAAGCCCACCCCTAGTGTCGTGCTTCCTCCAAGAAGGCCACATCTACTCCAACAAGGCCATACCTCCTAATGGTGCCACTCCCTATGAGATTATGGGGGCCATTTTCATTCAATTTATGAAAAGAAAAAAAATAGATAAAAGTCAGTGATGCCAGTATAAGTCAACATAGTGTTGCCTTTGGGTGATAAAGATTGAATAGGAACTGGTAATCTCTGGGGGTTGGGTGCTAGTCATGTTTTATTTTTAATCTGAGAATCAGGTATATGGAGACGTTTAGTTTGTGAAAATGCAGTAGACACATAAGATTTGTGCATTATCTGCTCTCAATATTTTATGTTATATTTGAAAGCTTTTTAAATACCAGCATCCACCCCACCCACCACCCCACCCACCCAACCTCAACAATAAAACAAAACAAAGAAAAGGCTTTGGCTGGCTTAGTGGGATTCAGTGAGATGTGCAATGTTGGCCTAAAGGCATCAAACACTATAGTAGAGTGGTTCTGCCGGATAATCCATTCAAGGAAGGGGACTGGGATTACATCCAGAAGCTGCCTGGGGTTGGCGCTTGGCATATTGTCAGAAGATACACTGTATTTCCCAAGCCCTGTATTTAGAACTCAGTAGAGGTGGCCTTGCAAACAATGCTGTTTATGTTTTCCTCATTTTTACAAAGGACACTTTTGAAAAAGTAAACCACCCGTGGATGAGAAAAATGGATCCCTTTTTACTCCTAGGGACTAATAAACCATTAGTCCGGAATCGAGGAGTCTTCTGTGCCTATGTGAAACCCATCTTGCCTAAGTTCCCGAGGGGCCTGTCTTTTTGTGGGCTGGCCATAATCTGTCAGCTGATGCTAGCAGGAAACAGCATGGTCTAAAATGGGAGAAAAACCCACAAACACTTTCAGAGTCAATTAGGTGCCCCAATGGAGCATTCTGGTATGTGGCTTCAAGTCACTGACTTCATTTTAGCCTTCATGGACCTTTTATTTACTTTTAGGATACCACTTCCCAATGGAGTCCAGAGGAAACAGCAAGCAAATGGCACAAAGCCAGAACCCTCTACTAGTGAGCTCTTTATCTTTCTTCTACAGAAGCTCGGTGCAGAAGCAGCAACTCAGGCTGTCCCTTAAACAGCTTCATTGTCAAAGGCTCAATAGAATTCTCCTTCTGAACAAAGGAAGATACATTTCTTTATCTTGCTAATTAATGCTTAGACTTAAAAAAATATGTTCAGTCAGTCTGCAGCCTGGAGGATGAGCTATCTGAAAAAAAGAAAAAGAGTATTTTCCTCTAGAAGGAAAAAAAAAAAGATGCTGTCGTCTCTGCTGTATGGATTTTCACATCAGCCAGGGAGCTTGATAAATAGAGATTCAGAAAAAAAATCCAAGGGGTGTAGTCTCCTCCAGCCCAGACATCCAGGCTCCATTTGCCATTATGTAGCAGTCCAGTGGGTTGAAATGGAGCAAACGCAGATCTTTGTGAGCTGCACTAAATGTGTGTTGCACCAAGCACTGTTGAATATGTGCAATGCTTTCTGCCTTCGCAGTTATGCATTTTCCAGTCCTCTGCCAAAAGACCAATCATCAAAATATAGTGTGCTGGTGGGGAGCAGAAACAGGTACAGAATGCATTCAAACTTTCTGTCTTCTGGATCAATTCTAAATTGACCCTGCTGGCTTAGGGAACTTGGTACATGGATCTGGAAAAGCTTATGTTCCTGAATAAATCTTTCTGCTTCCCTCTCCCTTCCATATCCCCCCACCACATGTGTCTTCACTTTCCTTTGCTGCTTCTTGTCTTGGGGCCAGTGTCTTTCCACTGCTTTCTGACTGACCTGGCCATGGAGTTTTTTCCGACACTTCTCAGCTTTTGATCATTTGAATAGCTCACACTAACCACAAAACAAGAAAGGGCTCTATTACAGTTCAAGGAAAGGCATAGTATTTAGTCTAGCAAAAAGGTATGGAATCTCTGTGACATGTACTTGTGAAGAATCTAGATCAGTGGTTCTCAACCTTCCTAATACTGTGACCCTCTAATACAGTTCCACGTGTTGTGGTGACCTCCAACCATAAAAGCATTTTCATTTCTACTTCATAACTGTGATTTTGCTACTGTTATGATATAGTATAAGTATCTGACATGCAGGATATGTAATATATGACCTCCAAGGGATTACTACCCACAGGTTGAGAACCACGGGTCTAGAGAAAGAAGTAAATATGGGCTTGTATTCTGTATCTGTTATACAGAAGAACTTTGAGAGAGATTTTTTGTGTGTGTGTGAATATAAAGTGATAAACACAGAAGAAAAGGAGCCATAGAGCTGAGCAAATTTGTCTGTTCTGTTCCACTGGAAAATAGACATTAGTCTATTTGAAGTGGGGCCTGTATTCTGTAGACTCTGTGCTTCTGAGACCCACCATGTTCCCTAGAGTCAACAAATACAGGCTGTATCTGGAGGCATTATGCCTTGCCAGGGATTTCAGGTCTATCTCTGTCTTGAGGCTCAAATTTCTTTTCACCAGATTGCTCTTCTGACCCATTGCTGGTTAAATATTAGCAGAGATTCCCCAGTGCACAGCATTGGTTTAAGCTTTCCTGTTGATTTTCCTCAAAAAAAGCCATCCTGTTTGAGGCATGGAGCTTTATGATCTAGCCCAGCAGCTATGACTAACTCCAGAGAGGAAGTTGAGAGTATTGAGGCACTCTGAAGGAGAAAAGCCATACAATCGCCCCAGAACCGAAACACTGAGGCCACCACAGAGGTGCTGTTCTATGTTTACTAACCACTCCATGTCAATTTTCTTTCTCTAATTACTCATGAAAAGTTTGGTTGCTCCAGAAGACTTTTTTTTTTAAATTTAACATAATTTCTTGATTCTTTGGGAAATTCACATCATTCACCCTAATTCTATTTACCTCCCAGTCACCCCATGTCCTCTTCTAACTCCTGTACTGCCCCCAAAAGAAAATTTGAATAAATAAAAACAAAATAAAGCAATCAAACAAACAAAAACAAGAACAAAACAAACAAAAGTCTTTCTGTTTCTCTTTCCCATCTCTCCAACACCTCTTCAATTCCTTGTGGCATTGGGTCACATACAGTGTGTCACATACCTTTTTGTCCAGTAAGCTTTACTAGCAATTGTTCATTGCAATCAGTCATTGGTCTGGTTCAGGGCCTCTGGTTTCTGGTACACCATCATCGCTTGATCCTCACTGTAATTCCTCTGGAATATCCCATAGTCACCCCAAGTCATGGAGATTCTGCAGGTATTGTTCCGTAGAACTGTCCTTTCATGAGCTCCAGCAAGTCCTAGATGGGGTAGAAGTTAGGTTGGGCCAACCCAAGGTCCTGATGTGGGCCTGGGTAGTAGTTGAGCAGGTAAGTGTAGGCCACTGGGGCCACCCACCTCAGGACCAGCAAAGGGTGGGGCAGCTCTGATTTCATGGTTCCTGTGGTTCCCTAAAGTGACATGGACCACAGGCATCGATACAAATTCCAGTTGCAGCTGGACCACAGACCCATACATGGCCTTCGGCAGCAACTCTTGGGCTGGATGACATCCTGGCTCCAGGTGGAAGCACTGGCCATTCAGATCAGGATGGTTCTAGTGGCAGCATATCCTCCAAGCCCTCCAGACACCACCAAGGCCTCAGGTTGTGGCCCTCAACCCTGAGCTTCTGTGTGACCTTTGCTGGTAATATGGGACTCAGACTTTAGCATAGCCTCTAGCTGTTTTAGGGCCATGGACTCAGACCTGATCCTCAGCAGTAGCTGGGTCTGGTTGTCACCATTACCCCAGATGGCAGTGCAAGCCACTCAGTCCAGCACAGCCCACTGGCAATTTTGCCCTTGAATAACAACCTGGTCTCAGACCTCAGACATCCACATGCCCTTCAATGGTAACAGGATTCTCAGGCCTCAACATAGACCCTAGCTGCAGTAGGGCCACACAGAAGACTCTTATTCTAATACATTCAGACCACTATAACAAAATGTCACCTGTTAAATGACTTATATCTGTACTTGTTGTGGAGTCTTGCAAATTCAGGATCAAAGGACCAGGAGATTCAATGTCTTGTGAGGGTAGTACATAGACTATCATCTTGGTGAGTTCTCATGTTGTATAAAGAGAGTAAAATAGAGGGGAGAAGTAGACAAAGAAGAGAAAGGGATAGTTAAGAGACAATAGGAAAGACTGTTTCTCCCTTCTGGTAAGGAGAAATAAAGTCTTGGCTTTTCATCTGGCTACATCTTGAAATGATCACCCTTGAATTCTCAGAATCCCACTCTCCTATACTCATATACATAGCAGACTCACTTTGATTTCTGACTTATATATATACATATATTTATATATATATATATATATATATATATATATATATATATATTCATTCCTGAAAAATTTTGTTCTCAGTTTCTGTCTCTGACAAGCATCCAGGGAAAGAGGGCACACCTTCCTGGCCTCCCAGTCATCTCCTCCACTCCCTGAGGCCTTCTTTTGTCAGATGTATTTCAGCTACTCCCCACTCAGATTTCTCTGCTCCACAGGTCCAGCCTCCTACTGGAATTTTCCTTTATATGTTCTTTTAAAAACAGTTTTATAAATAAGTAAAATTATGAAGAACCTCTATGTGTCTTAGTCTACATTATTTTTCTTCCCTCTCTACTCATCCTTCCACTCTGGTGTCTACAGGTATGCCCACATGTAAACAGAATTGGGAACTATTTTAGGGCGATGGCTTTAGGGAGCTAGCACTATCCTCACATCATACACTCGTCACCTCAGTTAAGTTACCCAGTGTCCCCATGATGTTGAATTGTATTGCAGAGGTGTGGAAACTGGTATCCAGAAAGGCAAAGTATTTTATTAAAGTTTTAAGTGACAGGGCCAACCATGAATGCTAATGTGGCCTGACTCTAGATCCCACCTCTTAACTAGCTTTTGCTGACATTATTTGGTAGAATCTAGCCTGGGTAGCTCCATCTTTTTCCCCATTCCCATGAGAAAGCTTCTCAAGTTCTGACCAAGTAAACGGCATTGTCAGATATCTCCAGGTTTTCTTTTCTTTTCTTTTTTGTCTCTGTAGGCAGAGATTTTCACCTCTTTTGCCTCATCTGTAGGAATATAAGTTCTTGGAAAAGGTATCCGAAAAAGAAACTTATGAGTGGGCTTCTTCATGCTATAAAATTTCTGGGTCAGAAATGATCTCTGACCTCAGGAGTATTCTGTTCTGTGCAAATAATAAGACAGAGACCAGAACCTAGTCTAGTCATGTGACAACTTACTTTAAAAACTTTCATTTTGGAGGAGGCATTTATGAAGTGGCATAGGAGAACTGTATTGCTGCTTCCTCTCATGCTTCTTAGCACTCTGCCACTTGGCAATGCTCTAAATCCCCAGGGGAGACTTCTGGTCTCTCTCATGAGCTATCTATCCTGTCAAATCGTTTCTTTCCCTGTGGTTCTACTAGAATGCCTATTGCATTCCCTTGTGATTCAAAGTTTTGTCATTTTTTCACTTGCTTTCTCAATTTCTCTTAAACCCTAAGACAACATCTGTCATGCAGTCTAGCATAGTACCTCACTTTAATTAGATGCCCCATCCATTTTTGTTATATATAAATAAAGTTAAATGGATGAATGCTCTTTGAAATTTCAGCATTTTGGCACAGGTTACATGGAGTCCATACTTGACATATTGTAGGTAATTTAGTTACAAAAAAATTATCGACTCTTCTTTATTTTACCTCCCTGGTCCCTTGATTTTCCCACTCCAGACCAGAGCATCCTGGTATAAGGTACAGAGTAGGCAAGAAAAGATAAAGAAATCCTAAAATGAAACCTTGGCATGGAAGCAATTTGCTTTGAATTGCCTCTATACATTAATAACAGAAGCCAGTGAAAGGGCATTCTTCAGATTGAAAGGAAAGTCCTGAGATTAATAGTTCTTGGGTTCTTGATGGATACTGCTTTCTCTATTTTGACCTTGGAAAACAAACACTATCTGGATTTGTCTGTGATCATGAGTCTGCAGAGATCACATCACAAGAAAAAAACACAGAGGAACTGCCTTTGCCCAAGTATCTGGGACTCCAAATTATTAGGGGTCATAGGTAGACGCACCCTGAAGATTGCCAAAGCTGAATATTAAACCTCGGCCAACTTCATGGTAGGCTTCACATATTCAGGAGATTGATAGGCTGCATAGCTAAGAGCGCACCTTGGTTTTGTTTATATCCGTGAGTTAAAAGCCTAGCAGGGAAAAGCCTACTAGAAGAATTGCTGCTTGGTCCTGAACATGCATGTTTATTAAAACTTTGAAAGCCTAAGTGAGAAGGGCAACTAGAATCTGACTGTTGACATTATGTACTCTTGAACTGGACCAATAAGCATTGCTTCAGTCACTCTGAGGAAGCATGAGGGGATTTCCAGTTGGCATTTGCTTTAGAGGTTGAGTTAGACAATGTGGCTCACAAGATGCTTGATGAAATGCATATAACTCAGAGCACCTTTTTATTTTCTTTATGAACCACACTGGGCTTAATTTGATGGACAATAGAAAATGCACTCAATGTCATGGCCTTTCATTTCCTGGAATATCCACCATTTTGTTACTGCTACATTAGAAGATAAAAGCCTAGATTTAATCTCTCAGAAGACTTCCATGTATCATCTTAATGATTGCTATTATCATTACTGCTATTGTTATGAATAATACTCTTTCCTGTTAATCATGGAAAACTTTAGGGAGCTTGGAGGCAATAGTGTTTATCCTGAAAACATAAGGACATTAATTTGATACCCAGAATCCAGGTAAAGAAAATCCATGCATGGTAGTACCTACTTTGAATCCTACTACTAAGAAGGAAGATATATGCAGAGGTATGGGGCTCGCCAATGTGTCAGACTATCCTGATGAAAAACCCTGTCTCTCGTGAACCTCGTGAACCTCGTGAGGAATGGTGCCTGAGATTGACCTCTTGCTTCTACACACATGTGCACACATGCACGTGTTCCTCCCAGTATTGCATACCCACTTGAATTTTCACTCCCACATATACATATACTTTTACCTCCCCTCCCCGCAAGAAATTTAATTTTGAGACGGACTGGTTGTATATACCTCTAATTGTAGCACTTTGGAACTTGAGGCAGAAGTATAGCAGACTACTTAAAAAGACAAAAAGAAAAGTCTAATATGCATGTAGAATTAACAATGAACTAGGAAAAGAGTACAAAGACTTTAACAAAGCGACCACTCCCTGAGTTCATAAACATTGCTCCCATCCCCAGTCTCTATCAGGATCCTAATTATTAGGGAGTCTTGAATAAACAACCATCCCTCTATGACTGCCTTTTGTTGCCTCTTTTCCTGTCTAATTGAACAAAAATAAAATCTCTGTACCATATACCCATAGTTTGAATTCCACTGCATCCCTTGGCAAATATGACAGGAGGGAAAAGTTCAATTTATGTTTCTCTAGCTTGGAACATAAAATATCTAGAATTTATGATTTTTAATGTTAGGGACAAATGCAGAGTCTAACAGATGAAACAAGAATCACCGCTCCAGAGGTGGAAAAGTTTCTATCAGAGACTCTAATGGACAAACATTGTAGGATATGACATCAAGATAACTTATATAAGCTATGGTGGCGTTGTTTTCCTACCACCTCTTGGTCTGTTGTGCAAGAGCACTGGGGAAGGGAGGACTATGAAATCTTTGCCTGAAATAGGCTTGGAGTGTGGAGGTTGACATTTTAAAGAGGACTTTGCCACATGCCCACATTATTTTTATAGATTTTTATAGATCAGTCTGTGTTGTCTAGTTCTGCTTTCAGTTAATACCCCATGAATAGAAAGTCAATAAGTTCTGCTAGCTATGGTAAAATCAAATGTCTCTGAATTTTTACTGCTTTTCTCATTATTGACTGACTTAATTTTGATCAATTTAAGCTAAGATTGGAATGGAGTTGACAGGTAAGAAGAAGTGTCAGAAAGTGCTTGGAATGTCTGTACCCTAGTTAGTGGTGCCCTGGCTTTGATTTTTCTTACATATAATTATATAATTATGACTTATAGCATCATACTTTGATGTTATAGACACAAAATAGAGTGATTACCAGGGTTAAGCAAATCAATATATTCTACATTTCATGTAATAAAATGTGTATGTGTGTAAAGTGACTGCATCCAATGTCTACTCTCAGGAAATGTCTATTGTAGAGTACATTATCAACTGTCATCTTTACATTGCATGTTGCATTTCTAGACTTATTCTTCATAGCTGGGATGGTTGACCCTTTGAATTATATCGACTTCTTTATCTCCAAATACCTGTCTCTGGTAACCAGTGTCCTTTCCTCTGTTTATGTGTGTTTGACTTTCTTTTTCTTCGTTAAGGGTGAAATGTCTTTTGACTGAAAATAGACTGTTTTCTCTTCAATTTTGGTCTCTATGTATTGATACATTGCTTGTTTATTCATAATGTGCTAGTCTTCACCAATTTACCACATTGATAAATGAGATTTAGGACATCTTTTGACTTCCCCGAGTAGAAGTTTAATTAAATGCCTAATTACATGTTATACATGTAATCTGACATGGTAATGTATACTTCTCTTTTACCAACAGTGTTAGAGTTATCTGTACATAGATATTGCTTTGGACCTTTTAACTTACTGATTTATCAATAGGGAATTTTTATAAGGTACCATTTTATCGACAACAGATGGTTTATTAAGTAAAAATCAGCTTTAAAACAAACATGTCACAATTATTTTATTCGGTGCAGCAGAATTCCTACTGTTGATGAACTCCTAATTGGAATTGGGTTCTGGCAAAGAGTGAAAAACAGAGACATACTGTGAGGATAGAGTGCCAAAAATAGCACACTGATCAATACAAAGGACCAGAGCCTTCCCACCTTGTGATTCCTTTAGGAACATTTTCTTTTCTTTCATATGGAAGAGACCATTTGGCCTTAGTACAACAACATCTTAGGGGCCATTAGTTGGAAACATGCAAGGCTTTCTCTAAGTTGCCATTGTGTAAAGATTCAGGATTACGATGACTTCTACCCTGGGTGTGATAGAATCAACAAAATCCAAAGCTCAACTGCCCTCATTGCTTGTCTTCCACCCCCAACCAGTACCCAGAAAGACCACCACTGTCCTGTTATTAGAACATCCCCACTGCAATGGGATGAGTGCTGGGATCTGAGCTAAACAGTAGACATACATTATCTCAGTGAATACCAGAGAACCCTGTGAATCTGGCTAAACACCTGGTTTGCAGATGGGAGACTGGAAACACAGGGTGGTTAAATGACTCATTTAAGTCAGGCAGACCTGATAAAATTGTGTAAATTTCAGGTAAGATCCAGGAATATATACATTATTTTGATACAAACTTTAAATAGATCAGTGCTCATAAGCATTAGAATCATATGTTGAAACGGCAACTACAAGGCCCAAGAGTTTTTGTTTAAAAAATGTGCCCCTAAAATGTGTACAGAAATTGAAAACTTTTATACAATACTTGATCAAAAAAGAAGCATGGTTCAATTTGTTTTATGTGGTGATTATATGGGTATTTTCTGTACTGAAATATGACTTGTGGAAAATGTAATGTAAAAAGCTGCTACATAGGGAGCACAACAGGCAATCTATGGGAAAGTAATCATGAGGTAGTGTTTACATGTTAGGGAGGAATTTAAAAGCATTGAATTAATGAATATAATTTCTGAAACACCATCTTCAAGCTAAAAGCACTGAATGGATGGATATAGTTTCTGAAAATCCATCCTCAAGCCTCTCTGCACTAGTTTCATCCTTTAAAGATATTTAGAAAAGTATTTATTCCACCTGTCCATTACAAAATGTGTGCCTTTGAAATTGCCAGCCAGAAAGCCCAGGACAAGCCAACAATACTTAGGGTACTCTTGGCTGTAGCTTCAACTCTCATAGCAATATGTTCAGAAAAAAGTGTTGGAGGTCATGTCAGAGCTGCTATCTAGTATGGAAAATGAGACAGAGTGATTGATAGTCTACGGAATAACTTCACATGGAAGAAAGATAGACGGACTTAAAATCTTTCCTTCTATTTTTGTCTTTAAGAACCCATATTCTCATCATTTGTGTTAGTTACCTTCCTTCCATTCTTCCTTCCCTCCCTCCTTCCCTCCCTCCCTCCTTTCCTCCCTCCCTCCCTATTGTCTTCTTCTGCTTTTTATTTTTTTCTGAGACAGAATTTCTTTGTGTAGCTTTGTAGATGAGGCTTGCCTCGAACTCACAGAGATCTACCTGCCTCTGCCTCTCGACTGCTGAAATTAAAGGCATGCACCACTACTGCCCAGCTCTTATTTTTCTATTACTATGACAAAATACAATGGCTAAGGCAACTTATAAAATAAAGTTTGGGGGCCTATGGTTCCAGAAGCCATAGAGTCCATGACTATCATGGTGTTGAATATTGCAGCAGGTAGTCAGTCTTGGTGCTAGAGTAGTAGTTGAGAGGTTACATCCTTCGTTATAAGTAGGAGACAGAGCTAGGGATGATGTGGGCTTGTGAAACCTCAAAGGCCACTCACAGACACATCTCCAACAACTTACACCTCCTAATCCTTCCCAAACAGTTCTACCAACTGGGGACCAAACATTCAAACATGGAGGTCATTCTCATTCAAGCCACACTGTCTTTTGTCAAGGTCTGCCAACACAAGCCTTGCTCGTATCAAGATTATGAAGCAGGCTATCTCATCCATCCAATGAAGTGGATTTAGAGAGGCCTTGGGAGAGACATCTCTATCAAGTTGCAGGAAGAAGAGAAAGAGAGGAGAGAGAGAACTATTTCTCTGAGGTTTTAGCCCTAGATCAAGAGATCATTTAGGTAGATACTGACACCAAGGAAATGCTGAAGCTTCTGAGCTTGCAGATAACCCAGGCTACAGTTAGGGTAATTTTCAAACTACCACATGGAGCTATTTGAATCTCTTCTGTTCTATAATACTTTCACTCAACCTGGGGACAACTTAATGAAAACAAAACAAAACAAAACAAAATCCCACCTCACCATTCATAGTGTCCTGGCCAGGCAGCTGAGGCTACTCCAACCTACAGTGACAATTTGGCATTTGTAGGCCTGATGCTTTCCTACCTCTCTTATTTGAAGAGTATATTATAATGCACCTTCTTGGGCTCTTTCACTAAAATCTAGAAATATGTTGGGGTATTAAATATCAGGGAATTGTCTATAACCTCTTTATAGTCCCAAACAATAAATAGGTATTTCCTGGAAAAACGTAAGGTTTGGAGCCACCTGCATCAACACATTACTCAGCCTAAGTAAAATTGCCATAGGTGAAGAAGTTTGAACCAAAAAAAAAAAACAAGTTTTCCCACAAAAGTGCTAGAAGCTAGAAAATCTATGTATCTATGTTCAGGATGGCATCATGGTCAGTTTGTTAAAAAGATACACTTCCTATCTTGTCCACGGTCATTTTGTCTTTGCATAACCTTCTCTCTGTGCACATTTGGACAGAGAAAAGGCCAAGGTGAACAAATGGAGGAGTCAAAAAGGAACTAACTCTCTTTATTCTTCTAATGAGGCCACTAATCCTGTATGCTTAGACCCCACCCTTTTGATCTCACTTTACCTATGTTACCTCTTAAAGGGCACATCTCAAAATATAGTTCTATTGGGGATAGCACTATATAAAGATAGGAGCAGTGACATAATCCAGTCCTTAGTAACCATCATACATCACTTATGTATGATGGTTTAAGCATGACCTAAGTTCAAATCTCCTCAATCAGAATCCTAAGGTCAGACCAGAGAGCTGGGTAAATACTTCAGTTAACTCAGATGGCAGCTGGTGTGTTGGAACCACTTTGTAGGGTATACGTTATCTGTGCTAAGCTTACTTTTGTATACTGTTAACTTTATTAGAGTTTTTATAATATCCAGTGTTATCCATTAGTCCCTGTTTCCAGTTGCTCTTGGTTCAAATAGGGATTTCTCCCATTCATCCTAGGTTTGTGGGCTTCCAAACTTGAGTGTGCACACGAATCAGTGGCAGTACTGTTAAGATTCCAATTCAATAGCCCCGAGGTAATTCCTGGAAGACACAGTAGTTCACTTTTCTGTATCTTCTATTTCCTGGTTACTGCAGGGTGATCAGCTTCCTCTGCCTTCTGATGCTGCCATACCACAGGCCCTAAGGTGATATAGCAACCAACCATTGTCTGAAAACTTGAACACTGTGAGCTAAAATAAACCTTTTCTATTTAAAAGTGGATCAGCTCAGGTATTTTGTTAGAGCAGTAGAGAAAGGACCCCACTTCTAGCAAACTGCTAGAAGATGCTTCTTTTCATCCATGGACCACATTTTGAGTACCATGGTGCTAAGGTCAAACCATATTTTTAAACTTGAAATGACTGTCTTTAATTCATGGACAACAAATTCTAATGTCTGTACTTAGCCAGGCCAGTATGTAACTGTAAATGTGAAAAGCAGTCAGGAATGAAATGAATCTAGCCTGGTATAAACAGCCAAATGCATATTTTCACAAACACAGTGTGCTGGCAAGAAGCCTCCATGGGAAGCCACTGGTTTGCCCCTCCTATGCTTATGTAGCTTACCATTTTCAGCATTTGTTTTTCTCCTCTACCCACTTTATGGGCTTTCAAATTTCAAGCACATTTCATTTTACTCTTCCTTTCTCCCCTTAATTAGTACTACTCGGGCTTGCTTTCTATGCATCTTCGGGGGTTATTATTTAAGACTATGTGTCCTTTGTAACCAACTGTGATGTAAGTCTTCAAAGGCAGGAGCTGGACTGTGCTTCTTTGTTTCCTCTCAGCAATGCTTAGTGCAGTGTTCAGCTCACGCTGGGCACTTGGTTACTGATGACTAATTGACTCACTGTCAACACTAGGACAGTACTTCAGGACAGAAGCGAGTTCAGTGTGATAGCTGAGATTGGGCGATAAGGCCCACAGCCTATGTGACCAGCATACTGTTTCTTCTGGTTTGAAGACAAGCCAGAGGCTTTTTGTTCCCTTTAAAGAAACATTGGTTTTCCTCAATAGTAGAATAGAAGCCAGATTTATTTCACTGCTATTGTTTTGAATTTAGCAGGATGTGTTGTGTTTCAGCTTCTGGTCTTGGATGATCTGCTATTTTTAGTCTTCATTAAATGAATTGTTGATATGTAAATATACAAGTTGCTATGTAAAATTGCCCGATTTTTCTTGTGAACTTTCTTTCTGCAGCTCCTGGGAAAGTATTATGCTATTTCCTCTCATTCAAGTATATTTTAAGTACTTGGAGCTAAATTGTGCTAAACCAATTGTCAAAACTTGGGAGAGTATCATAAAAGAAAATTGATAATGATAAAATCAACCCATTTGCATGGTCTCTCATTTATTTCTTTGTATGCAAATGTATGTTTGTAGCATAGAAATGTGCACACATTGTGTTATGCGTAAAGATTCAGCTGGAGTTAATGGCCGTACATAGGGAAGAACTATTAGCAAATTAATTAAAAACCTGTCTTTTGTGCTATTGCAGAATTAAGTCAGTTGTTAACTTAAAGAGAAACTCATTTTCTCACTGATAATTGTGATTTGTAAAATATTCACCAACCTCCAGGAGTGAAGATATTTCTGCCCAAATAAATAAGATATTGTAGATGACTAGTCAAGCAGACCAGTGTAAACATGAGCTGAATCGAATATCTTTTGATTATGCTTCCCTGCTTCTTCATTGAGTCAACAAACATTGATTGATTACAGAGCTTTCTATGTGCCAGACACAGTGCTGATAAACAGGGGTTTATATTAGTGCCACAGACACCCGTGGTTCTTGCCTTCTTGAAACTTTAATTTCAAATTTTATTATCATTTGTATTTACATATTACAACAATTAGAAGTTTTCCATGTCATCTTAATCTATTTAAATACTTTTACTATTAGAAGATATCTTGAAGTGCTATTGAATTTATTCTGTCATCTTCTGTGGAAGTGGTGTGGTACACCAGATAATTTGTGCTCTATGAATATGTCATGGGTACTCACTTTTTCTGTGCATTGTCACCTGACACTTTTAACCATAAGCACCTGTGACTTGTGGCCTACATTCTCTCTCTGGTATCTGAAGTACATATAGTATGTACTAGGGAGTTTACATGATCCTTTCTCACACCATCTAAGTAGCCCTCAGAAGCAATTAATCTGGGCTCATAGGCACTCACAGCATCTGGACTAACAGCCAGGAAACCCACATGGGTCCAACCTAGGTCTTCTACATATGTGTGATACCTGTATATCTAACAAAAGGAGCAGGGTCTTTCCTTGATGCTTTGATTGGATTGGAGAAGGATAGTCCTTATACTGGTTTCCCTGGCCCAGCCTTAATACATGGGGAGGTGCTTAGTCCTACTGCAACTTGATATGCCATGCTTTGTTGACACCCATGGGAGGCCTGTCCCTTTCTAAACAGAAACAAAGGAGTGGATTGAGTGGGGCAAGAGGGGAGGTGTGGGAATGGGAGGCTAGGAGGAATGGGAAACTGTGGACAGGATGTAAAATAAATGAATGAATTTAATTAATAAATAATAATAAAAGAATGTGTGGATAAGCCTGACCAGCTCCCTGTACCATCTCATAGAATTATTTAATGGGTGTTTAATGAGGGCTCACAGTGAATACAACCTGCTCAGTCATGCACCTCAGTCTATCTTTCTTCTCTCCACTGCCACACCTAGATGTTTTCTTACTATTCCCTCCTAGGACCATCTCTCTGACACATTGCTTACAATTCCTTTATTGTCTTAAGGTTGGGTCCTGGAGAATCCAGTCTATGATGCGCCAATCCTTGGATATATAGAAGCACATGACAGAATTGTTCATTTAAGGGGGAGACAAGAACAGATTCATTTGAGATTTGTTATATGAAGTATAACTTCTGAAAAATATTTAATAATCTTATCGTTAACCATATGAGTGGAAATAATTATTTAAACACATGTATTTGGAGAGTCCTCTATCTTTGAAGAAACTGAAATTGTCTTGCAGTTTGGATTATGCAACCTGGTAATTTTACAGTTTTGTATATTGGAGTTTTAAGAAGTCAGTTAGTACCTTTTATTATTATGACAACTTATGTTTAGCTTAGGCAACTTAATCATTCTATTTTATCTTTCTTCGTCCCTCTCCTTCCTCTTATAGCCTGGATCTACATGGAATAGTGGTAGAGTGTTGGGCCAGGTGGTTACAGCGTAGCTTGGAACTCATCTCTCTTTTTGTCAGTTCTGTGTTCCTTTCTCCCTGCACTAGTTTCTCATACTACAGTCTGTGTATGTTTCTATCTGTCTTGAGTGGAAGCTTGCCCCTACTTTTATAGGCCTAGTGTTTGTTACAAGTAGGTTTTTCCTGCCAGCCCACCTGGCCCCGCTGCCATGCCAGCCCCCAAATAACACGCAGGGACTCTGTATTTGATAAAATCCTGTTGGCCAGGAACTAATTTGTTACTGGCTAACTCTGTCTTAATGATTAACCCATTTCTACTATTCTAAGTATTTCCATGTGACTCATCTTACTGGCCAGAGCGGCACTGGTGTCCTACCTCTCCACGCTCTCCATGACTCCATGTTGACTACTCCTTACTACTTCCTCTTTCCTCCTTGTCTCCTATCCCCGCCTATCTTGCTTTCCCATTGGCCCAACAGTGCTTTATTCATTAACCAGTATGAGAAACATATTTACAGAATAACATCTCCCATCAGGTGTCTATCTAGCATTTCCCATTGTAGCCTCACAAACCCTTTTCTTACAAGTTCTCTCTTCCTTTTACTAGTGGTACGTCATCTAGTTTTTGTCAGACTTATAGTAGTCTTGCCTATGAATAATGTAATATGAGAAATGAAAATAGATGAGCAACAAAACTATTGGGCCCCTGGCAGGACCTGAAAGAGGGAACATGAAACAGGTACTACTTTTTATACTTGTACATTTTATGTAGGTATATCCAAGTTTATCTATCATTCTCATTCTAACTTCAGTTTCTTTATTCATCTAGGCACTTGTATATGTTAACTTTATCTTAGGATTAGAGCCATAGCTCAATTAGCAGAGAGTAGAATGGTTTCCCAGTATGCATGAGGCTTTTTGGATTTAAGCTTACCTGTTTTCTTCTCCAGCTACTTTGTTTTCCTTTCTCTACAAATGTTTTGGTTCAGTATGTTTGCCCTAGGTTTGGACTTCAGATCTCTGTCTTATTTTTATTTTCTATCTTATGTATCTACCTAGCTGCTTGTTATGAAGTTTTTCAGGTAGTAGGTGTCTCAGTTACCTTTATATTGCTGTGAAGAGACCACCATTACCAAGGCAAATTATAAAAGACAGCGTTTGTTGTCACGTACAGTTCCAGAGGGTGCGTTCATGACCATCATGGTGGAGAACATGGCAGCAGATAGGTAGGCATGGTGCTGAAGCAATTGCTGAGAGCTTACATCTATCTGGTTGACAACTACAAGACACAGAGAGGGGGTGAGGGATGGAGGGAGGGAGGGAGGGAGGGAGGGGTGGAGGGAGGGAGAGAGAGAGAGAGAGAGAGAGGAAGAGAGAGAGAGAGGAAGAGAGAGAGAGAGAGAGAGAGAGAGAGAGAAGAAGAAGAGAGAGAGAGAGGAAGAGAGAGAGAGAGAGAGAACTGGGAAGAGTGTGTTACTCCTCCTGAAGGAAGAAGGCCACACCTCCTGTTAGTAGCCAAGTTCTTGATCTGTGACTGTGATCTTTCTTCTAATTTTAGGCTTCTCTGTAATATCACAGGACAGAAAGCCCTTCCCTCTGCTTGGGATTTTTCCCTTCATACTGAGATCTGCTTTTACTTCTTGGGATGTGTGTTCCTTATTTTGCACCATGACTTAAAATGCTCTACTGTTGACAGACCGATGAAAATGACACAACCAGTATGCTCCTATTAAGGGATCAAGTTGACAAATATGAGATTCCCCAATCCTGTTTACATTTTTATTTTGAAGAATAATTATGTCTTTGCTTATGTAAGACCCTATGCATTGAATTGAGTGCAGATGTCAGAGCAAGAAAGTGTTGACTAAGACTGGGTTCTTGCTGTGAAGTGCAAGATGCAGGAAATTCTAGCATATGTGCAGAAATCCAAACCCATCATTACTGACAGGCAATAATTACTTTAATGAAGTCAAGAGACTATTTCAAATAAGCTATTAGACTTAACAGGAAAATGGTAAACAGAATCCTAATTAATGAATTTTCAAACTGTACTTCCTACCTTCATGGAATAATATTAGTTGAGTCCTTATGCTGTGATTTGTATTGTGCCAGCTATTTTACATATGTTTTTTTTCATTTTGTTTTAAAAACTCTGAGGGAAGACACTACTATCATTCATATTTTCCACATGAGAACATTGAGGTGCACAGGTCAGGAAGTTTGCCCCAAAGTCACACGGGTTAGTAAATGGCAGATCTGTATTTCAAACACAGTCTAGATGGACTCTCGAGCCTTTTGTCTTAACCAGGACATACATAAAATAAAAGCACTTCAAATGAACATTTGCTAGAATGTACCAATAAGAATATGATAGCCACAGACTAGAAGAATTTAAAGTGGGTCTAATCATAAGGAAACCACAAAGATATGGTTCAGTGTATGGGAACCACAAGCAACCGCATTGTAATAACCAAGGAAAATATTGTTTCCAAGCTGAAGGGACAAGACAAAGGAACAGTTTTTGCGATTCAGGAGGGAGTCACATAGATGAATCCGATTGGCTTAGGGGGGAAGCTAGATGAATAAGTACCTGACTTTATTTTTTCTTTCCTTCTGATATACTGAGAGAACCCAGTTGTTAAGGTCAACCTCAGTTGGTTGTACAAAGCAGAGTGCAAGAGGAAGGCTGATGTCTCTAGAGAGACAAACAGGGGGTATCTGTCATACCATGTATCAACAGAATGTTTTCATCTACCAGTGGCCTCTAGAGAATTCTAAGTAACTTCCACAATTTTCAGATGAGAATAAATAAAACCTTCACTAAATGGGATGTTTATGAATTTTTAAGTGATTTTAAGTGATTGTAGCAACATTATCCTTTAATGTCACCTGAGCACCTGATAATAGAGTCAATATATTTTATGCTATTATATTTAAGTCATAATTGCCTTGTTTAAATTTGTAAAGGTATAAGTTTTCTGAAATTGATAGTTCTGTTATTATAAATGTTTCTAACATCTTCCCAAACTTCGTTTCATTTACGACACAACAATTTCCCATTTCTGTCAACAATATCCATAGCTGGAAAACAGGACTCATCTTTATTATATCCACCTTGGCATTGCCATCTGAAAACCAACCTAGTCACTGATTACAGTTATTTCATTCTCTGATTTAATTTCCTCTTGTAGCCGTTCCATTACAAAATTCTCATGTAATAACAGAATCTATTCAAAACTCAGAAGTGAGCTTAACAAATATGTGTTGATTACTGACTTTGTGCCAAGGACTATGCTGTATACATGTGTGGGTGGGTGGGGGGCACTTGTGTATGACCAAGAGAGAAAGTCTTTGCCCTCATGCCTTCACTTCTTAATGGAGTTACGGGCAGGTTTTCCCCTGCCAGTCTGGTTCTGCTACCACGCCAGCCCCCCCAATAACATGCAGAGACTCTGTATTGATACTGTGCTGTTGGCCAGTTACTGTCATTGTTTATCCGCTAGCTCTGTCTTAATGATTAACCCATTTCTACTATTCTAAGTATTTCCACATGGCTCATCTTACTGGCCAGAGTGGCGGACCAGCATCTGCTCTCTTTCGGCTCTCCATGTTGACTCCTCCTAACTACTTCCTCTTTCCTCCTCCTAGTCTCCTAGCCCGGCCTATCTTGCTTTTCTATTGGCCAACAGGGCTTTATTCATTAACCAGTATGAGAAACCATATTTACAGAGTAACATCTTCCATCAGAGGAAGACATAAATAAGATCATAGGCAAACTGAAACCTATGGTGACAATTGCTATAAAGAGTGATAAAAGGGGCTAAGGGAATAAAAGAGATTGGCAACTTAAGTGTTTTAGAGGTATAGTTAAGCTATGTCCTGTACCACAAAGAAATAATCAAAGAAGTATGTAAGGACAGGAAGGGCACTTGAAAATAAACCTTGAACTGGAAAAGAGTATGCCATTTCAGTTTAAGTGTAGCAATTTCAAGGACAGCCAGAATAGCAAGATGGAACATAGGTGAGGCAGTAGTAGGGTTCAAGAGCAGAGTCCTGCACAACATAATAAGGCCATTTGTTTATTTTAGCTTCGTGTCCCTGCTTGTGCTTTTAAAATTATTGTTTGGTTTACTATGTAGAATATTAGCCTGTACAAGGAAATGTAGGGTATGTCAAAATAATTTTAAATGAAATTCAGAAGATGCCAAAAGAGATTATCTAGCTTTCTCTTGCTAGCTTTGATTTTCTGTTATTTGGGGTGCTTTACAGCTCTATTGATGAAGGTCAATTTGTAGGTTGGAGAATACACACACACACACACACACACATACACACACACACACACACACACACACATTCTCCAATGATTATAATTGTGGCCTTCTTAGATATTAACCCTGATATTTACATTTAACTTAAAACTCATGTTCTAAAATTATCTATACATAATTAGTCTCTCAAAGATTAAAAATCTTTCCTGATTCTTATTTAATTAGTGAATGACTAAGAGTCTTAACATTTCTATTATATTTTCTTAGGAGAGTCATGAGTTTCCCTTTTTGAATATTCAACTTTAACAGATAGAAGGAGGTAGTAGACACTGATTCCAATAGCCAGGTGAGCTGTGTCAATATTTAAGACTATCATAATGCTAAGAGATGTTAATGGAAAGGTTGATTCCTTAGAATTTGGAGGATGAATGGATTTTTCCTGTTCTGATTGATGGACGATTAGGTGAAGAAGAAGCTAAAACATCTCTGGGTTGTTGGCCTCATTTACTAGTAGTAAGTGCCATTCAAATTTGACAATTCAGTAGGAAAGCTCCAATGTGAAAATGTTTTTGGAATAGGGAGGGAGTGGGGAATTCAAGTTTCAGTTTTACATATGTTAAGTCGAAAGTATCAATCAGTAATATATGTGGAAATGTTAAATATGGTGTGGGATATCTGAGTCTCTAACTCCAGTGGAACTTACTGATTAGATATAAAGATTTAAATGTCACAAATATTTAGGAGGTAATCACTTTTGATGGGAATATGTTAGTGTAGTCACAACAGAAGTCATTCTGAAGGCTCCTTAAACAAGTGAAAACAAATGCCATATGATCCAGTTATTCTACTCATCACTCTAAGGGTTCTGAATCTGTCAGTACACCACAGAGCTAAGTTATACCTGCCTGTCAATGGTGATCATAGAACTATCTTCAACAGCCACAGTACCAATTCCTTTAACTGATGAGAAGTAAAAAAAAATGTGTTGCAGATACATAATGAGATTATATTTTATTTAAAAAGATGCAATAAATACATTTTTGGCAAAATTGATAGACCTAGAAATCATTCTATTAAGTGAAGTAAGTCAGATTCAGAAAGACAAATAAAAAGTGGGACATGTAAGTAGAAGGGAGACTTTTAGGGAGGAAGGGAGACTAAGGAAATAGGAGATGGAGACACAATACATGGTAAAAGGAGGCTGGGTGTGGTCTAAGTGCATTAAATGTATTTGTGAGAAGATCATGATAAAGCCCATTATTTTGCACAGATAATGCATGCTGATAATAAACAATAGTATGGGGGGAGTATTTAAGTGCCATTTAAAAATCTGAGTTGTGGACTCTTTATGGGAATTTAGATAAATGGAGATTATTATTAGGCCCCATTATATGTTCAGTAGATTTGCCTAGCAAATTGGTTTTTCTACCACATGATTTTGATACTAAGAAATAGCAACTTAGAGGAAGGATTGGAAAACTTTTGTTCATAAAGTACCAGATAGTAAATATTTTAGGCTTTCTGGGCCATGTAGTCTCTCTCAGCTTTGTTGCTATAGAAGAAAAGCAGCCACAGACAGAAATGGCTGAGTATGGCTGTGTTCCAATAAAATTTTATTCATAGACCTGGAATTTGAATTTCATGTAATTATCACATGCCAAAAATATTTTTCTTGTGACTTTTTCCCAAAGATTTTAAATGTGAAGATCATTTTTAACTCATAGTCTGTACAAAACAGGCTGCGGGCCAGATTTCACCCATGGGGTGACCTCGTGACCTCTATCTGTAGTCTTTCAAGGATTATATGGAAATATAGTATTAAAATTTTACTTTATTCATACTATCTTACTTTATTAAAATGTTTTACTTTTGTAATTTTGAAACTTATTCTCATGGCACAAGCATAGAACTTCCATATTCCAGCCACCATTATGTGGCCTTTATACATATTACCAAACCCATTAGCTTAATATTAGTTTAATAGTTTTCTAGTGTCACTGTGTCGAAGATGGTAAAACTGAGATATAGAAAAGTTGAGTAACTCACCGATGATCACACAGTTGGTAACTGACAAAATAAAAAATAATCTTTGTGATCTCAAAATCTGTTTCTGTTTTGCATAAACTAGACTAGTTTTTCCCATGAAACTCTCATCACACACACACACACACACACACACACACACACACAGACAGACATACACACACACACACACAGACATATACTCACTCATGTATACACACATATAAACACACCCATACCCACACATAGGAACATACACACTAACATGCATGGATATACACAAAAACACACAAACACATACACACAGAAGACCCCACAAACATACATACACATTGTACATTATTATTTTAAAGCGTGTTACATTTGAACACTTGCTTTAATGATATAAAGATGTGTTGCTTTTGTTTATGTTCCATTTGTTTAACTCTGTGGAGCTGTGATTTTTTGCTGGTGTAAAACATGTGATGGTCTACTAAAGAGCTGAACAGCCAATAGTGAGGCAGGAGAAAGACTAGACAGGGCTGCCAGGCAGAGAGAATAAATAGGAGTGTGACAGAACAAGAAGAGGAGTTCATCAGGGACCAGCCACCCGGCCACCCAGACAGCCACAGAGTAAGATTGAAAGAAAGATGCACAGAAGTAAGAAAAGGAAAAAGCCCAGAGGCAAAAGGTAGTTGGGATACTTTAAGTTAAGAAAAGCTGGCAAGAAACAAGCCAAGCTAAGGCTAGGTGTTTATAAGTCTCTGTGTGTGATTTATTTGGGAGTTGGGTGGCGGGTCTCCCCAAAAGGCAAAAGAGCCCAAAGAACAAAAGTGAAAAGCTTAAAGAGTAAAAAACAACCAACAACTACACATACACACATGAAAACACACAAACACCCCCTACTTATCCTCACACAATACTCATAAAAATACCCATACACACACACACACACACACACACACACACACACACACACACAAATATAAGCATTCCCATATCCCCACATATAAACACACACACAAAACCACACCAACACACAAATACACATTAAACAAATACAAATAACCACACAAACACACATTTACACATGAAAACACAAACATATAAACACACACATACACACACATAAACACACGCAAGCACACACACAGTACTGGCTAAGAAGTACAAAGATCTTGGTTTGGAATGCTGGAGACCAAGAGGACTGGTGATATATATTGAATCTGAAAGATGAAACCTGAGATCTACTGTTTCAGTTCACAATCTACTAGATGTAGAAATGCCCTTATACATACATCCACAATAACATGTAAGCAAATATCTGGGTATGTGAGCTAAAAAAAAATCATCATAAGCACCACATTTTATCAACTAATCCTCTATTTGTTCTCTGTGCTACTGGGACACATTAGTGCTTTGAAACTGAAGTGTAGCTCTGACATTGAGATGCTGATAGACTTCCAATCACTGAAACTTTCTAGGTCGGTTCACAGTGTACCTGTAGTTCTGAGCTACTTGACTATATTTTGGACTCTTAAATGTGTTTGAATCTTTAGCTTTGGAAATTTATTATTTATTTATTTTGACTGAAAAAATTTCATACAATGTATTCTGATCACATTTCTCTTCCCCCAGTTCCTCCCACCTCCTTTCCCACCCAAATCCATGCCTGCCTTTTCCCCTTTCTTTTTAAAAACACAAACAAAACAAGACAAAACAAACCGCCAAACCAAGAAACACCACCTCCCCCCACACAAAACCCGCCACAAAAATGGATACCAAAATCTACAAGCAAAGACCAATAAGACAAAAAAAAATGCCCAAGCAAGGCAATATGTGACAGCCTACAAAAATCCCATGAAGTTTGTTCATGTAGGCCAGCTCCTTCTGGGCATGAGCCCTACCCTGAAGTGTGGATAGTATTTTCAGTAAATCTCCTTTGGAGTGAACTTATTTTGCCATTTTTCCTTTGTATGTAGGTATCAAATGCTGCTACCTTTTTGGTTAGGGGTGGGAGCCTGCATTTTCTTTTATACCAATCAACTCTGCCAGTTAAACTCATCCTGGTCTTAAGAAACAGGAACATTGTTGACAAATATAAACATGTTGAACCAGTTCCACAACAGAGCAACTGGCTTTCAAGGAAGAGTAGAAGTCTGGATTTCCTCATTATTCTGCCTAAAGGGAGACATACCTTAAGCTGCTTGCCTGTTTTCCTTGCTCAGTCAGGATTTCTGCTTGTTAAGTGAGTGCAATTTGTAATTGTATTTGTTTTTTCATGTGCTGTGTTATGAAAGCAGGTGAATTTGTGAGTTAAGCTATGTTGAGGTATATGCACTTTTAATTGTTTTCTCTAAATCCTTTTCTTATCTCTGATCCTATCCTGTTGTGTTGTTTAAAGCTATGCTGGTAGGAGGGCCAAGAATGGTTAGTAGGCAAAGGTCAGCATGCAAGGGTAGGGGCTGGAGTCCTGCTCATCATTGCTCTCCTCCCTTGCCACTGGTTTATGGCAGATGGGGAGAGAGGTGCTTTGTTGCCAGGGTACAGTCAGAACCCCAGAACTGTAAAGTCAGCAGCAGGAGGCAGGACCAATACTAGAGAAGGTAATTAGTCTCAGCCTGAGATCTCACACCTTCACTAGCCAGATTTCTCTGTGTACTGGGTACTAATATATATATGAATGGCTGAGGATACACGCAGAGGAGGCGCTGCAATTCAGTGTGCTTGACATAGGCTGATTTGAAAGAGAGATCTGTGGTTTCACTAAAGAAGTCAGAGGAGGGAAGAAGATGGTGTTTGCAGAATCGCAAGCAGGGGAACCCTGTCAGGGAACCTGAAATCAGAAAAAAAAAAAAAAAAAAAAAAAAAAGAGTGGCACATCCTGAACTCTGAAATGCTCTGTGTGTGTTGCATTTGACACACAAACACCCACACTGTCCTTTGCAAGGGCTTGTGCCTACCATTTGTTCTTACATCCCCAAGGGAGCTGGGTTATAAAGCACTCACTGAAGGCCTTGACTCTAGTGGAGCTGAGGATGCTACCCAAAGGTCTGCGCCAGGGATCCTACAGGGTGTTGTTTGAATAGCAAAAAGAGAACTGGAAAACAATAGATGCCCAACAATAGGGAATGGGGTATAAAGGAAGCATTTGGCACTATGGAAGAGAAATGCAGGAATTGGCATATAAGCAACTATGGTTTCTCTAAAAGGGAACTATTGCTTTAGTTTTCATTTCTCATAAGGTGTCAACATAAGAAAAGCTCACAGATCCTTTGGGCTGCTTGTTCTCTAAGGGAAATGAATTATTTAGGAATGTGATGAATAGTTCATCAAACCTCCCTCCAACAGTGTTGCTGCTTAGGCCCAGAGTAATTGCCCAGGAGCAGAAGAAGGAGCTGATCCTAGCCCCAGTGATCCTTTCTTCTCTCTCTGGAGGGGGTCATGCATAGGAGGGTGAGGATGACTGCCTGGGGTGGATCTTTTATCTCCGATGGGAAGAACCAGGGCAGAAAGAAAACCAGAGGTCTTTTCCAGGACAGACCTGCAGGAGGAGCCAGCGTCCTTCAGTGGAGGAATCAATGCTACAAAGGGAGGGCTCCTTTATGGGAGTGCTCCAAGGAGACAGAGAATCCCAATCTCCTGTCCTGTAGAGAAGGCAGCAGGTGCTCCCAGGCCATTTCAGCCTCTGTGTTCCTTATTGCAGGCCCTGGGGGCTTTGGTGTCTGTACAAGAAAAGGTTATCTAACAGAAGAGACATGTGATGCAGCATCCAGCCACATAGCTGTGCTTCCAAGCCTGAACTCTCTTCCCATCATCTCTCCCTCTCCCCCTCCAACTCTTATAGCTACCCATTCCTGCATACTTAATGGGAATGGTCAAAGGGATAGGCCCAAATTTATGAAGTCAGATTCCAATATGAAAAGGCTGCATCTTTTCAGAGGAAAACAAAAACTCCTTAGCTATGATCGGAGTTTAGAGTTCATGAAAATATTGTCAGGATTGGCAGAAGATAAACAAGAACGATTCCTAACCTTAATCTAAGTCAATTGATGAGGTGGAGTGACAATATAATGCAGTGATTCTTATTTGAGTTTAAATCAGGGCTCTACTTCTAAGCTGTTTAATGATGACTTCTTTGCATAAACTCCAGAGCCTCAGTTTCTTCTCTGTAAATTGGAAATGATAGTATATTTTAATAGGTGTGCTGCCCCCACCACCATAATAGGTTTCTTTGCCTACACAGTAAGCCTGATCAAGCCAAATTGAAAAAGTACAACAACAGGTTTATCTGAGCAAAGCAACTCCTGGGTTGTTCTCCAGCTCCAGAGATTGAGGATGGAGAAGGCTCACCCACAAACAAAAGCAAGGAGACTTCATAAGATATGGGATATAAGATACAGGTATAATCAAAGGTGAGCATGTTAGGTAGGGACTTGAGCTGCTGATGACTTCAGGGGAGGAAGCTGCCTTCGCCTCCAAGAATGCAGAACTGGGCGTTTTGGACCTTCCCTTTGTTCAGAAATTCTCTGAGTGGGTGGGGTTTGGAGAGACAGAAATGAGGCTTCTCAGATCATGCAGGATCAAGCTGGAAGTTTCAACCAAACACTTATCTCATAAAGATATTGTGAAAATTAAATATGCTGACTTCAGTGAAGTATTTGGCTAATAATAAACAATGAATGTTAGCGTTTACTATGATTAGTATGATTATACACATGGCATAGATCACAAAGGAAATGGGCAGATGAATTTGGCTACGAGGAAATGTGATCCTTATTATTCAAGAGAAATAGCCACATGTCCATGTCAAACATCCAAGTTTTCTTCTAGCAATGGGAAGCTTTTCCCTAAAAGTGCTATTGCTATGCTAGTGGCCACATCTGTCTTCATTCTTCAGTTGATTCTGATTTTGTTCTTGCTTTCTTGTTCTTGGTCCACCATGTTCTTTTGCCTCAGCCTCTGCCTCTCGATGATTCTTCCTCCTCCTTCCCTCTTTGCTTTCTTCTATCTCTTTTAGGAGATTGCTTTGATACATAAACTGTCAGCTTGTTAACAATACAGTTTTTGACAGAGTCGCACTATATGACCAAGCCCAGTTGACTACAGCTGCATTGACTTCATACAAAGAAGAGAAATTTGGCTATACATATGCACACAGAACAGTAACTGTCCCAGTTGACTTCTGTATTTCCAAAAGGTTTAGAAAATCATTTAGTAAATTATTTCTAACATGCTGCCCACACTCTCTGTGCAAAACCGCGTCAGTCATTTTCCTTACAGTAATGGGTGAATATGAGAAGTCTGACAGGCCTCGGTACAGAGTCGGTACTGAAGTAACATGATCCCTTCCATGGTTTGGCATTGTGTTTTGCGTGGAAAATGTTCTGAGCAGGAACACATTCTGCTTCCACATAAGTCACTCAGGTTGCAGTTGGGGGCCACCATGAATCAGAAGCTCAGAGAAATGATTTTGATGGGAATGGTTGCTTGCTCTCTGCTCGGTGCCACAGTGTGTTGCCTGTGCTGACAGGCAACATGCTTGCTGGTAGCTCAAGAGTCAGAGGAAGTGCAAGAGGCTGCATGGGAGAAAAGAAGCAAGATGTCTGTGTCCGGGAGGCTTCCAAATAGCCACTAACAGGTTTCAGCAGTATGATCAACCGCTCGTTTGCTTGATGTTTATACCTCACATCCATATAACTAGGCAATGAAACTACAGGAAGAAAACCATGGACTCTGCTCCCAGGGAGCTTACTGTGTAGTTAGGAAACAGGCATATGAAATGATTCTAAATTAAGAGGCAAATACTGGATATGTCTGGCAAAGTGTTGTAGTGGGTCCTCCATGCCATCTGTCTTTAATTATCTGACCAACTTCATGTGGAAAAATGATTTGAAGTGCTTACTTTAGTTGTTCAGGACCTAACTAAGAACTAAGAATAACAATAATTATGCTTTGAATGCTGGATGCATGCCTGAAACTTTATACACAGTGCTTTGTTTAATCCTTACAGTACCCATGTTAGTCTCCGTAGTCTGGTTCAAGATTAAATGCAGCAGGAAATTCAGTTTCTACAGAGAGTGAGACAACCAGCTTGTAGAAGGTTGCTTTATAGTTCGCCCACAAGGCCCTTCCTAAGCACCTATTGTGGGTAAGGGAGGAATGAGAGAATCTTCCCATTCCTGGTGAGCCAAAGTTTTGTAGGTTGGATCTCACTCATATGATATGGCCTAACTTTAGTTTCCTCCTAAAGACTATCTCTAGGAGTAGGTGCATTGTGGGATCGGGCTCCAATATAGGCAATTCTGTTCTGGGCAGTAGTCTTGTGTCTTAGGTGATGGTTTAACCTTCGGTATACGTTGTCTTTGTGTGTCTTTTTTTCTGTGGCACTTCCCACTCTTCTGGGTGGTACATCAGTTTTTACTTGTCTCTTCGTGTATGGGTGTATATGATCCATGTGTGCATGAGGGCTTCTACCCATGTACTAGAAGAGGATGCCAAGTATGTTTACTCTTACACTGTCCATCTTATTCCCCTGAGACAGTCTCTCACTTAACCTTGAGCTTGTGTTTTGCTTAGGCTGGTAGCCAATAAGCCCCAACGATTCTCCTTTCTTTCCCTCCCAGTGCTGGATAGCAGACACACATGATCATACCTTATTTTTTTTTTTTTTACAAGATAAGATAATAGGGGAAATAGCATTATCTGACATGCACTTGTTACAATTTTGAGGGTCTTTGTTATTCATATGTTTTAGTTTTTATGTCAAAAAATACTGGGTAATTCTCTCTCTTATGTGGTAAGCTATTTAATATTGACTTGGAGTATCACGGTTGGTTATTTCCCAACCAGCATATTTAAAAATATTACAAGATGTGTTTTTTCGCCTGTTAGGCTTGTTTAATTGTATAGAAACACAGTTTGTTCCTATATTTGGTCTAGTGCTATATTGGGTGCTAGAACTCCAAGCTGAGAATCTCATGTTTGAGCAGCAGGCACTCTTTCTCACTGAACTCTCTCTCTCTGGGGCCTAACATTTTAAAGAAGCAACATTTTAAGATAATACAGTTCACCTCAATAACTGTGTTAAGTAATGATCAAATTCTATAGAATTCTATACATTCTTGGACTATGTAGAAAGCTGAACTGGAACAATGATTTCTGAAGTACACCACTTAAGGGGAGTGGGATTTAGGGTACCAATAACCATGCATTCCTTTAGCCACAGACACTCATAGCTCATCTCCTGAAACATAAGACATTTATTGAATATTCCCTGTATTATTGGAACTTCCTTGTATTCTTTATATATTCAACCATCACAAGAACAACATGAGGCAGGTACTTTTATTACCTCCTTTTTACAGATGGCAAAGAAACAGGCATGGAGAAGTGATGAAATTTGTCCAAACTCATACCTGCAGAGTGAGTAGAGGAGATGGTATTTTAACTCAGTTGCTTGGTATGGCAGTGTATTTCCAATAAGCAATAAGCTTCCTGCCTTCTCAGTTTTATTAGAAATACAGGGTTTATTGCTGTGATACAGTTTCCTCCCAGACTGAAACATTTAATCCTTCAGGGAAGTCCCTTAAGGCAGAAGGTAAACAATTCAAAATAGCTTCAGGAAGTCCCTGAAACTGACAAGATTCACTACCCCTTCCCTCTCAGAGTAAGCAGTAAAGAAATTTTAGAGCCAGTCTCAGAAGAGCCAGGTTGCAAAGAAGACTCTTGAGAGCAAATCAGCTCTCTGGAAGAAGTAGAAACCAGCAGAGCTGTCTGGAAGAGATTTAGACCAACTGAAGCACCTGGGAAGGACACGTTTCAACCTGTTGAGCTGCCTGCAGTTTGCACAGTGTTCTCTAGGTTCCCAGCTTTTGTGAGTTGTCACCCATTATGGGGTGGGCTTTGGTGATGCAGTTGTTTCTGTAATTTCTGTCCCTGTAAGTAACCTTTCACCCACATTCCTGTAAGTAACTCCAACAAAACACACGGGTTCAAAAACCAGACTTTGGTGTGGTATTCATACACTCTTCAGTCATGGGCCTCCCCATCTGGGGTGAGTAGATGTATGTGTTACATCTCCCTAGGTAAAGTCTTGTTAATGGATGAGAGTGATAGGGATCAGAATTTTAACAAATTATTATGTGTTCTAGAGCTTTTATTCTGTAGTTTGAGTTAATCAGGAATGCCATGTGATAATTTTGGTTCAGCTAAGATACAAAAAGCAATTTATGAATATTTTTTGAACCATGTAATTCATATATTTTATAAAACTTAGTCTTAACTACAAATGTGTGTGAGGTAGATGTTTGTCAATATATTTTGTTTGTATACATCTGTATACATATATAAGGTCACATAACTAAGAGGTAGCAAACATAGCATCTCAGGTCTGTTTGGATATAGGATACTGCTTCTGTTATCACATCTTGTGGCATCACACATTAATGCCACTTCTAACTTCAGTTAGTAAATGAATTTGTGTAATTAATATTTGGGTTACTTAGAACTACTAGTAACTTCTAATAATGATTAATTATTTAAATGGATAGTATAGAGAGTAGAAAGGACTTTTGAACTTGTATGGGAGCATTTCATTTTACTTAATAATTTTAAATTTTAATCAAAATATAATTACACCCATTTCAGTCCTACTCTCCATTCTTCCTCTGTTCCTTCATTACTTTCTTTAAAATTCATGATGTTTGTTGTTTGATTTTTATTGTTGCATGTATGAATCCCTAAATATACAAAATAACCTGATGTGATATGGGATATCCTTCTGTATGCTGTGAATATGTGTTGCTTTTATTGGTTGATAATTGGACAAGGTCAAGAAGAATATAGCTAGGTGGTAAACCCAAACAGATAGAGAAAAAAAGAAGGCATGGTCAGAGAGATGCCATGTAGCCACCAAAGGGGTAAGATGCATGTGGTAATAGACAGGCAAGGAGAAAAACTACAATAAAACACCAGAAGCTGAGATAAATGTACATTATAGGTGAGTAGAATGTGGAAGTAGAAAATTTGAATTCAGTTTCTTTGTTGTTTTTTATTTGGTTTGGTTTTTTGCATGCAAGGTCTGTACTCCTTGAGGAATATGCCAACAAACCTCTCTCTGTTTCATTGTAAGCCATGAGGTTACTTTTCTAATGAATTCTATAAATATGTCTGTTTTGAGTTAGCATATAGTCATTGTATAAAATGATAGTTTCCTATGACATCATCAAGTGTATATATTATATTCTTTGATTTTATTCACCCTCCTTTAGTATTTTTATAACTTCCATTTCATTTTCCTTTGGTTTCCTTCTACTTTCTAAATAGGAACCTCTGTGGCTCAACTCTGTAAAAAAAATTGTCTTTGTTTTTAACCATCTGTAAGAATGTTTTGCCTGCATGTATATCTGTACACCAAGTGAATGCAGTTCCTGCATAGACCAAATGAGGACAATAGATTCCCTAGGACTGCAGTTACTGATAACTGGCAGTAAACATGTGAGTGCTGAGATCCAAACCAGGATCCTCTGGGAGAGCAGTCAATGTTGTTAAATACTGAGCCATCTCTCCAGCCCCAGGTCTATGTTTTTGAAAGTCTGGGATTCCCATATATGAGAGAATGAATGAATCTAGTCTTCTGCTTCTGAATTTTGTACCTTAGCTCATAGTGCTTAGCCGAAGCCTACAACACTTTTACATATTAAACGTAGGAGATTCATCGATCCCATTTAGCTTGGATATAAATGAAATTGAGTTTAAATTGACACCGTTGGTAAAATTGTTGAGTGTATAAACCTAAGGAGGGAGTCTTTCAGGAGAGGCTCTCCCCTAGTAAACAAAGGAGAAGCCAAGAGTAATATGGCTTGACTGTGTAAGAAAGCCTCATTACCAGAGTGGAGGGGATAATCACTATGCAGTGCATTTGACTATGTCTAAGATTTGTCTCCTGTCCAAGACTGCTATGAATGCCAGTCTCAGTACACTGGAGACAAAGAGGTACCAACATTAAGACAGCTAAGAGCACTGGCACTTACCTAATTCTGTAAGGCACTAAAGCACCAACAGTACTTCTGTATGTCTCTGATGGCCAACACTGAATGACAAAGTCATTTTGTTAGTAATATGGATTGAACACCTGAATTGTTCAGAGGCCAGTGTTTAGTTTCTTGCTGAGTAAGCCACATGAATTTTTATGAGAGAGGGGATAAAAAATAAGGCAAGAACATGTGTTTTATCAGGAAGTGTCAAACGGAAGGGGATGTGCATAACATTAAATAGAGGTACTCATAGCCAGAAGACACTGAGGTATGTAATGACTGCTTATAACTCTGTTACAGGCAGATCAGTTTTCATAACTTCCAAACTGGACTGATATCACTTCCATGCACCAGTGTGGGATAGATTAAATAAGAAAAGGTAGATAAATGAATATAAAATTTGTGGCTCAACCTGTCTGTGTTGATTTGCATGAGAACGGCCTCCATAGGCATGCATATATATATATATATATATATATATATATATATACATACATACATACATACATACATACATATATGTATGTAAGTTGGTAGACTGTTCAGGACGGACTAGGAGGTGTGACCTTGTAGGAGGAGGAGGAGGAGGTGTGTCACTGGGAGTGGGTTTTGAGGATTCAAAGTCCCATGCCAGGGACACAACCCCCCCCACCTCCATCTTGCTAATAAGAGGTAATGCTTCAGCACCATGCCTATTTCCACGCTTCCATCCGTGATGAACATGGAGTAATTCTCTAAAATTGTAAGCAAGCCCCCAATTAAATTATTTCTTTTATTAGTTGCCAGGGTCATTGTGTCTCTTCATATAAACAGAATAGTAACTAATAGTAACACTGTCACTCCAGGGCATTGATAAACAGAAGATTGTTTGTTATTAGTGGCAGTAGTAGTAGACATATAATGTCATTGTTATTTTATAAACGTTATTATCAGCAACTATAAATACATTATTTTTTCAGGGCAGTGGTGTTGCATCCCTTTAATCCTAGCAGTTGGGAGACAGGGAAAGGCAGATCTCTGTGGTCTATAGAGAGAATTTTAGGACAGCCAGAGTGCTTACACAGAGAAATTTTGTCACTAAATAAATAAGTAAATAAAACATTATTTCATGTAGTAATGCATATGACTAGGGACAGTCTAGTTGTGGTTATGTTTGTTTGATAATACCAGTTTCAGGAACTTATTCCATGTGTTCTTCTTATTCCAGTTTCGTCAGGGAGTTGCTTTAGAGGAGGGTTTCTATCACATAAAATTAAATATTTGATATTGAAGAGAATTATAGCCAGCTATGTTGATCAGAGAGCCTACCTGTCATCAGAAAGCCTTGTGCAAGCCTCCATCTCTGGACCTTACTTTTTTAACCTGTGGGCTGGACCACAGAAGAGAGTCATTTGCAAGCAATATTCCTGAGTGCAATGAGATCATTGTTTTCCTTCCTAAAGATGGCTAGTGACTAAGTGCTGTAGTTTGCTTGAGTTGAAATCAAAAGAGAGGGGAGGGACTAGTGTAGAGAATGATCCAGAAGGTCTATTGTAGTAGACATAGTTTAGATTCTGTGGAAGGTAAAAACAAATAGTCTTTCTCCAATACTTTGAAGCAAGCAAATGGTCTTAGACTCCACACTAAAGATGTTTGCCATCATGAGTTTTTAAAGCCTGGGCACATTTCAGGACCTATTGAATCTAGGTGCTTCCCATTGATTCACATCTAACACATCAAAATGATGTTTTGCAAAAGAGATTTGTTATACTGAATCCCATTGAGCTGCTTTTATTAATGTTTTAAAGCAGTTTTCTCTGAAAGGATTGAAACATGAGTGCATTATGATGCTTGCTGCATCAGAAGGCCAGAGGGTGCCAGAATAGTCAGAGGTGGCCTGCATTGGCTTGACTCACGGAAGGTGACTTGTAATCTGGGGAAAACCAGAGACTGTAGATAACTGTACATGGAATGTAGTAGAACACTGGTGTCCAGGAAGACATGTGACATCCCAAATAATTAAAACACAATTCAAGTTATAACATCCAAAATTAATAAATTCTTCAGACTTTATATTTCTCAGTCTCTTAACTTTTATTGTCACAAACCGTTTTGGTCACAGAGAAGTTGCTTGACTGAAATGTTACTGTGGCCAGGGGATGAAGAGTAGCACATACCTGTTAGAAGAATAACAGTGTAAAAACCATAAATAGCAACTAAGGTTAAATGACTAACAGTCACAAGAAACACGTAATTCAGCAGTCTTCAGAACAGATGTCTCTGTGTGAAGTTGGGGAGTACGTAGAAGGCCTTGGTGAGTGGTAAGTACTTTGAGAAATAGAGCACGTAGTTTTCTTCTAAAATCAGTTTTTTAAAAAAAAATCTTTAAATACTATGTGACTTAAAGAAAGTCCATCAGTAGGACAAATCTCTACACATGTCTCCTGTTTGCTGAATTTTGCCCAAATTCAACACTGTCAGTGAAGGCTGAGAACTACAAAATGACCTGTCAAAATGCACTGAGCCAGGAAATGGCAGAGAGAGACTTGAACTTCAGCTTTCTGACTGGAGAGACTTTAACTCCAGTGCCTTTTGTTGTTGTCATCACACTATGCTGCTTTCTTGGGCCAAATCTTATAAATCAGGAAAAATGAGAGGCCGACATAGGAAACTAGTGAAGGAAACACAGAAGAGCACTAAATCGACAGAGGAGAAAGTATGACAGAGTGGCCTGGGCATTAGAACTGAGGAAATGCACTCTCGGGGCAAGTCCATCAGCAATTGAAGATGGTTGAGAGCAGGTGGGCTGTAGAATCATTTTTGGACTGGACATGACAAAGAAAACTAAAGAGTGTATAGGGAAAGACATGAAGACATCCATCCCTCTGAAAAGTTAAGTGAAACAGTCTGAAATGAGCAGTTCATCTAACATTGGCTACACTTGTCATTTGAGTTACCATTTTAAAACTGCATCTAGGCCTCTCTAAGCTAAGAAGTAGAAAGAATATCGGTATTCATCTTGGGCTTCAGTTTTAAGGAATGCCATGCATGCACACATGCATGTGTTCTAGTGTGTGTAAAATTGCAAATGAAATACTAGCCAATGCCTGAGGTCAGAAATTTAACAAACAGGAAAATAAATTGCACTGCACAAAAATATATCATCACATATAAAAATATACACGCACACACACATGTATACATACATACATACATACATACATACATGCATACATACATACATACGTTTGGCAGACAACTTCTGGGGAAAATTGTGCCATCACAGGAATCATAGTTCTTATTTAATTGGTATCTATTTTTTACCCATGGATAGAAGTTGATATTATGCACACCTGTAATGAGCCATTTCAGGCCTCTGCTTTACTAGATCTATGTATGATACTATTTGGGGGTAGATACTACTTAATAATATCTCCAAATAAGCAACTTTCATCTTAGTCTAAGGAATAATAATGTTGATATTTCATGGATACTATCTTCTATGTATGGGGATGATGTGTTCAAATCAATTCATTAATTGAGGTTTTTATATATAAACTTTTATTTGAATCTCTAAACCCTAGGATGATAGAAGTTGATAATTTTGTTCAGTAAGTTTTTTTTTTCCTGCTGTTGTGTGGACTTTTTCATATGGCCATCTTTTGGGCCAATCGTGCTTTTGACATCATTCCACCATGACACTTCAGTTCTAATGACTTGGTGTAATTTGGATAATCATTTTTCACCTTCTTAATCATTACCAGACAAAAATTTCTTTTCTTCTCTATTCATCAACCTTTTGATCTGGAGACAGGTTGCAGGCATCTTCTTTCAGGGTTCTCATCACCTTTATATACTCAGATTTGCTTTCTCTTCCCTTTCCATAATGAGAATAGAAACAGCCTAAGGAAATAGGAAATATTTGATTTTTCAGTAAGCATGTTGTTCAACACCTCTATTATCTATCATTTGCAGAACGCAAATTTTCAGCATGCAAACTCATAGACTCCATTTTCTGCTTTTAGTCAGTCATAGCCCTCTCCAGGAAGTGAACAGAGAAATGTTTCACTGATGGAACTGTATGGAGAGTACTGGCTTTTGTCATATTGGCTGGTCTACCAAGATAATGGTAACTTCAAATAACATTATCCTTCTGTAAACTCTGTGTGGGACTGGTGAGATGGCATAGCAGATGAAAGAGCCTGAGTTCAGTCCTTGAAACCCATGTGAAAGAAGGAGAGTACCGGCTTCTGAAAGTTGTCCTTTTACCTTTATATGTGTAACCACAGGCATGGAAAATAAATAAATAAATAAATAAATAAATGAATAAATAAATAAATAAACAAACAAACAAATAAATAAGTTAGTAAGTAAATACAATCTTTGTGATTTTAAATTGTCCCTAATCCTCACCATCTGTATGTACTTTGGGTTCTCAAAGACTAAGAGTAAGTTTCTCTGGAGTTTATACTATCACCCTTGTTTCTAGAATCTGCCAGAGTTCTGGCATGTGACAATAGTAGCAGTTGTCTGAGAAATAGGCAAAGCAGCCTACAGGGTGGTAGTTGGACAAAAAGAAGTCTTCCTTTGTATTCCTCCCCCATTAGTGTCTACTTCAGATTGCTCTGCATACATATGTCAATTAATGAATACCTTTTTTTAAAAAAAAAAAAAAGATGTCAGGGTTTATATTTTTATCCTTTCCAAAATCCATGTTGAAATCTAACTAATATTGTGACAGTGTTGCAAAGTGTCTAAATCATAAAAGCTTCTTGAATGCCTGGCCTACTGGCCTAATAGTTATCATAAGATTTGGCGACTCAGTGCTTATGCATTCTTTCTGCCCTTCTTCCTCTTCTCTCTCCCATCTCCCTTCTTTCTTCCTTCTCTCCTTCCCTCCCCTTCCCTGAGTCTTTTTGCCTTTGTACTATATGCTTGCTCCTACAATGTTATAACATAGAAAGAAAACTTTTAAAGGATGCTAGCACCTTGATCTTGGATGTGTCAGCCTCCAAAACAGTGAATTAATGCATAAATATTCATTATAAATTTTCCATCCTGTGGCATTCTGTTGTAGCCACGTAAAATGAATAAAGGAATAAAATAATCCCTTACCACTCTGAAGATTCACAATGTTTACTATCTGGCCCACTTGACATTTCTAGCTGGGCATCCAGATATCATTGCAAGTATTTTCAAATCTGATTACCAACTGTGTGTGCACATATAAATGTATTTACATAAGGAGGTAAGGTCCAGAAGGGATACAGACCACCGACAGAGAGAAAGAAAAATAATCACTTAGGGCAGCCTAGTGTGTAGGGCAATCAAATACATTCAGTTGCAAAAAACAAATAAGCACCCAAATTATGTATATAAGAAACAGGAAGAAATGGATTCCTAGAGGGATGAAATAGAAAGCTTGGCTTTATTTTCAATAAGAGAAAGGTTTTCGGGAGAAAAGAAACTGCAGATGTTAATTTGCTCTTACTACCCCTCTCTTGCTTTCTTCCCAACCCACCTCCTCATCCCATGGTGAGAAATAATGACCATGTTCTGCACTTGGAAGATTGGGTAATGAGAGTCATGGTGAGAGGAAATGACTTCCTCAGCTAATTGTCAGCAGAGGTTGAAGGACCCACAAGTAGTGGCTCCCAGGGTGCTCTCTTATAGTCTTCCAAAGCAGACTCTGGCAGGTTAACTCAACTGGCCAGAGCCCTGTGGTAAGAAGAGAGAAAAAAAAAAGCAATTCTAATTTGGGCCAGATAGATTTTCTTTGTTTCTGTATAACAGATTAAAAAGCAGGACACACAATTCATCTCAGCCCAAGCTCTAACCCAATCCCCATAAAAATCTCAAATCCTAGACACAGGGTCATAGGTAGGTAGGCTCCTAACATTCCCTGTAGGCTAAGACCCTAACCTTGATCATAGGCTGAATCTTGTCATGAATACAGTCCTTAAACCTTAGTTGTTGATTAAAGCCTGACCAAAGGCTACTTGGGTCACTGACCCTCATAAATGTGTTCTGTGTCATCAAAGGGATGAAGAAAGAAGGAAAAATGTTGTAGCATAGCGTATTTCTATTACTTATAAGAAAAGAAACATGTTCTGCAAATGGGACAGGCATAACCTGTCTTCATGTTAAAAACAAATGATCCAAACATGTCTTTGTACTAAAAGCAGAGCGAGAATGTTTTGGAGCACAAGTATGAGAACTGTTGCCCCAAGCTTTCAGATTAGAGGCTAGAGTAGAAGTGGCAAGATGTCTTTGAAACTGTAGCTACCATTCTTTTTGTTTGTTAGGCTGGCAGCACTGCTATTGTCTTGCACCCACTCTTTCTTGTTTAAGGTAACAAGGCTAATGGCCGTAAGAGGCATTTTTGATAAGGGCACATGGCACTGAAACCTCTTTGTCGTCTAAATTTTTGCCCTACCTTTGCCAAAGCAGCTGAAACCTCCACAATTATACATTTTGCTGTCATTTTGGCACTTTCAATTCTGGTTTAATTGCACAACTTATTTGTGAAATGTCAGATCCTTAAGTTCTGGGAATGCAATTACATTTTGGAAAGAAGTCTCCAGTAAGTTACCAACATAATATTTCTAGGATTCAAAAGCATCCTTAAGTTGTGAAAATACACGTGAATATGAAATTTTTAACTGTAAAGTGGACCATTTTACTTTATAACTCAAAATATTTGATGAAAGTTTAGAACATCATTCTCAACATTTGTATATACACAGGGAATAAGTTGGCAGCTAACATTAGATACTCAAAAGGCAGTCCCATCAAAAGCATGGGAAGATAGGATATTTCCTTCTCTTAGGCAGTTGTTAGGTCTTAGGTAATTAAATTGTGGTTTGTAGAAAGCCTGGTTATTTCACATAACACTGGCCAGAGACATACATATAGCCTGTTCAGAATTTCTGGTTGGAAGTTTCTCTGTCTTTACAAATATTTTTCAAACCTACCTTTCTCATTTTCAGTTGACTACCATCAATAGGAAAGGATAAAACTTAGATTTCTGGAAAGGTTGAAAGAGATTGTAGACAGGTGCCTTCTATAGTTTTGGGGTTTTTTGTTTTGTTTTTTTGTTGTTTTTTGTTTGTTTGTTCATTCTTTTCTGTATTCAGTTCAATCAGGGTTCAGCCAATGTCATCTGTGTCACCATGGAATTGGAACTGTTCACTAGAGTCTGGTGGATTCAATAGTGTGTACATACCTGTTTACTATATCTCCCTCTCTCTAGGAATCTTTAGTTCCCAATAGGTCAAGAGTAAGGAGTAGGAAGGGCCCTCTGAGTCCCTTTGCTACACAGCTGACTGTTACAAAGGCATGACTTGCATTGGTCTAGTAATAGTAGACCAACTACTCTGAGTTCATGATTGCCACATTGCACTATGGTGATACATTATAGCACTTCTTATCTTATAGCTTCTACATTTTTCTAGACTCTCTTTTGGAACATTTCTAGAGCCTTAAGTAGTTGGTAAAATGTCTTTTGGGGACTTGAAAAGTCTACTGTCCCTTGTTCTCAGAACCTTGTATAGTTGTGGGTCTCTGCATTTACCTCTATTCACTCCAAAGAGAGTTCTCTGATTAAGAGTTGGAGTAACCTTTGTAGGTAACATAAACGTTTAGAAGTCAGTTTGATTCAATTTCTATTTAGCTAAGCAGGTGCAGTAGGTTTTCCTAGGGCCTAATATCTCCTCAGTCATAGTTTTTATTATGTAGTGGACCTCGATTCCCATTAGGGAGTGGTTGGTACCCCCATAACATTTGTGCCACTGTTATGCCAAATGGCATGTTTTGCCTGGCAGGTTGGCATTTTATTTCATAGAGTTCACAGCTGGGTAAAAACACTGCTGCTCTCTCACACTTACCTCCAAGCAGTCTCTATAGCATTATCTGTCACTATCAGGAAGGATGTTCCAGCTTCATTTCTCTGTTTCAACATATGACGTAGGTAGTGGTTTCTGCAATAGGGTCTTATGAAAACGTTCTGGTGGACAGCAAAGAGAAATGGCAAGAGTCTGTATTATCTGAAGGACTTCTATAACCTCCCTGAACACTCCTATGTAGATTTCATATACTTGACACTGGACTGTTTTTGGTTTTGACCTGCTACTACTAGGGCCAGTATTGTCTAGCATTTCAGGGAATCTGTCTTTAAATTCACTTTTATGTATATTAATTGTGTTACTAAATAGTAGGTGTCTATGTGACTTTTTCATGTCTCTTCATTTTGACTAAACTTTCCCTGTTGTCTGCTAATAATCTATATCTCACCCCTTCCTGTTTCAGTACTGCGGGGGAAAGTTCAAAGATTTTTTTTTTCTCTTTATAAGTTATACAGTCTCAGATATTGAAGTTAGACTAATATATGTTTAATTTGATTTAAATTTAAGTTCTTTTAAATGTTTGAATTATGGACTATATAGCACACATTTCAAAGGTATATGTTAATGCTTTTAAAATATATATATGTCTGTGTAACCACCACAAAATTATAAAATAGAACATATCCACTTCCCCAAAATTAATTGTTCTTTCCTAGTTAAGCCTCTATTTTTCAGCCCAAGGCAACCAGTTAACTGCTTTTTGTTATGATGGATTAGATTTTTCCCTTGATGCTTCATATTAATAGAACTAATTGAGTATAATGTGTCCTTTAATTATTTTATTTCCATATAAATTGTCCCCTCTCTTGTTGAAGTGTAATTGACAAATAAAAGTTGCATAAATTTAACTCGAAAAGTGTGATGATTTGATATATGTATACATTGTGAAATGATTGTCATAATCAAGCTAATTGGCACCTCTATCGCCTCACATAATTACTGTTTTTTTTTAAACTTGTGGTGAGAATACTTAAGATTTATTTGCTTAGAATATTTTTAGAATAGAACAGGATTAACTATAGATGCCTTACTTTAGATCAGATCCTTCAAGTTTAGCCATATTATAAATAAAAGTTTGTACCCTTTGACCAATATCTTTGCTTTCTCTTATGTTCTTTATCCCCCACACCCAGCCTCTAAAAACCATTCTTTTAAACAAAGTGATCAATTTAATTGTGTAGATGTATCATACATATGTGTGTCTGTTGTGTGAGTATCTGTGCTTTTGTGTATGCTTGTGTATATCTTCAGAAGCCAGAAGAAGTCAGTGTGTGTCCTGTTTTACTCTCCACCTATTCTTTTCAGGCAGATTCTCTTCCTAAACCTGGAACTTGTGTTTTGTTTTATTTTATTGTAGTTTGTTGTTTTCTGCTAGGCTGAAAGCCAGTGAACCCCAGAGCACAGAGATCTCCCTGACTCCTTGCTTCAAAAGCTGGGGTTTGAGTCATACACTAGATGCTTGACTTGCTATGTGGATGATAAGACCCAAAGTCTGATCCTCATAATTGCACAGCAATTGTTCATAACCATTGAACTTTCTTTCTAACCATGTGTTGGTTCACCTTTTTAACATTGCATTTGTAAGTGTTACCATGAAATACTTGTCTTTCTATATTTGGCCCATTTCACAGAGAATGTTCCTCAGGTTCATCTAAAGTGTTGTGAGAAAAATGCCAAGTTTTACAAACCCACCTAGATTTTTTTCTTTATACTTTTTCATCACAGTTTCTGCATCTTATCTGCTAGAGGTAATGTTTCAGTGAACATGAAAATATAGATACCTTAAGGTATAATTTGAATTTACATAGTACTGGGATTACTGAATCATGATAATTCTATTTTTAATTTTCTGATGCCACCCCTCCATTCTTTTTCAAGTAACTATACTAATTTGTTTCTACCAACACTATACAGGGAACACTTCTTTACAGTGTCCTCAATCAACCTACTTATGCCTTATCTGCTTGATACTATGTAATAGCTGTGATATGCTATTGCATCAAGTTTTTGATTCTCAATTTCTTAATTTGTATTATATATGTATGTATATATAGTATATTAATACTATAAGTTGTATGAGTTCATATGTACTTTTATATCTCCAACTTTCAAGCATGGAGCTTATGCAATTCATACATGTGTCAGCTGATTGACAGCTGTAGGGTTTTCATTGATGCCTTTTATCATGTTGAAGAAGTTTCCCTCTATGACTTTTGAAATTCAGGAATAGATGTTATATTTTTTTTCAGATGTGTTTTCTGTATCTTTTAAAATAACCATTTGTATTTTATCTTTTGAATCTCCTCGCATGATGCATTATTTTGATTGATTGTAAAATATTAGCTCAACCCTGGAATAAAGAGATAAATAACCCTTGTTCATAATGTAGTATTCCTTTTATTTATTGTTGGATTTAATGTTTATTTATTGTTGTCTTAAGTAAGAATGTGTCTGTTTATGAGAAGTATTGATCTGAAGTTTTTGTATAATTCATTGTGTTTTCATAATGGCATTTCTGGCTTTACAGAATGAGTTGGGCATATTCCTTTTTCAGCATTTTGAAAGAGTTTATATTGATTGAATCATATTGTTTTGGACTATTTTGTGGAATTTTCCAGTGACACCAGTTGGGCCTAGAGTTTTCTGTCTAGAAAGGCTTTTAAATATAAAATTTCAATTTATTTAATAATTGGCATAGGGCTATTTAGGTTATTTGTTTCTAAGCATTAATAGTTTGTATTTGAACTACTTTGGTTGTTTCTCTATTGCAAAGAAATTTTCAATTTTCCTTGGTTATCACATTTATTAGCCAAAGATATTCATAATATTCTCTTAATGTCCTTAACATTCATAGAAATCTATAATGACATCCTCATTCTCATTCCAGATTATGCAGACTTATTTCAAAACGTTTCTTGTATTGACCCCAGATACAGGGTTCATTTATCTCATTACTGGACCTGTTCTTGATTTCACTGATTTTATGTAGTGTTTCCTATTTTCTGTGTCACAGTTTCCCACAATTTTTATTGTTTTCTTTTTATTGCCTAGTATTTTGAGTGATATTTACTCTTCTTTTTCCATAGCTAGATTTATTATCTTTTCAGACATGCATCTAATGCATTAAACTCACCCTAATTGTTATATTAGTTATATCTTGAATGCTACGCAGTCATGAAACCTCCACCAAACAAATTAGTCCAGTCCTGTTGAATTCAGACTGTCTCAAATTCTCAGGACATGACTAAAATATAACCATGTTCTTTGCTACAAAAGAACACAAATGGCCTATACCTTAGTTCCTGATTGGTTTCTTGTTCCCATCTGAAACCTCATAAACTGTTTGTTTTTCAGTCAGCACTATGATCTTCTGAATGTGTCAGAATGGCCCATTAATCTCTGCTTAAGACACCCTTGAATGTCTCTAGCCCATAGCTACAAACTCATCTAAATTCTTGCAAACAAGTTGAAAATAAGTAAATAAATAATCAAACAAACCCATGAACCACTTGGTCAGGTTTGTCAGAGTGATGGCCATATTTCTCAGTATGAATTTCTAGTATTTTATGGGTTTTATTGCTGTGATAAAACACTTGAAAGAAGGAAATAATGATGGAAGGTGGAATGATTTGGGGAAGATATGACAGTGCCTCATGGTTAAGGTAGCAGCAACATTTGGAGGTTGTTATATCACACTGGCAGGCAGAAAATGAAGTTGAGTCAGAACTAGTGTCAGGCCACTACGTCAGTGTAATTCTTCCATTTTTAGCACCTGTAAAAGAAGTACAACCACTTGCTGCCAGTTTGAGATGTAGGCTAGTCTTGGACCAGAGCTAGAGAAGATCTTTGTGCTTTCAATAAACCTGTAATAAAAAAATTAAAAACCACTTGTTATGATAATGCTCATGGTGAACTTTGCATGGGGAAACTTGGCAGATTTCATGGCAGGTGAGAATGACCTAGGCAGAGGGACAAACATGCCAGGCAGACAGAACTTAAGTGAGCATTTTTATTAGAAAGGGAAGGGGGTCAGCAAAAGAGGTAAAGAGACACAGAGACACAGGCAGAGAGAAAAGCGGGAAACTGGAAAATCATGTCTGCCCCAGGGAAACAGCAAGAAATAGAGAAGCCAGAAACAGAGTGCAAGTGGGCAGGAATCTTTCATTTAAAGGGGTCCTTTACACCTGCCTGCATACTAGTAGTCATAGAACCTTAGGCTGACCAGTGTATTGCCTGAGTGCATTCTGCCAGGTGACAGGGGCAGGCCAGCATAATGCCTGAATCCTTACACCACTTCCATGGGCTTCCCTGATACAGCAGGATGCCTTGGAGGCTCTATGTTCTCAGGCATTCTCTTTTTAGGCTGATTATTTCAAATACATTTACATTTTTATACATTGTAACACTTGATGGGTAGAATCTAGCCCTCAAGTCACCATTCCTTTTGTTCCAGTGCAAAGTGATGGGTTTCTCTTTAATTGTACTCACTTCTTTTACTGTTACCTCGACTGTGTCCATAGAGCTTTTCCATAGCTTTAAATATACCCAGACTTTTTTTCATGGTCAAACTATACAATTTTCACATTTTTATTGCTTAACAACAAAACATTAGAATTACATTTATTCTTAGATATTCACCTTCAAGTAGAGGCACTTCCTGCTAGCACATGCAGCTTTCACTTCTGTAAGTAGAATCAAAGTTGAATTTTTAAGTAGTCTCACACATATATGCTTGTTTAGTTTTTGTTACTTTTTTGCACAACCTAGTAGCAGGTGTCCAGGTGCTCTGGCTCTCTTACAATCTTTCTGGCTCTCTTACAATCTTTCTGTGCCTGCTTCCTTAGTGTTCCTTGAGCCTTAGAAATAGGGGTTGTATTGTAGTTATATCAATTGTAGATGAGAAAATAGGCTTCAAACAAAACCAACCAGCAAAAATAAAAGATACTTCATTCTAACCAAGGAATAATTAAGTGAGAAGATATTAAAGACCTAAACATATATACACCAAAGTCTGGTGTACCCAGTTTCATCAAATGTAACTGGAGTTTCTTGTCCCTCCAGGTCCTGCCACTGCTTCAGCCCCAAATAAGCACACAACAACTTACATTAATTATAAAACTGTTGGCTGATGACAAGGGCTTCTTATTGGCAGGCTCTGTCTTAATTATTAACCCATTTTTATAAATCTATGTATTTTCATGCTGTCTTGGCTTACAAGAGAATGCATAGACCTGTTGGCAGCTACATGGCATCTCAATGGTGGCATCTCTCTGCCTCCTATCCCAGAATTCTCCTCATCTCCTAGCCCCACCTCTCTTCTCGCTTCTATTGGCCAAACAGGTTTTAGTCATCAACCAATAAGAGAAACATATATACTGAAGGGGAACAATTAAAAGCATACTTACTAGAATTAAAGACATTAATTAACCATCTCAGGGTTCTCCACATTGTTCAATAGACAGGTAATCTGGACAAACACATAACCAGCTTTCTCATTTTTGGGGCACATGTTCTGGCTTCTGACTGTAAATCAAAAAGCAGTGATCAATAATAAGGTAACACAATGAATGCTAGGTTATCTTTCAAAATTAACCCCACTGTTTAGAATTTTTCATGATTTCATCTTCTTGTTTATTCTTTGAAATGTTTGTTAATATTGGATATGTGGTAGGGGTCACACAAAAGCATATTGCATCAGTACAGGTCAGAGGACATCTTTGTAGACACAGTTTTCTTTCTTGTTTACATGTGTTTCCAAGGATGAAAAATTCATCAGGCTTGAATACAAGTGCTTTACTTGCTTAGAAATTTCAATGGTCCTATAAAAATATTAACTATGTCTTTCCTGAATATTAGATGTAGGGACAAGTGATACAGGAACAAAGCCCATCTTCCCTCAACTTCATACCTTGGCCTTATTTTCTTTATTTTATTATTTCTTTTCTCAAAATCAATACTATCCACTGTTTGCAATTAGAAACTAGGGTTAAACATTCACTTTTCCCCCCACCTTACTATATGTAATGAGAAATATTTGTGATGGTAGGAAGTGATACCAATAATATAGTATAAGAACTATGGAATATGAATATGGGCTTACTTTGCTACAGGTAAAACAAGGAGTTTTACCTGTTTGCAGTTGATAAGAGTACCAAAAAATGATTTTCACTGACACTCATAGTAGAACCATTACCACAAATCAGTTCTTTCATCTTGCAAGTTTTATGTCTGTCAAATTTCTTAATACTGTACAGTCTCTATTAATTATATCTAGAGAAATCTCCTTAGTTTAGCACAAATTGCCCATACTATCACTCTTTCCTCAACTACTTACTTTAATTCACATTTTCATTATAATGATATATACAGGGCATACTTTGAAGAAAATGAGGTTTATTTTGGCACATAGTTGTGAAAGTTCATTCAGGATGCTTTATCATATGCTGATTGTATTGTTAGCAGAGTCTCAAATAGCATTACAAAGAGGTACACATCATTGCCTGCTAAGACTCAGGAAGCTCACTTCTGCTCTGGTAAGTCTCCTTATAAAACTACCACTGGCCACTTATGTGTCTCTACCCTGGAAAATAATCTAATTACCTGTTCTCAAAGGTCCCACCTCTGAACACCAAAGTCAGATTTAGTTTCCACCCTTTTAACATCTCACAATGTGAATCAAAATCAACACATGAAACCTCCAGGGATGCTCGAATCATCCAAATCATAGTACTTTTATTAGAGGTTTCCTAGGGATGCCCTTGATGACACTCTTGTATCATCTTTCCCCAATCCATTCTCAATTCAGCAGCCAAAATTATCTTTGATAAATGTAAATCAAATCATAGCATTGCCTGCTTTAGGGCCCTCTTCTGCCTCTTTACATTTGAAATACAATCAAAACTCTGTGTCAGAGTCCTTAATGCCATGCAAGATTTTGGCATGACTTGTCTTTCTACTTGTCTTTGGCATTCCCCCTATATTCATGGCTTTGTTTAGATAACTTTTATTTATCCTTAAGATTTCAAGGCAGGTGTCAGTTATTCCATGAAGTTAATCTTCTTTCTAAAACTGGCTTTAAGGACTATCTACTGTGGGCCATAGTACTTTTGACTTGCCTTTGTTATAATTACCATAATTTACTTATGATTACCTTCTAAGGATTTTTATTCTAATTTGACCATGAACTCTTTGAAAGCAGGGCCTTTTCTAGTTCATCATTATGTTCTTAGTGATGTGCATAACATATTTTAGTTATATATAGGTTAAATAGCTAATATTGACTAGCACATAAGAGAATGGAGTACTTTATATTTGTTCCATAATAGTATCTATGTTGTCTTTAAATTATTTTCTCTTCCCAGGGGATGTACATGGGAAGGAGAAAATATTTCCCCAGGGAATATACATGGGTATACATCACAGCAAAATTTGACCTAGATCTTAGGAAAATAGAGTGTTGGACAGGTGATTATGGAGATGGCCATTTCAAACACAAGGCCCTGTGTGAGCAAAAACATGTTGAGAAGCCTAAGTGCATATTATATATTTAGGGAATAATTTAGAGTAATTAAGAGGCAAAAGTTGATATATATGTTTTACTAAGAAATAGATCTAGAATGCAAGGATGAATCTTGGATGTGGGAAACCCTGTATGACATCTTATATGTTGTAGAATTTATTCTTTAGACTTCAAAGAATATTTTTCTGGCATGTATTATGTGTTAAGACTTCTGGATGACTTGGAAGTGTTGAACTATCTTGAAGACATTGTTTGTTTGTTTGTTTGTATTGGGAATATGTCCTGGCTAGCTTTATTTTATGTCAACTTGACAGGACACAAGTTAAAGTCATCTGAGAGGATGGAACTTCAATTGAGAAAATGTCTCCATACGGTTAGGCACATGTGTAAGGTAGAACTGTGGGTATGCAAACCTGTAGGGCATTTTCTTAATTAGTGAGTGGTGGGGGAGAGCTCAGCACATTGTGGATGGAGAATTGGGCTGGTGGTTCTGGGTTCTATTAGAAATCAGACTGAGCAAGCCATGTGTAGCAAGCTAGTAAGTATCAACCATCCATAGGCTTTGCATAAGCTCCGGGTTCCTGCCCTATCTCAGCTCCTGCCCTGACTTCCTTTGATGGTAAACTGTGATACTGAGGATAGGGCAAATACATCTTTTCCTCCCCAATTTGCTTTGGTCATGGTGTTTCATCACAACAAGAGAAACTCAAACTACAGGCATTGTACAATAAGTAAAGGAGGAAAAAGATCAACTTTAGAAACATCTGCTTTTCATAGAACTTTTTAGGAGGACATGAGTTTCTATAAATGATCTGAATTTTATACTTATTAATAAATACATTTCATATATATGTATCATTGAATTTTGCTTATATTTGCATTGTGCTTTCCCTGGTCTTCTTACTTATACTACCTACTACACCTTGTATTTTCATTTCTTTTTAAAGTCAGCTTTCACATATGAGATAAAAACATGACCTCTGTCTGTATAAGAGTCACTTACAAGAGGAAAAGCAAGTGACTTTAAAATGTATCCATTGTTTTGAAGTGTCCTTGTCATGGTTCCCTTGCTAGCAAATGCACAAATTAAGTACACAAGTTTTGAGTCTGCTACACCAATTTTAACCACACAAGGCACCTACACTTATAGTTGTAATTTTTAGGATCTGATGCAGTAATGGGCTACTCTGTTAGTTGAGGCAGGAGAAAGCATTTTGGATTAAGAGAACAGTGTTGGGAAAAAAAGAATCCCTGAAAGAATCGTATGGAAACCCGGCTGCTAGCCTTTCCATCACTCAGGCTATGTGATTTTTGAGGATGCAATGTCACTTCTTTGCACTTTAGTGTCTCCAACTGTAATATACACTTTTTTTGTCAATAAAGTTCAATCAAAACATCCGTATATATTGAGAGAGCATACACTTTAGCACAACAATTTGTGTTTAGTGAGTTTTTCCTATGATCATTTGCTCAACTTACTTGCTTTGGATTAGTAGAAGCAAAACCCGAAATAAAATCAATTTCCTGCGTCTAATGAAAGTGTGAGTCAGTTCCTAAGATAACTATTCCTCATTTGGAACCTTTTTCTTAGTCACCTCATCATATTTCCTCAGCTACTTACTCTGGGGGGGGGGTGATCTAACCTATTGTGGAGCAAACCTTTTCCAATGTGTATATTTTAGGTTTGACTTCTCTCCTAAAATTAAGTTTTGAATTTCCAATTGCTTATAGGATATTTTAACTTAGATACCCTGCAGGCATCTCAAACTCTTAAGTGTCTTAGAAGATAATTTCCCTCTATCAAACAATAACAACAATGACAAAAATAAGCAAAACCCCAGAGTAAATCTATTGTTTCCTAACTCAGTGAATAGTGCAGGACATGTAACAGTAACATGGATTTTTCTGAACCTAATCAATTACAGATGCTTTGACATCTCTCATCTGTTCTTTCTTTTCTCTTCTAGTGTCACTACACTTAGACTATAGTTGTGTATGTTTCAGTCTATTGCAGCTACTTAAATGATTCTACTCTTTCTCCTTCTATCCGCACTCTGTGTTTCCATCAGAGTTATCTTCTAAAGCACAGCTGTCATCATGTCACCCTCCTCCTCATAAACTGCCACTGTCTCTATTCTCCTTGCTGACAGAATAAAATCTAAATGGCTCTACTTGATATCTGAAATCCTCCACAATATGGCTTCACTGTACCCCTCCAGACTTATCTCCCTCTTGCATCCTAAGCTTGGCATATGCTATTAATTCTTTCCCCTGTGCTTTTGTTGATGTATTACCTTCTGCCTCCAGTGGATTTTTTTTTCTGTCATTACTGGTGGAAATCCTTTTCCTTCATTGTAACTGTTGCTCCTCAAATATTTGTGATTCTTGATTTTGAATTTATCTCTATGGATAAAATCTCTTACCTTATCTGTTGATGCCTCTATTTATGCTATTATTCACGAAATACCTGTATTGTTTTCTGTGCAAATAGAAAACATGTAATGATTCCTTTAATGCGTTGTTTGGATGACTATTTCTACAGTCTGAAATTGGACAGAGCTGCTCCTCTTTCCTTTTGGAAGGTAGCAGCCTGCAAGGATACTATTATGCATTTGTCTGAAGCTAGGCATTCCCACTGCTGTTGCTTGACTCAGAGTAAGGAAAGGACAAGGGGATACACAGAGCTTAACTGCTGTAATCACTTCACTGACCTTTTAAGTAACCGTGTTGTTTTCCCCTGTGTCAAATTCCTCCTCAGGTTTGCAGGCTTTCAAAAGTGGAGTTTCATTTTCATTGTTGTTACCTTATGTGAAGACAGCTTATGGTACTTAATTTGTACATGTCCTAGGCTTCCATGGCTACTTTAGTTTGATTTGTTGATTTTTAGCTTTTCAGGAATTCCTTCAGAATTCAGTTTCCTCATGATGCCTCTTCTTGGTTTTTAGCATAGATATGTATTTGATACTTATAGAGATGTGCACATACATCTTGGCTTTTAAGGACAAACAGGACAGACAGAAGGATTTAGCAAGTAAGGAAACTGCCATGACTATTTATGATTTTGAACCTCAGTGCTACTTCTTCTTTTCTCCTTATCTTTCCAGTCATTTTCCAGGGATTTAAAATTCCCCCATTTCCCATTCCTCTATACAAATGCTTTAGGGATACCTGAAAGAATACAGCTATTACTGCTGTATTGATTATACCAGCAAAGAGAACATAGCTTACACCATAGCAGTCTTTGGTGGGGGGGGGTGAACTTTGAGAAGGTTGATCTTGATGGTAGGGGAAGGTGGAGGATTGATCAAGAGGTTCTTCTACATAAGCTATTGGAGGTTGTGCCAACAGTGTCCATATACCCAGTTTGTGGATGCTGAGGAACCAGAATTGTGTAGATTGGAGAAAAACACTGGTGCCACAAACAGCTTCCATTCACAGATGAGTTTAAGAAATGTCTGTATAGTGTTTTGGCTTGTTTATGAGAATTTGTAAGCAAAAATTTGGACTTTTATTTGTTTTCTCTTTTGAGGAGAAAAAAAAACTTTTATCTTTTATCAAATGACACTATGAGATTTATAATTAGATAATAGTTGCTGTCTCCTGAAGGGACTGTCAGTTTGCAAACAATTCTTACCAGATTATTGTGGGATCAATACGAGCTGAATAATTAAAATTCGATACTACTATGTCTCTCTCAATAACACTGTAGAGAATGATGTATGACAGATTTAATTGAATTTGTCAGACACCATGGCTACATGCATAGATCACGGGGATATTTTTAGAGTTATGTATATGATTTTCTGATGAGATTTGCAATAGGCCTTTTAACATTATAGGTTTCTTCTGTGCCCTAGGATGCTGTATTCTGTTAGTGCTGACAAGGCCAGGGAGCACTGATCTCACTTGGTGTTGAACATCAAAAAGTTGAGATATAAAATGGCATTGTGGAAGTGGCTTCTAACCAAATGCATGGAGAAAGTGGATTTAGGGAGGAAAGATCACAAAAGTGAAAAATCAACAACTAACAGTTTTCTCCTTTGTAGCATTTTGTTACCATTGAAGATATAATTTGGGAATAATTCTAGCAATCTGAATTCTAGTCCTAATGGGGTATTGTCATCCAAAATCCATTTGCTTCTCACAATTTCATAGGGACAAATTAGATAGAAAGTTTTAAAGTAGTTTGTAAACTCTGATACAGCATGGTGTCCTGTGAATATGTAAAATCTTTTGTCTTGGTTTTGTTAAGATTACAGCTATTCTTTCTTTGTTCATTCATTCTTTAATCCATTAATTATTCATATAACCACTCATCTATCTATCTTATTAATTCATTGCCTCATTAAGAATGTGTTATCTTGGTGCCATGGATAGTCACTATTCTTAGGAGGTATCATATCTATTGGGGCCAACAAATGTGTATACAAGAAAGTACTGTAGTTATTGTTGTCAAACTATGTCCTAGCTGTGGGGACATAAATTTGATCATGATAATGATGTCAGGGCAGGTTACAAAGAAAAGGCAAACATTATCTGATTGTGGGTATTGTGTTCATTGGGAAGATGGCAGTTCACAAAAGAATATTTTGGGTAGAAGAAGCTGCATGAACAAGGCTGTTTCCATATCCAAATGTGACCTAAGACTTCCAAGAAGTTTGATGAGCACAGAGATGAAGTGTTCATGAAGTGCTTGGATCTTATGTGAGGATGACAGATGCTTAGGACAGTGAGGAGTTACTAAAGGATTTTTTTTAAAGAGAATGGTCCTGTTCTTTTTGTTGTTGTTATTTTTATTACATATAATGTTCTGTCTGCATTCCAGAAGAGGGCATGAGACCTCATTATAGATGGTTGTGAACCATGATGTGGTTGCTGGGAATTGTACTTAGGACCTCTGAAAGAGCAGCCTGCTCTTAACCTCTGAGCCATTTCTCCAGCACATTACTGAAGGATTTTAAGAAAGGAAATTCTTTCAAGAGATTTGCGTTTGGATTAGGCTTCTCTAACAGCAGGGTAGAGGATAGATTAGGGACCAGGAAGTCAAAATAGGTTATTATATAGTTCTGAGAAGTTATTATATAGCCCATGAGTTATAGATTTAAATACTAGGTGAGTGATACCTCACAAGTCATTTTGATAGATATGCTTAAGATTGGGGTGGAGTTTAAGATACATTTTTTCTGACGGCCTACAAATTTTCCTTCATCTTTGGCTTTGTATTCTATATTCATTATTGTGGGAACTAATTTTGTCATTTTTCATTGAAAAAGCCAGAAACCTTCCTCTTTGTAACTTTTGGTATTCAATTGTGTTGATCACATCACTAACATCTCCATCCTGGCTACCCCCATTTAATTTCAGCCTCCTGATGCTACCTTTTTGTATTAGTCTAATCTCAATTACACAGTATGACTTCAAAGGCACAGAGTATATAACAAGAAGGGAATACATCTTTATATTGTAGGAAAGAAAGAAAACAAAATTAGAGAAATATAACATGTTGATTCTGATGATGGGAAAAGTTAGTTCCCATTTTTGGTTCTTTTAGCTGCTTGAAGATAAACCTCTTCTTCTATTGAAGGAAGAAGAGAGTGGTGACAGTATCTGAGGATCTACATGACTTTCACCCTTACTTTCTTAAGAAGGAGGGGAATTTGTCTACTTAGTTTTAAATTTAACTTAAACAGTTTTCTGCAATAATCTCTGTCCAGTCAGTCAGTCAGTCAGTCAGTCAGTCAGTCAGTCAGTCAGTCAGTCAGTCAGTCAGTCAGTGTGTCTCTGTGTGTGCCTGTCTGTTTGTCTGTCTCTTTCCCCTTTCCTTCCCCCCCCTCTCTTTTTTTCTGTGTATGTGTAGAAGTTGACACTGGGTACCTATATTTCTCTCTCTACCTTATTTCTTGAGGTAAGGCCTCGCACTAAGCCAGTAACCTCCTGGCATATATATCCCTCTCTCTTCTATCACCAGCACTGGGGATACTGGCATTTACAATGGTAATGCCTGGCTTTTGTATGGGTGCTAGATACTCCTATTTAGTCCTCTCTTTTTTGCTTATATAGCAAGTACTTTACCTCTTGAGCCATCTTCCTCAGCTCTCATATTTTACTTTCATGAGATTCTAAAGAACGATTAGATTTCTTTCCTTTCATTTCCATTTGGTTAAACTCAGACACCAAATATACATTGCCCAATATCTCTCCCTTATAATACCCAACTTCCTTCTTTTCACAAATATTTGTGGAACAGACACCTTAAATATGTGGAGTATACAGATGTGTATAAGGTAGAATTTCACAGATTCATGAGTTATTAATGTTGGAAGGAGACTTAGGGATTATCTGTGCCAAGCCTCTTGAAGCAATGTAGTCACCATACACTGACCTGGAAGAAAATCCCTCTTCTACCACTCACAAGCCTTGTGGATTTGAGCTAGCCATATAACCTCACTGAACCTATTATTCCTTATCTCTAGAGTTAGCATTGTAATAACTGCTTGAGAAGATTAAAGGAATAATTGATATAAATAGCTTTGAGCACAGGGTCTAGTACATGCCAAGAGCTGTATAAATTCTAGTTCCCTTGATCTTCTTTACTTTCATTTTATTAAAATGATAAATTTAGGACACCAAGTACCAGCATATTGAGACTAAGATAAAAGTGACACCCCCAAGGTGAATAGCTAGATATAGTTCAGTTTGGAGCACAGCCCCCTGTTTCCTTATTCACATTTGTGATGATGGCTTCAGAACCCCTCTGCTGTGGTGGGGCAGAAGGTAGAAATGAGAATAGGGAAGACCTCATATTTCTTCCTTAGAAGAAGGCTAGTAAAGACAGCCTTTGCCTTCCTTTCGGTTTTTCTAAGGACAACAATTGCTGATCACAGTCCTGAACATGATGCAGTCTCATTATCAAGGATGAGTTCTGTTTATCGTGAATTTACATACTGCCAGCAATGGCTGAACACAGGAGCACACATCATCCCTTGAGCATTTTTTTCCCAGAACATGAGAGGGGATAGGAGAAGTCACTTGGGAGACATGATCAACATCAGAGGGATCACTGAGAAATGTCTGGATTCAGACATTGCTATAAAAAACAAAACAAAACAAACAAACATACAGCCCCTTTATGGATATGTAATTAATAGTAAGCAGAATGTACTTGTTTGAAAATGAGCTACCATTGGGGGGGGTTATTCAAGTATTCTTTTTGTTCTTCAAATTTGCTACTATTAGGAGATTGGAATTTATCTTAAGAACTGTTATTTACAACTGGAGCTATAACAAATGGCAATGGTGTTAGATGTTTCACATTTGGGTGCTCCTAAGGTTATTGCTCTCAGACATTTATTGTCTGTTCTGCTTATAAATATTTACTTTTGTGACTATTTTGACACCATGGTTCAGTTCTTCTTTTTCCAATATGAGCAGAGTCAGGGTTATGTCAACAAACATAGTGAAAAGTACATCTTAATATGGTTGGCAGTGAGACTCATGCTTTAGGTGAAGGAGGCTCTGCTTGTTTTAATTTATTTTTTTTCATCTACAGAGACACTTTTGCTGCCCATCTCAATATCCACCCTCACCTTTTATTGGTGGATTATAAATTACTGTTGGCAACATAATATCCTTCTTATCAGTAGGATAACACTACTGATTTATATTTAAATAGATAAGTTGTGGCCCGTGAACCTTGCCTCTGTTGGTAGGTCATTGGAGTTTTCTGAGTCTTTCTCTTGTTCTTTATCTGTTTTCATTTTCTTTTTCAACCCCCTTTCTGAGGCAGGATCCTAATATGTAGCCCTGTATGTCTTAGAAATCATGATATAGACCAGGCTGGCCTTGAACTTATAGCTCATCATTTCTTCCCATACTTCCTTCCCCCCTTTCTTTTTTCCTTCTTTTCTTATTTCCTATATCCTTTCTCCTCTTCTTTCCTACCTTCCTCTTCTTGCTTCTTCTTTTTTGTCCTTTTAGTTTTTAACCCAAAAGAGGTATCACATCCGTGGGAAGGAATGGAAATCAATGTGTGGTTAGTGTTTGGGATGTACTTTGAGACAATAGTCAGGTAGATGTTAGATACTACAGGGAATAGTTATTTCAGGTTGGCCCCCTGTTAGCTGAACAAATAGTAAAGGGCATTTATTTATATGTTCCAGCATTTGCCACACTTGGCTTAGAGATAGCATGGCCATTAGGGAAGCTAAGAACTACCTGCAAAGTAGAGGCCAAAGAAGGATGTGAAGATTAAGATTCAGTCCAGGCTAAGGCAACAAATGTAGAAGCTTCCTCTGTGGAGAGATTAAGGGCATTATGTATGACAATCCCAGAAGAAAAGAGAGACACTCAATGCTTGAGAGACAAAGCTTACATACCTCATAAATTTGTCTTTGCAACCCCTATAGACACCAGTATGTTTTTCTGAACAGATTTAAAAGGGGGGTATTTTGGAGTGCAGTTTGTGGAATTACAGACATAGATGTTCATTATCTCCCCTCATGAAAACATGGTCTGCTTTTTGTAGTCTTAACCACCTTGAATAGTCTCCTGGCCACATCAATAGTCAGGACCTCTGCATGTGGGAACTTCAAATCTGGTCACGTCTTATGTTTAACCTGAAGGTCTGAACCTTCTGCCAGATCTCTCACTTGGGAAAGGACCAGGCTTTCACTGGCTGTAGAGTGTGCTGCTGGATGTGATAATCAGAAACAGTAAAAAAAAAAAAAAGGTCTCAGAGAAAAACCTTTTATACGCATCAAATTTAATGTCACCAGAGATGCCTAGTATAGCTTTGTAAAGAAGACAGTAAATGTCCTTGGTATCTTCTAGGGATTGTGTGTTTGATAGCAGCTGCAATAGCAGCCAGGTTAACAAGATGCTGTGGAAAATCCAGAGAGTCCAAAAGGACAGTGGCAGAGGACCATTTTGAGGCAGTGATTCTCAAAATACTGGATATCCCATGCTCCCTCATGGAGAATAAGTGCCAGAAGATTTTGGCATTTAACAAGTGTTTCAGCTATTTTTTTTTGTAATGTTGCTACATAAAAGTACTGAACTTAGAAGTCATTATAATTGTTTTGCATTCAATATTGTGCTCATTGAAATGTGAGTCAATCTAAAAGTTTTGTAATAGTTTATATAAATAGGGTTGCTTTAATAGTAGAATAATATAAACAAGTTAAAACAGAATGGTTTAGCTACATAAAAGTTACTCTGACTCTGTAATGATCATGTTTGCAAACTCAGGCTTCCCACTATTTCATGTAATAAAATTAATGATGTATTTATGTCTTTGAGGACTCTTCCTTTCTTTGTAGAAAGTTGTATAAGGTCTTATACACAATATTTATGTCTCCAGATTTATGATGATGTTGAATAAATGAATAGAAACCCACTTTTGGCACACCGACATGAGTTCATAATTCAAATTGCCTTCCCCTACTTTGTCCAGATGAGTAATGAGCTATAGTTGAATTAGATTTCATGAGGTAATGAATGGAATAGAATTGTTGAGATAGACCTAAAAGAATTGTGTGTTTGATACATTTTTGGTGTGAGCCTATCCTTTCATGGCTGAACATGTATTTTTCTTGATTCTTTCCAGTCTGTATTTTTCTTGATATTGTCACCAGTTTGCTCCCAAGAAAAATGTTTTATTTGCATTAAGTCTGAAGTGTTAGACGCCAAAAAAGAGGGAAGGAGATAGAATGAGTGGAAAGTAAAGAAGGAAGGAAGGGAGAGGGGTGTTTAAGGAATTTGTAGAGTATGAACCCATTTTTGACATTTTGCATTTTTTTTCTGTTTTGTGATATTATACAGAATTGATCAAATTTTCCTCATTGTGTTTACACAGGGTGGGGATTATGGGAAAAGCTGGAAATAAAGATAACTAGCATACAGCCTAGCCTCACAATAAGCCGTGCAACACGTACTACTTAAGCATTTCACATCTATCCCTATATTATGTCACCCAGAGATAACTGTCCTTTTAAGTATAGCAAATTAACCTCTCCTGGTGTTTACTTTGCTGTCCCATGGCCCAAGGATTGTAGCCTTCCTCAGAGGAGGTTTGTCAATGTTAGATTGACTCTTCTTAGAACTAGCTGATGGCAAAATTCATCAAGAAAACGTGTGATTCCCAGAGTAAAAAAGCCTAACTAAAGCACACCTAGGGAATATGTGTCCTCATATGACATACAAGCCATGCGAAGAAGAGGTTGTGAGTGTATGTGATTGGTGAGGTACATAGTTTACCAATTGCTTTCTACCTCCACAAACTCGAAGGAATTTGTAGCGCAAGACAGAAAGTACAATGGATTGGGGTAAAGACAAAATAAGGTTAGTTGTCATAACAGAAATTGTAGGTATCTTTTTTAAGGAGAGCATAGGGTGTTTATGATAGTGTCCTTTTATCTGCAGTAAAAATAAAACCACCTGAAGATCTTATTTAAAATATAGAGCCTGATTGGAAAGGGTTAGGATACCCTTCTGTGGCATTGGTTTGACAATGAGAGAAGGCTTTAAGAAAGAAGTGTTTCTTGAGTAGCACACTAAATGATATGGTGAGGTTTGGTACACAGAGAATAGAGTTAAAGACATGTTGTAGTTCAAGGGAAGAAGAGATATTCTATAATGAACTGAAGACAGAGACAGCACAGTATATGCCCAGGGCAAGATAAAGCTGGTGTCTGTAGGACAAAAAGCAGGTGGAGATACGTTTGGGTAATAGGATAGACACATTGCATGTGTGACCTGGAATGCAAGTCTGAGGAGGTTGGACATTACTCCATTAATAGAGTTAGTGAAAGATCTTGAGCAGAGCAATTGAACGTGGAAATCTGTTCCTTCAGATGAACAAATGCAATGTTACAGTCATATAAGGGAGGAATAGATGGTAGAGACCTTTTTACATTTGTTTATTTGTTTGTTTGTTGTTCATTTTGGTCTGAGAAACATGATTTCTCTGTGTATCTCTGGCTGTCCTGGAACTCACTCTATAGACTGGGCTGTCCTGGAACTCCCGGATCTCTCTGCCTCTGTCTCCTGTGTGTGGGGATTAAAGGTGTGTGCTACCACCACCCAGTGCAAAAGAACTTTTATGGGATACGGATATGAATTTGAGTAACTCCAGTGTGGGGAGATGAAGCCCTGGATCGGGCTGGAAATAGAGGGTTTGGTAAGAAGTCACCACTCTGACCTGCTGAAGGACCTTTTCTTCCCAATTAACTCTTGTGCAAAGGCTAAAATGATGTGCCACTAAGGGTTATCTCACTTGTGTATTATGAAGCTCTTGTTAAATCCTAAAATCAGAGTGAGAAGTGAGATGGCTGCTATGACCTAGTGGGTGGACCAACCTTTTCAAATACTGCTAGGAGGGTGAAAGGGGAGCTCTAAATGGTATATAAAACTGTGAAGAGAAGGGCCAAATGGACACCAGTAAGCCTTGTGAGACTGTAACTACTGTTGAAACACAAGGTCATAGACAGACCTTGTAGAAACTATAAGTGAAGTCAGCAATTTAGGCTGGATTTTATTTACAAGAGTACATGTCACTGGAGACCACACTGACAAAAGTTCAGCTATAAACATAGATTTCATCTAGAAGCTATTCTAGGACAATGTCTAGTTTGTTGTGGGAATGAAGAGTTAAGGAGAGCCAGCAATTGTAGGCCTTGTCCTTTTAGGACTTTTGAAGCCAAAACCTTATAGGCCAGATTTTCTTTTCCCTTTCCAATACCTACAGTATGAAAATCATCCCTGGTGTTCATTTCACTGCTGAAAAATGTGAGTGACCGATGCCCCATTCTTGGGCTATGGATTAATGATGGCACCAAAAGCCCCCTTTTCCACTTGTAATCTTTCCAAACATTAGTCTGTCAGGGGGCTTCACTCATATACTGTAAAAAGTATATTCTCGGGGTACAGATCCCTCAGAAAAGGCAAGGAGGTTATGGTGGAAGAGATTATTTTTACTAACTCCTCAGCATAAGAGAAAGCCTCTCGTACTGGGGAGGTGGTGATAGCAGAAACACAGACATGATGAGCTAGTGCTGAGAGAAGTTTCCTCAAACGGGTGCCTCTCTTCAAGAGACACTTCTGGGTTTGGAAATGTGAGAGATTTGTGCCAATTTCATGAGTGTTTCTGCGTCAGCCTGCAGTAACCCTGTACTTTAGTAGAAATCGTCAGAGAGTCTTTCGGTTTGAAGGGCTGGTGATCAACAGTATTCTATTTAAGGGATATTGGTAGCATGTGATGTACAAGAAGCATCTTGCCAGATGTTAGGTTTATGGGAAAAGAGTATTGATTCACAGGACTAGTCTTTCTGCTGGGATGAAAAAATAACCTGTTGGGCTTTAAGAAAAACAGCAAAAACTGTTTAAGAACCCAGGATTAATATATATAGACCATCACATTGACTATAGATTCTTCCTCATCTCCAGTAGTTGTTACTAAAGATGAATTCTGAACTGAACTTGAGAGCTGTTACTGCCTGCCACAAAGTCAGCACTCAATATGTGTTTGTTGAATGTCAAAAATAAATGATTGAGCATATAAAATATGACTATTTTGAAAGAAGGTACTTTATTAAAAGTTATAAGACCTGAGTTCAAATTTTTGGACTGTCAGTTATAAACTTTTTGCTCTTTGGAAAAATTTGTTCCTTTCTTGGCCTTATTATTTTAACATATCATAAAATAGAAATGAGGATATCTATCCTGCTGTGCAAACAGTATGATATAAAGTGGCAAAGAATATATAAAAGAAATAACCTTTGGGAAACCCTTTTGAATAAAAATCCACAGAGATATCCTAGCCTGAACAAGGATGGCTCCTTTTGTGGATGCTATACGAAAAGTATCCTGGGAGGTAATAATAAAAGGTCATTTTTGCTGGCTCTCGTCCCAGATGCATCTCCCTACATAGAAACTTCTGTGTTGTCTGTGATTCAATCTGAGATTCTTCTGCAGCTAGTAAAGAAACAGGTTCCTCTTCTATGTGGCTGGGCCTCCCTCCTGAGTGAATTGGAAGCCTCGTGAGCTTTTCATGTAGCATCTTTAGGAGCCATCATTTGCATGGCTCAACTGTGTCCTTTCCTGCTTATAGCTGTACCTCTGGAGAAGAGAAATATCCCATGAGTCTGCCTGTCTATCATTGACTATCTCAATGATAGCATTTTCCTAAGGGGAGAAGGATGAAGGACATATAAAACCAGTCTCTGCCTGTCCCTCTCTTTTCCCCTCCATTCTCCTTATGATTTATATGAAGCAGTTGGTTTGACTTTTAGTCCGTGTCTTCTTTTTGACTCTTTCTTCTGAGGGCTCTCTCCTCACCTTGGGCTCTGCTCAGTTGATCTCCAAGAAAGCTCATTCACATTCCCTCTTTTTTGGGACATATTGTGCCGAGTCCTTATTTAAATGGATGCTTTGTTCTGGGGCTTAGGGGAGAGAAGGTGGGATGATTTAAAAATGCTGCCAGGAGTCCTTGAGGAAGCAAACTGGAGTAGTGTTTGCAGAAGTCAATAGGCTTGTTGTAAGCAGGCATTGTGTGTTTCAGCACATGCTGCTGAAACAAATCAATTTCAATTTACTTGTCCAGCAAAAGGAGCCATTATTTAGAACTGAATAGCCAGAGCTCCCATAATATATTGTGAAAACTTATTGTAGTTTTTTTTTTTTTTTTTTTTTACCGAGAACTACCTTATGATGAAATTATTTGTTTAGACGCAAAGTGTGGATGTTTACAGAATATAAATTCCGGAAGTATTGATTAGAGGCAGTTGAAGAATGAGCCACATTTCCACATTTCGTTTCTAAATGTGGTAGTCAAGTGATATCCATATGACATTGACACAAGAATACATTGTTAGCTAAGATACTGGCAGGGTCCTTATTTTGACAACAAACAAAATTAGCATCAGTGGAGGGTGTTTGCTAGTTAGGGAGATACTATAGTCAAAGCTGAAGTTCATTCACCTTTAAAGAGCAACTTGCCTCATAAATTTGGCTCCCTTACGAGAATGTCTGTCACTAGATCTATATTTTATGTTAGCTATACGGCTTGGTATATTCCCAGTAAATTGTTGAAATTCCCTGTAGGAGTAACATTTAAGTCTTGATTCACTGAAGTTTTACGTTTCCCTTTTTGCACAGTTTACATTTAAGAAGAAAAAACAACCAAGACATTTGTGCTTGAGACATGATTTATGACTCTCCCCCAAATTGGCTGATAATATATTTTTCTATTTATCAGACCTGTCTGTGTATCTTGTACAGCATCCCATTACCACTGTTTTGGAAAATGGCTATAGTGTATATTGTGCTTTTTTCCCCAGTGAAGTACTTCTTTTGGTGCAAGTTCCAATGCATTCCACAACAATCAGGTATGTTTACTTACAGGAAAGCATAACAACACCTTCATTATCTTCTCAGTTAATGCATGGCGTTTTTCTTGTGTGAGTACCTATTCAGGTGCCACATGCTAAGCCAGATCCTCTACTTCAGCCATGTAGTTTAGCAAATCCTTTGCTCTTGTTGCTTCACTTAGTTGGGTTGAAGATTAGTTTGTAAAGTGATAATTGATGAAAATTTCTGCCTTGATCATCATTGCTTCCTACTTATCAAGCATCTTTTCATGCTGTTAATGGTGCTTGTTGTCAGAATAAGGACCCTGTAAGGTTTATTGCCAGCAGTCCTCTCTGATAGCAGCATTATCCAGGAATCCACCTAACATTTATTTAAATGCCTACTTCTGGGAGTTTGGAGGCTAATTTTTGCCTTTGTATTCCTCTTTAATTCATGTTGTCCATGTACCAGTTGCCTCCATTCTCCAACGTGAGGACTTTGTCAAAAGTACCTTACAAATGACATGAATTTGGAGGATAGCCATTAATATTTATCTATGGAAAATAGGTAAGAGTTACATGATGTATTATAATAAAGCAAACTTGCATGAAATGGGTGACCATAATTTGTATGCTTCTTTGTTTCGATGGTGAGAACTTAGAAAATCTGTCCTTATGATGGGTCATACATGACAACTAGCTCATATCCCATGTGGAAATTGAATGTGGGCTATTTGCACTTTTCTCTGTTTTCAAATCTTTCCTTCCTTGATATTGGATTTAGTTTTGGAAGAAGAAATGAATGTTGGATCAAATACAGAGTTTAGTCGATATTGGGCAATACTTTCATTCTTGGAAAGCCAAGTACGGGCAAGTGGAAGTAAGTGTCCACTTTTACCCAGGGCTGCTGAATAATCCATAAAAATACATGATGTCTTGAGCCATATCATTTTGAATTTTCAGACAGCGAAAAGGCAATATTCCAACATCAGTGCTTTAACACAACACCAACATAAGCGGGTGATTAGAGCAGCTCACTGAGCAGACAGTGGGGGCACCTACTTAAGTTGTCACAGAGAAGAGAACACACAACTGATCAAGTTTGAATTGCTTTTTCTGTAGTGTTGTCACGTAAGCATAGTATATCTTCTTGTAGGGCATAATCAGAAAACACAGGATTCCTTATATAAAGTTATCCTTTGAAAGTCACTAGTTGAAATAAACCCTAATACTTTACCATTCATTTGTTACTTAGTTGCATTATGATCACCATTCTATTTCTTTTCTTTGTGGTTACTTAATATTGTTTTGGTAGAATTTGTTTTCCTTAATTATAATAAATGTTTCTTGGGGGTTGTTGTGCTAGGTACCTTGTTGTCCACAACAAGCTCAAAGAAAGATTAAATTAATACCTGCCATGAATTGAAAAACCATTATAATAGTTGGCATTCTTATTCCAGGAATTAAAGGTGACTTAAAATAAAATGAATTCCACTTTCACATAATAAATAAATGGATACAAAGTAAGTTTATTAAGTAGCATTCTAAAATCTTTGGATGTGTTATCTCATTTATTCCTTCCGTTGACTCTATTGACCAATATTTTGTAAAGAAATTCTGACTCCTAGATGACATATTTTTGAAATGTCTGTCTCCAAGACTCTTAAACTGGCTCATGATCCTGTGTGGTTGCATAATAAAATATTGGTGGTTATGAAAATTGGATACTCTTTGAAGGTCTCTGAAAGCACTATGACTAAAAGTTAATTCAGAATCAAATGTGTGATGGAATATGTATTATTTCTTGCAATAGCATGTAACCATGTTGCATTGAGCAACTTCACTATAACCTTGTTTCTGAGCATACGACATAAACACTGTGCACTGTGCATGTCCTCATACCATGCCATGCCGATGATTGAACATTTAGATTTGAGACTGTTTCACATTATGAATTGCACTGTTAAAAAACCATTTATGCAGTGAATTTCTTTTTGAGTCAAAATTACACATCTTTTCTTCACATGATGTCTAGTGGATCTGTTTATATATGTGCAAGCCTGTTGGGGACACAAAGGTCCTTGTGTCCACAAAGCACTAGGGAAAGAGGGATGATAAACACATAGGGGCTTCTCAAAAGAGGAATTACCTGTTTTCTGCCCACAAGGCTGGTAATGGACATTGTTAATAACCTGGTGACCTTTTTGCTCTCTGTGGAGACAGACCTCACCTAAATTCCCCAGAATGTCTAACCCAGACTCATCCCTCCCTAGGCCTTTATCTTCTTTTTCATCATTTGTATTTATTACATATCAATAACTTTCTCTTCCTTTCTCCATGCTCCCTTCCCCACCTCCCTATTACCTCCCCATCCACTCCTCCTCCATCTCCACTTAGATGGGGTAAGACAACCCATGGGAATCAGCAAAGTGTGGCAAATCAAGCTTAAGCAGGACCAAGATCCTCCCCTTCCTACATCAAGGCTAAGCAAGGCATCCCACAATAGCAAAGAAGTTCGAAAGAGCCAGCTCATGCATCAGGAACATGTCCTGGTCCCACTGCTAGGGGCCCCACAAAAGACCAAGCTATACAACTGTCTCACCCATATGCAAAGGGTCAGTCCCATGCCCGTTCCCTAGCTCTTTGTTCAGAGTCTGTGAACTCCCACAAGCTTAGGTCAGCTGTCTTTGCAGGTTTCCCTATTAAGACCTTGACCCTTAGCCCTTGCTCTTAAAATTCCTCTACCCTCTCTTCAACTGAATTGGATGAGCCAACACAGTGCTTGGCTGTGCATCTCTGCATCTGCTTCCATTAGTTACTAGATATAAATTCTATGATGGCAACTAGGGCAATCACCAATCTGATTACAGGAGAAGGCCTGTTCAGGCACCCTCTCCACTATTGCTAGGAGTCTTAGCTGGGATCATTCTCACAATGGAGTATTACTCAGTGGGATTAAAAACAACACTGACATCATGAAACTTGCAGGCAAATGGATGGGACTAGACAAAAATCATCCTGAGTGAGGTAAGACAGACCCAGAAAGACAAATACAGTATGTACTCACTTATAAGTGAATACAATATATATAGCAAAGGATAACCAGACTACAATCCACAGCTCCAGAGAAGCTAGCTAACAAAGAGGACCCTAAGAGAGAAGCATGAATCTCCTTGGGAAAAGGAAGTAGATTGGATGTCCTGGGTAAACTGGGGGTGGGGGGATGGAGTAAAAGGAAGGAGATAGGGAGATGGGAACATGAGGTATCAGGATAGTGGACTTGTGAGCAAGACTGAGAGGAAGAGTGATGGGGGAGATGATAGAGGGGTACCTTGTGGGGTTAAGGGATTTTGCGGTTTTTACTGTACATAGCTTTTGCCCTTATAGCCATATAGTGTTCAACTATGGAAAAGAAAATATCTCCTACCATCATTCTTACACATGGAACTCTCAGATCTTTGGCTGAAAATGTCCATTTTACCTTATGGAGCATCTATAACACTAAGGGAAAATGGCTTGGCATGTGGTATTGTGAGACTCAGTGCAGGGAGATCCCCAGATTCCTCAGTCATCAGTGGGCAGACTCCACAGGGAAAAGACAGGAGGTAGAGTTAAACATATTAAGACTAATCAAGCTGGATGTTGGGCCTTGACATGTGTTCACAGTGTATACTGCTGAGAAATGGGAATTGTACAGACTACAGACATTAACAACATTAAAATTCTATATGTTCTAAATGAAAACCACTTTCTGTGATAGCAAGGCACAGCAGGCTCTAATTTTGGTCCCTGGAATTGTAAACTTCAGTAGCGATGAGTTTCTTTCCCTCATGTAGTGTTCTGGTGAGAGAAACAAATGGACAGAGAGAAAAGAGAATGAATGAGATCTTGAAAACTGTATAGTCACAGAGAAGTAGAGATAAACCAATTTCCCTACAGCTGTCACTGAATCTGCTGGCTGGCAGAATTCAGAACATCATATAAGCCTGATGTGTACTCAATATATGCTTTATACACATGATCAGCACACAATGTACATTAACTCATAATATTTTGGAGTGGCATATTTTATCATGTACTAAATGGTCAGAGATTGGACTTGGATTAGTGGGTAAGAGTAATTGCTAGGCAAATATGAGGGCCTTTTCTCACATCCCCAACATAAACATTATGGGATAAAGACAGCAGATCCCACAGGCCTAGCAGAAACAGGTGAGCTTCTAGTTCAGTGGCTCTTTCTTATAGAACAAGGTGGGAAGCAATAGTGAAAGACATTTGATATTGTCATCTGGTGTGCAAATCTGTGCAAAAATATTCTTGGATGCATATTGATCTTCATTCTCCACAGTATACACCACACACACACACACACACACACACACACACACAGAGAGAGAGAGAGAGAGAGAGAGAGAGAGAGAGAGAGAGAGAGAGAGAGAGAGAGAGAGAGAGAGAGAGAGAGAGAGAGGGAGGGAGAGAAGGTGAGAGAGAGAGAGAGAGAGAGAGAGAGAGAGAGAGAGAGAGAGAGAGAGAGAGAGAGGGGGGGGGGTGTTAGAGGTTACCATTGCTGAAGGAAATAGGAAATTTAGGGCTGTGTTCTGCTAGAGTGGGGTATATGTACTGTATGAAAGATGATTGCCAAAAGGTTGACATGCCTGTCTGTGAAATGCTGGGAGAGAGGGAAGTTGAAAAGGTGTTTGCATTTTTCTTTCTCCTCCAAATCCTACTTCATAAACTGATACACTCATTTTAAACTGCCAGTTAACTAGACCCCATTGAGTTACATTGCCCCCAAGCTGAGAATTTTTCCTCAAGTCTGAAGTCCCTTATTTCTAATTATGACTTTGTTACACCATATAAAGCTCCCCAGAACATAATGAAATCTAAAACTAGTGACCTTTTCATTGGAGATCATAAATGAACTCACATGAGACTTGGGAGTGGAACAGGAAATAGCAGTGATGAAAAAGGTGATCCAGGGAACCATTGACCCAAAATAGCATGCCGTCAATTGCATTAGTTCTATGAGCTCATAGGATAGTATGCTTTAGTATGTTCTTCATGCTAGATTAATGAAGAGTATCTTCCACTTCCAGTCTCTTCTTAACACAGTTGTCAAACTGACCTAAAACATAACCTATTTAATACAATGCCCAATATGCAACCAGTCTTCCTAATATAATGTTTAAATCATTTTGTGCATTTAAGTCTACACACACACCTCTAATGCCTCTTTTTAAATATGCTCTATCGTTTCTTTTTGTGTTGTTTGTATATCCTCACATGTATCATCCTGTTTAATTAGTTCATGTCTGTATTTATTAGGCCTCTTCTGCTTGGAATGCCTTCCCCAACAGTTGCCTCTCTTTTTAAAAAGATTTAGTTTTTTGTTTTAACACCCTCAGATAGTCTTCATCAGCACTATACTCTGAATCTTCTAATTCTGTGCTCTTATACCTGCACAAATGGATGTTTGCCTTAGATATTGTTGTAATATTCAAATGATTCATTATGTATTTGTCTCTTTACCTAGATTTTTCTGCCATATTTTACATACAACTAATCTGGGTCATAGTTCATACCTTAGAAATTTGAATTGAGATTTTTTTAAGAAAAAAATCTAGCCTTTAAATGGTTGTATCAATGGTGTATATATGCAGGAATCACTATTAAATATGTTTTCTACTATGTTGGTATTCAAGGTAGAGACATTGGCTTGCAAGGTGAGATATAAGAATTAAAATACGTAGCTCCATTCATTTGCCTGCAAATTTCAATATATCATTGTCTTTTACTGCTGAGTAATACTCCATTATGGAAATGTACCATGTTTTCTTTGTCCATTCTTTGTTTGATGGCATCAAGGTTGTTTCTAGGTTCTGGATATTACAAATAATGATGCAATGAACATAGTTGAGCAAATGTCCTTATGGTATGGTTGTGTATCCTTTGGGTTTATGCCTAAAAGTGGTATTGCTAGGTATTGAGGTAGATATATTCCCAATTTTCTGAGATGTTACCATACTTGATGAGAGATGCCATTCTGTAAATATGTTTTTCTTATTGGTTAATGAATAAAGCACTGGTGGCCAATAGGAAAGCAAGATAGGTGGTACTAGGAGACTAGGAGGATAGAGGAAGGAGTAGGGAGGAGATTCAAGATGGAAGTTGGAAAGAGCAGAATGCCACCCCTTCACTCCGGTAAGATGAGACCACGTGGAAATACTTAGATTAATAGAAATGGGTTAATAATTAAGATAGAGCTAGCTGATAAGAAACTAGTAATTGGCCAACAGAATTATATCTAATACAGCATCTCTGTGTGTTATTTGGGGCTGGTGTGGAGGTGGGACCAGACCAACTGGCAGGGAAAAAACTACTCTTAACACGTACTTATTTTCAAAGTGGCTTTACAAGTCTGTACTCCCACCCTTACTCCATAAGCTGGCTATAAGTGTATTTTGATTTTAGCCTTTCTGACAGGTGTTAATGGTATATCAGAGTTGTTTTCATTTGCACTTCCATGATGAGTAACAATGTTGAGTAATCCCTTAAATACCTTTTGGGCATTTGTGTTTCTTCTGTTGAGAATTCTCTGTTTAGAATTGTACTCCATTTTAAAATTGTTTATTTGGTATGCTGATGTCTAGTTTCTCGAGTTCTTTATATATTTTGGAGATCAGCCCTCTGTGATGTAACTCAGACCCAGAAATAAAAATATGATATGTATTCACTCATAAGTGGATATTAGATGTAAAGTAAAGGAAAGCCAGGCTACAATCCAAAACCCCAGAGAAGCTAGGTAAAAAGGGGGATCCTAAGAGGGACACACATGGTAGATCTCAAGAAGAGAAAATAGTTAAGATCTCCTGGGTAAACTGGCAGGGGTTAGAAGGGAGGGTATGAGAGATTCGAAGATGAGAGATCAAGAAGACTGAGTTGGGGGACGGACAGAGGGGGAGAGCAATGAAAGAGATATCTTGATAGAGGGAGCCATTATGGGGTTAGGGAGAAGCCTAGTGCTATACAGATTCTCAGGAATCCTTAAGGATGACCACAGCTAAGACTCATAGCAGTAGTGGAGAGAATGTCTGAATGGGCCTTTTCCTTTAGTTGGATTAGTGACTCCTCTAACTGTCATCATAGAACCTACATCCAACAAGTGATGAAAGCTGCTTGCTGCAGTGACCCACAGCTAAGCACTGTGCAGAGCTCCTGGAGTTCTGTTGAAGAAAGGGAGGAGGAATCACATGAACAAGGGGGGGCTCAAGACCATTATGGGGAAAACCACAGAGAGCTAGAGGGAGCTCATGGACAATAGACAGACAGCTGGGGAACCTGCATGGGATTGAACTAGACCCTTTGAATGTGGGTGACTGTTATGTGACTTGATCAGTCAGGGGGGCTCCTGGCAGTGACACGAGGATCTATCCCATGGGTATGAACTGGCTTTTTTTGAGCCCACTCCTTTCCTCGGCTTTTATACAGGGGGAGGGGCTTAGTCCTATGGCAACTCGGTATGCCAGAGTTTGTTGATTCCCCAAGGAAAGCCTTACCCCCTCTGAGGAGTATATGGTAGCTGGGGAGGGTGGGTGACAGGGGAGCAGGAGAAGGGGAGGGAGAAGGAATTGTGTGTAAAATGAAAAATAATTTTTAAATAAAAAAGAATTAAAATATCTCATTCCTCAAGTACAGATATATTTCTCTCATAAATTCTCAATGTGACGTCACCATATCATTTTAATTAAGTCACCTTTTATACTTAAGTTTCTTAAATGAATTCTGTTGTTTAGCATTAAAACCGTCATAAAGAATACAATTGAAACTGTCATCATTATGCCAGATGGTGCTTTTTGAACTGGGCTTGAATGGAAGGTTTGCCCTAAGGGAGGTTCCTACCCTTTTTGTTTGATAAGCAAAACTAAATTATATTGAATTATTAGATAACAAGACAAAGCACTGTATCATCAAAATTCCAGTCTTTGTATGTAGACTGTTAGCACCACTGAAGCAGAGAGAAAATGATGGTCAGGTGGTAATGAAGTTAACAAGGAAAGCTTTCTTTAAGTTTGTAAACATTGCCTTGGCTGCTTTCATGGTTTGAATATTCCTACATCCCACAAATTCATATGTAAAAAGTGTAAAACTGTCAAGCTGGACCCTTGGGAGATGATTAGCCTATTGGTTCTGAGCCTCCATAAAAGGGATTTGTGCCTACATAAAAGATAGCTAAAAAAGTAAAGATACCGCCCTTTGTTCCATCTCAAGACACAGCAAGGAGGCTTTATCTTTGAGCCAGCATGTAAGACCTCATCAGACAATGTCTGTATTGATCTTGAACTTCCAAGCCTCTGGAACTGTGAAAATAAATCCCTTTGTTTCTGAACAATTCAGTTTATCATATATTGGTACACAATATTCCAGTGGCCAAACAGATTATAAAACACTCTTGAAATATGTTAGAGTTTTTGTTGTTGTTGTTTTGACAAAATTTTGCTGATGACCTCAGAAATTTTATGTACAAAGCCTATGTTATTATGGTCTTGGCAATGATATGAGTAACTCCAAAGTCACTAGGGATAAAGATAGGTCTCTGAAATGGTTTCAAATGGAGTGTATCATGCTGTAAGGGACTTTTCCCATAAGTTAGGAAGTGTTAACTGAGCTTAATAGTCACAAATGACTTGATATACCATGGAGAGAGGTCTTAGGGATCCAGAAGCCTAGAGTTATTTGATTAACCATTTTCTACTATGAACCTTGAGGATAACTCTTAATCTAAGTGCTGAGGTCCATGTGACAGTGACTAGCTAGGCTTTGCTAATTTAGAATCAGTGTCTGTGAATTTGAAAGTCTCTGTTGTTAAATATGCTAGGCCTACTTCTTGCAAGTGACCTGAGACAATGGCATAGAATGCTTGTGTGAGTACCAAATGGCTGATTTTTTTTCACTGCTGTTAAATTGCATGGTCTATAAAGACCATTTATTTGCTTTGCCTTCCTTGCCACATAGATTTGTAACCTTAGATCTGAGAAAAGAAGTCTGTTAGCCTTAGCTTTGGCTGTGGCCCAGGGAGACAAATTTTATGTAGCCTTTCAACCAGCAGCATGAAGGTTTATTAGATGTAAAAAAAAAATGCATTTGCTATTCTTTCAGGGCAGTTAATGGAGTTATATAAAATCTTGATAATATTTTCTGTTGTCCAGAAAAAATTATATATAACAATACATATTGCAGTAGATACACCGTCAATAATTTATATTCACATGTAATCCTTGTTACGTTCACTTTAGGCATTAGTATTTACTGTAGATAGTAATGAATTAAGCATTTGTGAAACATGATACTAAATACAAAGCCTGTTTTTGGAATGAAATAAAATAATGTCAATTGTGGCAAAGAGACAAGTACAAAATTTAAAAGATAAAGTTTGAACACAGTGGAATCATGGCTGAATGTACACAGGAGGTCAGGGAAGACTCCTAAAAAGAGGTCATATCTGATTATAATTTATAAATGTAGGAGATTTTACCATATATACCTAACAGACAAGGTGAGAGGCATAATAGCTTATGCAAAACAATACAGATAAATAAGGTTTATTCTAGGAAACCTGGTGATTAAGAATTAGTAAGTCATGAAAGGCAAAGGCTTGGGTAGGGGGAGATGAAGCTGTAAATGCAAATAGAAGTATAATCAAGTAATTCATATTTTCTTTTTAACATTGTAAAACATTAATGGTGGGATTTGAGCAAGGGAGATATATCCAGAATTATTGAGGTGCTACTATGTGCCAATCTTTTGGACAGACATTATTGTTATGGTCTTTCTCTTCATGGAGTTTAAGATCAAGTGTGTGAAACACCCATCCTGAAAAACCTTATACAAATGTGAAGAGTATTCTCCAGGAAGAGTATAAAATAAGATGGAATTGTCTGGAGGAGTGTTATTGAAAAAGTAATAAAATATGAGTAGATATCAAGCAAATGCAAAGGGGGAGGCTAAAAATGACAGAGAAGGTTATATGTAAAATTCTTTAGGTAGGACTACAAAGGACAGTCTGGCTCAGAGTAAAAGAACACCAAATTGACTCAACTGTGCCCTGAGGTAGCAGTGGCTTATGGGACTGAAAGCTAAGAGTGGGAAGAAAGGAGTATGACTGTCTTCTAAATGAGATGAAATATGGTCCTGATTTAGGGTGTGACACTGGAAAGGGCAATGGATGAGGTGCCAAACACCAGGATAAGAAATAGAATACACCATTTCAATTGCAGTATGGCCTCCAGTTGTTTACAAGGATTTTGAACTTCCTGAAGTCATTCTGTTGCTTATCACTTGTTCCTTATATCAAAAAGCAACCTGAACTGTTTTGTAAGATTATAAATAGCACACAAACATAATAAAATAATTCAGACACAAATGTGTAACAGGAACAAAACATCCCCTTCCTGATAACCCCTAGCTAATATCCCCCAAATAAATGCACCTATCAGCTAGAATAGAATTGTGTTTAAGGCAGGGTCTTATACATCTCAGGCTGACCACAGGCTTGTTGTGTAGACAAGGCTGGCCTTGAACTTCTGATCATCCTTTCTATAATTCTTGAGTACTAAAATAACAGCTGTGTATCACAATGCATGACTTACAAATAAAACCATGAAGATAGTTTTATATCTTGCTTTTTATTGTAGAAAATACATTCATTCTATATTAGGATATGTTTCATTTCTTTAGACGCAGTCCAGTCTCATTGTTTAGTCTAGGTTTGTCTCAAATTCTTAGTTCTCATGCTCTAGCCTCCTATAAGCTGGGTGCTTCATTTTTTCAAATGTTGGCCAATGCAGTGCTCTGTTACTGGACATATCCTAACAGAATTCATCACTCCATTACTGACTGATATTAAGGTAGTTTCAAGGAATATAATACATTAATATTATAATGTAGAAGGCCATACTTAGTAAAATTATGTTAATGTGGAATTCCTTATATAATATAACATAAATGTTTTCATAATTCAACAGCCATATTGTTAGTGGGTGTGCCACTTAGGAAAAAATTCCATTGTAATTACTACTTAATGCTGGAGGATATTCATGGCTATTATATAAATATCTATGTAAGTATTTAGAGAGGATAAACAGTACAGATGAAATTCAAAGGGAAATTTCAAGTGGTATAAAAGGCATAGGACTTCATGTGGTTGATAAAAATTTGAGAACTAGAGAAGATTTACACAGAGTGACCAAATACATTTATAAAAGTGAATAATTAGAATATCAGAAGTCAAGAGAAGTTCTTAGAAAAACTGATGGAGACCTTCAGAATTTTGTAAAACTTACTGTGTTTTTAAATATATAATTTACTTTTTTTATTTTACATATCGATCCCAGTTCCCTCTCCGTCCCTCTTTCCCACCCTCTCATGCCCCTCAATTACCCGGCCCCCACTCCACATGTAGGGTGATGCGCTGCAGGATGGGTCATCTATCTCTGTCAAGTCATTTGGAGTAGGGACTAGGCCTACTCTCCTGACTTTAGGTTAAGGCAGTATACCTCCATGGGGAATGTGCTCCCAAAGTCCTTGTGTGCACCAGGGATACATCCTGGTCCCACTGTCAGAGGTCCCTTAGAATGTCTTCTAGCTAAGACCCATGTTCAGGGGGTCTGAGTCAGTCCCATAATGGATTCCCAGCTATCAGTCTGGGTGCCCGTTAGCTCCACATTGTTTAGGTCAGCTGTCTCTATGTGTTTCTGTAGCCTGGTTTTATCCTCACTCTCTGCATATGGATACACGTTTGGCTCAGTGTTAAGTTGTGGGTGTCTGCTTCTGTTTCGCTCTGCTACTAGGTGAGGGCTCTATGATGGCGGATAAGTTACTCATTAACATCATTATCAGAGAAGGGCATTTATGGTAGCCTTTCCACTGTTGCTCAAATTGTTGGGTGGGGTCACTCTTGTAGGCTTCTGAACATTTCTCTAGAGTCAGTTTTCTCTTCAAACCTATAATGGCTCCCTCTTTTATTCTCCCCCCCTCTCTCTCTTTCTCTCTCCCTCTCTCTCTCTCTTCCTGTTCTCTTGTCTATTCCTCCCCTGACTCAATCTTCCCAGTCCCACGTGCTTTCCTCTCCTCCCCTTCTCTTTCTCCCATTCTCCTAGTTCCCTCTCCATTAATTGCCTCCCACACTTCCCCCTATGCTCTGGAGATCTTGTACATTTCCCCTTCTGTGAGGGACCTTATATGAATCTCTTAGAATCCTCCTTGTATCCTAGTTTCTCTGGCGGTGTGAATTATAGGCTGGTGATCCTTTGCTCTATGTCTAAAATCCACATGAGGGAGTACATACCATGTTCCTCTTTTTGTGACTGGGTTACCTCATTTAGGATGGTTTCTTCAAGTTCCATTTTACTTGCCTGGGAATTTTAAGATTCCTCTCTGTCTCCATAGCTCTTCAATATTGTACTTGACAACAAGCAATAAGAAAACAAAAGTAGATCAAGGGGATACAAATTGGAAAGGAAGAAGTCAAACTTTCTCTATTTGCAAATGATATGATAGTTTACATAAGCGACCCAAAAGTCTACCAGGGAACTCCTACAGCTGATAAACACCTTCAGCAAACTAACAGGATACAAAATAAACTCAAAAAAATCAGTAGCCCTACTTTATTCAGACGACGAAAGGGCTAAGAAAGAAATGAGACAAACATCACCCTTTACAATAGCCACAAACAACATAAAGTATCTTGGGGTAACACTTACCAAACAAGTGAAAGACCTATATAATATGAACTTTGTGGCTTTAAAGAAAGAAATTAAAGAAGATGCCAGAAAATGGAAAGATCTCCCATGCTCTTGGATAGGTGAGATAAGCATAGTAAAAATGGCAGTCTTGCCAAAAGCTATCTATAGTTCCATGCAATCCCCATTAAAATCCCAGCACAATTCTTCACTGACCTTGAAAGGGTAATCATTAACATTATATGGAAAAACAAAAGACCCAGGATACTCAAAACAACCCTGTACAATAAAGAAACTTCAGGAGGCATTACCATCCCCGACTTTAAGTTCTACTTTGGAGCTATAGTATGAAAACAGCCTAGTACTGGCACAAATAGAGACAAGTAGACCAATGGAATCAAATAGAAAATCCTGATAGTAACCCACACACCTACGAACACCTGGTTTTTGACAAAACAGCTAAAAGTATACAATGGGAGTAGGAAAGTGTCTTCTCCAAATGGTGGTGACACAACTGGATGATGGTGTGTAGAAGACTGCAGATAGACCCATGTCTATCACCACTCACAAAACTCAAGTCCAAATGGATCAAAGACCTCAACATAAATCCAGCCACACTGAACCTCTTAGAAGAGAAAATGGGAGATACCCTTGAACAAATTGGTACAGGAGACTCCATCCTGAACATAACTCTAGTAGCACAGACACTGAGATTGACTATTAATAAATGGTACCTCCTCAAAATGAGATGCTTCTGTAAGGCAAAGGACACAGTTGACAAGACCAAACAGCAGCCCACAGACTGGGAAAAGATCTTCACCAATCCCACATCTCACAGAGGGCTGATCTCCAAAATATATAAATAACTCTAGAAACTAGTCACCAAAACACCAAATAACCCTATTAAAAAATGGGGTACAGAACTGAATAGAGAATTCTTAATAGAGGAAATCACAAAGGGTGAAAAACACTTAAGAAAGTGGTCAACATCCTTAGATATCAGGAAAATGCAAATCAAAACAACTTTGAGATACCATATTACTCCTGCCAGAGTGGTAAAACTTACTCTTTAGAATCCTGCTGTGACATAATGAGAAGGATGCCTATTATGCTATTTGATGTCAGAAAAATGACATGCTAGAGAATCTGCAGTCATCATTTAATCATTTATTGTACAAATAGTGTGTGTAGTTGCACTAAAACTTTAGTTTTAAATAATATATAACAAACTCCATTGATACGGTTTTTATTTTAAATATGAATTTCTAATCAAACAGGAGAAAAAAACAACAGCTATGATATAATGATTTCCATTTTGATTTAGAGTTCCTTTTAGTAGCCCCCTTCCCAATAGTGATTATTCTCGGATACTTGGGCTGCCTCTTTTGCTCAGTTATCCTCCTTAGAGGTGGCAATAATTTGCATTAGCACCAGCAGTGTCAGAGAGTGCCTATTATTTCTCATCTTGGTGAGCTTTTTAATTATTGAAAATCCAGTGGGTAAAAAAGGCATCCTCATTGCTGTTTTTATTTGCATTTCATTAATCATGAATAAGCTTGAGCATCTTTTCAAGTACTTAATGGCCATTCGTATTGCTTTATCTGATAGCTGCCTAGTACTCTTATTTGGTTCGTTTTTTTTTTTTTTTTGTTACCAATTTGTACAAATTCACTATAAATAAAAGAGCATAGTTTGTCAGTTATGCTATTTTTTTCAGTAAGTCTGTCTTTTTTCTTTATTTCTGACAGCCTCAGTTATTTGCAACCAACATGATATATAGTTATATGAAAGAAATTTGGATTCTTTAATGTCTAAGGTTTCTATCTGGTTAGGAAATTCTTCCTACTTCCAGTTTATTAATTAATCCTATTGTATTTTTATTCATCAATTTTGAGCATTTTACTTGTTATTAAAACATTTGATCTATCTATTACTGATTTATTTTAGTATAATGGATAATGAAATAACTCAGACTGATTTTTTTGTGAAATAGTTACATATCGTATGTTTTTGATGCTCATATGAAATAATGAAATTCATCAAAGAGTTCCTTTACATATGTATAACAGTCTAATAGAGACTGTAGTCTATTATATTCTTTTGATCCAGCTATTTCTTCTTGATCAAAATATTTCAAAGTTTGCAGGACCATAATGGTTTTAATTTCATTTCCTTATTATTTTTTTTTCAGAATTTGTCTAGATATCTTTGCTTATTTTTTAATCTATTTCATCTGTTACAGATGAAAGAAGTGTAAGGTCAAAGCTGGCTACTGTGTTTTAGGAGCTTTTGCTTGCATATTCTGTAGGTTATGTTGTATGTATTATGATTCTGTTATTTAGTACATGAATATTTATGACAGCTATATCCTCATTGTGGATGGTATCCTTTATCAAAATACCTCTCCTTGAATTCAATCTTTGATGATATTAAAACCATGACCTCTGCTTTCTTCTTTCATCATTTTCATGGTATGTAAGATGTTCCGCAATATTTTGATTCTCAGTTTGTTTTCTTACTTGCTCTTCTCCCTTTTCATCTTATTACCAACATCCCACTGTTCAATCATTGAATCTTTGATAACATGTTTCAGTGATCCCATAGTCTTGATTTTTTTCTCTCCTTTGCAAGGAATGTTTTCTTCCAAATAGAATTTATTATTTGCACTCCCTTCATTCATCTGCTCTCTCTCTTTCACCCTGTCCCCATATTGTTTCTAATAATATGTTTATGGAGCTGTCATTCCATGTTGTTTCATTGCATTCATGCTTATGTTATAGAATTTTCTGAGAAATTGGAATATCAGCAAGTATTCTCCAATTTTTTCTTTAATGACTTATAAAGAATGTAATTTGCAAGGCTAGAAATTGGGGTTGCAGTCATATTTTCTTGCATGGATAGTCACATTTAATGGATCTTTACTTGCTATTTGTAATTTTTTTTCTAAAATGCTTATAACAAGATTTATTTTACTGATTATTGAACTTTGCTAGTCATCACAGTCAACTGGAGGAAAGAACCTTTTTTAAAACCAAAACTAAGTTTTAGCTTCATATCCCAAATTTCTGATTCTCATGCTCTGGTCTGAGGATAAAGAATATTTCCGTAGCTTTGTGAGTGGTGAGTCTAAGACACAGTTCAGACTGGGAGCTTGAACTTCCCCCAACACAAAAAAAAGCTGCAGAATGCTTCTTCCTAGAAAATGTAAACCACATTAAAATTCAACTTTTCCTCATCCCTCCACCTTAGGCTGTAGAGCAGACTGTACAGGATTTCTGTATCTTTACCTCCGTGCTACTATCCTGCATTTCTGATGATGTAATTCATCCTAGCATGGCCAAGAACATCTTCTTTCTTTTCCTTTTCACATGGTACACAGTCTTGTTATGTAGTCTACATTGGCTTGGTACTTGTGTAGCTCAGGCTCATGTCAAGTTTGCAATTCTCCTGACTCAGTCTTTCACAATGCAGGGGTTAAGGGTATGAACCTGGGCACCTATCTTACATCTGACTTAATTGGCTCTTTCTGAGTCTTTTTCTTCTTCAAGTGATTTTGTCTTATTTAATTCTTATTTATTTATTTTTAGTTTGCTTTCTCTCAGTTATTGATAAAAATAACATTAGGTGTGAATGATTATGATAGTTATGCCATCCCACACAATCTTCTTTCCTGACTTGTAAGAGTCAAAATGAATTTTCATTGATTTTTAAGTCTTTGGAAAATATACTGAGGTTAGTAAGTGATAGCATCTCTTTTAAAGAGATTTTTCCAGAGTTTTCTTTCTTTCAAGTTTCTTTCAAGGTTTTTAAAAGTTCATTCACATTCTTTCTACTACAACAATTCTTAGGAGTGAGAGACAAGATGAAAGCTGTACCAATAAAAACTCGGATTCTGGTTTCTGGTCACAACTTTTCAATAATGGAATGAATGTAAGTGATTACTTGGTCACTGCTTCTTTTTCCCACACTTTTTATTGTATCTTTTATTAAATTGTGAATAAATGTTTTGTGTGAACTGCGTAAAGTTAGAGTTAATTTGACTGACTTATTTACCTGGCATCCTTTACACAATAACTGATATAATTCTTCATCCTTTATCTTCCCCATCATAATAGTCTAGAATGGTCCAAAGCCCATGTTTTCTAATCTGTGATATGGTTTAAAGTATTTATACTAATACCAGAATGGCTTTGATATGGAGAAATTTGTCACAACGAATTAATAGCATAAGCCGTTTAGCCTGTTAATGATTTGCCAAATCTGGAAATATCCTATTTTTGTATTTTCTAAGTGATATAATATCAGAGTGTTAGAGACAGACATCCTCCAGAAACTTGTTATAATAGAATAAGTCTCAGGCTTTGACATTTCAGAGAACTATAGTTCACATCTGCTTACAAGGGAATTAGAAAAGGCTACTTTGATACTTTGAATGATTTTTTTTTCTGCTTTGAATGATATTTGATAGTATTAGTCATTTGGGCATTTAGTCTCTTAATGCTTTTCAGTGTCAGTTGACCAAAATGGTGTTTATTAGGTGTTTAGGATTTTTTTTTCCCTTCAAAGATATCTGCTATATTCTAGTCACAATTCTGTGTATCAAAAATGACAGTCACAGTAGTAAAGAAACATAAATCCTACTCTTATGGATATATTTCTTAGTTAGGGAGATAAATAAAAATAGACAAGGAGAAGAATATCTTAGTTAGGTTTTATTAAATCCCATGGAAGAAATATAGGTTACTAGAAGCACATAGTTATAGAGTAAAATTGAAAAGTTATGTTAAATATAATGGCCAAGATAGTCTTTTAGATTCTGTTGCATGTAGACAAAATTTGTTGGGGTATTTGGTGTGATTTGAGTGTGGGTGGACAGTCACATACATAAGCTTCTATATGCAAAATAATGTCCCATTATATTAGTATTGAGCTTCTGTATGCTACAGTTTCAACCTACAGTGTTTAACTGAAAATTAAAACAGTAAATGTTCTTAGAAGACCTTCAGGAAAGAATTCAATGCATTTTCTTTTATTTTTCCTTCTTTTTCATCAGTTTTTTGAGAATGTCATAAAATGCAATTTGACTATATTCATCTCCCAAAACTCCTCCCAGTTCTACCCTTCTTTACTAGCTACCTGATTTTGTGTTCACTTTTGTTTTAAATCCGTCAAGTATAGTTAGTGCTTCCCAAATACTTTTGGATGTGTGGCCTTTCACAAGAGTATGGTCAATCCACAGGGGCTGTGTTCATAAAAAAAAAAAAAAAAAAAAAAAAAGGACTCTCCCTATCCTAGCAGCTATCAATTGCAGATAGCTCCTTAGCTAAGGGTAGGACTTCATGCCCAACTAACCTCTCCATGCTGGGATTTTGTCTGGCTTGAGCTTGTATGTGTCTTGTGCATGCTGTTTCAACTGCTGTGAACTCATATGTTCAACTTCCATGCTGTGTTCAGAAAACGCTGTTTTCTCATAGTCATTCACTCTTTGTAGCTCTTATAATCTCTCTGTTGTATCTTCTGCAATGATTCTGAGGCTTGGTTACATGTTTAGAACTGAGCTCTTGGCAATCTCTTGTTCTGTGTTCCTTGACAAGTTGCGGATCTCTGTGTTAATCATCATGTATTTTAAGAGGTTTCTCTGGTAAGGATTGAGATATGTGCTTATTGTTATCCTTGGGTATAACAATAAGGCATTAGGAGTTGGTTTAACACTATTCCCCTTTAGCAGAGTGATAGTAGTGGGTTTCTCCTTATGAGCTATGACACAGGATCTTAGCCCTGATAATCAGAACTAGGTTTGGGTTTCAACTAGAACAATAAGCAAGTGGAAGAGTAAAAGATATACAAAGAGGGAAGAAAGCAGTCCAAGTATCCTTATTTGCAGATTATATGACTTTATATATAAATGACCCTAAAGGCTCTATCAGAAGTCTCCAACAGCTGATAATCACATTCAGCAAAGTAACAGGAGACAAAATTAGCACATAAATTAAATATCTTTCCTTTATAAAAATGACAAATATACTTAGAAAGAAATCAGAGAAGCAATCACATTGACAATAGCCTTAAAAATTTTAAATACTTTGAAATACATCTAACCAAGGAAGCAAAAGGCTTGTATAATGAAAATTTTAAGACAGTGAGGAAAAAAATTGAAGAAAATACCAGAAAATAGAAGAGGCTCTCATATTTATGGATTAGCATGATTAATACTGTGGAAATGGCCAAACTGTCAAAAGCAATCTACAAATTCAATGCACTTCCCACCACAATTCTAACTGAATTTTTTATACACATTACAAAATAATTCCAAAATTCATATGTCAATATGAAAGATGCTGGATAGTACAAACAATAAGAACATTGCTGTAGGAATCACCATCTCTGATTTTAAGTTATACTATAGAGCTGTAGTAGTAATTACAGCATGGTACTGGACTAAAAATAGATACATTCATCAATGGAAAAGAATTCGGGATCCACATACAATCCCACTCTCTTACAGTCACATGAGTTTTCGACAAAAGCAAACAGTATATATAAAGGAAAGACAGCATGTTCATAAAGTGGTGCTCATCAAACTGGATACCTACATGTCTTAGAAAGAAGTTAGTCCCTTATTTCTTAATTTGCATCAAACTCAGCTCCAAATGGATCAAGGATTTTGACATAAGACTTGATATTCTGAATCTGATAGAGGAAAATATTAAAGAAACACTTGAACTGATTTGCATGGAAAAGGACATTGTGAACAGAACCCCAATAGAGCAGGTATTAAAACCAATGATCAATAATGATCTCATAAAGCTTCTTTGTTTTTGTTATATAGCCTAGAATGTCTTGAAATTTACTATATATCCTATTTCAAATCTTGGTGATTCTCTTGTATAAATCTCCAGAATTCAGAGATTATAGGCCTGCAACACCATATCTTGCCCAGTTAACTTTTTATCAAAATATTTTATTAGTAAATATAATCATATATAATACATTCCATTGTGACATCTTTACACTTAAATATAATGTATCTTGATCATATATATCTTCATTTTCTATCTCTTGTCCTCTTCCTATGCCACTTATTTCCTTTCTCTTTCCAACTAGTCCCTTTCTACTTTTTTTTCCAATAGAGAATCATGTTTATATATTTTTTCATTTATTTTACACACCAACCACAGTTTCCCCTCTTTTCTCTTTTTGTTTGCTCCACCATCTCCCTTCTACCCACCCCCCCGCCCCTCTCCCAATCCTCTCCTCTGTCTCCATTTAGAAAGGGACAGGACTCCCATGGTAATCAACAAAGCATGGCAAGTTGAGGGAGGACCAAGCTCCTCCCCCTTTGATGCAAGGGGGAGGTATTCCTCCATAGGGAAAAGATTCAAAATAGCCATCTCTTGCATCAAAGACAGGTCCTGATCACACTGATAGGGGCTCCAAAACAGGCCAAGCTATACAACTGTCACCCACATGCAGTCCTAGGTCAGTCTCATGCTGGTTCTCTAGCTGTCCACTGAGATTCTGTAAGCTCCCACAAGCTCAACTCAGCCCTCTCTGTGGGTTTCCCTATCATGATCTTCCCCCACCCCTTGCTTATACAATTACTCCACCCTCTCTTCAACTGGACTCCTAGTGCTTGGCTGTCGATATCTGCATGTGCTTTTATCATTTACTAGACTAATGCTCTCAGATGACAATTAGGGTAGTCACCAATCTGATTATAGAAGAAGGCCAGTTCAGGCTCCCTCTCCAGTATTGCTAGGAGTCTTAGCTTAGGTGATACTTGTGGATTCTTGGGAGTTTCCCTGGCACCAGGATTCTCCCTAACCCCACAAGCAACCCTCATCAAGATGTCTCTTTCATTATTCTCCCTGTCTGTCCCACCCCAACTTGCCCATCTAGATCCTTCATGGTCCCATACCCTCCATGCCCCCAGTTTACCCTGGAGATCTCTTCTATTTTCCAATCCTAGGGAATTTTATGTGCACTCTTTGGGCCTTCCTGGGGCTTCTCTGGGGTTGTGGACTGTAGCCTGGTTATCCTTTACTTTATAGCTAATATTCACTTATGAATGAGTACATACTGTGTTTGTCTTTCTGCGCCTGGTTTACCTCAATCAGGATGATTTTTTCCTAGTTTCATTCATTTGCCCTGTACAAAACTCAGTTCTAAGTGGATCAAAAACATCAACATAAATTCAGTTACACTGAAGCTGATAGAAGAGAAAGCAGGAAGTATCCTTGAATGCATTGGCACAGGAGACAACTTCCTGGATATAACACCAGTAGCACAGATACTGAGATTGGCAATTAATAAATGAGACCTCCTGGCACTGAGAAGCTTCTATAAGGCAAAGAACATTGTTAAAAAGATAAACCAACAGCCTACAGAATGGGAAAAGACCTTTGTCAACCCCATATCTAACAGGGTGCTTATCTCCAGAATATATAGAGAACTAAGAAACTAGACACCAAAATATCAAAAAATCCAAATAAAAATGGGGTACAGATCTAAACAGAGAATTCTCAATAGAAGACTCTCAAATGCCTGAGATACCCTTAAAGAATTGTTCAGCATCCTTAACCATCAGGGAAATTCAAATCAAAATGAGTCTAAAATTCCATCTTACATCTGTCAGAATGGTTAAAATAAAAAAAAATGGTGATGTTAGCTCGTGCTGGAAAGGATATGGAGTAAGGGGAGCAATCCCTACTGCTGCTGATGAGAAGGGAAACTTGTAAAACTACTTTGGAAATCTATGGTATGATAGTTTACCAGAAAATGGGAATCAATCTATCTCAAAACCGAGTTATACCAATCTTAAGCATACACCCAAAGGTTGCTCAATCTTATCACCAGGACACTTGCTTGGCTAAGTTCATAGCAGCTTTATTTGTAATAGCCAGAATCTGTAAACAACCTAGATGGCCCTCAACTGAAGACTGTATAAAGAAAATGTGGGACATGTACACAATGAAATGTTACCCTTTCTACTTTTAAACAAATACTTTATTATTTGACAGTTTCACACATGTATATAATTGATTTTATTTGTTTTCATCTCAACAATTCTCATTTCCATTTAAAACCTTCTTGTCAACAATTCCTCCTCCTATTTTCATATCTTTTTTTTTTTATAATCAAAGGAGTTTTGCTAGGGCTGCTTACGTGAGCAGGGGTGAAATGTTATTTACAGGATCTTGGGCACTTGGAAGTTTCTACACCATAGAAAAAGTGTCTTTTCTCCACCAACAACAGTTAACTACTCTAGGTACTGAAGGAGGGCTATGGCTTCTTGAAGTCCTTTCATATCACAAGAGTGCCCTTTTCCTTCTTCATGAGAAGATGGCAATAACCTCAATCTTGTGAAGATCTTAAATAAGTGATCAGAGTTGCTGTGAGTTCAGGTGTGTCTGGAGGATAGGGTTCCACAATTCTCCTCCCTGAACTCCAGCTCTTAGATTCTTTCTGTCTTCTCATCTAGGATGTTCTTGAGCTTTGCAGAATGTGATATAGTGGTCCTGTTTGTGTTCACGTATCAAACTATCACATACTGTCCTCACTTTGACCACTGAGTCTCTGCAACTAACTGTTGTCCACTGCAAAAAGAAGCTTCTTATAGAAAAGCAGAGAGCATCATTAATCTGTGGAGATAATCAAAATTGTTTAGCAGGTGCATCTATCTTGCCTGGTTAACTTTTCATAACCAGTATTTTTCAAACTTAATTTTATAGCATCAGTGTATAGTTCACGACCTAGGAAAGTTTTATTGGGAAACACTGGGGAAATATAGTAGAGTAGGTACATGAAATTACAAATAAAGTAGAGCTCCATTTGTTTCTCTTTCTATTCTTCCAACCCTAACTTAATTTGTGGAGGAAAGAGGTAAATGATAATAGCATAGAGTGAGCTAGAGAATATAATCTTTGCAAAATGCTTGAGTATTAATAAAACCAATGGATTCTTTTTCATTGGATTCACAGGACTAGAGTATATCTATCATTGTTGTAGATTCAATCTTATGATTTACATCTGGGAAAGCATGTGGCCAAGCAGAATTATGGGTACTCAAAGAGGAATTCAGATGGGATTACAATGTGGATTATTTTTCCACATTGGGATTTGCATCCAAACTCTACTTCATCTCTTGATGACTAGAAGTTATAAAAGACTTTACTAATCTATTATTTATTCTTTGTTGTAAGAAACTGTAAAAGATGTCTACGAATTGAATACACAGGCTCAGGTCATTTTATTCTTTAAGTCACAGTCCAGAGATCATCTGTCAGCAAATGCACATGCTTTTGAAAATATACTATGCAATATATAATAATTAGACACTCTATTGTTGGGGAAGAGAAAACTTGGAGTGCTGAGGTTTCTTCCTCCAAACTGCTGTACATGTGTTCAGAAGTGTTTCTACAGGCTTGCGAGTTCTTTTTGGTGTTTCCTCTATGAATGAACAAGGTTCCCTTTGAAATACAGAGGATCTTTTGGAAAAAAACAAAACATAGTATTAATTCACTTCTAGAAACATTAATTTAGTATTTCCCAAACTTGATTTTGTATAGTCACTACCTGTGGAGATTGCTAAAAATGTGGTGTGTTCAAGGTCTCTCTGCAATAAAGATTGTGGTTCACTAGCTTTGCTCTGTGGTCTTTCTATTTGCATTTGTGATAACTCCCATGTGCTCCTGATTCAGTGCTTCAGCAGCCACAACAAGGTAAACCTTAACTCCATTCAGCACTCTCCTATTCTCATCCCAGAGGACTCAGTTCTGGAGTGCTGCCATTGAGAGTCATTTGATTCACTTACATGGCCCTAGCACTTCAGCACCCTGTGTTCCATAGTAAGTTTGTTTGTATTGCAGTGTGCAATAGGAAAGTGAGGTTGAAGCTCCTTATTGGGCTTTTAGTATTTGTAGGCACAACATCTTTCTCCATTTAATCATATAATAAATATTAATTTCACACTTTAATGTTTTCTTGAGAATCTTGGAGGTTTAAGGGCAGGGAATTTTATGCTGTTATAGCATACTTATTAATGAAACCTATTAAGACCTTTATAACAGGACCAGTTTCTCAAAAGTTCTAACTTTAAGGGTTTTATAATACAACTATAGAATAAGACTGCAATATTTGCTGTCAATTCTCCAGAACTCTTCCTGGCTTTTTCTACAATAATGCAAAAAAAAATTATAGAATATCTTGTTTACCACTCTAGCTGGCAGTGTGAACCAGAGAGAACAGGGTCTAAAACTGAGGTGGACTAAAGTTTCATGCAATAGCCAACTTTATTCAGGGAATCAGACAATTTATACTCTGAGGGTTAAGGAGAATCACATAAGAAAAGTGTTAAATCACAAGGATAAGCCACACATGTCAAAAACATGTTTTTCTATAGAGGCGTATTAAAAAAAAAAAGCAGCTGAAATAAACTCACTACTATCTGCTACAATTGGGAGGAGCATGAAAACAAATTCTAAGAGCAATTCTGTGTTTTGCAGACACTGAGGTCACATGATTCTTGTCTTGTTTTCTTGGAGTTTCCTTACAAATACTCAGACTTTGCACATGACTCCATTCTTGGACTGTGTTCTGACAATGTCTATGTTAAAATTTGCTTAATATTCTGGGCAATTTATTTTAAAAAAGGAACTGTCAGTGTTTAACAAGGTTCAAACTTAAATCACTCTTAGAAGTGTCAAGGTTGGGAATCAAGTTTATCTCATCAATTTTTATAGTGTTCAAACTGGGAGCGAGCTTGCTAACATTGTCATAGGGTCATGAAAATATTAGTTGAATGAGAGAGTGGGCGTGAAGTTTTCTGTCTTGTTTGGTATTTTATTTTAGTTTCTGAACACTAAACATGGTGTCTGAGTATAATTGTACTGTTTTGATATTTTAATGTGCATTGCAGAAAATTCTGAGCTTTGGAGGGAAAGATATACAAATATCATTTCTGCTGTTTGAGAAACCCCAAATACTATGGAATGACTCAGTTTGACAGAATATCAGTGATACATCAAAGGTGGAGCTAACTCCACCTTTTCTAGTCCCCATTTCTTAGTTTTTTTTAACAGAGATTTTTATTGGCAATACTGGGTTACAGCTTATACTATATAATCAGAATGTTCTCCTATGAGAATATGGGGAACTAGAACGGTGGTTCTCACCCTTCCTAATGCTGTTACCTCTAATACAGTTCCTCATGTTGATGGTCTAGACAGTGGTCCTCACCCTTCCTAATACTGGGACCCTTTAATACAGTTCCTCATGTTGATAGTCTAGACAGTGGGGCCTCTTTGCTAATGCTGTGACACTTTAATGCAATTCCTCATGGTGTGGTGACCACCCTCCCCCAAATGTAAAATGATTTTATTGCTATTTCATAACAGCGATTTTGCAAATCATAATGTAAATATCTGATATGTATACCTGATATGCAGCCTCTGTGAAAGTGTCATTAGACACCCCCAAAAGGGTCATGACCCGGAGGTTGAGAAGCACTGCTTTGCATTAAAATTTTGATTTTCCTTATTAGAGATGCAAAACAGTATTTTCTTAATTTAAAAAATTTAATTTATATTGATTGTCCTATATTTATTCATTGCAAAATGGGTGTATATATACACTCATATGTCAGGAAAGAAAAGAAGAATGAGTAGTGTGGTAGTTTGAATGTAATTCGCCCCCATAAGCTCATAGGGAGTGACACATTGGGTTTTGTTGAAGTAGGTGTGACCTCGTTGAAGGAAGTGTGTCACTGTTGGTGTGGTGTTGAAAGTCTCATTTGCTTAAGCTTCTCTCAGTGTCACAGTTCCTGTTGCCTGAAAGCTGTAGCACTCTCAGTTCCTTCTCCAGCACCATGTCTGCCTGCATGCTGCCCTGCTTCCCACCATGATGAGAATAGACTGAATCTCTGAACTGTAAATGAGCCACCCTGATTAAATGTTTTCCTTATAAGTGTTGCTGTGGCCACAGTGTCTGTTCACAGCAATAGAAACCTAACTAAGATAAGTAGTGTTATTTCTGGACACTTAAAATGGAATGTGGATAGCTTTGTTAAATCAGATTCAGGCACATCGAAAGGTGAACTTTTGAACTGAGATGTTTGTACTTTGTCAACTAATGTGCCCATTGAAGTAGTAAACTGTGCTGAACTACAATGTCTGGAGTGGAATTCACTAGACATTATAAACAGTTTGAACAGCTGGCATCATTGTTTCCTTAAACTCCATACACTCAATACCTCGCAAAATATGTTGGGCTTTAACTTAATTCTTGACAAACAAGACACGTATTAACATCTTTACCTTGAAGTTTAAGCTGTAGAATTGGCTACCATCATGTAAAATCTTAGACCATATCTTCTTAATTACCATACTAATAACCCCCCTCCAAGGTCACTTTTTCTCAATAAAAATATTTTATTATGATTTATATTAATATCCAAATAAAAGTATTATTCTCAGCCACTAAATTATTTAAAATTCTGATTTGTTTATTATTTAGCATATGTATATGTGTAGGCACATGGCTGCTGCAGCACATGTAGTAATCAGAGGACAATCTGCTCAAGTCAGTCTGCTCTTCCTACCATGTCAGACCACGGGATTGAACTCAGATCTTTAGACTTGGGCAACAAATACCTTTACTGGATGAACCATCTTACCTGCTCATTAAATAATTCTTAATTTGGTTATTTTATAGTCTGAACTTCAAGATTGAGAATGGAAAAATAAATTACTCATACTTATATGGTTAGTACCTTTTTAAATTGATTATTATGAGATATTTTGGAGACAATTTTTATCCAGCATTTTAAGAATTATATTTGATGTGATGTGATATGATGTTATAGTTACTCTTGATTGTATATGGAATCAATTAAATGATATGTAGCTCTGTGAGGATGTTTGCAGTAGGGATTAATTAAAGGGGTTAACACTTTCCTACAGAATGGGTAGGTCCTTCTCTCAATGGCCCACATCTAAAATCTAAGGGGATCTGAGGGAAAAGTAGTGCTGCCTTCTTCATGAATTCACCTTTTGTTGATGAACATGTCTTCAATACTCAGCTTCTGTGGTCTTCCAATGAACTGTAGAATAAGAGGACTCTAGGAATCCTCCAGGCATTCATTGCCAGATTGGGATTGCTAAAGCATACAGCCTTATAGACTGGGAAGCTACTGGGTTCTCAGCCTCTCCAGTGTCTGGACAGCCAATGTTGGACTACTCAGACCATATCATATATACCAATGTGGTAAGTATTCTCTATGAAGTGTACATTAATTCATTTCTTCTTTTCCTCTAGAAAACCCTTACTGGTACACTTTTTTTTTTCTGTAACTGTTGCATATATTTTAATATATCTTGTACTGGGCTCTGTATCAAGTATGTTTGCATATGTTGTCACTGTTTATAGCTAGCAATGCCTCCATTTATGCTCCATAATACAATAAATATTCCATGTTCATTTATTCTTTCAATAAGTAATAATTCACATACAGGATACCATGCCGTAGAGTAATAAAATAAAAGAACATAAAAACAATGGCTCAGCAGGTGAGTCTATTTAAAAGTACTGCTTATAAATGTTGGGAAGTATTGTACAGTTGTTTCTTTAGATCACATACATGAATTTAAATGCCTTGCCTTTTTTCACCTTCTTACCCATCTCCACTCAAATCATCTAGCACCAATACTTAATAAAATTGAATTTTCTTATATTAGATTCTTTAGAATTAAATATGTGGGCCATGCAATGCCCACTTTGTTAGGTAGAGATAAGATTTAGTATTTGCACAATTTTTATGTAAGGGAAGCTGATCTTTGTGTGTGTTGTTTTAGTGCTGCATGGCTGTTTTATCCATCACACAAACTAGAGTTTGTGATTAGGAGTTAGCAGCCTGCAAACTGAAACCCAACTGGGTTGCCGAAAGGCAGTCAGCTGCAAAAGAAAGCTTAGGCAATTATGGGTTTGAAAGAAGAATAAAAAGCTTTCCCTAGCCACCCAGGATCACATAATCAAATCTGTGTCTGTCAATTTCTAGAGTCGGATCATGGTTTGTCTATGATTATATAACCGGAAACTCAGAATGCAAAACACCCATTAAAAATAATACTTGAGAAAAATGAGCATGAGCACTATACAGATTTTGAAATTGCTTTTCATAAGTTACCCCTAAATAATTAAATCTAGGAAGAAGAAGAACCAAGGAAGAAATGACAGGTATTGTGCTAAAGAAGATAACAGACATTTTCACTTGATTGCCTCTTCCATGAAATGATGGCCCAGATAATGATAAATTTTAAAAATCTGGCAAGAGGTCTTACCTTCATCACTTGCAAGTGGGAGATCAACAAATGGTATCTTCTGAAACTTCTACTGGCTCAAATACTGCTTCACAGTCACATTCCCCCTTTGGTCTTTCTCTTTCCTCTAATGGGTTATATTCAACTAACGCTTCCATTTTGTTTGATGCTGATTTTCTCTGGTTCTCTGGGTTTTGCCACCTGTCAAAGGCAGGTGTGGAAAGGGTGCAATAGATAATATAGAACCTGTTCTGTTTCATATCTCATCAGAAGATGAACATATTCATGCCAATAAACTTGTACAGAAGGCATTTAGTCAGGTTCCCTGCCCTGTAACCTATTGTTGATTCCTGTGCCAAGGAAATCATTATCCACAATGTATAGAGCTTACTCTCTTGGTCTAAACAAAATTTTATGGTAGCCATATTGGAAAAACACTGCTGACGTAAATTTTATGTGAGGATAAAAATATTCTAGGAAGGGTGTAAATTTTATATGGATATATAGATTTCAGAATTCAGAACTTGACAAAATGATGAGATGGCTAGGGAGAGCTGGATTTTCTTCTTTAAAAGGTGCTAAAAGTAACCCAAGGACTGTAGACTGAGATAAAACTAAATGCACTACATAATGTATCTGACTTAATTTATGACGTCTTTCCTGTTGGTATTCTTAAAAGACTGGATGAAGGTGGGGCTATAATGCCAATGGACCCTGCTTCCAGCCAGCAGATGTACTATTAATTCTTTTCTGCCAGAGACTCTTCCTCTGGGGTGAGGGTAAAAGGTTGAGGAAAAACTGTAGTCCACTGTCTAGATCTTCTTCAAGGATGGGATGGGAGTGAAATCACCTCTGTCTGTGAACCTCTTAAAGGTTTACTTCAGCTTGAGATGGTTTCCTCACACTATGTCATGTTTAGCTCCCAGAGGACTGTATATTTACTGTGTTGCCATAATAGTTCGATCATCTCAGGTCAATGTGAAGGGCCATTTTTCATCTAGACTTCCCTGTGCAGTTGGCAAAGACTGTTCTTGAGTTTGTCTTGCAGCATAGCTGTTCCCTCTGTTTCATTGTGTTTCTTTTTCTTTTATACACATGGTGACTGCCGAGCTTTCTTGCTATGTATTTCAGATGCTAATCTCCTTCCTCACTTTTTGTTTCCTTACAAACACAACCAGGGACTAGTTCCATTCCGTGGCTTTCTTGAGCCCTAGGAAATTTTGCCTTCATAGACCTTTTCACTTATAAGAACATATTTAAAGCAGTTTACTACCGTGCTGACATAAATATGGGTATAATTACTATTATATGACAAAATATTGCTGTCAGGTCCAAAGGAAACAAAAGGCTAACTGTGATGGCTATTAGTGTACCAATGCATGTGCTAGTCTCTGAGCTTACTCACTATGGCTCCTCTCAGCTCTTCTCACTCTGCCCTTCTACCCTAACATTCTCTAGCTCATGGGTTTTCTTTCCTATATAATCTTGAAATTTCAGTCACTTAATCTCTCTTGGTCCTTGTTGTGTGATATTTTGATTGTTTTCTGACAAATAAAGCTTGCTTGGAGTCAGAGGGCAGAGATAGCCACTAGCTGACCAAAATTAACCATAGAGGCTTGGAGGACTGTAGACAGAGAGGAAACAGGAAGAAGTAAGGTGAGGCTATCTCAGCCCTTTTGGCAGAAGGAACAGAAGAGGTAGGAGTTGATTGGTGGCTGCTCTCCACTTCTCTGATCTTTCAGGTTCTTGGCAAGATGTCTGACTCCTGAATTTTTAATGATAAAGAATAATTAGATCATTGCTTCAGGTCCTCTTGGCACTCTCTTCCTCTTTGCTCTCTCTTTCTTCCCTTCCTCTATGCCTCCTCTCCCCAGTTCAGTCTCCTAGCCATGTTTAGTCTGCTACTTTCTCTACATGCTATGGACTCTTTTATATGCTTATGCTTGCACTCTTCCTCATATCTGCAATAAAAATTTCCTCAGCCATACCTTGGAATAGTCATATCTGAAGCAGGGAATCACTTATACAAATAATAGTAAATAACCACCATGGTCTTCCTGCTTCAGAAGATGCAGTCTCTGCCCTCATAGTCTTGGCTCCAAGTATCAGCTCCTGCAGAGACTTCCATAATGTCAGCTTCTCAGCTTCTCCATCTCTTATCTTCCCAACACTTTCACTATCCATTGTAGTTTTAGCTCCTTGCTATTTCAGTTCTGCCCTTGAGTGTCAGACCCTATGCTCTTGGTGGCTCTCCAGATTGCTACACTGGTTTTTCCATGTTAGACTTCTAAGCTTAGTGTAGTAGGAGCTCTTAGCTCTTGGTGACTCCCTGGAACTCACCAATTGCCTCCTTATTCCAGCCTCTACTACCATTGAGGCCCCTGAGCATTTGTTTCCATTTTGCCTCTCTACCCATTCTAAAGTCCACAAGTGGGAAGCAGTTACCTGGGAGAAGTCTTTGCTGGAGTACACTTGGGAAAGTTCACATATAGTCATCTCTCCAGGGTAACCTGAAAGCAATAGAAAATAGCCTGCTTATATAGACAGCTACCTACATGGTATGCTTTTATACAGATTGCAGTACCAACCACCACAACTGCACATGGGCACAGCATATGGTTTCTACCTCACTCAACCAATCACAAGCTTTATATTGCAACAACCACAGATTTTTGGCTGACTCGCTCAAGAGGTACTCCTTTTCCTGTTCTGAATAAGATAGCTACAGATAGAGCAGTGTAATGCAGAATAATAAATGACCCAGAGACTAATATTGGGGTTAAAACACCAAGCTATCAGAAAAGCAAAGCAGAGGGCCACTAACATCTTCTACCTCAGGCTGAATGAGCTGATCCTGTCTCCATGAGCTCTCATGAAGCCTCAAACTGCAACATGTGCTCAACTTGGCTGAAAAATGGATTGCCTCCTATTGTATACTGAAGACCCTGTTTCTACCTAGTACTGGGATTAAAAGTGTGTGACCTGTTACCTTAGATTGATTCAATATCATGTAGATCTAAGTGGTCGTGAACTCAGAGATCTGTCTACCTCTTAATCCTGATTTGTAGGTGTGTACCACCACCTCCTAGCTTCTGGCTGCTTGGAATAAAGTTGTGTCACTGACTTCTATAGATTGTGGCTGACTTTGTTTTTTGACTCCTCAGGCAAGCTTTTGTAAACCATAAATAATATATTACCATAGAGCAGGGCCACCTAGATTTCACCCATGCTCTTCTTGCCTAGAGTAGAGTCTTTCATAGATGCTCCAAGATTCCTGTCATGCTTTCAGCAACAGTCATGTTCACAATGTTCCCTGCAGATAGACTAGCTTCCCAGAGATGACTATGAAGTATTCAAAACAGCTGGGATGCCGTGATGACTAACTCCTCCTGTCATTTTCCGAAAGAGGAACTGCTCTGTTGATTGATCATTCTTCATTTAAGGCAGCTAAGCATATGAGAAAGGCCTGGCCACTCTCAATCTAAGTATCAAATTGGTCTGAATCCAACACTTTAGCTTATTTCAAAGCAAAGAAAACATTAAAAGATGCCTATAATGAAGATCTATCATTAATATTGCCGTTGTTAATATTATAGAACTTACCCAAATGCCTCTAGGGAGATGTTGGGTACTTCTCATTTGTCTGAAGGGCTCCTCCTTTTCTGCATGGAATGCAGTTTGGTTCATGTAGTTGCCATCTGATAGCCTGTAGGTTTACAGACACAGTGAAGTGGATATCTCTGACAAGACAAGCTGTACTTCTCTAGAACTGTCTCATGAGGTCAGAAAACAGAGACAGACGAAATGGAACTTGTGGGAAAAAGGCATCAGGGCTTAATCAAGCTGTCTAGCTGACCATGCTCCATCCCATCCCCCATCCCACACTTTTTTTTGCCACATCTATACAACCTGATTCGTGGAAGCCCAAGAAGCCTGAGTTGGACTGGGCAGAGCAGCAGTTATCCATTCTCAGAGACTGCTTGTAGTTAATAAAATACTCAGCTGACATACCCTATGCATACCAGTCCCATTGTGGCCAGTGTTATGATTCCCCTCTAAGCGAGCCTTTATCTGGAGACAAATGTTTTCTGGAAGGTTGGTGCTATGGTGACCTTGCCATAAACAGGCTTATTAGGCAGACAATGGGATATGAGGAGAACTCAGGAGGGGGAACATGTAAGGGTCAGTAAGTGATAATTTTAAACAAGCATCTTTGCCAAAATGAAATAATTACTGTATCTAGATAAAGCAGACTAAGTTGGAACAAGCAAATGTTCTTGGCAGGAAGTCGATCACATGCTGCACAATTCAATTTATGGGCAGCTACAGACAGCTTTAAAATATTCTTTTGGCTTAATGTGATGTTGAATTATTGAACCCCTTTTTGTTAAACATTTATTAACAATCCAAAAATACCAATAAGTAGATCACTGGTTTATTTGTCTTATTCTTAAATAATCCTTCTTACTTGCTATCAACTTCACCTTTCAGAAGTGTCATTACTGCATTTCTCAAAACATTGAGGAGCTAAATTTCTTTTGTGTGATACATGACTAGAGATCCAACTTTCCCTTTGCCAGTAGGGCTGCTAGCTTAAGGTGACCTTGAAAGAGATTGCAGCCAACATTTAATAACAGATCTCTCGTAGTCTCAGAACAAAATGTCTTCCTTGATTCCTACAATCCTGTTACTCTTTTTGCTTCTCATTTGAACTTCTCAAGTAGGGTGTACTCATTGTCTCTGTTTTCACACCTGTATTCCCTCTTCATGCCACTGCAAACTGGCTCTTTCTGCCATTATCGATGGAAACTGTACTTTCCAAGGTCAATACTCTCACTGTCCAATGTCATCCTCTCATCACCTATGTGCTGCTAATTCCCAAAACTATATTTTTAGCCCAAACATATCCTAAAATGTCAGGCTTATATATTCGGTGTCCTGCAGGCATCTCCAGCTGAATGTCTCACAGGCAATTCAGCTCTGTATGTCTAAAATGAAACTCACTTTCCTCTCTCTCAAATCCATTCCATTTGATTTCTACTTTGTTACCCAATTAAACAGACATATCTGATCCCTTTCTTTGATTTACCTCCCATGTCTAGGATTTCTCTCATGCAGGTTGACTTTGTCTCAGATACATTCTTTGTGTCTTTCCTTCCTAATTTATTGTTACTAACAAGTCTCCCACATCAACTTTTCAATTATTATAATAGTTTTGTAATTGACCTCTGATATTTTCCCTCCAATCTCTCCTCCTTGCTGCCACCAGAGGTCTCTACATAATGACACATGACCTTGTCACTCCTCAGGTTTAAGTTGCAAAGCTTAAATACAACATAGCTACCTAATATGTCATATGACCTTATCTTTCTGACTTTTCCAGTCTTATCTTTGAAAAGTTCTCATTCTCCCATTTAGACAACTCTTGCTTTTTATATTTTGCATATGCTATCCATTTTGTCTAGAATGCCTTTATTTCTGTATGCCTTCCTGGTCCATAGTAGTTGGTCTGTGTTGACCGCTCAGCATAGATTTTTGCTCCTAAGAAAATAGTTTATGCCTAATCTTCCCATTCCTAGGGTAGGTTAAATTTCTTTTTAAAAGCATCTAAATGTCATAACAGCTGTGAAAATATTTCTCTGTCATATCCATCTTAATGTAACTCTTTGTTTATATCTCTATTTCACACACACTCCATGAACTGTAGAAGCCTTACAGTTAAAAACAGTGCCTACATGTTCATAGTTTTCCTTATTTTCCAGTACTATATCTAGTGTATACAAAGGACTTACTAAGTGCTTAGGAGATATGATGGCAATATCCATTGATATTGCAATAGCATTATATTATGTATGCATGTATTTTTCCATTTATTTTATTCTTATATAGTATAGTAGGTATTATTGAATATTTCCAACCTATTGAATTGCTAGAATCAGATTTAGACAAAATGAAAGCTATTCTAAAGGGAAACAGTGTAGTTGAGTAGGTAAAAGTTTAGGTTTTCAAGTTATACAGGTCTAGCTTTAGTTTCTGTGTTTGTTTGTTTGTTTGTTTGTTTGTTTTTTGATACAGGGTTTCTCTGTGTAGCTAAGGAGCCTATCCTGACACTGATTCTGTAGCCCAGGCTAGCCTTGAACACACAAAGATCTATGTGCCTCTGCCTCCTGAGTGCTGGGATTAATGGGGTGCGCCACCACTGCTTGGCTAGCTTTGGCTTCTTAAAGAGTTGCTCTCCTGATATGAAAAGTAGGAATAATAATTTTAAAAGTATTTATTTATTTGTGTGCTTGTGTGTGTGTGTGTGTGATGATGATGATGATGGTGTGTGTGTGTGTGTGTGTGTGTGTGTGTGTGATGCCACATATTGTATGCAGAGATTAGAGGACAACATTGTGGGATCAGTTTTCTTCTTTCATCTTATGTGAGCTCTAGGGCTTGAACCAATTTGGCGAGGATTGCATAAGTGCCTTCGCCTACTGTGACATCTCACAAACTTCACCATCAAATATGTGTAAACATGTATATTTCTCTTCTCTATTCTTTTGGTTTCTGCATGGAGCAAAAGGCCCTACAGGCTTGAATTTGAAAACATTTTTTCCTTTGACTAATGCTGTGACAAAATAATCAATTGTCCTATTCAGACCCGAAAAGCATAAGTTTGACTTATTTTGAGTCAGTGGTAAATAGTGACAGAGAATCTTTTTCTCAAAGAATTAAGAAATAACTATACCCAAAATTAAATGTAAAACATCTTTCTTTTCCTAAATGAGAATAAAATCTCACTTTGTTTATCCATCAAATAGTTATTGAAGATCTACTTTGTTTGATATGGTTTAAATGTGAATGGTCACACATATGCTCATGTTTTTGAACACTTTTTTGTTCAAAACTGTTGATGCCATTGTGGGAAGATAGGGAACTTCTGTGAGGTAAAGACTTGCTGGGGATAGTAGGTCACTCTTGCTTGGGCAGTAGGTCAATCTTGCTGGGTCTAGAGGATTCTAGCCACATTCTGAGTATGTTCTCTGTATATTACAATTCAGAGTGGAACTTAAAAGTAATAGACCAATTTCTTGAGAAAATTGTAAGGCAGCATAACTTCTGGGCTGTGGCATGGTTTCTGCTAACATCTCTTAGTCAACTTGTGTGTGTGAATGTGCCTATGAGGAGGGAGAAGTGGAAGAGGAGGAGGAAGAAGAAGAAAAGCTACAACAACAACAACATAATGTGCACTTTGCCAAGGAAGGGAGATTGAGGGAAATGAAAATTAAAGACAGGGTAGATAACTGCAAAGTCGTTGTAATTTTTAAGGAAATTGATGCAATTAAAGAAAAGTCTCAAATTTTATATATAGGAGAGTTTCCTTGGTGGCAAGATCCCAGCCATGCTTCAGGGTGTAGCATTACAAACTCATTTGTAAAAGTTTCATTTAGAAAGTTATTTGTAAAAGAGAGCTTCTGGAGCATTCTGCTCCAAGAGGACTATGTAGGGAAGTTTTCCCAGGTTTAGCCAGGCAGATATTCAGAGGCAGCTGCAGCTATAGTCTAAGGGGTCCAGGCTACATCTCTGCTGGCAGTAGAACTTAATGCTTTTGTCTATGTAGTGCTGATTTTGCAAGCATACAGAGCATGAGAGTTATGGGATCATGGAGGTTTGAACTAAGTTCCAGAAAACTGCTGAGACCAGACAATGTTTAGCATCTTCAGATTCTCAGCATGGAGCTCCTGGCTGGGTGAGCTGTGAAGATGAAGCCTAGATTGCAGTTTCTTTTGCATCTGCAAAAGAAAGCTGGATGAGTAGAATGGAGCTGGAGAGACACACACACAGAGAGAGAAAGAGAGAGAGAGAGAGAGAGAGAGAGAGAGAGGGAGAGAACGAGAGAGAACATGTGTTGTACATAACAACTACAAGTATAGTCTACCAAACCTGGATCAAGATGATGTCATCAAAATTCCCAGAAACCCGACACAATCTTGGCAGTATTTGGTGTTTCTTCGGCTGGGTTTTCTTTGCTTGAATTATTCTTTCATATATACCCCCATTTGCCCCTTTGTTTCTTTTGGAATGGGAATGTTTATTCAATGACTTAGGACTTTTGAACAGTGTTAAACTGGTAAGAGAATGAGATCTTTTGAAGTCTTGGTACATTTTTTGTATTATGACATAACCCCACATTAATTGTTACATTTTGCATTTGTAATATCACACATAGGCTCATATTTTTGAAGTCATACAGCCCTGAGGAATGGAAAGAGGGCCAATAGAAATATTTCCCATTTCCCTTCTTTATTTTAAATTTCTCTTTCCTGTTGCACCAAATACATGGGGGGAAGCATCATGTCTCACCTAGATTGTACACAAACCCCATCCAACCAACAGTTATATCCATATCTATGCCCCAATATACAGAGGATAACTACAGTAGTTTCTGTGGTCATGCCCAGCGATAAGGGACCATCATCAGCAGATAAATGGATGCAAATTGACAGTAGTGGAAAATCTAAGCCTCACACCATAAGTGGCATATTACCCATTGGAGAGCAATGGAAGACAGAAGGGAAATAATTTCAAGGGGGGCTGGCAGATCCCAAGTTGAATATAGGTCTTCCAAAAGTCAGTGAACTTTCACCTCTGGGTCTTTACCTTACTCAAGGAATATCCTATCACTTGTCAATAAATTGTGCACACCTGTGTGTGTGTGTGTGTGTGTGTGTGTGTGTGTGTGTGTGTGTGTGGGTTAGATTTTATTTGTAATTGAATGGTGTCATATATAAGTACAATAAATTTTTATCCCTCCCTCTTCATCTCTTTTACATGTCCCTATAACAACCCTCTCTTAAATTCATTACCTCTTCTATGCAAAAACATGCACACTCTCCCTCCCTCTCCATTTTCTCCCTTTCCCCATCCCTCCATCCATCCTTCCCTCCCCACCCCTCTCCCCCCCTCTCTCTGACACACACACACACACACATACATATGCACACACACACACATGCACAAGGCTTTACCTTGTTCAAATGAAGTTGCCCCTTGTTTCATGTGCTTAGGGTTAACCACTTATGATTTGTATCTTGTTGTGACAATTCAGAGAGCTTGTCTGGTTAGAAATTTGTTGCATCTGCTGTGGACACCACATCCACCATCTTCTCTTATTAAAAATTCAGACTATTGATGAAACATATGATTGCACCTATATGTCACATGACTGTAAGTTGGGAGTGGTAGAAGAAGGATCTGCCATTCTGAATATTTATAGTAAAGATAAGAGGTGAAGCTAAGGAACTCTGTCACAATAAGCCTACCTACAAGGAGGGAGGTGTTTTAGATAGATTCTTTCTTGAATCCAGGTATCATCAAGCTCTTATAGTTACTTTCCACTGGAATTATTTATAAAAATCAAGAGTAGTCAATAAATTGCCAAAATCCAGGGGTTAAATTTTAGCTTTCATTGTGTCTGTGATTTTAGCAGTACTTGTTATGGAGGATTGTTCACCCTGCCATGGAGCATGTTACTCAACTGCCTGTAAAGATCCAATTCTAAGCAAAGGACACTGTTGACAAGACCAAACGGCAGCCCACAGACTGGGAAAAGATCTTCACCAATCATACATCTGACAGAGGGCTGATCTCCAAAATATACAAAGAACTCAAGAAACTAGTCAACCAAATGCCAAATAACCATATTAAAAATTGGGTACAGAACTGAATAGAGAACTCTCAATAGAAGAAATCAAAAAGGCTGAAAGACACTTAGGAAGTGCTTAACATCCTTAGCTATCAGGGAAATGCAAATCAAAACAACTTTGAGATACCATCTTACTCCTGCCAGAATGGCTAAAATTAGAAACACCAATGCAACTTATGCTGGAGAAGATGTGGAGAAAGTGGAATACTCCTCTACTGCTGGTGGGAGTAAAAGTTGTACAGCCATTTTGGAGATCAGTATGGCAGTTCCTCAGGAAAATGGGAATCAGTCTACTGCATGACCTGGTAATCCCCCTCTTAGATATATACCCAAATGACTCACATCCATGCAACAAAGATATGTGTTCAACTATGTTCATAGCAGCATTATTTTTAATAGCAAGAACCTGGAAGCAACGTAGATGCCCCTCAACTGAAGAATGGATAAAGATGATGTGGCACATTTACACAATAGAGTACTACTCTGCGGGGAAACAAATGAAATCGAAATTTGCAGGCAAATGGATGGAACTTGAAGAAATCATCCTGAATGAGGTATCCCAGTCACAAAAAGAGGAACATAGTATGCACTAGCTCATATATGGATTTTAGACATAGAGCAAAGGATCACCAGCCTATAATTCACATCACCAGAGAAACTAGAATACAAGGAGGATTATAAGAAAATCATAAAAGGTCCCTCATAGAAGGGGAAAGGGACAAGATCTGCTGAGCATATTGGGAGTGGGAGGGCAGTGCATGGAGAGGGAGCTAAGAGAAAAAGAAGGGGAAGAGAGGAAAGCCCATGGGACTAGGAAGATTCAGTCAGGCAAGGAATAGAAGAGAAGAGAAGAGAAGAGAAGAGAGAGAGAGAGAGAGAGAGAGAGAGAGAGAGAGAGAGAGAGAGAGAGAGAGAGAGAGAGAGAATAAAAGAGGGAGCCATTATAGGTTTGAAGAGAAAACTGACTCTAGAGAAATGTTCAGAGACCTACAAGACTGACCCCAACTATCAATTTGAGCAACAGTAGAAAGGCTACCATAGATTCCCTTTCCTGATCAACGACTAACTTATCTACCATCATAAAGTCCTCATCTAGTAGCTGATAGAAACAGAAGCAGACACCCACAACTAAACACTGAACCAAACTGGAATCCATTTGCAGAGAGGGAGGACAAGTCCACGCTACAGAAACACAGAGACAGCTGACCTGAACAAGGAGGAGCTAATGGGCCCCCAGACTGATAGCTGGGAATCCATCATTGTACCGACTCAGACCCCCTGAACATGGATCTCAGCTAGAAGGTCTGGGCAGTCTAAGGAACCTCTGACAGTGAACCAGGATGTGACCCTGGTGCACAAAAGGACTTTTGAAGCACATTATTCATGGAGAGATACTCCCTTAACCTAGAGACAGGAGAGAAGGCCTAGTCCGTACTCCAAAAGACTTGACAGATTTAGTTGACCCCTCCTGGAAGGCATAACTCTACATGTGGAGTGGGGGGACATGGGAGAGGGGGTGGTCAGGGGACATGGGAGGGTGGGAGAGAGGGAAATAGGGAAGGAGAAGAAACTGGGATCAATATGTAAAATAAAAAATATAATTTATTACTTCCCCCCAAAAGATCCAATTCTATCCTATTTTTTATTTCTATCACTAAAATGTATCTGTGATGATCAACTGATAAAGAAAAATGTTTATTTGAGTTTGAAGTATCAGATATTTTACATAATAATTGTCTTCAATCTTAATTAAATTTTTTCATGAATAGTTTTGTCGCATCGATCTTGGTTTAAGGGTGAGGCCAAAACTGTGATGGGGGCTCATGGTGGATCAAAACCATTTATTTTTTAGCTGGAGGACAAAAGGAAGGAAGATGAAAGGTCTGGGAGTTGGTTGCTCTGTTTGTTTTGAAGACTTTCAACATGGACCCATTTGACCATCTCATATAGTAACATGTCTTTAACTACCACTTACATGTTTTCTGCTAATGTTTTCTCCTTTAGCTGAGATTCTTCCTATGACTCAGTATTGAATGGATAGTGACTTAATATTCATTAAAATTAAATGTACAACAATGAATCTCAGATATATTTAAAATCTACATCTTATAAATCTATCTCCAAAATTCTTCTTCACTTCCAGTCCAGTAGTTGATAATTCTGGTTGTTCAAATCTAAAATGCATATTACCATCCCTCTCTACCTCCTTTCTCCCATATGCAGATTAACTATTCACGAGCTTCTGTACTTACATTAAAATGTACATGCACTTTCTTAAGTGTCTTCCAGCCATTTTAGATTCCTCTATTGATAATTCTCTACTTAGTTCTGTAACACACTTTTTAATTGGATTACTTGGTGTTTTGATGACTAGTTTCTTGACTTCCTTTATATATTTTGGAATTCAGCTTTCTGCCAGATGTGGGGTTGCTGAATATCTTTTCCCATTCTGTGGGCTGCTGTTTGTCTTGTTGACTGTGTCCTTTGCCATATAGATGCTTCTCAGTTTCAGGACGTTGCATTTATTAATTGTTGAGTGCTCAACATCCTTAGCCATCAGGGAAATGCAAATCAAAACAACTCTGAGATACCATATTACTCCTGTCAGGATGGCTAAAATCAAACACACAAAAGACAGTTTATGCTAAAGAGGATGTCGAGAAAGGGGTGGGAGTGCAAACTTGTACAGCCACTTTGGAAATCAGTGTGGTGCTTCCTCAGGAAAATCAGTCTACCTCAAGATCAAGTAATTCCACCCTTAGGCATATACCCAAAAGATGCATTTTCATACAAGGATATCTATTCATAGCAGCATTATTTGTAATAGCCAGAACCTGGTAGCAACCTAGATGCCCCTCAACTGAAGAATGGATAAAGAAAATGTGGTATATTTACACAGTGGAGTGCTACTCAGCATAAAAAACAATGGAATCTAGAAATTCGCAGGCATATGAATGGAACTAGAAGAAACCATCCTGAGTGAGGTAACCCAGTCACAAAAAGACAAACATGGTATGTTCTCACTCATATATATATATATATATATATATATATATATATATATATATGACGTAGAGCAAAGGATTACTAGCCTACAATCCACAGTGCCCAAAAAGCTAGGAAACAAAGAAGAACCTAAGAAAGACATTCATAGTCCTTCATAGAAGAGGAAAAGGACAAGATGTCCTGAGCAAATTGGGAGCAGGGGGGAAAGGGAGAGGGAGCTAGGAGAAAGAAAAGGGGAGAAGAAGAGAGGAAAGGAGGACATGAGGGAGCAGGAAGATTGAGTCTGGGGAAGAATAGAGGAGAGCAAGAAAAAATATACCATAATATATGGAGCCATTTTAGGTTTAAAGAGAAATCTGCCACTAGGGAAATGCCCAGAGATCTACTAGTGTAATCCTAACTAACAATCTAAGCAATAGTGGAGAGGCCACATTAAATGCCCTTCCTTGATAATGAGATTGATGACTAGCTTGTATGCCATCCTAGAGCTTTCATCCAGTAGATGATGGAGGCAGAATCTGACAACCACAGCTAAACACTGAGCCATACTTGTGGAATCCAGTTGCATAGAGAGAGGAGTGATCAAGGGGTCAAGACCATGATGGGGAAACCCACAAAAACAGCTGACCTGAACAACGGAGAGCTCGTGGACCCCAGACTGAAAACTGGGAAACCAGCATAGGATTAACTCAGACTCCCTAAACGTGGGTGTCAGTTAGGAGGCCTGCACAATCTATGGGGCCTCTGGTAGTGGATCACTATTTATCCCTTATGCACAAATGACCTTTGGAGCCCATTCCACATAGAGGGATACTCTCTTAGCCTATACACGTGGAGGAGGGCATAGACCCTGCTCCAAATGATATGACAGACTTTGAAGATCCCGCTTGGGAGGCCTCACCCTGACTGGGGAACAGAAAGGGCATGGGATAGGGGGTTGCTGGGGCAGAGAGGAGGAAGAGGAAGCTGGGTTTGACATATATAACAAGCTTGTTTCTAATTTAAATAAAAACAATAAAAATGTACATGTAAAATTTACCAGTTTTCAGCATGTCTATTGCTACTCTTTTGATCCTATCAACACCCATTTTTATCTAGATTAGCTTTTAACTGTTAAAGAGAGTGTATCCAGATATAATAAAAAGAGCCACACAGGAATATGTAATTTTTTTAGTGTTTACTATACTTTGTTGTCTGACTTTTATTTATTCTGTTCATTTGATTTGCAGATAAAAGACAGTGAACCTCAGACAAGTTAGATACCCTTTGTTAGATCCTATGACTAGTAGCTTCACCTAAATGATTTAAAAGACCTGTTTAGTCATCTCCCTGTTTTTTGACTCACTGGCTTACACCCATATAGCAATCGCTGTGATTTCAGTAGAGCCTCAGTAAAACTCACTGCAATTTTGAGGTCAAAAATACCTCAGTGGCTGAGCTATTTGACCCAAATACCTTGTACAACATTAACTGGGAAGTCTTCCGCCATGTTTTTATATGGCACACTCATTATTTGACAATTCTTTTGTGTACTAAATTGACAAAAGTCCTTCAGCTATGGACATGACTCCACAATGACTATTGTATCTGCATATTATTATTGGTCAAAGAAAGGGGAGAATACACAAATAATTAGAAAGTCACACTCTTCTGCTGTGATTTGTGGAAGTGAGGTGTGTTTCATTGGAGTACTCGAGGCTGTAGGAACTGTATAAATACAATCATTATCAACTAATTAGACAATTTTGGGACTGTAATGCTATATATTTGCATACCTGGGGTCCATCTTAACCTTGAAATTGAATATACATTTGTGCAAAGAATCATAGAGGTCAAGAACACCCTAATGAGTAGAAGGAAACTGGCTAAAATCTGCTAAACTTAGCACTTTCACAAAAGCCAAAATGGGTCATTAGATTCACAGAAGTAACAGGTAAGAAATAAATTATTAGATCTCATTGTACACACCAATATTTGGTGATGCTGAAAGGTGTACACAACAAATAAGAGTTCCCAAAGGAGGTATTTAATGAAGTGCCTAATTTGAGAACTGAACTTGCATTTATAGGACATTCCCATTATTGGATATTAAGCACATAGGTAGAGTGAAGATAATGGCCCATGTGTCCAACATGATGGGGTTAAAATAATCCAAAAGTTGTGGAAGATGAGTTAGCAGACAGAAAATCTGGAAGCAATCATTGCTAAAAAAAAATGATTTCAGAAGTTTAGCAAATTAAGTATGTACCTAAAAAAAAGAATAGGTCATTGGTGACAGAATCTTGAGATTTTAATCAGGATATTACCTAAGTGATATGTTCACATTAGTAGGAAAGAAGTCTAAGAATTGCTTTTCTCTTCTTTTTGATTTATAATGCAGACAGAATTGATTTCTGAATAAACTCCCCAAAGAGACAGGCCTGATAAGATTAATATTGAGGTCGTTTACTGACACCAGAAAAAATATTGCTAATTGTTTCCTTGTATGGTAGCAGTGAGAGAGAAAAACCTTGTGGATGATTAGCTTTCAATGAAAGGAAGGCCATTGGATTTAAAGTGACAGTTTCATTCTTTGTCTTTAGTAATAAAGCAAAAATTGCATGGAAGGAAGCAGCTGCAGATGTCTCTAGCAAATAAAGTGGGAAACATGAATATAATTTAATACTTATAATGATGCTGGCTGCTACAATTCAATCCAATACATATTTACTGGGCATCAACTGTGTGATAGGCATCATGTTAGAGGCACCAGGGGATATAGAAATGACACAGCTCTTGCTTGAATCTGCTTGAAATTATACTAATGGTAGGGATAACAGCAAAAACAGTCATATCTGTAGAGTTTATGTATGACCCAAGGAGTACAAGTTATTGCTACTCCATGGGCTAAAAACAGGGTGTAGTTTATGAAGAAGAGGTATTTCTTCCCAGGGTTTCAGCTTGGGGCCTACTGGGACCAGTAGGAAAAACAATAAAGAGGAAGTATTTCACAGTGGTAAACACATTGACAGTGCAATAGTTTTGGTACAGAGGTCCCATGGGACTATACAGGATTGTTGCTGTTTATCATTTGTCATTGGCATCACTACACTACTTTCTATGATCATATATGTGAGGTAGTAGGTCTTGGGATTGTTGTGCTTGTGATTGAATCTCCCTCTCTCTTGTGAACAAGATCAAGGGTTGGTTGACTTGATTGGGATATTGTTTCCCAAGAGGTCTTTGTGTAACCCATTGGCTTTCTTTATTTCCTTTTCTTTGGCACAGCTGTGTCCACAGGTCCTTCATTCTATAAATGCTTAAGGCCTTGGGTGTGTTGGGTGTAATGCAATGCAAAGATGGAAAGGACCCCAGAAGTACTTACCTATGTAAATTGCTACACAGTCATATAAAAACAATTTTTATCAATGTGTAAAACAGATCTCCAAACAGGTCACTGAATAGACAAATTAGTTGTGTCAACACCATGGATAGTTTGCTATGTGCATATGAAGAAGTCACTGTGTAGGAAATAATCAAGTGAGGCTTTTTCTTTTTTCCTTAAGGGGCAAGTAGGATGTGATAAGCTAGAAAAAATAAGTTGAAGAAAGCTCAAAGAGTACTACAGAGCAAGCTATCCCTGAAGGAATCAGAAAACAAGGGGATTGACCATAAGAGAGAATGACATAGGAAAAGAGATTGTAGGGTGGTGGTGGTCTTGTTGATAGATAAGCAGTCATTTCAGTATACAGCACAATCTGGATTCAATAAAATAAGTTTGGGGGAGAAAAGAGAAGAGAAAGTGTATCAATTGCACAAAGAATAAAGAGAAGATAAGGAATGTTTGATTACCTTGGTATCCATAGGCCGAGGCCCTGAGGCTGATATAAAATTACTACGTTTCCTTCAGGACCAATGACAGGAATGTCGGGCTCACACAAACATTTGAAGCAGCTCCAGTGACATTCTGCTGCAACTTACCAATAATATGATTCTTGGATGGCAGCCTTTATTCATTTGGAGCATTTGCAAGTTAACAAAACCCCTAATATAATGGACAATGTTCCTTGATTGCAGAAAGAAAGCTGTCTGTTCTCCCAGGCAGAAGAGTCACTCCATACTGTGCAGCAGTTCACAGGCATCGGGAGAAAGAAGATTATAAATTGCACTTTTGAACCTGGCCTCGAAGCACCCATCCAGGCAGCTGGGCCAGGCTGAAGCAAACAAGAGTTTGCTCAGTAGAATAATGATAAAAAACATCGTTTGCAAGTCTTCTCTGTCAATAACAAAACTCATCTTTTTTTTTTTTTGTGCCAGCAAGACATTGCAGTCAGCCCACATTTCAAATTCAGTTAATCTCAAAATAATTCAAAAATCAAAGAGCTTATTCAACCATCAAGATATATCAGATTGACTCACTGCTTACTCATAGTGGAGACTGTGTTTGTAAGTAGGGGAAGGGAAGAATCCAATATCAGAATCAGTCAAAGAAGCAGTAGTTTTTGTTCAGTTTAAATTGTTTTCAGACCACACAACTGCACTCTGAATACTAAGAAATATTGCCAAAAAATAGATGATGATGATGATGGTGATGATGATGATGATGACATAATTTACATTCTCAACTGGGAGTAAAGGATATCCCTTGATTTCTCCAATTAAGTGGTCCTTGCTTCTCTCTCACAGTTGCATATTTCTATCTCAATCATTTTCTCTTTTAGTTGTTAATTTCACAACCCTTCCTTGATAAGGCTGCTTTGACCCACGCTGATACAAAAAGGTAGCAGATAGCTAGGCAAAAGCAATTGGTCTGCAATTTGTTATAATATTTTCATCATTCTGTTGTGCATTCTGGCACTTTGTGTCCTTGCCAGATTTTCTCCCTTCATTCTCTCAACTGTCTTTTTCTCAACAGAGAGTAAAGGGGCTTGAGTTCTGTAACCCCTTCAACTCCAGCTCCTTTATCTGTGAAAATATGGGTAATGACATTCCTGAAGGAAGGCTCTTTTAACTAATAGCTATCTATCCATGTGTTAAATGTATTTTTACTCACTTTAAGGAAGAGGACATAAGATATATCACTTAAGAATGGTGAAGGATTACTAAAGTGGTGGCTATAGGTTCTCCTCAACATAATTCTTTATGAAAAGAATTACAGGCAACTGGAAAGTGCTAAGAATTGGAGAAATAACCTTCCCCAGGAATGAACACACCAATTTGTTATTCAAATGGTCAGCCCTGAAATCATAAGCAAGAGTAACACTATATAGATTTAACAGGTTCTATTTAAGAATATATATGTATACAGAAATATACATATACCAACAATTTATATTATAAAATCAAAAATGAAAGAATGGTGAATGATCTTGCTCAAGGCCACAGCTCTATGCACAGCAGAGTTGACAGTTGCCAGCTTTGGTTCTGTAAGTGTACCCATTATCTTTTTTTCCCTGTATACTTCTTGAAGATAAATAAATGAAATGGGATAAGATAACTGAGCTCTTTAGAAGAGATATTGAGTAGGAAATGTCTGTGACCATTGGATGTTCTTGTTTAAATTTGATAGACGACATAGAAGGTCAACCTGACCAAAGAGTTAGACAAGTTACAAACATTTTCCTGCTTTGAAATGGTCCCTGGGGGTAAAGATTGTCTGTTTCCACTTATTTTGTATAATGCAGGTCCATATGTCTACCCACAGTCTAAAGATCCAAAATATGATGCTTACATTTGTTTTTGTAAATTTGGTAGCACATCTGATTTGGCAATAAAGTGTCATCTGTGTTATGAGGCATTTTGTATTCTTCATTAATTCTGCTTGGAATAAATATACCACTGTTTCACTACTTGTAGCTTTATATGTTGGATTATTAGCTGCTCCCCTAGCTAGATCTTTGTGTGGGAGCGGTCTATTGTAACACTCCTGTATTCTCTTCTTCTAAGCTAAAAGATACTTTAAATTCTAAGATACTTATGGACCCAAGGGTTATAGAAAATTTATTATATGTAGTTCCTTTGATGGTCCAGATACATTGTTATTGGAAATGAGACTAGAAATGAGGACAATAAAAATGTAGCTCACAAGCATAACATACTTAATATACTCTTGAATTTTTACTTGAATTCCTGTATCTACTGGAAATCATTACCAGGTAATGACTGGTACATATGCTTTTGTAGTGGATGATATTCCTGACCTCAGGGAGCTTCTAGCCCCAGGATAAAAACCCTCCGATCTATGTGAGTGTAAGAAAAAACAAAATTCTAGAAGGAAAATTCATGCACTTAAGCTGGTCCTCGACCCTCTATTATCTGTCACAAATGGGTTAATAATGGAGTTTAAAATGGCCCAGGACAAAGAATAGAGGACTTGGTAAATGTGAAAAAGGCTAGGAAAGAAGTGACAGTTAACTCAATAGACAGTAGGCATCCAGGTACAACATTTAATGACATATGCCAGCCAATATTGTAAATTGAAATAAGAGATGATGTTACTTACAATGGATTCCTTGTTGTGAGCTTTTAATTCTCCATTTTATAAGCAATGGTGACAGCTAAGAGCTTATTAGACAGGCCAGTATGTTAACTTTCAAAAGGATGTTGAGGGGACATTTTGAGATACAGCATTTCATGTTTGTCAGCAACTGCTTCTGAAGGTATGACAAGAGGTGAAAGGGACAGGGACCCTTCAACCCAAGGCCTGATAATTGATGCCCAAACTCTCCAATTGAGGGTGGCTTTCCTCATGAGCACATCAAATAGAGCAATGCCAGGCTGCATTGCTATAGTCAAGTTTTAAAAAGTGGGAGAGAATCCAACCTGATGTAGCACCTGCCTTTTTCCAGTACAGCTTCCTTTTTAATGGTTCATATTTAATGTGAGACCTGATTTATGCTGTTTTGGTGACTATCAATTACAGATCTTCTCTGGCATCTGGCCATGCTGCTTGCCCTCCCTTGGCAGTAATTGATGGGCTGAAGCAATTAAGTGGATATGCTACATCACAACCATCATTCCCATAACCAAGAAGATACGAACACACAAAGCATCCTCATCCTTTATTGATAATTCTCATGAGTTGTCCAGACAGGGGCTATTTATATGTTTAGTGCCCTCATTTCTCTCTGCTCCCTAGGGTTAGATGTTGCAGCTGGTAGGGCCATTATCCCCTTGTCCCTGCTGCTGAATTTTGGCTTGCAGCCTGCTTGTCTGTCAGTGCAGAAGACTCAAGAACACAGCAAGAAGTAGGATAGGACATGTAGGAGGGGATCTGAGAAAAAGCAGTCCCTGCATGATGAGCCAGAGACATTGCCACTGACTGAACTGTATGTTAAATGATCATGCAGCTCCAGGCTGATCGAGGGGGAAACAATAGCAATTATAACATTAGTAGCAATTACTATTGCTGTAGCTTAAATAAGACCTATAGATTTCATTTGTTGGAAATAAAACACAGAAAAATGTGTTAAGGTATTGGAACTATAGCTTTTTGGAGGCAATTAAATGATACCATGCCAGTGGAGCCCCCATGGTGAAACATGGGTTGTTTTATAAGAAGGACCAGAGCGAACATGTTGACCCTGCCTTACTGTGTGATACTTACTTCGATGATATGCTGCAGTGACAAGGCCGTTATCCGTTGCTAAGCAGATGCCAGTGCCATGCTTTAACACTTTCTACCATCCAAATCTTGGAGCTAAGTAAAATTCTGTATGTCATTTGGTTTTAGGTATTTTGCTTTAACAACATAAAGTAGAAGAACATATTGTTATAATTATTACAATAACAAACTGTATTGTTTGAATGTTTATGCTGTACCAGGGTCTTTATAGTCATTATTTTCCTAATGGATGCTAGCCCGAAAGCATGAATCATCATGCCTATTTACTCGGCGCTGAACAGCTGAGTTGTTGCAGTACCGAGATTTGGTCTCCTCTACTTCTGTCCAAAGCATTATGGTCTTTTCACTATACTTTATGGTACATTTGGGAATGTGGCATGCAGTGGAGGTAATGTACTTAGAATTCTCTGTGAGTAGAAGTAGGTTGAGGCAAAGCTTGGCCAGATGGCTGGTCTGAGCAGCAGGCTCTAAGGGATGCTTATACAACAACAACAACAGCATTGGAGATAAAGAGCAGTTAATTCAGTGAGCCCCTATACTATTGGCTCCACCTCCTGTAAAGGAGACATTGAACAGCAAAGAAAGTAAAAAAAAGTACCTCTTACTAGATTGAACATATACCCATTGAGTAATTTCAAAGTACATTTATGCATTGTATGAAGCATTAAGAGCCCTCAGAACAGCCATAAAGTGATAATGGCAGTTAGTTGAAAATCTGAAAGGGATAAAGTGTGGCTTATTGTTGTGTGCCAAGAATGAGTAAATTATTATATTTCATAAATTTTAAATAGATTTAATCTGCCTTACAATATTTCTGTTTCAGAAATAGCATTTAATAAATCCCTGGGCTAGAATATAAAGCAGTCTTAATTTTGATAATAAGAAACAGGTTAATGTTTACTTTCTTATATTTATCTGTACTATTTTCTTTCTTCTACTTGTCTTGTGCCCACTGACCTCTTTCCTCATTTAAATTCTTCTTTCCCTCTTCCTATTGCTTCTCTGTAGTTGCAGCGTTTACCTCACGACTGAATCCCCATTAATATTAGCACTTGTGGACCCTACCCAATTCTTTATGTGGATGACCTTTGGCATCTCCATTCTGGTATCTGGCACTATTCTTTGTCATAGAAGCAGACAGTCTGTTCTGTCTAAGCCTTCTGGAAGATAAAAGACTATCTGTATAAAAATAAATGTGTTCTGGGTAAGGGCCGTTGGGTGCTCCTCATAAAGCAATGCTCTATTGATGGAGAGGGAATACATGTGGCTTTCTGTTACTTAAAATTAATTCCTGTATCTTGATATAGTCCTGTCATTACTTCATTCTCATTAAAATCTCCCTAGAAATCTTCCTTTGCCAGTAGATGATGCTTATAACATTCTTTTGGACCCCCACCCCAAATAAAGCAAAAATTCCAAAATGTTAGAATGGTTTCATAGTTACTGATGTTTGATCAATCCTAGTAACACCCTGAGTGACACTAATGTATAATGCCTTATGGTTTCCATTGTTGCAAAAAAAAAAAAAAAAAAAAAAAAGAATTGGGAGGAAATGGCTTGTTTGGCTTACACTTTCATATCGTAGTCCATCACTGAAGGAAGTTGGGTCAGGTACTCAAACAGGTCAGGAACCTGGAAATAGAAGCTGATATGGTGGCCAAGGAGGGGTGCTGCTTACTGACTTGCTCATCATGGCTTGCTCAGCCTGCTTTCTTATAGAGTCCAGGAACACCAGCCCAGGGATAGTGCTACCTACAATGGGCTGGGACCCTCCCTCATCAGTCACTGATTACAAACATTCCTGATAGGTTTGCCTATAGCCTGATCTTATGGAGGCATTTTTTAAATCAAGATTACTTCCTCTCAAATGACTTTGAATTGTGTCAAGTTGACATAAAACTATTCAGCTAGATATGGTCCAAAAATAATTCTTGTAACATAGAAATTGATGAAGTTTGGAAAGAACCCATATATTGGAAAAAAAATATCAAGGCTAGAACCATACATGTTTAGAGTTAAAATGGTTATTTTTCCATCATTTGCTTTTTATTTTAATTGCATCTTCTTTATTTATTTAGTGGTGCAGGGGAAATAAGCAACTGCCACAGTATGCATGTGAATGTCAGAGAACAACATTTGCTAGTTTGTTCTCTTTACAGTTTTGTAGGGTCCAGGAACTGAATTCAGAATGTCAGTCTTGGCCGCAGTTGCCTTGGTCCCCTGAGCCATCAGATGACCCCATCTTTATTCAACTTAAATATAAGTCCTTCCACTGAACATATGTTGAAAGCCACTTTACGGCAAAAGTCTTGAAGCTTTTTTTGGATTAATTACACAGATGTTTTGAATAGTCTTCATCCTATTTTCTGGTATCTTGTGATCTTTAGTTTCATGCACAGGAAGATGAAAAGCTAACAGGAGCATTTCAGGAATGCATTTGAGGGAGACAGACATAGAGTCTGAACTCATGTCTCCATTTGGAATACAAAGAGAAAATATAGGTTTAACTGCTCCTCGAAAGGAAAGGTCACAGAAACTATAAATGAGGGATGCTCGGTCACATTGTAGAATGAAATCTGGCCACAACCACAGTCAAGGAAGACTACAACTTTGTCCATTTGTGTTTTCAGAAAGGCCTTTCTTAAATGGGGAAAGACCCTACTAAAGTTACATATTGAGTTATTTTGTGCCCCAAACTCTGTTATCTTAGCTTCAATAGGAGTGGTATTTCTCTCTCTCATCAGCATGAATAGCTCCTGGGCATCTGAGTAGAATTGCATGGAACTATTCTTATGATCAGCAGCTATTAAAACACTAAGTCCCCTGGATTTTCTCTCCATGTGTGCACATCCTATCCCTCTAAGGTCAAAATGTGATCCAAATAACTCACTGAACTAGCTGGAAAATGGTTTTGTTTTTTAGGATTATTCTAGAATTCAAGTATATAGGATTCAGACCAGTATAATTCTCTTTTGCTTTTTAACTGTCATCTCTTAATAAAAGAGAGTGGGGATGGTTTGAACACAGATTGTTTGCTGGTATTTGCAATATTAATGAAATGGGAAAAGCAATATTAATAAAGGCAGTGGCAGTGTGGACAGGGTCCTGACTCCATGCTTATTGATTTGTCTCTAAGACCCTGAAGATAATAGGGGAAATGGTATTATCTGACATGCACTTGTTACAATTTTGAGGGTCTTTGTTATTCATATGCTTTAGTTTTTATGTCAAAAAATACTGGTTAATTCTCTCTCTTATGTGGTAAGCTATTTAATATTGACTTGGAGATTCATGGTTGGTTATTTCCCAACCAGCATACTTAAAAATATTACAAGATGTGTGTTTTCGCCTGTTAGTCTTGTTTAATTGTATAGAAACACAGTTTGTTCCTATATTGGGTCTACGCTGCCACAGACTGATTCATTCTTCACACTTAAGAATGTGTGTGTGTGTGTGTGTGTATGTGTGTGTGTGTGTATGTGTGTGTTGTGTTTTCTGTGTTCAAGAAGATGTGTGTAACATGTGTACACACAGAGAAACAATAGAATGACAGCCAGTGTCTACCTTGATCATGTTCCCCCTCCTTTAGTGTCTTGAGACAGCTCTCTTTACAACTGGAAGCTTGCAGTTGTTGCTAGGCTTGCTGGCCAGTATGGTCTTGAGATCTTCCTCTCTGTATCCCCAGTGATGGGATAATAGACATTCATAGCTGTAGCTGGTTTTATATGTGTACCCTGGGGACTTGAACTCAGGTACTCATGCTTGTAGAACAAGTGCTCTTGCCCACTGAATTATCTTCCCATTTCCTCATCCACTATATTTAAAAAATGTTTTTTACATAATTAGAATAAAGAGCAATATATTTCATTACTTTGTTTGGGTTGATATTTTTTCTTCTCTTCATCACATCCGTCTTTCTCTACCTTGTATAATTCTACCCCCATTAGCCTCCTTCTATTTTCATATTGCTTGTATCTTGTTACCATTCCTACTTTCTTTACTAAAACATCATTTTCTCTCTCAGTGTTCCTATTCTAATTTCAAGATCTCTCTCCTATATAAATACCCATATATAAAAATTAAGAACTAGGAAAATATATGAGATATAATATGAGATATTTGGCTTTCTGAATATTGACAACCCCATACATTCTTGAAGATTTTTTCCTCCCTGGAAATCTACCCAATGTGTATATAGGAGGAGACAAATAATTTCCAAGATAGCTGTAGGTTAGAACATTCATGGTGATGTCCATAATCTCTTTTGTAATGGGTAGGTTCTAAAGTGAACAGGAAGATAGTAAGTACTGAAACAGGATTAGAACTTCAATTTCACAACTTCTTGAAGGAAGTATTTCCAGTCCTTTTGGATAAGAAATTGTCATCCAATATTCTCAAAATGTTCATGCATTTGTTGACTATGTCTCACAGTGTGCTTAACGTTGTTTGGTACCAGATAAAGATGCTAATCTTATGCCTGGTATGGACTTGTGTGGGACATGTAGCAAGTCATTTATATTGTCTTAGTCTCATTTTTCTCAAAACAGTGAAACAATACCTTCTTCATGTAGCCCACTTGAGTCTTGGAATTCTGCAGATGATGGGCAATTGAAATTCAAAACTCTGCAGATAAAATTTTAACATTATCAATGAATTTAATGTATCCCAAGAATTTTTTCACTATCAGAAATTGCAGACTACTGGTGCTTTAGGGCACAGTGAGTTTTTACAGCTGTCTGTACTGTGACCTTCATTGGTACTTTCCTCCATAAAATATTAATTTACATTTTATGACTGCATTGGGATAAAGATAAGAATATGTTTATATATCAAAATATCCTCTTTAATTTAAAAGGGTTTCTTTTATTTTTTCACTTGCTTTTCTTCTGAGTTTACAATAATATAATTACATCATTTCTTCCCTCCATGTGTCATGTATATGCATGTGTGAGCAGAGGCCAGAGATGATTGTTAATGGGTGTCCTTATCTCTCCCATACTATTTATTTCTCATATTCATTTTATTTCATTTTCATGTTTTCTTTATATGCACACACACACACACACTTCGCTGAACTAATTTATTGTTACTTGTATGCATGTGTTTCGGGGCTGACTACTTTGTAATGTATAACCAATTAGGGGGACTCACTTTTGTGGAAAACTATCTCTCTGTCCCAGCATTCATTGCCTGGAACTCTTCATCCATGGATGAAGTTTTGTGAGATTTCCTATCCATGTTGTCATGTCAACTGGTATTGTCAATGGTCAGGCTTTTCAAAAGTATGGTTAATACTTATTTGAGAATTTCAGGGGCTTTATTTTCAACACACCCACTCCCATGTTCTCCTACATCTAGCTCCCATTCTATACTTATCCAACTTTGTATTCTCATTCTTTTGAAATCCATTAGTGCTGCCTATATACTCTCGGTTTCTGGCCATCCCCTGGAATATGTTAAGCCTATCAGGGCCATAGCTTAAAACAAACTATAAAAACAACTACCTGTGCTTCTCATTGTAGATGTTAATTGCAAGCAACTCCACCACTAATCGTGGGACAATACACCTGGTGGCTCACTGGACTTAGAAAAGCTCACTGAGTTTGATAGGCAGACTGGCCAGTGAGCACCAGGCATCTTCTGTTCTCTGCCTCCATAGCACTAGGATGATAGAAGGGCACCACCAGGCCTGGCTTTTGACATGGGTTCTGAGGAACCAACTCAGCTCATTTTGTAAAATGCTTACATTGCAAGCATGGGCATCTGTCTCCCTAGTTCCCTATAACATGACGGCAAGTGCAAATCAAAGAGGAAGGCTCTAAGAAAGGCCCAGTTTCAGCTTGGGCCTCTGAATAAAAAACATGCTAAGTATAAAGAAAAAAGTACTAATAGACTACGGGACTGAAACCTACCATATGTTCATTTTAAATAAAATTTGAGTAAAGTGGTCCAGGGTTTTTTTGGGGGGGGGGGAAGAGGTTTCCTTATTTAGGCATAAGAAGATAGGTGACAGTATTGTCAGAAATTATAGTAGAAAATGGATTACAGAAACAGATCTATAAAGGCCTCAGAAAGTAGTTATCAGATATAACCAATAAAATTAATTATGACTTACATGGTTAATGAATATAATTAGTTTTAATGGGATTGTTTCCTATACTAGAGATGAATTATAGGAACATATGCAGATATACAATGAGATATTTATCAGTTGGCAGTATGTGCTGTACTCATCTTCTGAATATAGACTTGTACTTGGAAACCTATACTGCCAATATGACATGTTGCCATTCATGTGAAATTTAGTTTTCCAGTGATGCTTTTGTCTTCTTGGAGCATGTAAGAGTCTTACTGTGGTCTGGTTGTGGTTTAAATATGCTTTTATATTTGAACGGTTAGTTACCAGGGAGTGACACTATTTGAAAGCATTAACAGGATTAGGAGATGTATTCTTGTTGGGGTAGGTGTGGCCTTATTGGAGGAAGTGTGTCACAGGAGTGGAATTTGAAGTTTCAAAATCCCATTCCAGGCCCACCCTTTCTCTCTTTGCTTACAGATCAGGATATGAAGATCTCACCTACTTTCCCAGCACCAATCATGCTTGCTGCTATGCTCCCTGCCATGATGATAATGAACTAAACCTCTGAAACTGTAAATGATTCTTTTTATAAGAGTTACCTTGATCATGGTGTATTTTCAAATCAATAGAGAAGTGTCTACAACAGGTCTCTTTCTGGTAATAGAACACAAGAGTCATCTTTATAAAGCTTAATTAAATTAGAAATTTATGTGAATGTGGAAATCCCAAATTTTATCTTTGTATGCAGTGAGAAATGGTAAGAAATTGTTTATAGAAGAAATGCTGTTTATTAAGAAGCTAAGAAGCCAAATTCTTCTTTAAAATGCTAATTTTTGCACCTGCCCTCTTACAAATAATATTCTGATTACAAATGAGTTGAAACATCTCCTAATTAAAACTTAACCAAGGAAGTTTTTATTTAACCAGTCTATTAGTAGTTCAAGTACATTTGTGCATAACACTTGACAAAATTATTTCCTTTAATCTTTGTCTAAAAGTTAGCACAAATTCTTTATATTCATTTTAGTCCTCTTCCCAAATAATATTTCACAAAGCTGAATTTTCAGAAAAAAAACAATGCTGAATATTTTATTTCTTGGATTTTTATATGTGGCCATTTAAAAACTGAAAGGATACAAAATAAGTTTTTAGTGTGATCTGAAGAAAAAATAAATTGTTTGCTTTGTTCTGTGGAAATTTCATACGTGTATGGAATATGTTTTCTGACATGGTTGCAATTATTTTTCTAAGGAAGACAACTCATGGCTGAAGGAATGCAATTTGTTTCTGTTTTTTCCAAGCTAGATCAGGTATGACTAAGAGTGTTTGGAAAGAAATTAGACAGACAGAAGGAAAGGGATTTAGAAACTGTCTTCAGAGACAGTTTCAACTGAATGTAATAAAACAATTTCCCATTTGACAAACAATCAGGATGCTATTCACTGGCTAGTAACAACACAGTATTTCCTACCCCTCCCGTCTCTCCCCTTTACTACCTCCCTCTCTTACCTTCTTTTGCTGGATGTTAAGTGCTCCCCCAGGAAGCTGTCATTGCTTTGAGTAATCCTGTTGCTTTCTAAATTATGCCCTTTTGCATTATTGTGGCCTCCAATGGGAATAAATTTAGCCCCAAGATATCTTTTTATGGCTATTTTAGTTCTCTCTCAGGAGGCTCACTTATTTTCCTATGAACTACAACATAGGTACTGCCATTCAGATGCAGGAGGGGGGTCATGCCATTAATTCAGGGAATTTGTGTTTTCTGGGTTGTTACCTTTCATAAATCATGTGTAATCACATTTCTTAAAGTGCACTCCAAATCCTTGTTAACTGGATATGACAAAATCCAGCTCACTCCCCTGACAAAAATGGGAACAAAATGAATAGCAAATTACTGAGCACCATCTACATGAGGAATGCACATTAGAAACTGAAGGGAGATAGAGAGGAAAGCACAGCAAGGGATTCTGTCTTTGCAGGAGTTTATGACCAAATAGGAGAGAATGGATATGTATGAGGAAATGGTGTGTGGCCTTTCCTTTGCTCTATATTTGGACTTCATCCCTTTAGATCCCACTGTGCTTTGCATAGTATCTGCTGTATTTTAGCCACTAAATAGTGGGATGTTAAGTACATTAGCAATCTGAATTAGCATGGGTACTAATTCAGCATTAAGCCACAAATACCTCAGGGATAGAACTCATCCAAGGAGAGCTATTGCAGTGCTCATGAGGAGGCAAGGAAATCTGATGGTTCACTGACCATCAACTCAGCAGTAGACATTAGGGTAATTTACTGTTTGAGAATATGAGAAACAGTATTAACATTTGTTCCAGAAAAAATACATGGATACATGTAAAAAGTAACTTTTGACTATAATTGAAGCTACCCATAGATTCCCTAATGTCCCTAGTCACCTGCTCTACTGAATGCATATTACTGAATTGGCCACTGTGTGTTGAATACACTTGGGTGTTCTGAGAGACCAAGAGGTAAGAGGGAGAGGAAGAGAGGGGGAGAGGGAAGAAGATGGAAGGAGAGGGAGATGGTGGTGGAGGGAGATGGAGGCAGAAGGAGGGAGAGAGTGAGAGATACACACACGGAGAGAGAGAGGGAGAGGGAGAGGGAGAGGGAGAGGGAGAGGGGAGGGGGAGGGGGGGAGGGGGAGAGGGAGAGGGAGAGGGAGAGAGAGAGAGAGAGAGAGAGAGAGAGAGAGAGAGAGAGAGAGAGAGAGAGAGAGAGAGAAAGAGAGAGAGGGAGGGAGAGAGCGCATATAGAAACCTTTCTGTCTATCTTGGTGAAATCAACACCATCTTCACCATTGTAATACTCTTCCTTTTTTTCTCATAACTGTTGTCATTATGACAGTGTAACTACATTATTTTGTTTATATATTTATTATCAATGTCTACAAGAATATATGTTCATGATGATGAGTGAACTATGTCTGTTGTGTTCACTGCTGTATCCCCAATGTCTGAAGCAATGAAAGGCATGCTCAACTATTTGTTAACTAAATGAGTGCTTTCTAGAAGAAACAGCTTAAACTTGCATAATAATGTACCCACTGAGTAATTTCATGTATCAAGGGAAAATGTAAATGAGAATGATTGCAGATGATATGAAGGAGGAAAATATACATGTCATGAAAGATCTTGTTAAGGCAACTGATCTCCATAAGTTAAACATTGAAAGCAAATCTGTATGGATACCCCTAACTTAGAAAAAAAGCTGGATGATTGGGTAGTATAGGGAGAATAAGGTGGTGTGGTGGCTAATATTGATTATCATCTTGACAGGCTCTAGACTCACTTAGTAGATAAACACTTTGCTAATATCTGTGAAGTAGTTTCTAGATTGAATTAATTGAGGTGAGGAGACCCATGTTTAATGCGGGTTGCATAATTCCAAAGGATTGGGTCCTGTCTTGAAATGAATAAGGAGAAGTGGAGCTGAGCCATCTCTCTCTGCTTCTGAGTATGAATGCAATGTGACCCCAAGATCCTGCCACTGAGACTTACCTACATTATCTTATATTACCTTCCATTATATACTCTTACACTGTGTCTCCAAAGAAACCATTCTTTCATTTGTTTCTTGTAAGTATTTTGTCATAGCAACAAGAAAAATAAATGCAGCAGAATAAAGCATGTACAATGCAGGTTTACTTGGAATGCTCTCTCATAGGAGTCCTACACCTTTTTCTTGTCTTTGACACTAGTATGTACCTTGATCTCTATTAATGAGAAAGAGATGGTGCTGATCCTAAAAACTGAAGTTGAAAGTTGATACAGACACTGCAATGAACCTTGTAGAAGGATTTTGTTATTTCATCTCCAAGACTACCTTATAAAGGATTTGTGTTACAACATAACTCCATGGTTGTGAATAAAATTAAGACTTGTACTGAACAACCTCACTCTAGCAAGCACAAATAACATTTTAAAATTATATCTTTTGAGACCAATTCCAACAGTCTCTGCTGCTTTCTACTAGAATTTGGTGCTTGTCTTCATGCTTAGATTTTGGACTTGATTTGGATTTTCCTACCTTAGTTTCCTTCCTCAATACTGAAAATAGGCTCACAGGTCTTTAAAATAAAGAACTTCTCTAGTCTGTGGTTTGTGATAAAATAGCATCACACTACTAAGAATTCAACTCTGAAATCTTAAGAGGTAGTTTACATGGATTAAAGGTTGTATGGTCCAACTCCTTTCAAATTAGTATTGATGTTGTCACTTTTAAGTGACTTTGTTCACCGAAATAGGATCTTTGTTTAGCTTAGTCTAGAAGAGACCTTTTATATTACAGAAGTTATTGGTCTGTTCCAATGACAGTAGGAACTACAGTCCATGAAGTTTTTATTTGAGTCAGTCCACATCATAATATGAAAGTATGTGCTTATGGTAATGACTGTTACCAGATATTTCTTATAGCACATTACATGTATTTACTTACATCAGCTAACCTTGCAAGGTACGGGCAATTGTTATTTTTTTACAGATGTAGAAACTTAAATACAAAGAAATTGCTATTTCAATTATTCAAACTCAAAAGCCAGGAAATGATACGGCTATAATAGGAATCAAAGCAAACATAAGTCCAAAGTTTGTTCTCTTAACAAGACAGGGTAAACATTTTATTTAAAAAACACGTACAGAGTGCCTAAGATGTGCATATCAGACTGCAAGGAAATGAATTTGGGTATATCTGCATGATTCAACCTTTTACTAGGGTTCTGTAGAAAGTTTTGACAGTGAGATGACAATATAAATCTTATATGTAGAAGGTGAATTTAGTGACTTTTGAGTTATATGTACATGGGGCATGTTTATACAGTGACTATGAGATAAAGTAAATGTGACTTGGTGCATTTATTGTGAATAAAACTTTGAGTATTATCCCCAACAACTATATCTATTCCTCCTTGAAAGACTTGAGAATCATTAGCTCCTCTGTGTTGGAATATTAATGGAGATGACTAGTGGATTTTCGATTAAACCTAATGCTCAGAAAAAATATATTAATAAAAACACAACAACAAATTAGTTTAGTTAGGTGAGGAGATGAGAGTGAGGTAAAGGAACTGAGGATTTCTACAAAGGCACTAAGTTTCTGGATTATGTAAGAGGATTCAGTAAGTGAGACTGAAATGGATGGGAAAGACTTCAAGACGATATTTTTTTTAAAAAGTAAGATAGTAAGCCTTCAGTGGAATGATGATGAATAGCCTTTGAATTGAATATTTAGAATATTTATTTAGATACTCAATTCAATATTAGAATCCAATACCTTTCCATAGGTGCTTATGAAAACCCTATTAACATTTAAGATCATGCTTGTTATGGTGGAAACAGATGGTTGATTAGAGGGGGTAAATTGTAAGCACACAGTGAAGGAAAGGAAGCAGCAATCTTAATTTTTCAGGAATCTGCCAGGAAGGTAATGCTCGAATGAAAATGATTATTGCTGACCCAGGTTTGTTTGTTTTCATGCGGGGCACTTAAGTGAACCATGTGTGGGGTAAAGGGCATTACTCTTAGGAGAGATCAGAGCAGTGATGAGTGGCTACATATTGCACATGGAGGTATAAATTCAAAACAAAGGATTTTCCATGCAATGATCATCTTTTGCTTAGTGAAGTGAGTATAAAAACCCATCCACTAAGACTGAGAGGCCTACAAAAGTTTTGGAGTTTAGAAAATGCATGGAAGAGATTTGAGAAGGGAAAATAGAAATGGATGAATGTGAAATTGCAGTGTCTTAGAAAATGATGTCTCTTAGAACATTATTCTAGAAGACAATGAGAAAAATGTTTCTAGGGCAAATACATTGGGAGATGAATCATATTATACCTTTCACATTCTATATGAGAATTATTAAGGACTCATTTTCTATGGTAGAAAATTAACTGCCTTCATTAATCCTGCGTTTCCAAACTTATTTATTTCTTTCACAGTCACTTACTCACACAGAAATTATTAATGTCCCCCATCATTAGTGTTCCAAGGAATGAATTTCAGGGAATGCTGATATAGAGGTTCTATAGAAGATAAATCAAAGAACAGGTGAAGTATACTGAGAACCTGAGTGCTGTCCTTAAAATACATGTGAAATGGCTGCACCAGTGCTGTGCTATACTACTGCTGGTGATGCTTTGTAGCCTGGAAGCTGGAGCAGATAAAAAGGAAAATATTGTCTGCTTGAGATCTGGACAGGGGTAGAATAATGCCAGGCAAAAGAGGTATGATAATTGTACCTCTAAAGACGGTGCTATTGATGCAGCAGGTGCTAGAATGAAAAGCAGAGGGGAAAGTAGAGGGGCAAAGTAATAGGAATTGGGAAATATTAAGACCATGTGGTAATGACATCAAAGATATTTGCAGTGGGCAAGACATCCTAGGAGAAATAAACATGAAATGGCAGCCAGGGAAAAGGGCAAAAAAATATTTTTGTATGTTAGCAAATAGTTTGTGAAAATGATGGAATATGGTTGAGGAACTGAGTAGTGTAAAACCAGATAAGAGGCCGGGAAATGCATTTGTCCAAATGGAGGCCATTAGCTAGTTACTTATAAGTAAATGATTTGCACATGCTAAATGTTAATAAGAGAATGTGTGGTTAAGAGAAGCACAAAATGAAATCTCATTGATTTTTTTTTTGTTGTGAAAGGGATGAAAATTGGTTTTTTGAGAGGCTGCTTAGTGTGCAGTGCTGGGATTATTCTTCTGCCTTGGTAAGCAAATGCCTTTGCTGCAAACATGTTTCATCATACCTTCAGGAAATGCTAGAAGCAGTCCCACTTTATTCTGCTGCTTGTATTTATTGGAACAAGAGGGAATGGAGCATGACTGTGTGTGGTATGTCTGAAATTATTCAATCCAGACATCAGTTGGGACTGGGAGAATAATCCAGAACTTTGGAACAAACTGATCCAGGTGAGCAAGACAAATTCTACTCAGTGATAATGGACTAGCAAACTGAAGAAAGAAGGTCCTCACTTCTACACCACACATTTCCCCAGTACACTGCTTATGATGAAGATCTTTTGAGGAACCATCCACCTGATTTTCCACTTACCCAGGAAATTTTTTTCCTCTCCTGTTGTTGCGTTTGGATTTATTGCACTGATCCAAGAATCTGTGAAACTTGAAAAGAAGAGGTATAGAAATTAAACCTTATTGGTCCCTTTTCAGTAAAAGGGATGAGAATTGGTTACTTGAGAAGAATATTCTGGTTTCTAATGTTTTTAAATTTTATTTTTTTGCAAGTGTCCATAGCAACTGGAGATGAGATATGTAGGCCATTGGCTGTCACAGAAACTAAGGACTGAAACAAATGGCCAGCAGTAGTGAAGGTCTAGCTGATGGAAGCTAACAAAGATTTTTTTTCTTTTATTTTTTTTTAAGTGTTGTAAATTCCTTTACTGTTAATCTCTCCTCCTCCTTCCACCATCCCCAAGTCATGTAAGGTCCAGTCTTTCATTTCCTAACCCCTTCCCCCAAAAGGTGCTACCTTCTACCCAGGCAGCTGAGGGGCAGGGGCAAGACTTCAGATTGGACCCACTTTTGTCTCTCCTCCCCCAGCCTGGAGCCAGGAAGGCATGGTGACAGACAGGTGGATAGATGGATGGCATGAAGTCTTGAGAAGGTGGGATCAAGAAAACAAGCACTATTCTAGGCTGAGCATGTTTCTCCAGACCTGATACCTGTGTGTGGGAGAGTCGAAGGTAGGACTGGCCAGACCTGCTTAAACTACTAGGGGCAAAACACTTTCTGGACCAACCCAATTAAAGTTGTGGGATTTTAGCAAGGCTGTGCCTGGTGTTTTAAAGCTGTTGTTGTGGACATGCTCCTAGCTCCGGTTCTCCACCAAAATGGTATCCAGGAGTGGAAGGGAAAAGCAGTCCCTGCCTGCCTTGAACTATTAAAGGCTGTACCTGGAGAGCAGCCAGCCAGGGGCAGGAGCCATAGGATCCCAAGCGTGGCTGAACCCACACATCATAGATGCTCTTGTTGGGTGATACTCCCTAGAAGAGGGAATCTAGATCACAGAGCAGGTCCTGGGACCCTTGGGATTCAGTACCTTCACTCTAGTAGGTTGGAAAGGTTGAAGATGGGCACTGGGGACAAGAAGTGAGGGGTAGTGTGGCCAAGGGCATTAATATATTGGCAGTATATATGAGCAAGTAAGAAGTGGGTAGCTGGCCCACAAGGAAACTCTGCATTCACTGTTGCTCATTCCCATGGGATCTGAAATAAGTGGATGGGCGAGGTGCTTTGCTCTGGGAAAAGGGGAGAAGGCCTGATGACTCCCCCTTGGGAAGTCTCCCCTTTTATTCTTGTGGAGAAGGGAGCAGGCAGTGGGGCCACAGAGACTTCTCAGAGGAGTTAAGGGGTATAGTGCACACCTCTTCTTTCCCGTTGCACCAGGTGCCTGCCTGAGCTGAGCTGTTCTGTCCAGCAAGCACAGGCTTCTGGGGCCAAGTTGGTCCTTTCCTAGGTCTTCTAGCAGGGACTTGATGCTGAAACCCTGCCTGGATGTTGGTGAGAGACTGAGCGGCCAGTAAGGCCACCCATAGAGCATGTAGGGGTTCAGGTCCTTGACGAAAGTTCTGTGTGTGTGCCCTGGGTCTGCCATGGCAGTGTCATGAAGGTGCAGCACCTCTGCTAGGACCAGACTCACATCAACTGCCCAGAAGTTGCCCTTGGCCTGGGGCTTTATAGGGTCCCTGGGCCCCTTATGGAAGCATCCATTAGAGGAAAGGTTGTGGCAGATGGAGTCCTGCTAGCCTTCCTAGTTATCCTTGAAGAAGGGGAACACTGCCTAGACCTGATGGATGATCTGAGCCAGCTTCTGGCTACGGAAGGGTGTGACCTGAATTACCAAGGTGATTATAGCCAAGTAGGTGTGTGTGGGGGACTTGGCATGTCTCAGGTATCTCTTTTTGCTCCTCTTGGGGAGAGAGATTCTGTCTTTGGAGGCTTTGGCTGAGAGTTGTTGCAAGGTCCCATGCAAGAGAGGCAGCCCTGAGCTTGAATCTGGCCTAACAAGGGTCTCAAGGCAGATAGATTGAAAGTCAAGGGTGGGTCTCAGCCTGAGGCCATGCACAAGATTTTTCTTATGGTGTATTTTTATCTCATGTTACCTGGAAGCAGGGGTATTAAAAGATCATCTTGACTTTGGGGGAGGTGACAGTAGGGAGAGCATCCAAGATTGGGAAAGTGAAGAGTTATTGTTACTGAGGCCATAATGAGATAAATTAATGACTGACCATGTAAGAATGAGAGAACAAGCCAACGATACCTAGAAGGTGAAAACAGGCTCTTAATTTCCTTTCCAGGTTGAGGCTGTTACCTCAAGCTGACCAAATTTTGGTCAAAAGAAGATGAGGCTTTAAAGGAATAGAAATGAAGGCTCTTAGAATAGAGTCAAGGAGTTTCTGGGTAAGATATAGATTATACAAAGAAAAGTTAATGTCACCCTGCTCAGGAGTCTATGTTGAAGAAAAAGTTACTATAAGAAACACAGGGCAGGAGAAAGACAGTGCATCTGTGGACTATGAGAAAGTGGAGGGAGGCATATGGAATTTCAGCATGGGCTTCCACAGAGGAGAAACTAAACGAAGTTGATGGTAAAGTGGAAGTAAAAGAGCCGATATTAGTGAATAAATGACAGAATCTCTCTGGTGTCCCTTATATACCTATAGATTAGCATAGCTCCCTGTCCCCATTAAAGATGCTTCTTTGTATAGTGGACAGCGGTTAATGCAGAAATGCATGACTGGTCAAAGTGCAGAGAATAAGTGTCTGTGGAGTGCTCACAGATAAGACATTTTCTCTTTCTCACCTCTCTCTCTCTCTCTCTCTCTCTCTCTCTCTCTCTCTCTCTCTCTCTCTTTCTTTCTCTCTCTCATCAGTAAACATTTTAGAAGAGAGACCAGAGTGTCTGAAAGAGCCCAAAGTTAAGGAGTACAGAAACAAAACAGTATCTTGTGGACACAATAGGACTATAATATACTTGAACTCACAGCAGCTGTACTTTCCTGCATAAGACTATACAAGATTAATAGACTCAGTATTCTATCATGGAACAGGGAGGAGCTTATGGGGCCCAACCCCCAACTAAGGAGCTAGTGACAACTGGTAGCTTCAGAGGTAAGAAGAGTCAGTTTTCTTTAAGTGTGTGGCCTCAGGTGGGGTAAACATACTCCAGTGGATATACCCATACACATGAATGCACAAATTGGACTTGGTTGGTTATAACAAGAGGCCACAAGTTGGGAGGGTTGGGAGGTGAAGAGGTGAGGGCTGGGTTTGGGAGGAGTTGGGGAGAAGTAGAAGATGAATATAATAAAAATTCATTGTATACAAATATGAAATTCTCAAAAAAAACTAAGAAAATGCTCTATTTTAAAGAATAAGATGTGCCACATCTTCTTTATCCATTCTTCAGTTGAGGGGCAACTAGGTTGCTTCCAGGTTCTTGCTATTACAAATAATGCTGCTACCCATAACTAAACACTGAGTCGAACTAGAATCCAGATGCAAAGAGAGAGGACAAGACCAGGCTGCAGAAACACATAGAGACCACTGACCTGAACAAGGGGGAGCTGATGGACCCTCAGACTGATAGCTGGGAATTCAGCATGGGACTGACTCAGACCCCCTGAACATGGGTCTCAGCTAGAAGGCCTGGGCAGTGTACTGGACCTCAGACAGTGGAACCAGGATGTATTCCTGGTGCACAAAAGAACTTTGGGAGCACATTCCCCATAGAGGGATACTCCCTTAACCTAGAGACAGGAGAGAAGGCCTAGTCCCTACTTCAAATGACTTGTCAGATTTATATGATCCCACCTGGAGGGAATCACCCTACATGTGGAGTGGGGGGGGAATGGAAGAGAGGGGTGGTCAGGGTGAATGTGAGGGGGTAAAGAGGTTAAGAGGGAGGAAGGAAGGGAGAGGGAACTGGGATCGACATGTAAAATTAAAAAAAATTAATTAAAAATGAATAAAAACATCTGAAGCAGAGGCAAAAGAACGTTATGTATCAATTATAATAATAAATCCTATAGTCAATGTCATTTTAAAATTATTATTGAAAATAGATTCTTCTCTCATACAATATACCCTGACCACAGTTTCCCCTCCTCTTGGCTCCACACACTTCACCTCTCCCCCAAATCTTCTCCTCCTCCATTTCCTCTTCAAAAAAGAGTAGGCATCCAAGAGATAACAGCCGGCCAAACAGGACAAAACACGACAAGTCCAAAGCCCTCATGTCAAGGTTGGAAAAGGCAACCCAATGAAAGGGAAAGAGTCTCAAGAGCAGGCAAAAGAGTCAGAGAGAGCCCTACTCACAGTGTTAGGAGTCCTATAAGAACATCAAGCTCACAGCCATAACATATACACAGAGGACCTGATGAATACCCATGCAGGTCTTGAGCTTGCAGATTCAATCTTTGTGTGCTCACTTGAGCCCAGCTTAGTTGATTCTGTGGGCCATGTTCTCCTGGTGACCTGTTTCTTAAAATTTTATTTGAGTGATTTAAACTAAAGGGAAGAAACACCTTACCATACTGATTGGAAGCAAATTCTCTAATATAGAGTAAGGCAGAGTAAGGAAGGGCTTTCTTGTCACAGCTGCTTTCACTGGAATATAGGAATGGATTTGATTTCCATTCACTTGATATTAACCTGTTTTCCTGTGGCCTAGAATTAGTACTATTCTAAATTTCTTCTACACGATAATATGTAACTCTTTGATTTTAACTCTTTGTCCCATTTGTTGATGCCATTTTGAATTGTGTGTGTATATGTATGGTTTTTTTTTTTGTTGGTTTTTTTATGTTGTTTGTTTTTCTTTCCATTGGAAGCTTTATACTCACGCTAGCTTGAGGCATGAATAAGCTAATGTTACAAAGAACATTAGAAATGTACATCTCTCTCAAATCAATGCAAAAAGCTTTGAAAATAGACACATTAAGTGGTTTAACACTGAAATAACAACTATACAATCATATAAATCTAAAGTTTGAACATACTGAAACCCGAGTCTCCCCCTTCTGTTTAACATCCTTTAGTCAAAGTTCCCAAAGTGCTCACTGACAAATGTAAATATTAAGGCGGGCTCTTGCTATGCATCTTCGATGGAGTGAGGGCTGTGTCAATGGTCCTATTGGTTTCTAGAAATGTCTGAAAGGGCTCGTGAAAGGCTACAGCAATCACATGTTGAAATGATCAATATATACTAAGCTCAAAGTTACCATATGCTATCCAGAGGAGCTCTCTCTAAGTAAAAGGGAGACAGCTTAGTATCCATATGATATCTGCTTTTCATGAAGTTGTGTGTTTGTTATGTATTTCCATTGCAAATTTGTCTGTACAGAATAATAAAATCATGGGATTTTTTTTTCATCTGAATTTCCCCAAATACTCTATTTATTCTTTAAATAACAACTCATATATTTCACCATCTCTTTTACTCAGTGCTCATTAGGCATATTATGAATTTGGATTATCTCCCAAAAGTTCATGTGCAGTTAACTGATGACACTGTTGGGAGATATCTTAGTCACTCTTCTATTGCTGTGAAGAGAGACTATGACCAAGGCAACTTATAAAATAAGGACTTTAATTGAGGGACTACTTACAGTGTCAGAAGGTGAATCTGTGTTCAGCATGGCAGTCAGCATGGCAGTAGGCAGGCAGGCATGGAGCTGGAGCAGTAGCTAAGAACTCACATGTTGACACAACAATCATGAGGTGGAGAGAGAGAGAACTAACTGGGAATGTTGTGCGCTTTTGAAACCCCAAAGTTCAACCCTCAGTGACGCAACTCCTCCAACAAGGCCGCATCTCCTAATTTTTCCCAAATGGTCCACCTACTGCAGACCAAGCATTCAAATATATGTGCCTTGGGGGGGGGTCATTCTCATTCAAACCACTACAGGTGATAATAGAGACACTAGTCTAGATTGTGGGCCTAGTTGGTAAAATCAGTTGTGTGCCTGTGAACGGTATATTGTCCCTGACTCCTCACTGGAACTCATCCCCTCCTCTTTGTTTCCTGATACCATGACATGAGCAGCTACCTCTGATCCATACTAAAAGGCTAAGGACCTAAAATCCAGAAGATGAGGAGACAAACTCTGGATATTCCTAGCCTGTTCTGTTGATATGCTAATGATATCTACTTTTGGCAGTCAGGATCCAGGAAACTTCTGAGAATATCAACATACCAGCCTCTATTCATATTTACAGTTTTTAGATGGAAAGGAAGCAGATCTACAGAAAACTTCCACCCTTTTTTCTGTCCGGTAAAACTCCCAAGCCTCTGCACTTTGTTGAAGTCCCACTCCCATGGAGAGACTGTTACCTTTCCTGGTGATGGTTAAAGACAACCTGCTTCTGTAGAGGTCAGTCTCTTCCTTTTAATCTTTTATGTTCCCATCACCTAAATCAATCCTTATCTAACACTTGGTGCCAAATACCAGGAGGACTTTTGAGGTCCCATACCACCTGCCTCCCCTGTGGGTGACCTCCTCTTTCATCATACCAGTCTCCCTTCTTTTCCTGACACCATCCTATCTAGAACATGACTGCTTTCAGGACATATAAAAGATCTAAAGAGGCATTAGCCACGACCCGAAACCTCTGGGGTTTTGCAGCATTTATCCACATAAGTAGTACAAACACTCTCCTGAGCCTTTATTGATATGCCATGAGAACTCATATTGGATTCTTTTCTTCATCTACCTCTTCTTTCTTGCTATTTACTGACCCCCAAGAACAGAGGCCCTTTGCCATTTGTGTACTGGTTTGCACCCTCCACAAACTCACTGGGAAAGTTAGGGTCTAGCTAATGTCTGAAGATGTCTTAGACCTAGGCCTTCTCTAGAACCCCAGAGTTCTTAGGCTTCTCCCTGCTTCTACAAATCAGGCTTGCTTCTCTGACTGCTGTCTTAACCCTGGTAAGGAATTGGGGTACAAGTTTAGTTTCCCTTTCTCTTGCCTTATGGGATAGGATCCAAATTATCTGTGCCTGAAGGACCCTCTTTTGGCATGCCCATAGTGAGATATCAACCGCACCTCCTCCCCACTCCGCACAGGCACAGGTGTGGATGAGAAGGAGAGTAGGACTAGGTCTGGCATCCTGACTCCAGCTCGCTGTCTTTCTTCCAGTTGTGTCACAGAGCACAGCCTGGGTAGATTCTTGGAGTGGGATCTTGAGGCAGTCATCTGTTTCTTGTGTGACATGCTTACTCAAATCTCAAAACATTAGGTCTTACTGCCCTCAGACCTGCTATTATGCAGCTCCAACCCTTTATATCCTTTCTTCCCAGGATACTGTCTCCCACTCCTTCCTTCTCTCCTGCTATGTTACCTTACCACATCCAAACATATCCCTCATTCTCCTCTTCTTGTACTCATTCCCATACTCAGAGGCATCCTTCCCATACCTTACACATATATTTCCCCTAAAAGAGGTTTCAGAATGTGAGAGAGCCTCTCAAATACAGGTCTCTTTTCCTTTTTAGTCAGAAACCAAATAAAAGAATGATAAGGTTCCTTTTCAGAAAGTTCTCTACATTTTAGTAACCATCTGTCCAATGTACCACTTAACTTGACATGACATATAACTAATTTTACTCCCACCCCAGACCAAAAAAAAGCACATCTGGCATTCTTCTCTGAACCATGAGACAATTCATGTATCATAAATATAAACATAACCCTGATGTAGAGGAGGTAGTCCCAGCCACAGACCCCTGTTGCGATTATCAACACCCTGGGGAGGGTACTGCATGGGTTAACCTGATGATTATATGCCTTTTAGAGTTCATAAAAAAATCCCACCTCACTGTCAATTCACCCAAGGCTTCAGTGAATGTCCAGCCCTATTCTTGGCCTGTCTCATTGAGGCTATGTAAATGGTATATGTAAATATACCATTCCAGATGAAACTATTGCAGCTGGAACTCTCTTTATCCATGTTCAATTTATTAGCTAATCTGCCCTTGGCATCTGCCTTGAACTTATCCAGTTAGAATAAGGGTCAAAGATTGTGCAGAAACACTTACTAGATGTAGCGTTCATGGAATTGAATGTTAGAGAGGGCAAGGAAAAGAGAGAAAAATGGAAAAGGAAATGACAAAGATGAAAAGAGATAAGAGTGCCCATTTCCAGTTCCTGTCATCAGTTCTTCAGAACTGCCCACTGCTCAGATTGTCACTTGCCCATAGAGTTTCCTCCCAAGAGATATAGCCCCAGGCCTTGCTTCAGGTACAACTAAGAGAGCCACTGGGCTAAGTTCTATACCAAACCCAAGCATCCCACCTAGCCTGTTCAGTCTGTGATCAACAACGACACTGGAAAATGAACTTTCCTCAGGGATGCCCTTGTGCTCCTCCATTCATCTGCTATTCCAGTTGCATACTCCAGTTACTGAACTAGGGGGCCATGGTTCACAATCCTCTGTCCAGCCTATTCCTGCCTCATCCACAGATCTCCTGGCACTAGGCACCTTGGCTGGGAAAGAAGTCTCCACCCCTTCATCCTAGACACATGGCATCCTTCTCTCTCCTCACCTTCTAGAAGGAACAAACAAATCATCATGCATTGTGGTAACTGGAGTCTCAGACATACCCATCACTCCCAGGCTTATACCAGTTCTCGCACCCTCCCCCTCACACAATCTTTCCTCATCATGCTGAAATGCTCAAGACTTCCGTTCATATTCTCCTAGATTCCACTTCCATGTTTTCCTCCAGTTGGACTCTGACAAACGTTCCCCCTTCCTCAACCTCTCATAACTTCCTGTTCCTTTCCACCCCTCACCATCACCACTTTATTCTGGAACATGTATTGAATCTGTATCACCTACCACATGTCCTAATCCTCATTATCCTCAAAGATCTCCTTTCCTAAGTCATGCAAGATCAACACTCCCTTCCCCCTAACATCCGATGGGTGCTTAAACCAGCTATTAGTTGCTTCCTCAGAACCAACATACTACTCCTCTGTTAACTCCCCTGACATTATCCCTATTCTTGAAATAAATAAAGAAAAACAATGGAAACTTTTGTTTGGTTTTGAACCACAGAAAGCTAAACGAGGTTGTAATAGCTCATGTACCTAGTGGTTTCAAACCCCTGCACCCCCTCTCCTCTGTACCTCCCTCCACTATTCACTTTGCCATGCTAGAACTTATGCATGCCCTTCTTTACTATTTCTTTTCCTCCCAAATCCCAACTCCCTTTCTTCTTTACCTGGGAACGAATGAGAATAATTTTGCTCAAGAAATTCCAGGACAGCTCCCACTATATTGGTCAGGAATTTGGATCTTCTTTATGTAGCCCCTCATATAATCCCCTCATATAATACCTGCTTAACACATATAATCTGTCTTTTTTTAACTTACCTGTCTAGTTTTCTTCTATAGTGTATGGATGACTTTCTTTTATGCCCTTCTTACCATCAATACCCGTTTAACACATACCTTTCTTATTAACTCACTCACTTCTTGGGGTTACTGAATGTCAAAAGATAAGGCCCCAATATGGCAACCATCTATATCCTGCCTGTCTCTCTCACTCTCTTGTCATTCTTGGGCCATTCCACTGATAGGAGTACAGAACCTCCTTACCTACCCCATGCCAAACCCCTAAAGGAAACTTATGCCTACTTTTTGTTCAAATCTGGATCCCTAACATCTCCCCCATTGCCCTCCTCTCTAAGAGACTCCATTAACGAACCTTCATCTTCACATTCTGTTCTCCTTACTCCCATTAACAATTTAAAACATGGTAAATCTAGACTCTCCACTTTCACGATGCCAGACCCTTCCCTACCATTCTTTCTCTTCCTCCATGTTAAATAGGACCTGGCCTTCACTGTCCTCTGTCAGTGAGCACTTTGAAACCAATGAAGTAGCCTTCCATTGTCCCCTCACTGCTCTTTTTACACACTTGTTCAAAGGTCTCATCAGCTATTTGGCCCTCCTAACATTACTGTACACTGCATGAGTTCAGGTCCTCCAAACATGTCACTGGACCACAATTTAACATCTCAACCCTCAAGCCCTGGGCCTTAGCACTAACACCACTATGAGACGACTTTTCATGTCCTCCTTCACCTCTTTTCCCACATCTATGACTATTCCTCCTCTCAAACTCCAGAGTGGTTCATAGATGGATCACTTAAGATACCCCATTTTGTAGCTTGACTATGTCTTCATCCGGGACACCCTCACTATTTACACTCTTTTACTCTTATTGAGGCTTACACCATCTCACAGCTCAAAGAACTCACAGCCTTATGAGCTCTGACCCTTGGCAGATGACAAGTCAACATCTGTACAGACTCAAAATATACCTAAAATGTTATCCTTTCCAGCATCCTAATATGAAGACAGAGGGAATAGCTCATGCACAGGGGAACTCCCATCATTAATTCAGCCTAAAAGCAAAAGCTCTTAAATGCTACTTTACTTGCTGAGACAGTCTCTATTGTTCACATTCTTGGCCACTAAATGAATAAGCAGTGCATTGCACTCTCCAACAGTTGTGCTAATAAGCTCACCAAGGACACTGTTCTCACTCACCCCGACCTTACAATTCCAACTCTTTCCCCATACTTCCTTAATCATGGTCTACCAGGTCTCCTTTCATAATCCACTCATTCACCTGAATTTCCTCTGAGCAGTTACATCCTTACCCACATACACTCCCTATTACATCTCTCTAACCAAGCTCTACTCCAATTTAGACAACTACATTTTCCCCTCAAATATTCAGACAAACAGTTCCTATGAGACTTACCTAATTCCTTTGATACATGCAGAATAACCAACCCAGATTCACTACACACCAAATGAGGGGTCTCATGCCTGCCATGTACTGGCAACTGTACTTCACCCACATGCCTCCTATATGAAGGTGTACGTATCTTTTAGTAATGGTAAGTAAATTTTTAGGATGGGTTGATTCTTCACTAACTACTAACAAATCTTTGTTTCTGAACTTATCTGCTGATTCAATCTCATGTCCTGTCTTCAATCAGAATACAGCCTTGAATTTATATCTATGATCACACAACAAGTTTTTACCCCTCTCTAGATTCTCTGGAGATTTCATATCCCTTATCAACCTCCAGTCATCATGGAAAGCAGAAAAAAACTAACCAAATACTCAAAGAAATTCTAGAGTTAAAACTAACTCTAGAGTTAAAACGAAGTGGACCAAATTCTTACCCTTTGCACTACTAAAGCTTAGGGCTGTCCCCCAAGACTTCTCCACCTCAACTCCCTTGAGCTTATCTACATGAGGCCTATAGTCCCCCCTAGATTGGCCTTTCACAGCTCACTGCTGCCTGAATGGGTGGTGATTCTACTCTTGGATGGGTGACAGACCTTGAGCTGGGCCTGTTTACATGATCCAATTCTAGTATCTAATTACCCAATTTAAAATATCCTTTTCACTGGCCACAACCTCTGTTTCTTCTGTGTTCTTGCCCTAGTCATGATCCTTCTGTAGAAACTACTATTTTTTCTTTTATTTTAGGGATTATAATTAATATATTTAATATTGAATATTGAATATTTAATATAATATAATTATGTCATTCTCCCTTTCCTCCCTTTAAACCCTCAATTATAAGCCATTTTTCATTAGTTTGTGTTACATACATGCATGTATGTATTTGTGTGTATATGCAAATACACACATATATATTACTAAATATAACCTGCTCAGTCTGTATAATGGTACTCATAATTACGTTTTTCAAGGCTGATTATTTGGTATTAGTAATTTGAGTAATTCTTCCCTGGAGAAGACTATTTTTCCCATATATCTCTGTTTTCCAAAGGACAGTGATGGATTCATCTCTTAAGCTGAACTCACCAGCTCTTAAAGACATCCAATTTCATTTACCCATCTGATTTTGTCTGTCCATTAAAGTTCAGTGCTCCTGGGTTGCCCCATTCTCTTGTCATTATGGATTCATATCCCTCTCATGGATATACAGCCTATTTTGTATAACAACTGGACCCCTTCCCAGGCCAAAACACATGACAGACTTCCCCTAAGGCCTTTGTTTTTTCCAGTCCTTCTACATAACTTATTCCTTCTAAAATCCAGAATGGCAAGCTATCGCTTTTGGCCAACTTATTTATGCTACTGGCATCTTTCACAGTTTCATTCAGTTCACCTCCAAAAACAACACTGGCCCCTTAAGCCAATAAAAATTCTTCTCCCACTCTATATGGGAGCACCTGTTTACAGACATCCACCTCCTTTCACTGATTCCTCCTTTCACTGATTCCTCTCTGTGTCCTTAAATTCTATTCTTCTTCCTCTGCCTCCACTTTCTTAGGAAATGTCTTGGTTTCAACTCCATGACCAAACCATGCATTTTTAGCTTTCTCATGATCATTTTAAATACAGACCTCTCATGAGATGCTGTAGATCTCTGCATATCCCATGATGTCTTGCTCTAGGACCCTCCTGTTTCCCTCCATGATAACATTAACCCACTATAACACTTCTACAACTATACCTATATATGCTTCCCTGCTGTAGAATAAACCTCATGTTTTTGGGCTGGATTGATTTCTGACTTCCATACCAGTGAACTCCATAATTTTACTCTCTACCCTATTAATTTCCAGCTAAAATCTATCCAAAACCAAGACCCTCTCAAACTCTACTTTCCACTACCAGCCCACTTTGAATGGCTGTCCTGTCAGAAAGACAAAATGAATATTCAAACAGATGGGTCTACCCTCAATAATATTTCTTCTCACCTCTTAACAGTTCATTCTGCTTCAACTCAGGAATCTTTGTTCCTTGTTTCTCAGCTACATATACATGTCTTCCAGACAACTTGTCAGAAATCTGCCCCTTAATCCTTTAATACCCTGATGTACAGATTTTTGGGAGTAACCAGTTTCAATCACCTTAACAAATACTATTCAATCTGTACTTTTATGGTCAAAGAGAGCTTTATAACTCCCACTCATCCTGGCTGTGATAGGAAATCCCTCATCTGCCCAAGGAAGATGCACAGCAGGGTTATCCACCTCCACTTACTATTTTCAACCACTATCAAAGAAACTTTTTGACTTTCTAGCTGAGATTTTATCTTACCATCAGCACCTTCAATACCAAATGTATTCCCTTGCAGAGGTCTTTCTCCAAAATAGGTAGGCCATAGACCCCTTAGTGGCAGAGAAAACATAGAATGTTCCTCTTTTTCCAAGAGGAGAGCTGCTTCTGCATCAGTAAATTAAGAATTGTCAGGGATGAGGAAACTCCAAGATCTAGAATCAGAATTATACAAAAAAAAGAATTGGACAAAATGTTGCATGGTTCACTGTAGGACAATAGTTAGCCTGGCTAGTCTCCCTGTGTGTCCCTTAATCCCTTAATAGCACTAGCGCATGGCTATCTAATTGTTTCCAAAGGTTTCTCTAGGAATGGTGGCAATCTCATGATTCACAAGAGCCAATCAAGTCTAAACTCTCCTCCTGCTGTATAAGATCAACCTGATCCTGAGGACAGAGCCTAAAAAGCTGACTCAGTAGGAAGCAGCCAGATGAACAAAGCATGCCTTTTATGCTCTCAGGGTCTGGAATAAAAGGGCTAATGATCTAAAAGCCACAGGTGAACTGTGAAACTCTGGGCACTTAAGTTGACTGTGCTGATAACATCACTTGCAGGCAGTAAGGATCCCGGAAGTTCCTGATAAGATAGGCAATCAACAAGCCAAATTTCTTTTGCTATTTACAACTTTGAGAATGCCTGGGAACAGATGTTTAAATGGAAAGTTCCACCTAAGGTTCTGTTTCCTACCCTGTAAACTCCCAAACCCCCTGTGGCTCAGTATGGACTCCACTCCAATAGAGAGACTGCTGCCTTTCATTGCTCTGATTAAGGGCAATCTGCTTTTGTAGAGGTCTTTATTATTTTCATGTCACCTTCATCAGTCTTTATCTAATACATGCAACCGCCACTATAATGTTCTGCTTCATCATTACAGATTTAAAAACAGTGGCGCCAAACAACCAAGGATGGAAATGTCTGAAACTAGGAAGCAAAACTTACTATTCCTTTTGATTTGTTTATGCTATCACTGTAGTAATGGAGACCTAACAGTATAAGCATTTAACATAGTCTTATTGTCAGTTAAACATTGCATTAGGAACAATGAATATGCAGTATTAAAATGAGGTTCAATATTATTTGTGGCTATTTTGAAGGGGGATGTTTCTCTGATTTTTTCTCAGCTTGTTTATTTTTTGTATATAGACAGTCTACTGATTTTTTTTAGTTAATCTTGTATCCTGCCTGCCACATTACTGAAGGTATTTATCAGCTGTAGAATTCCCTGGTAGAATTCTTTGTGTCACTTATGTATACTATCATATCATCTGCAAATATGATGAGATCTGAAAGTCTGACTTCTTTCTTTCTAATTTGTATCCCCTTTATCTCCTGTTGTTATCTTACTGCTCTAGCTGGAACTTCAAGTACTGTATTAAAAAGGTATGGAGACAGTGTATGAACTTGCCTTGTTCCTGATTTTAGTGAAATCACTCTGAGTTTCTCTCTTTAATTTGATGTTGGCTGTTGGTTTGCTGTGAATTACCTTTATTATGTTTAGGTATGTTCTCTGTATCCCTAATTGCTGCAAGACCTTCATCATGAAGGGGTGTTGGATTGTGTCAAAGGCTTTTTCATCATTTACTGAGATGATCGTATGTTTTTTCTTCTTTCAGTTTGTTTATATGATAGATTACATTGACAGATTTTTGTATGTTGAACCATCCCTGAATTTAGGTAACAAAGAGGACTCTGAGGGGGACATATGGATCACCCTAGGAAGGGGAAATAGATGAGATCTTCTGGGTAGACTTGGGGCGAGGGTGGTAGTAAAGGGGAGGGGATGAAAACATGAGGTAATGGGATGGTCAAGTTGATGGAGGGACAAAGTTGGAGAACAAGGAAAGAGATGTCTTGATAGAGGGAGCCATTATGGGGTTGGAGATAAACCTGAAGCTAGAGAAATTCCCTGGAATCCAGAAGGATGAACCCAGCTAAGACTCCTAGCAATAGTGGAGAGGGTGCCTGTACTTGCCTTGCCCTGTAATCAGATTGGAGAATACCCCAACTATCATCATAGGGCCTTTATCCAGTAATTCATGGAACCAGATGCAAAGATCCACATCCAAGCACCAGGCCAAGCTAAGGGAATACAGTGAAAGAGAAGGAGGAGGGATTTTATAAGCAAGGGGTGTTAGATCATGACAGCAAAATCCACAGAGAAAATTGACCCAAACTTGCAGGAGGTCATGGACTCTAAAACAACAGCCAGAGAGCCTACATGGGACTGAACCAGGCCCTCTGCAGGTGGGTAAAATATTGTAGTCTGTTCGTTTGTGAGACCCCTGGCATTGTGACCAGGACTATCCCTAGTGCATGTGCTGGCTTTTTGAAGCCAATTCCATATGGTGGGATGCCTTGCTCAGCCTTGAGGAGAGGGGGCTTGGTCATGGCCCAAGTGAAGGTGCTACCTTTGTTGATTCTCCTTGGGAAGCCTTACCATTTCTGAGGAGTAGATGAGAGTGGTTTGAGGGGAGGTAGGTGAAGGGGTAGAAAGGGAGGGAGGGGAAACTATGGCTGGTAAGTAAAATGAATAATAATAAAAATAACAGCTGAACAAAAAATGTGATTCTAATTTAAAGAGCTTAAGAAAACATGAATGTGTAATGTAGCTTCCATACAATATTGTATGAGCTACGAGAGAAATAATTAATTAATTAATCATTCCCTCGATAAATTTGTTATTTGCCTCTATATCCTATAAACCATGCTAGACTGTAGTGAACACATAAAATAAAACAGTTAACAAAGAAAAATCTTTCCTGACTGAGCTTCTATGCTGTTGCATGTATGTACCAAGGAAAATGTTTGTACATGGCAGGAGTGATTTAAGTGGGAAAAATTGAACAGTGCTACACAATAGTCAGGATATTTGTATTAGATCTAGGAGAATGAGTAGAATTCTATAAAGTCCATTCTACTGAAAAATAGCACACTGGGCAGAATGAATATCATGACGCAGATGAGCTTGTGTTGTTCATGAGAAATGGTGAGTAATTTGTAGTATCTGGAGGCCTGAGAATATGTGGGAAGCATAGAAATGATGTTGACAAACACACTAGGCAAGATGGTGAGTTGAGCATTTTGTCATTTCTAGTTTAGAAAGAACAAGATAATGTTTTGGCTCACCTACTTGCCAGCAATGTGGCTTTGGGAAATTTATTTTATATCTCTAGGTTTTTATTTTCTCACCTATAAAATGGGAACAATCATTGGAACAACCTTACACAAATGGAGTGAAAATTGATTTATGTAAGATATGATATTTGTTATGTGCTTAGCAAATGGCTTGAGTCATACTACCTGTTCATTATGTTTCTTTGTAAAAGGGAATAAATTTAATCACAGGCAACAAGGATCTGTTTTTCATGGACTCTGACTTTCTTTGCTAGATATTAAACATTGGTCATAAAAATGATGAATAAATGCTTTCCCAATGAACTGCATCCCCCGTCCTTGATTTTGAATCTTAGTGAGAGAATTGGTCAAATATGTATTTTTTGACAAAAAAATGATTAGTGGAGCATCATATTGGTCAGAAAGTAGAGGCAGGGCAAATGCCAACAGACTAGAGAGAGAGAGAGTGCAAGGGTCCAGGAACACAGTGTTGGACACATAGATATTGGAATAGAAACAAAAGGTAGTTCATTAAGAAATAGAATACTACCATACAAACAAGTACACCTGGGAGTTGGGCAAGTTTAGGAGCTCAAAAGCCATTGCCCACAGGAATGGTGACACTTTATTGCAATAGCACTCTCATTCTCCTATGTCTGTAAGCTGCATACTTTTTTGGTCATGTGCCTCATCTTGCACAAATTGTTCTGACTGGGTTGAAGGAGGAATGAAGAACAACAGATACTAATAAAGTGGGATTGTGTGGGCTGTGCTTGTTCTGATGAAAGGCACCTACTACTCGATCCAAAGATGCAATTCATTTATTATGTACAACACAGAGGGAGGAGCCAGCTAAGGCCAGGGGGAGGTCTCTGTAGGGGAACAACCTCTTCATCCTACTAGTGTTATGAGCAGGTTTTTCCTGCCAGCCACCTGACCCACTCTTTGTTTCTCTCTGCCGGCTGCCCGGTCCTCCCGCCCTCACTAGAGCCCAAAATAACACTCAGAGACTCTGTATTTGATACAATCATGTTGGCCAGTTACTATTATTGTTTATGGGCTAGCTCTGTCTTAATTATTAACCCATTTCTACTTATCTAAGTATTTCCACGTGGTCATCTTATCCAAGCATGGTGGGCCAGCATTGCTTTCTCCATGCTGTACCTGCTTATTCCTCCTAACTACTTCCTCTTTCCTCCTTGTCTCATAGCCCCACCTATCTTGCTTTCCCATTGGCCCAACAGTGCTTTATTAATTAACCAGTATGAGAAACATATTTACAGAATAACATCTCCCATCATACTAGTTTTTACACACACTGCCCAATTACTTGTTAACATGCATACTTAGACCAGAGGAAGGCTTTGCTGTTCCTCTGAGCCCCACCTGGGGAAAGGCTTTGCCATTCCATTGGTTCTGAAGCATTGATTTTCTTCCATAGCTGTGCCCATGTCAACAATATACATTCATTCAAGACTCCATCTGCTCCACCTGTGCTGCCTCTTATCTGTAGACTTGGTTGGGAGAGTTTTCCAGTATATGCGAAAGTCGCTTCTTTAAAGTTCGTATCAATGACTCTCCACTTCTTAATTCTTCTCTCATAGGATGAGAAATGCCTTTGACATCACTGGCTACTTTGATGTGCAACTGGTACAAGGAATACTTGTACTTTCAGAGTATTAAAAGGCACCAATTTTGAAGGAGTTAAAACTACACACACACACACACACACACACACACACACACACACACATACACACACACACACACACACTACACAAACACACATACATGCACACACACACACACACACACACACACACATACACATATAAACTGCAATGTTCATAGACCAGTTGTGGCATAAATTGATGTTTCTCGTAGATAGAGATTGAGTCATGATACAGATACAGCCCAAAATATGCTAGCGTTTCGAGGAAGGAGAATTGTTCTTTTGAATGTAAATCTCAGTCATATCAGAAACTGTTTGGTTATGCTGATTAGTATTTAATCATATTAGTGTATTTTAGTATCCTTTAATGAAATGTAGTTATTATTTTCATCACTAAAAAGCCTTTTAAGATGCACTGCTAAATTTGCTTTCCCTAGGGAAGCTAAGTAGCTCTTGATGTATTTGACTCACCAGAAATTCACATGGAATGTAAAGTTTCTTTTTAAACACTGTAGGTTTTTTGTAGCAACCAAATGCCTGTATAAGAAAAATATAGGCTTCCCAGACCTCCCCAGCATCGTGTTTCACTTTCCCTCTTTTCAACTGCAACATGATTTCCACTTTTCTTCTGTCCTTAGAGTAGAATATAGAGCATATATAGAAGAAAAAAAAACCTCTCTAAAGTCACAACTGCCTTCAACTAAAAGGAAAACCATTTTTAAAGGACTATTGTGTTGGAGACTTAAGGTGTGTGTGTGTTATAATAGATTCCTGATGTCAGCTCTATAATTTCTTTCCGAAAGGAATAAAACCACTAGATTCTAGCACTTATGTGGGAACCCCTAAGCAGAGAGGAAATTGGCTAGCAGATATGCAGATATGGGGCCTGTGCTACCTAACTGCTGAGGTCTGGGATGGATCTTAATCACAGAGGAAGTTTGTAAGCAATAAAAGATGCCTCCATGGAGGCTCTTCACATCCCAAAGCTCATTTTATCCTAAGAATATAGGGCCCTGGGGCCTGTGTGTTCACAAGCAATAAAGCAGTCAAATTCTTCCCAAGTTGCTAGAAGAGCACACTAAAAATGATGCCTTCCTCAGCACTTCTTTTCAAATGGTTCAAGAAGGAAAACCATGGCATCTTTTCTAATACCCACATACTATTTTCAAATCTGCCAAAAATAGGAGCTCTAATTCATAAGCCCAAGACAAGAAGAGAAAATGTAGACTAAGGGACAGCTTGATTTTTCTGCTAATCTTAACATTTTATAAAAAGAATTCAACTGTGAAAGTGATTATCTTATATAAAATGCCATCTAATTGGGATGCCCAAGTTCCTATGTTTATTTGTTCTGTTTATCTAAATTTTCTTTAAAATTAGAGTAGATGTCTATCACCAAAGTATCTTTATATAATTATCCTCTTATGAGGAAAGAAATATCTTTTGCCAGATCAAAGAACTCAAAGAAAAGACTGGAAACTGGTTATAGGCTGGACATTTGGCAGTTGCTTGCCCTTTCATTAGACCCATAGTGTATTTGGTAATAATATAAAGTACTTTTAATAGTAACTCACCGTTTAGTGTCTCTTAACTAGTGTCTCTGAAATACAGTATAGGTACATAATGCGTAGGACCTTAGCAAACTGTTACTATTTACTGATTACCTGGAGCAGGAAAAAGCTTTGTGTTTTGTATCAGATTATTTGCCAAAGGTGACCCAGAAATTAGTGACTCTGAAGATTGCCACTGATGTTGGGAAACAGAAAGATGGAAAACAACAGAGAAAATGAAGCTTCCCCTACAAGTTGGTATGTGTATTAAACATAGCATTCTTTTTGCTCTTGGCTAACAAGGCCTTTGCAATGTCTCATAACTCAGGGTGTCTTGTGCTTTGAGGTTCATTCCTCAAAACTTTCTAAGATTCTTCTTGTGTTGTTTTAGTGTGATGATCCAAGTCTGATGACCCAAGTATGGACTGCTACCTCTCTGAATCTCAATCCTCATTTACTGTCTTTGGGATAGTCTGTGTTTTTTATTCTGAAAATAGAGTTGAGCAGATGAAGCCTAGGATTTACTTCAATGGAATGCTTTCAAAGGTTTGTCAAAAGATATTATAGTAAGTAGATTGTTCAGTCTGGAACAACTTGTTCTCATATTAAGGACAGTATAATTTCAAAGCACTATTGAACTAAGCATTGGCTTTCTTACATCTGAGTTTCAGTAATGATTATTCTTTGGCCTAAATCACTAGAACTGGTAGAAAGAGTTGTTGATATCTTTTAAATACCACTTGATATTGCTGGCACCTAAGTTAGTTATCCTTTTCACCAGTTGTTTGTCACGTATCCACTGATGGCCACATATGTATATTCTGAGGACATTTGAAACCATTGTTTTCCACTGCCAACAGGTTCTTCTATATTCTACTGTCATTAAGTGATATGGTAATGTCATATTTTCTGAGGCTTTTTTTGTGTTAGTAAAATCACTCTTTTATCTCTGTCTATGGTATATTTCCCTATTATTATTATTAGTGGACCTGTATGGAAGTCACTATATACCTAACATCAAAAGCAATGGTATTGGTTTTTTGTTTTGGTTTTTGTTCTTCTTTTTTTTTTTCTTTTGCTAACTCTAACATGTGTTGATACTTGTGTTCTTGGATCTTAGCTTAATCAGATGCCTCAGTGCCCATTCCTTGCTGAAAGAAAGGCAAACTACTGTACTTTGACTACTAAAGTTAAATTGATTGGCCATGGAAGATTCCAGAGGCTTAGTATCCAGTTTTCCAGGTTTGCATCTTTACTTTTCAGCCACCATGTGTAGATTAAGCCCTTATATACCTGTCCAGTTATAACCTGTTTCTAGAAATTTAGATTTATAGTTCTGGATATATATGATGCATTTCCATAAGAACCCATCACTCCCCATATCCACCTAGCCCCCCTCCCCATATTTTCTCCCTTTTATAAAAGAGTTGAGTAAACCATGTGTTCTATTTCTGCCTGAAGTCACCTGTGATTTGCTATTATTTCTCAATGTCAAGGGAAGATTTTGTTATTTGCAATTAATTTGGCAGGCACTTGATAGCCACATAAACTAGACTTTACCTATAGATGTCAGTTGCTATATGAGGGTAGGGCTTGTCATCATCTCTGGAAGCTATATGACTCTCAGTTGTAAAAGAGCTCAGCACAGGGCTAATAACGCTTATTGTAAGGTAAAAACAGGGTGGAGGTTCCAGTGTGAGGCTAACATGCTTTATCCTGGTAGTAGAATACAGCAGCATGGAGATGAGGTTCATGGAGAAGCTCATTATCGTGAGCTGAGAGGAGTAGCTTAGGTTTACTAGGGTGGATAAAGAGTGCAACGATCTTTTAAGTCCTAAATCACCAGATTGTTGTTTCTCTCTCTGGTAGAACTTGGAGTAGCTCTGAAAAGGCACTTATATTTTAGGAATAAAATAATTGTGACTTTATTGAGATAACACACACGTGGACAACATGTTGTTTTGTGTTCATGCTGTTAGATACGAATCAAGCTGAGTGCAGTACTCTAATTTCTTCTTTTTTTAGTCTTCATATCACTCACTACTAGATGTCCTCTTTAGGATCACCTTAATATAGTCAAGGAAGTTTCCATTGTACTGTTTCCACACCACCCCTAAATGCACCTCCAATTTCAGTCACTGGGTCTATGGATTTTAGCTTGGTTATCATTTACTTAATGGCTAATATCCCTTCATAAGTGAATACATAACCATTATGTCTCTCTGGGTCCAGGTTGCCTCACTAATGATGATTTATTTCTATATCTATTCATTTGCCTGCAAAACATATAGTGTCACTTTTTAAACAGCTTTGTAGCTCTAACCTATAATTATAGCATTTGGGATATTGAAGGAGGATTCCCAGACTTTAAGTCCAGTCTCAGCTACACAGTACATTTCAGGTCAGCCTGAGCTAAAATGTGAGACCTGGTCTCAAAAAATAAAATACCAAACCAATTCTAAGAGGTAAAGCATTACTAAAATATATATATATCCATTTTCTTCTATGTTCAAGTTTTGTATCTTGGTCTTTGTGATGGAAACACGCTATTAATTTCTGGAAGTGTCATTAGAAACTAGCATTCACTTGGTACTAAGAATTAAGAAATACAATGTCCAGATGCATAGCATTTTATTACAGATAGATTCTGACAAGGCAAGGCATTATAAATAATAGTAGTATTATGCTTTTCTCTTGATACCAAGTAGGAAATTAGCCAAGAAGGGTATTTTTGCAATAAAGAATATAAAAGGTAGACTTTGAACATTGAGAAGAATCTTTATAAACATAGATTAGACATGAGACAAATACCTATGTAATGCTTTTGACTCATTATTCCCACTCTTCAGTGTTAAGTCACTACACTTCATGTGGTAATTCATTTCTGTATCAAATTTCTTACATGGATAGTAGCTCCATGAAAACACAAAAAACCATTTTCACAGAATTTTCCTTACTGAAGCATTGGCCTTGATTGAAGAATTCAGAATTTGTACTATGGGCTAACCCTGGAATGGCACTGTTTCCCTAAATAGCAGAGTTGAGTAAGAAAGCTTTGCTTCATTATGTTGATATATTACTTGGAGTTCAACTAATACTCTAATACTAAAAACTTAGAAAAACTATGTATTAACATTAACATAGGTTTAAGTAACAGTGAATTAGACCAGCGTTTCTCAGTCTGTGGATTATGGGCCCTTGGGTAAGCCTATGTCTCTAAAGACATTTACATTATGATTCATAACAGTAGCAAAATTAGAGTTGTAAAGTAGCATTGAAAGTAATTTTGATAGAAGGGCTGAGAAGGCAATCAGAGGAACATCATCTTTTATAATAGCCACAAACAAAATAAAATATCTTGGGTAATGCTAACCAAACAAGTGAAAGACCAATATAATAAGAACTTTGAGTCTTTAAAAAAAGAAACTAAAGAAGATACCAAAAAATGGGAAGATCTCCCATGCTCTTGGTTAGGTAGAATCATCACAGTAAACATGGCGATCTTGCCAAAAGCAATCTACAGATTCAATGCAATCCCCATCAAAATCCTGGCACAATTCTTCACATACCTTGAAAAAGCAATACTTAACTTTATTTGGAAAAACAAAAGACCCAAGATAGCCAAAACAACCGTGTACAGTAAAGGAACTTCCAGAGGCATCACCATCCCTGACTTCAAGCTCTATTATAGAGCATAGTCATGAAAATAGCTTGGTATTTGCACAAAAATAGACAGGAAGATCAATGGAATTGAATTGTAAACCCTGATATTAACCCACACACCTACAAACACATGATTTTTGACAAAGCAGCTAAAAATATACAATGGAAGGAGGAAAGCATCTTCAACAAATGGTGCTGGCACAACTTGATGATGGTGTGTAGAAGACTGCAGAAAGATCCATATCTATCACCATGGACAAAACTTAAGTTCGAATGGATCAAAGACCTCAACATAAATCTAGCCACACTGAACCACTTAGAAGAGAAAATGGGGTATCCATGAACGAATTGGTACAGGAGACTTTGTTTTGAACATTGCACCAGTAGCACACATTGAGATCAACAATTAATAAATGGGATCTCCTGAAATTGAAAATCTTCTGTAAGGCAAAGGACACTATCAACCAGACAAAAGAGCAGCACACAGAATAGGAGAAGATAATCACCAACCTGACATCTGATGGGGCTGATTTCCAAAATACACAAAGAATTCAAGAAGCTAGTCACCAAAAACACCAAATAATCCAGTTAAAAAGTGAGGTACAGATCTATATAGAGAATTTTCAGTAGAGGAATCTGAAATAGCTGAAAGACACTTAAGTGCTCAACTTCCTTATCCATCAGGGAAATGCAAATGAAAACAACTCTGAGATACCATCTTACTCCTCTCAGAATGGCTAAAATCAGAAACACCAAAGACAGTGGCTGTGGAGGGGCACACTCCTCCACTTTGGGTGGTAGTGAAAACCTGTACATCCACTTTGTAAATCAGTATAGGGGTTACTCAGGAAAATGGGAATCAGTCTACCTCAAGATCCAGTAATTTCACTCTTAGGCATATACCCACAGGATTAGCATTCATACAACTAGGACATCTGTTCAACAACTATGTTCATAGCAGCATTATTTTTAATAGCCAGAACCTGGAACAACCTAAATGTCCCTCAACTGAATGGATGGAGGAAATGTGGTACATTTACACAATTGAGTATTATTCAGTGGAAAAAAAAAACAATGGAGTCTTGAAATTTGCAGGGAAATTGATGGAACTAGAAGAAACCATCCTGAGTGATATAACCCAGTCACAAAAAGACAAACACAGTATGTACTCACTCATATATGGTTTTTATACATAGAGCAAAGGATTACCAGCCTATAATCCACACCCCCAGAAAAGCTAGGAAACAAGGAAGACCCTAAGACAGACAGACATGGTCCCCTGGAGAAGGGAAAAGTGCAAGATCTCCCAAGCAAATTGGGAGCATGGGGGGAGGGAAGATGGAGTTAGGGGGAAGAGGAGGGGAGAGGCAGGCATGAGGGAGCAGGAAGATTGAGTCAAGGAAAGAATAGAGGAGAGTAAGGAAGAGATACCGTAATAGAGGGAGCCATTATAGGTTTGAAGAGAAATTTGGCACCAGGGAATTGTCCAGAGATCTACAAGGATAATCCCAACTAATAATGTAAGCAATATTGTAGAGGCTACCTTAAATGCCCTTCCCTGACAATGAGGTTGATGACTACCTAGTATAGGAATGGACTTAGAGCTCATTCCACATAGAAGGATACTCCCTCAGCCTAGACACATGGGGGAGGGTCTGAGCCGTGTTCCAAATGATATAACAGACTTTGAAGACTCCACATGGAAGGCCTCATCCTCCCTGGGGAACAGAAAGGGAATGGGGTGGGGGTTGGTAGGTGGAACATGGAAGGATGGCAGGGTGCAGGAACTGGTATTGATATGTAAAATAAGTTTGTTTCAAATTTAAATAAAAAATTACACACCCACACATATGTAATTTTATGTTTGGGGGTCAACACAACATGAGAAACTTTTATTAAATGGATAACAACTATTGGAAGGTTGAGAACTATTGGTGTGTTTATTTACTCTATTCCAAATAGTCTGTTAAAATATTGGATACATAGTGGTAAACAAAAGAAACAAGATCCAGAGCTTAGAGTAGCTGTATTAAAGAAGTAAATATATGAATATTATACATTTGAGTGCACTTTAAGAAAAACATGAGAAATCGTTATCAGGCAGTGATGAAATGGGTCTCACTTTATGTAGGAAATGGTGGTATTTCTTATAAAGTTGACAATCTAAAGCATGAAAAATCAAAAGAAATCCTGGCAGAACAAATGGTACCTAAGAAACACACAAAAAAAGACTTAAATGTAGAAGAGAATGTTATAAAATTAGGTTGGAAAGTTGGCAGAAACTAGGTCATGCAGAGCTTTGAAGGGGTGTGAATTTCATCCTAAAAGCAATGAGAAGCCACTTGGGAGTTTTGCCTAGGGAAGGATAGAATCTGACATACATTGTTCAAGAACTACACTGTGAAAAAAAATCTGGGAAGCTGAGAGTAGTAGTCAGAGACCAGAAGCAGGTGGGATGTTGGACAGGTCTAGATGTTGATGATGGAAGTTTAAACTAAGGTATCATCAATGATTTGGAGAGAAATAAACCAGATTGACATGTATCTTAGATGTTGCCTTGACAGGGATTGCTGATGATAACAATTTTTTCATTCATATTTCTGAAAAATATTTAAATACCTTCTTGGTGTTGGGCATTGTTGTGGGTGCTGATAGAGCAGTGAACAATATGTAGTCTTCATGTGTAGGGAATGCTGAGTCACATTGGAAGATAATACAACAATTGAGTGAATCATGAACTTTCTGATGAGAAAAAAGTTATGAGAAATAATAACCTAGGACAAGATGTAAAGGGGATATTGGGATGCATTTTGGGTTTGTGTTTTGTAAAGAATAGATAAGAAAGGCAGTCTTCTAAAGTCATGTTCGGACAGCTTCTTGAATAGAAGATAGTAATTGCATGTTCATCTAAGCCTTGGATTCTCAGAAAAGCATTCTAGGCAAATAAAAAAAAATAAGAAAGCAGAAATGTGTTTGACGAACACATTTGATGAACAGTGGGGAAACTAGTTTGTCTAATGTTGAATGGGTAAAGAGGAATGGGAAATTATACTGTGTTTATTCTGCAAGGGGGGTAGCTTGAACTAGACTTTCACAAGAGGCTTGGAATTTAAGATAGAGAGCCATTGGAAATGTTTGAGTTGTGTTATTTCACCTGGGCAATGGCCAAAGGAACAATCTGGGTGATGTGTTGTTAACAGAATACCCAGATCTCCGATAAGCAGCATAGAGTCTATTTGGAAGAATACCATAGTAATTTGTGCTGTTGATGAATGGAGTTTGGACAAGGGTGGAATGATTTAGTTCTGTATAAATTATAAAGTTAAAATTGATAGAAACTCTTAATTGCACATGAGGTATAGGAGAGTTCAATTCTATAGTCTGAGTGACTGAAAGAAAAATACCAGCATGAGGGAATCTCCATGGAATGGTTTTGTGGGCAGGGCTTTTAAATTTATAGAATGAAATCAGAATGATCTTTGTGTCTGATTCAAGCAGTTGTGTGGTATGGTGTTTTGAAGAAAAATGGCCCCTATAGACTCATAGGGACTGGCACTATTAGGAGGTGTGGCCTTGTTGGAGGAAGCATGTCACTGGGGGAAGACTTTTAGGTTTTAGAAGCCCAAGCCAGTTTTAGTGTCATCATCTCTTCCTGCTGTCCGTTCTGGATATAAAGCTCTCGGCTATCTCCACAGCACCGTGTCTGTTTGCAAGCCACCCTGCTTCCCACCATGACAATGGACTAAAACTCTGAATTATAATGAGCACCAATTAAATTCTTTTCATTATAAGAGTTACCATGGTCATGGTGTCTCTTTACAATAGAACCCCTAAGACAGCTGGGTAGTGAAGTAATTTTCTCATGTGTGAACATTTAAAAACTGTATCTTCCTCCTTCCTTCCTTCCTTCCTTCCTTCCTTCCTTCCTTCCTTCCTTCCTTCCTTCCTTCCTTCTTTCCCTCCCTTACTCCTCCCCTCCCCTCTTCCCTCTGCTTTCCTTTCTATATGGAGTTGTTCTAGACCAGGTTGGTCTAGAACTCAATGTGACTAGGTTGGCCTTGAACTGAAAACAGTCCATCTGCATCAGCCTCCTGAATGCTAGAATTATAGGCATGAGGTACCATGCTAATTAAGTTAATCAATTTAAGGCTGATTGTGATAGAGGAGGAATTGCAGATTTGAGAAAAGCCAACTACATATACAGTAGAAATACCTAGATTTAGTTGAAGGTTTTTGATCATTTTAGGTTAGGCCATTTTCTTTTTCTCTGCTACTATTTTAAGAAATTTAAACATCAAAAATTTGGTTTCTTTTTTCCCCCTATGTATCTCTATGTGTATGTGTTCATGTATGTGGGGGAAGGTACATATACATGTGTGTTGTTAACAGCAGATACTTATGTCAGTTGTCTTCCTCAACTGCTTTCAACTTTATTTTAGAGTATAGATGTTTTGTCCACATGTATGTCTGAGTACCACTTAAAAGACTAATGTGCACAAAGGCCAAGGGAAGGTGTCTGGTTTTTTTTAGAACTACATTTACATGTAGTAGTGAGCTGCCATGTGTGTGCTTGAGATAAAACCTGGGTCATCTGGAAAGAATTCAGTGTGCTAAACTAGTAAACCTCTGTGCAGTCTGACCAATCTTAATTTGTTGAGAAGGAAATCTGTCATTAAATCTGGTGCTCACTGATTCATCTACCTTGACTAGCCTGTAAACTCCAGTAATTCTCCCATCTCCATCTCCATAGTGGATGATTATAGATAGGTATATGCTGTTACCTGTTGAGGTTTAATAAGGATCAGGAGAAATAGATAGGCTGCATACATATTTATTCAGGGAGAAATAACTTTCAACATAGACATACGAACATCAGAAGGATCCTGGTCCCAAGGATGACTCTGGATGTTCTCCTGTCCCATTGCTGCAAGCAAGAGAGCTCCTAGAGCTCTCTCCTCAGACTTACCTCTCCTCCAGGTAACACCTGCCTTTGTCCCCACCCCCAATGGGCTTGGTCTCTGCTACAGGGGCTGACAAAGTGAATATCTCACTACAGCTACCTTTGGCTTTTATGTGGGTGCTGGGGACTGAACCCAAGTCCTCATGCTCACTCAACAAGCTGCTTGTCAACTCTGACAGTGAGTCTCCAAAGTACTGACTTTTTTTTTGACAAGATCCACTCTTCAAAATTATTCTTTTTGCTTTGGTATAACAAAGACAATTTGTTTATATCAAGAGCATCTCATTTTCAGGATCCATTCTTCACATACCTACTTCACCAAAAAGTCTATACTGTTTTTCTAGTTATCACCATTCCAGTATAATGTGATTCCACCTTGTGTGCACAGGCTTTGTTAGGGTTTACACTCTGATTCAAAGGGAATTTCATTTCTCTGCCCACTCTGGTGAGAGGGAGGAAGATTATTCTAAGCATTTAGTAAATATCTGTTGACCTGAATTGAAGAAGGGGTGAAATATTCAGAAACCATATGTATATACAATTTTATAACATATGATTTAGGGGATGATTATTCTTATTTCAAGAAAATTTTTGCTCTGCCAGTAGATTGACTGTAATTTTGCTTTAAATAGCAATCTCTCTAGTGCATTCAAGCATTTGTTTATGATCATTAACTACTTGACAGGCTGGAGTTGAAGGGAGAGCTATTCAAATTTAAAGCATCAGGAAATACTTTCCATTAAATTCTCTTTCTGTGGCTATGAAGCCTGAGCTGTATAAAGACTGCTTTTGTTGACTCCTCATGGGAGCTCTTAGTGGTTGGGAGGAATGGATGGGGGTGGAATGGGGGAGAGACAAAGGGGGAGCGGGAGGAGGGAGAACTGTGTTTGGAAGGTAAAAATGAAATTTAAATAAATAAATAAATAACTTAAAAAAAAGACTTCTCATTTCCAAATAGTGCATTTTAAGTGTCCAAACTAGACTAAAACACAATGGTAACAGTGGTTAGGTGATAATAAATAAACCAATGATGCTTTCAGTTCAGAGTTCAACTTAATATATTGTATGGGCCTCTATTTAAAACTGTTTTAAATATAGAATAAATTAATAAAAACTGTGTGCAGGGAATAATCACTGGTGTAGGAGGGGTGCGGGAGGTTACAAAACATTTACTGCTAGAATCAAGGGTTTCTGATAATAAGAAACAGGAATCAACAATATTACAATTGTAGTTTATGGATACCTTAGTGGAAAGATACAGGCCAGTGCCTGGCAATGATTTTCTACCATGGTGGAGGATGGAAGAAAAACAAAGTTGGGCATCAGTCTGTTGGAGCATAAGTCAGAAGTCAGATAATTCATTCAGTATGTTTGATAAGCTTATATTTGTTTTGTGAATTGAAAGGTAATAGGTGACCAAAATCAGATTAATGCTAGATAGTATTAAAATAGCCAAATTTAAAAGAGATTTGTCTCTTGTTCTTTGATAGATTTCACAGATTCTAAATCGTGTATTTCCTCAAAATTCCTACTCATCTCTGCCATTTGTTCTTTTACTTTAACATTGTTGCTCAAGAGCGTATCTTTAACTAGCCACCAAAGGGAAAAGGTGACAATAGGGAAATTATCAGGTCCCTCTTCTTCTTCTTCTCCTCCTCCTCCTCTTCCTCCTCTTTCTCTCTCTCTTGCTTTTCTGTGGAAATCTTAATTTTTTTGGTCGTCATATCTTTTTTTTTTTTTTACATAATGATCCTAGTTCCCTCTCCCTCATTTCCTCCATACCTACATTTTTCCCTCTCTCCCATCTTCTTCATAAACCTCTTGGAGATCTCTTTTACCTGTTCCCAATCAGGGATGTTGAAGCCTCCAGAGTGAAAAAACCAGGGATCATGTTTCTCTAATAGGGTAATGAATCCTTTAGCTGTCTTAGTTTTAATCCCTGTGCCCTGTTGTTTTAATAGGGTCACTAATTATCCATTGAGAATTTCCTTAGAGTTACTGGCACCCATCCTTCAATATACCCTCATTCACTTACTATGCTGGCTGGCCTCCAAGGGGGATCTCTTAGGTGATCCTTTCTCCCGATCTCAGTGGAACCTCCACTTGTAGTGCCCATGCTATGATCTGTTCCAGTAATTGGTCAAAGGCTTAGAGATTGAAATAAGAGACAAGACAGTGGGTCATTTGTTCAAAAGGAATGCTGAATGCTGAATGCTGAACGCCGTTTATTGAGGAGAAGGAGTAGGCTTATATACTGACTCACAGCATAGTGGAAAATAAAAGGGTCAAGAATACAAGTTTTCAGGCTTAGCTCCTCCCCAGCAGATGTGTGTTAGCAAAATAGGAAGAGTACCAGTAACAACTCTTAGGCAAAATGTTCCAGCCAACAGCTTCAGGCTTGCTCAAGGTGCCTTGGGGGTCCATGCAGGGCCCTACACATATAAAATTGTACCAGTTATTATATTCAAAAATAAATTTGCATTATAATAAGGTTGATGTATTTGTTTTTAGACAGAGAGTTAAATCTTGCGGGATATTTGATAATTCAGGACATTTTACAGAGTTGATTGATATTTTGATTTTACATTTGTCACTGTTAAGAACACTGCTTCACATAAATATATAGTATAAAATGACAGGGTTATGTTTAGGGCCACTCCAGGAACTGTTGCAAATTCTTTTCTAAATCCCTTGCCAAAATTCACTTAGTGATTATTTATAAAAGGTAAATTAACAACTCAAATAGCAATTTAAAAAATAAAACAGTCTAACAAAATCCAATAAAAATATATACTAATTGAACACTTCACATGTGGAGGCATGACTGTTAAGAAACTACTGAAGGTTTCACTGAAGAGATGCTTCAGTGGTTAAGCATGTTTGCTGCTCTTGCAGAGGACCTGAATCTTGCTTCCACTACCTAGGTTGGGTGACTCACAAAGTCTTGTAGCTGTAGCTACAAGGCATCTGAGACCATGTTCTGACCTCCCTGTTGAATGCATTGTGTGTAGATATACACATACTTAAGTAGTAAAATGAATCTTTAAAAAACAAAATATTGGACATGTTTGCATCCTGAATCTAAATAATTTTGTTTGTGTGCACAGTAAAAGACACTGGAAAATATAAGCTATGGTAGTATCAAATCTAAGACAATTGTTTCCTTTGACATTAAGTGACATGACAGCATGACAACAAATTCAGTATTATGTGCATGTTTTGTGTATTGAACCAAAGGGTTGTGGTTGTATAACATGTCATGGTTGAGTGCTACAGAAACACTTCAGATTCATTATGTGCTTGATTTTGAATTAAGTTTTTGTTTTTGTACATTGAAAAACATTTTAATGTTGTGACACTTTCCTTAACCCTTACTTACATTCAGTTACAGAACCCAATAGGGACTCTATTTAACAACTTGGGGGTCAAAGTTATGTAGTCTTAATTTGGCATCACTGTATAACCAACTAAAATAAGGGTACTAAAGGAATAAAGGAAAACTTATATTGAGGCATAGGGCTAAAGATAGCAAAAATGACTGTGTGTAATAATGAAAAAGATTTAAATTATTTGCTTATATCATTTGTGTGAAAAATTATATTTGGCACATAAAAACAGGTGCTATCATTATTACTTTTATTGTTATTTAGCTAAACAGACCAAGGCTTCTCTAGCAGTCATATGTAGGCATAGCGGTCCATTTTATTTTTACAAAAATCAGTGAATTGCTATGAAATGTGATGAAGGAGAATGTTCATCATTTGAAACTGAATACTATACTGGAGGCTGCATAGACTTGTCTTTAGGACATATAATCAGAAAGTGTTCCTAGAAGGAGAAATAAAAGAGAAATGTGCGGACGAAACAGAAGTTAAAGGGACATAAAAGCTGAGCTACAGGTGCAGAATAAGGTAGTAGTAATCTTGTAGTGGGTTACAAATAATCAGGGTGTGAACTGTGTGATTAGACCTTATATACCATCTATGTCTTGAACAATCCGCTTCTCACTCACATTCATTTGTAAGTGTTGATGTGTTATGGTTATTTTTGTGTCTCTTTAGAATTTACTAATTCCTGTAAGAATCTCATGTTATCAAAGCTATAATTAATTCTAGTTAATGAATCTCCTGCTGTGATAAACCGTTTTTGATACTTTATATTTAAATGTGCCACTCACTTAACACCAGGAGGGGCATAGTCATTATGACGATAGATGTCCTGCGGTCCCTTGGAATTGCTTGCCCAATTAGAGCTAGCCATCCTTACTGCAGACTGATCTGCTGATGTTTCCTGTTGCATTGGACATTAATATGCAGGTGTGCAGGGAGACTGTTTACGGTTTCTATAGTTAAACATGATGTTCATTGCATAACTGCATGTGGCAGTCCTGGACATTATAAAGGGTAATGTATTCACAACTGATTGCTGTTGAAAATAAGTGATTCATCACTTTACAGCTAAAAAATACTAAATTAATTTTTCATCTACAGGAAAAGCAAGATAATTTTGCCTGAAAGAAAAAGAAAATGGCAACTGTGATGATATTTTTAAAATGTAAAATAGTGCTTAGGTACTTTTCAGTTGTTGTGAAGGAGAAACTATGACTATGCCAAGTAACAGAAGAAAAGGTTTTTCAGAGCTTATAGTTTCAAAGAGTGAGTCCATCCATGGTGAAGAGCATGGGAGAAGGCAGGCAAGAATAACACTGGCGCCATAGTCACTGAGAGTTCACATCTGATGTACAAGCAAGAGAGGGGAAGGGAGAGAGAGAACTGATGGGAGATGTTATTCTGTATATATGTTTCTCATACTGGTTAATAAAGCCCTGTGGCCAATAGAAAACAAGATAGGCGGGGCTAGGAGACCAGGAGGAGGAGAGAGGAAGTGGTAGGGGTCGAGATGTAGCCAGGGAAGAAGCAGGAAGCCTGCAGCATGGCTCCCCGATAAGACGACCACGTGGAAATACTTAGATAAGTAGAAATGGGTTAATAATTAAGACAGAGCTAGCCCATAAACAGTAATGGTAATTGGCCAATAGGATTGTATCAAATACAGAGTCTCTGAGTGTTATTTGTGGCACACGTGGTTGCAGGACAATGGCGGCAGAACCAGCGGCAGCCGGCGGGGAAACCTGCTGTAACAGAGAACTATGTGGAAATGGCTTGGACTTGTGAAAGCTCAAAGCCTACCCCCAGCAGCAGACCTCTTCCATCGAGGTCAGACCACATAATCCATCCCATACAGTTCCACCAACTGAGGACCAATTATTCATTCAGATACATGCACACATAGGGATGATTTTTATTCAAACTATAACAGAGACACTCCCATTCTAAGAGTCTATCAGTAACCAACAGTTTATCAGGGAGTAGTACAATTCTATTTTCTAGTACTATTTTATCTAAGGTTGACTGTTGACAGGTCAAATCTTGTGCAGGTCCAGTAGAAAATACAGCAGGTACTGTGAATTCACAAATATTAACAGTATACAATGAAATCATATGATATGATAGAACATAAAATATAAAACAATAAAAATAGAGAAAATATAAGACTGTGTGTTTCAGAAAAGAGGGACTATCTTGGGCCACTAGACATATGAAGAGAAATGTAGCCTCAGTTATATTCATGAGAATTAATATCAGAACCAAAATGTGATGTTATTTTCCATCTGATTGATAAATAGGTGGACCCTGATGACATCATGACTTAGAGGAGGTATATATGGAATTTCTCTTACATATTGTTGGTGGGAATGTAATTTTGAAACCACCTGTGCTCACTAGTATACCACATAGGATGTAATTTTATATAGTTGCTTTGTCAAATAAATTTGTCTATGTGTTAAATAATTGAATGTTTATATAGCCTATTACAGAGATGAATACTGGGGATATGTTTCATGTGATAATTTTTATTATCAACTTGACTAGATTTAGAATTTCCTAGGCGACTCACTTCTGAATGGATTTCCAAGTGTGTTTTTCAGAGAAGTTTAAATGAGGAGGCAAGATTCACCCTAAAAATGAGTGGTACCATTCCATAGGCTGGTGAACAAAAGTGAATAGGAATCTGTCTTTCCCTCTAATAAAATAAAACAAAAACTATCACATTGAATTAGGCAAAACAGACCAACAGAAGGAAATGATCACAAAAGAAGGCAAAAGAATCATAATACGAAATTGTTCACACATCCAGGAACCCCATAAAAACACTAAACTGTTGTTCATGTACCCAGAAGACCTAGTGTAGCCTGTGCAGGCCCTGCTTATGCTACTCCAGTCTCTCTCTAAGTTCATAATGTGCTTTGCTGGTGTTGACTTAGAGGACCTTACCTTATTGGTGTCCTACATCTTCTCCGGCTCTTAGCATTCTTTTGGCCTCCTCTTCCACATGGCTCCCTGAGTTCTAAGGGGAGGGATGTGTTACAGATTTCCCATTTAATCCTGAGTGCTCCAAAATATCTCACTCTGTGTAATATCTGTCTGTGGGTCACTATATTGGTTCCCAGGCAGTGACAGCTGGAGTTAGGAGGGAAAGATCTATGGGATCCACTGGAGATGGAGACTGGGGGAAGGGAAGCAGACCTGGGAATGAGACTGGGAGATTTGATTTGAAGGAGCAGAAAGAAAGTTGAAGGTCTGTAGTTAGCCTACCTGCTTCCCAGGCCAGAGTGGCCTGTGCGTTTACAGGGAGTGCATGCTGGAGTTGTGCATGAGGTAAAGCAAATAATGGGGGAGGGAGATTAGGAGTGGAATACCTGTGGGATACACTAGAGATATGGTGGTTGGGGATGCTACTACAGGTGGCCTAATGAAGAGGTAGGGATGAGACTGGGCTATTGTACTTGAAGGAATGGAGGGAGAGGTTAGGATCTGCAGTTATCCTACTTGCTTCCCTGGCAGTAGTGACCTGTATACGTGTATATTATTTTCATTGTATGTCTTTTTTCTACACTAAAAATCCATGAGAACTGAAATTTTGCATTATTCACTTTTCTAGTTTTATTAAACTCATTCCCATTTGACCATTGTCTCAGATGTTATATCCTCCAGAAAAGAATATCCCTTGTGAATTCTCATTTTCTGCAAATCTCTCTCTCTGTCTCTCTCTGTCTCTGTCTCTGTCTCTCTCTCTCTCTCTCTCTCTCTCTCTCACACACACACACACACACACACACACACACACACACACACACACACACACACACACAATTGCTTACAGTCTTTTGTGATTGGCTACTTAACCTGTTTCTTCTTGAACTATATTTGTTGTGAATATTTGAGGGCATAAACTCTATTACAGATACATGTATATTTGAATGTATTTCAGTGCAAACATCTTAGTGCAATTGTCAAGCTTAGCAGATATCCAATTATGGATATTTAATGAATAATAAAATAGGTTAAAGAATGAGTAAACACCTGAACAATTGAGCTTCAGGGCTACGATGGGGAACTAGATAAATGAAGGGTGAGATTGGCCATGAGAAAATCCAACATTGCAGTGGAAATAGAAGCTATATATAATTTGGTTGAAACTTTGTTGGTGTTTTTCTGCTGGAAGTCTTTCTTTTTATGAATACTGTTTTGTTTTTACTTGTTTTTCCAAGACAGGGTTTCTCTGTGTGGCATTAGCTGTCCTGGAACTTGCTCTGTAGACCAGGCTACCCTCAAACTTACTTTATATAGACTTTTAATGTAGAGTCTGAATATATATATCTTAGACCAAATATATGTACACATCCCCATAATGCATAAAAACTCTACTTAGTCACTCAGCGTTTCTGAAATTATAGTTCACAGCAGCAACACAGCATACAATGATGTTAAAATATTGTGAAATGTTACAACAAAATTTTGCATTATCATATTCTCTTCTCGGCTGCATGAATTTCACTGTGTTCTAATTATTTTTTTGTATTTTACAATCCATGCAAAGTTACAAACTCCACTGGTCAAGTCCTTTATTTCTGCCCCAGACCTCTGTCATCTGACTAGCCAAGAGCTTTCAGTTGCCCGCAGATGCTGTCCGTGGGCTTCATGTTTTCCAAATCAAATTATCCTTTTCTCTTTCCTGGCTCAGTCATTATGAAATGATCTTTCTCATCATTATCAGCATTAATGCTTTGCCATAATTATACACATAATTGGATCATTTGCTCACTTGCATAGATAATTGCATCAATTTGCTGCCAGCTTTGCCAGCTACTAAGTAATGTACTCAATCGCCATATGAGAGTATGAGTAAATAATTGGAGTTTATTTACCCTATATGATGGATTGCTTCAAAGTTCATGGCTTAGGTATAACTACAAGTTGAGAGTTGTTCATTAAATGAATACTACTCCTCTTTAATTTATGAATAAGTTGTGTCCATAGCTTCTTGAAACTCCTGTCATGTTTATAGTGGCCTTTCTTATCCTTTTATACCTAGAAGAGGTTCTTATTATTCAGATAAAATGAAGTGCTAATTAGACAAAGTAAATGGATGTTATTTCCACAGATGAGTCACAAACTGTACCTCTATTTCAGTAGTTCCTGTTTCTGGTCCCCAATAGAATCTGCCACAGCTATAACAAGAAGATGTTGGCAAATGAAGCAGATGAATTAATTAGAGAGATCCCTCAAGCACAGATGGTGGGACAGGCTGATGTGACATGATGACAGAAATTCTGGAAACAGGTGGTATGCCAAGACCTAAGTGAGTAAGGAGGTTGTCAGATGAGCAAAGACTGATAAATTGTTCTGGGGTTACTTGTTGGGTTAGGGAATGAAAATTTAGTTTGAGAGGAAAATAGGTCAGTGTTAGAATTATCAGAATTAAGACATAGGTGGATAAGCTGGAAAGAACAGCTCAGCATCCATGAGCACTTCCTGCTCTAGCAAAAGATCAGAGTTTGGTTCTTAGCACCCACATAGTGGCTAACAACTGCCTGCAATTCCACTGAAGTTCCAGGGACCCTGGTGCTCTCTTCTTACCTTCAGGTGCTCCTGCACTCATATGGTACACATACATATAAAAATAGCAAATCTTTTTATAAAATATGGGCAAAATACCAAGAGGAATTTTATCAAGTGTTATACAAATTGAGGTCTTATTTAGAAAAGTGTCTACTAGGCTCATTTTTGGTTCCTGAAAACAATGTGCATTTTCTGTCACTAATTTTCACTTCAATGATTTCATGTTGGTTGTTTGATAACAGTTATGGTGTGAATATTTGTATCATGAAAATGAATAAACATTATGAATCACACTTTTATTTCTGGAGAGACAGTTTGCAAACATACCACTTGTAATAAGCATAAAGTATCAGCAGGTGACTTTTATTGAATGCTTCCTAATACCAGGGACTTGAAATATTTCTGTTAGGCATCACATCAAGTCACTTTTGAGAAAGTTGGAAAACTGAGGTAACAAAAGTTTAGCAAGACATCATTTGACAAAGGACTGATTGCACAGAGAACTGAAAAACCTAACCAAGAAGTTCAACACTGCAATCAGTAAATGGGCTGATGAAATTGACAGTTCACAAAGGATGAGATAAACATTGTTGAAAAACATAGGAAAAATTGTTCAACATTCTTAACCATAAGAGAAGTACAAATCAAAACTACTCTGAGATTCCATTTTACCATATTAAAAAGGACAGTCATTAAGAAACTATCAACAATAAATATTGGTAAAGAGGTGGACAAAAGAATATGTCAAATAGTCACCACCATGGAAGTCAGTATGGAAGTTCCTGATAAAACTAAAAATAAACTCGTCATGTCATTCAGCACTATTATTTGTGGATATTTATTCAATGGACCCCACATCCACATGTCACAGAGAAATGTGCATATCAAGGCCTATTGCAGCACCATTTACAATAGCTATGTTATAGAACCAATCTAGGTATCCATTAACAAAGTCATGTATAAGGAAAGTGGTTTTTTTTATCTATAAAGAATAATAAAGTTTTAAGACTGTGGATTAACTGGAGATAACCATATGAAGGACATTTAACCAACCACAGAAAGATAAATATTGTGTTTTTCATTTGTGGTTCTTAGATTTTAAACATCATAAACAGTTTATGTTTATGTAATATTAAAGCAGAAGTAGAGCTATCTCCAAGAACAAAGGGGAGTGATCCAAGGGCAATGGGAGAGAACAGGGAGGCTGAGGAGATATGGGTGAGAATAGATTTAACATAAAATATTTATTTGTATATAAGCTTAACAATAATCAATTAAAAAGAGAAAATCTTAGAAACATGTTTAGTCACTAAAATGGAGCCAGGTGACCAAAATGTGACTAGAATTAAGATGATTTAAAAACAGTCTTCTTGAATACCAAAATCAGCTTCTTAAATTTCTCTTAAGAACAAATTGGGTCCCAGGATTATGCTTGTGATATGAATAGTGAATTGGATATGGAACCAGGCTAGTCATTATACTCAACAGAATTCCAAGTAGAATTATGTCCTCACATTCTTACATCTTCCTGTATGACTCATTTGTGAGCTTTCTTGTACTGTGGTGGGAGAGTACTACATAGAAGGAGTATAGTTACCCTCTTCCATAATCTAAGACATTGGTCTAAGTAACTCCATTGAAGAGCATCTCTTAGCTTATTGTTCTTGATTTTTGCCACCTCAAGATATAGAAAAAAAACATTTGTAGTGCTCATAAACAATGCTTAAAACATGCGCTTATTACCATATACCACATTGCAATTTTTTATAGGCAGAAAGACCTTCCAAGATGGAACTATTTGGTTTTCTTATAATATGTAGGTTGTAGAGATGTGATTTATTATAGTCTGGACACATTACTGGTAGTGATACTGAATTTAATTTCTCTCAAATTTCTTTTCCGGTGAGGCAGAATAAATAAGTAACCCAAAGGAAAATATATTAAACTGCATAAGTCCAAATATTCAAACATCTAATAAGCTCCAACCAATTATTGGATGCTACATATGAGTATTTTGGTAAGACATGTCTTCAGATTAAGTAAACTTCATTTAAAAGAACTTGTTTTGAAGCCTATTAATGATTTTTTTTTACTTTACCATAGCAAGTCACAGTAAGTCAGCTACAGAAAGATTCAGCAGAACAGTAATATCCATTCTATTACCTTATACACAATGGGAAATCTAACTCTCTCAAAAATCATTTTTCCTCTGCAGTTGGTCCAATATATATATATATATATATATATATATATATATATATATATATATATATATCTGAAGACAAAACACAATCAAAAGCACATTTTAACATTTGTTTTGGGTTTTGATTGATCTAGTATTTTGAACACTGTTGAAAGGTTTGCTGCTATGCAGAGTAATCAATTAGCCAAATCCAAGATAGGTTGTGCTATTTAGGAAGCTAAATGAATATAAGTCACATGTTACAAACTCTTACAAGCTGCTATTTAACTGGTTATTGTTTTAAGACAATGGCTTAAAACTTTTTAAACATGCATATCAAGATTTGAACTCTTATTCTATGTGTATATGCATATATGTGTTAGTAGGAGACTTGTGATTTCATAACATAGACTGATAGCTTCCTCTCTGAGTAAGTTATTGTTACATTTATACTTACCTTGCAAATTATTAATTTTCAACAGTAGCCCATCTATTATTACTTGTGAGTCATTGAATTTTCTATGGTCTTTTCCACTCATGCATCTATAGTCATCTGTTGATTATCTTTTCAATATTTTCTTTTGTGCCTTTATAGCTTGGATATGATCATATGGTGATGACAGAGATTTAGTAGAAGAACAAGTGTATATAAAAGCAAATATCCTGCTTGTGTCACCTTTGCTAGGATTAATTAGGGAGTGAAATTTACATGTCGTAGCTCCAAATGAAAAGTAACATCTTTCAAAGTAAAATTATGAGGGTGCACAGATGTGGTTGCTAGCCCATACATAACACCAGTGAAAATCAGCTTCCATTACATCTTTGGTACATACAATTAGGGCTATGGATGCCTCAAGGTATAAAGTTTTTTATTTATAAGAAGAATACTACTTATGTGGTTTTTAAAAACAGAACCACAGTGTCCAGTTCAATAAAAAAGATTGTCCTTCTCTACTTTGCATTAAGCATGCAAGTAATTTATGCCTACAGTTAAAATTTATTTATGTTTTGTGTAATATGACCCACTTGAGGTGGGACATTAGTAGCCTAGGATATAACAAGAAAGGGACAGTAGGTATTATGAACTGACTGTACACCTCCATAATTCATATTTGGAAAGCTGTATCTTGATAGTATTTGGTGGTAGAATCTGTGAGAAATAGGAAGGTGACGCCATCTTGAATTAGATTAGATCCCCTGGAAGAAGAGATACACTAGAGTTAATCTTGCTTTATGCTCTTTGTTACCTGGGACCCCATATAAAAATGAGAAGTTTGCAGACTAGGAAGACTGAAAATCATGAAGACTATAATCTAGGAATCAGTCTTCTCCAGACACTGGATCTTCCTGAATTTTTATATTGGGCTTCCTAGCCTCCAGAATCATAAAAAAACAAACATACAGATATTTGTTGTTACATCTACTCCAATTAATACTAGCAGTGTAAAGTGAGTAGAATAATAGGACAAGTGTAGAAGCAGAAAGTGATATTGAGGGGTAGTTGAAGGATTTGATGACTATTGAACTGTAGGAAAAAATAGAAGTAATAGAAGTATTGTCCGCATTTAAGCATAAAGCTGTCACATAGAGCAGTGATGATATATATATATATATATATATGTATATATATATATATGTATATATATATATTATCCTACAATATGAAATTTCAAAAAGCTATTGCAATAAATATAACATGTAAAACCAAGTACTGCTTTTTTTCCTCTTGTCCCATTACTTAGCATTTCAAGATGCTTACCACAGCCCAGCCATGCATCGCATCCTGCTCTCTGATCCTCATGCATATCACATCCATTTGGGCTTCAGGGACCTTGTACTTTTTCATCTCACTCCATGAGTACCTTTTCCAAAAATATATGCACAGCTAGCTCTTTGTAGCTATTATTTTTCAGAACAGGCTTCCCTAGCTCAATAAACTAACATAAGCCTTTCACATCTTACATTTTATTATTCCATATCTTGTCGCTTTTATTATTGTACCAATTACTAAATTGCTTCATTTATCTAGCTAATTGTGGACTTCTTGCTATTTATTCCCTTAGAAAATAGAATGTAAGGTTCAAGAGAATCAGGAGTGCATTGTTATTTGTTTACCATTTTATTTTTATTTTAGCCAAACCACTGTCCAGCACATAATAGGTTCTTAATGATTATATGTGGAACAAACTAATAGTCTGTACCATACTTACATAGTGATCTACCTTGTAAGATAGTTTTTCCTCAACCTTAAATATTTAAGTGGAGATCAAATAGAAATAAGGTAACTATCAAGGAGAACCTGTATTAGGATAGAAATATTGACATATATCCTTCAAACTCTGATATTTCACAATACCTCATATCTAAGGAGAATTCAGATTTCTGAATTTCAAGAAAGGTTTCAATGTTAGTTGCTTCATTTTGAAAAGAATGCTACAAGCTGGGCCTTGGTGGTGCATGCCTTTAATCCCAGCACTCGGGAGGCAGAGGCAGGCAGATCTGGTCTACAGAGTGAGCTCCAGCACAGCCAGGACTACACAGAGAAACCCTTTCTCAAACAAAACAAAAATGCTGCAAGCTGTGTGCTGATAACAGTGGTTAAAAGCCAGGATATTAGAGTCAGCCTATTTTCACTTTTCCCACTGTGAAAATAAAACAAAAATAAACAGACAAACAGACAAACAAACAAACAAATAAGCAGAATGTTGCTTTGTCTGAAGGACATATTAATATCAGGATATCGCCACTTAGAATGTTTCTAACTGTAGGTTAGTTTAAGAAGGATGAATTACAACCATCATATTACAGAGCTACATAATTCAGAGTAAACCTATATCAGGGATCATCCATTTTCTCCCCTTTATACTGAGGATGAGCTGAATCTTGATGAATAAGACAGGGTTTGGATCACACCAGATATTTTCGGGTATAGAAGAAGTTGAATGGTGATATAACCACAGAAAATGAACTTAGGAAGATGTGTTAAAGGAGAATAACTAGCTCTGTTTGGGCAGACAATTAACTTTTAAGAAAGTTTTGGACCTATGGAGAAAATGGGCCGCTTATACCGACAAATAAAGGCTGGAAGGGCAAAGGAAAAAGGAAACAATTAAATGTCCTTCCTTTGCCCTTTCTTAACATGACAACTATAAAATGAAAAACTAAACACAAGAGGCTTGACTTTTTTCCTTTTTAAAAACGTTTTGGAGATGAAATAAGGCAAAGGTTAGCTTGAACCATAAAGAAATGTAAAGTTTGCATTTTCTCCATAGTCAAGGATTGTGGAATAAGGGGGAAGGTGTCTGTGAAAACAATGGAAATCCAACACTTTTGAATGATATTAAATTTAGCCATTTTATATCCCTGAGAGAGGAAATAGAATTCAAGAAATTAGCTTATCTATGATTACACGGCATTCAATGCTTTTAGAACTAAAGTGTTCTAACTCTTGTTCAATGTATTTTCCATTATATTCTAGGGGTGATAAGGTGAATATCATACTTGCCATTTTAGCCATTTCCAAGTATATATTAATACTCAAGCAAACCATTAAGGTTAATTCATTCTGAACAGATGCTCAGGAGCCATGATTAAGGGTTTAGGGGAGGTAGCAACTGTCTGACAGTGACTGTTTGAAAAAGAACAGTACCAAAGAGCTCCATGTTCCTCTGTAATCAAGAAGAACCTTTCTATAGTTTCTGATGTACATGGCCCATCTGGGAAAATGATTAAATTTACACATTTAATGGACATTTAATGGGAATGATCAAGTACCTCTCACCACCTGCTCAGTTGTTTTTTTTTTTTCTTTTTTTCTTTTTTCTTTTTTGAAATTTCCAAATGCTGCACTGGCTAGAGTCCTTCTGCTTTAATTGATGAATAATCTATTTTTTGGCTGCCCAGTGCACTCTTTTTCCAAAGGCCATCATGACATATCACTGTTTCAGATTTGACTGGACAAGTTGGTAGTTTTAGAGTTGCCATATCGATAGGGAAATTCAAACTAGAGATGCAGCCACAAGAAAGCTGGTTAAGTTTTAGTATTCTGATTTATATTTTGTCAAGGAAAAGAACAGGGAACTACTTTTGATATGTCTTTTGATCATAGAGCCTGTGCCTTGTAAAATTGTTCTGCTCTCTGCAATTATTTTTTAAATTTACAAACAAATTGCCTAAGAATTTTGTATCAGGCAGAATTAATTTTAACTTCTTGTTCTATCACTGAATACTTACAAAACTTTAGGAATGTCATTATATTTCATGTTTCTCACTTATTAATTAAAATATTTGCATATTAGGATTCTTTAGGGAAGTTATATGAGATATCCGCAATATAGCGTATGGCAATGTGAGGTCATTACCTTAACATTACATTACTTTTGAGTACAGAAGTTGATCAAACTGCAAGTGATCTATTTTGTCTTAGCAATCCAACATTCTCATAATAGGATTATCCTTATCCTAAAGTAAAGGACTTTGAATAAAGGCTGTGTTAAATGACTGTTTAGACAGATGAGGATGTAGACCGTGAGTCTGATTCAAAATATACTGTCTGGAAAAGGGCATGTTTAGATCTGGTACTGGGGTTGGGAATCCTAGGTGGTCAGTACCACAAGCTTATTATTTCTTGAATATGTGTACTAAAAGGAAGATGTGTATAAAAAGATACAAATTCTATTATTATTTCGATGGTTTTAGAAATATGTAATAAATAATTTATCAGAACACTGGGCATTGATTTGGGAGTCCTAACAACTAGACTTTCTTATTATTCATTAGTTTTGTATCTAAATATTAACAATCACCCAACATCTCTATACTTCAGTCTTTAATTTATGCAGTTAATGATCTAGGTCAAGAGTTGACAAAAAGAATTTGGCCTGCTAGCTGACACCTACATGTAGGAGGCCTGGTTCAGTCCTATGCTGGTGTCCAAGCTGTAAGTCTGGGGTCCGTGAGTTCCCCCTTGTTCTGGTCAGCTGTTTCTATGGACTTCCCAAGCATGGTCTTGACCCTTTTGGTCATCACTCCTCCTTCTCTACAACTGGATTCCAAGAGTTCAGCTCAGTGTTTAGCTGTGAATGTCTGCTTCTACTTCTGCTTCTGCTTCTATCAGCGAATAGATGAAGGCTCTAGGGTGGCATATAATGTTGCCATCAGTCTCATTTATCGAGGAAGGGCATTTAAGATAGCTTCTCCCCTATTGTTTAGATTCTTAGTTGGGGTCATCCTAGTATATCTCTGGACATTTCCCTAGTGCCAGATTTCTCTTTAAACCTAAAATGGTGCCCTCTATTAAGGCATTTCTTGTCTTGCTCTCCTCTATTCATCCCCCAACTCAATCTTCCCGGTCCCTCATGTCTTCCTCCCCACTCCTCTTCTTTTCATGGGGCCCCTGGTAACAGAATAGCATTTATACCTAGTGTATGAATGGACATTGGGAACCCATTACCCAGAGGGAGATACTCTCTCAGCCTAAACACATGGGGGGAAGGGCCTAGGCCCTGCCCTAAATGATGTGACAGACTTTGCTGATTCCCCCCATGGAAGGCCTCACCCTTTCTGTGGAGAAGAAGAAGGATGGGATGGGGGTCAGTGGAGGGCATGGGAAAATAGGAGGGAGAGGAAACTGGGATTGATATATAAAATAAGATTGTTTCTAATTTAAATTAAAAAATGATAAAAAGAATTTTGCCTATTTATGATCCCTGCAATTTAACAATAATTATTAAAGAACTGTTGAGAAACAAAACAAGGGTCTGGGGTGCTGGCTCACACAGTCAATTGCTTACTGCCCCAGCATGAGGGTTGGAAGTAGGGTGGTGCAGAGACAGGCAGATCCCTGAAGCTCATTGTTCAGTCAGTCTAGCTGAAACTACAAACTTTTTTCTTTGAGAGACTCCATAGCAAAAGAGTAAATCTGGTTAGCCAGTGAAATCGACTTCATTCAGATTAGGAAATAGGTCCAAGAAGTCAGCATCTTATATCTCATTATCAGTGAAACAAGCCTGAAAGCTGCATCTTGTAATTTCTTACCTCGGCATGACTTTGTGTGTTATACTCTCATCCTTAAATTGTTACTATTTCAAAGATGTTAAGATTTTTACATCCCCTTCCCCTTTTCCATCTGAGACCAATTTCCTAGTTTTAGCCATAATGCAAATGTTGGTATCATGTGCATCACTTACAAAATTTGTGTTTTTACAAGAAGATTAATCTAAAATCAATATCTGTTTGAAAATGAATATTTAAATTAATCTGCTTTGATACATATTTTGTAGATCTCATAAATTTGGGATGCAGTTTTATGTAATGAGAGGTTAAAGAAAATTCATAGACTTCGAGAGTTAAACTTTGTTTTGGTTAAAATTAATAGGTTCAATTGATATTTATACAGGCAAAGGACAGCAGAGATGTAGTTTAGTGAGAATTTTACACAGAGAGAAATGAGTTGATTGCTTATATTCTTCTCTGCCGCCTAAACACTAGTCTTCCTGATCAGAGAGAAAAGTCATGTAGAACAGTAGAAAGAGGAAACCCTGGAGGAAGCTATTGAGAACTCAGTTAATCAATTAAATTTAAAGGCCCAGGAAAGACTACCATAAATGTCTTCCCTGATAATGAGATTGATGACTAACTTATCAACCACCATAGAGTCCTCATCTAGTAGCTGATGGAAACAGAGACAGACACCCACAGCTAAACTTTGAGCCAAATTGGAATCCAGATTCCGAAAGGGAGGACCAGACTACAGAAACCCACAGAGACAGCTGACCTGAACAAGGAGGAGCTAATGGGTCTCCAGACTGATAGCTGGGAAATCAGCATTAGTCTGACTCAGAGCCCCTGAACATGGGTCTCAGTTAGGAGGCCTGCTAGCTTAGTTGATGATTTAATTCCTTTTTGAAAAACTGTAATGAGGTATGTCAAAATACCAAATGATCTTACAAGTAAAATGATATAATCCTCACTAGATTTTAAGTATTTGAGTATTTCCTTCTAACTTATTGTATCCCATAGTGCTTGCATGCTTTTATGTCTTCTCTCCCTCTTTCCCTCTCTTTCTCCTCCCCCAGCAAGGTAGCCTTTTCAAAATCACTATGTAACTGAAAATACCTCTGAACTCCTGATATTCCTGCCTTAAGTGTTGGCTGACATTCGAGTTGGGGACTATCAGTCCCAGCTCTCATTTCTTTCTTAATGTTGAAGTTCATGCATCTGCAATATAAAAGGCTTCCCCAACATATGTGCCTAACTGTACTATTATATATTCCATTTTAGCATCATGATATTTATTTAATCCTAAAACTCCAGCATGACTCCTAAAAGCAAAGGTAATTTTATGTCACTACAGTAAGCAATAATGATGTTGTACACAATATTATTTCATCTACAGTCATTGTTCTAACATTTTTGATTTTCACACTAATGTGCTTTCTAGAAAAGTAGGAAATATTTCTTGCCTGTCCCTGACCCCTGATCCTTTTATTTGTTTGTTTTCGGGTTTTTTGTTTGTTTTTTGTTTTTCAAGACAGTATTTCTTTGTTTAGCTCTCACTATCCTAGATATTTCTCTGTAGATCAGGCTGGCCTTAAAGTCACAGAGATCTGCCTACTTTTCCCTTCTGAGTGCGAGGATTTAAGGCAGGTACCACTACCACCTGTATCTTGCCTGATCCTTAAAATCAGAGATTTAATATTTAATTGAGTACTTGCCTCTAGTAGAATTTGAAGAATCTCTAATAAAATGTGTTTACAAATTCCTCAGCAAGCTGAATCCATATGTTATATGTTTTAATGACAGAAGTGAAACTCCTTTAAGATATTTTCTTTTCTTCTTCTTTTCGTTTCTTCTTCTTTTTTTCATTGTCATCACAAATCCAAAGTAGTCAGCAAGACACAACTGAAATTTCCTCATAGTGGGAGCCATTAGTACAAGTGACAAGTTCCTGGGCTTTAAGTGGTTCTGTATGGTGTGGTCCAACATTTAGATGAATGGTTATTTGTGTTTAAACCTTAGAGTGAAAATGAAGTAAGGTTTTGGCACATTTTACCTCCTGCTGAAAACAGACAGATAAAATTCATAAAATCAAGTCTTAGGTCTAAACTCTACTATTTACTTAGCAAATGACAGATTGATAGGGCTGTTTCTTGGAAAAATGTTAGAGTTTTGTCTGAAGCTAATGGAGGCTGATATATATGAGAGTAGAATCCCCTTTACACATTCTTTTGTTTTATCTCACCAGGCGGTGCTCCAGCTGCAGAGATTAAGATGCATTGCTATCTATTCAGCATTGGTAGAGGAAACTTACCTAGGTATCATCAGAGCATGGTTGCAGAGGTTCATTTGGCATGGCCACATATCACTATAAACATGTTCTTCTGGTGTTTGTTTTCTATTTATTTTCTGAGATGGTTTTGTGTAGTTCAGGATGGCCCCCTGTTGGGTCTATACATATGTGGGAGGAAACCTAGCCTGTTCCAGTTGGAAGAGAGTACTCAGAGTTCTAGTGTAGTATTGAACTTAGATTCACATAGTTTATTTTATTCTAGATGGGTTCTTATGTTGTAAATACATTTGTCTTACAACTGCTTTCCTGAGTAGAAATAGAGGTGAAATATGGTCATGGTTCACGAGTGTAATGATAGATTATTTATGTTTTATTAAGCTTGCCCGAGGGTACAGCCACAGTAGTCAGCCCTAGAAGCCAGATGATGGTGGCACACACCTTTAATTCCACCACTTTGGAGGTAAAGGTAGGTGGATCTCTGTTCATTCAAGGTCTGTGGCTTGGTGGAGATCTTATGGAGACAGGATCAGACCTTTCAGCCTGAGGTAGAGGTAAGAGCTAGTGCCTTACATGCTTTGCTTTTCTGATCTTCAGCTTGAAACTTAAACCGCAATATCTGACTCTGGGTTTTTGGCCAGAGTTAAGATGGGAGGACTGTGTTCTAATAGCAACCCAAGTCTCCCTCTATACCCTAATACTTTGTACCTCTTTAAAGAGTCAGCATCTTATATTTTTTTATTGTCACAACATATATGCATAGGACACTATATACAACAAGATGTGTGAATACTTGCCGGTAACCATAGTAACATGGACAAGTTAAGAGATATGTGCCTCTTATTCTCTTCCAACTATGTATTCCTGCTAGGCATAAATAATATTCTATTTTTAAGAATTGTGGTCTTAGTTAGGGTTTCTATTGATGTGATGAAACACAGCAGAGACCAATGCAGCCTCAGGAGGAATGGGTTTATTTCACTCATAGTTCCATATAACAGTTCATCATAGATGCACTGAGAGCATTAACTCAAGCAAGGTGGTAGGAGCTCATGGAGAGGCCATAGAGAGATGCTGCCTATGGCCTTGCTCCTTGTAAGTTGGTTCAGCCTGATTTCTTATAGAACTAAATAATACCAATCTAGATATGGCACTACCCACAGTGGGCTGAGCTCTCCCACATCATTCAGTTAATACGGAATGACTTATTAAGAAAAAGGCACATCTTATGTAGGAATTTTCTCAATTGAGGTGCCCTCCTTTCTGCTGGTTTTAGCTTGTATCAAGTAGACATAAAACTAGCCAGCACAGGTAAGTTATTTAACATTACTTATGGTTTAACATTTAGGGACAGGGTTTCTCTGTATTCGTTTGGAACCTGTCCTGGAACTAGCTCGTTGACCAGCCTGGCCTTGAACTCACAGAGATCCTTCTGCCTCTGCCTCCCACATGTGCCACCAATACCTGGATTGTTTTTCATATTCTTAAACTCCACAGTTATTATTTGTTTAAATTTCATATGAGTAAAATTCTATAGGATATATGCAACATATATTTAATCATCAGTATACATACACATAAATATGTTTCTCTTTTTTGTCTCTTTACTCAATATTATACCTTTGAAATTTAATCTGTGTTGCTTGTCAATGCAGACTTTCTATTACTATATCACATTTCCTTCTGCAGATGTATATTAGGGTTTATTCCAGTTTTAGGCATTATGAATAATGTTTCTGATATGTAAACACATTCATTACTGTCAAATATCATTTAAAAGCAAAAATTATAAGGTCATACCAAGGAAGAAGAAGAAGCCCTATCCAGTTTGCTTGATTCTTTCTGGTCAATACCTATTGAATTGGTGTAATTATTTATAACACTATATTTCACACAACAATTTTGTTTTGATAATAAAATATGACATCACTTTAATAATAGTGGTATATACATTAAAGGTTGAATTTAAAATCAAGTCCATTAGGTTTGCAAAATAATTGTACATGCCCATTAAAATGCATGAGGTTTTGTTTCCCCATGTCCTTATAATGTTATTTTCAGTCTTATGTAATTTAATTTTCTGGTGGTCTCATAGTAGTATTTCACTAAAATATTTTGTTTTCATTTCTTTAATTGTCATTTACATTTAGTGATGTTCAAATGTTTTGTAGTGGGATATTCATTGTGTCTGCTTCTGTGGCACTGACCACACCCATTGAGGGGTGGAGCCAGGGGCGGAAATGACCTGTGGGGCTTGGTCTCGGGAGGAGGCGGAGAACACTCTCTTTCTGGCAGGACAGGGAGAGAGGAGAATCCAGTTTTAACTGCTGTGTTTATCTGTCTGTGTTGTGAATTGTTTCTCCCTTAATAAACATCTATTTGGTCTATTTGTTTATCCTGACCCTTATTAAACTGCAATAATATTTGACAATTATTTCAATTTTCATACTATTTGTATGCATTTAATTGAGCTCATTTGATTTTATTCAGGTATTAACCCATATAGTCTGAGTTTAGAATTATTTGTGCCACTTATATTTGTCTCTGAATATTTCCTTTTTTAATAGAATTTTTATCTGTGATTCTTTTTTATCTGTGATTATTTCTGATGATACTTTATTTCACAAACTTTATTGATTGTGTTTGATATTTCAAAGAGTATAGATACATTTATTTTTATTCTTTGACTATTTCATTGCATGCATGTGCATGCATAAGCACACACTCCACAGAATTACTTTGCTCTTGTTCTCTCCCATCATCCTCTTCTCTTTCCTTTCCACAAATCTCTTCTTCTTCCCAAAAATTCCCTTTCTTATTGTGTTTGTTTGCCATCCATTGCATTTATTTAGTGTTGCGTGTATGAGTATAAATGGAGGATTACTTACTTCTGTAAGGGTGATTTATCATTGGCTATCACTGAGGAATATAATTGCTCTTCTCCCAGAAACCATTAGATACCCATAGCTCCCCAGGAAAGTATGGGGCTTTAGGTGTCCCTCCCTTCTCCATTATGGAATGTTGATTGGTTCATTATTGTGCAGGTATTCACTGCTGCTGTGAGTTCATGTGTGCAACAGCCATGTCAGGTCTTTTAATAGCACCATTTTCCTTCTTCTGGATCTTACATTTTTCTAGACCGTCTTTTGTGATATTCCTTGAGCTTGAAAGAGGGGATATAAATATTTTTTGGCTGAGTGCTCAGCAGTCACATATTCTTAGGACTTGCTCTGTTTAGAAACATCTATGTTAATCATCACTCACTTCAAGCAGAACCTTCTCTTTATATATATATATATATATATATATATATATATATATATATATATATATATGATATATATATTATTAATATAATTTTAAAAATTTAAATGTCAATCCCAGTTTCCTCTCCCTCCCTTCCTCCTTCCCTCCCTCTTACCCTCTTTCCCCCCCTCACATGCACCCTGGCCACCCTCCCCTCTTATCTCCCCATCCCCATTATACATGTAGGGCTATGCTATCCATGTTGGGTCATGTAAATATGTCAAGTCATTTGAAGTAGGGACTAGGACTTGTCTCCTGTCTCTAAGTTAAGGGAGTATCCCTCCATGGGGGATGTGTCTGCAAGGTCCTTTTGTGCATCAGAAATACATCCTGGTTCTACTGTCTGAGGTCCCTTAGACTGCTCAGTCCTTCTAGCTAAGACCCATATTGAGAGGCTCTGAGTCAGTCCCATGGGGGTTCATTAGCTCCTCCTTGTACAGGTCAGCTGTCTTTTTGTGTTGCAGAACCATCTGTTATCAATGCAGGGAGCAGAACTAATAAAAGTAGCATAATAAACATAAGAAAGTTTTAAAGATAGTTTGAAAATGTGTACATAAAGCACAACAATAGTGGTAGATTCCTAGGTCCTATGAGCTCCACAGCTGCAGTGTCTTTACCAAGTTTACATAATCAAGCGAGAATTTCCTCTGTAGAATACCTACCATACAATGAGAAAATGCTTGGTTATTCCTATAACAGTCATGTCTCTATTGTATGCATGGGCAGTTTGGGATAGTATACAGACACCTTTTATTGCTTATTGAACAGTATATCTTTCTTCTATTTTTTGAACATTTTGTTTTCTAATTATTTACAGCCAATAACTTACATACATTGCAAATTAATATCATTCTGAAAGGGAAAGTAAATTACAGAAGTAGAAAAAAAGCATACTCCTAGAAAAGCCAAGGTATGACAAATATGTAACCTTAATCTCATCAAGAAAGTTAAGATGGGGTAGTATTTTAGAAAAGAAAAACAAAACTTTCCAAAATTGATGGAAGATACCAACTTGAATGTATAAAAATTTCGAAGAATAAGTAAAAATAAAGACAAAAACATACAAAGAAAAACATTTAAGATTATGGAAGAAAAAATACAGTCAATGGAGAAATACTTAGCTAATAAAAGAATATCAACTAAAGTAGAAGCCAAAAAACAATGGAAAGAGATGTCGAGGTTTGGAAAAACCACCAACATAGAACTCAATGAAAGTATCTTTCAATAATGAACATAGAAGAAAGATAATTTCAGGTATAGCAAATTAAACTCTACTACAGCCTGACTAAGACTAATGAAAATATTAATTGGGATTACGAAAAAAAAATTCAAGATGGAAGGTCCTAGATTCAAGAAGGAAAAGAGAGCAAAGAAACTGTCAACAAGTGAGAATATGCAAAAATACTATACAATTTATTTTTTACCTAATTCTCAAAGGTATAAATATGTATATTTTGATTATAGTATATTAAAATTACAATAAAAGTTCAAGAACTAATACCACAAATTAAGAACAAGGAAATAAAGTTAACTGTTAAGAACTGTCAAGTTTTCCAAGGAGAATAAAATTGCCAGTAAACTTTTACTTTAATAAATTAATAATGGATATTATGATAAAATAGCAAAGGAATGTAGCAATATCAGAAATAGCAATAACACAAATCAACCCATGATAAAATAAACCCAAGAAGAAGAAAACAAATAAAAATACACTATACACTGATAAATTTAAATACAAATGTATCAGGTAGTTACTACAGTAATTAAAATCAATCTCTGTATTTTAATTAACAACATGAAACTTAAAGTCTGCATTTTAAAAATAAAATGTCCTGTATACAAAACAAATAAAAAACATGTCTATAGAATTTTCTTATACCTTCCTTATTATTCATTACCTTTTTCATTTTGAAGAATTCAGATCAAACATATTTTTGAAAGTCAATTGTAATTTGTACAAAATATGAAAATATATGCACAGTCACAATATAACTATCATACTCATTTTGAGATAAGTTATTCTATAAATAGAAACAAAATGAACAAAAATGAGTCAATGAAGGTATTGAACTAATTTATGTAAAAAGTCAGATTATGAATAAAGAAAGATGATTTCAATACTTTTCATGGGATTTCCTAGTTTATTGCAGGCTTTGATAATAATATAACATTTATTTAAAGGTGAATTTTTACTGATCCAAGTGAAATTATTTTAAAGTAACAACAACAAAAATAATAGGGAACTCAATGCAGGAGCAAAACATAGATTTATTTCAATAATGAAGGTTTTGTGTTATTTATGTAAGTAAGTAGTCTCATACTTTTCTATATCTTCAATTGGAAGAGTTATTTGGAAAGTCATCTTTGGTCAAATTCAGTAATAATAATACTTTCACTAAAATTGCAACCATCATTAAATTGAAAATATTCAGTACTTTTCTGAAATCAAGTATGTTATGCATTGAATATAGAGATGATAACAATTCTTTTTTCTTTCATTTATCTTGGTTTCAAGCATATTCTTGATAATGCTTGAACTGTAGTGTCTTTTTCCCCCATATTATTTGGCATGATGATTTCCCAAGCACTCAGGTAATAGGAAGCTTTTTAAAGCTACAGCTTCTTTTAAAGGAGTTAAGTGCTTGAGAATAAAGAAGGCCTTTTGATACAGTTTCAAAATTGTTTATATTATAAAGGCATAAACAGCTCACAATCATCTAAATGACACCAGGGCCTTCTGGTGTCACTGGGTAAATGTGGGCAAAATTTTGTGAAAGGAACATAGAAATCCCATTTAAAAAAACAAGAATAGGAGATTACAAAGAAAATGAGCTGTTATGGCAAGAGAGGGAGGGAGGGAGAGAGGGAGGGAGGGAGAGAGGGAGAGGGGGAGAGAGAGAGAGAGAGAGAGAGAGAGAGAGAGAGAGAGAGAGAGAGAGAGAGAGAGAGGGAGGGAGGGAGGGAGGGAGGGAGGGAGGGAGGGAGGGAGGGAGGGAGAGGGAGAGGGAGAGAGAGAGAAACTACAAAAATGAATGAGGGTGAATTGATAGTAGGCATATCACACGTCAGAAAGGAGGCATAGAAATATAGAAATGCGGGGGGTGATTATAGGTCAGCTTTTCAGAGAAGTTTCTCATAAAAGCGGAAAGTGGCATAAGAAATTGGCCAGAGGAATTGAAAAGGAACATAGTAGAGAAGCAAAGCACAATGTTAAAATGTACGAAAACAAATAACGAACTGAAGAGCAAACTATCATTCTCGTGTGATGGGATCAGCCAGGGTCCTTCAAGCATTTTACTGTAGTGATGTAACTCACTATTAGCCCCCAAAAGAATGGTGAGCCTTCCATGACAGAATCACAGCTTATGTTGCTTCTTATTCTTTTTCATTATGTAGGTTATGACTAAAAATGAATCTCTTCCAAGATGCTGGTGTACTTCTATGTTACATTTACTACAATAGAAGTGAATATAGGTATTAAAACTGTAGATTTTAACCCCTGAACACTAAAGATAAGGCAGTAATGCTGTGTGCCACCATAATATTTGGGAATTTTTGTTATCAGTCTTTGAGCTGCTAGATTTTGGGGTGTTTCTTGGGGGAACATGGTTTCTAGAGTTGCACTGTTATACCTTACATGGTAGTGTGATTGTTATGAGTTGGTTGAGTAGGGAAGATGAGTTTCACTTTGTTTTTATTACACACATCCTATTTCCACAGATATAACTGTGTACCCAACCATGTTTTTGGAATGAAATAATAAGTATATTCGTATAAATCACCTTCATAATGTAAAACTTTGTATTTAACTAAAAACTTTCTTGTCCTCTATCTCATTTGATCCTTAGCATCAATATTAGAAATATGCTTAGTAGAGACTATGTTTTATTTATTTATTTATAGATAATAAAATGCATGGTTACCAATATACAATGACAGAAGTAATTTAGGACCTAGAGAACTCATACTTTCATTGCTGAAGTTCTTGGTACTTTGATTATTCATGTGTTCTGTTTCTTTGCTGTTATTCTGTCTTTCCCCAGTTAAAACCATTCTCTTTAGAGCATGAAAATTTCTTGAGTGATAAAGTTGCTAAAGGTTGAAATTTCATTCATAATTGTATATGATGGATAAACTATACTAGTATTTCTATGCGTTAATACTACCCTTTGTGGACCCCTGACCTCTTAACATTTCCCCTTCCTTTGCTTCTTTCATTTTCATGGACTATGTATGTGTTAAGACATCGATAAAAAAGAATCATTATCTTAGGCAGTTTGGCAATTTTGATGTCCAACTCTGTGAGAATTAATATAAAATTATTAGTTACTATATATTAAGTGCCTATCAGCTATCATCATTCAAAGTCTAGATCCAGTTTTTTTTATATATATATAAAGACTATTAGGATTGTGATGCTTACTTTTGACTCTTGGTTGCATTGGATTAAGATATACATTCCTGTGTGTTTGTGAGGGTGAATCAAGGGAACATTAACTGACACGTGAGGGCTTGCACTGAACATAGGCAGCACAATTTCATGGCCTGACTTCTTGCACTGAATAAATAGAGAAAAGCAGCTGAGTGTTGTCATGCTTTGTGTTCTTATCTTCTGCGGATGTGAGGAATCAGCCTTCTTCTGCGATGCGTTCCGTGCCCTGTTGGAGTTTATCTCCTGTACCATGAGTCAAAAAAAAGCTTGGTTTTCTTCAGTTACCTTTTGTAAGATAATTCGTTACAAATACAAAAACATAACCACCATAAAGATATCTTACCTGCATGTGTTACAGATTTCAGCATGGAGATTAGAATTATAAGGAGGGCAGCACTGAAAGAGTTAGGAATTTCATAACATGGTTATGTAAACATTGAAAAGATAAGTTTAGGAGAATATGCTGTATACCAGAGATCATGTATTAAAATGATATTTAATTCAAGTTTTGGGAAATTGAGACACTGTCACAGGAGCTCAACACCATAAGTGGATTAATATCATTGCCATAAGAGTATGATCATTATCTTGAGAATGGGTTTAAAAGGAATTTGGTTCCCTCTCATTTACTTACATTTATGTTCTCACTAGATATGAATTCTTTGATATTGAACTTTGTAGGTTCTAGAATTGGGGAATATGTGTCATAAATTACATAGTTCTTCTTAGCTTCTTTTAGAAATATAACAAAGACACATTGTTATAGCACAGGATAATAGCAAATGTAAGATAAGGATGAATCAATTTTATTTCAGAATACTTACATGTTCTGTCTTAACTGCAAGGATTGGACATGCTTGAACATATGAAGCCCTTTTCAAATTTAGGAGAGCTAGATTTCTTCCTTAGCTACAAGTTTAGACAAGATTGGAACACTCACAGCCCCAATTGACATGCCAATACTGAGAAGAAATCTCACAGGGCTCCACACCTAGATGAAGAGCTACAGGCAATTAATGACTGCCAAGAAAGGTAGAATCAGTCTTTTCTGAGAATGAACCACCTAATTGGTTATCCAATACCAAGTGATCGGCTCTGGAAACATACACTTGTAAGGCACATTTAATAGATTTAGCTGTTTTTGAATGTGTGTGTTTGTGTATAAAAATAATAATTTGAAGGAAGAAAACCTATAAATTAAGAGGGAGCAGAGAAAGAGTTGAAGATAAGAGGAGGAAATGGGATGATATAAACACAGTACTCATATATTAAATTCTCAAAAAATAATCTAATAGAATATGGAAAAATAAATGTGATCACTCTAGATGTAGGAGTTATTTTATGGATGTTTCCATTGAAACTAGACTGCATAACTCTGCGTTTTGATGGATTGTATTTTCAGTCTAAGCAGGTTATATTTAGGAATATATGTGTATATACATATTCATATATACAATGTAAAAAAGTTCATGAACTTGAAAGAAAGAGGAGGGGAATATGGGCAGGTTTGTAGTATAAGTGTATTGGAGGAAATGATGTAATTATTTAATCTTAAAAATAAAATCCAGAAGTGACCATGCTACCTACCATAGAGGAGGAATGATCAAAAATCAGTAGTCTGATTCAATTATAAAAAAAGTACTAAATATGGTGTAAATATTGTCCTTTATTAGAAAATTGGCATAGCTTTTAACTCAGCTTTGAGAATTCCCTTCAGATAGTCAATAGTCTAAAATTCCTTTGTGACAAAGCTTTACTTTTGAGCATGGATTAGGTGTGTGTGTGTGTGTGTGTGTGTGTGTGTGTGTGTGTGTGTGTGTGTGTGTGTGTGTATGTTTAATAAGCAGTTTAAAGCAAACTTGATTATTAAATTTAATAATTATTTCTAGATTTGCAAAAACAAATATCACATTTTCTATCATGCATGGGATCTACATTTGTTTTTGTAAATGGTAAAACAGATAGGAAATATGGCTCAGCAGTTAAAAACACTTGCTGTTCTTGTAGAGGACCTGAGTTTGTTTCCAGCACCCATGTTGGGTGGTCACTTATGACAACCTGTAACTCACATCCTTTAAGGGAATCTCACTATATCTGAATAGTATGGCTGGTGGAATTAAAGGTGTGTATTACCACTGCCTGACTCTGTGGCTTGTGGATAGCTTTGCTTTCTGCACTCTCAGGCAAGCTTTAATAAATCATAAATAAAATATCACCACAATGGACATTTGAGATATTTAAAAAGAAATGATTGCCAATACAGCAGCGAAGGCATAAATGAGCCCATCTGGGTATTATCTCCAGACATGCTCATCCCATGTATGTTAGAGAACATTAACCTGATCTTTACTGGGGGAAATTTTTTAAAATGCATTTTATTTAACAGATGTTGAAAGAAGCACCAATTGTTAATGCCTTTTATGAATATAAATACGTACCTGGAACAAAATGCCAAACATGAGGAATCACTGTCCATCTAGCAACATTATAGGTATTTAAAGTACCTATAATAAATGCTAATGAAGGTCTATAAATTGATTATTCTTTCATTGAAGCTTCATTTAGACAAAGTTGTACTAAAATTGCATACTTACTACTAGGAAAGAAATAAGACACAAAAGCCAAATCAAAATATAAAGGCTTGCAATACAAGGGCTTGCAAAGAAGCTCAGCAACTCATGGTCATGGTATCACAACAAACTTCAACAAACAGAAGTGGCATCCCTTTCAAATTGTTCTAGTGTAAGACAATATCTCATTTCACTGATGCTATTAAAAGTTCCACTAGGAAAAGTGGACATCATCTGATGAAAAACACCTAAATTTGTATTTTAATCCTCACATTCATGCACCGGCCATACTATTTAGGTATAGAAAATGGGCAGTGGTTGCATACACCTTTAATCCCAGGACTCACCAGACAAAGGTAGATGGATCTTTGTCAGTTCAAGGCCACACTGAGCTACATGAAATTAATCCAGTCCTAAAGAGAAACACCTCACACAAATTGATCTCAGCACTTGGCATCACAGGCCTTTAACCCCACAATTTGAGAGGTATAAAAATAAGAAGCAAAGTCAGTCTACAGGATTCATCTCCAGCCCTGCTGAGGATAGGATCAGCCCTTTTAGCCTGAACTAGAGGTAAGAGCTGAAATAGAAGTAAGAACTAGTGACTAGCTGTTTTGCTTTTCTGATCTTCAGCTTGAAGCTTTAAGCTCAATATCAGTCTCTGGGTCCTTATTTTTTGTGTTACATAGAGGAGCATTTTACACTTTTAATTATTTATTTTATTGTTCATATAGTTACAGAAATTCATGCATTTAATAAAATGATAGTTAAAGCAGAATACATCAAAAACATTTTTGTTTTAATGTTAAAAACATGTAAACAAAAAGAATGAAAACATAAGGTATGTACCTTGAGATGCTTTTTACTAGATAATTGCCCTCATCTAATCACAATTTTTGTTCAGTATACTGAGTTTAAAAAAAAAACAGACTGTTAGTATAGAAGGAAAAGGAATATTAATTATAGCTATGTATTTTCATTTTATTTTGAATGAAGATTTCACACATAATACATTATAGAGTGGAGAATGAAATGCCAAAAACATGTTTCTTATGTTGTCGTTTAGAGAATGTGTAACAAACTTATCAAAATAAGACTTTACTTCTTTAAACAAAATCAAAAAGGCTCAAAACATTAGTTCATTTTAATCTTGATGCTATAGTATTTAGGAATTTCAATATTCCTTTGTATGAACCAAAATTACCCACCCTTTTGGTTTCTCTGGCATATTGGATGGAAAAGGACTGTCTTGGGAAACACATTAAATATACAAACAATAAAGAAAGATAATGAGCATTAGGAACATGTTCTGTGTAAGTGAAACATAATCTCAGTTTAAGGGACTCTTCTTAGAGTCCCTTAAAATCAAGTTGGTTTCTAGTTTGCTGCTTCTAATGAACAAAATGAGCATATCCAAGTCATAAAATCTCACTGATATTTTTTTTTGTATTTTCTATTATAAATGCAAAATAAAAGAGGGCAACATAAAAGCTAGTAGGATATTTGAGTAACAGATACATTATTATCTGATTCAATGGATGTAGTTTAAATTCCCAGTGAGTATTAAGGTGCTCATCAGATATTTTGATTCTAATATTATTCAGTGTGCTTCATTGTTTAAAATAGTTGTTCACAAATGTAGATGCTGCCAAACGCTGATGACATGAATAAGGCCTGATTGTGAGAGTATGTTCATCTTGAGCAAGATGAGATCTGTGAAAGTCTGGTAAGATGACATAATCAAATTTTTCTTTAGGTTGAATGTCAAATTGTGGCTCTATGTATTTTCTATTTGAAAATTAGCATTTCAAATACTTATGAACACTGAAAATAGAGCTACAAATATATGCAGATATTAAAATATGTTTTAATATTCTTGTATTAAATTGCAAAGCAGAGCTATGTGTGTTTTGTTGTTGTGGTTGTTTTGCTTGTCAAAAATCCATAAAATTGCTTGTCTTAATTTGAGCTTGCCATAAGTTTATTTTTCATCAGAATTTTATTATGATTTAAAGCATCACATTAATAGAATGGTTTTCACCTTGAAGATGCATAATTGACTCATTTAAATGACCGGTTAAATCCACTAAAAATGTCACCATTATAAGTGACATTTCATCGCCGAAACAAATTTTATTTTGATGTGTAAACAACTTGATAACTTGTCATAAATCATAAAATACTTTCAATATTTGACCTTGGAGTAGCCATGTTGCCTCTGGACAATGAATGATTTCACATTAGACAGTACCAATAGTTTTGAGAAATTCCTGGAACTGATGATGATTTAATCTCTTATTCCTTATAAAATTCATGTTGATGGTGATTGGCATGATATCCTTTTAAAGTTTTTTTTTTTAAATGTGAGTAGCTGTCTTGATGTACTTGGGAATATTTCATTAAATACAAGTCTGTGAACATTAATTGCTTTATCATTCATTAATTTTACGAATCCTTCTCTTTTACTTCTCATTAACAGAGCACTGTTGGTAACTATAGCAGACAAGTTGACAGTGGACAAAGAATCTAGCTTTAATATATTGTCTATTGCTTCATACAGCTGTATTGATATGGTTGTATCTTTTAGTGGCAGTAAAGAATCCATTTCTTCAGTGACATTTTCTTTATCATCAATACCGCTAATAAAAGTGGCAGATGGAGCCCAATTTGGAGCGTCATTGCTGTCATCCATCACTAAAGCATAAAACTTAGAATTAGTGGCTCCACTCTCCCCTCCCAACTTCTTTCCAGAGATTTTACAGTATTTTATTTTAAGCTCATCTGGCTATTGTCTCTATGGGAAACACTGATTTTGAAAATATCTCCCCTTCTTTTCAGGGCATACTATAGCTTTTATGTCATCACTACTTTTCACACACACACACACACACACACACACACACACACACACACACACACACAATTTATTTTGCAAATCAATCCCAGTTCCCTTTCCCTTCCATCCTCCCATGCCTCCCACTGATCCCCTCCCATATCATCTCCCAATAAATAGAGTATCCTTAAGTGGTTTTGATTTATTTTCTCTTAAATATGCCATCCCATAACTAGCTTTTACTGAATATATCTGAATTGCAAATTTTTTAAAGAAATTATTGAGAATTTTTTTCATTCCTACTATTTTGTCAGTAGTACACAGTGTCAAGTACAGACAAAATTTGTCAGCATTGTTTTGCATAAAATGCCCTTTCAAATTACAGACTTTGAAAATTTGTACAAATTCCCTACAAATTTAAAAGTCTGTCTTGCTTTTTGACTTTCCAAAAAATTAGTCATCTACCATCTTTTCTTTAAGCACTCTTCCTTTGTCTGTAATGTTTTGTGTTCGTTTCTATATTTACTTTTTGTATGAGAATGAATTGGCAGGGAGACAGAATCCAAGGTTTATGCCCTTCAACATCTCAGCTGAAGATACTGCACAAAATAGGCCAGTTGTAAAGCTCAGTGTGCAATCTGTGAGCGCCCATGAGGTACAGAAGTGCTTTTAATAATAAAACATGAATCCTTCATTTTTTCTAAATAACATTAGTGTCCTGTTATTTGTAATATTAGTTTAAAACATTATCAATAATCATCGTGTTTCGCACACCAAGTCACCACTAACTGTAACTGATGTCATATGCAGATGGGTAACAAGATCACATTTTATTTTGCATGACATTGTGACAAGACCTTGTTGTCTATGAATTTTACTCTTGATAACTGTTCAACTTACAGAAAGAAAACAAAACAAAATGAGAAACCCATCAAAAATATCTTATAGTGTTTTAAGTAAAATTATCAGTTTTTGTTAGTCTGCATTCGTAGCCAATCCAGGCTGTTCATGGCCCAGAAGCCATGGGTTGGACACACCTGATATAAACCAATGGTCCATAAACCCAAATCAGAAGTGAATATAGAAAACATTGGGTTGACATTATACTTAGTATTGCATAAAATAAATATAATTGTGTTTATTTGAACAAATTCAAAATAATTTAATGTTAAAATGTATAAGAATATAGTGATCTAAATATAATATTTTCACAAGCTATTTTTATATAAATCACACAGAAACAAAAAATAACTCTTTAAGAATTTCCTGGATGATTTCTTACAACAAAAGAGGTGTGAAAATGCTTTCCTAGGTGAAATTTTGTTCTTCGACACTGTGATTCATTGCATTTTATTTATTATGAACTTAATGGCTGTGATATTTTCTGCCACTGGGGCATTACTTGTTTTTGAAACTAATGAGGTTTTATTCTCTGTAGTTAATATATGTATTAGTGTTTCACCATCTGGACTGCTTCCCAAGTTTTCAAAATAAGAAAGAGTGTGAGCACACCTAATTCTATGGAAAGAACACAGCAACAGAACCTTTTCAATGGGAGAAAAACAGACTTAATCAGATTGATATGCAGAGAGTTATAAGACAATTGGCAAACAGCATCATACAATTATTAGCAATTGCTAGAATGTAAATCGTCATTGTCCCAACATGAGTGTCAGGTGATCGTTTTAGGTAAGTGAAAGGCATATCTTCTCTTTTGTGAAGTAAGGGCAAACTTCTGAAGCTCATTACCCTACAAGTGAGTCAGCGAGCAACAAACTGGAGAGAGACTTTTCCATTACAGAGAGTAAATTTCTGAGGAAATCATGTCACAATTTTCCTGTATCCCTAAACTTTGTTTCATGTGAAAGGGAAGTTTGAATTTGGCTCAGAGGTTTAAATATTTGATTCCGCAGACTGTTGGATCTTTTGTTGAGGTAGCAAGCATGTCATGGTAGGAACATGGTATATTCCAGAATGAGTGCTCACTTCACAGTACCTCAGGGGAAGAAAGCCAGAGGGAGAGCTGGGGCCCAATAGCTATTCAAGGCTCTGACCTGGATAACCTAACTACTGTTTTTTTCTAGCCTTCATCTGGTGCCCACTTTTTAAATAACTTTATTTGTTTGTTTGTTTGGTAAACAACCAAACTATACTATACTTCCCAACCATACTAGCTTCTAAGTCTATACCACATGTACCTTTGAGAGACATTCTACATCTAAACTATTCAACTTGATTTTAATCAGATGAAGTTTGTGTTGTTGCTTTTGTGACTTCCTAATGTAGTTTGGATATCAAGTGTGTAGCTGGTATACATATTTTCCATCTTACTCATTTCGTTAGTTGGTTCATTTGTTGTGCTGGTCCTAACAGCTTATCTTTCTTCCTTTGTGCTTTGTTATCTTATACAAGAGTGTTTGGTAAGACTAATGTTAAAGAACTTTTTCTTCTTTCAGAAATTTTATGATTTCAGGAATTATACTATAAAGTTCATTTTGAGTTGATTTTATATGAAATAGTGGTCCACTCTTACTATTTTTCATGTGGATATCCAGTTCCCCTAATATGGCTTATTGTATCCTTGGCTCCCTTGTAAATATTAGCTGAAAATATATACCTGGATTTCTTTCATTCTAATGGTTAGGCTCCAAGGTATGGTGATTTTGCTGACTGAACTTTTATCAGGTAATACTGTTTGGCTGACTTCATAGCTTTGGCTATGTTTTGCCATCTCCCCTATTTACATGTGTGTTCTGGAGGAATTCTGCAGGAATACCACAAATTGGGCTGTGTTTCATATTTGGGTAGGGCTTCATGCTGGCATGTATGAAGGGGCTCGGTGCCAGGCTCCTGGCTAAGCTATGTGCCTAGGCAAGATACCTTCTGTGCTCCGTGATTTGACTGACTTCTGCTTATGTATATGCCATGTAGGCATAACTGCTTGATTTGCTCATGGTCAGATGGGGCTAGGACTTAGATTTATATGCTGTAGACCTTCGGTTTGGTTTAGGTTATTAAAAGCTACATCACTACTGCCACAATCCAAGAACTAGTTTTGAGCCCTCCCTTCTTTTGATCCCTATAGCAGAGGCAATTTGCTCCATGTTTGCCACAAGATAAAAGTGGGACTCTTAGATAGTGCCTTGTAGTGTTCAGGCAGCTCAGCTTGACATGCACCATTGCATTTTCCTTTCCCATTGAGGAAACCATAGGGCCAGAATATCTTTCCAGGTGAGCCATTCTGTGACTTGTGGGAAGAAGAAAATGGTCAAAATGAAAATGAGATTCTTGCCTTTCATTATTTTTCAAATGTAGCTTTCCTTACCTTTGGAGCAGCCATAGGTATTCCAAAAGATATTTTTGTTGTAGTTGGGAATTTATTGTAGTATTTTTTGAGGGAATTCATAGTTCAGGTTACATTATTTTGTTACCTTGATGACATCTTCTCCAGTCTACTATCTTATAATCATATTTCTTGGGCAATTTGTTTCATTATATTTAACTTTTCCTAAAGAAATATGAAGAAGCATTGAGTCACCCGAGAAGGCACCAGTTGGATCAAAGCACAATTCTACCAAAGTCCAAATTGGCAAATAGATGAGTATATTTGTCTTAATTGTAGAACATAGGTAAAGAATCAATTACAGAAATGTGTTTGACCCCAAAACAGCGACATTATTACCTTATTGTGGATGATATCCTCATGGGAGATGCATTCTGGATTCCTGCTGTCAATTCTGTTTCCACTTCCTATAGACTGTAGTATCATCTAAAGTCACTTGCAGCTGAGAAATGGCATGAAGAAGTAATAGCTGGTACTACCTGGTGAGTATCGTAATACTCCAGTTGCTCCTTCTCCTATGGAATAGTAATAGTTCTATCATTACTGCAGTAGACATAGTTCCCTATATTGTTCAACTCAATTAGTTGGCATTGCTTCCTGGCCAAGGTAATCTGGTGGTGTAATCATCACATTATGCTACAGGACACAGAATAGCATGCTTCCTAAAGAGGATAATTTATATAATTTTCTTTTGTCAGGGTTTGTTGCTGACAAACACATTTCTTGAGACAGTATCTTTATGTAGCTTAGATCAGCCTGAAACATAGTATATAGCTCAAGCTCCAAAGTCTTAATCTTCTACCTGTAATCCTGAGTGCTGGGATTACAGGTTTGTGCCACCATAATCTGTGATGAACAATTTTTATTTGACATTTTGTTCTCATTCTATAACCTCTAAGTTATAGACTTATTTCCTTGGCACTTTGAAAACAATAGTTTTACTACTTGAGGTTATATTTCCTATAGAGAATACTATTCTCATTATAATTATTTTGTCAGTTATGTTTCTTCTCTGTGGCTACATTTGACAGTTTTTTGTCTTTGGTTCTAAGCAGACTTGGTATACATTGTATTTACCAAAACAGAGAATGCATGTATTTAGAAATCTCGTTAGCCACAATGATTTCTTACACTATTTCTTCCATTATTTTCTTAATATGTTCAAGTAAGTGTACTTAATGCCCATGATTTTATGTCTTTTATCTCTTTGTATTTCATGTTGTTTTACCCCCTCTCTCTTTCTCTCTCTGTTTTATTCTGGTTACTTACTTCTGCTTCATTCCAGGTTCTCATATTCATCTTTGTATAATCTTCTAAATGTACCCACTGAGTTTTTAGTATCAAATTTAATCACTTATTTAAATATTTGTTTTTGTTTCTTTTCAGATCTGTTTTTCAAATCTAGTATCATAAAATTTTAGTATCTCAAGTCCTTGAGAGACTAAATACATACCCTTGCTTCTCCTAATTCTAAACATAGTTATGTTCTGACCAAATTCCTTTGGTGGGAGGTTTAAGGATCTGAAGTTAATTATTTTTTCTTCTACAGGGGGTTTGTGTTAAAGAGTTGTTACCTACTAGAGAATTTATTCCCTTCCTGTTTTGATGTTTTCGAGTATGATATAAATATAAATCCAAGACATAACTGAATGCATGCCTATTACTTCCTATCTTAAGAGAGGTGATTTATCTACATCTGGAACGAAAGGAAAGAAAGGCAGTTTGTCTCATGGGCTCCCTTTGCCATCTGGCAGAATTGTTTTTTCTACCATTCACTAAAGATGTTGTCTCCCTGAGGGCTCCAGCAGGGATTGCAATTTAGGTGCCCAACTTGCTTTTGTTCTGATACAGGTCCTAGTTTCTATTACCTAGAATATTGGAGAATGTTTAAAATCCAAGATTCCTGTAATTGTGTAGCTGTTATGAGAATTTAGGTCCTAAGGTATGTCTGGTCAATCCCACTAACCTAGTCTTGGCCAACTGTCCTCAGTAAGAAAATGAAAAGAGCCAAATAAATATTGAGAATCATAAAAGGATGTTTATTTAATGTGGTCACGTTTAGAAGAATAAAGAAATCCAAAGACTTTCCCTGTCCATCTTCATGGTCCTGACACAGGGGATAAGGCTTATGTAGATGCTTAGAGTTATGTATAGTTATGCAATCCCTGTCAAAGTGTGGCCCTTCCCGTAGTTGTCTCTGCTCTAGTTTCTCCTGCACAGTGGTTTGTGGTCTGACAGCTTGTCTGCACTGTGCAAAAGCTATTTCCAGAAGACAAGTTCATCCTCTGGCTTGCACTAGCCATAACTTTGTAGTCCTATGTCCCTCTCCTTTTTTCCATCTTCCCTTCCTATCCTATTAATTCTCTTTATTGCTATCTCTGCCTCACTTAGGGTTATTCATTATTTTTTCCTGGTATGTATGCTTGAAGTAGTTCCTATCATACACATTGCTGTAGCTTTAGTAAAGTATATTTTGTGCATTAAAATGGTATCCTTATCAAGGTATGGAGTTCTTTGGAATAGAAATTATGAGAAAGAAATACCACCATCCTTGACTTGAAAATATGATTTTATGTATTCTTTTTATTCTTTAAATTTTCAATTTGGCTTTGTTTTAGGAATGGCCACGTAAATAGAAGCTCCTATTAGTTACCAGAAATAAGCTCTGAGAAGTCTAAGCTTTGATAATAGAAAGGACTATGTTAGTTTTCAGTGACAATGGAAACTAGGCAGAACTTCTCTGGAAAGCATGTGCTATATTTGGCACAAGGTGCTGTATTACACAACTTTTCTATGACCTAATTTTACGATTGCTTTCAAGATTTCATAACAGTTCCCCTTTCCTCCATAAAAACCTATGTGAGAAGAAAACACTGTCCCTGACTGGTATCTGCTGAGGGTGGTGGTTATGCAGTTCACAGATACACCTGAATATTCTGTTGAACGTAAAAACAAATTCTGAACACTCATACCAGATAAGGTCATTCTGTGACCATACAAGAGAAACACAAAGTAAGACCTTTTTGGAATCATGTCTGGATATAGATCAACCAGAAGTACTTTATAAGTCTCAAAATGATCAAATGGTGAATCTCATAGACTGTTTCTTTTTCATCAATTACAGTTTTAGCTATACCAATTCCTCATACATTCCACCAAACATTAAAGCCCAATTATAGAATGATTGATTCTTCCTGGTGGAACTTCATCTGGAGCAAGACCATGGTTGTAAAAATTTTCCCCAAACACCCCAGAATAAGCCTAAGTCCTCAACAAACTGTTTTTAATGAGACATTCACATGTTTTTCCGTGGATTACTGTCCTCATAATACAAAAAGATAAAATGAATTTTACCATAGGTATATTTCTGGTGGTTTTGTGTGGAATTTTAGGACATGGACCCTTACATGATACTGAATTGTGTTTTTCACCCTGACAAGGTGATTTTGGTTTAGAAATTTGGTTAGAATTTCCATCCATATTTGAGAACAACATCTTCATGAGGAATGAATCAAAACTTTTCATGACTTATTATTAATCACAATATATAGAGAGGTGGTGATGTGAGATAGTCTACCTGCCATAAAACATGGAAAGGGCTTGTGTTTCACTTTCTATCCTTGACTGAATGCCCAACAAAAATGACTTAAAAGAAACTTTTAGTTTGCTAATGGTTTTAGAGATTTGATCTATCATAGTAAGAAGGGCATGAAGCAATATCTCACATCATGATGGAGGAGAAGCAAAGAAGGGCCAGTCCAGTAGAGATGCTGAATGGGCTACAGACATAAAGGCTACAGATACACAGTGATTTATGCTTTTTGAAACTTATGTAATAACACTCTCTGCTCTGTAATTCATTACAGGGTTTAGGGTGTGCTGTCATGTTTTGTGGTATTACATTGGTCCCATTTTGATACCATCATTCCTTCCATTTGAAATAGGGATGATTACTCTGCGTGGTTGTATATTAGAAGCTTATGATTTAAGTTTTTCCAGAGGCTTATGACTACTCACTTGCTTGGAGGTTCAACAGTGACTCTGTACTTAAGATTTTTGAATAATTCTCTAGGAATCTCCAGGAGGTAGAATAAAGTGGTTTATATTGTGAGGAAGCCGTGAGGCTTGGGGGATGAAAGGCAGTGTTTTGATACAAAGTGATCCCAAAGGATCATGTGTTGTTCTCCATCTTGGGATATGGTGAACACTTTAAAAGGTGGCTACAATATGGGAGAACAATTTTGAATCTTATGTCATTCCTCAGTCCAATCTTTTTTCTCTGTCTACCTGCTTGCCACAAGGTGGTAAAACCTCCATATCCACATGCTTCTGCCACCATGGTCTTCTCAAAAGCATGTAACCAAGAAACCATGGCCTGAATCCTATAAAACCATGAGGAAAATAAACCTTGTCTCCATGAATTTATTCTATCAGGTATTATTTTATAGCAACAGAATGCCTAAAACAGGGTTATATGTGAGCTTTTGAAGTTGGTATATTGATGATATTCTTGGCTGATACTTATTTTGCAGTTTGAGTTTACATTTATATGATGGCATTATTTGCAACTAATTATTGATTTCCACCCATGCCTAAAGAACTAAAACCACCATCTCTCTAAAACATAAGATAAACTAGAATTGCATGTTTGCATTTTGAATTTCCACTAACCTAACATCAGCTATTAGGAATAAAGAGTTTAATATAAATTTGTAGTGCAATATAATATGGTTTGTCATCTTGCAGAGGAAGAAGAAAGTTTGATGTGTTGAGATAGCAAAAAGGACTGGGGAAGTCTGGGTTTATTTCCAACCTCAGAGCATTTTGCCCTGGATTTCTGAAAATGGTAAGAATGATGAATGATCTGTAAATAGAAGATTTCTCTGACTGTGAGCAATAAACAACAATAAATGAATAGACTGAACAGCTGGAAGCAAAATTGTGGGTATTATGCAGTCTCTCTCTCACACACAACTGGCTGTGGACTGTAACTAGCATCCCACCCTATTGATTCACTGCTCTATGGACCATAATAAAACTCTCATGGTTAATTGCTAGAAAGATACACACACCTAGAAACAGGCAAGTTAAGATGTCAGCCCTCCAGTTTATAGCTCAAAGACAGGATAATTTGTGTTTTACTATAGCATTTTCTATGTAGGATCTATAAGTCTTAATCAACTATATATCCTCAAACACACTGATTCTCTCTCTCTCTCTCTCTCTCTCTCTCTCTCTCTCTCTCTCTCTCTCTCTCTCTCTCTCTCTCTCTCTCTCTCTCTCTCTCTCTCTCTCTCTCTCTCTCTCTCTCTCTCTCTCTCTCTCTCTCTCTCTCTCTCTGTCTTACTCTCTCGTTTGCGTGCGCACACATGGAAATACTTAATTACATTTTGTACATTTTTGATGCTTTCCAGTTATAAGTCAGTGAATTATCAGTTGATTTACAGTCATTCCAAGGAAAAGGCCTAGATTTTTACATTGGGGAAATACTGAAGGGCAGTTTTTCATTATCATGCTACCTCTTTTCTCTACCTGGCTCAACCTAGGCTCGTTCTGATACACTTTCTTACATAGAAGCTTTAAGAGATATATTCACATGAACCATATAGTTGTGAGAGGGGGCTACGGCCTTCATTATTATTGTTATTTTCTCTGAAGTAAAAATGACAGGTGTTTCATAAGGGACTCTATACAATCTCTCCTGAATTTTAGATTTGCAGTGTATAGGAAAGAGTATGTGTTGGTTTATGCCATATACTATTATAGGAAGGAGCTAATGGGCTATTTCTTTTTGTGTTCTATCACAAACATCCTATTTGAGAAAGCAATATATCTCTTGAGGCTTTATTATAATAGGAAATGTGAACACTGTTTGCTATTTTCCTTCAATAATTTTTACCCTAAAGTGAGGTGCAGGTGTATTACTGGGTTCATCCATCACATGCATCATTGGTAGTGGGGGAAATGGGTGTGTCATGTCAACATGAAATGCACTGTGAATGCAACTCATTTCCAGTAGCCATGCATATCTATTGGCTTCTTCCATATATATATATATATATATGTATATATATATATATATATATATATATATTCCACAGCTTTTACCATTCTGTTCATGAGTTCAGTTTTCAACTTCTCTGGTGATGCTAGAATATTGAATGAATCTGTTTTTGGTAAAGAATAACTTTTCTGTGTATTACCACCTAACCTGGAAATCTGATTTATAGCTATGGCCTTGGGAAAGCCTTGCTCTCACAGCTGAACTATCTGAACTGTAAATGTGGGTTTAACACAGCAATCTACCTTTCACCCAGAGTTAGTAAGTTTCTTTTTGAATGGCTATTATATACCAGACAGCTTAGGATTGTATACACTAATTATGACACTTACTATCTAATCATTTTTAGTATTATTTAAGCTGCACTTTTTATGGCAGCTGTTGCCACCAAACACTTTTAGTCAGATCACCATGATGAATGTACCCCCTCTCAGAATTTTTGTTTTAGATAATATGATACAAAATATCAGTCTCAACACATAAAAGCTGCCTACTTCATGGAATGAGTGAGATAGCCAGGATACAAATGGAATGGCTTTACTATAGTTTTTGATAGGTTCAATTTAGAACTATCAGACACGCCTTTTAAAATAAGTTTTTAGAGGAAACATGATCCAAGGCAAAAGAGTCTGTTTCCACTAGGCGCACCTCACTCTTCCATAAGGAGGACATTTGGTTGTATGGACTGTGTGTGTTCTGCTTCTAAGAAGCTTTTGTAGTAGGTTGTGTCTTCTCAGAAGATACATCCAAGACATAATCCCTGGTACCTGTGAAGACTTCATGTATGAATAGGGTTTTTTCTTTTTTCATACTTAACTAATGGAAAGTTCTCCAGCTGACATTTAGCCGGGAGCTCCAATGACTAATGTAAGCAAAAGGGAAAAAGACAGGGGAAAGAGAGAAATAGACTTGAAGGATGTTACAGAAGTTAATTTATATATCCATAAAGCAGGGGATGTCAAAATGAAAGCAACAACAAGATTATTGAGAAGGGGCATAGAAGAGTTTTGTTTCAGAGCCTGCTGAACCAATCAACCATGCCAACACCTGGATTTCAGACTTATTGACTTCAGAACTCTGAAAGGGTCTATTTCTGTTGTTTAAATCCAAGTTGTGTTACTTTGTTAAGGCAACTCTAGGAAACTAATATAAACTCCCACTCCTTATTCCATCCACAGTTCCCCTGGGATATATTGGGTATAAGCAGAGAGTGTTTATTGCCCTTGGTCAATTGATCCTTATTAGTTTTCTACTGAGCTGGAGAGATTTGTTGCTGTTTTCTTATACTCCCAACTCAATTGGCAACCCAATCATTATACAATTTTGATTGGATACAAGTACATAACAACAATGAGTTTTCTTTCCTTCCAAATACTCTTTAAATCTTAAAAGCATAGTCCACCATACATTCTGAGCATGACAACATCCTTCTGTAGTGCTTTTTTTCATTCCTTAATAATAGGTTATAGACATCCAATCATTTCTTTCTTCCTTTCTTTCTGAGTTGAAGCATTGACGAAATTCTTTTTCTTTTATAAATCTTTCATGACCTGTGTGTGTGTGTGTGTGTGTGTGTGTGTGTGTGTGTGTGTCTGAGCATGATACAATGTGTGAGCGGAGGTCACAGGACAACCTTTCAATGTCATTTATCTTCTACCACACTGTAAGTCCCAGGAATTGAATTCAAGTTGGCCAAGTTGGCAGCAGGTATTTTTATGTCCTGAGTTATCCCTCTAGCACATTTAAAAATCTAAGTTGACTTGCTAGTTTTGGAATTGGTAAATCAAGCTTTCTTTTTTATTATAAATGTAAACCACTATATTTACATCACAGAAATTCTAGTTATATTCTTTTATAACCCATCTTTTTCTGTTGCATAGATAACATTGGAAAATGATTCATAGTTATAAATGTTTGTTTTGTTTTTGTGATGGGCCTTCTTATTCATGTGTCTACCAGAAAGAAATGGCTTAATTCTTAGGTAGTTATGATTGTTAGTGCCTGGATTCTAACTGTGTTCTAGTAATTGTGGTCTTGCATCTTTACTATTCTCAGTCATAGCCTGGACCTACCAGCATGTCACATACCATAAATATATTTTAGCTGAATTTGTTGATATTTGTAGTCTCTAATTAATATATTAGATCTCCGTAAATTTTCATTTTGTCTATGTTTTGGTATACTCTGTCCTATGGTAGTGATAATCGGTGTCAGTGATGATATGTGTCTCATAAAAACTTGCTATTAGGGGAATACTGATCCATTGATGGTTGAACTACAAACCTGTACAGCCACTGTGAAAACCATTGTTGTGGTTCCTCAGGAAGTTGATAATATATATATCTCAAGATATAGTCATACTATTTTTTGGACACTTGTTCAACCATGTTCATTGTGGTTTTGTTTCTTATAGCCAGAACTTGAAAATAGCATAGATGTCTCTCAAAGGAAGAATGAATCAAGAAAATGTGGTACATTTATACAATGGAATATTGTTCAGCCATTAAAAATGAAATTTCTAGGAATAGGTGAAACTAGGGAAAAAATCATCCTGAGTAAGGTATCCCAGATCTAGAAAGACAAATAGGATCTTTTCTCTGCTCAGCTGAACTCAGAGAAGCTTGCTTCTGCAACAGAGGGGAACAAATACAGAGTCTCACAGCCAGACAATATGCAGAGTGAGAGAACTTGGAACACACAGCCCTAAAAGGAGTGTCTGATCAAATCTCTCCTACCAGGACTCAGAGAACTCTTGAAATAAGAGGCAGAAAGAATGTATAAGAGCTAGAGGGGATGGAGGGTGCCAGGGAAATAAGGCTCTCTAAATCAACAAGATTGATGCATTTATGAACTCACAGAGACTAGGGCAGCATGCCCCATCCCTAACCATAAGCAACCTCCAGTTGAAAACAACTTGAGAAATGAAAATTACTGTCTTCCAAGGAAGTCTCACTGGCAAGACAAACTACTCTTAAGGATAGGTTGTGTACCCAGCAAAGGATGATCCAACAGAAAATGACCCAATAGCATCTTCAGAAGTTTCTTTTCTCATAGTGTCATGTCAGGTCTCTTGCTTTGTGTTTTAAATTTTGCCTAATATTTTAATTTTAGTTGTATGTTTTTTCTTCTTGCTTTTTGCCCCAAGTCCTTTGCATATAAATGATGGCTTTTCTGTTTAGTGTTTCTATGGGATTTCTGAGCATGTGAATAAGTGGGTCTGTGAAACTTGTGCCTTCTCTTGGGCTCTTTTCCTTCTGTTTGTTTCATTTGTCCAATTGCAATATGTTAGTTTTTCTTTTGTCTCATATTATTATTATCCAGTAGAATCCTGTTTGGTTTCCAATGAGATTCAGAAAGGGAGTTGGTTGGTTTGGATGGGAACAGAGGTGAAGAGAAGCTGGGAGGAGTAGAGGGAAGAGAAACCATAGTTAGGATATATGTTTATGTAAGAAAAGATAATTTTCAATAAAAAGAAAAGTAAAGTTTTATTAAATTAATGATGTCCCTATGATCTAATGGCTAGGAGGATTTAATTTAGGTACTAAGTTATATAATCCATTAGCCCACAGGTAGTAGTCTAAACTTTAGATTGGGATTGAATAAGAAAGTCTCTGTGCAGAGTTTAAATACAATGCTGCTTATTGTATTTCTCTTTATGGCTTGCTAAGCCTGCTGTCCTCTGGCCCAGGTATGGCACTACCCACAGTGAGTTGGCCCCTGTCACATCAATCATCAGTCAAGAAAATGTTCCACAGTTTTGCCCTCAGGCCAATCTAATGGGGTAATTTTCTGAATTCTCCCTTCAAAAATGAATCTGTCTTTTGTCATAAAAGTATCTAATACATGTACCAAGTAGACAAAAGATGGAAGAAGAGGGGAAAGGTGAGAGGAGAGAAGATTTTAAATTTTGTGGCCCTGACTCCATTTTTGCCTCCTCTGAGTCCTAACCATGATTCCTTCAAAACAGTCTTTTCACCTGGCTTTAGGCTGTGGTTTCTCTTTGAGGCTGAGTTCTCTTTCATATGGAAACTGAATTTTGAACAAGTACATCTTAGGTTTTTCTTTCTGGTTGTACCACTGATTGTCTTTTGTTTGGAAAATACAACTGAAACAATTCAAAAGTTTTTTGTTTGTTTGTTTTTTGTTTTTTTCTCAATGAGATTTAAAATGGTAATTTCATCTTCTAAAACCAATACCAGTGAGGCTATTAATCAAAATCTTAATGAATTTATAAATAGCTCATGAAATTTATTGTTATTTTTTGCTTTTAGCAAAACAAGATATTGTGTTTTGTACATGAAGCGATTGCTATATATTTGATTAATAAGCTGCACTAGACTATTTTTATTATACTTTGAAATTTCACTAGTATTTAATATATACCATAGTAATAAAAATTTCTGTTGGAAAAATTTATGCTAACAACTGGAACAGGAGTTGATTAAAATTACTGAGCCATAAAAAAAACGAAAATTATCTGAAGGTATTGATAATTATGATAGTAGTAATTATTGCCAGACTGAGAAAATCTAGTACGCACACACATGCAGCATTTCTGTCCTGATGTCAACAGAACTTCATCCAGTATGAAAAAAAAAGATAAATGGATAGAAAAAGAGAGCACAAGAGTCCATTCCATAATCACACTATCATTTTTTAAATTATTTATTTACTTATTTTCTATCCCAGGAGCAGTTTCCCTTCCTCCGTCCCTGCCCTCACACCCCTCTGTTCCCACTCCTCCATTTTTGTTTAGCAAAGGACAGGTCTCACATGAGTATCGACAAAGTATGGCACATCAAGTTTCAGTAAGGCTAAACACCTCCCCATGCATTAAAGCCAGGCAAGATGACCCAGTATGAGGAATAGAGTCCCAAAAGCCAATGAAAGAGTCAGAGACAACCCCTGCTCCCACTGTTAGGAATCCCACAAGAGGACCAAGCCACACAACTGTAACATATACAGAGAGTGGCCAGGTTAGTCCTTTTAAAGTTCCCTGGTTTTTGGTTTAGTTTTTGTGAGCACCTATGAGCCAAGATTTGTTGATTCTGTGAGTTTTCTTGTGGTGTTCTTGACCTCTCTGGCTCTTGTAATCATTTCTCCCCCTATTTTGCAGGATTCTAGAACTCTGCCAAATGTTTGGCTGTGGATCTGCATCTGTTTCCATCAGCTGCTGAATGTTACCTCTCTAGTGCCAGTTGGGCTAGGCACCAATCTGGTCGCAGAAGATGACCAGTTCAAGCTATGTATCTGCTATTGCTAGGAGTCTTAGCTGGGGTCTTCTTTGTAGATTCCTGGGAGATTCCCTTGCTCCAAATTTTTACCTGACCCCAAAATGGCCCTCTTTTCCAGTAGCCTCATTCAGTACTCTCCTCCTGGTGGGTCAAACTCTCCCACCCACCAGTCCACATATGAAATATCTATTTCTTCCTAGGGAGATCTGGGTATTCCCTCTTGAACACTTCTTGTTACCTAGTCTCTCTGAATCTGAGGATTATAGCATAGTTATTCTTTATTTTACAGCTAATATCTACTTATGAGTGAGTACATACCACTATGTCTTTCTGGGTCTGAGTTACCTCACTTACAATGATTTTTTTCCCAGCTCCATCAATTTGCCTTCAAATTTCCTGGTGTCTTTGTTTTTAATAGCTGACCAATACATCATTGTGTAAGTGTACCTCATTTTCTTTATCCATTCCTCAGTTGAGGGAGGACATCTAGGTTGTTTCCAGGTTCTGGTTATTACAAATAAAGCCTCTATGAACATAGCTGAGAATGTGTCCTTGAGGTATGATTGAACATCTTTGGGTATATGCCTGAGAGTCATATATCTGGGTCTTATAGTAGATTGATTTCTAGTTTTCCGAGAAATTGCCACACTGACTTCCAAAGTGGCTGTAAAAGTTTTGTACTCTGAGCAGCACTGGACAAGTGTTCCCCTTGCTCCACATTCTCTCCAGCATGAGCTATTGTTTGTGATTTTTATATCTTAGCCATTCTGACAGGTATTAGATGGTTTCTCAGAGTAATTTTGATTTGCATTTCCCTGATGGCTAAGGATGTTAAACATGTCCTTAAGTGTTTCTCAGTCATTTGTGATTGTTCTGTTGTGAATTCTCTGTTTAGATGAATACTCCATTTTTAATTGGATTATTTGGATTGTTGATATCTAGTGAGTTCAGTATATATTTTGGAAATCAGCCCTCTGTCAGATGTGGGGTTGGTGAAGGTCTTTTTCCATTCTGTAGGCTGCTGTTTTGTCTTGTTGACAGTGTCATTTGCCTTACAGAAACTTTTCAGTTTCCTGAGGTTCAGTATATTAACTTGATCTTAGTATGTATGCTACTGGTATTTTTTTCTGTGCAAATGTATTCAAGGCTACTTCTCATTTTCCCTTCTGTCAGGTTCAGTGTATCTGTATTTATGTTCAAGTCTTTGACCCACTTTAACTTGTGTTTTGTGCAGGGTTATCCATATGGCTCTATCTGCATTCTTGTACTTGCTATCATCCAGTTTATTGCCAGTATCATTTGTTGAAGATGTTTTTTTTTTATTTTTCATTGTATAATTTTGGCTTATTTGTCAAAAATTAGGTACCCATATGTGTATGGCTTTCTGTCTGGGTCTTTGATTCAATTCCATTGATCCACTTGTCTCTTTTTAGTCAATACCATGTGTTTTTTATTACTATAATTCTGTGATAGAGCTTGAAATCCTGAATGGTGATACCTTCAGAAGTTCTTTTATTGTACAGTATTGTGTTAACTTTCCCATATGAAGTTGGGTATTGTTCTTTCAAGGTACCACACTATCAGTATCGTGGAGATTTTCCCAGTATTAATAACCTTAGTGTTCAAAGAACTATAAGAATAGATGAGTATAATTAACACAGAATAATTTCAACAACCTGCCTTCAAATGCTATGCTGGGAAAAATTATTTTTGTGAGGTTTTTTTTGGTTCTGTAATGATATGGTTTTATATGTGGCTACCAAGCAAAACATTTCGCTGAAGCAGGAGGAATTTTTAAAGTGTTTAAATTGAGATAAATGGATTGCAAATAATATGAATATGGCCCTACCACTGTAGGAATATGGGACATTGTGTTTATAAGACTGATATGTGGATGCATTCTAGAGGCCAATTTCTTCTTACTATCATATAAATGATGGTAAATCTTTCAGAAAACAGCATCATTATGAAAAGTAAACAAAGGTAAGTGAGTTAGTACTTGAAGATTTTGCCAGAAGGCTCTTGAGAATTCAGCATTCTATTTATAGCTGAAAGCATCTAATGACATTGAATTCTCCATCTGTCATTTACATAGCCAGTAACTACTACCAATAAGGCAATGTTTCAGAGTTAGAAACAGGGTTTCCCTGTAACTGGAAGCATCTCCTTTTATTTGTCTTCAGAAGCAGGCACTCATCTACTGAAAAAATGTTTTCAATATGCTTCCTGAGTTGCTGATAATTGTTATTAATGGAATTACTATCATTCTCTCTGGCTGACCTACAGAGCAAAAGAATAAAAGTCTTAAGGTAGTGGAATTAATAATTCTATCGCAATGCATCATAGAGATAAGTCAGTAATTGCAAGGTCAGATGGGCATACACAGATAGATTGTTAGCTGGTTATACTATAATGAAAGAGCAGACCTTTTACATAAGTTTATGAATAATGTTTCTCATAAAGACAGGAGATTGATTATCCCAGAAAAGCTTCCCCCGAACCTAAGACCATCAGCAATCACAATAATGAAATATTAATAACAAATTTTAGAATCTATCATGACTAAATTCCATAACCCACTATGATGAGCTTCTTGTTTCTAATTTTGGCAGGAGCTCAATGATATATTACTGAGGGCAGAAACAGAAGGCTATATTTTACATAAGGGGCCAAATCAGGCTGTTTCATCAAAAATTGTAAATTAAAAGATGTGCTTGTGAGAGAGAACAATAAGTTCAGATGGGCACCTTACTATCATGTGGACTGTCATTTTCCTGTTTAATTTTACTTATGTGCCACACAGAAAAGATGTATTAGTTAATTCCATCTTAGAGAAATGTTCTTTAGATGTCTGCTTTTCTATAAACAAATACGTAGTTATATGTTTATATAATATAAGACCTTGGAGAATTGTATTTGTTAGTTCCTTAGCAATCATAGGAGTTCTGGATCTTTAAATTAGGGATCAAAATTAGAATCCTTAACACAGAAGTAAAATTAGGTAGTTAGTAGTAAAAATATGTGACCAGTTTGAATGATGGCCAGAAAGAAACAAAAATGACCTCACCAATACATTTTTACTTTTCTGAATGATGTAAAACTGTGGGTGGCACTCAGTACAAATCCAATTCAGAGTTTCTATATTTAGAACCCACATTAAACTTACCTTTTTGTTTTCTAAATTAGTCAAGTTGATAGAGCTGAATATACCACTATCATATAATTACTTTTTTCAGGTATAAAAAAGATGTTATATCACTTTAATAGAAAATAAAGGGGACATAATTTAAGACTAGTGCCAAAGTTGCTGTTTTCATCTATGTTCCCATCCATGATCTTTCAAACTGTAAATTATACCTTCTATATTGGGGTCTGGCTCACATCAAACCCTCTCCTTCTCAGTCTCATTTTTGATTAAAAACATTTATCAAATGCAGTTGGGAACATTCCTGAATTCAACTGAAGTGATAGTTGCATAATTCTGAATATACTAAAACCCACTGAGATGTATGTTTTATAGGGATAGATTCCATGGTGTGTGAGATATATCTCAATAAAGCTCTTAGTATTTTGACAGCAGTTGGGTTTCTCAGTCCTGGCAGTCTTTATTCCTTTCTTCTCACCACCAACCCCAGAGTGAACAGCATTTTATAAGTGGCCTTGTGTATGGGAAAAGAGAAGGGAAGAGTCAAATGTTACTCATGACCAGCTTGTTTCAAAATAAACCTTAATGGAGGAAAATTACAGGCAGTGGTGAGAAGATGAGGATCAGGTGCAGTGGTCAGATCTTGTCATGCAACACTGGCTTTTTAACAACATGAAAACTGAGCATTTGCTGTCCAGAGGGTTCTGGAAGTCTTTGTGCTCAATGTTAAGGTGTTACCACTGTTTCTGATGATATGCAATGGAATCTCCCACAATGACAATATGAAAAGATTTTTTCCAGAGTCTTCAGAGGCATTGTTCTACAAAAAATCTATTTAGATCACATTATGCTCAACAAAAATGATGACTGATTTTGGGTCGTGTGTTAGTATTATAATTGATGAGGATGAAACTGAGTAATTGTTTAAACAAGTAATGATATCAGTTACTTGGTAGACCACTTAATTTTTTTCTATACATTATTACAGCAATTTAAAAATATTCTTTTCTATTTATAGCCATCCAGTTATTACTTTAAAGATTACTTTAAAAATCTTCCTGACTTCTGGATTCATTGTAATAGCAACAAAAATAGACACATGTTTATTGAGTTAGATTAACCCAAATTCACAATACATTATTTTTAATCTGGATATTTGGTAAATGCTTAAGCAATAAAACAAAACAAAACAAAACAACACTGATGCAAGCCATTTGAATACGTTAGAGATGAAACAGACAGGATTCCTACCCTAAAGTAAAAAATTCTATATGATTTTACTACAAAGCAAAATAAATTAAACAAGTGTGGAATAAATTGCAAAAGAATTATAGGTTGCTGAGAAGATAAAGGAGTGTTTGAAGAAATAAGTATCATTTTTGTTTATTCTTCAAAGGTAGGACACATTTTACCACAGAGATAGATTAGAAAATACGTTACAGACATAGCTAGCAATAGAGTAAAGGCACACAGATAGAAAAGAAGCAAGAATGGTACTCAGTAAAAGCAATTTGATTTGTAAAATGAATAAGCAATTGGCAGTAAGTGTATGATAACTATAAGCTATGAAATTTATACTATCAAGGATTAAGAAAGATTTAAGGTATGTTAAGTGATGTCAGATACACAGGAAGCCATATATCGAGATATCTGTATTGTCTCAGTCTTTCAAAGGAGCAAGAACTATACTTAACTCACTGCATTTCTTTTTATTTTAAAAAAAATATGGTATAAGAAACAAAAAAAAATAATCCTCGCTTTTGCTTGGTTACTTTTTGCAATACAGTTAAGAATATCATCCCACATGTCAGCCATGACATGAACAATTTACATAGAAATGTAAAGTTTGTTTCACTAGAATAACTCATGCAAATTCTTCACAAATATATCTACCGCCCTTTTTGCTTTGGCTGCCAGGATGCTCATGTTCACATCTGAGGCTCAATTATAGCCAATTCATTTTGTTTTATGACCTATGTAGATCACAAATGAGATTCATTAAGTGCATTTTATTGATTATAAAATATATGCTAGGTACTATTTATATAATAGTAAATAAAAAAGATACAAACTCTGCATTTGTTTTGACTATTGTCTAGTGGGAAACTGAGGAAATCAATGAGTAAACAAATAAATGTGTGCTTTGTATTTGTTATTGTCCCAATTTCTCCTTATATTTAGTATTTGTTTATTGAATGTGTCTTTACTCAACTGTCACTATGGAGAAAAGTAATAAGATATAAATAAATGCATAAATAAATCACATAGTTGCAAGAAAAATTGCAGTGGGAAAATATGTTATATTTTAAGTGAATTTTATCAAAATAGACTCAATCTACGGGGATTTTTCTTCTCTTGTACTAGAAGTTTTATATACAGTTTTATCAGATGCTGAAATAAAATTTATAAAGTTAATATCCTATTTTTAAATACCTTGGGAATGGAGAAAAGGCAATTTCTTTGTGTATGTTATCAATTTTTGAGTCATCCCCCACAAAAAAGAACTCAGCAAACACAATGTTATCAGTGTTGGATCTAGTCCCATTCCAGTCTTGCATGCAGAATTGATTTTTAGGTTCTGTCAATGATATGCTAATTAAAATTGAGTCCTAAGATGATAGAAGAATTTTTACAGTTCTTTTGGATCCTTAAAGCTTAAGTGGGAATAATGATTTTTAAGATAGACAATCAACTGTACAAATAGAAGGTATTTCAAGGCTACCTTTAATCATAAGCTAAATTGAATATAGTCACTGAGAGTGATCCAAATTAAAAACAGTGATTTTGTGAGCCACACTCTGTTTACTGTAATGAATCAGACCACTCACACTGTTTCTTCCCCTTTTCTGCAGGGTTTCCTGAGCTCCAAATGGGAGGAATTTAATGGAGACATTTCTTTTAGGGCTGAGCTTTCTAAGGTCACTATCTCTGTGTAATGTCTGGCTTTGGGACTCTGTATGTGTCCTCATGTGCTGTAGCAGTGACCTGGGTTCCCAGGCTATCTCTACATATCTTTTTAAAGGCCTAAAACTTACAGAACTTTTGAAATAAAAATATAAAAATAGAGAAAAATGGAAAATGAAGAAGCAAACAAACAATAAATAAAATATAAAAATGTCCATTAAACATAAAAAATGTTCAAAGTCATACATAATAACATTTAAGAAGTAGGTTTGTAGAACTCTAGAAGAACTCTAGAAGAATTAAAAAAAAAAGGATGATGATGTCTAGAATTCTGACAAGGAGTTCATAAGAAGGTTTTTGACAAATCCCTCTTTAAAAGACTATGAATAATTTTGTCTGTTTTTAGCTAGCACCTAGACTGATATTTGCTATCCCGTGTCTAGACCTGATATGAGTATTTTATAAATACCTGTGGCACAAGGTGGGAAAGTCCCTGAGATACATTTATGAGAGAAAAAAACGTGGCATTTTTCACATGAAAGCTGGCCAGGAAGTTGGACAGGTAGTAAATAGTTTCATGTAAAGCAGCCATTCTCAACCTGTGGGCCTCAACCTCTCTGCGGGTCAGGGGTTGTGTATGACATGCCCTACATGTCAGTTATTCACATTATGATTCATAGCAGTAGAAAATTACAGTTATAGAGTATCAATAAAAAATATTTTTTCTTTTTATCTAACTTTATTGTATATAATACATCCTAACTGCAGTTTCCCCTCCCCCACCTCCTCCCATTTATTGGGGGAGTTGTTGTGGGGGTCACCACAACATGAGGACCTGCATTAAAATACTGTTGCAGTATTAGGCAGCTTGAGAGCCACTGATCAAAAGGATTATTTCTAGGAGGAAGGACTCATTCTATATTTACTGGAGTATTCTTCAAATTTTGTTAACAATGACACGTTTTGAAAATAACTACTCTGTATCTCAAAACTTAAGTACACAGAATAGAGTTTTCTTAGAGGAATGACCCAGCCTGAGGAAGCACTGTGTATCCTGTGTCCAAAAGAAAACATTATTTCCTTATACCTAGAAGTTTCTCTGTGAAAGTGAAGTGGCTTGAATGAAGAAGACAAACATTGGGTCATATATTTGAATACCTCATCCTAGTTGATGGAATGATATGAGAAGGATTAGAAGGTGTATTCCTGTTGGAGGAGGTGTGTCACTGGGTGTGAGCTTCAAAAGCCTATAACATAACCAAACATTTCCCTCTCTTTCTGCCTCTGGTTGTCTCAACCATGTAAGCTTTCAGCTTCTTTTCTAGTACCATGCTTGAGTATCTGCTCCCATGTTCTACACCTCCATGGTTATGGACCCTAACCCTTTGTAACTATCAGTCCCAAGAAAGTAGCTCGTTTTATAAGTTCTATTGGACATGATGATCCATCATAGCAGTAGAAAAGAAACTAAGATAGAAAGAACGTGCTGTCACCAAGGAGGAAATGTTTGGCGATTTTGGTCACAAAGGATAAACTTAATAATGGTTGTATAGTCAGTGGGGATCTATATGGGAAATGGGAGTAGCTGATTATTGACTAGAATATTGGCAGTCACTAAAAGGAAGAGAAGGCTACTGTGTGGCTAGGCAAAACTTGTCCTGTGCCCGTGCAGATTCTATTTTATGTCCTGTCTTCACTTCTTGCATATTTTCCCTTTTGTCTCCATCAACTGCATTCATTTTTCCTCTTGACTTTATTTGTTGTCTATTTACCACAGCATTGAAAATATCCTCAACATCGTCTGTAGCAGGGAACCTAAGTGTTTTCAGATAATTCAGTTTACTATCCTCTCCTCTTTATATCAGGCTATGTCATTATTACTTCTAGACCTTTAGTTTAGTCTCTTAGTGGTGGCTTATTGTCCATCTTAGCATACAGACATCTGCATTTCCAGGGTCTATTTTGAACATATAGTCTAGTGAATTCAAAGTGTTTGTCCCTACACATTTGTCATCCTGCATATATCACCTGCTTCTTCAAAACCATGTATCATACCACATTTTGAGCACCTAAAACTTACTTAGCATTGCATGTTTGGAGGACATTCTGGGAGGAGGAATACTCATTAAATGCATTTCTGATAACTAAAGATACACTTTGTTTTCCTTCCTTTCCTCATTGTAACTAGGTGCTTCAGGGGCAGCCATGCCTTGGAGTTATACTAAACTCTCCTATGTCCTCATTTCTACTGCCCAACATGGCTTTTCACATCTTTACAGGGGCTGCTGTCTTGTCGTTGAAACAGCCTCTGCTCTGGATGTCAGAGACTTGGCCTTGGGTCAGAACTCTCCCTTTGCAGTAATATATACTATTAAGGAAATGGCACTTAGAAAGGTTCTATCTTCAAGTCAAAATGTTCCCATTTAGGTAAAACTTGAGCCTGCTGCTGGCAGTTAGGAGTCAGAATGGCAAAAAGAAATTCAATGTAAAAGCGATATGAGTTTGAATGATAAGAGTCAGATGGTACCATTATCCATATCCCCACAGGCAGGCTTGAGGAAGCTCTGTAATATTATGCTGGGGCAGAGTTCCAATAGTGGAAAAAAGAGCAGCATTCCAAACTGGAATATGAGGCAAATCAGTTAGTTAAAACTTTGAGGTCACTTGTAGCTTGTTGTTTTCTGCCAGCCGGCCGCCACCGGTCTGGTGCGCTGGCCCCAAATAACACACTGAGACTCTGTATTTGATACAATGCTGTTGGCCAATTACCTTTATTGTTTATGGGCTAGCTCTGTGTTAATTATAAACTGATTTCTACTTATCTAAGTATTTCTATGTGGTCATCTTATCGGGGAGCAGCGGCCGGTGTCTTCCTTCCTCTGCGGTCTACATGCTGACTCCTCCTTACCACTTCCTCTTTCTTCCTTGTCTCCTAGCCCCGCCTATCTTGTTTCCTATTGGCCATGGTGCTTTATTAATTAACCAATATGAAAAACATATTTACAGAATAACATCTCCCATCAGTCACTGGGGAGCCCTGGGTATAGAAATAGTGGCTGTGTTTTGTATATTACCTGAGTGAATGAATAATGCTCCAGAATATTATATCACACATACATACATACATACACACACACACACACACACACACACACACACACACACACACACACACCACATACATAAACACTGAATGAGAGAAAGGGAGGCAGGGAGAGAGAGAAAGAGAGAGAGAGAGAGAGAGAGAGAAAGAGAGAGAGAGAGAGAGAGAAAGTGGTTATTGTTTGAAGTTACACAAAACTAATTCCAAATGGATCAAAGACAGAGATGTAAAACCCAAAATACTAAAACTGCTAGAAAAAAACATAGGCAGTACCCTACATGGGTTCCATTTGCCAACAACTATGGCCAACAATTGACAAGTGAGATCTCAAAAAACCAAAATGCTTCTGCACAGCTAAAAACAAAAATACCACTCAGGTATAAAGAAGAAGTCCATAGAATGTAAGGTACGAATTTGACAGAGGATTAATGGTTAAAACAAATAAAGAAATTAAGACCAACCAACCAATTAAATAACAGCAACAACAAAACCAATTTAAAAAACTGGGCTTGGTATCTGAACATAGTTTTCAAAAGAAGAAATAAAAATGGCTAATCAATAAAAATGGCTAATCAATAACTTTAAAAAATGGTCATCATCCCTACCAGTTAGGAAAATGCAAATCAAAACAACTTACTGTAGCCAAAATAGCAAATATCAACAAAAGCACTTGCAACAATTTCTGGAGAGGATATGAAGAAAAGGGACCCTCATTAACTGTCAGTGGGATTGCAAACTGGCCCATCCACTATGGAAAACAATATGGGGAATCATCAAAAATCAAAAAATAAATCTGTCATATGAGCCAGCTATACAGTTCTTCAACATATGCCCAAGAGGCTCTATATCCTACTCCACAGATACAGGATTTAGCCACATTCACTGCTGCTCTAGTCTTTTATTCTTTTAGCTCCTACTGGTCATTTCAGCAATCAAAAAATCAGTCCCATGGAAACTGCTTAAAACCCATTTCCATACCATTAGCTTTGAACAAAAGTACCCATCTCCCACAAACAAATTGCTATGGTTATAGTTCCACATATCTTCTTATCAAACCCATGTAGCTATGTTCTATGTGTGATATTGTTTCATATTTCACATTTTCCTAGAACAGTCTTTTTAGTTAATATTATTTAGATCTTCTGTTTAATATAGAAAACAACTAAGGCTCAGAGGTTAAGTAACTTTCCACTGATCGTACAGCAGCAATAATTGAAATAGCCATTGCTCAAACAGAAGTCTAAATCCCTTGCTGTTTGTTGTTCAGGTCAAAGATGGCATGGGCTTGAATTAAATGATAAGTGGGGCTGAAGAAAAGTGGTTACCTTCAAAATTATTTAGGATGAAAATTTAATGTTTTGCTTTCAAAGGTCTAGAAGTTTATTAAAGCAACTCCTAAGATCAGGCTATGAATCTTTACCAGTGACTACTTTTGTACAAAACTTAGGGAAAAAAATGCTAAAACCATTCAGCTGCTGAGCTGTTTTAAAAGTACTTATAATAAATGGCACTTTTCTTGGGTATTTTAGCAGTTGTGTATTTTATTTGTGTGTATGTAATAGATGTTTGGGTATATAGACCATTGCTATTATAATTATTATTATTATTATTATTATTTGGTGTGCCTAAAAAGAATAGTATATGGATTCTTTAAAATCATCCCGTTACTAATTACATTTGTTGTCCCTTCACTGTTTGTGTTGTCGTCAAGTTCATGGTCCTTTATTTTCTACCTGAGCCTCACATGTATTTCCAGATAATAGGAGTTTTAAAAGTTCTTTCACATCCATTTCTTATTTGAGCTATACAAATAAATGAAAATAAATGAATATCAGGACACATACACTATTTTGTCCAAGGTGATGTAGGTACTTAGAAGTTAAGACAGACTAGAAGTAGTATTTGCTGACTATTGATTCAGTGTTCTCTGTAGTGAAGCATAGGCATCATCTTATTTCAAGCAAAGACAAGGTATGCACTCAGTGTTTGTCCATTGGATGAATAAGAAAATAGCAACTGAAATTAGCATTAAAGTATGAAAAGCTTGATAATAAATTGCTGGTAATTAACAATTCCCAACGTTTGCTCAAAATCAATCCTCAATTTTAATGATGCAGTAAGGATAATGCAAATGAGCCACTGTAGTTCCCTTGATTGTGGATAAACCAGAGCTCTATTGATTTTGCAGTTGCTTCCAGGGATCATAGTGGTAGTTAAAAGTTATTCTTTTGATAAAAATTAATTACATTCAGTTATGCAAGGATGATGATTTGTGACACAGAAAGAATAGTACATCGGAGGACTTGGATTCAAACCCCAGTTCTGACATTTCCTAGATGTTTAGAACCTGGTAAAACTCATAAAGCTTCCTAAGCATCAACAGCTAACCTGATAAAATAAGGCTAATGATATCTGCATCAGTAGGATTTCTGTGAAAAATTGAATGTGATCATATATATGTGAATGTTCTTTTTGAGGTATTATATATTATGCAAATATTATTTTGGAGTTTTGTTATTATTTGATGGTTGCATAAGATTAAAATTATCCAGTAACAACTACCATGTCATGGAAACCATTTATTCTAATCAGAGATGTTGTCTCAATGATAATCATTCAACTTTGCCATTGTGTCCCAACAAAGGAAAAGTTGGAAATAATAACTCATTGCTACTAGGTTTGCAAAAAAACAAAATACAAAACAAGGAAAAAATAGAATGCTTCTGTGAAGCTGGAATATCTATTTTTAATTCTCTGTTAGTGGTATTGTTTGAAACAGCTACATAGTGAACTGATTGAATGTAGACTTGTGGGAAGATGATTAATTTCCCATTTAGATACCACTTTCTCAAATACAAATGCTTTCCTTAAAAAGCTCAGGAGAAGACTTGGCTGTGACATCTAATTTACATGTGTGAAAATCTGCAACAGTCATGTCTGAGAGGTGGTGAGGGTCAATAAAAATGCATTCATCCCTTTGAATTTCTTAGTTATGACAGAAGCTCAGATATAACCCATCTGCAAAGAACTTGATTATCTTTGCCTCAAATCAGCTCCTCTGCTTCACGTTCTTAATGTGTGGGCAGGTTTTCATGTGCCTTTTGATTTGTCTTCCTATTCATCACATTTGTAGAGTGACATTTGATGGTGTTTTCTACATGCATTTTTTTATCAGTCATTTTCAGTTCACATTTTTTCTTTGTATGCTTTAGACTTGATATACCTGTCTCTAGTCTATGTCACATCAACACTGCCAACTCACCTGATGAACCTGCATAAGCCACTGAATTGATAATTTTATTTCCCTGATAGTCTAGACAAGTCTTAGTACAAAACCTTGTTACAGTAATCCCATACTGAGCTTTAGTGACAAATCCTTTCATTTTACACATCAGATTATATCTTGCTCCTTCTGATCTCTGTGCCTTATTCAAGTCTTTTCTTTCCTATGGAAGTATCTCCTATATCCTCATTACCTTACTATCCCTTAGACTGGATCTCAAGTGAAATCTACATACAGTTACTTTCTAAAGCCATATACCCCTCTAATTCAAATAATGGTTCTGGTAAATTAGGAAAAGGTAGCCGACACTTTTATTTTTATCTTGAACAAGTTACATTGCCTATCATAGATTCACTTTTCTTGTCTAATAAGTGGTGATAGCCTTATAAAATAGGTGCTATGAAAAGAAAATAAAGAATAATGCACAAAATCTTTCCAAATGCCTGGTATATACTAAGTACTCAATAGTAGACAGTTGTTTTTTATTGTTATCTAAGACAGATAAATCATAGTTCCCATTTTAACTTCCAAACTTCTCTATATAGCTCTCAGGATATTTATATTGTATGTTTTGAAATTAATTTTTTACATATTCCCTCCAAAAGGTTGTTAGGTCCTTAAGGTTTTGAAATTTATATTGTGTGAATAGTAAGCATTCATTTAATGTTTGATGAATGAATGCCAGATCCTTTTTACAGGGGACCATCACCTCTTTCTTCCCCTACTTTCATAAGTACAATTTTTGTGTCAGGTCCAAAGGAAATTCCAATTTCCCCAAACTCCAAAAGGTAGTTCAAAAATACAGGTTGAGCTCATTTATGGATATTTGGAATATTGTTTAAAAAGTTGGCAATTAGAGATTCCTTTGGACCTGAAAATTTGTGCTAATGACAGTGGAATTAGATGTGTAATATTATTTGTATCAGAGCATTCTTACGAGAGAATAGTAAAGGGCCATCACCTTTGCATATGAGAGAATTGAAATAAAGTTACAACACTGAATCATTTCCTACTGGACTGGCAGTGTTTAGGAATCTGTTTCTGTGGACTGGAAAGATGTCGCAGAGTGTTAAACAGGTGCCATCCAAGAGGGAGGAGTGATGTTTATATCCCATCACTGAGGTAAAAAACCAAGTAGACAATATGTCCTAGTCTGTGATATCAACATGCAGGAGGTACATACAGAGAATCTTTGAAGCAAGCTGACTAGCTAGACTAGCTAAATTCATGAGCTGTGGGATCAAGTGAGAAATGCAGGAAAGTACATGATGGATGTCAACTGTGTCCTCCATAGTACATGCATGCTTGCATGGATGTGTCCACACATATACAAATGCATATGAATAATACCCACACAAAAAGAACTTTGTTCCCAAATTGATTCCTATCACTGTGATATGTGCTTAATTGTGCAATGTGAACACGGTTTCTTATTAGCATCTATCATAATTCATAGAGTATTCTTCATTCATATCCTACTCATATACATAGTAGAATATAAATATGCAAATTGTATATTTAGTGGCATATATTTAGATAAACTTAGTTCTCCATTCTTTTCATCCATCTGGGCTGATTGAAACATTCTCTAGAGAACTATGTAAACCCTGGCTGGGTTCCTGTGCATTTTCTGAAATGGTAAAATGGAGAAAGAGGATTTTAAAAGTAACTTCCCTCCTTCTTGTCCCTGCCCAAGCTGTGGATAATGGGGAATGGGTGGAGATCACTCCATGACATGATTGGAACAAATTCTGACTCTCCAGGTTCAAATGAAGCACTGATAATGGTGATTCTGCATGACCAGGAGGTGGGAATTACATGAGAAGGAGGTAGAAAAATGAGAAGACAGGTGAATCTCAATGAGCTTCACTATGTCACTTTTCACAGCTAGATGTGTTGCCATTTCTATTTCTCTGAACCCACATTCCATTCAGAGCAGAGATAGAAGGCACTTTATCTGCCTGCAGGTGGGACAATCACATCCATCTTATTAGGATGCTGTCATTTCTAATATGGGGGACATAATGACAATCAAATAAGCATACCTAGGAAATTCAGGGCAGGGGTTGAGATGAAAATGCTGTGAAAATATGACTTAAATCATGTAAGCTTTCACTCATGTGAAATTTGAGTTGACGCTCAGTGTCAACAGCTATACCCTTCTAAGTGAGAATATCTATATTATTCTTTTGGCCTAATTCTCTGTACACAGTGGGTGCTCCATATTGGTTGTTGACTCCTTGGTCAATTTCACTAGAATACATTTTTGTACTTTGAGTTTCTTTGGAAACCAACTACAATGGGTTTGATTCTCCCTCTTGAAGAATGGCTGCAATCAATGTGCAAACTAATGGTGTACTCTCCTCCTGAGATAAAATTGATGACAACATGCTGTGTTCTAGGAAAACTGAATGCTGTCCTGCCATAGTCCAATAAGGTATAGTATTTTGCCCTCAGCTTTTCTTTACACATGAATGAACCAGAAAAGATTGCATCTAAAAAAAATAGTAACTCATTGATTTACAGTTATAAGCATGTTTCAGTTTCTTTATTTTTGTTAAGAATGACATCCTAACAAATGAGGGAATTCAGTTGGCCTTATCTAAATTTTGTGTAAAGCATCAAATTAAGTTTTGAGTATTTGTGGAACAATAGCTCAAGATTGATCAATAGAAATCTGATAATCCACAAACGTGAGCCAGCACAATATTGTCTTAATTTGCTTTGTGAGGATTAATTAAACTGTTTGCTACTTTCATGACTATACAGTATGGTACAAATGATGCCCTGTAAACAAATTCTTAGTTTCCATAATCTTTGCAAATAACTTAAGTTCATTTTGTATCCAACTGTCCTTTAATGAGTTTGAGGGTAAAGTTCAAAATCATGGGGAAAACCATGAGGGATCAAAAACTCCACACAGAAAAAACAATGGTCTAGAGGACTGTGTTTTCTTTCCAGTAGTCCTATTTCTTTCTGGTATTTAAAATATAGTTTTGATTATGTGTTGGTAGGATTTCCAAGTATTGGCAACAATGACTAAATTACCAAAAATGAAATTCCATTGTAACAAAATTAATACACTTGTGGTGTTTAATGTAACTCTGATCCCATTCCAGCACATCCAATAGTAATAATTGACAGAAAACCAAATCTTGATTGGTAGCATGACTTGGACCATGCCTATCTCATAGCAAATATCATTTTGCTAGCTTCACAGACTCTCTTAGAATAGTTTGGGCAGGGTGACTGAACATCAGACAAAAGCAAGCTCTGAAACTCCTTACACAAGCATACCAAATTTTGTTAAAAAATGTTGAGGTTTGTCAATATTTACTCTAGTTATAAAAACAAAATGTATATCTTAGAAAAAAGCTAGAAGATATTTAAAGCAAATTTTAAAGACTTAAAAACAAAATAGAACTAGTAAACTCTGAGCTAATGCAATAAGAGAAGGGAAAATACATACATATACATACATATATATATACATAATACATACATATATACATATATGTATATATACATAATGCATATTATGTATATATATGTATGTATATGTATGTATTTATTATGTACATACATACGCATTTTTTTAAACTCACCCCTGCCCCAATTTTCTGAGTTTGGCATCCAGTGCTTTATTTCAATATTTTAGAACTCTTTTGTTTCATGAACATCCTGTTAATTAGTTATGTGGTTTCTATAAAATGTACCTATAGCATTGGTAGTAGCTATTTGTGGCTACTATGAAACCCTGACTTCTGTCATATCTTTATACAAAGAAAGGGCAACTTGTAAGTATTGGATAATAGGTGGCAAGGCTGAGATTGACAATAGAAATTCATAGAAAATGGTGAATTAATGTGATTGCATGTGAAAAACAACCCATTCTCAAGTTCTACCACCATTTCAAGCTTGTCTTGGATGGTGGGGATTTGCTTTTATTCAGGTGTGATTTTATGATATACATCCATTTTTCCTAATTATAAATGGCAAGTGTAGATTAGAATGCTTGGAAATAAAAGCACTGCTACTTTAGGATCAACATTCTAAAACTTGAGAAGGTCTAGGAAACTGCTCAAAAGTAAGAAGGGAAAGATATTGCTCAAGATGGGTCAAATGTAGGTGAGTGGCAAATAAAGCTAAGCTAAGAAATGTGAGAGCCATCCATACATGAACACTATCATGGGAGTTACTCCACAATCTCTTGTGTACACCTAGATCACTTTCCCTAGAACATTGTTGTTGGCTCTATTTTCAGGTGTTGAAGTAATTCACCTGGTGGGAAGCAGTAGATATTGAATTACAAAACACATATTTGGATCAGTATCTCGGACCACCACTTACTGGTTGAACCTGGGAACCTTATTAAAGCACTTTGTATATCAGTTTTCTCTTCTTTAAAGAAGTGGGGATTCTAGTTATCTGTACAATGCAAGTCTTAATGTACACAGATTACTTAAATTCAACTCACTGGGTATCCAGTAACCTACTCTTATACTACAGTGACTACAGCTCCCTTCATTTAACCAGTGTAATGCTTTCTAATGATTTGTGTAACAGATTAGGATATTACAAAGATAGTGATTTGATTATGCTTAAAGTCATTGTGATAGCAGCATAGTATGTATTCAAAGGGGTTGGGCTCTCATTACATCTACTTTTTTTATATTTTTGCATTCGTGAACTGAATAGGTACAATTTTAGAAAGAGATGATAAAGCAGTTTGGGACTATATGTTACGAACAGTGAATGTAAATGGTTTATTTATCTTTATGTATGCACTGGGTTTTTCTTTGTGGTTTTCTTTCTTTTTGTTTTTGTTTTCCTAGCTCGCAGGATGAATTTGCAAACATGGCTAGCAGGGATGACCTGTTTCTCTGAGTACTCTGATCTTCACAGATTCCTAAATAGACATCAGCGCTAATGAAACTGATGGTTTGGGAACACCATGGAGTCTGGCTGCAGGTGTAGGTGTGTTCTTTATTTGACAACTAAGACCAAGTAAAGGACAACAAGACTAATGTGGTTGTCATACATGTATGTCCATATATATGACATGACCTGATATTTATATATATATGCAAATGCATATGTATATAATTTTCCATTTTTTATCTGTGTTTTTGACATGATAACACACACTCAACAAACAGACAAATGGATTTTTGAATGCTTTTCAGCAACAGTGATTTTAAATTTTAATGTCTGTACACTGCTTGGGTACCCAAGAATCACAGACTGTATAGTCCAGAGATCTAGGGTAAAATCAAATACTATAAGAAAAAAAAATCAGTAAAATTATTTCCTGTTCTATTCAACTGTACTAATAGATCAGAGTGGCTTCCTCTGGCAACAGATGGGATTAGTTTCTGAGACCCAAAACTAGGTATGAGAGAGAGAGAGAGAGAGAGAGAGAGAGAGAGAGAGAGAGAGAGAGAGAGAGAGAGAGAGAGAGAGAGAGAGAGAGAGAGACTAAGTTGGATGTCTCCTTCCCTACAGGGAATCCTATGGAAGAGGAAGCAGAAAGAGTGTAAGAGCTAGAGGTGATGGAGGACACCAGGAAAACAAGGCTCTCTGAATCAACTAAGCAAAATGCATCATATGAGTACACAGAGACTGAAGGAACAAGAACAGGGCCTACAGGGGCCTTCACTAGGTCCTCTGTGTATTTACTATATCTATTAATATGCTATTTTTTATGGACTGCTAACTGTGAGAATGAAAGCGTGAGTTTAGCACAAGCTCTAATTGGTCTTAATAATAAAAACAAGGAGTCAGACTGGGGTAGGTGAAGCCGAAAGATCAGAGAAGCAAAGCAGCTCTTACCTCTACCTCAGACTAAAGGGGCAATCGTCTCCTCAGACTGATTGCTTTAGACTACCTGTTGCTCAGACTGCTTCACACTGACTGCTTCCTCAGACTTCCCTGAGATCTTGTCTCCTGCTACCTTATATTCTTCTCTCTGCCCAGCCATAAACCCTTCTGTCTCCACCTCCTTAGTGCTGGATTAAAGGCATGTGATCCCAAGTGCTGAGATCACCTTTGTGGAAGCTGTTTTTCTTTTAGACTGGATCAATATAATGTAGCTTAGTGTGGCCTTGAACTATCAGAGATCTGTCCGTCTGTGTCTCCTGAGTGCTGTTACTAAACATGTGTAGCCCCACTGACTGCCTGGGCTCTATGGCTGACTAGTGTGACTACTGGGATTAAAGGTGTGTGCCACCACTGTCTAGCCTCTGTGTCTAACTAGTGTAGCTAGCTTTGCACTCTGATCTTCAGGTAAGCTTTATTTGTTTGATCATAAACAAAATATCACAAGTATGTCTCTGACTCTTTTGCCTGCTCTGGGGACTCTTTTCCTCCTATTGGCTTGCTGTGTGCAACTTTGTTCTTCAGCATATTTAAATCAACTCATTCTATATTGTTTATATTCTATCAGTTATTTCGGTGATGATTACAGTCCTCAGAATCAGGGCCAGTCCTGTGCAAATTTCTCACTCATAGGAACACTAGCTTTTTAAAATGAATACGCTCAGACCTGGGAGCTGAGGGGTACCTCCCAACCCCTCCAGTTCCTTTTAAGCTTCATGGTCCAAGTTGTGAAGCAGAGGGCACACCTTCTGCATTTTTCCTGGTCACTTCAAATTCTGTCAATACCTTTCCATCTGGCAGAGGTCTGTAGTGGTGTGGGCCAGGAAAGCAAATTCTATTCATCTTCTTTTCCTGTCCAGACAATTATTGACCTTCTTTCAATCCTTCTCTTTGATGGTATTTAACCTTGTTCCCCACATGGTTCGCTGTCTGATTTCTGATTTTTTAAAAGGCACTTAGTACTGCTGCTTCTCAACAACACTTTTGGCACTTCAGAGATTGCCAAGCTAGTTCAGCTTTTTTTTCTCATTTGGACTTTCAACAGCCTTCTTTTCAGATTCTATGGCTTGCTACAGATATAGCTTTGCACAGAATTTGAGTAATTGAGTTCAAACAAACCATCCCATAAAGTTTGAATTTTCTCAAGTATAGCTTTTTTTACTAAGCTCATCTCAGGATTTCCTATGGTCAAATAGACTGAATTATGAAAGATTTTAAGGTGGAGGGTGTAATTCTAAGTAGTAGAAAAGCTTTGTGAATCTGTACATATGGGAAAGAAATATTCTCAAGAAAATTTTAGGGTTATATCTTAATTTTTATATCTGAGGAAAATACTTTCTTTTCATTCATGTGAGGGGACAAAGATTCATATTGGATGCTTTCCTCAATTACTCTTAACCTTAGCTTTGTAAGACAGCATTTCTTGCTTTACTTGGAGCTCACCAATTCAGCAAGACTTGCTTGCCCTGGAGCCAGTGGACTACTGTTGTCTCTTTCTCTAGTGCAGCGAATACAGATGCTTTCTGCTGTAGCTGAAAGTTTTACATGGATGCTAGAGATTAAACTCAAATCTTTAGGCTTGTATGGTAAGTACTTTATCCACTAATCCATCTACTTGATACCATTAAAATAAACAACAACAACAACAAGACACCCCGAAATAAATTAAAAAAGCAAACACACACACAAAAAAAACAAAACAAAACATGTGAATTTGTTTTAGTTTTCTTAATTCTACACTTAGGCAGGAGTCAATGAAAATGTGTGATTTGTCAAAGATTCAATTCAGTTTTACACATGGTATTGATGAGATTCCAGAGGGAACAAATAGTGTTTATATTGATATATATGATATTCTTCAATCTGTTTAAAATTATTTCATGTAAGTAAAATGTTAAGAGCCATATATGTATTAAGCATAGATAATATAATTAGCATCACATGTTTTAGTCTATTTGTATTATAATGTATAATACTGGCTATTTAATGCAGACTAAGAACTTATCTCTCAAATACCTGGAACTTGGGCTATCTAAGGCCAACTGCTGACAGGTTATTTTAGTAAATTCTCAGTCTTCACTTCCAAGATACACCTTGAATGCTGCAATCCCCAGAACAGTGGAACACTGTTTTTTATGTGGCATAAAATTTGTGTGTCTTTTTCATGATGGAACTAATATATCCGTGAAGACAGTGTCTCACAACCTACACTCACCTACCAATAAGCCTCCCCTCACACTTCTGATAATGTTACACTGAAGACTAATTTTCTAGTTAACTTGTGTATTCTGACAGACATATTCAGATTTTTCCACTGTGCTAGGAGCTGCATATAACTTCTTTTATTTAAGGCTCATATCCACCCTAGAAATTAGCTATAGTTAGAATGACTGTTTTATAGTCCAGGAAACCAAGCAATCAAATAATTTTCCTAAGGCTATAGAGCTCTATGTCTTGTTACTGAGTATGAAACATGTGTGCAAACTGCTGTTTAGTTAACCACTCTTCTGACTGTTGTTATGTATTACTTGTTCATTGAATAAATCATACTTGCCCCTTGCTTTAATTTTTCTGTTCTTTTAAAAAAAGGGACACACACACACACACACACACACACACACAGAGAGAGAGAGAGAGAGAGAGAGAGAGAGAGAGAGAGACAGAGAAAGAGAGAGAGATAGAGAGAGAGAGACAGAGAGAGAAAGAGAGAGTGAGAGAGAGAAAGAGAGAGAGAGAGAGAGAGAGAGAGAGAGAGAGAGAGAGAGAGAGAGAAGAGAGAGGAGAGGAGGGGAGGGGAGGGGAGAGTGTCTTTTCATGGCCACTTACTTAGGACTTGCCTTTCATTCTCTCCCATTGGCCTTGAGACTAGAAAGAGCCATAGACTTCTTTTTTGTACTATACAGCATGGGTGTTAGGTTCTGTCATTTGAAGACATATCCCTGATTGACTGTGACTTGTTTCTGCTCCACCAAGCATGTACTGATACCCTGTGTGTGCTTTCAGCTTTAAAGGAACAATAGCTTGGGCTTATGTTTTGAAATTGTGTAGAGTTATATGTGTATCCATCTTTTTACTTTCCTCCAACTGCCCATAGTGCCCCCCGCACTAACCTCCGTACTTCATGTCCTCTACCTTTATTTTATTGATAATTGTCTGGTTTCATTTAGTGCTGCCCACAGGAGTATGGCTATGCTTTATCCACTGGGGTATGGGCAACCTATTAGCAGGTATGTCCTTGAAGGAGAGTGACTTTCTGCCGCTCAGTAACTGTCTGTTTTCACTAGCTCCCATGAAAAAGGTGGGGCTTCAGGATACTTTCCCCCATTTGTGTTGGGATTTTGACTGGCTCCATATTGTGCAGGTAACCACAGTTACTGTGAGTATATGGGTGCAAGAGCCAGCTCATGTCCAAAAGCCTGAATTTCACAGCAATCCTCCTCATCCATCATAGCTCTTACTTTCTTTTTCCCAGTCTTTCATGCTATTCTATGAGCCGGGAATGAGAGGAGTTTAACAAAAATAACTTATCTACAGCAGAGTCCTTATAGCACAGGCTTACAGTTACTTATATTTGGTACTTGGACTGGTTATGGGTCTCTGCACTATTACCTACTGCAAAAAGAAGCTTCTCTGACCAAGATTGAGGGTAACCCAACTCTATGGTTATAAACACAAATATGGAGAAGAAAGAATTACTGTTTAACATAAACAACAACATGCTCCAATCCAGGACCTACAATCTCCCAGTCACATGATTTTTGACTGTGTTTACAGTACCAGACATGAAATGAAAAGCAGTCATCATACCCAATCCGAAATCAGTTAGATTTCCAACAAATCTAGCAGAAACGAAGAACTTCTAAAGAGACTATTGTTTCTTGCAATCTGACTATGAGACTGTTGAACAATGGGCCCCAAAGAAATGAGAGTTTCTCCAGGGATCTCATGCTGGGAGAGGGAAAAGGTACTGTCCTCAGGGGTAATTGTTCTCCAGAAAAAAATCAGTAATTATCAGTTAGTGGTGGGTAGGACTGTACCTTGACTGTTGCAGCTTAGGTGTGAATATCCTTGGCTCCCTATTTAACTGTGATCTCAATTCAAGATCTGGAAGATGGACTTGAAGGATTTTCTGTATTTCTTTGTCTCTCTAGCCAATACCACCACATTGCATAAATATCCCCTTTCTGATTTCAACTTTTAATCAGGCTCTTTTTATTGACTTATTGAGAATGGTGGCCAAAGATGACTTCAGGCATAAGTTGTGCTCTTCCAAGTTCACAAAGAAAACCATCATGCTTCTATTTCACTAGAAGTACATTTTGCCAGACATATTTGTATTGTAGTGTTCAGAATACAGTACTGGGTAAGAGCATTAATGTCTTTTCTAGTTTGTCTTCAAGTGCACAATATCTGGTTTGTATTTGTGTCTCAAAAACAATGACACAATGCAGTCTTAATGTCATTAGATAATAAATAAAACATGCTCAGAATTCCAGCCTCTGCTTTTTGTCCACATACAGAAAAGAAAAAGAGAACTTTTCCGGAGGTCAAGTAGTAAGGAGATTAGAGTATTTTTTCTGCAGAATTTTCTCTTCTCAGAAATTTTATAATCCTCTCCCTTTTGCACAACTGTCTTAAAATAATGCATTGTGTGACCTTATGCTAACCATGTATAGTCCAAACAAATAGAAAATGCTCTAATTATCTGGACTCAATGCATTTTTGTGCAAAATCCTGCATTTACATTTAGTATACTAACTTTACATGATATTTTATGGAGTCATATATTTTAGACACTCTACTACTCAAAAGGTAATTGTTTATACTGGTGTTGTAAGTAGGTGCTTTGCAAAGGCCAGTGTGATACAAAAGCAGAAAGTTTTAATGAATCTCAGAGAAAGTCTAGTGTCTTAGAATACTGAACCAATTCAAGTGAGACAATATAGCTGTGGTTCTCAACCTTCCTAATGCTACAACCCTTTAATGCAGTCCCTCATGTTTTGGTGAGTACTAACCTTACAATTATTTTCATAGTTACTTCATAACAGTAATTTTGCTGCTATTTTGAATCATAATGAAAATTTCTGTGTTTTCTGATGGTCTTAGGTGATCCCTGTGAAAGGGTTGTTTGATGCTCCAAAAGGGGTTGTGACTCACAGATTGAGAACCACTGCCCTGTAGGGAAGGACCTTGAACACCTGAAACATGAAACCACTGTTGTCTAGGTTTGGAAACAGTTAACAAAGACCCCAAATATGCTCACATACAATTTAGTCTAGAGTTATTAACTTTATGACAAAATTTCATGAATAAGGCAACCAGACAACAATTACTGGTGAACACAGGGAGAATCACTAAAGGCTTCCGGTTTGACCTATAGCTTTGTGTGTGTATGTGTGTATGTATGTATGTATGTATGTTGTATGTATGTACGTATATACATATATATAATTTTTGTCAAAATCAGCCACCTATTAATGACATCTGTCCCTCTTTATACATGACACTTTGAACTGTACATTGTCTTAAGTGAGTGCATTATTCTAGGCTGTGCTAGTATAGCCACCATTTCCTGTTTGGAACAGGTAGTGACTTTATTAATATAGATCCTTTATGAAAACTTAATGAGGTATCTGCCATGAGTAGTATAATAAATTTGCTTCCTCAACGATTTAGTGTTGTATGAGTATGACCTGTAAAGATGCTTGTGTTATGGATCACAATGCTTTGAAAAGCATAGATGCTTGAAAGTGGACAGGAAGTCCTTAGAGGAAAACATTACCACATCAAAAGCTGAGGAGGTAACTTTCAGAATTTTAGGTATCATGTTAACGCTGACAACTAGTGGAAGTGGAAGCAGGACATTTCCTAAGACCAAGCTGCTTTTAGTAATAGCTGCCTGAGTTTCAGAAACAGAGAAAGCAAGACCTAACATGTGGACTTTATTTTTTTAGCAAGGCACCTAAGGTGATATAACATCATTCATTTTTCATTCCAGAATTGTATATCGACTCATTGCCATGCACATAGAACTCAGATATGTTTGCATCACAATCCCACCTGATAGGTGGAACAAATTTACCTCAGTTGATAACTTAACAATGATTTCTTGAAGGGGTATTACTTTTCTTTTTCTGATTCATATGAGAGAGGCATTATGGGACTGGGCTATTTTTCCAGCTCTACTACTCAGTAGCTGTCATCTTTGGTAATATAACTATTTCCTCTCTGACACATAAGGGACTTATAATAAGTAACCAGTGAACATTTTTCCACTTTGAATAATCTGTAGCTAAGTGACTTCTTGAGCAGAAGTCATTAATATTTTTCACTAAACATCAAATTTGAAGATGAAGACTATGATGAGTAAAGGTGGGGTTGTTATGGTTTTCACAGCCTGAGTATCTTTTGGAGATCTCAGTCCTGAGTATATGAGGCTCAGGGATGAGAAACACAAGAAGGGCTGAATGAAAGTCACAGGAATCAAGACTTTAATAAAGCAATGGGAGGAAATCCTTGTGATGATTCATTGTTCCTCCACCCACAGAATGGTTGCTTCCTCCAACAGGTCAAGTCTTAATGAATGCAGTGGGTGCTTGTTGTATGTTGATGCTAAATAAAATCCCGGTAGAAAACTGCATAGATGCTAGATAGCTATTCCAAAATGAAGACTAGTATTCACAGCCAACACAAGATTTTTCTTTATAGCAGCGAATATACAATGTGGAGTGAATTATAAAGACCAGAAACTCCTCTGGTTAATGGAATTTCTGCTGCCTAGGCTGAAAGGGGGTTAGGAGGATGGAAACTGGAGTGCCAAGCACCAAGGAAAACGGCTTGCTTTAAGACTCAGCTGTCCAGCACTCATTCTTCTCTCTTGTGATGCTAGAAACTACCAGAAGGAAGATATTTGCTAATTAAAACAACACATAGGATTTCTTTTTGCTGTCTTCTAGCAGCAGTTTTTCATGACCAGATTTTATTTTTTGTTTTTATTTTATTTATTTATTCATTTATTTATTTACTCATTTACTTATATATTTATTTAAGGAAGAGAATGTTTTACTTCCCAGGTATCACTTGGCAACAATGGAAGGCATTTTTTGGTCATTACAAATGGAGATGATGGTGATGGTGGTAGTATTATTAAGATCTTCTGGAAATATTAGGTATGCCAGTAAATACCCTTCAGTGCCTAAGACAGCCACAAGAAAGAATTATCTGTCAGTTGTGTAGATGTTAGGAAATCTAGCTTTTTGTTACTCATATGTTAAGTCATTTGGTACATCCAGAGTGTTCTCGGAATTGTGCTAGGTGCTTACTTTTATGAATAAGACAGACATGATATCTGCTTTCATGGAATTTATGATGAGAAAGAAGAAAAAATAGCATTCATGCTATTAATTTGAGATTGTAAGATATGCTTTTATCTCCTATTAGCTATATTCCCTCATGCCTATTCAAACAGCAGACTTTCAATGATAACCTCTTAAGACAGAGATTTTTGTCAAGGAGGCAATTGTTGTTTAGGTCACATATCATTGTTAGTAAAAATTAGTCATTAGAAGAGATGAGTGTAGAAATAAACAATTGCAATACTTGACAATAGCTTTTATGACCTTGTTGCTAAGTGCTATAGAAATATACACTAGGTATGTACAGGCTTTCCTGAAAGAATACTGCCAGGCAAAACTTAATTGTAGGCGGCCGCCTGCAGGACGCCATTACAAGATGGCGAACTTCCTCTTTCTTGTATACCCTATTCGGGCATATGCCAGCTTGGCGGCTGCACTCCAGCGTGCCTGCTCGTTCCCTAGCCAATCCCGTGGCTCCAACACTGAGGCGAGGTCTTTTGAGCCTATGAGACCATGACCCGTTGCCTAGTAGGATATATAAGCAGCTGTCCCTTCCTGCCTGGGGCCCCTCACCTTCAGCTCTCCCTTCAACCAAGAGGCTCCAATAAAGTGTGATCTGAGAAGAATCCTCGTGTGGTTGCCGTCTTTCCTGCGGGTCGGGATTGGCGCGCCACACTTAATGGTGAAAATGTTCATACACCTGGGTCTTAAAGAGATATTATGATTCCACTGGACATAAAAACTAGTAAAGACTCATCTGTTAAGCAGATGAACATGAACAATATTATAGAGAATATGCATTCACCACACATTGCCGAAATGTCTATGGCATGGTCTGTCTAGACTGTAAGGTATTTGAATGAGAATAATTGGGACAACATTGGTGAGATAAGCATGGGCCATTATAAAGAAGACCTTATAGGACATGTGAAGAGCAGGTTTTCCCTCAGAAGCACTGGGAGCTTGTTGACCTAGTGCAATCAGGGTAGCAATGCTGTTTGGCTCCTGCTGTGGATAGTCAGGGCTTCAGGAATCAGTCACACAGTTACACACAGTTAGATTTCTCTCCTGCACCTACAACCACAATTGTCTGCTCTAAGTGATATCTCACTTGCTCACTGTAACCACTTCCAATCCTTTGCCCCAGCTAAGTGGGCGCCTGATTAAAGCCCAGGTTCCTTAAAATTACAGTTCTAAAATTCCTGCTGACTGGGTTTGCCTGGAATCACTGTAGGTTGAGTATGAAAGGGAGCTTATAGGGAGAGCAAGTGGAAAGGACTAACATTAGAGATTTTTTAATATTTGCCAAGAGGTTGTTCCTATTTCAGTTGCCACCTATTGTCAATGCTTAGCATTTAGTAGAAAGTAGAAACCGCCATTAACAAACTGTCCCATACAATACTCACAACTCTGAGATAGATGTTATTTTCATTTCTATTTTTCTTTTTTGTTTCTTTTTAAAATCCTTTCTTTATTCTTTATTGTTTTCTCCCCTCCCTTTCCTTACTACTACCCCGCCCCCAGAGCCAGCCCACATATAGTCCCTTCCCAAATTCATGGCTCCTTCTTCTTTAACCACTGTTGTTACATAGACATATGAACAAATACACATAGAAGTAAAACCCAGTGTCTGTTTATTGTCATCTGAATAAGTATGTTCCTATTGTATATAAGAGAAAACTGAGAACTGAAACTCAAAGTATTTCTGAAACATGTGACTGCTAAATAGGTGACTATTTCCTATGGAAACAAAGGAACACAGAAATGTAGGAGTCACATGACTTTTCCAGTATCAGATCATTGACAATTTGAATCAAAACATTATTATTTCTCTTCTGAAGGAAACTTTTTCATTTAAAATTTTAATTAATTCAATGAAATCCTTAAAGAGAAATGGCCATGACAGCAGGTTTGGGGAACAAATTGTACTTTTAATACTCATCAGTGTGTTTTAAACTTTCAACTGTGACTCACACTTAGAAAGTAATTTTACAATGTGAATATAAATGTATTTTGATAGTCAAATATACATAGATAAATACATGTATATTCTTGTATGCATTATATATTCACACATATATGCAATATATACATGTATTTAGCTAAGACAAGTTTTGCTTAATAGAACCAACCTCATTTACCTTATTTTTGTGGCATATTAGATTTTTTTTAATAGAGAAAATTATTTTCCATGTAAAAATATTCTACTTGATTTATATTTAAAAATATCAATGCTTAACCTAGGATCCTTTATATAAGGCAGTATTAGCTCTGGGTGAAAAGAAAATGAGCTGCCTACAACACCTTGATGGTATTGAAACAGTTCACTAATAGTATCTTACCATCTCTGTCAGAAAGCTCAAGGCTACCTACAGCTACTTGCAATATCCAGTAGGCAAAAATATGTCCATATATTCCTGAAGAAGAGGCAATTTTCATTGAACTCAAGTGTAATTTCAGAAGTAACATCAGCAAATGCAGTTTTTAGGAGAAAGTGAAATACAAAAGTTGTAACTGAAAGGAAGTCACAGTTGTAAGTGGGTCACCAGTCACCACATCTTTCTTTTAGCATAAAATAGGATTAGTGCTTAAAATCAAGGAAGAGCTAAGTACTTTGTTCTTTCTTTTTTTCTTCTACCCTCTAGGTTCCTAATCCTTCCTTTTCCTATCCCATACAAGAATTTGATGGCTATACTTTATTTCTGTTTTTAATTTTTGAACCTCCCAATACTTGCAGGTGGCATTTCTATTACTATCATTGCTCAGAGCCAAGTTTTCTTTTTTCAGATTTCAAGACCTAGATCCAGATCATACATTGCATTTTTATACAGTTTGGGTCTCACATATACAGTGGCAAGCCTAATTAGGACTCAAGAGCTTTACATTTTAGTGATATTCCAGTACTGTGGTGACTGTATGATAATGTTAACTTGGTTTCTCCAGATGCACTTCTATCAAGAAAACTACTGAACAACAAATATCCATTGTTTGAAAGCTGCTGATTAAAGATAAATTATTGCCAACTACTTATTAAATCACATGAAACAGTTTGCTTCTAAATATTCTAACAGTAGTTTTGTGCAGATCTTGTCTTTAACATGACCCAAACCCTCCTTTATTCTACTCCCTAAAGCTGCAGGGTATTTTGTGACATTGATATGTGCAAATGCATCCTATTTCTAAAATCTATATTTTGCATTCCCTGTGGAACACTGTCCTATAGAGTCACTTAGCCATCTTACTGAATGACTAACCTCATCCTCATTTCAACAGAAAATGAAGCAATGTTCATCTTTGAATCCGGAAATGCTAGTGTCCATTGGCATGTGAATATTCCCCTTCAATCTGTTCATTACACAATGTGCTTCAAACTTTAGAAAGGGACTTTAGTTTCTTGCAAGTAAAATATGAAGATATTGTAGGAATTGAGAACACCCCTAAAATATTAACTGTTCTCTATCTATCAGAACTGTGAAATTAAAGGCAAAGTTAACACATGTTACGGTTAGGAAGAAGAAAGGAAAAATGGCCCATCATTGACTCTGATTTGTCCACTTTCTACATTTCCTAAATCTTATCCCTAGATACACTGTTACTCTTTAAAAGAGGAGGATTATTTGTTGGTTCTATGAAGGGTTTTGTAGGCCTAGTCTTGGTAAGTGGTTAAAGGGCAAGAAACAGGCAAAAGACTCCGCATTCTCCTTGACTTTTTCAAAGATGAATAGTTCACTATGTTCCAAAATAGGACCAACATTGCATATTCTCTGGTCATTAAGCTTCAGAGACTTTTATTTTCCTTTTTTAATTTAAATTTGAAACGAGGTTGTTTTACATGTCAATACCAGTTCCCTCACCCTCCCATCCTCCCCTATCACCCCCACCAAACCCCAGCCCATCCCCTTTCTGTTCCCCAGGAAGGATGTGGCCTTCCAAGTGGAGTCTTCAAAGTCTGTCATATCAGACTAATCCCTGCCCCATGTCTCTAGGATGAAAAAGTATCCCTCTATGTGGGATGGGCTCCCAAAGTCCATTCCTATAATAGGGTTAAATTCTGATCCATTATTAGAGGCCCCATAGATTGCCCAGTCCTCCTAACTAACACCCACATTCAGGGGATCTGGGTCAGTCCACTGATGGTTTCCCAGCTATCAGACCAGAGTGCTTGAGCTCCCCCTTGTTCAGGTCATTCGATTCTGTGAGTTTCTTCATCCTGGTCTTGACTCCTTTGTTCATCACTCCTCTCTCTCTGCAACTGGATACCAGGAGTTAAGCTAGTGTTTAGCTGTGGGTGTCTACTTCTGCTTCCCCCAGCTTTTCTTTCATAGTTTTAACCTATTACCTGGCACTAGGCATATTAAACATTTATTATTTTATATGATGGCTAATGAACATTTTCAACTCGATCAGATTTAGAATAACCATAAAAACAACTTTTGGGTATGTTTGTGAATGATTTTCTACAATAGGTTAATGAAAGTAGGAAGGTTCACCTGAAATGTGGGTGGTACCATTTTCTACGCTGGAATCTTGGACTGAATACAAGTTGAAACTCAAGCTGAATACCACCATTTACGAATTTTAGGGTGCTAGTGCACTATGTCTAGCTGTTTCCCACTCCTGCCTCTAGGCCTTCCCCACCTTGATGAACTAGATTTCTCTGGAACTAGAAGTTTAATAAACCCTTAAACTAGTTTCTCATCACATACTTGGTCACATAAATGGGAACTGTAACCTGCCCGTTTTCTTTGTTTATGACAATGAGTGTATATGCCATGCTTCTTTATGCTATTTTGAACTTTAGTTGCAATTGTTAGATCAAGAAGGTCTTTCTTCTCTTGTCATTATGTTTTACTTCAGTATGTTTTTTTTTTGAGTTTTTGATCATTGAATTTTTGAGTTCTTGATAGGCATGAGACTTAGGTTGCCAATTAACTACTAACATGGGTACATAGTACAGGTTCTTTTATTTACCACATTTTTTAAATGGGAAATGAATTTGCCCAATAGCCTGAAAATGTATAGTTTTAGTATTATTTTTGCATAAGTTACTCTGTGCCAGTTTTTAGGCTGATACTTTTTCTGCATTATGTGCTTTAATGGACACAGCAACACTATCAGTATGTTTGATGATTAACATCTTGTTTTAATCTGATAGAACTCAGAGGAGTTAATGGTTATGCCCAAGGTCATGCAGAAAGTTTGACTTCTGACTCTAGAATGACTTGGACATATGTAGCAGCATATGCAAGGAATCCTTGGACTTAATCACTGAAATAATGATTTTAAACAGATAGACCTATGGCCCTGAGAAATTGGAATTAATGGTAATAGCATGCAGTGAAGCTAGGACTCTGAACATCCCTTAGAACTCTAGCCAGATGGGTTGGAATGAATTACGCATGCCTTCTTCCTTTCTGCCTTGGTGAAGTATTTTTCTAAAACCTTGAGCTGAAGTCTTCATGTTAATGTTTCTGCCTTTTTCAGATTGTGAATCCAATCCTGAAAAATACTTCAGAAACCTAGTTGTACATGTAGTATGTACATTCACATGCTATTGATCATTTTACCTGTTTAGGTGTTTAGGCTTATAGACCTTATGTATTTTGTGCAGCTCTGGCCTTTCTTCAATCACTCTTTACTTCAGGACAGTTACTCTTTTCTTGCGTATCCTTCATGTTAGTTCCTTTCTAATGGAACCTGAAATCAGTCACTTCACATGTAGGTATTGCAGAATCCGTTTTGTCAAACTTGGTAGGAACATTATTTCTTCCATTGTGTTTGACTTTGCATATTGTCATTGCATGCAGATTTTGGTATTATGTTCCATTGTATAGTCCCAAGTCCTTATCCTTTCCAAGGTAGCAACTCTGTTATGAATCTATCTGAAGCTTGAAATTATATTAGGTCAGTGATTATTATCTTTTTCAGCAACTACCATTTGTAGGACAAGTTACACAACTAAATGTTTTCCCTTGTCTCCAAATCAGCCTTTTATACTTTGTCCCAGAGATCCTGGCAAGCTCAGTGATCAAGTGTCCTGAAATGGATTCTTCATTGAACTCAAACTCCTAGTTCTTTAGCATAGTGCTGGAAACAACTTACCTAAAGGGCAAGAATACTCCCCTGGACCAACAATGATACAGAATGGGAAACAATGCCATTTATCTCCTAAAGATCAGCTGCAGAGTCTCAACTGCAAGTACAGAAAAGGGTAGGGAAATAACTCAGCATTTCTGTCTCCTCTGCCTTTCAAGCAGCGCATTAATATGGCTAGTTAGTGCTTTCTAGTTTATGCCATCAACATTGTAAATTCAGTAGCTTAAGTCTCACAGTGGTTTTGGTATAAGCCTTTAATCTTAGTAATGATTCCTTGATCAGCTGTGGACCTTCCATTTCAGAGGTCATTAGAGGTCCCTGTTGAGAACTCCCCAGCTGTTTCAGTTCAGTTCATGTATATTTATTTGCATGCCTTTTGAACCACATTTGGGTATGCAGAAGCACAGCTCCTTTTAGAGACTGCTGTTCCAGATCGTTTCCTGAAAGTCCAGCAGAGCGGGGGGAGGCAGGAGGCACAGTTTTCACGATCTCGCTGGCATCCTGCTTTTAACTACTCCAAGGTTAATGACAGGTCTTTCAGAGAGCATCTTTGTGGCTTTCAAAAAGGCCAGTTGGAAGCCAAAGAAGCCATTTTCCAGTAGGATATCATTGTATTGGCAAAGGCAGGGCATTCAGACAAGGGAGTCAAAATGATCAAGTGAAAAGTGAAAATTTCAGTCAAATTGTTCGCCTAAAATTACTGAAACTGGAACAGTATGTGCTGGCTCATAATCTCAGGCCAAAAAGTTTGCATGGAAAGACTTCTTAGTGAACAATTTTGTGTCTGCTCAGTGCAGGATCCATTTAATAGTTGCTCAGTGTGGGAAAAGATGCATCTTGGAAGAACTTGTCAAAACTTAGTGGTGTTGAATGGCATCTGGCTGGATTTGTAAGTATGAGTGCACTTCTTTTAGGAACTTAAGAGTGCTATAGCAGTGAACTTCTGGAGGTGAAAGGGACATTAAAGATGGCCTGAATCAACTTGTTAAATCACAGGCTCCAGGGAAGGGAAGCCATTTGCCAAAATTCACACTGTGGATTGGCGCTGCCAAGAATGAACTCTGTGTCGTGATTAGAACATTTTAAACTTAGAGATACATTGTAAAAATGATTTGTATTCTTGCTCCAAATTAGGGAGGTAGAGGAACTAAAAGAGTAAAGTTCTGGAGTAGAGCCGATGATGTCCCTCATCTACTCTATTTGAACTTCATGAATTTATTTAATCTAATAGTCAGTTTCTGCAGTTGTGAAACAGAGATAGAAATACCAATGTCAGAGTCACTTTTGGAGTTAAATCAGATAACATTTGAAAAATGCCCAGCATATCGCATAGACTGTAAAATGCATGTTTTGAAACCATTGCTATTTTTAAAGGAATCCTCGGAAATAGGAGGATCCTCCCACAAACCCCCTCCCTGTCTCTGTTTTTATGTTATTAACTACGTTTTTGTGTTGTTAACTGCTGGACAGCAACAGACTCAAATCTTCAATTCAATTCATCAGTGGAGACTAAAGCCTAAATGAAGCTAACAGTGTGATCTGACTATATTATGTTGTAGGGGGAAGAACAATGTGATTAAAAACACCCTTCAATTTAGGGACCTCTTCTCAAACACACCTGTGTAAAGCCTTGTTCATCTGCACAGCAGTAAGAACACATATAACCACTTCTGCTGAAAAGTGTCTTCCAGTAAAGTGGAAAGAATGTACATAGTCTTAGCCTCCAGCTGGGTAGCAAATTTCCGAATATTTCCTGAACAAAGGCTAGTAAGCATGAGGTATGTCACGTTTGATCATTAGGTAGTTCAGCTGGAAAAAAATAGCATATACCATGAGGGCAAGGGCTGTCAGTTTCTCTGTATGGTGCTAGCAGAATTGGGGTTCTTTTATTTACTTTTTCAGATACTCACCCGAACTTCCTCAGTTATCCACAGAATGACCTCAGGGACACCCAGCTGGATTTTATCTCATCTCTTTCCATTAGCTCCTCCATCCTGCCACCAGCTTTTCTTTGCCTTAGTGATCAATAGTGAGATCTCTTTCTGTGACAAATAACAAAGCCCTCAGCATTGCCATTCTTCTAGAGGCTGTGGCGGGCTCAACCCCAGGCCAGGAAGCCAGCATTGTGGGTATTGATTTGATTATAGCTCTGGGAAGGAAGGGAGGAGGAAAGCTTTTTGTATTGCTGTTAGATTAGGAACTAGTTGCCACGACTAATCTGAAGCCTGAGTGCAAACCTGAATAATTGAAAGCCAGGAATTAAGATACGACTGAGGAAAATGTCAGATTTGTGTATTGTATAAAATCCAAGCAGTTTGACTTGTGAAACATGCCATCATTAGTTTTCTTTGCAAATATAAGCCTAACTAGAAACTTAAATGTCCTCTTAAGAAGAACATATGCAGAGTTTGGAACACAAAGGCATTAGAGACCGAGCTGCCTGTGGCTGTGTTGAAAGGACTAAGCACAGGGCAAGTCTATTTCCCATATGCCTCTGAGACAAAAGCTGGGAAGATATTGGCAGAACAGCATGCCTCAAAGGGAGGCATTCACAACAAAAATCAAGAGGCAAGGAAATTCATATGGGCAACAATTTTAAAGGTTTTATAGAACTAGATAATGTGGGGAAGTGATCTAAGCAGAGAAATGTCCTAGCCTGTCCACTTGTTTGCCATCTGCACATTGTATACACTGACAACATGACCATTCCAAGGTATGGTTAAGGAGAAGGCTTTTATCGTGAATGAGAGAGAGAACAGCCAGAGGCATCTGGAAGAGTCCAGAGAACAAAGAAGTAGTAGAGTGAGCATGGTCAGCTGATTAGAACTTGAAACAGAGGCAGGAACAGAGTGAGAGCAAGGGTTGATGGGTGAGGGAGACAGAGACAGAGAAGAGGAGGAATAAAGAGGGGAAGAGTGAGTCAGAGCAGAGAGGGGAAGGTTGGAAACAGAGGAAAAAGACAGTGAGCATAGCTAAAATAGCAGGATTATGTTGGGAGATGTTATTCTGTATATATATTTCTCATACTGGTTAATAAAGCCCTGCTGGCCAATAGAAAACTAGATAGGCGGGGCTAGGAGACTAGAAGGAGGAAAGAGGAAGTAGAAGGAGGAGTCGAGATGTCGCTCAGCGAAGAAGCAGGACGCCTGCCGCAGCTCCCTGATAAGACAACCACGTGGAAATACTTAGATAAGTAGAAATGGGTTAATAATTAAGACAGAGCTAGCCCATAAACAATAATGGTAACTGGCCAACAGGCTTGTATCAAATACAGAGTCTCTGAGTGTTATTTGGGGCTGGCGCGGCAGAGGGCCCAGACTGGTGGCAGGACCGGGAGGCCAGCAGGGAAGAACCTGCAGTAACAGGATTATAAGGAGTATGAGTAGCTGAGGGCGCGAGCCCATGAGCTGGGGGTGTTTTGGGTAGGAAAGGAGGAAAGGATAACTAGCAAGATAGCATGGACTTTGAAAGGTATAGGAGGGCTGGGTGGTGGTGGTGCAGGCCCTTGATCTCAGCACTCAGGAAGCAGAGGCAGACAGATCTCTCTGCAGAGTGAGTTCCAGGACAGACAGAGCTGTTACACAGAGAAACCCTGTCTGGAAAATCCAAACACAAATTAAAAAAAAAAAAACAGACGAAAACAAAAGAGATGTATAGCAGGTACATGTGATACTGTGGACGCCTGGAGGCCAGCATTCACTTTGGTATGCTAATAAGCACCACAGATCACCATTTTTCCCTTCTGCCTTTTGGAATGTGAGGAAAGGGAGTTTCCTGTGGACCTTATATATGCGGTAAAGTGCTTAGTGACATTCTCACTAGCTCTATCATGGTGTATATGCTATTATTATAGCCAACATTCACTAAGTGGTCATTATATGCTAGTCAATATGCTAGGTAATTTGCATATGAAATCTCATTTAATCATTACAAAACTCAGTGAAGAAGGTATTTTTAACTTTCCTTCTAATTTTTAAAATAAAGAAATTGAAACTCAGAGAAGTAATTTAATCATACTACAGTTAGAATTTTAGTCAGTCCTTCCTGACTTGAAAGACAGATTCACTTCCGGGTTTTATGGCGTTATTAGTATAGTGTTTCTAACTGCCAAAACCAGATCATGTCACTTTTCCCCCAGTTGTCCTAACTAGACAGCAATTGAATGTCCTAACTGTGACAAATGTGAGACATGATGAGCTCTGTTTCTATCCAGACTCCCTAGATCAAGGTATCTAGTTACTTCATTAGTTACTAGAAGATTCTGGTTTATACTTTAAAAAATATTCTCAAGTCATAAGGAGCTGAACATTTGCTTAGTACACATAACACATTTAAATAGGATGGGAATGAAGCACAGATACTTTAAACGATGGCCAGGTAAGAGGATCTGGTCAGTTCTAGATGGATATTAGTAACAGAATGCCATGAAATGTAGAAACAAAACAATTATCCTTTTGGTCACAAGACATTAAAAGTATGTTCTTCATGTGATTGTTCAGTGTGGGACTGCAGGTACCCTCGACTCAATTCACTCATTAGGGACTCAAGCCTCTTCTATCAAGTGCCTGTGCCACCTTACAGGTTTCTAATGTGTTCTACAGCAATATTCTGGGAAGTAACAGGAGGGGATACAAAAGACATATTAACCATTAAGCTCTTCGGCCCAAGGGTGGCAAGAGGCACACTTACTCACTGGTGAGCATTGGTTATGTGATCCCACCTGGATGCAAAGGGCTTAGAAAGAATAGACTAGTGGCATGCTCAGGAAGAGATTTTCAAGGATGAATAGCATCACCTCTGCAAGGAGAGAAAGCAGAAGGTGGGGGAAGGTAGAATGAAAGTGAGAACCAGCTTCCTATGGTTGTTATTACTTAATTCTTTCTTTGTTCTAATGTCAAGGTCTAGGAGACAATGTTCAATAGCTGTACTCTGTTACCCACTCCAAGCAGCACATTTCCCATTATACTCGATGTAAAGGAAATCTTCTCCGGTGCATTCATGTGCCTTTGTCTAAAAAAAAAAAATGATGCTGGTTTGCTTGAGATTGTTGTATATAGCTGCTCAAAGTAAAACCTTTGGACTTCTTCAAAAATGAAATCAGGAAGCAGAATACAAAACAACAGCAAGCACTAGTGTTACAGTGACAGGATGTGATTTAAGACCAGTGAGACAGATGGTGGTGTGTTTTCTTAGAGGCAAACCAGGAAGCAACAGATTTGCAAACAAATTTTAACTGCCATCATTCTTCTAATGCCCCACATGAGCAATGCAAGCCACTGTGAAGCATAATGCTTCCTGCAGGCAGCTGTCTCTTAAGTGTTTTCCTTCCTACCTATTCCGAAGGAAGAGAGGCCTGTGGCAATGTGAGGAAAATAATGCCAACTTTGGTAGGATTAACAGTTGGACCTTTGTTTCTGGGGCACCTGGAATGAATCATGTATCTCTAATAGAAGACCAGGAGAAGTGCATTGGAAAATGTGTAGATCACTTCTGTTTATTTGCTGGAGAGAACAATGTTGGTTTCTAGCCTGGATCTTCACTTTGAATTTCAGGACTGTGCAAATCAAGCTCACATTTATATTATAAGACCCCTTTCCCCTCTGAAAGGATTTCATCCTGGTGGAATATTGTGAATAACTGCTTACTCCAGAATAACAAGAATAAAAGATGGAGCACAAAGCATAATTCACAGGTTATTTTATCATCTTTTATTGACTGGCCTGATCTGGGTAGATCAGCTAAGGGGCACACTTAACTGATGCCATTGATAAGTCTCTGCCCATTTGCTTATACTTTCCAAGAGCCATGATATTCTGGTGACAAGTCTTTTTTTTGGTCATGGTGATTAGACACATCCAGTTTACACAAAGAACAATGCAGTGAATATACTGGCTTTGGAGGTGAGGAAAAGTGTTTTCTTGAGCATTTATGGGGCTTCAAAGATCAAGCATTCCTTTTCTGGATTCTCTGGAAATAGGGTGGAGAGTTAAAAAGCTGTAGAAGTGAGTTCTGAGTGAAATTTAGGAAGCTACCTTCTTATGTGCTTGTAGAAGTAGTTTCTGACAGATTTTACTTATCACAGCTCTACCTAGGTGACTTCGCTGGACTCTTCAACATAGCAGCTTCCCAATTAATCTTAATTGCCTCTCCTTTTCAATCTATCTATGCAGTGATGACAGAATTATTTTATTTTATTTTTAAATGGATTTGAATGTGTGTTTTGCCTGCATGTATGAAAATGTATCATATGTCTGCCTGGTGCCCATGGAGGCCAGAGTAGTGTATCAGATCCCATATAAATCACTGTGAGCCGGCATGCAGATACTGGAAATTGAACCCAGATCCTCAAAAAGAGCAGGCAGTTCTGTGTCAACACCCAAGACTGTTTTCTTACCACATAGTTCTACCATTCCCATTCTTATATTCTCAAATACCTTGCATATTCCAAAATAATAGAGGCAAATTCCTCATCTTCACCTTTTAGGCTCTTCATGTTGAGGTATCTAATTTCCTTTTCAGTTTTCTTTTTCTGCACTCATATTAACTGAGGGTTCATCACAATATACCATGAGAAGTCTTCACTTCTGACCTTTGTTCTTACTGCCCCATCCTCCTTGTTTTTCTGTTTCTCTAATCATGACCCATGAAATGTATTCATTCTTCAAGTCCAAACTCAACTTGAACCTGATCACTGAAGCTTCCTTGGCTCTATAAGCAAAAATGAATCTCTTCTAAGTGTGTTGTGTGCCCATAACATATTGCTCATACATGCGTTTCATATTTTTGCTCTTCTGCCTCAAGTGTTAGTTTGCTACTTACAAGTCTATCATCATTACTCTTCCAGGAACTCTCAAAGGGAAGGGCTGTCTCTTTTTTATCTCTCTATCTTCCTGTGCACGTGGCACAGTGAGTAACTGGCAGAGAGGAGAGCTGTGGTGACTTGAATTAATCCATTCTTCTCTTTTCCCCTGTGATAAAAGTGATGATAACCTGTTTATTGTGGACACCCACTATATTTCTGTCAGTGAGGTGAGAGGCAGGAGAGATCAAGCTACACCCTTTCTGCATTCAAGTAATGACGCTGAAAAACCCAAGTTGGTAAACACTTAACCTTTCTCCATGAAGCTGTCAGGCACTATTTTTATGAAGTTGCTATAACATCCTAGTGTATTAAAAAAAAGGAGGTCTGAGGAAAACTTGAGTCAAATGTGTGTTCATTACTACTATGGGAAAGGTCCATCTAGAGCATTCAATAAGAACCATCAAATTTAACCAATGAGATTTTTATTCTAAAAATTCACCTCATTACTTGTCAATTTTTTGTCTTCATTATTAACCTTAGTTAGAGCCACATATACATTTAATTCTCTCTACCATGGTATAAGTAGTCCTATTATATATGTGGAGAGAGAGATTATAAACATAAAAGGAAATACAATACCTCATATAGCATAGTATTAAACGTAAAACACTATGGGCTGGGGAGATAACTCAGTGGATACATGCACTTGCAACACAAGCTTAAAAACTTGAGTTCAAATGTCCAACACTTGTGAAAAGAAGCTGAGCATTGCAGCATGCACATCTGTAGCCTTAACACCCTGAACAATGGAGACAGGCGGTTTGCTGGTACTTCCTGGCCAGTCAGTGTAGCCTAGGTGAATGAATGGCAAGTTTCAGGTCCTGCTTTAGACCCTGTCTTAAGGGAATAAAGGTATAATGATAGAAACATCTTCTCTGGCCTCTCTGTGCACACATAGAAGCTTGTATGCACATACAAAACAGCACATATACCTCGAGAGATTTGATAGATACCTCCCATTTAGGGCTAAGTGTTCCAATCTCTCTGTCTCTGTCTCTTTCTCTGTCTCTGTCTCTCTCTCACAAACACACAGTAAATAAATAGGCAATTAAAAAAATAGACTGGCTGTCCATGTGACCCTGGAAAAATGCTTTTCTGGAATTCAAATTGATCATATGCAGAAGTATGTATTAATAGTAATTAAAACTTGTTGTAAGAATCAATAAAAGTGTTTTATGAGTACTCATCAATATGCTTTTATTATTATCACATATGATCATAAAATAAGATAGTATAGCCTACTGTTGGGAACAAAGCATTAAGCATCAGACAGAATATCTGTGCTTTATCCTACCTAACCACCATTGACTTACTCTCTGAGAGTCTTAGTTTCCTAACTATGAAATAAAGTATAAAACTAAATAATTCTTAAAGTCCCTTTCAGCTCCAAAATTCTAGTGTTCAATATTGAATCCAAGCTCTGTTCCCAGTAGGTGATGGTTTATTAAAAAAGGAAAAAGTGAACAGAATATAATTTATGTCTGCTGAGGGAGAGTTTGTTTTCCTTTTCCTCACCTCACCAACTTTTGATAATCAGAAAAGTATCAAATGTGTAACAGCTGGGCTTTGCATCTCCTATCTTGACTTCCTGTGCTTTGCAGTCTTCATTTCACAAGTGTTTACTAAAATGAAAGTCCTCAAAAGGACCCTTAAAAAGCACCTGTTGCAGAAGATCCAGGGTGACTGGCTGATGCAAAGACTCAGGCAGCTTTCTTTGGAGATTATTTCCTGTGAGTAAAAATGCAGTCTATCCAAGGAGATAACAACATTTGTTAGAATAGAAAGATTTTATTAACTAACCCAATAATTAATATAAAATTTAGAATTATATTTTAAACTCTAAAAAGCAAGGTTGAAGTGAGTTTGAATGTAGTTACCTTTTGCAGAAGTGCAATAGCATAGTGTTCTGAGCCTTGATGTGAGAGGCATATACATTTCAGTGGTTCTCAGAGTACACTCCCAATTTAGCTTATTGCTATGACAACTCTTTCCCCTACTACCAACACTACACATCCTCATTACATAAGATAAAAAGAAGTATCTACTTCTCCCATACCCACTCTAGTGGGATTTTTCTAGCTAGGTTGTTCCACCTAAGAACAGTCTCTCACTCCATGAGATGGATCCCATACCTGACAATATTTGGATGACATATTGGTCACCCAGAGCCTAGACATCTCAGATATCTATATGATAAAGCCAAATACCATTGTTATAAAAAACAAGAGCAGTGATTAAATGACTCCTAATGGCATTCTGCTAGATCTTGAATAGATCAGTGCCTTGCTCAGCCCATCAACAGAGAAGCTTCTTCCTGCAGCAGACAAGAACAAATACAGAGATTTCTAGCTAGATATTACTCTCTCTCTCTCTCTCTCTCTCTCTCTATCTCTCTCTGTCTCTCTGTGTCTGTCTGTCTCTCTCTTTCTCTCTCTCTCTGTGTGTGTGTGTGTGTGTGTGTGAGAGAGAGAGAGAGAGAGAGAGAGAGAGAGAGAGAGAGAGAGAGAGAGAGATTGAAACACTTAGCCATAAATGGGAGGTATCTATCAAATCTCTCAAGGAATGCCTGAAAAAGGAGGCAGAGCTAGTATAAGAGCCAGAAATCCTGAAGGACACCAAGAAGATAAGTCCCTCTAAATCAACATGAACAAAGCTGATATGAACCCAGAGACAGAGACCAGGGCAGCATGCACAGGACCTGCACAGATATGCACCAGGCCTTCTTTATCTATTTCATGGCTTACAGTTTAGTGTTTTCATGGGATTCCTGAGTGTGTCAATGAGTGGATCTCTGATTCTTGTGTCTTTTCTTAGGGGCCCTTTCCCTCCTGTTTGCTTTGTCTAATTGCAGTGTTAGTTTTTGTTTTATCTTTTATTTTATCATAATCCCTTAGAAACCTGTTTGTTTTCTAATGAGAGACAGAAAGAGGGTGGGTGGATCCAGATTGAAAGGGAGGGAGCTGCAAGGAGTAGAGTGAGGAGAAACTGCAACCGGGAGAAAAATAAAAGAGAAGAAGAAAAGAGAATTCCCATGAAGGTTGACCAACAACCACTGCAGAGTATAGCATAGGCCCAGCTTCCTGGTGTAAGTTGATAGCTAGGATCATTTAGAGTGATAAGACGTGAAGTCAGAAAAGTGACCATGGATTGTGACAATATTTCATTTTAAAGCTAGTTTAGTAGAAAACTAACAGTATGCTGTTTTCATGAGCAAAAATGATAAAATATGGACACTTTCATGAGTTAACAAAAAAATGTCAGGCTTTTGTCTGGATACATACCACAGTCTAATTGGCAAGTAAATGTTCATTTGATCCTTTATTATAATAGACTAGGACTTAAAGGCCAAGTTCACTGATTTCTTGTCCAACGTTAATGTATAAGAATGTTAATGAATAATGGAACCTGCCTCCCTTCCCCATTTTCATCTTTGTTTTTGACCTTTCACTTGCACTTTGGCATCTCTCTTTCTGTCTGGCTGTTTTCTTTTGATGCCTTTCTTTTCGTTCTTGCTCTTGCCCAGTCTAATTAATTAAAATTGAAGATTGACATCTTGATTACATCATTAACTTATACATGAGCTTGGGCCAGACAGGGCCTATCTGCTATAGATTCTCAATCTATAAAATTGGATAATCATACCTACTTCATCAGGTTATTATAAACATTAAATGAGACACTGTAGTACATAAAACATTAAGTGCTATGTTTGATGTACACTAAATACTTATTCACTTTTAGTGTCCTTCTTTTCCTCCCACTCTTCCTACAAATACACCCCTGAGGTGTTCTTATATTTCCCCATCTTTCTTTCTCATCAATATTGGATTCTTTAGCATTGCTTGTTTGTTTCAGGAACTGGAGCTCTGAGCACATACCTGACAACTTGGATTTTATCACACACCTTTTAATCACTTTATCCTTTTTCCTGGACTTTACTTCATTTGGAAGTCACAGTGTTTTCTTGTTATAAAATATAAATATTTCTACAGAATTGTATAATCATAAACCTGCATGCATATCATATATAATCCAGAGCCCTCATTATAGGGTATGAGGCTCTTAAAATGGATCTTCCCATCACATTCAAGCATTTACTCTGTCACTGATATAATCTGTAGTAGTATCATACATGTGTGATGTGTTTGATCCAGGAACATATTACTGTAGTTGGTGCCTGTGAACCATGGTACATCCTCATCTGTTTTTCTACCTAGTATATTCTGGTTTGTGAAACCTCCTGTACCAAGTCTTATATCATTCACTAACTCTGTTTTTTATAACTTGATTCTTCTTTCACTTTTACATTTATTAGTTATCATATAAATTATTATGGCAATGTCTACTACACTATTAATATAAATTTATTAAAAAAAGTTTGTGACCCTTTAGGAACAGTGATTTTTCAACCTTCATAATGCTATGACCCTTTAATACAGTTCCACATGTTATTTTATTGCAACTTCATAACAATAATGTTGCTGCTATTGTGAATAGTAATATAAATACCTAATATTCAGGATATATGATATAAGATCCCCCAAGGGGTTTTGACCTACAGGTTGAGAATTGCTACTCTAGGAGCATCCTTCTCTGTTTAGTCTTCTTTATTGTTTCTGTGCCCTGAAACTTTGCTGCAACTCAAGATATAAACATATTATATTTCGAAGACCAGTTTTATACCATTCTAGAGATTTGTGGTTAGGATTTGTTTTCACATAGCTCTTATAATATATGGCAACTTTGATGAATGTGCTCAATTTCAGAAATCTCAGTTGTTATTGTAAATAGGCAAGGTATTCTAAATTTCATAGAAAAGACAAGGACCCCTCTCATTCTTATGGGTGAATTTTAAGAGTTAATATGTCTTGGGTAGTGCTCAATTATTACGATGGGTTATTATACTAATTACTTTTGTATCTGAAGTTGTCAGATAATAGGAAAAGAGCAATAATTTTTTCCTACCATTCTGATTGGATGGTAGATATGGAGCAGAGCAGAAACATAATATTCTCTAATTTTTCGTATTTATTGGATACCCACCCTTCTCTGAAGCTTTACTCTTTCTGCTTTTCATCTGGCTCTCTGCTTTTCATCTGGCTCTTATCAGGCTGACTTTTCAGCAGATGCCAATGAAAATGAAATATAGTCTCTACTCTCTTAGAAAAAGAGAACTACAAACCTTATTTTAACTAATTTCAAAATTCAAATGTTCAAAGGTTCCTAGTTTCCTAGAAATGATTCCAGTCTGGATGGGGAATTGTTGGCTGTTAATGGCAATGGCAGGTGACAAACTGGAATTTATTTCTGTAGTACAGGAAGAAAAGGGTGGTGACAGGGAAGAAAGTGCTTGGTAGAAATTATCCCATTTTTGGAACTAGAATACTGAGACAGGCAGCCACAGGTGGTGTGAGACCAAAATGACGAAATGGAAATATTTGTTTTATTCAGTAGGGGACAATAAATGGTAACAGATAAGAAATAAGGAAGTAGACATGTGGAGCTGAAAATCTCCTGAGTTCTAAGTTGTCATTACATTAAATTTTCTTGATTTATTTTAGTTAGACCATCTCTAAGAATATTGACACAGACAAGAATCAAGGCATCCTTGAGAATGTATTCATCCCTACAGCAAGGTCAGTGCAGCTGACTGATGGAAACACTCCTAATTTCTAGCAAGAGCATAGCTCATCTGAGTCATTTCTCAAAACAAGCCAGGCAAATGTGTGCTGACATGAGCAACATGTGGGGACCATAAGACCTAGGATAGAGGGTTGGCTGTACCAATAAGCAGCTGTATAGCCTTAGGCAAATCACTTCCTCTCTCTTTATTCTCACCCCTGAAATGAAGACCATTATGTTCTGCCTTAATTGCTTCAAGATTGGTTGTGAAAATCAAATGAGTTGGCACAGAAAAGTGATTACTAGGGCCTCTGTCAGGTTACTGGGCTCACCTCCCAGAAATTTAAGCCCTATTGCCACTATAGAGTAAGAATGTTGTTTCTCCCGAAGGATACCAGAGGACAGTTTCAAGCAAATCCAGCAGCCCTGCCCTCAATAATTTCATCTGCTTAGGACTTCTGCAGGTCTGGGACTTGTTTGAAAATCTAGCAAGCAACATTTTCTTTTCTTTTTTTAATTTAAATTAGAAACAAGATTGTTTCACATGTCAATCCCAGTTCCCTCTCCCTCCCCTTCTCTCCTGCCCCCCAGCAACCCCCTTATCCCATCCCTATTCTGTTCCCCAGGGAGAGTGATGTGTCATGGGGGATCTTCAAAGTCTGTCATATCATTTGCAGCAGGGTTCTCAAAGTCCATTCGTATACTAGGGATAAATACTGATCCACTACCAGAGGCCCCATAGATTGCACAGTTCTCCTGACACCCTTTTTTGGAGGGTTTGGGTCAGTCCTATGCTGGTTTCCCAGCTATCAGACTGGAGTCTGTGAGCTCCCCCTTGTTCAGGTCAGCTGATTCTGTGGGTTTCTCCAACCTGGTCTTGACCCCTTTGCTCAACACTCCTCCCTCTCTGCAACTGAACTCCAGGGGTTCAGTTTAGTGTTTACCTGTGGGTGTCTGCTGCTTCCATTAGCTACTAGATGAAGACTGTAGGATGGGATATAAGGTAGCCATCAATCTTATTATCAGGGAAGGGCATTTAAGGTAGCCTCTCCTCTGTTGCAAGCAACATTTTCAATGCTGATTATATGAATATGTTTAAATGTTAGAAATTATAAGCCCACACATTTCCTATGGTATTGATTATAAAACCATTATACTGCTCTAAAGAAAGATGCTTTTATGTGTGCATTTTGTATGGTTTCAGGGGGATATAAAATATAAATAAACCAACTTGGTAAACTTAAAGCCATGTTAGTCTCAGGATCCATGGCCATGATGAGTAAAAACACAAATTGTGCTGTCTGAATTAAGAAAGGGTATCAGGATATATGCATTTTGTGCAACAAAGAATGGGCTGGTTATCTTTTGTTCATAAAAAGGACACACACTATAAACTCTGAACCATTGGCTATCTTCTTTTAGGGTTTTTTTCTCCTCCTACTAGTCAGGGTGTGTCTGTATTGATTCAGCCTCATTCTTTTTGTTGTGCTAAACTGATGACACATTGAACAGAAGCTAAGATTCAGTCTGTGGCTTGGAAAGAGCTACAATTTTAGCTATAGGAACAGTTTTTCTCCATATTTGTTAGCCATCTACCTTAGCTTTCCTTAAAGATATTGTCTTTGAAACCAAATAAAATTACGGTACCAGACCAAGATTAAAAATTAACCACATATATGTTAAGATATACAATAGTCCAATACATGTTGAATGTATGTTTATTGTTATAATGCTTAGTACATCCATTATATCAAGGAATTCCTGGCTACAGGAAGACCAAACATTAATAAATAGTAAAATACATGTCATCTTTTAAGTTACTTTGCTACAAGACTTTAATATTTCCTTTGCTTCCTATTAGAAATATGGAATGGTTTTTTTTTTTTCCCCCCTGTGGGCAGCTGGCCTAAACAGTACACATGAATCTCTCCCAAATTTGAGTGCATAGAATCAAATACCTAATCATATATGGCTAGGCACATGTAATTATTAGAATGGCATTGATTTCTGTCCAAGAAATAATTGAAAGAAATAGATTTTTGTTAAAAATATTATAGTTTCTGACACTCTCATTTTCTTAAAATTAAGCATGTAAGGTTTTTGGGTTTGGGGGTAATTTCTACCAAGCACATTCTTCCCTGTCTCCACCCTTTTCTTCCTATACTACAAAAATAAATTCCAGGTTGTCACCTGCCTTTGCCATTAACAGCCAACAATTCCCCATCCAGACTGGAATCATGTCTAAGACACTGGGAAACTGAACATTTAAATTTTGAAATTTGTTAAACTAAAGGTTTGTAGTTCTCTTTTTCTAAGAGAGTAGAGACTATATTTCATTTTCATTGGCATGAATATGTGGATCGAATTTTAAAAATATTTTATTTCTAATGAAAATACTATTATGTATTTTCATTCCTTCCTTCTCTCTGCAGTTCCTCCCATGTCCTCTCCACTCCCTCTCAAATTCATGGCCTTATTATTATTATTACATACACATGAGAATAAATATATAAATATAATCTACTGAGTTCATTTAGTGTTATTGAAATTTTTCTGGGCTAGCCGTTTGGTACTGAATAACCAATTATGGGGCATATGCCTGAGGAAGACTGAGTTTCCCTTACTCAGCAGTTATTAATTTCCTGTTGCTCTTTGTCTTGGGGAGGTGGTAGGAACTGGTGATATTTCACCCTCCCATTACAATGTCTACTGTTGTTACCATTATTTTGTTCTGTTTAGGCAGCCAAGCAAATTGTTGCGAGTTCATGGATATAGCTTCCTTGTTGTATCTAGGAGATATTTTGTGGCAGACTTCCTGATCCTCCTGCTCTTACAATATTTCTGCCCTCTCTTCTGCAATGTTTCCTGAACTTTAAGTGCAGGAGCTGTGTTGTGGTTGTATCTGTTGGTTGTGGGTATCCTACAATCCATTGACCTCTTAATTTTGACCAAATGTGGGTTTTTTCGTTTTTGTTTTTTTGTAATGGACTCTGCTACAAAACCAAAGCTTCTTTGCTGAGGATTGAGAGCTACACATTTCTATATGTATAAGAATAAGTATTCAGAATACAATTAATATTATACTAATGTAATAAAATGGAAATGGTAGTTTCTACTCTAAAATCCATCATCTCATTAGCCATGGGTCTTCAGTACAAGTCATGATTTCCTTCATGTTTTTCAGACCTTATGGCCATATACATATCGAATGGTTACTACCAAGATATAGGTGCGATGACCGTACCCTGAGGCATATTTTCTACTTGTTATGGTTTACTTGTACCATGCTACTTGTTATGGTTTATAGGAATCACAACTGGGTAGAACTACTAATAACTTTCATCCGTTGGTATCTTGCATAGCATCTTCTGGTACTTATGTCTTTAAGGAAAAACATACTATCTTCAGCAATAGGGACAGACCTTCAATTTTGGAGAGGTAACCAAGGTCAACAGCAATCTTCTATTATGTTTTGGGAGCCACATGAACTCCCATGCCCAGCAATTGGAAAAGAAGTTTCTCATGCTTGATACCAGAGTCTTTGTTAGATAGGCTATGTGCATTGGGGTGAACATCATTACCTCAAGTAATGTAACTTCACATACACACACATTTGTATTTTTTTGTTGTATTTATGGGATTTATTTTACTTTTTTAAACAATATTATTTAGCATACCAGTCCCAGTTCCTGCTCCCTCCAGTCCTCTGAATCCCCTCCACTATCTTCCCACTCCCTGCCTATACTCTGACATTCTATAGGGAATAGGTTCCCAAAAGCCAGTTAATACACTAGGGATAATTTTAGGTAAATATGAAACAATGTATCATTTTATTTTTCATATATCTTTTTCAAACACTTTTATTTTTATTTATACTTCCTCCTCTTTTCCTCTTCTGTGTTGTCTGCCACTCTGCTTCCCCTATTATAGACTTCCTCTATTTTCCCCTCATATCATCTGGACTTTGATGAAAGAAATTTTTGAGTTATTGTTTCTATTTTATTCTACCTTTAGGTTTGTGACCTTAAGTGTGTAAAGGGGGCTCTAAGGTATTGTTGTAAATATTCAATGAAAATATTATGTATATATGTGTATTTGCATTTATTTATTTTTAGTTTGTATGGGGTGGTGTGTGTGTGTGTGTGTGTGTGTGTGTGTGTGTGTGTGTGTGTGTGTGTGTATAAGTCTTAGGCCATAGCATGTGAAGAATATTGGCAGAAGTCATTTCTCTTCTTCAGCCACATTCACCCACATGCCAGGGAGCTTGATCTCAGTTGCTGGGTTTGCAGCAAGTACCTTTACCTTCTGAGTCATCTTGCTAGCCCAAATATGAAGCTCTTAATCATGTCTTGATGTCAAGTAACAGTAGTAGCAGGCAAGTTTACAGAGTATAGATTTGCCTATGAAGAGCCAGAATCATGGGAAACATGCACAGTCAACATGTATATGAATTGAGATAGGCAAATTCCCATTCAGAATTAGCAATATCCACAGAGGCAATGGTTTTCTTTAAATCTTTAGGCTATTCTTTGGTGTAATAGGCTTTATTTTAGCCTTCAGTGAACTATGTCACTCCCATACAATGCTGTGCAGTGCTTACTGCTTAGCTACAAGTTCTGGAAAATAAACTGACTCGTTCTGCTTGATATTAGGTCACTGCTTGACCTATGGCACTCTATAATAACACACTAGGTAATACCAATCTCAACTTGTAATTTATTTCCACATAAAATTATATGCTACAATCACACCACATGTCCCTTTGTTCTTAAAGTTCTTCCTACAGAATCTCCTCTTCAATAAATCTGTCCTGATTAGTTCCATAGTCAGTCTTTCCACATTTTATTATAATATGCTCTAAGAATATATTTTTTATTTGATACGGGCTTTCAGCATTTCCTTTCTATTTATGTGCATGATCCACAATTAGATGATCAGATTCTCAGGGGGTTGACAAAGATCTCTCTGATTTGTTTTCTCTTAGTCTATTCCCCATAAAGTACTGACAATTCACTTTACACTGTGGTGTTTTTGGTCAAGTTGAATGTTTAATCAGCTGTCTCATTATATCCCTAAACACCTCCATATTCTTCAAAATGGCAGCAAAAACAAGACACTGTACTTTTAGCCATTTTTTAGAGGAGGGGTGACAAATAGGAACTGAATATTCTGTGATGGAAAGTGGCACGTATTTCAGTCAAATAGCTTCATAGAACTCTGAAAGAGATACAGATAATCTCTCTGGGTACCACAGGATCTTGCAGATAAGCAACATTGTATGTAAGCGTGAGGTTCCTAAACCTGAAGGGGTTATAAGAAGTGTTGGGCATTGCTTCCCATAGCAGTAAACAAATGAAGCTCTACTTGAGCCACTTCAAGAAACAGAGCAAAATGACTTGGCATTTGTGTAAATGGAAAGGATTTGAAAACCACAGGGAATTCCAGGAAAGAAAGTAACTGGGCACTCCAGGGTAAAGAATTTGTCCAACACTTAGTTTTGTGGTAAAAGCACTATATTTATCCTCTCTGCTATGCGATATTCTTCACCAAATAGCTTGAAAAGTAGTTATATTAGATTGACTCAGGCCAGCTGAGCACCTGGGAGTTTCTTGGAAGAATGTGAGTGTGTATGAAAAGAAAACTCATGTTTGGAAACGAACTTGCCCTTCTCACTATAGAAACAGCAATCCAGCCCAGACTCACTGAGGAAGCACATATTTTGTATTAGACATTATGAGAAGTGATGATAGTCAACAGGAAAGACTCAAGGTAGCCTTGAACCCTAAAGAACAGATGCTCAAATGACAGACAAGCACAAATTAAGATATGAGATATGTTTCTCCAGTTTCCTGAGGTGAGAAGAGTGTGGTCTGTAGCACTCACCAGTAAAGGTTCCTTCCATAAAAGATATTATTTAATTATAATGCAAATTAAAAATATTGCAAAACGTAACAAAGGAAACTATTCACAAGTATAATAGCAGAGAAAATTACTGGTACTATTATATATATTCCCTTCATTTTTATTTGCATTGTGTAAATGTAGGTAAACAGTGGATGTAGTAAATATATGCCATTGCTACAGTTTTTACATAGCAAATCAGACTTATTAATGTCATTAAAAATGCCACAAATATAATTTTAATGTCTGTATAATACTCAGTTGTTGATATATTTTACTCGGCTACTCACAATTGATAGTCATTTCAAATAGTAACTACTTCTAAAATGTTTAGACTAGGCAAGCAACTGAGTCTTTCTTCTACTAATGTAGTGTTTGAAGATGATAAGGAGGGAGGGGTGAAGAGAGCGAAGAGAAAAAGAATGAAAGGTGAAGCAGAAAAAGGTTGATGAAGAGGGAGAAAGAGAGTGGTGCTGTATTACCTAATCATATTACATTGCATGTTCCTGAACAAATAATGCCTGGAGGACATCCTAAGATCCCCTTTTGTGATTGTCAGTAAGAATCTTCATAATATTTTGACCTTAATGTCACGACCTCTTGGATATCAATAACTGATTTGGGGGACATACTATTTTTCCTTTGATGTGATGTGGATCTTCATGGTATTTAACATTTTACCACTGGTAAAACTGGAAGATTAATGCATCAAAGTTATGCATGAATAAAACCTGGAAATTTTAATGTGATGGTAAGATATCACAGGAACTTAAAAAAAAAGGGAAAGTTCCCTTTCATTGGCTAAGAGAATAGTGAGCTTCAGAATCTGAGAGAACCTTTACTAGCATTATTTCTACCACCATCACTAAGTGTAGGGAGTCTGAAAACCATATTAAGGTTCAATAATGTGCTAGAAATACTTATAGAATTCATTGGAAGTTATTATATTTTATGCTTATGATTTATAACAGGGAATAATACAAATTAAAATCATTCCAAGAAAGAGATGCATGGGAATTCAAGGAAATTTGCAAATAAGGATTTTCTCATTGTCTTTTCATCTTTGATGTGTAACAATGTATACAGTAATGTCATTTCAGACAGTTTTCCTGAGCCTTGGTGTCTAGAGTCTCACTAGGGTTCAGTGGTTTCTTCTCTGTATGTTTTACACTTTTTATTGGTTCTTTTACTGATTGCTATGAAAGAATGTCTGACAATACCAACTAAAGGTGAGAAAAAATTACTAGTCCATCATGGCATCCATCTGAAAAGTATCGGTCAAAGGCAATTGGAATTTTTAGCATGACCTATTCATATCTTGATGGCTCAGAAAGCAGAGATTGGTTCGAAGGGATTATGCCTGCCAGCTAGACCCTTTCTACCAATGGTTCCACAACATGCCAAAGTAGTTTAACTAGCTGGAGCCCAATTTTCAAATGCTTATGAAGGGTATAATTCCACATTTAAGACATACCACCCACAATTAATAGGTTCTCCAGAGGTATTCCTAATACCGTATGTCTGTGCTGTATTTTCTACCATGTTCCAAGGAAGAGTAGACACTAAATGTCCCAAATCCTGTAATATAAATCACAATGTTTGGCTCTCCAGTGGCCAAGATTTCAGGTGAACAAAGGAACTCTTAGCAAGCATTTTAAGGGATTAGAGTTTACTTTACAGAAGTTAAAGTCAAGAATAATTTTTTTTTACAGCTGCTATGTTTGTGTAAAGGACTCACTTTTATTATTTTCTACTGCTATGTGGCATACTATGAAGGAAATCACAGAGAAAGCACCACACCTTGTCTTTTATAAGGGAGGGTATGGTATATTTATATAAATATAGTGTAGTGGTCTGGTGTTCTTAAATGGTGCATGGTATCATAGTCTTCCAGATTACTAATGCTCCCTGCCATGTTGGTACCAGTGTAAGGGGTAAGATGGAATTTGTTTTGAAGGTATACGTAATAGAGTTTGCTGAAGTTTTAGAAAAGAGTAAGAAAAAGAGAACAATAAAGGCTTTTGGACCATGTAACAGAAGGATTTAGAGTTGTCAAAGTCAAACAAATATTGCTAAAGCACAAGGGTTTTGGAACATGTCTCCCTAATTCCCAGTTTGGGGCCTTCTTGCTCATATGTTTGTGCCTTCCTGACTATGCTGATTTGATTCTTTCGGACAATGGGAGCTGGCCTAAAACATGTGCAGTAGCTGCAGTGTGCAAATGATGAATGATAAGTCTCAACTATGATTTTTAATAAGCATCTTTATTTCCTGGTTTATCTTTCAGAGCACAAGGAAGGCAAGATTTCTTTAATATTTATCTCAAGCTCCTTAAAATGTCTCTCCTTCACCACCTTTGATAAGGAGAAGAAAACAAACATGATGACTCTGCTTGGATCTCATAAGATAATAAATTATAAGGTGAACATAATTGTTTTTAACCTTTATGCTAGGTACAATAAATGTCAAAGGGAAAGATAACCCTGTACTCTACTGAAATGGCTTAAATAATAAGCTTCAGTTTGTGCTAATGGGAACCCTACCAATAGACAGACTCATATAACAAATGAGAAATCTCTAATGAGAGTTGCATTATTTCCATTGGCTTTTATGCTATCCTTAATTGATTGTCATCATGCACGGCTAATTAGGAGCATGATAATTTGGTTGAGATGTTTTCACAAAGTGCAATGGTGTCTGCTTTGAAACAATGACTTCTGAAGCCCATGTCAAGGTGGCTAGCAACCTACTCTATAGCTGAGAAGTGGCCCATTTGAAAGCACTATCTTGCATTGGCCACTCTAGCCCGGGGGTTGATTGTCTCAGGCATTTTATGGTGAGATGGAGGTCATTCCTCAGTGGTGACAAAAACACAATAAAGGCATGACCTTCTTGGCCTGATCACTTCTGCCTCTCATCTTGTGCCTCAGGCCTCTCTTCCATCTTCTTCTCTGCCTGTGTCATTTACTTCCATCCATAATCATTCATGTGCCACTTTTCAGTGACTGGGGTTAGTGTACAAAATGGGGAATGGACTTGCCTTGTATTTCAATCATAACAAACTGGGTATAGGCCCTGGAATAAGTAACTTCTGCCTCTTCTTAATCTATTTTCTTCACTAGAATATGAAGGTTTAGTAGATACAAATTGACTACACATCTTAATTGTTGATTTTGGCATTATGAAAATTTTTCAGTGTGACTGGGGAAGATTCTTTAAGTTTCCCGTGGTCTCTTGTGTGAGTTTAGAATAGGAAAACATGACAGGCTAAGCTGAAGTTCCACCTTCTATGAGAATCTAAGTTAAGGTGAACAAAACTTAAAGGACTCAACTATAGGCCTAAAATCAGGATGGCTTTTGTATAGTTGAATTTATTGAGTCCTTGGTCAGCAAATATAGGATCCATTCCCTTGCTACTTATTACACTTGTGAACAGTATGCTATGGAATTTACCAGAAACCTTATATAGCTGCCCTGACCATATTTTACATGTCTAATGAACGATAAAATTAGTTACTTTGGAAGCATTTGTTGTGGTAATGCAAAGTAGAATCACAAAAATAAATCATTTTACAACAATCAAATGAAAGAAAATACAAATTTGTTCACACTGGAAGAATTCCCAGTATGTTAAGAATTCTATTGAGAGTGTGAATTGGTACAGCTTCCATACACAATAAGACAAAACGTTTTCACATACATGAATATTCACAGAAGCCTTTTTCATAAGAAGACAGCCAGAAATAATGAGGATATAAGTAATAAGTATCATGTATATGTATGTTTGGAATTTCACATAATATATTAAAATAAGTATATTACAGACCACACATTTAACAATAGGTAAATAAAGATTATAGTCTTTACCTCAAAATACCATAATATAGGTAAATACAAGTAACATGAACTTGATTTATAATACTTAAAATCATAATGAAAAGAACACACACATATATAATACACACGCTGCATTGTTTAGGGATTAGATTTGGGTAGTAAGATTACTTTTTAAAGGCTAGTTAGTGATTAACAAACTACTTTGAATAATCAATATTTGGTTGTGAATGAACAAAAACAGAGATTTGAATGAAGATGTACTAAAGGTGTCTTAAAAATATAGCCAATGTGCTTGTCAGTTACGGAAAAATTTTCTTTGGGGGTCTTTTACAGATCAATTGAGCCTGGCACTTGCTAAATAGACTAAGTTCACTCAAATTTTCATGGAGCCTCCTGCCACAGCCCTATGAATGCTGAAATTACAGGCCTGAAACACAATTCACATCTAGTTGTGGAAATTTGGAATCTCTAAATGCATATCAGAAAACACTCAAATACAACAGAAGAATGCAAGTTTAAAATTTACCCACAACTGAACAATGTACAAAGATGAGAGATTTTGGAGCACAGAGCTCTAAATGATGTGTCTTTATGAAACCTCAAGTCTCTTAGATTTTTGTGGAAGAGGAGATGAATAGATTAAGAGCCAAAGATGGTAATGACTTCAAGGAAATGGCTTCTTCTACATACAACAGACATGTTCATACAAACCAAAGTTTTGTGGCAGCATGCCTAAGACTTGTACAGACTCAATCCAGACAAAATTTCATCATGGAGGAAATGAACACAAAGTCCCACCCCTAGCCAAGAGGCTAGTATCAATTGATAACCTGTTGGGAGAGTGAAACTCATTTTTCCCAGTGGAATGACAGAGTATATTAGCAATACTCTAGAGCATGCTGTATGCTCATGTGTTGTTGGCCAGTACAACACAGACTCCATGCTTGTGTTTGTTTGTTTTTTTATGTGATGTTTATTTGGTTTGTTATTTTTTTTTTGATTAGAGAAGTTGGGTCATTGGGTGAATAGTGAAGTTGAGAGAATCTTAGAGAAGATAGGGAAGTGGAAATAATGGGGTAAAATATTCTAATGAAATCAAAATTAAAACTTTCCCCTTTCTAGTTGAAAAGTAAAGAACACTGCCAATAATTTGAGACCTCAATAATTCCAGTAGAACAGCGGATCTCAAAGTTTTCTTTGGATCACTATCATGGGCATGACATATAAACTTGTTAAAATTCACAATTGAAATGACCTAGCCCTACCCTAGACCCACTGATTTAGAAACTATAGGTAGGGTTGTGTCATCTGTATTTAATGAACTTTTTGAGTGGTTATCAGTCTTGGGTGAATAAAAATAGAACCACAACAGGAACTTTAAGCCATGTAAGAGCCCAAAGCCGTGCCTCCAGAGTCTTAAAAAAGCTCTTTCAGTAATTATAATCACTATTATAGTCTTTCTACTCTTTAACCATTTTGTACAAACACACACACAATCAAATTGTGGAAGATACAGATTTTTTTCTCATGTAAAGTCTTCACAAATAATGTATAAACAACTAACAAATTGATTTACATTTTACAACCGTGTTTGTTTTTTTAATTTGGGTAATTTTGCCTCACAGGAGAATTTAACTATATATGAAGGGTTTGATATTGTTGTTGTAATAATTGAAGATTAACTACTAATGTTTATTGGTATTATGAACTACCCTATGATGTATAAGGAAACAGGTACAATGTAGCCCACATAGCAATTATTTGGCATCAACTGTAATCAGTGTTGAAATGGAGAAAGTTGCCTTTTGGAAGATACTAAAATTCCACTCTAAGGTAGTATTAGCTTTTAGCCAATATATTAAACGTATTTTGTTCCACTTAATATCCACACACCGTGAAGGGCTTGAAAACTTGTAAGTTATATGGGTCTGCTATGTTTCACAACATACTTTGATCTAATAATAACCAACATATTTCTGTACATTTAAAGGTGGAAAAATACAAACTTAAAATGAATCATCCTCAGTCTATACAATGTAGTGGGTTTCTTTTTTCTCTAGTTTCTGTCTCTTCATTTCATACTGGAAATGAAGGCTAGGTGAGATTCTTTCTGTCAATAACAAATGGAATTAACTGTAGGGTCTCGGGTGTATTCCAGAGTGAATGATTAAAAATCATTGGCAAATAGTAAGCTGTCGCTGTGACCTTTCTGTGCTTGGTATTTTGACTGACGGTCCCCTCTTTACAGTTTAGTGAAGTTGTAAACAGAGAGGCAAGTAACCCACTGATGGGCCAGGCAGTCAAATACAGAATATGAAAAGGTCAATGCTGAACTCTGCTTGCTGATGTGACTCTGGCTGGCTTAGTCTGGGTGGGCATATGACATAGTGGCTTTGAGCTATTGACTTAAAGTGAAAAAGACAAATGGCCCTGTGGCAAGTGGGGGAGGAAAATCTGTAGTTTGAGTCCTATTGGAAGATTGGAACCCAACTTTGGCTAAAAGTTAGGTCTGGATAATGACATGCATACTTCAAACAGATAATCTTCTAGAGCTGGTGGCTTTGAAGGCTTTGTTGAGTATATTGTCTGTCACTCTGCTTCTGTACCTTCTTCCAATAAGATTTTAATGCTTTTCAGATTTTTAAATATCTTCCCCTTCTCTTTACACACACACACAGACACACACACACACACACACACACACACACACACACACACACACACACACTTGTGCAGACCCCTCTATCTCTCTTATCTAATCCTGTTTAATTTGGGTAAACTGTTCATTTTGGACTTACCTCTACTTTCTCCTCTATGTGTGTCTCAGTTTTCATCTTTTCACCTATGTGTCTATTATTTATTATCATCTTTCTACATCCATTGAAACTTCCTTATTCTGTAATATAGTTTCATTTCAGGCACTGCGAGTGTAGCCAAGGAGTAGTACTTTGTTTCTGCTGCTTGATAGCCATCTGTAAAATCCAGTACCCAGAGAAATGTAACTGTAATGTTAAACTATAAGTTAGGAGGCCTGTACACATGGAATAGTTGCACTTGCCCCTAATAAATACTTTCAACTATGTGTCATCCAGTGCAGTTCTCCTATGACAACTTGGAAATATCCTATATCAGAGTTGGAGAGATAGCTCAACATTTAACAGTGCTTGCTGTTCTCCTAGAGGACCACAGTTCTTATCTCTGCAAACATGTAGGGAAGCTCATAAATGTCTATATTTCCAACTGCAGGTGAATCCAAAACCCTCTTCTAGCCTTCATAGACACTTTTATTCATGTGCACATACCAATACACATCCATATACAGACAAATGCACAATTAAAACTTTATACATGCTATAATAAAAAGCTTCTGAATTAATGACTGTGCTCGTTGTTTTTTTTTGTCCTTGTTTTATTTTTGGTGTTTTTGTCATCATGACAGTAAGCTAGACATATCTGGAAAAAGATACTCTTATCTGAGAAAACACTTCTGTGCTGGCTACTCTTACGTCAACTTGACACATAAGCTAGAATTATCTGAAAGAAAGAAACCTTAATTGTGAAAATGCCTCTATAAGATCAGACTGTAAGGAGTTTTCTTAATTAGTTATTGATGGGGGAGAGCACCTTGCACCTGGTTCTGTCACTGAGCTGCCTACAAGAAAGCATAAGGAGCAAGACAGTAAGCAGCACCACTCTGTGGCCTCTGCATCTGCTCCTGTCTCCAGGTTCCTGCCCTGTTTGAATTCCTATCTTGATTTACTTTCAAACTTGTTTTTATTTTCTTTTCTTTTTTTCTTTTTGGCCATGGTATTTCATTGCAGCACTAGAAACGCTAACAAAAACAACATCTATACAAAGGGCTTGTAAGCAAATCTTTAGGGCATCAACTGACATGGGAAGTTTTAGCTCACTGGGTAATAGTACATCCCTAGGAAAGAAGTTCTAGATGGGTATCAAGGTTGTAAGTAGCCCTATTCCATGGCCTTTGCTTCAGTTTCTGCCTTGAGATCCTGTCCGAACTTCTATCTGTGATAGATTGTGATGTAGAACAATACACAGAAATAAACCCTTTCCTTCCTAAGTTGCTTTTGGTTGTGTTGTTTTATCACAGCAATAGAAATATAATTAATACACCACCCATCACTGAGAAAGAATCAAAAATGAAACTCAAACAGCTAGTCACATCACATCCATAACTAGGATGAAGGAGACATAAATCTACCTGTGCTGCCTACTTGCTCATATTTATACTCAGCAGTCATTTTATACAGAGCAAGATCCATCCCAGGAAATGTTGATGCCAACATTCAGGATAAGTTTCCCACCACAACAGTCAGGGCAGTCCTCCATAGAAATGCCCACAGAGCAACCTGATCTACCATAATTACTCAACTGAGGCTCTCATCTAATTCTAAGTTATGGCAATTTACCACAAAAACAAACCACCAAAAATGTTTAACCCCTCCAAAGCTCAGTTCTCTTAGTTTGAAACATTGTGGTTCTAATATGCTTCTCACACTATTCCCCAAATGCTTTGTACTCTTTCCTGCCATTAGATAAGACCGTCTGTCAAAGAGCAAAGGATCACCAGCCAGAGAAACTAGGATACAAGGAGGAACCTAAGAGATTCATACAAGGTCACTCACAGAAGGGGAAAGGAACAAGAGCTCCTGAGCTTATTGTGAGGGGGGGCAGTGAGTGGAGAGGGAGTTAGGAGAAAGAGAAGGTGAGGAGAGGAGAACATGAGGGACTAGGAAGATTGAGTCCTGGGATGAATAGACGAGAGCAGAGAGAGAGGAAGAGAGGGAGAGAGATAGGGGAGGAGGGACGGAGGGAGGGAGAGAGAGAGAGGAGAGAGAGGGAGGAAGGGAAAGAGAGACAGAGACAGAGAGAGAGAGAGACAGAGAGAGAGAGAGAGAGAGAGAGAGAGAGAGAGAGAGAGAGAGAGAGAGAAAGCATAATAGAGGGAGCCATTATAGGTTTGAAGACAAAACTGGCTCTAGAGAAATGTCTAGAGACATACAAGGATGACCCCAAATAACAATCTGAGCAACAGTGGAGAGGCTATCTTAAATGCCCTTCCCTGATAATGAGATTGATGACTAACTTATCCACCATCATAGAGCCCTCATCCAGGAGCTGATGGAAACAGAAGCAGACAACCACAGCTAAACACTGAGCCAAACTGGAATCTGGATGCAGAGAGCGAGGACTAGACCAGGCTATAGAATCCCACAGAGACAGCTGACCTGAACAAGGGGGAGCTCATGGACCCCCAGACTGATAGCTGGGAAGCCAGCATTGGATCGAGTCAGACCCCATGAACGTGGGTCTCAGTTAGAAGGCCTGGGCAATCTAAGGGTCCTCTGACAGTGGAACCAGGATGTTTCCCTGATGCATGAAAGGACTTTGGGAGCACATTCCCCATGGAGGGATACTCCCTTAACCTAGAGCAGGAGGGAGGGGCTAGACCCTACTCCAAATGACTTGGCAGATTTTGATGATCCCTTCTGGAAGGTATCACCCTCCCTGTGGAGTCGGGGTGGAATGGGATTGGAGGAGGGTCTGGAGTCATGGGAGGGAGAGAGGGAAATGGGATCGATATGTAAAATAAGGAAAATTATATATATATATATATATATATATATATATATATATATACACATACACACACACACACACACACACAGCAGAAAAAAAAACAAACATGCCGTTTCACATCTACATCTACTTTTATACTTCTATACCTATTTTTCCCAAGAAGTTTCCCATGATCATTTCTTCCGCTCAAATATATTCTTCATCAGAATATTTAGAAGATGTACCACAATTTGCATAGGAAAAATCTTATAGAAATTATCTGTGACAATTTCATGTAATTATTTCATTTGTATGCTGCATGATTATTTTGTGACTTTATTAGAATATGATTATACAGTATATGTAGATTTAAATTTAGGATAATTCTAGGATTTATGTATAATCCACAGTACTGCTGTGAACATGTATTTTATGTATTTTGGCAAACATGCACATTTCTATTAGAGATACACCTCTGAGTAGAATTTCTGGACATTGGATTATATACATGTTCATATCAGTAGTTACTCTCAAAATTGTCTATAATGGTTATGAATGAATTTTCTCATATCAGCCATATGCACATTGTATTTCACGTCACTATCATCAGTTACTATCACTAGGATTTTCCTTTTAGCCATTGTCTTAATTAGGTTTCTATTGTAGTGACTAATGACCATAACCAAACCCAGCTTGGGATGAAAAGTATTTATCTTACTGTAACCCTAACCCTTTGCTGAAAGAAGTCAGGGCAGTAACTCAAGACAGAAACCAAAGCAGATGCTGTGGAGCTCCTTACTGGCTTGTTCTTCATGGCTTGCTCAGTCTGCTTTGTTAAACAACTCAGAGACACTTTCCTGGGGGAGGGACTACTTCCTGTGGCCTGGGCCCTCCCACATCAATCAATTAACAAAATACCCAATAGGTTTGTCCACAGACTAATCTTCTAGAGACATTTTTTCAATTGATGGTCCTTCCTCTCAGATATGTCTAGGTCTGCGTAAAGTTGACAAAACAAACAACCAACCCAGATGGTAACCTAGAACTATAATTTGGAATTTGGAATTGTAAGCCAGTAATATAAACTTCCCTTGCATTGTTTTATCATAGAAACAATGAAACAAGTATAACTTTTTTCTCAAAGTCATAGGTGGAATGACTGAAGTTACTGTAATATACATCTACTTTTTCCTATTCCAAAGTTGGTAGGTGTTTAAGTTAGAAGAGTTCTTTGAGATTTGATAACAGAGGTAAAACACAAAGATCATGGCAATAAAATACATATAAGATGACAGTTTATGAAGGAACACTTTCTTGTTAAACAGAAATGATCACTTCTAGAAATTTTGAACTGGGCCTTAAAGTAGAAGCAATCAGCAGGCTGACAAACAGAAATAAAGACCCAGACACGGAAGGGCATACTTTCGTCTTTAGTAGAATCTTGGTGTATTGCCAACTCTTTCCAAGACATGCATGAAACACAGAACTTCTCCCTGTGGGTACCTGCACAAAAATAAATAGCCTTAGCAGGTTACCATCCCCACAAATTGGGAAATTCAGTAATCAACCATTCTCTTGGCTTGACTTTTTCTCAGACAGGCTTATTGACAGTCATCTTAACTCTCACAAATAGAATTGTTGGCAACATTCCAACTTCAACATACATTTAACAGCGCTGTTGTCAAAGGCAGCATGCTGTTTTGTTGCCCTTTGTATATATGCAAACATGCTGTCTCATTCTTTTGAATTCCCAATTGAAGTTCAGTGGGCCTTTTGACTCCTGAATTCTGCTTTGTGCCCAGCAGGCTTTGTGGAATGCTTTTTCACTGAGCTGTGTCACACAATTAGTACAAAAATGGGGAACTTGTCTCTGTATTATTTCTCTATTATCTTGAGTCTAGCTAATTTTTCCCCATTGAACATTTGGAGCAATTGGGAAATTGTGAGGATTCATTTCAGAATTCCTAATCTTGTGTAGTGTGCTTTTTATTACACTGAAGAACTTTCACCTACATGTCACTTGGTTGCTTTTCTCTTCTGTGTATTCTACTAAAGCTGGAAGAGATGGTCTTGGTAGGTAGTGTTCCTTTTGTTGTTTTCTGGGTTTTAATTGCACCTCATATTGAGAAAGGTAATCCAGATACCTCCTACTTTAATAGTTCTCTTTATGTGGATAGGATCAAAATATGTCTGATACTCTTCTTTAATAAGTATTATCATTCAGTGATACTTCAGTGGTGTGATTTCTTTTCCTTATGGAGAATAAAAATGCAAAGCTTCTTGGATTATGAGTCATTACAGTCAGCTGGGCTGGTCTTTCCTCCTGCCCCCACTTAATTGCATGTTTATTGAAGTAATCAACTCCATGTGGTTTCCATTCTCTAGTCAGAGATGTTAATATATTAGTAAATGACTGCTAAACTGTCAAACTGCTCATTCTTTTGCTCCTAAATGTAGGATTTACACTATTTAAAAACAAAACAAAAACAAAAAAATTGAAAACATCTAACCCTCCTAATGTTTTAACAACTTTCCATTTCTGACTGGATAGCTGTATATACATACTCTAAAGGAAGTGCAATGGATTGCTATAAAATCTTTTATTAAATGCAAAATGCAAGCATTTTTTTCTTTTCATATGGTACTTTATGTCCTATCAACTGGATTCATTTTAATTACATATAGCATCTTTTAAAGTTATAAGCAATACAAAGCCATATTATTTCATTTTGATTATTGGGTGTCTAGTTTGCTTTCACCCACTGTGATAAAATATTCTGACTACAAATAACTTAAGGGATGAAAGAGTTTGTTTGGCTTTTATTTTAATGTCAAAACCCATCACTGAGAGAAGTCAGGACAGGAACTTATAAGTAGAAAGTGATGCAGAGACCATAGAGAAATGCTACTGGTGTGCTCCACTGCTCACATTCAGCTACCTTTCTTACATCTCTACAGACCAGCTGACCAGGGGTGGCATTGCACATAGTGTGCACATAAATCATCCATTAAGAAAAATGCCCTCAGAGAATTGCCTGCAGGCCAATATTATGGATGCATGTTTTTCAATTTAGGTTGCCTCTTCCCAGATGACCCTAGCTTTTGTCAAGTTAACCAAAACCTATCTAGTCATCAGATTAGCAAATAATGTCCTAAAATTAGTGTTTTACCGACAGTGTCTTTCAGGTTCTTCTACATTTTTCTATTTATTTATAATCTTTTGTTTGTACTGAAGAGTGTTAGTAAAAAACAAACAAATTAGTTTGACTTTTAATTCAAAATCCCTTCTTTAATGTGTGTGTATGTGTGTGTGTGTGTGTGTGTGTGTGTGTGTGCGCGTGCGTGCATAAAAGTTAGAGGAGTCCATTGGATGTCCTCTTGTATCAGTCTATCTTATCTCCACAAGACAGAGTCTTTCACTGAACCAGCACCTTGCCTCTATTTTCCTGGATATGATGCATGGCTAGCAAGACCCAGTAATTTACTTTCTCTTCTCCTCAGCTCTCTAGTGTTGAACCCACCACCACCAACACAATTACCACCACAACCACCACTCCCACCACCACTGTCTAAGTGAGTGCTATGCATTTGAATTCACATACTCATGCGTGTGCAACAAGCAATCTTCCTGACTAAGCCTGGACAGTACCTAATCTCTTAATGAGTCATAAATTATAGAATAAGACCCTGTAAACTGTGGTTTTGAACAGGCTTTCCAAACTGCTTCAGAGCTACTCAGCCTTTTGCATACCATATTCCAATCACATTGGATACTTTTCTGCTTGGCTTCATGCAAATTCTCAGAGACTTCTCTTACCTTAAGTTTTCTATAGTTACTTCCATAAGGAACAACTTTGTTCCTCCTCTAAATATTCCATATGCTTATTGAATCCCCAAGTACTGCATTTCATCTCCTTTATAGCTTAGCATTATCTGTTCTAGAACATAACTTTCATGAGAAGAGGGTATTTTAGTCATCATTTCATCCCCAAAATAAAACAAAATGTCAGACAGGTTATACTCTATTAATAGTTGCTGAATAATTGATTTGTCTTTAGAGACTATCAAGATGTAATTTCAGTTGGAGATCAATAAATTGGATACATTCAGGTATCATGATTGACAAATAAACTACAAAAAGTGAACAGCAGAACTATAACAGAACAGGATTCTGCAAATAACTTTGGGGAATTTTAAACTGAGAAATCATGTGTTCATAAGAGTCCCTCTTTCAAGGAAGAAGTTCTCATCTCCAATTATATGCTACTTTTAAGAAGTGAGTTTTTGACTTATAATACCTGCATATCCCACTACAAAAAAATCAATTAAACCAGTTCTGTGGCTACTCTTTGATGGGAGATGTTATTCTGTATATATGTTTCTCATACTGGTTAATAACGCTCTGTGGCCAATAGGAAACAAGATAGGCGGGGCTAGGAGACCAGGAGGAGGAGAGAGGAAGTAGTTGGAGTCGACATGTAGCCCAGGGAGGAAGGAGGACGCTAGCCGCGGCTCCCCGATAAGACGACCACGTGGAAATACTTAGATAAGTAGAAATGGGTTAATAATTAAGGCAGAGCTAGCCCATAAACAATAATGGTAACTGGCCAACAGGCTTGTATCAAATACAGAGTCTCTGAGTGTTATTTGGGGCTGGCGCGGCTATGGGCCCAGACTGGTGGGCTGGCGGGCTGGTGGAAACATACATGCTACAACTCTTTTCTTTTGAATTGAATCTTTTTGCTTAATTATATAAACACTTCACTTACTAATATAAACACAAGAAGCAGATGTCTATGAGTGTTAATACCAGTTCTGTTACTTAGAAACACTTGCATCTAATTTTTCTTTGCCTTTGTTGGTTTTGCTTTTAGTAAATTATAGAATGCTCATCTAGTATGCTGTCATAATGGCTACATTAAGATATAATTTGCATACCATAAATTTACTCACTTTAAATGAAATAGTTTTTATAATTAATAGATACAAGCTATCACATCATAATTTACTTTAGAAGCATATTTAAAAGGAAACCAACATGAATTAGGAGTTCTCCATTGTGCTATTATACTTTATATCCCCTCAGCCTTTAGCAACCATTTGTATACTTTCCGTATCCATATACTTTCCTACTATGATCATTTCATATAGGTAGAATCATATAGTATATTTTCTTTTATCCTTATCTTCTTTCACTTCGCATAAGGTTTGAGGTACAACATAGTATTATTTCATCCCCTTTGATGACCAAATTATATAGTAGTACTCCTGCATGACTCCTGCTCTGCTTGCTGCCTCCAAGTTTCATTCCTGCTTGAATTCCTGCCCTGATTTTTATGTGCAAGTTGAAATAAACCCTTTCCTCCTCAAGTTGATTTTTGTTCATAGTGTTTATCACAGGAATAAAAACTTTAAGTAAGATAGTGTTCATTGGGGAAATACCCAGGAGTGTTTGGCGTTGTTACATAGTACATCTAGTCCCATTTATTCTAGAGAATCTTCCGTATGGATTTCCATAGAGCTTATGTCCTTGGGTGGTGGCGACCTTCAGAAGTGGGGCATAGTGAGATTTGATTAGGTCTTCAGCATTGCTTAATATTTCCTCAAGAGAAGACAGTTTTGCTCTTTCAGAAAGCCTAATCATTGTCTAAAAACACTGGTTCTGTCTCAGAACTTCTAGTGCTTCTTTGCTTGTACACGCCCCTTTGGCTAATGGAGCTGGTTCCTTTTCTCTGTATCTATCATGTTGTAATACAACCTAGAATAGTTACTATAACAACATACAAATGAACAACATACTAAACATACATCTTTCAGATTTTGACTTTTTGTAGTGAGTTATGATTATTTTTAACATGTTCTAAATATAAACCAATTGCTGTATATGTAATGTGCAAATATTTTTATTCAGTACTATATTTTTTATATATTTTTGATTATCTGACTTGAAACAAAGCATATTTTTAGTGTTTTATGAAGGGTAATTTTACTTTGGTCACTTGTGTGCCAATATATCTAACAGATGTTTGACTAGCTGAATGTGTAAAAAAATGTATTTCCATATCTAACTGTTATATTGTTTTATCTGGTACATTTGGGCCTTTGAAATACTTTGAGGAGATTTTTTTTCCAGTGGCATGAAAGGACCCCGTTTATTCTTTGAAAATGAATATCTAGTTGCACAAACACCATTTGTTATAAAAATTATTCTTTATTTTACTGAATAGTTTCAGCACCCTTTTCAGATCTGACTCTGTGTACCTGTATTGGCACATTTTCAACAGTCAGGAAGTATACAATTCCTCCTACAATGAACCTTTTGGTCAAACTGAGTGACAGCATAGAATCTATTCAGAGCTTTTGTGAATGTGCTCATGGTTTTAGAGATATACATATATACACGAATAAGACCTTGTAGTTTCCTAGAATTATGTAGGAACTTTTCAAAGGCATCTATTTAGTCTCAAAATTTTGTAGCTTTTTCATTCATGTTATTTTAGTAGCCTAATATTTGACCAGCTGTTATATGTTATATCTAGTACCCTCATTATTAAACAATTGCCAATAAATAACTTTCAGCAGCTCCTCCCTAGCAAAGAGCTATGTATGCCAAGTGATTGCAGAATTAGGTCAATTAAAAATAAGACTTGGCAGAAGGATGTTCCAAGAAATCACTGGACAGGTCAGTAATTATATTTCTCTGGGAGTTTTGAAAGTGATTCAGTCCTAGTCTAACACTTCCAGTGCTGCCAGTGTTGCTTTCCATTGTGCTGGTACAGTATTGAGTTTCAGTGTCACTGTGGAGCTTAGCAAAGAAGATAAGAATGTATTGAATTAAAAACACCATAGCATTGAATTTATTACTAATACTCCCATGTTCCCCCCCACACAGAAATTGCGTTGGATTATTGTATTTATTCTCTTCATTCCCAGGCTTCTGTAGAAGTTTACTACTACACTTTTAGTCTGAGCTTCCATTGTTTTACAGTGATTTTTGGAAGTTTCTCATTTTCTATTTCTACTGATGCTATTTATTTTTTATATAATTGTCATTATTTGTCCTATCTAACAATTGTCAATTCTTGGGCCCTGTCTAAGTATTTTGTTTTTTGGATACTATAATTATTCCTGTAGATTTTAAAGTAGTGGATATGGCTAGATATATTAATCCCAGTTATGAGTTTCATGGTGACAAGTATAAGGGATATGATATGATACATAAAACTCACATTATAAAAGAACTAGTCTCATAGACTAAGTCTGACTAAAGTCTCATTCTCAAAGACACAAGTCAAAGATGACAAAGCAAGTGGGTGCAGGGTAATGAGAAAAGAACATTGAAAAAAATTGTAGCTATCCCCTCCAAAGAACTATAATTTTAAAACATACAGTTTCCAAGAGCTGTGAAAGGCAGAGATCAATCAAGTCAGAAGTTAGAACATTACAGGATGAAATAGAAAACATGATCAAAGAGGATGGTAAAATTATTGAAGTATTAAATGAATTTCTTAATGGATTTACATGGAAAGATACTAGGCAAATGCCAGCTGTCATTTGCTATTTACACATCATCTTACTGGACTTCAAAGTCAGCATTGCTGAGGGCTTACACCAGCCTTGGAGATTCAAAATCAACAGTTTCCCCTGCCAGATGGTGTTAATCCTACGTACTCAGCTCAGACCAGCTCTACCTTTCTTAGTAATCAAGGACAATACGGAAGAAAAAGACTCTGTCAGCCTCAGCAGCTGCTAGAACTTCTGGGAATACTCTCTCTCCTTTGTCTTGAAGGAGGCTTCTAGAAAAGAGCTACCCATTTGGGTGCTGTTTTAAAGCCATGAAATTTCATCACTTTTCAATCAATATAGGGTTTTCTGTATGACAGAAAACCATGTCTATTTGTAAAGCAAGAGTTGCTCATAGGTTTAAAAATCAGTTTCCTAACCCAAGATTTAAAAAAAAAAAAAAAAAATCTGTAACAGCATTGTATCTTTCCCTAGAAGGAGGCAGGCAGGCAGGCAGAGGTTTCTCAAACTTTTCCCATTTCTTTCATTTTCCTTTTGAGTCTCTTGTTATTGTTAAGGAGAACTCATACAGAGAGGTGCATAAAACGTGAATATACAGCTCAATAAATTATCACAAAGCAAACACCCAGGTAACTACCAACCCGGTATGGAATAGAATATTCACAACATGCCAGAGGCCTTCCTTCACTTTCTTTTTTAAAGAATGTATTGAAATTAATTTTATTTCAATGATTTCATGACATTTCTAGTAATAAAACATTTTGGTGAGCTTAGAGGATGTTTTGAAACAAAATTTAGGAAACAGTATGTTATAGAGACCCTAAACTTATAAACTTAAAGCTCATGACAGGGAAAACCTTACATATTAACGACTCTAGAGCTTGTCCCCTTCCCCTACAAAGTAAAGACTGTTTCAAATGTGGAAAGTATAGCAGAAATGTTGTTTGATCAGCATAAAACTGCTGTTTTAATTTTATCAATACTGAATGTTGAATTCAGAGCCCAAATCTGGTTAGAGAAACTCTGAGTTATATCCCCAACCCCATTATCCCCATTCTAAGACATGAACAAACTAGGTCTAAAATCACATACTTGGGTCTCTGCAAATTCCCATCAAGTATCTATACTAATACAGTAACTGTACAAACAATTCACAAATCATATCAATGATTAGTGCTGACATGACATTATGTGTCAAGTACTATTCTAAGCTGTCTGTACCTAGCAATTTGCTTATTTAATCATCATAGGCCTTGGAGGAAAAGGGGGGGGCTAACTGGTACACAAAGTCCCTGATAGGATACAGCAAAGCTGCCATTCACATTCTGACTGGCTGATAGCAGATCTGTTCTTAATGTTTAAGCTCTTCTGCCTCCATGTGAGGAATTTAAAATGGATATTCCCTGTATAAACATTTGGGCTATCTTTGGCCATTATCCATAGCAAGTATGCATGTTAATAGCTTAATTATGAAGAGTAACTCTGTTAGCATAACTGTAACCATTTGTTAACTGCTCTTTAATGTAGAGAAGACTGTATCTGAGGTTCCTGTTGTGACATGAAAGATTCATGAAATTCAAACCTGTTTGACAAACTCAGAAACATTTTCATGCGGGTATAAAATTTTCAATATAGACAGAAGCTCTGTTCTTGAGGCATATCTGATAAAATACAAGTGTATTGATGAGCATCTATTATTCATATTATAGATATCACATACTTAATATAGTATTAATGTAATTTGGTACCACTTTCTTAATTTGTGTTAAGTGATCAGTAATTTTATCACCATAACTTTTGTGCTATAAGCGAAATGTGTCAACACATAGGGAAAAACAAGAGATATCTTAATTTTACTGTGAAGAGAGTATTGATGTCGCACGTTCCATGGAATGATCTTGGGAGCCACCAGCTGCCTAGCAAATACATTTTGAAATATTTTGAAATTGTAGTCATTTACTTTTTATTTTCCAACTTGTAAATAATTGCACCATATGAAGTGAGAAGTCTGTCTCCTATCCCAGATCATGATGTGCAGTTGCTTAACTATCTTGTTTATAAATTTACAAAATTGTGTCTCTAGGTTGTTTGTGTCCACACTCAGATACCATTGATATTTTACAAAAACTACAAGTCATTCCAACAACAACAACAATAATCTGAGATATTACAGTCCTGAAAATAAGAACTTTGTGACTCAAGGTTAAACTCCCCTCTCGAACCATTGCAACACAAAATTCTACCCTTGACCCTGTATTATTGAATCTTCCCAGTGATACTAGTAGCAGTGTCTTTATTGAACTCACTTCTTTACTTGAAGCTTGTCAAACAAATTGAGTGAGTGATTGTTGATGGCTTCTTGAAAGTAAAATGGATACAACAGAGGATAATACAATTGCCTCCTTCACCATATGCAAAAAAAGAAAATGGCTTCAGTTGAACTGCTCTCCCATTCATTTCAAAGTGGGTAGAATCATTTCTACCTGGCAGTCACCGGTCATCCTCTATGGTTTTCAGGATCTGGGGTTGTTCTTCTTTGCAGCTTATACCTATAACAGGAAAACAAAAGAAAGCAAACTCAGTCTTTTCCTCCTGCCTTGGGCAAGTTTCATGGTAGTTTGCTATGGCAGATACATTTGAAGATGATGTTTCTGTTCCATATGCTATGGCTCCTTGGTAACAGATTTCTATTAAGTACAGTAAAGAGATGAGATTTTGTGGGGAGTAAGACCCATAGAATTCTGCCACTATGGAGAATATGCTAGGACATTACACTACTGCAAGTAAAGTGTGTGGAGGTAGAAAGTAAATCATTGTCTGAGAAAGTATAAGAAGGCCTTTGGTTATCTCCTGTGATATCCTGTTATAATACTCATTGGTATTAACTCTTGGAAGAGTTACATTTATTCTGTGAAGTTTCTGATTTTCCCTTAGTCTTTCTTTATAAATGAACCCAATAAATACATGTATACATAACAAGTATTAAAATGTTGGAAATATACAACTTTATGTTAGAAAAGCTGCTGATTCTTTTCAGCTGTATTCAAATTATAGTGCCCAACACTCGCACTTGATTCTTCATGTTTTACTAAGGTGACAAAATTATTCCTTTATAGAAATATTAGTTAAGGGTGTACTAGCTACACACATCTACAGGGTATTCATGAAGTCTCAAATGGGGATGGATGATACAAAAGGAAGGTAGATATGTTTCAAATACTTATAATAAGAGTAAGTGATTACTGGGCAAGACACAATTTTGAACTACGATGAGGCCAAACAAACTCAAAGTTTCAATTATAATGTTGTTGGTGGCGAAGGCCTTGTCTGGGTATATAGTGTTCTCCTAATGAGTCCTCCTCAGACATTCATGTACAGGAACTTGTGGTTTGTGTAGAGCTTCAATTACCAGCCATACATCAGCATGAGGGGGATGCTGTTCAAGAATAACTTTGCTACCAAATGAAGACAGAACCTGTCGATGGAGAGAACATTTCAGATTTCCTTCTTGTTCCCACCAATCCTCTGCACCCAGTACTAATGGATCCCATCTGGGAAGGAATTACTTGCCCATTCTTAGCTAACAGCAGTAAGAACTTACTGCAAAAGAGTTGGTTAACATTTGTTAGTTTTAAGGGTAGAATCCCGAATCTAAGAGCAATAAAGTGAGCATTTAATATCATGCAATTTGCTCACTTAATTGTGATTATTCTAGTTAGGTAATCAGTATCATGGGGTGAGATATATATCAAAGGATAATCTAGGGAGCATTCCCCATATATATGATAAGAGGCAAGGTCAAAAATAAAGAAGAATGTCATATTCAATCCTACTCAGCTTTAATTTGGAAAGGAGGCAGTTAAGTTACAACATGAAGAAAGTGGCAGTTATAAAGCTTGCCTTCTATTGCATGCTTTTGCAGCAGCAATTACCTCAGCTACAAATCTCATTTACAGAACTCTTTGAAAGTGCTATCTGGATGATGGCAGAATACACTGGAAATCAATGGAGGGTGATTTCATTCCCAAATTGAAGTTACCTTTTAATACTCAAAGAACCACACACACACACACACACACACACACACACACACACACACACACAATCACACACACACACACACACACACGCACTCACGCATGCATGCACGCATACACACACACATATGCACATGCATGCATGCACACAAATGTGCATATGTACCCATATACACATGTACACACATTACATCCTTCATACACACATACATTCCTCAGTAGCAATTATGAGGCTCAACATCCACAAATTCAATTATTGCTCAAAATATAAACACTCTTTACCAACTGAAATACAGTAGCAACCTAACTCCCAGAAGGAAAACAGACAGGAACTATTGGAAATGGTCCTAGTCATGGTGCTAATAAGTACTAGCCTGTTACATTGTGTGCAAAACAGGTATTGTATGCAAAACAGGCTTGAGCCTGAATCTCTGCATCTAACATTAGGCAACATTTTCTTTCCTGATTCATATATAGTATCCTAGCAACCACCCTGCATCTTAGTCCTAATGGATCTAAAAATGACACACTAGGAAATTCATCCCTAAGGACCTTGTGCTCCAGGGAGGGGCATTTTCTTCTTGGAAGGCATGTCAAGAATCAGGTAGATATGTGGGGATTAGAGTCACTTTCTTTGCTCTGAGATTTCATTACCCTTTCTGATCCTGTGGAGTGAGAAGACCTGTAATCCAGGTTTAATCTAAATAGATAGCACTGCCAACAGATCCTAATTCCACATGAATATTCAACAGCACATCCTGAAGAACCAGGGAATACTTCTCTCCTGGAGATGACCTTAACTCAAGTAAAAGTGGACACTGATAATGTCCCTCAAGGTCCACCTTATTTACTTTCTATTGATTTAGGTCAGGATGGGTATGGTTAAAATGTTTGTAAAATTGGGATTGAGAAATCTTAAAGCATTCTCATTTTACTCTGAATTAGATTACTTATCAATATACTTATGGTGTGAAATAGAGAGATACAGAGAGGTGAAATTCTTTTCACATAGGAAAGGGGGTGTGGTTAGAAACACGCAGTGAATCTAAGAGCTGGAGGAAATCAAGTTAGGAAGAAATTCCTTTATCTTTTATTCTGGTCAGGTTTCATAAAGTCAGTGATCACATACTATCACTTACTCGTACAGATAGGCTTTCTACAATAATTGAGAATATAACCACAGGATTATGTCCAAAAACCATAGCTCTCATCCCAAAGACAATAAGAGATAGATTACTCTTGAACTATGTATGCATGACCATGGCTTGGGAACATGAATTTAAGTTCCCACAAGTACCATGTTCCAGTGGGGAAAAGGTCTCATGAACGTATTAGTTACAGATCAAAAGAAAGTCACAGATTAAGGCACTTTAAGAAGATATCTTGGAAACATCACATAGGTGGGTTATAGAAACGTGGAGAAATCTCTGCTTTAGGTCTCAGATTCATAAGCAGGAGGTTCATTGTACCTTAGTATAGTGATGTTTTCCAGAAGACTCTCAATAATTACAGAACTTAGGCCTGAGTGACTTAAGATTCCATTCTGTTCTTGAACTGTTCCTCAACTTTGTATTCTCTGTGTCTCAGCTGTACTATGCAGTACATACCACGTCACTTTGAACTCTGATCATTTTCTCTAATCACAATTTTATTTCCTTCTATAACTACATCACCCTTACCTCAAAGAAAATTTCCTTTTTGGTTGCATTGTTACCTTCAAACATTAATTTTCCCCTAGTCATTCTGTTCATTAATTTTCCTATGATTTATCTTCATAATCACTGATCTATGCGGACAACTAATTTGATAATACAATCATAAAACATCCTGGAATTTTCACATCATTTCAATGTTTTTCTCTTTACCAATTTTTCCAACGTTGTTTTCTTCTCAAACACCCACAACTAAACACTGAGCCTAACTGGAATGCAGATGCAGAGAGGGAGGACCAGACCAGTCTGCAGAAACCCACAGAGGCAGCTGACCTGAACAAGGAGGAGCTAATGGACCCCAGACTGATAGCTGGGAATCCAGCATGGGACTGACTCAGAGCCCCTGAACGTGGGTCTCAGTTAGAAGGCCTGGGAAGTCTAAGGGACCTCTGACAGTGGAACCAGGATGTGTTCCTGGTGCACAAAAGGACTTTGGGAGCACATTCCCCATGAAGGGATACTCCCTTAACCTAGAGACAGGAGAGAAGGCCTAGTCTCTACTCTAAATGACTTGACAGATTTAGGTGACCCCACCTGGAAGGCATCACTCTACATGTGTAGTGTGTGTTGGGGGGATGGAAAGGGTAGGTAGTTGGGGAACATGAGAGGATGGGAGAGAGAGAAAGAGGGAGAGAGGGAGAAGGAACCGGAGGGAGAGGGAACTATGATCGATATGTAAAATAAAAATAAAGAAAAGGGAAAGAAAAAAAAAAGTTGTTTGGTTTTGAGATTTTAATTTTTCTCCCATCAGGAAGCCGTGAAATCAAGACGATTTTATTCACAATAGCATTTTCAGTCAGCCCTTTCTAGAAGCCACCTATACCTCTTTTCATTACTTGATAACTCCTTTGGTCATTGATTCATTCTTTTGAATGCAAGTTTATTAGGTAATGTTTGCAGTTCAACTATGACCAAACCGACAAGGATACAATGAACCTTAAAGGTAAAAGGTTTACTCTTTCATAAGGTTTATTGCTAGAGAATGAAAGTAGAAAGTAAGTATGTTCTAAAAAACAATTTCATATTGGGATACTTTCTATGAAAAGAGTAAGTACAAATATCCCAAAGTTTTATTAATTAAAGAATGTTCAAAGGTTGAAATCAAATTGATTGTAGGTAGCTTTTGTTCAAAAAAAAGAAGAAAAATATTAAATGTACGTTCACAGATAGCCATGAAAAATATACTTTCATTCTGTTTTCTTTTTTGAAACATTCATTTATCTTATGTATGTGTGTATGTGTACAAACGTGTATGACCATGCAGCATATCTGGGACCCAGAGGTCAGTGTTAGATATATTCCTCAATCACTTCCCATTGTATTCTTGAGAGAGGGTCCCTCATTCAATATGGATCTCACAGATTTGCTTTGATTGACAAGAGTTTCTTAGGATCCTGTTGGCTCTGTCCCCTTCATCTGTGTGAATAAAGGTAAGCACCACTAAATGATGGCGTTGTAGACCTAGTATGTAATAGGAAAAAGTTGTTAGCTTTATAAGACATATTTATATGGTCATTTTGCTTTATCCAAGTAAAAAAAGTACTTTTTTTCTCTTAGGCCCTCCATCTCTACTTCAATTCTATTTCTGGTAAACATTTTTCTTTAAGAGAAGAAAAGAAGTGAAATTTATAAGCATCTCTTTACTCTTTACCTACCTCTATCCATTTTTATCTGGGCTCGAGTTACCTCAATGTCTTGAGCACAGTTTTTTTTTCCTGCTTCTCATTATATAAACTGCATTTCCCTGCTACAGACAAAAGTTACCTCGAGGTAAGAATTTCACTTGCAACAAGAAGGGTTGTAAGCGAGAGAAAAGTTATAATGAGAGATGTTGTTGACTAGGGTTGGGGTTGAGTGCATCTCTGGAATGCCTTACTATAAACCACATGGGAACCACTTTCCTCCTAAACGTAAGACTGATCTTGGTGGCTACTACAGAGCTATGATTCTGAGAAAGTCTTTTAAACTCTCCTTTCATGGCCAGATATAGAAATTTCAGACTTTTGAAAAAATAGCTTTTCAAAGAAGCCAGCAGACCCCATTATGTTGCTCTGTATTTGCTGAGCACTGGAAATGTTTGGAAGGAAATAGGAAATTGATTCTGATCTGTGCATTTCCTCTGCACTCATACCATCTCTTATTTAGCAAGCAAAAAGCAGTGTGACTGTTAATGTATATTACCTTGCTAATCTCAACATCACAGCTGTGAAGCCACATCAGTAAGCAGATTTCTTATTTTCCAGATCAATCAATCAACACAGATATTTTTAAAGCACGTACTGATTTGAACAGTCATTGGCTAGGATTGGACTTGAAATATAGACATATATGTCATGATTCCTATACTGAGGAAAGGAACTGAATGCATACTAAACAATTCTAGACTGAAGCAGCAATTAATTATATGCTATCCTAAATCATATAGACTCTAATGTTTTATGAGTTCTGAGATTTAAAAAAGCATTAATTTTATATCTCATTGTGCTGTAGACTATAGGGTTCCTGGGCCACTTGAAATTTCACCTATTTTTTTTTTTAAATACCCATAATCTGATGCTGATACAAAGGAAATGGCCACAATCACAGACGTCAGCATTAGGAGTCTAGGACAGGACTCAGATAGTTTCTGCTCTGGCGGCCCAGGGTTGTTTATACTCTAAAACCCTTCCCTATCGGTCATGCTCTACGTGTGTTCCTCTATTGCTGTATTTTATTGGCTATTTAGCTGTGGTGCTTTTAATGTAAGGGGAACATCTGCAGTTTCTTTAGGTATTTAAGCACCTCACCCAGGAATGACTTAGTTATGGATATCCTAAATCTAGGGACCAATCTTGTGTGACACAGGTTTCTGAGATACATATTCAGCTATTCTCAGCATCTATCAGTAATTTCCAGGTCTTGCTGTATGCTCACATAATTAATCAACAGGGGCACAACCGTCAGCAGTATTTATTAAGACTTAAGAGCTGAGTTAGAGAAAACTTGGTCCTTGACTTGTCAGGAAAGCTTAGTCAAATAGGGAAGACATACATGTTTCTCTTGACAGGAGTTTTCTTATAATAGGAATTTCAAAAGGCACTTACCTTGCCCTTGGGAGAGAAGGAAAATCATAAAATATAGGCTGTGATCCTTTGAATGAGAATATCCCCCATAACCTCATATGTTTGAATATGTGGCCCCCAGGTAGTAGAACAGATTGGGAAGGATTAGGAGGTGTGGCTTTGTCAAGGAGGTGAGTACCTGGGGGTGGATTTTGAGGTTTCTAATGCCCATGATATGCCAAGATATGTTTCTCTCTAGCCCGTGGTTGATCTCAGATTATAAACTCTCAGCCACTGCTTCAGTGCCTTTGTTGCCTCTGCTTTGTAATATTCCCTGCCGTGATCATCATCACATATTCAACCCTTTAAAACTGTAATTCAACCCTTTAAAACTGTAATCCACATTTAAATGCTTTATTCTATAAATTGGCTTGTTCATTGTGTCTCTTCGCAGCAGTAGAAAGTGGTGTCAGAAAGGAGGCTATAGCAATGGTAGTCCTAACTATGCTGGCCTTTTAGAGAAATACAGAAGATTTGGAGACATTTGAATAGGAAATTGGTTGAACACTGTAAGTGGGACCTAATCGGCCATCCCAGTAGGGGCTTTGAAAACAATAGTGCTAGAACAAAATGGAGTATGGAGGTCCAGGCCTGGAAGTTTCAGAGGGAAACATATTAGCAATGGAGTTATAGACAATTCTTTTGCTGTTTAGGCCTTTGTCCTAGGAATCTGTCTAAGGCTAAATTGAAGAGTTTCTGACTCATTTTGTTTCAGAAGAGATGTCAAGACTGCCTAAATCTGATTCTATTTCCTGGTTGTCAAGAATTACTCTTCTTTTCCTTTCTTTCTTTCTTCCTTCCTTCCTTCCTTCTTTTCTTTCTTTCTTTCTTCCTTCCTTTCTTTAATTAATGAATTTATTTACTTTACATCCTGGCTACAGTTTCTCCACCCTCTTTTCCTCCAAATCTGTTCTTCCACACCCTCTGTTCCCACCCCCAATTCACTCCTCCTCTTTTTCTGCTCAGGAAATAACAGGTCTCACAAGAATATCAACAAAATGTGACCTATCAAGTTGCAGTAACACTAAGCACATCTCTTTATATTAAGACTAGGCAAATTGACTGAGTATGAGGAGTAGCATCCCAAAAACCAGAAAAAGAGTCAGAGAGAGCCCCTGTTCCCACTGTTAGGAGTTCCACAAGAGGCCCAAGCTACACAATTGTGACACATATGCAGTGTGCCAAACTCTCTGGTTGTGAGTTCATTCTCTATGAGCCCAGGTTAGTTGATTCTGTGAATTTTCTTGTGGTATCCTTGACCTTTCTGGCTCCTATAGTCCTTTCTTCCTCTGTTTTACAGGATTCCATGAACTCTACCTAATGTTAAGTTGAAGGTCTGCATCTGTTTCCATCAGTTGCTGGATGACACCTTTCTGATGCCAATTTGGCTAGGTACCAATCTGGTCACAGACTATGTATCAGCTAATACAGGAGGCTTAGCTGGGTTCTTCTTGTAGATTACTGGGAGACTCCCTTGCTCTTAATCCTTGAGCCATCTCTTCAGCACCCAGTTCAAATATTTTTAAGCTTCTTTAAAAGTTGAAGTTACTGTTGATACTAAGTTTGAGAAGCATAGCATATTTTAGAAAGGATTGAATTTGTTTTTAATGAAGCTCTTTTAGATCTTTAGTTGTTCCTGATCCAACAATAGAGCCATGCACTACTTAGTGTCCATCAGAGAGCCACTATTTTCTTATATGTTAGCCTCTTTTGATTGAACACATATAATTATTCCATCCAAACTATGTGCCTGGCTAAAGGTAAGGTAAAGACAAGCTACATATAACACAGATTTACAATAATATTCAGAGGGTTTCTCATTAGTTTCAGGCAGCAAGAGTTCTAGACAAGCATTTGAAATTTAGATTTAAATACTTACAGAGAGGGGTGTGTATTATAGCTTTTATAGGAATCAGCCATAGAATATTGACAGATCATCATCAGTGATCCATTAATAATACAGTATCTAGAATGATACTGACTGGTGTCAAATTTCTACAAAGAAAAAAAATACTATAATACCTTAAATTTCTGATTGAATTCTTTTGCAGTAAATTCTCATTTATTTTCTTTTTTTATAAGATAATATAAAGTATGATGTTAGTTAGCATAGTAGGGAATTCTGGTGTGAATGGAATAGATACAAGATGAAACAATAAAGCTATTTAATTCCCTTCATTGACTTGGAGACATTAGCTATTAAGAGAACCTTTTGACTTATTCTTTTTCTCTGTGGTATTCAGGTGAGTTACATAAATAGTAACTTTACTTTATATTTCAATTTAATCTCAGTAAAATTAAGTATAATTAGAATACAGCCTTCTTTTATTGAATTATAGGTGGTTTTTATTTGTTTCTTCATGAAGCAAGAAGTAAAAACTTGTAGTACTTGCTCTCTATTGAAACAAAAATATTTATGTAGTATTTCTTGTAGCTGTAACAGTTACAACTCAGTGTCCCGTATCTGTGTCTTTTGCCTTCATACCTAAGATACTGGATGGTAAATACACTAACATTTAGAATGATAGTTCTTTGGGATTCTGAGACAATAAGAGAAATTGAGCTTTATGATTTACATTAACATGGCAAAGTATAATGATGACTAAAGCAAAAGCTTTATATTGTACTTTCTCCTCATTAATTCCTACCCCACCAAGTGACTTAGGTGAGGGCATCAAGGTTTAAGGCAGTACATTATCAAAACTTAAGGTTTTGTTAATTTTCAACCACCTTTAGTGTTGATACCACCTTTCTCTTTGTAGTTCTTTGCATTTCAAGATTAGTAAACCTGAAGATTGAAATATCATATCGTCTTCTATAAATATATACAATTATTATTTGTTAACTGAAATTCAGTAGTAAAGAAAATTAAATCTATAAAGTATTTAACATTATGAGCAACCAGTGCTGACACTTGACCCCAAATTCTAATGTAATATGAAAGCCAATTGCATACCTTCTAAATTAAGATTATATATTGCAACTATTCTCTGTTCTTGTCAGAATAATTTAAAGACATTGATATTTTGAAGGACAGAATTTTGTGAGGCTATTGATAATCATGTATGAAAAGGAATGGTTATAAGAAGGACTCGTAGTTTTTAAGTGATAATGTAAGGATTAAGAGTAACAACTCTGAGCTGAGGGTAGAGGACAGTAATACTTTTTGCAACTTATGAAGTTCTGCAATCTGAAGACAACAGATTTATTTTGTGTAGCTACAGAGGCTCTTACTATGCCCAATAGACTTGAAAAGATAGAAACATTTATGTGCTCTATGAGCTGGTTCCTGGCACTCTATAGGGAATTGTATTAGATGACCTTGCAGATCCCTTCAAGTAACAGCATTCAAGCTTCTGAAATGAATCCAGCTGCTTGTTAATCCTCTCCTCACCTTCAGCCTTAGGATACCAAATTCATTTGGCTGGAAAAGAATAAAATCACACCAAGTCATTTTGTGTTGTTGTTTTTCACACAAAATGTAGGCATTTCTTCAGTTTGGGGGTAACTGTGTTGCTTTGTTTTTACCAGTGTGATTTTTCTCTATTATCTGTCTGCTGCTCTTTTTCCTCTGTCCTGATTTTTAAAATTATTTTCAGCAATACCATTATTCAAACTCAGTGACAGCTAAATTTCAATACAGTTACACAATACTATGGCCATCCTTAGCATCATGTGCTGACTACTGAGACATAAATCTTTGAGCAGTATGTTTTAAGTAGTTGACTGTCATTTATTCCTGTCTAGAAATTAAGCTTAAGTCCTGGAAAGATTAATGGTGCTATTTGAGTAAAAATTTAAGATATTTGAAAAGCTATAGAAGAATAATTCTGAGTCATGAAAAATAAATAGTTCAAGAAAAAAAAACACTATTTTGTACAATTTGAAATAATGACTGTTCAAATGGTAGCCGTAAACAGTCTGTCCCTGGGATAGACAAAATAACTATTGCAAAACATTTTCTCATTTTTTAAATAGGATCTATGTTTCTAATTGAAAACACATTCTTTTCTCATACCTTACATCCCATCCACAGTCTCTGCTCCCTATACTCCTCCTAAGACCTTACTACATTTCCTCTCCCCTAGATTCACTCTTCACCTCAGTTCTTCTTATTTTATTTTTTGTTGTGTCTCTACACAACAAAGCACATGTTGTAAAACAAGATACAATAAGACAAGACAAAGGCCCTCATGTTAAGGATGAACAAGGCAACCCAAATAGGAGGAAGAGTCCCAAGATTGAGCAAAATAATTAAAGACACACCCGTACCTACTGATAGGAGTCCCACAAAAACACCAAGCTAACAGCCATAACTTGTATGTAGAAGACCTTGTGCTTGCCATTTCAGTCTCTGTAAGCCCACATGTGCCTTGCTTAGTTGATTTGTTGGGTCATGTTCTACTGCTGTCTTCTGTGCCCACTTATTTCTACAATTTTCTGCTCCCTCTTCCATGGGCACCCCTGATGTCTTAGAGGAGGGACTCAATGGAGATCTTCAATTTAGACTCTCTGAATAATGTCTGGCTGTGATTCTTTACACCCACTCCCATCTGTTGCCAGAGGAAGGTTCGCTGATGACAATTGGACAAGGTAGATATTTTTTATTAGTATGGAAGAATATCATTAGAAATCATTCTACTGATTTTTTGAGACCAGTTATGTTTAGCTCTACCCTTGGTCACTGGGCTATCTAGTTCTCATTTTCCAGCCACCCAGTCAGAGTAGGATGTGATCTTTATCTAATGGCATGGGCCTCAAGTTAAACCAGACATGCCTTGGTCATTCCCACAAATTCTGCATCACCATTGCTGCAGTACATCTTATAGGCAGGACAGAGTGTAGGTCAAGGGTTTTGTACCTGGGTTAGTGTCCAGGTTTCTCTTTCTGTAACCTGTAGAGTGCCTTCCCTCACCAAAGAGATTAGAAGGTAAATGTGAAGACACCATGCAGGTAACAACAACTTAACCTCTCTGTATTCAATGAGCTGTGTGGATGTTGCTCTTGGAGATGGGGGCCCATCAGCCTGGGATGTTTAGAGATTTTTTTAAAAAATGACATCATGAAATTTGCAGGCAAATGGATACAACTACAGAAAAAAATCATCCTGAGTGAGGTAATGCAGATGAAGAAAGACAAATGTGATATATTTGGATAATACAGTATATTGTCAACAATGGTATATTTTCATGTATAAATGGGTATTGGCTATTGGGTAATTGATAATCAAGCTACAATCCACAGACCCAGAGAAGTTAGGCAAAGTGGGGAGGGGGGAGCGGTCTAGGGAAGAAGTATGGATCTCCAGGGGAAAGGGAATAGATTAGATTTTGCAGGTGGGCTAGGGGCAGGTAGGAACAAGAGTGAGAGGGATCAGGTAGTATGGGAAAGACATGGAAGGAGAGAGTATGGGGAGAGACAGCTGGAATTTGGGGGCTGTATTTGGGAGGCAGTGTGGGATCCTAGTGCAATGGAAACTTTCTGAAATCTGTGAAGTTGACCCTAGTGAGGACCCTTAGTAATAGGGAGTACTGAACTGAACTTGCCAATTTTTTTGTAGCCAGGCAAGTCTTCCAATGGTTTGACTAAGTTGCATTTTGTTGAGTTGTTCACTAAGGGTGTCTGGTGGAGATCCCTGAACAACCCAGGCAAATCATTTTTGATAAAAGTACATTAGTCCATCTCATAATCTCCATTAAATCTGCCCTGCCCAATCACTAAACCCTTCAAGCTACCACTGTTTCAGCTTAATTAGTAGAAGAAATATGTAGCCTACCACATTAAAAATAGGCCATCTTTACTAATCATATGAAAAAGATGTTCAATGTCACTAGGAATCCGTTAAATGCAAATTAAAACCACAGTACGATACCACTATACACCCACCAGAATGGCTAAAATTAAATTGACTGACAAGACAAAGTCTTTGTAAAGCAAATGATACTCTTGGGCTTTATTGGCAAAAGTAGAAAATTCCATAACATTTTTGGAACATTGTGGGCAGTTCTTCTGATTAGGCATCTACTTGCCATGAGACCTATCATTTTGAGTTCTAATGCCTCTCCCCAAGAGAAATAGAAACATATGCCCACAAACAGACTTAAGCAAGAATGTTTAAAATAACCTTAATTATGATACTCTGTATTTAAACAAATTGAATGTATTTTAATGGGAGAATGGACAAATAAATTCTACTATGCCTATATACTGGAATATTATTCAGCAAAAACATTTATTGCTGAAATTTACATGTACATGTAACAGCATATATTACTATTACATATAAATGTGTGAAAGAAACCAGACACAAAGGAGTACACACTATATATTGCACTTCAGTTCAATGACAGACAAGCTAAGCATGATGGCACAGGTCTGTACCCTTAGCACTTCAAAGACTGAAGCAAGAGAATAATGTGTATGTTATACAATATGAACTTAGCCCATCTTGTCTGAGAGAGAAAGAGAGAAACAGAAAAAGAGAGACAGAGAGAGAGAGACAGAGAGAGAGTGCACACAAATAAATGATTTAAAAATGATTGCTTGGGACAGTCGGTTGTGACTCCTTATATTGTACTCTTGATATATGCATTTTCATCTCCAAATACAGTTTATATTAAGGGGCTGTGAAGATGGCTTATTCAGTAAAATTTGAGCCCCAGCACAAGGAAAGTCCAGATTTGGTATTTCGCATCTATAATCCCAACATTGGGAGTTTTAGGGTTTCCTGGAGCTTGATGGCCAGCTTAACTAACCCAATCAGGTGAGCTCAAGATCCAGTAAGACACCATCTCAAAAACATAAGGTTGAGGGTGACTGAGAAAGACACTTTACTTTTACGTCTGTACTACACATAAATTTACATATATGTGTATATACTCTCACATACAGATTTGTGCACATACACTCAAACACATATATACATAATATCTCCAGATATTTACAAAATAAAATACACTTGTCATTAGGAAACAAAACATCTTATGTTCAACCAAATTAATAACCTTGCAGGCTTAGTTAATAAGGAGATGAAAATCTTAAGACACATTCTTAGGGGAAGTTCTAATCAGGCTACAATCCCTAAGTACCTTCAATGTACATGAACTCTGGTATTATGCCTGGCTTACTGCCCATAGAAATAAGTAGCTTAGAGGAGAACATATTCTTCAGAGACCAAGAGATCTTGCCATTGTTTGTGAACTTGGCTGTTGAAACATGTACCTAATCTTAAGAAGATTCAAATGCATAAATTCTCAGAAAAGGGTTTAAATGGTAGAGAGATCAGAACCTTACATAGGGGTTTTCATGGAAAGAGTATGGCATCAGGTCCAGACAGGCTGTGGATTACAAACCCAGACACTTTCAGGTACTCATGCTTTGAACTGTGAAATCGAGCTCTTAGTATTGCCAGTAAATAAGTGAAATGAGCATTATTGTATTAATTACTTGATATAAATTATTATTTGATATAAACTAGCTAATTCTGTAGGTAGTATGTGGCTTTACATATTGAAATAGGACCTAACATTGTCATTGCTCTAGAATTTTATTGCTACCAGAATATCTCATGCTTACAAATATCTTTTGTTGCTTCTGCATCAGCTTTCACATAGTCTAGCCTATTCTTTAAACTCTTTAGTTTACTCAATTCAGGGCCATACTTCAGGTTCTGCTATTGAACATGAAGTGCCTAATCTCTTCAGTTAGCTCTAACTTATACCTTCACCCATGGGATTTTCTTCCTGTCTAGGATTAAAGACATATATTAAAGCAAATATCAAAAAGTAGACTCTTTTTCTTCTTGAAATTGGAAACACATATTCAAGGTCTGACTTTGTGATTCTTGGAAGGGGAGTTGAATTAACTAAGGTTCAACATTCTCATTAGTAAAGTGATGGTGATTAGTAAAGTGATGATATCTATCTTACAAAGCTGAGCCCTAGAACTCTGTATAAAAGGCACCTAGTGTGGTATGGGGTCAAAGAAGATACTCCAAAAGTAGTGTTTGGTATTACGCTCAGAAAGTCACCATGCAGTCCATATGTAAGTAGACAGATCTGCTTACATTTGTCTTTTTTCCTTTTTTCTTTGTTTCAATCCATTCTTTGCCTTTCATCTTCACCATTATTCTTTGTTGCCTGTTTTCAGTTTGCAGTATTCACTGCATGTACACTCCATCTGTGCTAAATCTGAGCCTTTCACTTGCCCAGGCTTGGACACCATAGCTGATCTATTCCTTTCTATTTAAGTTAACAACCTGAACTATAACATATGCTGTTTTCTCTTGGCCAAATTCACCCTCTTGACCTTGGTCTCTGATGTTATAGCTGCTACCATCTATCTGGGTGCCATAGACCTAACGTGAACCATCAGTGACTTGACACAGTGCCCAGGATTCTCTTGCCCGACCTAGTCTGAGTATTGCCCTCAATTCAGCACCAACATTGAATAGCTATTTACTTTACCCTGTGTCTTAGATTCCCAATTGTCCTGTTCTATTAGAAAGAAAATTCAGTGCCATTGTGCATTTGTTGTTGTTCTTAGTGGCAAGTGGATGGTTAGTCATCATCCTTTTTCTGTCACTACAGAGAAAACCACTGGCAGTACTGTCCAATAGAGTTTAGAATTGCTTCATGTGGCTATTAAAATTTACTTAACGTTAAATAATATCATAAATTCAGTTAATTATTTGCCATATCCATATTTTAAGAATTCAGTAGTCATACATAGCTAGTTGCTATTATATAAGAAAGTCGAAATATGGGAACTAGGCTACAGAATTTAAATAAAATAACACCTAAAATATGCTAGGGAGTGAGGTTAGAATGACAAATAAATTTTATTTCTGGCCTAGTCATAAAAGGGGAGAAATATAAAATAACGTTTAAGGGCACAGAATTGGAATCTAGGTTTTCTGGGTTAAAAGTGTGCCTCTGACATTATCTAGCTGTGAGAATTTGAGTAAATTGCCTTGGTTTTCTCTGAGTAAGTTTGGGAAATAAGAACTGTCCATAGTAAACAGTGGATTTTTAAAAATGTGTTATTGTCATGAAATACAGAAGTAGTAATCTAGAAAATAGTTTTGTAACAGTCATCCATCAGTAATATTAATTTTTTTTATAAATAATGAGTTAGAAAAGTAATTGAAGAAACAGTGTCTGCTTAGAATATGGATGTCTGTGGTATGCTAGAAATAAGAACTCAAAATCACATTACACGTCTTACACTTGAGACTGTGTCTGGCTTTCTTGGAGGAGGAGAAAATTGCTCATTTTATTTCCATGCTGAGTTTCGAATCCAGGGGAACCACCCCAAGTACATGTGGAATAAAACAGCAAGAGAGTCAGGAATGGTCAGGGGGTGTATTAGTCTGGGAAATTAGATTGAAAAATAATCTCTGGAAAGATAGCAGTTACAGCAGGTGGGGAACTCCCACTGAAAAATATATCAAAAAAACAGGCTAAGCTTTTGTAAAAGGGGAAGCCTTGGGAGGTGTAGTATTTGGCAATGGGAAGCATACAAAGCACATTCATATGCACACCAAAAATATCTATAAAAAAATCAAAATACTCTTCTCCTTACCACATTGATCGGTATAGGATTAACTGCAAGCACAAGGATCCATCCTCATGTTCAGAAAAAAATGTCAGTATTTCAGTCCTATTTATTTTAATTATTTGTGTGACTCAGGCCCTATCCATCCTGGTTTTTACTGAGGAGACTGAAAGACAGAGAAGTTCTACATTTGCTACCCTCTTTCACTTCAAGCCCATCTCTCCCACAAATAAAATACTTTTCATAGAGCTGTATGAGGCAATAGTTCAGTCTGATAAAAATGCAAATGAACTTTCCTTAGGAGGAAAATCAAGTAATATATCTGGTTATCCTCTTGAGGACCCTTAAAGATATAGAGTTTCTTGATTATATATGTAATATTTTTCAAATATTCAGATGCTACATATAGTTCTGGCAAAGCTAGAAAAGAAAACAGTAAACACACTTAATTAAATATAATGTAGTTCTTATTATTCATGCATAGAAAGTGGTAAGAGGATTGGGTAACATTGAAAGAGATACTACAAGGATAGCCATGGGCTTAAATACAAATAGCATGTGATACCATGGTTATGGTTGGAAACACACTAAATGCGGGGCAATTACATGCACATTAGATGGTTTTGATAAGGATTTTGGATTGCATACTGATAATAATGCGTTTAGTGAGGGATTGAAAAAATACAATTTTAAGTGATAATTAGGAAGTAATGTTGGGAGGAATTACTTTAAAGTGTTGAGAAAGATGCAAAAATCAAAACTAATTTCCACATTTTTTAAGCTGAATACTTGCATGGATTTAGCTACCATTCACTTGGAGCATTGGAAGAAAGATAAATGTAGGTGTCTGTAAACTATACATCTGTTTTGGGAAATGATGAGTATAGGTTCTTAATTGATAAATCAAGTGAAGATTTTTTAATTGAAAACCATTTTTTTTCATACAATATATTCTGATTATGGTTTCTCTTCCTCTGTCCCCACCCAAACCATCCCCCTCCCTCCACCCATCAAACTCCATGCCTTTTATGTCTCTCTTTAGAAAACAAATAATCAAAATTAAAAAATAAAAACAAAGAAAAATCACAAGAAATACACACACACACACACACACACACACACACACACACACACACACTCCATAATATCTCAAAATCAAAAACCATGATATGCAAGCAAAAGACCATTAGATAAAATTTTCCAAACAAAGCAACATGATGCAAAATAGAAAGAAAATGAAAAGATATCCTGCCAAAAATACCATTGAGTTATCTTTTTTTTTTTTTTTTATGTTTTTAGGGCATGGGGCCTGCCCTAAGTTTGCATACCCAATGAGAATCCAGAGAACACTTAATTTTCCTTTGAGAGTGGTTATCCGTTGTGGATGGCTTCTTGGTCAGGGATGGGAGCTCATGGGGGTTCTTAATGGGAAGTCAATGATGAATGTGGAGTCCAGATGACTTAATAGTACAAAAGACACCAAACGACAGTAGTAATTATGAAAAGTTAAAGAGTAGATGATAATTTCTTTGGCTGAATTTAGTAAGGAAAAATGAAGAAAAAGCAGGACAATTATCAATATTAAAGTAATGTATGAATGTTAGAGAAGGAGGAGAATCACTGTGGACAGTTTCTGGGATTCAAGAAAAACATGGCACTACAAACATCACCAGAAATACATACTTAGTGGGAGGTGGGAATTTCTCTGTTGGATGTGAATAGGGATAAATAGGCTTTAGGTGAGAGAAGAAAGAAAATATAATATTATTTTGTAAGTTCTTTTCCATACTACTTAGTAAAAGCTGAGGTACCAAAGATAGAGTTACCCGAATAATTTTACAGAATACCTATTTATAATTGGCACAAAGAAATTTAGAACTACATAAATATCAATATTTTGCATTTGGAGGTAATTGATGTACTTGGTGAAATGACTCCAACAAGAGTACTTCAGCTGCCAAGTCATACTATCAGGTAGATGGTGAATTGGAGTCTAGCTTGAGCTATTCTGTGAGACAGTGCCATAGAAAGAAACCAAAATAACACAATAAAAGATAGATGTAGAAACAGTAAATATATATTACTCACAGTAACTCCACACTTATGAGGAGGAGAAGATACCTAATGGGAGACAGAGAGTAGACAGTATGCTGCCATTTTAGATTTATAAAAATACAGCGAGATGGGCTAGATAAGCTGCCTCAGGTTTAGAGCACTTGCCACTCTAGTAGAGAATCCAGGTTCAGTGCTCAGTACTCACATGTTGGATCAGAATTTGAGGTCTAGTAGATCTGATGTTGTCTTCTGACCTCATTGAGCATGAGATAGATGTACATAGTACACTTACATTTATGCAAGCAAAACACTCATTTACATAATACAAACATAAATACATCTTTAATAATATGCAGAGATGACGCAAATGTATTTATTGACAAGGGAGTGAGTCCCATTGTTTGGAAGAAGGCAAGAAAGAGGTCACGGCACCCTTCTCATTACAGAAAGAACACAGGAATGAAATTTTGACTGAGGTCACATAGGCTATAGGTCTGTTGGAGTGAGCTGTGCCTGAAAATCTCATCTGGTGCATGAGTGATCATTAATTGCCTCCTGTATGAGCATTAATGAGAAGGCGGTGGTGACCATTAATTAGGAGATGTTTGCAAGACGAGAAAAAAAGTGTTCACTCTTGGGAAATTCAATGGATGACATTAAAGGACACTGACTCCTAGCAGAATTAAAGAGGGGATTAATGACATAAAAACTTACATAAAAAGACATGGCAATATGGCATCCAGGTAGGTAGAAGAGATCAGAAAATTAATACCTTGAAGTGGCCTATAAATCTTTGTCTAAACAAGCAAAGGAAAGTGAAAATTTGAAATAATTGTTTGAAAACCTCAGGGTCCCCAACCCTATTTTTGGGTATGTAAAGTGTATTAAAACAATCTTTTTTCCTTTAGGTGTATGGGTATTTAAGCCCACCCCTGAGGTTTATGAGGCCAAGGGATAGTCACACTATCTACCTATCATATTTTGCTGACGTAATTCTCTGAATTTATTTAAATAACTAGATTATAAGAAACATATTGTAAGCCAGATGTGGTGGTTCAGGTGTATAATCACATAACTCAGCAGGATGAAACAGAGTGATTGTCATAGTTCCAGTCTAACCTGAACTACACACAAAGTGAGTTCCAAGGTACATTGGAATATAGAGTGAGAACCCCACCCCACCCCATCACCTGACTTTCAGTCCCTTTACCACAAATAAACATAACATTTAAGGTTAAATGGAAATAAAATCCTGACACCTTTGTGGTGTCATTTCAGGATGTAAGAACAGTAACTTCACTTTGGGGAGATGTTGACCTTTATATCCATTAGGCTTGTGGACTTCTAAGTTGAGCATCAAAGTGGAGTGGAATCCATCATCTTCCTTGGGTTTGAGAATGAGTTATACTGACACCTAACGATCTCTTCTTTGTGTAGAGTACCCTGATCTTACAATTCAGAGTGTAAAGAAATATAACTGAAGATCATAGAGTATCCATTTAGAACCATGTGGGCATGTCTCTATGGCTTGGTCATGTGTATAGCCTTTGGATCAGTTTCTTCTACATCTAAAGAACCATAACTTTCCTTTTTGGTTGGCGATTCTATAAGTATTAAGAAGCATCCATGTTCCAGGAGACTATGCTGGGCACTAAGGCTATATCGCTGAACTAGAAGTTGCAGATGTTTCATGTACTTCACCATTCAGCACAACATCTGGTGTTGCCAGACCCTGTGTTACACAAAAGACTATTTGCTCCACCTGACACTTGCCTTTCCAACATAGACTTCAAACCTACTTACTCATCAGCTTGTCCCATCCTTGTGCTTAACCTATGGTGGCAGAGAGTGTGTAGGAGTTAGGAGGAATAAAAGAACTCAGGCAGTTAAGAGGAACCATAAATAATATAGCCTGATGACATCAGATGGGGCTTTCCATTGAAGCTTGTATCAAGCTATTAAGTGGATATTATATGGCAAAGGGAAGGGGAAGGAAGATGAATTCCAAGCAAAGGAGATAGCAAAGTATATTGTGTTAATTATAAAATATTACTTTGTATATTCATTCTGCCTTAGAAGGCTACAAAACATACAAGAACCTGTTGAACTAAATATACATCATAATTCCTCTTTAGTTTTACCGTGGATGATTGTGATTTTATAACTTTTTACATGAATTATTGAAGCACAACCAATTGTTGCAAAAAATGTACTTTCAGTGAAGTTATATTTACGTTGTTGAATAATTTTGAATTAAATTATGAAAATTCTGAAATCTTGGTCTTCCTGGGTCTTCCCAAAAGTATTCCTACTTCATGTTTAAATAAAAAGTCAGTCTGAACTTTTCCCTGTTCTATTTTCCAGATCTCATTCATCATAGCTACCATTATTTCAACAATGGAGTAAAGACCCCGAGAGGTGATGATGTGCTTCATAGATGACAAATGGCTCAATAAAAAAGTATAGTAAATTTTTCAAAGCATTAAGAATTACAAGGTTCTGAACACAGGGTATTAAAACCTTTGTAAAACCCAAGTGTACATAGTTTTTTGGAGACTGGGAGGGAGAGGGATTGATAAGTAAAATAAGGGAAAAAAGAACACATACTGGAGAGACCCCACCCCCAGAGAAACCCCAAGTGTGAGGCCCTGTGCCCATCCTCTTTTTCAGAATGCTTTACTCAAAGGTTTGGGAATCACAGTAAGGAAAAACAATATAGAAGGTAGCTTACCACTGCCATCAGTATTAAATGAAGCTGTTTAAACCGCCCATGGAACCAAATCCATCACTAAGACTTTTTATAAAATACATGTCTTATGTTAGCTCTTGGCTCGCTTCTGTGTGCCCAGAAGCTAGCTTACTGCCAATGTCCACAACAACCAGCAAATTGTAGGAACACATTTGTTCTCTGAGTTCCAGATCAATGTTCAGATACTGCTAGGAGAGCCCCCTAATACCAAAATGAGTACCAGATCTCACATTCTTAATTTCTTACTGAAGTCCCATCACACCTAAGGACAACTGCTAATAAGAATGCAATTACTCTGAGGAGACAATCGCCAAGTCCTCTAGATTTTATAGCCTTGTCAACTTGTACCCTTATTCTTTTGCACTAATGATAATCACATGAGAAGGTGATGTATTCAGCATCAATGTGTTTTCTAAGGTTTCTCTCATTTGGTTTCAAAGTATTACCAATGCAACCTGAACCTAAGCATATCCACAATTACATTCACTCATCCCTTTAAAACTATTTTTTTTTTAAAGAAACAGAGTTCTGTAGCAGGGAAATATCTTTCCTGTATTATAAAGCTCCTTAATTCTTGGCTAAAACTATTCAGTGAAATATTGCAAAATGCTTTTCGAATTTCAAGTGAACAATGACTAATTCACACAATGCAGTCTCAGTTCAGAAAGCCACCCTGGTACCCTAAGCATAAAGACTTGTGAATACAGACCTAACTCAATCATATCGAATAATTTGCATTATCCCAAAGAGAATAGTTATTTCTGAGTCCAAGTATCTATATTCATATTATGTTATAGTTTTCTCCAAGAAAAAGAGACATCTTTTATTTATGCAATAAAGGCTATTAGGGTCACCTTCCCCAAGATAAAAGGACAGGCTGCCCCAAGGGTGATTTGAGTTTTTGAGAGGAAGAAAATGCCTTGTAGTGTTTATGTGGTGGTTTCCCCCTCATGTGTCCATCAAGGTTTCTAAAACTCTTAGAGAAAATTTTCTCTCAAGATAAGATACTCCTTTTAAAAAGGAAAAGAAATAAAAGGCTTTTGTACTTCTCTTTTCACTGAAGAATTCTGGCATATATAAGCCTGCATGTTTATTATTTTAAATAATCATTTGAATCATACAAGAAAACCACAAATGCATTTTAGCTTTAAAAATCTTTGATTAAGTACAGAGTAAAAATAGGAAAAACCCCATTGAACCTGCTTCCTCATTTCCAGTCTTTTTTTTTTTTTACCTTAGAGGAAAAAATTTTGACAAAAGGACAATTTATATCTTTGATGATTTTCATTTTATACACTTGCCTATATATGAGTATACACATGTACATATATAGAATAAATATATAGTTTTTGAACAGTTGGTCAGAAGTTATCTTTCGAAAAATAAGAAATTTTAAAATTCATGTGTGTGATCAGGTATCATTGAGAACAGAAGAGGATCTCAGACCCCCAGGAGTGGGAGTTACAGGCAATTGTGAGCTACCAGACAGAAGGCTGGGAATTGAACACTTGTTCATTGTCCCAAGTAGCTAAGGAACTATATGTTAAAACAATCTTCAGATTTCATCACACCTAAGACAGAATGGCAAGTATCAACAAAATAATTGACAACAAATGTTGGATGGCATTTGGGGAAAGAGAAAACCTTATTCTTGATCAGATTGCAAGCTGGTGTAGCCACTATGCAAATCAATGCAGAATCCACAAAGATCTATTAGGTCTGCAACTAGATGTTTGAGACTTCCTGCCCATTCTCTCTCTACACATTATATATGGCTTGAGTTTATACATATCTTGTGCATTAAGTTATAGCTTCTATGAGTTCATATGTGCAACTTGTCTGGTGTATCTACCAAACACTGCTTTGTAGCCATCCACCACCTCTGCCTCTTACACTCTTTCTATCTGCATTCCTGAGCCTTGTGAGGTGGGTGTGTGCTATAGATGTCCCATTTAGGATTTAGCAGTCTATAGTCTCTCATTCTCTGTGCCTTGACCAGTTGTGGGTCTTTGTGTTAATCTTCATCTACTCTAATAAGAAGCTTCTTTGATAAGGACTCAGAGATGCACTAATCTATGGATGCAACAATAAGTCATTAGGAATGTCTTTAATGCTATGCCCATTTCTTACACACTTTTTGCTTTTTCTTCACTAACTATTACACAGATTGTAGGGAGTAGACATATGCAAATCAATAAAGCTATGACATGGCTTATTAAATTATGCCAAATAATTCTTATGATATGTGTGTGTGTGAAAAGTGCTCATTTGAACTTCATATTTGGCTGGGTACTCTGTTTTCATGTGATAACTCCAGAAAGAAAGTCACTAATATAAAATGTTCATTCATAGTTTTTTTTTCTTCATTTGAACATACTTCCTTTTATTTTTCTCTTCTGAATTTTCATATTCTTTTATTTATCTGTTCCTTATTAAACTCCCTGAGGGCAGAGTTCATGTCTGATTTATTGCCTGATAAGCTCACACAGTCTCTGCGTATAAGTTACTTCCATTGAGTGAAAAACAACATCTATGTAAATGAGAGACAGTGATGCCTTTGACAGCCACTGTTTTGCTATTTTCAGATTCTCATCTGTATTTTGGAGTCAGAGTAATCTACAATGAGTCTAGTGAGGGTTGGTTCTAATTAGGGCATTTGGTAATTTGTGTAACTGGGATATTAAGAGGAACTGATCCCCATTGATTAAACTTCCAACAGAAGAATGACACATGCTAGCTTAAGAGCACTATTAGTGAAACTCACAGGTTTATAGACTGTTCCTTTTCTGCTGCCACACCATTTATTCCTTAGATATTTCATTCCATGCATTTTTTTCTTTACCCCAAAGGGAGCTGAAATCAAGACTTTTGAGTATTGAACAATCCTGCCTCTAGTTTCTTCACATTTATTTGTCATAGCTTTATTTTTTTTTCTAGAATGGTAAAGGGACATTTTCTGATATATTATGTGGGTTTTCAGAGGCACTAAATGGTCCATAAGTGCATTTCATTTATTCTTTCTAACAGCAGTGGTTGAACTATTGGGGGGATGTTGCTGAATAAAAGTGATTGTACTCTAGGGAAAATAGTTAATGATAATCATCTTAACTTGAGACTTAGTATCAGGGAATATGGAAGCTAAAATATGCTTTTCTATGCCTACCCTTGAAACCTCAATATACATGCCTCAGTACTTTGAGACAAAAAGATAGATCAAGGGAAAGAGGGAAATTCAGGCTGAGGTTCATGAATGAATGGTAAAATAAATTGTACATATGTTCATTTGCACACACACACACACACACACACACGCACACGCACGCACACACACACAGCACCAACATGAGAAAAAAGGTCAAAGTCCATATTCTATAGTTGGCTATGAATTTTAAAACTTGTCCTTTAAAATTGAAAGGCATACATTGAGATGAGCAGCTTGTAATTAACTTGAGACTGCCAGTCGCTGAATGTGTATCATCAGAAGTGAGGTGCCTGATGTTTGAGCTGATGTGTTGACACACACGTGCAGAAGGATTTCTATCTTTGCTTTATGGAAATAACCAATCATTCTGGTTATTTTGGTCTTGATGTATTTTTAGTTTTCTACATTGGTGTCACCTTGGTTTCCCTGGTTTCATCTTGCTTTATTTTTATTTCTTTTGTTGTTTGTATAATCCAAAAGGGAAGAGATATTTATTGTCCTTATTTTAAATAGCCCTGACTAAGTACTCTGGGGTTTCATTTGGGCCCAGATTCATATTTAGCAATACAGATAGCTAATAATTCTTTCTATAGCTTGTGTAAATCTGATACAATGTCTTGATTGCCCACTTTCTATATCATACACTCAATGTGGGCTTTCATAATTCTTTGGTATATAAATTTAAAATACATTATTACTACACAAAGGATGATCCCATATTCCATATTTTAGAGGTTCCCATCTGAGCTCTGTATATGGAAACATAAAAGGGAAATGATTTGGAAAGGAAAAGTCTTCAGATATACCAAGATGAATTTCCCTATGCACCATCATAAGAAGTACAATTTTATGTATCTTCAGAAAGTTAGTAGATAAAGCATGTAATGCAGCAAAAGTTATAAATAAGGTTAGTCTTTGGACATATGCAAATAGCATAAGTCATTTTAACTATTAGAGAATATTCTTTTCAATCATATAACCAATGGAACATACCCTATTCCATAAAACAACCTCTGCTGAGTCCCTAAGAACTTGTATCATAAAGATAGTTTTCTAGCCGGGTGGTGGTGGTCACATGCTTTTAATCCCAGCACTCAGGAGACATAGGCAGGCAGATCGATCTCTGTGATTTTGAGACCAGCCTGGTCTTCAGAGTTCCAGGACAGTGTCCAAACCTAAAGAGAAACCTTGTCTTGAAAAACCAAAGCAAATAAACAAAAGGTTGTTTCTAAATGCATTTAAGTAAAATAATGAACAGATGTCACATATTTTGAAATGTAAAGGCATATTGCTATTTATATGTTCCAGGTTATAGAAAAGAATTGTAGAAATTAGAATATATAATTAGATAATAAAGAAAATACTGGACAGGTATAGTGATGTTAAACTTCATTCTCAGCACTTAGGAGACACATGTAGGTAAATCTCTGCAAATTCCAGGTCAGCCTAGTCTACAAAATAGCAAAGTCAGCAAGAGCTATACAACAAGACCCTATTGTGGAGGAAGCAAGCATGGAAGGAAGAAAACACCTTATATAGACGCATTGTGGGACACTGGGTAAAATGATAGTTTAAGTGAATTATGTAGGCTCAAAACTTCTACCAGAAATCATTAAAAAGTCTGAAAAGTAGTGAGTTATTACTAATTGAAAGCAACAATGTGTCATAATTGGTTTGTGTAGACAAATAATACACATAAGACAAATATTGATATTATGGCATATTTCTCACTACTTATTGAATTTCATGTTACTTTTAGAGTTTCAAAAACTTCTTAACCTGGGCCATGTAGATTATAAATTAATGGGAGTATATCCTCAGGCCTCATTGTTTTGAATTTTCCTAGATGAATTCTGGACATAGGATGATTTAAGGACCACCAAATAAGCAATGCAAGCAAAATGGTATTTTTTTATGTTTGTTTATTTTATTTTATGTGTATGAATGTTTTCCCTGAGTGTTTCTTTCCTGTGCTCCACATGCATGCCTTGTGCCAACAGAGTTCAGAAGATGCTTATGGAAGATTGGGAGTCATTGTGTGAGTGCTGAGAACCAACCCTTGGTCCTCTGCAAGAGTCTTTACCCACTGAGTCATCTCTCCATCTCTCAGAGCAGTGCTGATTAACATCAAAGATATTTGGCAAGAAATGTTAGACCAAAATACAAATTTAGCAAATACTAAAATGAAATTAAATAATGTTATGGATGGAAGAATTTGAACTGCAGACAAAAGCAGAACATTTTTGTTTTCTTGTTTGTTTTTTTGTTTTTTAAACAAGGTTTCTCTGTGTAGCTTTGGAACAGGCTGGCCTACCTCTGCCTTTGCCTTTTGAGTGCTGGGATTAAAGGCGTGTTCCAACCCTGCCTGGCCTGAAAGCAGTGAGTACAAAACTTACCAAGGCAGGCTTATGAATAATTAGAAATTATTAATTATTATTTTAATATATTTCCACAAAGAAAACACCAATATGTTTATGATTTAATATCATGACTATGCAGTGGGAGTGGGGTATATCTGATTCTTTTGGCTACTCTTGAGATCCTTTTCCTCCTTTTGGATTGCCTTTCCAGCCTTGATTTGAAAGACTGTGCCTAGTCTTATTGTAAGTTGTTATGCCATATTTGGTTGATAACCATGGGAGGCTTGCCCTTTATGAAGGAATACAGAAGAGCAGTGGATCTGGGAGAAAACTGAAAAATTGAGGTGAAGAGGAAAGGAGGAGTGGAGGAATTACTCCTACTAAGACTCCTAGCAATACTGGAGAGGCTGTCAGAATGAGCCCTTCTCTTTTATTGGATTAGTTGAGTACGCTATTTGTCATCATAGAACCTACATCCTGTAACTGATTGAAGCAGATGCACTGACCCACAGCCAATCACTGGGCTGAGCTCCTGAAGTTGAGTTGAAGAGAGGGAGGAGGGATCATATGAACAAGTGGTATCAAGAGCATGATGGGGAAAACCACAGAGACAGCTGACCTGAGCTAGTAGGAGCTAATGCACTATGGACTGACAACTAGGGAACCTTCATGGGATTGAATTAGGCCTTCTAAATGTGAGTGACAGTTATGTTCCTTGATCTTTTCAGAGTTGGGGGGGGGGAGAAGTTACTGGCAGTAGCATCAGGACCTTTCTCAGGGGCATGAACTGGCGTTTTTGTAGCCTACTCCCTAAGGTACTAACCTTTATCAGCCTTAATACAGGGAGGAGGGACTTGGTCCTGCCTCAACTTGGTATGCCAGACTTTGTTGACTCCCCAAGGAAGGGCTTACCCCCTCTGAGAAGAGGATGTTGGGATTGAGAAGGGTAGGACGTGTGATAATGGGAAGGAACAGGAGGTGTGGTTTGTATGTAAAATAAAAATAAGTTTTAAATAAAAATCCCACTTTCATATAGTCAAGTTTATGATACAGGGTGATGTGGATAATATGGAGCTACTTTTTCTACACTATTCATTGCATTTTTCTCCTTATCTCTCTCTGCATTCTACCTATGTATTTTTGTTTTGTTCATGGATTCCTTAGTGTTCATGACAGTGTTTTTTCCATGTTTGATCTAATTTATGTTGTGAGAAGGAAAATGTTAAAAATCTCCTACTGGTTTTATTTCTAGCCCCAGTTATCTCAAAATTGACCATATGAAAGAGAAATTTTCTTATTATCAGAGAAAAGGGCAGTATGTATCATACTTTTCCAAGGACGCTAGCACCAGGCCAATGACAATGATTCTTGATGCCAAGCTAAGTCATTCATACCCAGGCTTTGGGGCCATCTACCACCAGATTGACTATTATTGTCCTAGGAGAGGAGGCGGAGAGGAAGAGGAAGAGGAAGAGGAAGGGGAAGGAGAAGAAGAAGAAGAAGAAGAAGAAGAAGAAGAAGAAGAAGAAGAAGAAGAAGAAGAAGAAGAAGAAAGAAGATAGATAGATAGATAGATAGATAGATAGATAGATAGATGTAAAGGAAAAGACAGTCCATCTATTAGTGATAAATAATATGAGTGGATCAATTTACAAAATAAAATATCAATGTTGAAAAGATGAATAAGTTTGGCACTACATGTTGCCTCAAAATAAACTCACTTTAGCTCTAAATCTGCATTGGCTGAATGAAGTAAAGGGTATTCCATGGTATCCAAGAGCAAAAAATATTGGCTATACGCATGTCACTAAATTAGATTTTAAGGAAAGAAGTCAGAAAGGAAAAAGAAGTCATTTCATAATTAAAAAGTATCAATCCAGAAAATAATAAATTACAATTTATATTCACTAAGAATAAACATATAACATAATAAAGAAGGAAATTAACAATATAATAGTACTTAGGTTTCAACCCTACATTCAAAATTGAGTAAATCACCAGAATAGTTTCATAAAGTGAAAGCATGAGTGGATGAATCATTTTACAAATGTCCAATATACAATATTGAAAATCATTAACAATAAAAGATAAAATTCTATCATTTGTGATAATATGGATATATGTGTAAGTCATTATGTCAAGAGAAAGGCAAAGAAAGACAGATACTACATGATTTCATGCTTATCTGAAATCTATGGAAGTTGACAGTATGATATTCTACAGATCGTAGAAGAGTAGTTATCAGAGGCTAGTGAAAATAGAGAAGGAAAAGTTCATCGATGGGTTGTAAACTATAATTGGAGAAACAGTTTGGTGACTACTGATGAAAATTAATCTACTGTATATTACTATAAGGAACAGGACCTACAGTTTTGAGTATTTGCAGTAGAAGTAAATGATAAATATTTGGTTAGACAATCAATTTTCTATGATGTATGTACATTACAGTATATGAATATATGAAAAGGCCAATAGATCAAGCAAAAACTCAAGAGGAGAATTGTATAGTGTGTGGCAAAAACCTTCACCATCAAAAAATGTCAAGGATGAGCAAATTAGTATCATGAGATACTTCTATGCACACTTATATAAAAAAATGGGATACCATAAAAGAAAGGGATTGATTTTTAGAACATATAAGTTATTGATATTAAATCATGAAGAAATAAATCATTTCACTTGATTGATGATGAGTGATGAGATAGAATCAGTAATTAAAATCAACCAATGTAGAAAATCCCAGGATTTATAGCTTCTCAGGAAAATTCAATCAAATACTTAAAGTTTTTTGTGTGTGTTTTAATTATTTTTTTCTGTTTATTATTTAAATTAGAAACAATCTTATTCTTTATATCAATCCCAGTTCCCTCCCTCCCATTCTCCTATGGCTCCCATTGTCCCCCATTCCATATCTCTTCTGCTCCATAGAAAGGGTGAGGCCTTCTATGGGGGATCATCAAAGTTTGTCACATTATTTGGGGCAGGGCCTAGGCACTCCACCATGTGTCTAGACTGAGAGAATATCCCTCTATGGGGAGTGGGCTCCCAGTGTCCATTCACACACTAGGTATACATGGTGTTCTCTTCCCAGGGTTCCCATAGACTGCCCAGGCATCCTAACTGCCACCCACATGCAGCAGGCCTAGTTCCTTCCTATGCTGGTTTCCAAGCTGTCAGTCTGTAGACCATGAGCTTCACCTTGTTCAGGTCAGCTGATTCTGTGGGTTTCCCCAGATTGATTTTCCATTTAGCTTACTCTACCTGTGTGACTCCTGGTAGTGGCAGTGTTAAGAAGTGGCAAGTGGCTATATCAGCTCTTTTTTCTCTTTTTTTTTTTTTTTTTGGACTGCCAGCTCCAGCTCCTAAACCATGACACTTTTTTTCTGTTGGCATAGTGGCTACCCCTGAATCTACCAATGTTTCAGCCAGCAATCTTGACTCCACAGTTAACTGGCCAGATTCCCAGTCAGCAGCCTGGTGGGGCTTTAATGTCCTACAAGACCCACTTCCTACTGCTGCATCTAGATGTACTTTTTTAACTCAATTTCCATTGTTTCTATTCATCAATAAGACTTGGGAGTCAGAGAATGGTGTGAAAATCTGCTAGCTCAGAGAGGTTGAGGAGCAACTAGCTAACTTTCCCTCCTTGCCAGTATCTCAGAGAAAGAGCATCCTCATGTTCCACCAAACCAAAAAAGACCACCACACACAAAGCCACTCCCTACTACTTTGTGTGCATCTCTCTATCCATCTTCCAGAATCCCTCTGAATCTCTAATGATTGCTTTCTGTCAATTATGTGCTGGTTCCACCTCCTGACCCAAGTTTATTTAATTAGTGGAAATACAAACTTGGGGTTCACTGTGTGATTGGATATACCACAAGAAGTGTCTGCCCCTTATTCTTGCCTGCTTTGGCAAGCTTTTTCCTCCTACTTGGTTGTCTCATCCAGCCTTATGAGGGGAGGGTCCTAGTTGTCCAGCTAGTTCTGATTTGTACATGAAAAGGGGGATACAAATTGAGGAAAGAAAAAAAACAAAGCAAAAAATAAATAAATAAAGAGGTAAGAATCAGCAGGGCATTTAATAATACTGAATCTGCCCAAGTTTAATGCTCAAGCATTTTTATAGCCCTATTAAGAGAGGGGAGAAAGGCAAATGACTTCCTCTACAACAATACAAGGAACAAATAGAGTAAATTCCTCTTTAATACCCAAAACATCAAATAACTATATCCTGAGTTAAGTATTCTGTTGTTTATGTAGGACATACAGGGAACACACCTTACGTCAAGAATCCTGTTGCATTTACTTGTTAGGCCAGACATTATTTTGTTATTTCACCTTGGAGGTACAAGGGCAGGTAAAACCTCTCTGATCTGAAGTCAAAATGGAATGAGTCCATTTTGTTGGTTCCCATACCTAGTCTTATTGAAACTTGCTATGCCCTCCCATATTTCATTGATATCCCTAGGAGGCCCTCCCTTTTATGAAGGAAAATGGATGAGGAATCTGTCTGGGGGAGAGGAGAGGAGGGAGAAGAACCTGTGGTCAGACTGTAATATATGGTAAGTAGAAAAAAAAGAAAAGATCAGCAACAGAAACAAAAAATGCTACGAAGCAATAGCAATCCAAATTGCATAGCATTTGTGTTAAAACAGAAATAAAAAGTGATTGGCCTAAAAACAAATAGATGAACAGAATAGAGTCAGGAAATATATCCACTCACTTACCCACAAATGAACTTCCACAAAATTGTCAAGCGTGCACACAATAGAAAGAAGGTAGTCTCTGCAGGAGGTGCTACTGGTTAAACTGGGTATCTACTGGATGTATAAAATTATTCCATAACATATTTAAAGTGTTTTACAAATATTAAGCCATAATTGATAAAGACTTTTAAATAACACCAAAGAGCTACATCTCAGGAAAGCTTCTTAACTTCAGTATGAGTAATCATGTATCACTACATCCCCAACAGCATGGGAAATAAAAGTCGAAGTTGACATATGACATCACATCAATATTAAAAGCTTCTGGACAGCAATTGAACATACTGAAGAGTCAAACCATTTAGTAGCAGAAAATGTTTTTGAGCTAGGCATCTGATAAGAGGTTGGCATGTAGAATTGCTAAGTAACATAGCACATTGTAACCTGTGTATGCTGGATAGTTGGTCTATTTGACATAAGCGAGAGTCATCTGGGAAGTTGGTGCTTCATCTGAGAATATATCTCCATCAGGGTCCTTTTAGGCAAGTCTGTGATTGCATTTTATTTATTAATGATTGATGTTGAAGGAATCAACCCATAGTGGGAAATAGTGCTCCTCCTAAGCAGGTGGTCTAAGGTGTGTGTGTGTGTGTGTGTGTGTGTGTGTGTGTGTGTGTGTGTGTGTGTGTATGACTGAGATATTAAGTAAGTAGTGTTCTTTTATGGTCTCTGAAGGGTGCAAGATGCATGAGCCAGTCAAAGATGGTGCTGAGGGGAAGTGAAGAAGGCCAGTCCTGAGATATTTACAAAAACAGGTGATTGGTTGCCAAGGCCAAACCAGATGAGGTCACTGCATGAACAGCTTGTGCTCACTAGGTAAAGCACAAGGAATCTTGGCGCCTGTTATGTTGACCTTTAAAACCTTTGGCTGAATGTTTTCCTGCCCTGCGGTTCTTTGCTTTAAAAGATGCTCGCTATGGGGCAATAAGCGAGGAGTTCTTGCTTGAATAGACTCCCAGGATTTTCTCCAGGATCCTGGGAGGCTGGTGAACAGGCGAGCTGCACACTTACTCTGGCGAGCTGCACACTTACCCTTCCTCAGACACAGCTCATCCTTCTGGGGTTGGGCTAAGACCTGCAGTCTTTGCTTCAGTTCCTGCGTCCATGTTACTGCTTTAGTTCCTGCCTAACTTCCATCAATGATGAACTATGACCTGACAGTTGTAAGATGAAATAAATCTCTTCCTCTCCAAGTTGCTTTAGTCATGATGTTTATCATACCAATAGACAAGCTAGTTAAGCTACTGTATGTCATCAAATGGTGGTACATTGTTAAGGGAAGGGGAAAGACTGGGAATGATGTACCATTGGACCCATCCACCCAACCACTTCTACCAATAATTGGACTTTTAGACGGGTTCTTTCTGTATATCTCAGTGAACTTCTCCCACAAATAAATTTGTGAAACTGCTACTGCTGTTGCTGTGTAGCCATCCTGCTTAGTTTTAAGTATATCTGCTTATGAGATACTTGCAGGAATGGGGTCACTATTGAACTTCTCCCACCGATAGAATCCAGGGACCACCATCACTGCATTCATTGGTGGACCTTTGCTATGCTGACATCCATCTCAGCTACCCTGCTGATCAGTATTAACTGTTTATAATGGCGAACTGCATGTGTTAGTGGTACTAAAATTTCAAAGATAAAATGAAATGTCTGGTAGAAAAGACAGGAGCAGGGTCTTTGTCAGAGTATGAATACATTAAGTTTGGCCAGGGAATCTCAAAATAGATACAGCCAGAAAAAAGGACTCTAACCCCCATCTACTGCCAGGAGGGTGATGCATACAATGCTTTGCCAATGCATGGATGTACTCAGGTCTGAGGCACTCTATATCCCCTAAGACTGAGTTCTAGAAAGTCCTGCCCATGCAGAGTTTGATTCTCTGGCTCACTGTGTTAAGTTTGTTACTTTGTTAACCTGCGTTACTAGATAGAGGGAGAGCAGAAGGTACTTTGGTCAGAAAGTTCTGGCAGAAGTGGTCTGTGTTGATAGAAACCCTTATTGTCTGGACAAGTACATATCTTAATTGTTCTCAACTACTGAAGCTAGCAGTCCATCCTCCTCAGGTACACACTGATAGAAATAGAAATGTAAGGGGATGAAGAAACCATCACATTGCAGTGGGTTAGAAGTTTAAGGCTATTTTTTTTTTGTTACTCCTTTTTTTTTTAAAAAAAAATCTTTTAGATGGTTAGTTACAGAGTTTTACAAATTTTATTAGTATTTACAACTTATGCACTTTTATTGTTAAGCTATTTTGTTGTAACTGCTACCTCACTGTAAAGACTTGATGACTATCTCTTACTTTTCTACAACTGTAAAAATATAGTCTGCATTTTAATCTAAAATAGTCTCTCTACCTTCTCATAGACTTCTAAGGCTACTATTAAATGAGTAAATAAATAAATAAATTGAATCGCATTCTGCAAAAAAACAGCCTACTCAACAAATGGTCTTGGCAAAATTGGATATCCACCTACAGAAAAATGAAATTAGATCTGTATCTATCACCCTGAGCATAATTCAAAATCAATCAAGGACCTTAAAAAAAGAAGTGCTGAAATTGCTAGAGGAAAAGTTAGGGAAGGCATCTTAAGATCAAGCGTAGGCAGGAAGTCTCTGGATATTACTCTGATAGGTCAGGGACCATGCCCCCAAATTGTGAAATAGGATTACATGAAATTAAAAAGGTTCTTTATATCAGAGTAAACTATAAGTAGAATGAAAAGCCCATACAATAGAAGGTCTTTGCTAGGTATACTTTGAACCTCTTTTATTATTTAGAATATATAAAGTACTTCAATTATTAAACAGCAACTACGTCTTTTTTAATGTATAAATAAATGGACTAATGAGAACAAAAAGTTTTGAAAAGAACAAATATAAAGATGAATTATTTAAAATGTTCCACATTCTTAACTATTGGGGAAAATGGAAATTAAAACTATTCTGAGATTCTATTTGACCCCAGTTATAACAAATTAAAAAATAGCAAATGTTTACTCTTGGTAGGTGTGCAAATTGGGTAAATTGCTATGGAAATTATTGAGGAGACATCTCGAAATCTAAGATTAGAACTACCATATGGTTCAGCTATAGCTCTCTTGGGTTGTAGTTACAGGACTCTATGTGCTACCACCTGATGTAGTTTCACAAACTTGTATATTACCACTCTAGTCATGATAGCATGAAAATGACACCGTCATAGATGTGCATCAGCAGATGAATGGAAAATAAAATGTTGTTTGTGTACACAATATAATTTTATTTGCCTATGAAGAAAAATTAAAATATATAATATGTAGGAAAATGGATGGATCTAGAAATTATTGCATTACATGGGGTGATCCAGGATCAGAAAAACAAGTACCAGATAAGTCCTACATATTCCCTTACATGTAAGATCTGAGAGAGAGAGGATATGAATGTATCTATAGGTCATGAAAAATGAAAGGGAACTAAGAGAGGAATATCATTTCAAAGAAAGTAGGCAAATGAGGAATAGAGCACATAGGATATATAAACGGGAAGGAAGCTATTGTGGATAGAGAAGAACTTGCACTTAGCAAGAGTAGAGAAGATGGGGTAACAAAACATTTATATTTCGAAATGACATAATGAAACTTAATACTATGTAATTTTGTCTGTTGGTTTTAAAGAAGACATTTGAGATGACATGAATGAATACGGAACAAATATATCCAGTGAAATAAGCCAGGCCTAGAAAGATAAATACTACACGAAGTTATTCATATATGAAATAAGAAAAAGTCAGTATCACAAAAGAAGAGATTGGAGTGTTGATTACCAGTTTTCAAAGGCAGGAATAAGAAAAGACATTGGTTGAAGAATATAAAACTTACATTTTATATGGTAACTTCTGTGAATTTAACATGTGATTGTGATTTATAGTTAACACAGTTGTTTATTTGAAGCTTGCCAAAATGGTAGATTTTAAATGTGCTTAGTGGAGAATGGCTCTAAAAGTACATACAATAACATAAAGGGCAATATGGCACCACCAGAACCCAGTAGTCATATAACAGAAATACCTAAACATCCCAACTCAGATGAAGCAGAAGAAAATAAACTTAAAAAATACTTTATGAAGATGATAGAGGCAATTAAAGAAGACATGAAAATTCCCTTAAAGAAATAGAGGGAAAAACAAACAAAAGGGGGAAGAAATCAATAAATCTCTTAAAGAAAGCCAAGAAAAACAATCAAATAGGTGAAGGAAATAGTTCAATACTTGAAAATTGAAATAAAAGCAGTAAGGAAAACAGAAACAGAAGGCATTCTGGAAATGGAAATTCTGGGTAAGCAAACAGGAACTATCACCAACATAATGCAAAAGATGGAATACAGTATCTCAAATGTTGAATATATGATAGAGGAATTAATCAGTCAAAAACCAGTTCTTAACACAAAACATTCACGAATTCTGAGACGCCATAAAAAGAACAAACCTGAGAATATTAGGGATATCTTCTAGCATTAGGGAAATGTCTAGAGATACACTCGTATAACCCTAAGAATCTGAGCAATAGGGGAGAGGCTATCTTAAATGCCCTTCACCTATAATGAGAATGATGACTATCTTAAATGTCATCCTAGAGCCTTGATCCAGTTGCTGATAGAAACAGAAGCACTGGGCCAAATTTCCTGGAATCCAGTTGTAGAGAAGAAGACGATTTGAGCAATGGGGCCAAGACCAGCTGGGGAAACCCACAGAAACCTGAACAAGGGGGAGCTCATGGACCCCACACTGACAGCCAGGGAACCAGCATAAGACTAAACTAGGCCCCCTGGTAGTGGGTGTCAGTTGGGAGGCAGGGAATTTGATGGGTCCTCTGGCAGTGAAACCAGTATCTATCCCCAGTGTACAAATGGACATGGGAGCACACTCCCTATAGAGGGATAGTCTTAGCCTAGACACACAGCAGAGAGCTTAGGCCCTGCCCCAATTATGTGAAAGACTTTGATGACACCCCCTCCACAGAAGGCCTGACCCTTTCTATGGAGCAGAAGAGGGATGGAATGGGGGTCGGGTCAGTGGGGACCATGGGAGAATGGGAGGGAGAGGGAACTGGGATTGATATGTAAAATACGATTGTTTCTAATTTAAATAAAAAAAGGAAAATAATATATGGACAAACTGCTGGGAGTTACTTCCCAATTATATGCTACCTTGTAAAAATCCTGAAGTAAAATAGACTGACCCCATAAAATAGTGGTAATAGCAAAGCAGCTGTGAGTTTTACATTGCTATTTGGGATCTGGATATATAAAACCTGTTTAGATACTTGTCTTTCAGGTTCTAAGTCATTATTTGGCTATCATATACGTATATACTTATTCAAGGGTATTGAAAAGATTTGTCCACAAGATCTTGAAGGAGTTAGGGGCATGAAAGAACATGATCAAAATATATTGTATAATTTTTTTAATTAAAAGTTTAAAATAATGTATTTCTAAACTATCTTGCCTTTTGGTGATGCTATGACAAGCTGCCCCCGACTACGGGAGTGAAATATAAGGCATTCATTTTTCAAGAGCTCTAAAGTATTCCGTGGAGCTTATTTCATAAGCTTGTTGATCCTACTTATGATTACCTTGTCGTCATGCTCCAAATGCTTCTCAAATGGCTCGTCTCCTGCTATCACTCTGGAGATGGGATTTCAAAATCAATTTCAATGATACATAGACAATCACTTCATTAAGTAATAACAATTAAAATTCAACTATAGATAATCTAGGTGCATATTGGTAGTCTCGATGAACAAATTATGCCTTCAAACTTTTTGAAATACTGCTTAGTATAAGGGACAGATTCTTGCTGATATATTCAACATGTGGATGAGTGCAAAAATTGTAGAGTGAAAAGGCAGGCAAAAAGCACACATACATATATACATATGTACATAAGTATGTACATAAATACACTTACACACACATACACACACACGTGTGGGGATTGATACTATAACCCTCCACAGGAGAGACTAATCTACCCCTCTAGTTTGTTCCCACTACTACTAAAGTTAATTTCTACACAGGAAACACTAACCTGCTGTGACTGAGATCAGATTAGTGATAATTTTAGTTTAGGCTCAGGAAGTGTAGTGAGAACTAATAAAGGACAAGAATAATTTCTGATGCAGTCAGCTGCTTTTCTATGCATAGGGATCTGAGTTATACCCTTGTACACAATTTCCCAAAAATGAATGCATCATGCACTAATAATGTATGCATTTCACTGTATGTAAATGATTACTCAATTTCAAAATGTCTTAAACGTATTAAAGGTGATTTTGTTGTGAACATTATTTTTAAAAAATAAAAAAGTACTTAAGGCTTAGGATGTAATTTTTAAAAAAACATCATGTACAGACATTTTAAAAATCTACCTTAAAATTTTAGAAGAAAATACAATGTGATTCTAAATTTTGCTCTATTTTTCTGGAAAAATATAGTAAAAAAGTGAAATTTTAGTCTATTTTTTTCTCAGGGAAGTAATTCTATAACTATTCTATAATTCTCTTAATACAGAAAAATCTTTAAATACAAATAATATTGTTTGCAAATTTTGGAGAGCTTTAGCAATCATGTATATACCACTGTTTGAAATAGACGATATAGATAGATAGATAGATAGATAGATAGATAGATAGATAGATAGAAATACAATGATATGGTTGTATATTGGTATGACTACATTTGAAAAGTAATTTGGCTTTCATTATTTAAATTAAGAATTCATATACATTATAATATGGAGGCTTTAATTTATGTACCCTAGCAATATGTTCTCATTAGCATTTCACCTCTTCTTGAACCAAAGCCCCAAAGTCAAGTTCTAGCAAGTATCTAAAAGGATAAGTGCAGCATGCTGGGCTCACCTTCTCAACACCTATCTGATTTGATAGCTTTTCATTCTCTTCCCTTCTCACTGATTTCTAATCTCAAAATCTTTCTTGATGTTTACTTACTATTGCCGGAATGTACCTGTCCTAGGACGTATGCAGTAGTTCTCTCCAAAACCCTCTTCATCCAGATGAGAATGACTTTCACCTATATTTGGAGGGGGGAATTTTTACTCCTCTGTCGCCTCAGCAAGCTTTTTCTTGACATGTTTGTTTAAAAATTACATACAGCCTGTCACTGTATTTTGGGTCTGAAAAGTACCTCAAAGTTTCATTGCTCCACGTTTGGTCACCAACTAGCAGAGCTATTGAGAACTAGTGGAACGTCAAAAAACTAATTCCTGGTAGAAGAAATGTAACTGCTAAGAACTGTACAGCTGTAGGTGTTTTCTTTTCTTTTAACTACAGAACCATATAGACCTAGATTAGTTTTTGGATTCAATGAATGTTAAGAGAGTGTGTGGATGTTCATAACAGCATTGCTTTATAAATAAGTTACTCCAGAGAACATCATTTTTAGGTTCACAGAGTGGTGGAACCAATTCTAAAGTGTTTATATGAAATGGATACACATATGTGTTCATAGCCTTCCCAGGAATTAATAGTGGTACATGTATTACCATTGTTAAATTTTCACGAAACTTCATTACTTATCAAAGTTTACAATAGGACTAACTTTTGTTGTGATATATACTATGGTTTTTGACAAATATACAATGACATGTGTCCATGGCTATAGTATTACATGGATTAGCTTCGTTGCCTTAATGTTCAGTGCTCTGCCAGTTCATCATTCTTTCCTCTAACAGTGTCATTTTTAATTACAAGCACCTGGAAGCAACATAAACATGTATTCACAGGAGAACAGCAAATAACGCACGGTGAATTTATGAAATAACATATCCTTAAAGATGCTGTGTTGAAGCCTTGGTCTCTCATGCATTATTTAGAAGTTGAGATTTAGGAAAGTGATTGAATTCTTACTAAATCAATTTGTTAATCTGTTATGAAGTGGACTATGTATAGGTGGTAAAAGCTGCATGGTAGGGTTTACTTGACAAAAGTGGCTTATCAAAGGGCACATCTTCAAAGAACCATGATCTCCCCAAACTTTTCCTTGCCTAGTCTCCCAGTGCCCAGTCTACCATAAAGTATATAGGATTGTTCCACAACTTTGTATTCCTTCATTATGTGCCTCCATGTTGACTAAAGCAAGTTAAGAAAGAAGGGTTTCTTCTCCCTTAGCAATCAAGAAACTACATTCCACTGTGATAAGGAAGGAATGGCCATAAGAGCCAGTAGAGAGAGCACATGATGTGGGGGTTAAGATATAAAACCTCAATGCCTGTCCCAGTGACCAACTTCTTCCATCAAGCCTCTATTTCCCAAAAGGTTTGCAGCCTTCCCAAACAGTACCAACAGCTGGGGAGCAGACTATGTTGGACATTTTATATTGAAATCACAGTATTTTTCTGCCTTCTTGAATATGGATCCTGAAATTGAAACCAAGTGAGCATGAACTGAAACCTGTGCATTATTGCACAATAAATAAAAGACCCAGCAACCGATATTGGGGTTCAAACTTCAACTTGAAGGTCAGAAAAGCAAAGCAGTGGAGCACTAGTTCTTACCACTACCTCAGGCTGAACTGGCTGATTCTGCTACCTCTCCTCAGTGAGGCTGGAGAATCCTGAGACTTCAATGTCTTCCTATCCTCCTTGATGGTGAGTCTTCCTATCTTCAGTGTGGTTGGAGAATCAATGACTCATCTTCAGTGTGACTGGAAAATGAAGACCTCCTACTGAATACTGAAGATCCTGCTTCTATCTTTTTATACTCTTCTAGTGCTGAGATTAAAGGCATGTGATCTGTTAATCTTTTAGACTGATTCAATCTCATGTATCCCTGTGTGGCCTTGAACTCAGAGAGATCCATGTACCTCTTAATCCTGATTCCTAGGATTAAAGGTGTGCATCACCACCTCCTAGCTTGTGGCTACTGGGAATAAAGGAGTATGCCTGGCTTGTAGGCTTGTGGCTGACTTTGCTTTCTAAATCTTCAGGCAAGATTTAATAATTCATAAATATCTCATCACATCTGTGAAACTAAGACAAATGTTTCCTTCTTCCCTTAATGATTCGTTTTCATTATTGTTGCTGAAAAATAGCAAAAACATCATCAAAAATATGTCCCATACAAACACACATACAAACACACACACACACACACACACACACACACACACACACACACACACACATACATACATACACACAAACACACACACAAAAGATTTACTCTATAGGAGCTCAAGTATGTAAGACCAAAGGGAATATTTTATAAGGAGGTGCCTCAGTATAAGCTAAAGAAGACTTTATAAGAATTAGGGAAGAGGTACCATAATAGATGGAGCCATTATAGATTTAGGGAGAAAACTTGCACTAGGGATATGCTCAGAGATCTACAAGGTTCAACCCAACTAACAATCTAAGCAATAGTGGAGAGGCTACCTTAATTGCCCTTCCCTGATAATGAGATTGACAACTACCTTATATGCCATCCTAGAGCCTTCATCTAGTAGTTGATGGAAGCAGAAGACACCCACGGCTAAACACTAGCCAAACTCCTGTAATTCAGTTATAGAGAGGGAGGGGTCATAACAAAGGGGTCAAGACCAGGCTGGAGAAATCCACAGAATCAGCTGACCTGAATAAGTGGGAGCTCCACTTATTCCAGCCCCAGTATGATAGCTGGGAAACCAGCATAGGACTGTCCCAGACCCTCTGAATGTGGGCGTTAGTTGGAAGGACTGGACAGTATATGGGGCCTCTGGTAGTGGATCAGTATTTATCCCTAGTATACAAGTGGACTTTGGGAGCCCATCCCACATAGAGAGGTACTTTCTCAGCCTAGATGCATGGAGGATGGCTTAGGCCCTGTCCCAAATGATATGACAGACTTTGAAGATGCCCCATGGAAGGCCTTACCCTCCCTGGGGAGCAGAAAGGGGATGTGCTGGGGTTTGGTGGGGGTGATAGGGGAAGATGGGATGATGAAGGAACTGAGATTGACATGTAAAACAACCTTGTTCAAAATTTATGGTCCTGACACAGTTGGGGGTCATGTTAATATTCATGCTTTGTGTTGCCACCAACAGCCAGGTGGATGCCTGTGGTCTGTGCTACCACCTGGACCTATGCTGATATTTGTGGGCTGGGTTACCGCTGAGACTATAGTGGAACATACTGATTTCTGTGGTTCATGTCACCAGAAAACCATGTAGAAGTCCATGATCTGAGCTCTCACTGAGTCTAAAGGGCAGAGAAACTATTTTGTAGTGGTATGGATGATTGTGAACTCAGTTGAGAAACAAGGAAATTGATGGCTTCTTTCCCCCCACCACAAATACATGAAAGTAACAGCCTAGACAGAAAAAACATTGAAATGAACTCTTAAAATTTATGGAAAGGATACTGAAGTTAGCTCTCCACAATTGATGGCTTCTGCTGTGTATGTGAGGGTACAAGTGGAGAAACACTCAGTTTTAAAACAAATTAGACATCCTCCTCTTCCCCTTTCTCCTTCCTCTTCTTCCTTCTCCTTCCTTTCCCTCCTCCTTGTTGTCCTACTCCTCTTCGTCATCTTCCTCCTATTTGGGGGGAGGTGTCACCAGAGTGGGAAGGCAGCCCTGGGAAGACTGGACAGTGAGTTTGGGGTGCATGATGTGAAATAACCAAATAATCAATAAAAAATATTGTATTTTCTAAAGGATGACTTTGTGGAATAAGTTCCTTGTCATTGATGTATTTCTTGCTCATATAGAGGATTTATCACCTTTAATTTTCTATGTGTATTTTATTCTGAATTCATTTTTATTTTTAGCCCATATGGTTTTATTTACTCTTCTTCAAAAATATAGCTCCCAGTTTTCTTTAAGGTTTTGGACATTCTTTCTTCCACATGCAAACAATGTGATGTGACTAATAGTTAGGGAGCCCTATCCTGCCTAAGAACCAAGACAACTAATTCTTTCTCAGTCTTTACTTTGTCTTTTTGTGTAGGTCTCTGTCATAAAACTTTCTTGTCCTAAGCAGTACAAAGAAAGAAAACACAATTATTTTGAGACCTCTTTCAAGCATCAATGGAAGTTTACATGGGGTTTAAATGTGGTCATTAAGTTTGATGGGTGTGTTAGTACACTGTATTGCACTTGCCCATGTCAAAGAATAGAACAAACCATCATTCTAGTGCCATCCATTAACTAACTCTGAGAGGACAATTCCTACCCTATATCACAGTTTCTGAAATTATGTTGATTCCTGTTCCCTTTGGTCCTTGTCTGTTCTTCTAATCATGTCATATCATTTCTATAAATAACTCCTTTTTGCTTTCAGTTCAACATTCATACTCAGCATACATAATATGCTTTCTTTATATTTGAAACATAGCCAGTAGTATGGTGCAATATTATTTGCTTCTGATTATAGGATCTCATAAAGGACAGAAAGTCCAACTAAAAGATACAGCCTTTCATTTGGCATTTAGCCATCATGAATGGTGAAATTAACTGAAATAGGATACTTGATCATATTATCTTTTATTTTTGTATTTGAAACCATCATGTAGCACTATTTGTGTCCCCAGGGGCAATGCCAATAATTTGGGATAGTCTTTTAGTTAATTCAGTCTGATTTTGCAGGTGCTGTTAGGAAAACCAGCTGGCTTGAATGAAATTGCCCCCTAGATGCCAGCTAGCCATGGTATTATCCATTTTTGTAGGTTTTCAGAATAACATATGAGATAATAGAAGGGTTTTCAAATCCTAGTTTAGATCTGATTTTTGCTGCATTTGACTCCAGTGAGACTGCAGATGCTATTATGATTCTGCTTTTCCCTAATGAAATGTCATCTCTTTTCTTTTTCTTGGCAAGAGACACATACCCTTCTCTCCTGTTTTTCCTTTTCTATGTTATAAATAAAGAGACAAACCAAAGAATCATATGAGAACTTAAATAGACCTCAGTTAATCCTTGGTGAAACAGGGAAGCTCAACTCCCTGCCTTCTGTTTGCTGACTGAACTACATGGTAGACATTTGCATTAACTAGGATGTTATTGTGCTAAATGAGATTACCTAGACAATGAAAGAAAAAAATTAATTACATGACCTCCCTTCTGTGTGGAATGTAAAACAGTCAAACTTAAAAGATCACATGGAATAATGGTGATTATAAGGAACAAGGGGAGAGAAGGGACTGGGAAATGTTAGTTCAAAAGTAATGTTATCCTTTTGGACAATGAAATAGTCCTAGAGAATATACAATATCAAATCTACAATTATTCATAAAGTATTATATATTTAGGATCTTTAAATAGTAAACTTTATGTTCTATTACCACATCCAGAATCAGTGTCTGTGAGGACATATGAATATGCTAGTTTTTTGAATTCAATAATTCCCTGTGTATATCAAGACAACATGCTACATCCTTAAATATTGACAATCTCAGTAAGTTTCTGAAAGTTATTCAGAACAATCTGACAGAGCAATTACTTAGTTATGTGTTACATTCATTCAAAATTCTGAATGACCTTGTCAAACTTATTCAAATATTTGATAAAATGTTAGTAGTATTGTTCTTCTTTCTTTATGATCTTTGGGGGAAAAATGGTACACACACACACACACACACACACACACACACACACACACACACACACACACACACACACACACACCACAGTTGTTGAAATAAGCTCATTTTTATTTCGACACATATTCTGAAATTTCCAAGCATAATCTTTTATTTTACTGTAAAGTATACATATACTATCTTGGAAACTTTTAGTTTGTAGGACTTATTTGTGAAAGAGATTAAAAGTTTATAGGAGGTAAGATTGTTTTTATAATGAGGTCACCATTCATCAACCTCCTTAGTATAAATTTAGGATACTAAAAGTAGGGATAATAATCAAGGTTGATAACATAGCACAGTAGTAGGAATTGTAAGAATTGAATTATTTTCCACATTCTAAAATAAATTCTATCTCTATCATTGTGCAATTTATGCTAACATGTAATATACCAGCAGATTCATCTTAGGCTTACACGTTTGGTAATCACTGTTTTAACATGTGAGTTTTATAAAGTTTTAACATCCATCTCATTTCAGATAAGGAATCTGAAACATTAACAGTTTACAGTTTCTTTAAGGTAATATAGTCAGAATAACCATAATCCCATGATTTTGGTTCTGACGATTTTCTATTTTTTTCACACACATACTCTATATATTCATTTTGTGGCACAGATATTTGAATCCTTTTGGAGTAGAAGAAACCAAATTATATTCCACTAGTCAACTTCAATTAGCAAAGTGTTTTTTGTAAATAAAATTTTTGTAGAACATAATCACTTCTATTTGTGTCTTACTATTTTTGTAAGGTTTTGCATTACAAAGGCAAAGATGTTTTGAAAGTAACTACATAATCTGCAATGAATAAAATCTTTCCTGTTTGACTGTTCATGGAAAAAAATTTACCAGCTCCTGACCTGGAGTTCCATGTCTGTTCAAATTTATCTGAACAGAGACAGTTTATATATTCTCTGATTTCCACCCACCCAGTGAATGCAATCAGAAAGAACAAAAAAATTGAGGTTAGTGCCATGCTTTGTGGCTTCCTACCAGCAGAGTAAATCCTTGAAATGGCCCCTTTCCAATTAGCCCTTTCCTTGTTTGCTGACTTCCAAGTCACTCCAGGCTGCTAACACCTCCCTCTACTTACCATTTGTCAGGCCATCTGCATGCATTGGCTTCCCTTAGTAATAATTCTAGTACTGTTTATGTTCACTCTTAGCCTAACTTATTATTTTTCAAAGGTTCATTAATTCCTTTTACAAAATGAAGATAATTCAAAATAGTATGAGCATCATTCATATACATGTATTTAGTTGCATCTCCTTACTTCTCCTTAGGGAGCCAACCTTTGGATAATAAACTGCTCATTTGCCTTTAGGCCTATAAAGTAGATGGTACTAAATGTAGGATAAACCAGGTGACACTGATCAGCATTAGTAAAGCTCTGAAAATGCAGTGGAATATTATATATTCCTTTCCAAATTTGCCAGCAGTGATCTAATTCTGCTTCTTGACTAGGGAATGCCTTTGGAAGAGTGGATGGAAGTTTATTGGACTCCATTGAAGCCATGTCTGCACTTGACTCAAAGCCACTGACTGACATTCTTCTGGGGATACCCTCTAAGTCTTAATATTAGTTTTCAATATTGTTAATGGGACAATTCTGTCTAGTCCAACTCTTTGCTAATGTAGTTAGTATGGTAAAAGGGTTAATCTTGACTGTTAACTTGTTAAGATTAAGCATCACCATCTCTCTGGGGATGCCAGTGAGAGATATTATGCAATAGATTGAAGAAGGAAGACCCACCATAAATGTAGGCAGTTTGGGATGGGGTCTCAGACTGAATAGAAAGACGAAGGCAAGCAAAGGCAAGCAGAGCACAATCCTTTGCTCTTGCTTCGCTTCTGTACTGTGAATGCAATGTAATCATCTGCCTCAAGTTCCTGCAGCTACAACTTCTCTACCACAATGAATTGTCTCCTTAAAGTGTAGCTCAATTAAATCCTTCTTTAAGTTGCTTTTGTCAAGTATTTTGTCACAGAAAAGAGACAAATGACTAATATAGGAAATTGGTACTGATTCATTGCTGCGATAAGCAGTGATAAACTTGACTATGTGGCTCACAGGTCTTTGGAACTAGTTTAGAGAATGAGTTTAGAAGAGCTTGCAGCTGTGGTGAACCTAAACCCTAGAGTGCTACACACAGAGAGTGACGAGCCGACAGAATCTTTTGAAGGCAAGAATGCTGAAAGAAGTGTCGTCAGGGGAGGACTAACTTAGAAATTTCAGAGAGGAATAAGGGTTCTATTAGGTTATCAGTCTTCATGGAAAGTGCCTTTACTTTTTAAACTATTTCACTGTCCCTAATTTCCTACTTTTTCATCTATTTTATGTGCTAGAGTTCAAAACTAGTATATTATGCATGTTAGGCAAATGCTCTACCACTGAACCCTATTTGCTAAGATTGATTAAATAAATCAGTTCCCTTTGTGTTATTGATATATTATAGGTTGTTAAGAACAGTTCTACAAACATTGCTTTACAAAGAGGCTCTAAAATTTTATGATCCACAAATTTTTAAATCTTTTTTTTATTTTAAAAACAATCTTTTCTCATTTTACATTCCAATCCCAATTCCCACTCCCTCTCCTCCTCCTGCTACCAACTCCTTCCCCACCCCCATCCCCCATCCACACAGCAGAGAGTGTAAGGCTTCCCATGTGGAGTCAACAAACTCTGGCAACTTACTTTGATACAGGGCCAAGACCCCCCTGCCTATATATCTAGGCTGAGCAAGGTATCCCTCCATAGATAATGGATTCCAAAAAGTCAGTTCAAGCACTAGGAATAAATTATGGTCCTACTGCCATTGACTCCACAGACTGCCCACCCAGCACTATTGTCACCCACATTCATAGGGTATAGTTTGTTCCTACCTTTATAGGGTCCCTCAGCTATCATCAGTACAGAGTCAGCTGTTTTGGTGGGTTTCCTCTTCATGGTCTTGACCACTTTGGTCATGTTATCATTCCTCCCTCTCTTTAAGTGGTCTCTGGGATCTTGGCCCAGTTTTTAGTTGTAGGATCCACAGGGTTTAAGGAAATAGAAAAGCAATGTTTCCTTTGTGTGACTGTTTAGTAGACAGGCTCTGTGCTTAACACTGACCTGCTAAAACAACATGCTGTAAAATGCTGTAGTACATAGTAGCATAGTTAGGAAGTCATAGAAAACCTGTCCTAGGGAGTAATTTTCAGGATCGCCCTAACATTAAGATAACAAAAAAGATAAAATATAGCCGGGCATTGGTGGTACATGCCTTTAATCCCAGCACTCAAGAGGCAGAGGCAGTTGGATCTCCATGAGTTCAAGGCCAGCCTGGTCTACAGAGCTAGTTCCGGGACTGGCTCCAAAGCAATACAGAGAAACCCAGTCTCAAAAAAAAAAAAAAAAAAAAAAAAAAAAAAAAAAGTAAGAAAAGGCAAAAAGAGGATCTTTGTTTATATCAATTGATAATATTTTCTTTGGGAGATGAAGAAAAAGTTGTAAAAGTCTTCCAAAAACAGTAGAGAAGTCACACATATCCAGGAAGAGAGAAATGAGAAAGTAATTTGGAGAGGTAAATGATAGGCCAATGTTAAGACTCAGATTTTTTTTTTTTTTAGGTAAATTACTTTGTTCTCAATATTTCCTCTTAAGATTTTCTTTCCCAGGCTCATAGAGACATGTTCAAAGGAAGACAGAATGAGAATTCCTATTTCTTTTCCAAATGACAGATAAAGGGAATTCAGAATTAGGATAAGCCATTTCTTTTCAGATCAATGGACTTTTCCAGTTACAAACTGGGTGCGTAGGCAGCTGATTTTTGAGATGTTCTTAAATGATTCAAAACTTCAAAGCCTTTCGCCTTCTCTTCCTAGCCTCCTACTCGTTTTGTCTCTTCAGGCTCGAGTGCTGGAATTGGAGAAGTTCCACAGCACATTCTGTTTATGAGGTGCTGGGGATTTCTTTCTTTTTCAGTATGTTAGTCATTTGTGTGCATAGGAACTCTACTGATTTTGTGTGGTTTTGTAGCCTGGTATTTTTCTGACTGTGTTTATCATCAGCTTTAAGAGTTTTCCTGTGTATTCCTTCACACACACACACACACACACACACACACACACACACACACACCTGCAAAAATAAAGAAGATACTTTGACTTCTTTTTTTCTTTTTTTGTTTGAGTCCCCTTCATCCCTTTCACTTGTCATATTGCTCAAAGACTTCAAATATACTGAACTATTGTGGACATCCTTTTCTTCCTGACTTTAGTAAAAATGCTTTGGGTTTTTCTTCTTAAAAGAATGTTAGCTGTGGGTTTGCTCTATATTGCTTTTATTATGTTGAAATAGTCTCCCTTTACAACAAGAGTCTCCAGGACTTTCATTATTAAGAGACAGTCTCTGCTTCTAATGAAATGATTGCATGGTTTCTGTCTTTTAGTTTGTTATGTGGTGGATGGCATTTATTTATTTATGTGCCTTAAAGCATACGTGTACCCCTGGTATAAAGAATCCTTGATTATAGTTGATAATCTTTTTGATGTGATCTTGAACTCAGTTTGAAAGCAATTTATTGAGAATATTTATGTTCGTGTTTATCAAGTATATTGCCATAAATTTCTTGATTTGTTGGGCCTTTGTTTGGGATATCATGGTATTAATGTTTTTGGAAATAGAATGTGTAAATGTTCCCTCCTTTTCTATTTTACAGAATAATGAGCAGTGTTAGTTTTAATTCTTTTATTTTTTTTTTGAAAGAATGGGAGAACCTTCACTTAATCTGTCTGGCCCAGGAGTTTTTCTTTAAAGTGGGGAGATTTTAAATACTGCTTCTATCTGCTTCTGCATTGTTTTCAGAAGAACAGGGAGCTTTATCCAAACATCACCCTTTTACTGGGCCACACAGTAAGTTTCAACAAATACAGTAAAATTAAAGTAACATATTGTACTCTTTTTCACCACTATGGAATAAATCTGTGTATTAATTGCAACAAATATTATGGAAATTATACAAGCTTATAGGATGTAAAGAACACAATATTTGAATGATAGCCATTAAAGATAAAAAATTAAGAAGGAAGTTTAAAAATTCCTAGAAGTGAATGAAAATGAAAATATCATATGCCAAGATGTGAGGAACTTAACAGGCTTGTTTATAGCACTAAGTGCCTCCATCACAAAACCTGAGAGATACCAAGTTAATGACTTAATGATTTGTCTGAAGGCCTTGGCACAAAAAAAGAACAAAGTGATCTCCAAACTTGATAAGATAATCAAAATCAGGGCTGAAAATAATGAAATAGCAATGAAAAAATTATAAAGAATCAATGAAATAAAGTGTTGGTTCTACAAATGATTTAACAGGAATGTCATTTTTTAGCCAAATTAACCTAAAGAAAGATAGAGTGGATCCAAATTAATAAAATTATAGATGAATAGGGGGACATGACAACACATATTGAAGAAAGTCAGAGACTTTTAAGGACATCATTTAAAAATTGGGGGATAAGAAGGCAGGATGGGAGAGGGAATAATGAGAAGGATAACTAACACTAAAGATTGTTTGAAAAAGTCATATAATGTGTGTGTATATATATATATATATGTTTATATGTGTGTGTATAACATATAACATATATATACATATTAATGTTGATACTTCTTAAAATATACACACCTATAAAGAGTTTATACTATTATAGGCAGATAATACTCCAACTAGTTTCTACATTCTACAAAATAAGTTTAAGTACCAGGAATAGGTCACCCCTTTTTGAGTTATTGGCCAATGAGGGCCCATAGATAACCCCAAAATATGCTATTGCCAATTCTATTGGGTATCCTGTAGAACTTGATGGTAAAATCTCATTACTGAAAGCATTGCATATTTTAATTAAAAAACACAGAGAAATCAAGATGGTACTTACCTGGAAGCTTCATCCCTGCTGGCTATATGCACCTTACTCAAGGAGAAAAGTAATCATCAGCTGTGGACCTATGACCATTATTACAATACTAGCATGAGTAACCAACCTCTTCCTGATTGGATCTAATGATTGTCCCTTGAAACGAAACTCATCTAGCACTCTTAATGTGGTCAAAATACTGTAAAAAATCACATATTAAGGGGGTAATCTAATATTATCATTCTGTGAAATTGGAATAATATTAAAATGACTCTTAACAACTTATTGTTACCCCATGGATCACCATTATCTCTCAGATCTCATCAAAGAAGTTTAGACAGCATGTACAAGACCTGCACTAACTAAAGTCAGACAAAATTCAAGCATGGATGATTGGGGGGGGGTAGGCACAAAATCCCACCACTAGAAGAGCATTATTGGTTGTTAGGGGAGGGAAAATGAGTATTCTTACAATGTGACTCCCTGGGAGGTCGAATATATTCCAGGGCAGCCCCTACTCCTAAGAGTAGTCAGCAAAAACAAATTGGGTTCATTTTGTTTAGAAACAAATGGAAAAAAAATCAAAGTTGTGTGATGATATATTGTTTATGATCTAATAAAGTGACTGAAGATCAGAAGGCAAAGCTAGCTAAAACCATAGAAGCTGGGTAGCAGTAGCAGACACCTTTAATCTCGAGACTCAGGACACAGAGGCAGATGGATCTCTGTGAGTTCAAGGCTACTCAGGGCTACTCAACAATGAATCAGTCTAAAGTAGAAACAGAGCTCACACATTTAATCCCAGCACTAGAGGGCTGTATAAGGAAGAAGTAAAGGGTCTCAGGGCAATTAGTCTCTAGCCACATTGAGAACAATATCTATCCCCCAGCCTTGGTAGAGGTTAGAATTCTCTGGTGGCTTGACTAATTTGCTTTTCTGATCTTAAGTGGTTTTGTTAGGTCATAAATAATATATCACCACAAAGTTGGGTGAGTAGGAAGTTGAAGGTAGAAAGACTGAATCAGGAAGGAGATAGGGATAATACAAAGTTTTAAAAGTACTGAAAAAAGATAGTTTTTAGATATCTACATGCTACCATGGTAATTTATAAGAAACAATAAATATCCGTAATTTTTTGAAAAATTATGTATAAAATAATTTTATGTCAAGTTAATTTTCAATAAACATTTAAAGACATGTTCTAAGAGAAGTGGATGAATTTCTAGAAAAATGTATCAAACCAAAGCTACACCAAAATGAAATAAATAATTTCTATGGAATTGTATTTAATTCTTATATAGTAAATATAACTGAGTATGTTTAACATTTTTTTTCTAATCCAGATTATGTTGCTTCTACTTTTCATACTTAATTGACTATCAGTTTTTTTAAATGTACTGTTCTTTCTCTGGGGATTTTCTCTAGTTATTAAAATAATTAATTTACTTTGATATAATAGTAGTTTTAAAGTTAACCTTTTGCCTTAAAATTTTGTATACGCGCCTGCCCTCGCCAGCAAGGAAGTCGCGGGTAGATCTTCTTCATGCAGTTTTAATCAGGATCCTTGAAACATGTTTCTTCTGGCCTGCAAAAAGAGAGAGAGAGAGAGAGAGAGAGAGAGAGAGAGAGAGAGAGAGAGAGAGAGAGAGGAGAGAGAGAGCGCGCCAGGGGACCCCTGCACAGGCTTAAATACCCTTGAGCTAACCAACCCCAGTGAGCCACGTGGACCCTGCAGATAGGCTATTCTAATGCAGAAGCAGACAGGCTGAACAGACTTAACCAATTAAGGGCTTGTTTACCCAGAGAGCCTTTACCAGTGGGAAGGTGTAAGGCAGAAGCCAGCGCCACTTTAAGGCATGGCACTACACGGCTCTCTACAATTTTGTAAACTTTTTCCAGGAGCCACTAAGGCATTGAGAAGAATGGGGAGAAATAGTCCGAAGAACTTTGTGCACAAAACCCTCTCCTACCAGATCAGCATCACAATAGTTTGTCTTACCAATTTACTTTCTAGGTTATTTGGGGTAAAAAATAATAATTTCCATCCCTCAAATAGCATTAGAAAAAAAGGCTCTGTTTTAACAGGTGAACTTTTTCACCTATAAATGATGGTATAAATACATTGCAGATGAATAAATAGAGCAACAAAAATGTCCGGTGTGTAATATTCATTGGAAAACTAGTCAAGAAAAATAAAAATGATTTAGGAGTCATGGAAATTATCTTTTTTATTCTTCTTTTATAAATTAAGTTCATTTTCCCCCTCTACCGCTCCCACCCCAGCGTTTCCCTTCCCTCCCTCAAAATCTCCTCAGAGGGCGTAAGGCCTTCCTTGGGAAGTTCAAAGTCTGGTGTACCAAGTTGAGGCAGGACCAAACCCATTCTTCCTGTATCAAGGGTGAGCAATGCATCCCAACATAGGAAATGGTTTCCAAAAAGCCATTTCAGTTCATGGAATATTTCTAAGCTTGACAAAAAAAGTATAACCATATATCTTTTATGGTGAACTTATCTGATATTAATTCTTAGTAAAATAGATGGGAACATGAGATTTTATTATTGAGAAGAAAATTCCTTCCTATTCCTACAGGCCTTTGATTTTATTGTTATGCCTTGACTATATGGGGCAGAGAAACCTTTCAAGGGGGACCTTTAAAAGGGTGCTATGCTTGACTAACCCAGATATTAGTTGTCTACCTTTTGTTCCCTGGGTGTTAATGATGAGTTGTTTGGCTTTTGAACCTAGATTATTTTAACACCTTTCTCTGCTTCATGTATTCCCCTGATCTTGAGTATGCCTGACAGTGTGAGACTGGACTCAAGCTGTCTCTCAGATGGATTGGTTTGATATATAATCCTGTCATGTAAGAAAATTAAAATTCTATGTATTATGCATTCTTTTTCTGATGAACTGTTGTGATTAATTAAAAATAACTGGTGGGTTTTCCTGCGAACTTTGAAATCTATTGCCTTTTGGCTTGTTCTTCAAATTGAGGTCATTTGTGCACAACTATTAATTTATGAATTATTATCTTATCTACACTGGGAGGCTATGTTTGATTCATCTTTTTATCCTCTTTAGTTCTGGGCAGGTAGAAGGTACACAAAACTAATTTGTAGAATTGAATTCATGCTAAAAATAAAATTCATTGCCTGCTATTGTATTTTGTGGGATTTTCCATTTGTGTGTTTGTGTGTGTAAAATGTATGATGCATGATGTGTGCATGTACCACTGTGTACATATAGATGTCAGAAGACAAACGTGGGTGTTGTTCCTCACATTCAACCTTATTTGAAACAAGATTTATTGTTATTTGCCACAACGTAGGCCAGGCTACATGACCTCGAACTTTCAGGAATTGTCTTGTCTGTACCATATCCAGTTTTATGTGGGTTCCAGGGATCCAAATGGAGGTCATCATGCTTGCATAGGAAGCACTTTACATACTGAGCCATTTCCCCTGCTCTATTTTGTGAATTTAAAGAGTATTGTATCAAAAATTAATTAGGATTAGCAGGAAACACAGAAAAAATGAATGCTAAGAGTATTGATTTATGATGTGCCCTGTGGGATCTTGTTTTTGCTGACAAACATATTGTCCTGACATACCAGTGTTTCAGGTTTTATGCTACTACGTTTTTGGATTTATTTTATTTGCTTTGGTCAACTATTCTTGGGCATATAAAGGGTCTTCATTTCCTAGTTCTGCTTTCATTCTTTAGCTCAAACTATAAACTTGCCTGAGCTCACCTTTCCATTGAAGGAACTATTGACCCTGTCTCACCTGTTAATTCTTTCTTTAATTTGGAAATAAAGAACATCTCAAGTGTAGGCCTCTTGCCCTTCATAGATATACGTCTGTATAGTTCTCACTATAATAATCTTTTTGCTTTTAATCTCCTCCATTGTACTTTGATTTTCTTCTACATAGAGGTTTAAGCTGCTTTTATCTTTTGTCCTGCTGGATGTTGGCAGCCCTTCAATCTAACCACCTCCAGTTAGCAAGCAATGCTACTTGTTTACTTCTCTAAATAGTTCCACGTAAATCACAGACTTGTGAGAAGGTCACATATTGAACAGAAGGCTAGCCAAGACGACCTAGACAATGGGGAGAGTATTTCTTCCCAGCAGGTGAATTCCGATATGAAAATCTGGATTTATTCAACAAATAAATCAAGAGAATTTTTTTCACTTTACAGAAGGATTCACCATGGGGTTCTTTTAAATCCCTACTTCCCTGAGTATGTTACAGTGTTATTTTATTATAAGAAAAATCAGATCCAAGTGTACATTTGTCAAAAAATAAGTACTTATTATAATATCTGGTAAATTATATAGATGTTTTCTTCCTTGAAAAATATATATCCATAATTAAGGCATATGTAGCATGATAACACAATAATAATAAGGAAAACGTTTAAGCTAAGTGAGTACTTTTCTATGCAAACTTCCTGCAGTTGATTCACCTATGGTAATTCTTTTTCAGTACTGTAGGTCAAACTGAGGGATTCGGCCATTGCTGTCAAATCTGTAGTACTGTACTCGGCTGAATTGATAGCATTTTAATATACAGCTTCACATTAAAGATTGTAGGAATCACTGAACGAGAATTAAAAAGACAACTTAATTCTTCTTTGCATGGACTTAAAAGCCATGTACCATCATTTGTGACTTCAACAGTTTAAACGATTTGATGAGTGAGAAACCAATGATGATGGCTAACTTTGTGACTTAAGGAAGTAGAATAGGACTAGGGATGGTGATGCTGATTAGTATGTTGGTGTTAATGTATATCAAAAAACAAAGTTCATACAAAAATATATGAGGAAAAAAGTCAGGATACTGAACTCATATGCACCCTTTTCAATTTTTATAGTATAATCCTGTATGATATCAGAATTCTCATTGTGAAATGGATATGGATGTTCCAATATTTACAGATGAAGAGTACTCTGTCCTCTTTCAATCTTGTACCTCATTAGTAAAATGTCAGCATACGAATGTTATTTGTGCTAGTCAGATAGTAAACCTATAATAGACAGCAAGGCATTAGAGGAAGTGTCTGAACCAGCCAATCAATTGTTAGTTGGTCCAGTGCAACATGAAGTGACACTGACCCAGGCATAAATATTGGCCTTGAGTGATCATGAGTAAACATACCTATTATGATCATTACCAAAGTCTTAAAATATTTTTTATTTCTTCTACATTTTCTAACTTATTGAAAAAAACCATAACTTTCATGATATCCTTATTTCCTTTAAATTCCTGAAATAGTTACAGTTACCTCTTGTACACTCCTGGCTATTCTTTCCTGCTTCTAACTTGTGATTATGATCAATTGCACTGCTTTTTATTTAAGATTATTGTGTGTGTGATGTGTGTGCATGTGTGCAAGCTCACACACATTTATGTAGACCAGAAGTAGTTGAGTGTCCTGGACCTGGAGTTACCGATAGTTGTGAGCTTCCAAAGTTATAGATGGTTATGGGCATGCACCTTAACCTAGGACCTCTATAAGAGGGTCACATTTTCTTAACTGCTGGTCGAGCTCTCCAATTCCAGTTTCACTACTCTTACAAATGTAGCTTCCATCAGGTTCAAAAGAAACTCTAAACAAAGGCCAATTTATAGTACCAATTAGCATCCCATAATATATGCTTGCCTTCCCAGCATGTCTCACCCATACCCTATCCTAAACTTTTTCAGGACATGAGTTTCTGTTTTTCCAGTTTCTCTTTCCTATAATACCTTGCCATTTTAGCCATGTACTCTCTTGATCCTCCCTCTTTTTGTCTTTCTCTCTTGGTCCTCTTCTCTCGCTCTCACCTTGCTCTTGCCTTTCATGGCCCCATCCTGTTTTGTCTGTTACTTTCTCACGCTGTTCCAGATGATTCCAGATGCATCTGGTTGTACTCTTCCAGGTATCTTTATAATACTCTTCCTTTCAGCTACACCTTGGAGTCCTCATTTTATATAGCTCTTTGGTTTGGTAGCATTTTCTTGATCATGTATTTACCATTTTGTCCTTCTAGTATGTATTTTAATGTCTTGATATGTATGCCTAAACAGTTAGATTTCAGGCTTCCTATTATATACAGATAACTGCTTATCATTTTTTCTCTGTTTGGTACAAGATGGCTATGCTTTTTCATAACTATCCTTTCCTATGTAGAGGTTTCTCTGTACTTCCATTTTCTTTTTTTTTTCTATTTTTTTTTTTATTTTACATATCGATCCCAGTTCCCTCTCCCTCTCTCCCTCTTTACCTCTCTCCCACTCTCACATGTCCCCCGCCACCTTCCCTCCCTTCCCCCCAATTCCACATGTAGGGTGATGCTCTCCAGGATGGGTCATCTAAATCTGTCAAGTCATTAAGGGAGTATCCCTCCATGGCGGATGTGCCCCCAAAGTCCTTTTGTGTACCAGGAATACATCTTGGTTCCACTGTCTGAGGTCCCTTAGACTGCTCAGTCCTTCTAGCAGAGACCCATGTTCATGGGGTCTGATACAGTTCCATGCTGGATTCCCAGCTATCAGTCTGGAGGCCCATTAGCTCCTCCATGATCAGGTCAGCTGTCTCTATGTGTTTCCGCAGCCTGGTCTTGTCCTCCCTCTCTGCATCGGGATTCTAGTTCAACTCAGTGTTTAGTTGTGGGAGTTTGCTTCTGTTTCCATCAGCTACTAGATGAGGGCTCTATGATGGTGGATAAGTTACTCATCGATCTCCTTATCAGGGAAGGGCATTTATGGTAGCCTTCCATTGTTGCTCAAAATTGTTAGTTGGGGTCAGTCTTGTAGGTCTCCGGACATTTCTCTAAGTTCAGTTTTCTCTTCAAACCTATAATGGCTCTTTCTCTTTTATGGTCTCTCTCTCTTTTATAGTCTCTCTCTCTCTCTGTCTCTCTCTCTTTCCCTCCCTCCCTCCCTCTCTCTCTCTTCTCTCGTCTATTCCTCCCCTGATTCAATCTTCCTAGTCTCATGTGCTTTCCTCTTCTAGTTCCATCTCCACTCACTGCCCCCATACTCCCCATATGCTCTGGAGATCTTGTCCCTTTCCCCTTCTGTGAGGTAACTTATATGAATCTCTTAGAATCCTCCTTGTATACTAGTTCCTCTGGCAGTGTGAATTATAGGCTGGTGATCCTTTCCTCTATGTCTAAAATCCACACGTGAGCGAGTACATAGCATGTTCCTCTTTTTGTGACTGGGTTACCTCATTAACAATGGTTTCCTCAAGTTCCATCCACTTGCTTGTGAGTGTCAAGATTTCATTGTTTTTTTTTCTGCAGAGTAGTATTCCATTGTGCAAATGTGCCACAATTTCTTTATCCATTCTTCAGTTGAAGGGCATCTAGGTTGCTTCCAGGTTATTGCTATTAAAAATAATGCTGCTATGAACATGATTGAACACATATCTTTGTTGCATGGATGTGAATTATTTGGGTATATGCCTAAGAGGGGGATTGCCCGGTCCTGTGGTAGACTGATTCCCATTTTCCTGAGGAATCACCATACTTATCTCCAAAATTGCTGTACAAATGTGCACTCCCACCAGCAGTGGAGGAGTGTGTTCCCCTTTCTCCACATCCTTTCCAGCATAAGTTGTCATTGATGTTTCTAATTTTAGTTATTCTGGCAGGGGTAAGATAGCAACTCAAAGTTGTTTTGATTTGCATTTCCCTGATAGCTAATGATGTTGAGCACTATCTTAAGTGTCTTTCAGCCTTTTTGATTTCCTCTTTTGAGAGCCATCTATTCAAATCTGTACCCCATTTTTAATAGGGTTATTTGGTGTTTTGTTGATTAGTTTATTGAGTTCTTTGTGTATATTGGAAATCAGCTCTCTGTAAGATGTAGAATTGGTGAAGATCTTTTGCCAGTCTGTTGGTTGCCATTTGGTCTTGTCAACTGTGTCCTTTGCCTTACAGAAGCTTCTCAGTTTGAGCAGGTCCCATTTATTGTCTATCTCAGTGTCTGTGCTACTGAAGTTATGTTCAGGAAGCAGTCTCCTGTGCCAATTTGTTAAAGAGTACCTCCCACTTTGTCTTCCAAGAGGTTCAGTGTGGCTGGATTCATGTTGAGGTCTTTGATCCATGTGGACTTGAGCTTTGTGCATGGGGATAGACATGAATCTTTCTGCAGTCTTCTACACACCATCATCTAGTTGTGCCAGCACCATTTGTTGAAGATGCTTTCCTCCTCCCATTGTATACTTTTATCTGTTTTGTCAAAAATCAGGTGTTCCTAGGTGTGTGGGTTAATATAAAAATTTTAGATTCGATGCTGTTGGTCTACTTGTCTATTTTTGTGCCAATACCAGGCTGTTTTCAGGACTGTAGCTCTATAGTAGAACTTAAAGTCAGGGATGGTGATGTCTCCTGAAGTTCCTTTATTGTCCAGGGTTGTTTTGGGTATCCTGGGTCTTTTGTTTTTCCATATAATGTTAATGATTATCCTTTCAAGGTCAGTGAAGAATTGTGCTGGGATTTTAATGGGGATTGCATTGAATATGTAGATTGCTTTTGGAAAGATTGCCATGTTTACTATGTTTATCCTACCTACCCAAGAGCATGGGAGATCTTTCCATTTTCTGGTATCTTCTTTAATTTCTTTCTCTAAAGACTCAAAGTTCTTATTATATAGGTCTTTCACTTGTTTGGTAAGCGTTACCCCAAGATGTTTTATGTTGTTTGTGGCTATTGTAAAGGGTGATGCTTCTCTGATTTCTTTCTCAGCCCCTTTGTCGTCTGAATAAAGTAGGGCTACAGATATTTTGAACTTATCTTGTATCCTGATAGTTTGCTGAAGGTGTTTATCAGCTGTAGGAGTTTCCTGGTAGAGTTTTTTTGGGTCGCTTATGTAAACTATCATATCATGTGCAAATAGTGAAAGTTTGACTTCTTCCTTTCCAATTTGTATTCCCTTGAACTTCAAGTACAATACTGAAGAGATATGGAGAGAGAGGGCAACCTTGTCTTGTTCCTGAATTTAGAGGAATTGCCTTAAGCTTCTCTCCGTTCAGTTGGATGTTGGCTGTTGGTTTACTGTATATTGCTTTTATTATGTTTAGGTGTGTTCCTGTTATTCCTGATCTCTCCAAGACCTTTATCATGAAAGGGTATTGAATTTTGTTGGAGGCTTTTTCAGCATCTATGGAAATGATCATGTGGTTTTGCTTTTTCATTTTTTTTACATGCTGGGTCACATTGATAGATTTTTGTATGTTAAACCATCCCTGCAACCCAGGGATGAAGCCTACTTGGTTATGGTGGATGATTTCTCTGATGTATTCTTGGATTTGGTTTGCCAGTATTTTATTGAGTATTTTTGCATCAATGTTCATGAAGGATATTGGTCTGTAGTTTTCTTTATTTTTTGTGTTTTTTGAGGCTTGGGTACCAATGTGATTGTGGCCTTGTAAAAAGAGTTTGGTAATGAACCTTCTCTTTCTATTGTCTGGAACTATTTGAGGAGTATTGGTATTAGCTCTTCCTTGAATTGTTGGTAGAATTCTGCACTGAAGCCATCTGGCCCTGGGTTTTTTTTATTTATTTTTATTTATTGATTGATTGGTTGATTGATTGATTGATTGATTTACTTATTTACTTATTTACTTATTTTTGTTGGAAGGCTTTTGATCACTTATTCTATTTCATTAGGCATTATAGGTCTTTTTAAGTTGTTTATCTGTTCTTGATTTAATTTTGGTAAATGATAGTTATCCAGAACTGTGTCCATTTCCTTTGAATTTTCAAATTTTGTAGAGTACAGGTTTTCAAAGTATGACCTGAAAAATGTCTGGATTTCCTCAGTGTCCATTGTTATGTCCTCCTTTTCATTTCTGATTTTATTAATTTGCATGTTCTCTCTCTGCTTTTTGGTTGGTTTAGATAATGGTTTTTCTATTTTGTTGATTTTCTTGAAAAACCAATTCTTTGTTATTGATTTTTTTGTGTTGTTTTCCTGGTTTCTACTTTATTGATTTCAGCCCACAAATTGATTATTTCCTGGCATCTACTCCTATGGGGTGAGTTTGCTTCTTTTCGTTCTAAGGATTTCATTTGTGCTATTAATTCTCTAATGTGACTATCCTCTGTTCTCTTTATATGGGCACTCAGTGCAATGAACTTCCCCCGTAGCACTGCTGTCAAGGTGTCCTGTAAGTTTGGGTATGTTTTGTTCTCATTCTCGTTGAATTTTAGGAAGTCCTCAATTTCTTTATTTCTTCTTTGACCCAGATATGGTACAATTGCGCCATTGTTCAGTTACCATGAGTTTGTAGAGTTTCTGCAATTTGTGTTGTTGTTGAATTCCAAATTTAAAGCATGGTGATCTGATAAGATACAGGGGACTATTCCAATTTTTTTTTTATCTGTTGAAGTTGGTTATGTTGCCTAGTATATGGTTGATTTTAGAGAAGGTTCCATATGGAGCAGAGAAAAATGTATATTCTTTTGTGTTTGGATGGAATGGTCTATAAATGTCTGAGAAACCAAATTGAGACATAGCTTCTGTTAGTTCTTTTGTTTCTTTAAGTTTCTGACTAGGGGTTTTGTCGAGTGGTGAGAGTTGGGTGTTGAAATCTCCCACTATGAGTGTATTAGGTTTTATGTGAGGTTTGTGTTTTAGTAGTATTTCTTTTATGAATGTGGGTGCTTTTGTATTTGGGGCATAGCTGTTCAGAATTGAGACTTGGTGTTGGTGGATGAAATGACTGTTTTCAACTCTTTTGATTGATTTTACTTTGAAGTCTAACTTGTTAGATATTAGGATAGCTACACCTGCTTGATTCTTGAGTCCATTTGATCGGAAGATCTTTTCCAAACCCTTTACCGCAAGGTAATGTCTGTCTTTGAAATTTAGATGTGTTTCTTGTATGCAGCCAATACATGGATTCTGTCTTCATATCCATTTTTTAGACTGTGTCTTTATATAGGTGAGTTAAGATCATTAATGTTGAGTGAAAGTAAGGACCATTGGTTGTTAATGCTTGTTTGTTTTAGATTTGTTGTTGTTGGTGGTATTGTAAATATAGTTGGCCTGCTTTACCCCTGGGTTCTGGTGAAGTGAGATTATCTATTGCCTATGTCTTTGTGAGCATAGTTAACTTCCTTTGGTTGGAATTTTCCTTCCAGAACTTTCTGTAGGGCTGGATTTGTAGATACGTATTGTGAAAAATCTGGCTTTGTCATTAAATATTGTGTTTTCTCCATCTATAATGATTGAGAGTTTTGATGTGTATAGTAGCCTGGGCTGGCATCAGTGGACTCTTAATACTTGTAGACCTTCTGGCCTTGAGAGTTTCCATGGAGAAGTCAGGCGTAATTTTGATAGGTCTGTCTTTATATGTCACCTGTCATTTTTCCTTAGCTGTTCTTAATATTCTTTCTTTATTCTGTATGTTAGGTAGGTGCTTTGATTATTATGTGTTGAGGGGTCTTTTTTCTTTGGTCCAGTTTATTTTGGTGTTCCGTATGCTTCTTGTACTTTCATGGGTATATCCTTCTTCGGATTGGGAAAATTTTCTTCAATGATTGTGTTGAATATGTTTTCTGCACCTTTGAGCTGAGCTTCTTTGCCTTATTCTATGCTTATTATTCTTAGGTTTGGCCTTTTCACAGTGTCCCACATTTCCTGGATGTTTTGTGTTAAGGATTTGTTGGATTTAATATTTTCTTTGGTCGATGAATCTATTTCCTCTAGTTTATCTTCAGCTCCTGAGATTCTCTCTTCCATCTCTTATATTCTGTTGGTTAAGCTGGTGTCTTTTCTTCCTGATCATTTACCCAGTTTTTCTATTTCCAGCATTCCTTCAGTTCATGTTTTCTTTATTGTCTCTATTTCAGTTTTCAAGACTTGAACCATTTCCTTCACCTGTTTAATTGTTTTTTCTTGGATTTTCACACTTTCTTTAAGAGATTTGTTCATTTCTTCCAATTTTTTTGTTTGTTTTTCTATTTCCTTAAGGGATTTTCTCATATCATCTTTGAGGGCCTGTATCATTTTTATGAAGGTATTTTTAAAATTGTTCTCTTCTGCTTCATCTGTTTTGGGGTGTTCAGTTCTAGTTGGTGTAGAGTCCCTAGATTCTGGTGGTGTCATGCTTGTCTTTCTATTGTTAGGTGTTTCCTTATATTGCAGTCTTCCCATCACTTCTTGCAGTTGGTGTGGTGTGGGTGGGGTCTCTCTGTCTCTATGGTACTCCCCTCTCCCCCTTGGGCTTAGGTGGGTCAGAAGTTCGATGTCTGTAGCTCTTGGTGGTCCAATCTCTCTAGGAGGTCTCTCCTCAGGCAAAGGCCTGGTGATGGGGGTCCAATATTAGGTCAAACATAAATATCAGGGTCAAACATAAAGAATAGCCATAAGGTGGGTATGACCTTCAAAGAGTTTCTATGCAGATAACCCTGGTAAAATTCTCTTAGACTTTCATACAGTATGCACAAAATAAATGATTATAATTCCTTGGATTTTCTTTAGTGTGGACTGTTACAGCAAGTCTCCCCGCCGGCCTCCCGGTCCCACCACCACGTGGGCCCACAGCCGTGCTGGCCCCAAATAACACTCAGAGACTCTGTATTTGATACAATCCTGTTGGCCAGTTACCATTATTGTTTATGGGCTAGCGCTGCCTTAATTATTAACCCATTTCTACTTATCTAAGTATTTCCACGTGGTCGTCTTATCGGGGAGCTGTGGCAAGTGTCCTCCTTCTTCCCGGGCTACATCTCGACCCCTCCCTACTCACTTCCTCTTCCTCCTTGTCTCCTAGCCCCGCCTATCTTGCTATCTCATTGGCCACAGGGCTTTATTAACCAGTATGAGAAACATATATACAGAATAACATCTCCCATCATCTCCTCTTTTCTGTCTAAAGTAAAAGAAGGGGTTTAACCTTAACATAGCAAAATATACCATACAACAGTTATCAAATAAGAATCACAGTTAACAATATTTAGTCCATTAACATTTTGTAAGACTTAAAGAAAATATCATCTATCCTATCTTTGTGAGTCTAAAGTTCTATAAGTAACTTATCTTTAATCCTAACTAAGGAAAACTATAGTCATAACTACCTGTCTTCAACTCCATCAAAGACCGCAGAAGGATAATATATAAACTCTAGAAATGACAGAGACAACTCATTGCCTGGTCAGTCACCCGAAGCTCTTCTGTAATGTTCCATCTTCAGCCCGTAGGCCATGGTATGTCTGGCAGACTCTTCAGCAAAGCAGGAAACTTTAAATTGTCCATCTGTATTGCTAGTTTGTCAGTCACTTTTCTCTGTGACCTGTAGACTATCTGGCTATCAGGCAGCCTCTTCCATGAAGCAGGAATCTGTAGCAATGTCCATCTTGCATCAGCAGTCACCTTTTTGTGGGTCCTGCATGTCCAGTTTCTACAACATAAAGTCAAACAGTCCAGACAAGAACAGTACCTTGCTCAAATGGCTAGTCTTGCCATATTAGAAGCAAACTCCATAACATGTTTCTTCAATGTCCATCTTACTTTCTGACGCAGGTGGTGTTACCAGGAGCAGTTGTTCCTCACTGTCAAAAAAATCCCTAAACCATTTTAAATGCCATATTCTGTAGGTCTTTGAAAGGTTTGAAGAATGCCTATTCATCTCAAATACATCACTATATATCTAGAAAACCTAACTCCAAGCTTGACTATCATAGCTTGACTATCATCTAATCTGTACTAAATTATACATTACATTTCTAAATGAGCTATATAAACACAATACCTAAACAAGAGGAGAAATATACATATTACAAAATTGACCTTAAATTGTATCAATAAAAGAAAATCCATTCCAAAGCAAAGTATTCATATCTATACCATAATTCCCTTTTTACCCTTTAAAAGGATTGCTTGTGATTATAACCATTTATAACTAAGCCCATTTAAATGAAAACAAACATTTATAAACAATATTTGGGAATTTGGGCGTCGTTCTTTCCAAACTACTTCCTGCTGGTAGAGGGCGCTGTCATGGGGGTCCAAAGAAGATGCAGAAATCTTGGCTGTAGTGTGCAAGGCTTTGTCTCAACTGCTTTGAATGTTGGATCACCTGGGGAGTTGTTTCAGGGGGTCTGGCTTGATCAAACCACATAAGTCTGGAAAGAATCCATAGCCTTCCATTTTCTGTGGAAAAAAAAATAGAAATCCTTTTCCCCAGAAACTTGTCCTTAGGCTCAAATTTTGGAGTCAAAGCATTTTTAAAATATATAAATTGAATTAATCCAGCAGCTTTTCTTTTATCAGTAGTTATTTTCTCAGCAATCAAATAATTTAAAGACAACAGAATTGCATATAGTATCCAAAATTTTTCTGTGCTTTCCATCTTTACGTGGCTTTTTTATTACTCTATTTATTCTACTTCTATTTTTATATATTTTGAGACAGGGTTTCTCAGTGTAACTTTTATCTGTCCTGGAATTCACTGCATACCAGGTTTGCTTTGAAATCACAGAGATCTACTTGCCTCTGTCTCCCTAGTGCTGGGATTAATGGCGTGTGCCACCATAGCCATCCATTTAATTCTTTTTTTCTTTTTTAAACCATTGTATCCCGTTTCTTTTTCTCTCCCAAGCCAGCATATTTTTTAAAACACAGTGTAAACCTACATTGTAGCTCTCATACACACCAATGAATTGTTAGCAGAGCTCTTTAAAAGCAAGGCGGTTTTTGCCGCTTATGCTAATTTTGGAAACCTCTCTTAAAGGAGCCGCGCAAATCTCTGTCTACAACAAAACAAATCCAACCAAGAAAATGCTGCTACCAAGAAGTCTTGCTAGTCTCTGTTCCCTTGTTTCCAAACTATTTTTTAAGCTTTTGTTAAGTTTTAAGTGAAAGTTCTCAATCCCAGTTCTGACACCATTATGTTACAGCAGGTCTCCCCGCTGGCTGCTGCTGGTTCTGCCGCCATTGTCCTGCAACCGCGTGTGCCCCAAATAACACTCAGGAGACTCTATATTTGATATAATCCTGTCGGCCAGTTACCATTACTGTTTATGGGCTAGCTCTGTCTTAATTATTAACCCATTTCTACTTATCTAAGTATTTCCACGTGGTCGTCTTATCAGGGAGCCGTGCGGCAGGCGTCCTGCTCCTTCCCTGGCTACATCTCGACTCCTACTACTTCCTCTCTCCTCCTCCTGGTCTCCTAGCCCCGCCTATCTTGCTATCTCATTGGCCACAGTGCTTTATTAACCAGTATGAGAAACATATATACAGAATAACATCTCCCATCAGTGGACTCTTTTAGAAATTAAGAAATCCTGTTATAATTGGCATATGGTATATTGTCAACAAATCTCATGTGTGGATAACTTTATACTTGTCTAATGGTGATACCTAGTTCCATGTAATTCACCCTGTGTTTGTTTCTGTTTCTTAAAACATCAAATTAATTTCCTTTAGATGGTCTTTGAATTTGCATTTGAACTTGCAATTATTTTCACCATGATCCTTACTTCTGCCTGTCTCACAATATCCTTCTCATCACTTAAATTTCAGGCCAATTGGTATTACCTGAAGTAAATCACACTTGATCATACTGTTTACATTTTTAATCATTATACTCACTATAGCCCTTACCTATTACCTTGCTACGCAAATTCCCTTCATGTTGCTCATGTAATCAAAAACTGTATTTTCTCAGTTATATTGTTACCCAATAGAATGGAAACAAAGAGCTGGGACATTAGCCCTCTCTCATTTTTTGACGTGAAGGAATAACATATAGTATCAATATGTATTTGCCTGAAGGTGGCTGAATCCAATAGGTACTATCAAAGGTCTCTTTCAAATATAGTTCCTTTATTTTACTCCATCCATTAAAAGTCCCTGAATTTTTTCTCAGAAAGAGACTTAAAAAAAAACAGGTTAAAGTTATTACTTGCTTTTAGACGTTTTAAAAATGGAATACAGAATATGCTTCTGAGAAGAAAGATGTCTTAAAATTTGTCAGCCTTGAGTCATATACAAAGTCAGCAAGAATCTGGGGTTGGAAATAATATAGGTGGCAGCTGAGAGGGAGAAATCTAGAAAAAGTGTCCTTTGGGGGTGAAGATGGGTATTGGTGAGGTGACACGGTATACCTTTTAATTAAAATACTGGGTACTATAAGAAAATAAAATGGAGACGATAAATATACATTTGCAGCATTCTCATATTGGTTAGAAGCCAAAGCTGGGATGAAAGGACCCTGTCTTTCTGTCTTTCTATTTATAAGCAGTTTTTATTTTACTCTAAGGTATAGTATTTTTTCTCCTTTCAGAAAACTGTCCTTTCAAATTTCTGGGAGTTATTTGTCATTTTCTTACATGCTACAACTGGTTTTGTCTGTTTGTTGCATTGTCCTATTGGCATAACATAATCTTCTATGACAGATGCAACCATGGTTTCTTAGTGACTTGAAAAATCTGACAGAGAGCCGGATTTTGAAGAGGTGTGATGGCACATGCCTTTGCTGATAGAATCTTAATGACTAGATGTGATTTCATGCCCTCATTTGTGGCCTGAAACTTCAGTGACAGGATTTGGGCTTTGTGTGATAGTAGGTTTTATAACATAGACTGAGAACCTGATGTGTGCGGAAGGCACCATTGGGACCTGTGAGCCAAGATCTCAGGATGTTTGCCTAAATACCAATAATAGTAGCTAATATTTACACAGCCCTTCCTTTATACCAGGTACCATTTCTAAGTGTTTCACATATGCTAACTTATTTCATCTTCACAATGTTGTGAGGCAGGCAAAGCCAGTGTCATAGACAAAAATCAAAACAAAACAATCACAACAACAAAAACAAAACAACAAAAAAAACATATAGCCTCATAGTAATGACTTGCCCTATAATATTTGGTGGGATTGGTGATAACTGAGTTACAGTAACAGTAGTAATAAAAATAGAGTGGTAGTGGTGGCACACTCCTTTAATCCGAAAATTTGGGAGACAGAGGTAGGTGGAGCTCTGTGAGTTTGAGACCAGCCTGGTCTAAGATGTGAGTTCCAGGACATCCAGGACTGTTGCATAGAAAAACCCTGTCTCCAAAAAAACAAATAACAATAATAATAATAATAATAATAATGTTAATACAGTAATTGCCATTTCCTGGGCTATGATGCTTGATAAGTACTTTCCATCTATTATCTCATTTAGCCATCATAATAGTTCTATGAAATGAATTCCTTAGAATTATTTCTTATAGGTGGGGAATATGAAGCCGAGAGTATGTCACCAAGACATTGTAACTAGGAAGTAAGATGGCCAGGACTTGAGAACTCAGGTCCCTCCAGATATAGTTCCCCCTAAAACTTGAAGTTCTTGTACCACAGAATCATGCTGAGATGAGCTTATGAGAGTAACATGTAAAGGCTTGCTTTACCTTGCAAAGAAGCTTTCTAACAAGGTGGCAGCATCAGCAGCTCACCTTCCTGTTACTCAAATGGTATAACTGGGCACTCTTTTCCATTTTCCATCCATGTTTGTGATTAATCAACAATGGGAGTTAGCCTCACATCTGGACCCTGTAGGAAAATCTCCTGTTGAAAGATAACTGAAGCATGCATTTTTTCTTTCTTTATGGAATTACAATTTGTCCTTCACTGTCTTCCTACAATTGTAAACTAACTCACTTCCACACGCTCCTGAACTGTTACTTTGAATTGGTTCTCTTGCTGTAGGGGAAGTGAGAACTGGTGCTTTTCCATTTCATCTCATCCCCAGTGCGATTTAAAAAAAAAAAAAAAACAAAAACAAAAACAAAAAAACACTTGGTCAAAATTCAAGGCTCTGGCTGTGATCAGGCTTTAGTATCCCACTCTTTTCCAAGGTTAAGGTCTGAGGCAGTGATGAAGATAAGCCCAAACTCATTCTCTCACAGGGGGATTATACCCTTACTTTAATTGCACTGTCCTTTAACTAGCCAGTTCCAGGCAAGGCAGCAGGGACTTCAATTTTCTGGTCTTAGTGCCATTTGCAATGCAATTCAACTTACTCAATGCAGTTTTGCCTGCTCCCACCTGCTGCCATGTATTTGAGTCCCCTGCTACTTCTTTCCCTGTGTGAACTGTGCAGGGAAATGAACTTGTTTCCTTTCTCTTCCACACAGCAGCCAGTGAATCCCTGTTGGTGCAGTGAGACTAGGCAAAGGTAGGGCTTCCCAGCCACTTACCTGCCTGCTGGAAACTGGCCTCTCCACATCCTTTTGACCCCCTACCTCAGGTCACCAGAGAGAGCCAGTAACTTCTGCAAAAGGCTTATCAAAGTTAGGGACCAAACACTTTCCCAAGCCACAGTCCCAAATGATTGCCCAGTTTATCAGCAAGGGAACGCAGATCAGCTGGAAACTTGTCTTTGCTTGCCTCCTACGTCTGTTTGACATCCCTTTGGCACTGGAAAAACTGAATTTGGATGTCAGTGGACCTCTTAACCCACTGAGGATGGACTGAGTTGTGCATGTTGCTTCGGTTTTGAAGTAATAATAGTGTCTTCTTGCATTTAGTACAACATTAAGGTCAGAACCTCAGAGCCTTAAAAGAGACATCAAATCTACTTTGTTACAGCATCTGCCATAGTAGTACTTAATACCTGTGACCAGGGATATGGATGGCAGAAGAAAACAGCTTGTGAAAGAGGACATCCCAAAAAGATGAGTGATGCCCTTACAGGAAATGAACCATTGCCAGGCTCCAATATTGGTGGAAAGACAACATTCTTCCCACTTAGGGCTTTGTCCTTCTTTATAGGATGTACCTCACACCTCCTGGGTCATTTGTGTGTAGGTAGGCCTAGTTCGGGGGGAATTTTGTAGTTTTGTGTGTATTTGGGAGAACAAGTAATCATAGGAAGTGATGAAAATACAGAGTTCATCGGGATAGGGAGGAGGCATGGGTGATTTAAGATAGAAATTATGCAATATTGCAACAAAATAAAATCTGGCAAATATTTCTTCTCTGGCAGAAATCAGTAAGACACAAAATAGTTAACTTACATGAGTGGTTCTCAGATCCTTAAATGGCAAGCCTTCCTATGAGGAATGTCTGTAACACAGTGACAAGTTTGTGATGTTATATTATTTATGATTTATACTAAAGCTTGCCTGAGGATTCAGAAAGCAAAGTCAGCCATAAGCTAGAGAGGTCAGTCAGTGGTGGCACACACCTTTAATCCCAGGATTCAGGAGATAAAGACAGATGGATATCTTCGAGTTCAAGGCCATCTAGGGACACATTAGAGTGACTCAGTCTAAAGGAGAATTAAAGCATATCCCTTTAATGCCAGGACTCATGATTAAGATGTAGATGGATCTCTGTGAGTCCAAGGCCACCCAGATCTACACGAGATATACCCAATCCTAAAGAGAAACAGCTCATGCCTTTGATCCTAGTACCTGGGATCACAGTTTTTATCCCACAATTAGGGAAGTATATAATAAGACAAGAGCAAGGAGTGAGTATCAAGATTCATTCTGTAGTCACACTGAGGAAAAGTAGATTCATCTCAAGTCACATGGAAGATAGGAAGACATTCAGTCTTAGGGTTCTCCAGCCATGCTGAGGAGAGGCAGCCCATTCAGCCTGAGGTAGTGGTAAGAGCTAGTGACCTGCTATTTTGCTTTTCTGATCTTTAGCTTAAAGCTTGAATCCCATTATCTGTGTCTGGGTCTTTTATTATTTTTGTGTTACACAAACTCTAGTATGTGTCTGTCTGAAATGGCTAACAGTTAAAAACTCTGGAAAAAAAACGTTGCTCTCTATAGACCCCCCCCCCCTTGCTCATGCTATTCCCCTCTGATGACATTTTGAGTTGACCTAGATCCTGTGCAAGAAAACCAAGAAGTGCCTTGTCTGATAGTATCTGGTCCCCTTTAAGAGCAGGACTCAAAGTTTATTCACTCCTTATGGGGCTATTTTTCTCCCATTGCCTTGTCACTTCACACATCTTTCGTATAGCTGTGGTTGTCTCTGTCTACTTCATTGTTCATTGTTCTTGTTAGCTGTTGATTTCTGTTTTTTGTATCTTTGGTGACTTTAGGTTACCTGTATGTGTCTTAGTGTGGACAAACTTGTCTCATTGTTCTCTTCAATGTCTTCTGTCTCTTTGTCTTATAATTTTTTAAATTATTTTTTTTAAAGCTGTGTGAGTATTTGCTGCATGTATATGGGAACACCATGTGCATGTTGGGGCTAGAAGAGGGTTTCACATTATTTAGAACTGGTGGGACAGCCATTGGACACTGCTATGGCTTTTTGGGTGCCGGGAATTTAAGCGTGTTTGTCTCCTGGAATTTAATCTTGGCAGACTATCAAGCATCCTTAGCTGGTCAATCATCTCCTAATTTGTTCTCAATGTATTGTTCTAACATTTTGTCTTCTCGTGTATCATTTCTGTGTGTCTTTATCACCTTTTGACATATACATTTTTGGAAAAAACTTCACCCAAGCTTCTGATCATATCCAGCATATTACTAGATATGAGAAGGAGTGATGATGAGGTTTGTTTGTAGCTGTTATCCATCGCTTTGCCTTCCTAGTGGTTAGAATGAGATATCCTTGAACATTTGAATACTTTGTCACAAGTTGGTGGCACTTTTTAGAGGTAGAGGGCTTAGGAAGTATTACTCGGGGCTTCATGGAAAATCCCATGGAAAATTACCCAACTGTTTTCTAGGAACCAAAGGTCAGGATGTCCTAGCCAACTTATCTTAGCTTCTGTTAAGCCACCTGCTTGTTCAGATGTATAGAGCACCCTCTGGCTGACTCCTTATCTTAGCTTTGGTTAAAACTGCTTGCTTCAAAGTGCTTACTTCTGCAAAGTCCCCTTGGAGCAACCAGTGAGATACCAGAACATGGTTTCTGCCTTTTAAAACCTCATGTTCTGGGCACTCAGGGCCACACCTAGGATCCCCACAACTTGGGTGATTCCCGCTGACTGGAATAAAGACTTTCAATTGGCTGTAAACCTTGTCTATGTGGTCATTTCTGTTGAGTTCCTAAAACATCTTCTATAAGTTTCCTTGGTCATGGTGTTTTGTCATAGCAACAACAGAGTAACTAATACAATGTTTGCACCCATGAATACAAAAATACCCCTGGTTTAGATATGACTGTAATCTTTTATTTTCCTCTTTGGTGAAAATTGGGAGAGAGTATTGTCTTAGTCTTTTATCTGATAGCTGTTGTGAGTTAGGATTTGCTGTCCAAACTGAGATCTGCAGACCTCATAGAAATCCTCAAGGATCCCACTATAAATACAGCAATGACCTCATTTGTACCCTAATAAATCACAATGTACATTTCAGTAAGATCCCTGGGTGGTTTATTTGTAAGTCAATCTTTTAGAAACACTAAAGTTAGAAAATGCTCTTCTCATGCCTAATGAAATATCTTTCTGGACTATATAGTATGCATTTATGAAACAAATACATACCTTGAATTAAAATACTATTGTCTTGAAACTGTTTATATACTACGTATAAGCAATGTGACTGACCTTTTTAATTCTTCTTCTGCAATAGGTAAAAGATTATACCTATTTTCCATATATATGAATTTTTTCTATCTGGAAGATGTTAGATGTACCACGAACACCCATTTTTTCGTTACTTTTGACTTTCTCAATTATGATGTAAGGCAAATTATTTTGTCTTTTATAGAGTAACTATGAGAGCTTTATCTATAAAAGTGCTTTACCAATCACTATCAGCATACACATATAAAGTCCTATTTCTACCAGTTCTGAAAAGTGTATCAAATGCTCAAAAGTAATTTCAAAAAAAGCAACAACAACAAAGCAAAACAAACCAGTGAATATAACACCTATAACAGGCTTTAAAAACTGACTTTTGAATTGATGATAGTGTGGAATGAAGACAATAGCTACAAAATATATAAACTCATAGGTTATAAGAAAATTAAATGTGGAAGCAAAGCTTGGTCATAACCTTAACTTATTAATTATGACAGTTACTACATGCCATTATATTGATTTGATTTAGCTTTTATATTTTGGCAAAAGTCAGTGGATCCTGGGTACTGAGAAAAATAATGCCATATTCTAGGAAACCCAGTCTTTCCATTGGTGCTAGATAATTGAAGAGGCAGCACTTGGGGAAAATAGGAGGAAATAGCAATCAGAGCTTTTAGCAGCTGGCAACAATAATGAAAAAATCCTCTTGAGATATTTATATATAATTAGCATCAGTACAGAATTTTCTAGCCACCTTTCTCTGTCACCAAGGCAACATGTGCAGGGTAGAGGTTACACTTTTTCTCTTTATCTTTGCAAATATGAGCTCCTCATATTACTATGAATTGCGAATTGGTGAATATGGTCATGAGTTTTCAAAAAATGAATGCACCTTGTTCATTTATTTATTTTACGTGTATGTGTATGTACTACAACATCCATGTGGACGTCAGAAAATAACTTGTGAGAATGAGTTCTCTCCTTCTCTTAGCTGGATCTAGGGATTGAACTCGGGTTGTCAGGCCTGGAAGCAAGTTCCCTTACCCCCAAATTCAACTCATTGTATCTGGGGATTAATTTTTGTATTTGAAAGTTATTATATGCCAGATATTAAGTAACTTTATCCATGTGGAGCCATTTTCATCAGTCCTCAGAATACATCTATCAAAAAGAGAAATATTATTGACATCTGTTTTAAGTGTGTGTGTGTGTGCGCGCGCGCGCGCGCGTGCGGGCGCGCACGCATAATTATGTGCACCATATATATACAAGAGCTCACTGAGGCCGGAAGAGGGTTTTGGATCTCTTGGAACAGGAGTTACAGGTAGTTGTGAGCATCCAGGCCCATCATTAATTTATACACTTGTCAACTTAAGCGAACTGAATGTCTTCAGCATATTCTAGCAGCTTCAACGTGGTTGAGATCTTTTAAATTTCAGATCATATGCCCATCAATTTTGTTTCTTGGAACCTCACTTTCCTAGTTTTAGTGTGTTTGTCTACTTCATAATTCTTCAGAGTTTCTGGGGCCTCTAAAAGTTTGTTTTTCCATGTGTACCCTCGGTCAGAACAACTTTCTTTCTTACAGAATGCATTTAGTGCAACTTATTTCATCTCTGTGGTGTCAGTGCCAATGCGGCTTTGTATGTGAGACAAATACTTGACTTACAAAATGTATTCTGCCCACTTGCACTGTGTGCGTAATAAGTAGGTAAAGAAAAGAAAGTAAAGGATTTGAGTGAGGTGCCAGAAAATGCGGGGAAAAAAAAAAATCAATGCAATTTCCAAAAATAACAGCCTTCAAAATGAACAAAGTAGGGATGTGTACTAGTGGTGCACTTATTTCCTGTTCTTTTCTAGTGGCCCCATTCAAAGCTGGAGACTCTCATAGTCGTAAAGCCTGAATCGTATCCTCTCCCTGCCCCCAGATATCTCTTGATGCTCCTCCCTGTGTTAGCACTACACACCAGTTTGTCTAATACTGACTGTGGGCTGCACTTTGTCTTTGTGATTGCTGCCTTTACTGCTGCACTGCAGGTGGTGAGATTAGAGTAGGGCATTAATCTCTCCCAGAGTAGTCCTTTCGAGATATTTAATGTGATATGTGAAGCTTTTGCCAGCTTCCTTTGGTTGTTTTGTCTGCCAAATTTGGGCCACCATTGCTAAGGCTGCTAATTCTCCTCCGGAAGGGTCATGGATTGCTGCTTTCCCAGGTAGTTTAGGTTCCCTTAAAGTGGCCTGAACCACTTCCTTCTTTTGCTGAATTTTCTGAATAGAAACTCTATCAGTAGTATAGCTCACCTTTAGGAGAGGTTCTGAGATGACTACATTAGAATCGCTCACAAATCGTATGTGTCATCTCAAGTTTAAGAGATTGGAATCCCAAACCACCAGCCTTTGAGATCTGCATTCCAATCACAATGACTTTAGAGGACCCTCCATGTTTTAATTGTTTTCCTTCCTCCATTCCAGGCAGGCACTTGAGTCCTCTTTGATCTTATTGTTTCCTACTTCCAGAGCAGTTTAGTGTCTCCAGGAGATGCTTGAGAGGATCTTTTATGCGCCCAGGAGTTAACTGCTAGCCATTTAAGAGAAATACTCTGAAGCTATCAAGGTAATTAAAGCAAATGTATATCACCCATGCCCTGAGGAGTGCAAGGGCAGTTAAGAGGAAAATGAGTGGACAGTGCCTCCCTATACACAGGATGGCCCTATAAGTACATTTGAATGCCAGCCTATAACCCATTCTCTAACAGCATGTCCCTCATTTCAACCTCAGGTGCATGGGATTATCAGTAGGCTGGTTTTCTACATCCCACTTCATCAGGTCCACACTTAAACAACCACAATTACCACAAAAACACCTGGCCCTAAAAGCAGAGCTGGGAAGGGCAAATTTATTTCAGTTTCCAGGTGTAATGGGTAAAAGTTGCTGGTATACAGTTATGGTGGGATACTGGTTATTTTAGAACACCCCTTGGCTTCCAAGGTCATGTGCAAAACATGCCTAATGAGATGTGAAAAACTGATAATCACTAAAGGGACAAGGTTCAAGCTATAGAGGTGCCCTGCTGATGTTTAATGCAGTTTTATACAGTTAAAATCACAACTTGCTTTCATTTGATGTTGCATGGCCTTGAAACTATCTAGTGGTGGATACACCAACTGAAATCCAAATATTGATTACATTACAAAACCTCAGACAAACAGCTGACCGAAGGAATCACTTGATGTCCTGTAACCATATTATTCTTAGTTCAAAGTGGAATAATTTTGAGAATGGATGGGAGTACTATCAATCAAACTGGGTGGGGGAATGGATTATAAGCAAAATTTATTTCCATGGCAATTCACCTTCAACAGATATTATACTCTTTTTTCTTATTACTGCCTGTATTTTCAGGTATTGGGTACAGAAAAACAAATTGATTTGTGGAGGAGATAAATGGAAAATTGGTACTCATTTTCTTTTTTGTTGTTATTGTTCTGAATGATGAGGTAAAGTTTTGGGTTTTTTTTGGATCAACTGTGAATTCTGGGAATATGATGCCAGGTGACTGTATGACCCATCCACCATGGAAACAGCCAGTGTTTTTAGCAGATAACAGCCAAGTGAAAGGTTATGCATATTACTCTATTTGAGACCATCTGCTGAGCAGTTTTGTTACAAAAAAATAAGCTTAGAATGCATATGGACCATTTAAGCTCAGGTTTGGCATCAGGATTTGAGAAAACTGAAGCCAAATTGATCTCAGAGAGATGCCTTGCCCTTTATTTCTTTGCTACATGTTCCAAACACCTACTAGCATTGCCATACTTGTTCTAGTGTGCATAAGAGCTCATTCACATACATGCATGCATGCACAAACATGCATATAGTGTGACATCTAATTTCCAAACTCAACTTGATGGGATTATAAGATCTAGCGAAAAGAGAATGTGGCCCAGTGTCTGCGTTCCAACTTAGGGGAACATGTTCTTCCACACACCCTGTTGCAGTCAACCAGTTTCATACCAGAACAGAAATTTTCAAGGTGAATTTTAGGGAGTTACCTGATGTGAAGCACCTACCAATAAGATCCTCCTGTATTCTCTATTGCTTTGTCCAGTATATCTACTGTAGACCAGATCATTAACTTTCAGTGGTCTCAGTTGGCATTTTCTAATAAATGAGTAAATTGGATAGAAAGGATTGTTACATGAAAGTGCAAACTTGAAAGAGCCCCAGTAACACACTGTGAAAGTTCTACAGCTTCTGTGCTTTGGCTTCCATGGCCCTTTATGGATGTGAAGATTTTCCAAGATTTGCTGCTTTACGTTAAGGAACATGTTCAGAAATTGGTAGTGAAGTTTGAGGAGTTGATGTGCAAGGAGCATTTAAAATTGATTTCCTGTCTCCAGGGGGTGGGTTGGCCGAGGACAGAAACTGGGCTTTTGCAGATGTTATGTAACTTCAAATTATCTCTTTTTCTTTCCCATGCTCTCTAGGGAGTAGCTGAAGGCTTTTAGGTGACTGTTTTGTTTACGATCCCTGATCCAGTCAGTGTTGTTGGTAGGTACTTGGAAATGGGAAAGCTATGCCACAGGACCAAAATTCCTTTGTTTTCCTCACTGCTTTTTACAGTGCTGTAAACATAGCATGCAGCCATTAGATATCATTTAGTTGTTTTGGCTAATGTAGCCAACTGAACCTTATTGTAGGAACTGGATCTGATTAGCCAGTGAAATTTGTGGTGACTAGCCATATGGGTATGGTTTCTTTGATGTGTGACCTGTTGAGAACTGAGATGATGGGAGCTCTCTCTCTCTCTGTCTCTCTCTGTCTCTCTCTGTCTCTCTCTCTCTCTCTCTCTCTCTCTCTCTTTCTCTCTCTCTCTGCCTCTGTATGTCTGTCTCTCTGTCTCTCTGTCTTGGACATAGGAGGCTTCCTGATGCAACATTTGGTGAGCAGTCCTGAGCTCTCTCTATCCTTCCCTACTGGAGGAAAAGGCAATGATGTTGCTATAGTGACAAATCCACACATGCCTGGGAAGAAGACTTTTTTAATTAAGGGATGAAATAGAAAATGCATACACTCTTCAAAAATTTCTATCTAAAGTTTTTACTTTTTTTCCTCCTTGTTACCTGTTTAATGTGTAATGTTAAACAAGGAGAAAGTAGTATAAATGAGTTGTTTGTTGAAAATGAAAAAATAATAGGTATGAGATCCCATCCTGCAAAACATCATTGCTCTTCTCTGTTAAGTTTATCTGTCATTAGAGTTATTGAGTTCATTTTTACCCATATAATTTCATGATAGATTAAAAGCCATTGTTGGGTTTATTTTTCTGGCATTTTGTATTTATACACACAAAAAGGCTTTATTATTAGACTTCATATCACAACATTTTGTCATTAAAGTTTTCCTAATTTCACTATAAATCTTTGGCTGCTCTTGTAGTGGACCTGGGCTCAGTTCCTGCACCCATCTGGCTATTCACCATCACCCATAATTTCAGTCCCAAGAGATTTTATGCCGTCATCTGGCCTCTGAGGTTACAAGTCATATATGCAGTATACAAATAAATAAAATATACAAAATAAAATAAAATGTATTTTAAAAAATAAAACACACACACTCACAGATACAGTGGGAGTGACACACAACAAAACCTAGTCAACACTTTACTCTAGGTTACAATGGGGAGTTTTGGCTAAATGTGCAATCATAAAAGTTTCCATAATGAAAACTGAGAATGGGAAGAAGGAAATGAAGGAAGGAAGACTATGTTACAAATTTTCTAGCTGAAGCCAGTACTTGAATAGTTGATGATTGATTTAGAACCTTTTTATAAAAGCCTTCCTGGCAAGGTGAACTCATCCATCTTTGTAGTAATGATTTTCCCAATTAGATTGTTAAAGACAGAAAGTCATGCCAAGTTTGTAGAGAGGTGTGTGTGTGTGTGTGTGTGTGTGTGTGTGTGTGTGTGCATGTGTCCATATTTGGCTTTCTAAACAATGTGCAGTCATTAGCTTGCATAGTAATTTCTTACATCATTAACAAGACATTATCAAAATTCAAATCAGATATCTCTTATCTTCCTTACTATTATGATTAACATTTTTAGAAAGGAAAGGCATTTTTCTGTCCTTACAGAACTTTGATATTTATTTTTTGAGAGAAGGGTGTGTGTTTGTGGATGTTTGTTAAAGAGAGAAAAAAAGCTTGATCAGAGTTTGCAGTTGCTGTCAAGAAAATCTATAGTGATCCTTTAATTTTTCTCCTAGATATACACGTTTGAATACCTTTAATATCTTTCTATCCCCAGTTCAAAATATTCCTTTGAGGTTAAGACTTGATTGGAGAAAAAGAGCATTGTGATACAACATTGTTAATGTTTCTCAGCATTTATTTTCAGTGCAGGTTAATTTCCAAGTTCAAACATTTTACATAAAACTGGTGGGGCAAGACAAACAGTATACACTCTGCTATTATATTTTTTCAAATATTGAACTTTGATTTGAAGTAGAGATTTCTCTGATTCTCAAAATACCCAGAAAAGAAAAATTACATTGTAGGGTTATGTTCGTCCATGAAATGGTAATATGCCATAATTTCTGTCCTGAAGACTTCTAACTCCAGTTCAGAAAAGATTGAAAATGTCATATATTTTGTATTTTCAAGCATAGAATAAAAGCCAATGACACATCCTGATGACCCCTGTAATGATGTGTAGGCCACTCTGATCTCTTGGTGCTGATTATTATAGTCTTGGAAAAGAAATACTTTAAGAATGTTCATATATTTGAAACTTCCTTAGACAAAAGTCACTAAGGCTTGCTGTTTCTCCTTGGTGTCAGAATATGACTTAAGGATTTGAGTGAAGACAGTTTATTTGAGTATAGATGTTGGTAAAATATATAGAAGAATATAGACTTGAAAGAAAAAACAGAAGGAAGACGACACAGTATATGCTGAGATCTGCATGAAATGAGCCAGATGACAAGGATTCAGTGGAACTGTGAACCTCCAGGGCTCTGTGAATCATGCCTTAAAACCATCCAATTTTAAGAATACATAGTATTTTCTCTTTAAATTTGTTTTCGGTTTTGTCCGAGGTCTGCTTTTGAGACAATTAACTCTTGGCACCTTCTAGAAGACTGAGAGGGAAAAAACAGGTAAAGAATTATTGGAGTTTTCAGTAGTAGATCATGTGTAGGTACAGGATGTTTGTTCATAGGACTTAGATGAGAAGCTGACCACTCGTCTTACAACTACTAGTAAATCAAAAATTATATATGTTTGGACTAAAGAGATCTCTTAAATGGTAAAGTGCCCATTTCATGGGTATGAAAACCTGAATTTGCATCCTTAGCACCATATGTAAAAGCCAGGCATGCAGATGATCAAACAAGCTAAAAGTTCAACCATGGAGATAGGAAAGAACCCATGAAGATTCAGCCCATATTAGGAACTATTTTTAATTAGTGGCTGATGAAGGAGGGATAGCCACTTTTTGAAGGGTATCTAATCATTCATTGCAAGGTTGATTGTCCATGCCCCAGTAGATAATTCTGTACTTGCCTGCATATGAGCAGCACTAATTGGACTCAGATAGTTATTTATACTAAAAAGGAAGCTATATAAGTGAGAGGGAGACATAGGACTTGTATTGACGGTGGCAGCCCAGGAGTGTCATGGTTTAATAAGGATCAGGGGAAACAAATAGGCCAAATAGATGTTTATTCAGGGAGAAATAACTTACAATAAAGACAGATGAACACCAGCAGCTTCCTGGCCCCAAGGATGCCTCCAGATGCACTTCTGTCCCTGTGCTGCATGCCAGAGAGCTCCCTGGGCACCCTCCTCAGACCTAGTTATCCCAGGTAATGTCCGCCCCTGTCCCTAACCTCAATGGACGTGGTCAGTGCCACAGGTGTGGACAAAGTGAATATCTTACTACACAGGAGAGTTGGTAGGATGAACAGAGAGATGCATATAACCAAGATACATTTTAAGCATGTTTGAAATTTTCAAAGATTGAAAACTAATTTTTAAAAAGCCATGCAAAGAAGAATGTGCACCCCAGAATTGGTACATTGGACAGGCGGATCTCTGAAGATTACTACAAAATTGTTAATATGTTGCTATGTTGTCAAAATTGAAATGGATAAGTATTAAGAAAATATGGCAGAGTATGTAGACTAAAGATGGTGGGAAATTTTGTTTGAAGAAAACATACTTGTGTTCCAGTTTTTAAGAATGTACATAAACTATACAATAAATGAAAAAATATTTAAATAAAAAACCTTAAGCTAAGGTTAAGCTTTCAGAATTAAAAAAAAAGAATGTGTATAAGCCAAGTGTCATGATAATTAGCTCTGTTATACAGAATACATGAGGCCTGAAAACAAAACTCATACTCATAAGGCTTCACTTTTCCTGGCCACTTCTAAAGATAAACTGATTCCAAATAGTTCTGGGTATGTTTATTAACTAATCATTTATATTGTTGCAAAGATGGGCAATGTCATCATAATGATGAATTGTCATTGTAATCTAGTTTTTAACCCATGGATAGATGGTACTTTTCCTTAAAGTCAGACTTCTCTGTTATACTTACTTTAGACCATAACAAATGACATGTGTGACATGTGTCTCTTCAGCATGACTTTATTTAGTTGTTAAATCTCTTTCCAGCCCTTTGTTCTGCTGCTAACAAGACTGTGAAGTCAGGTGTTGATATGGAAGCCTGGTAATTAGCCATCACATGGAAAACAGCAGCAATGTAGAGTCACTCGAACCTATCATACATTTTGTATGTGTGAAAAATAAATAAGCTATTGTTGTCAGAAGCAAAGGAGAGTTAGGAATTGTTACTGTCATATAGCTCATTCTACTTCATTATATGCAGCAAGGAAATGCTGATTTTGCCCTGAATAATGTTGTGGATAGGAAGAGACACTGCCTTTGTATTTTTTTTTTTTTATCCTAGCTGCAGCAGTAGTCTTTGCACGTGTGCGTCCAAAGGAGAATTCACATAGGAGCACAATACAGTGACAAGTAGTTAATGTTTATTTCAGCAGGAGAGAAAGCAAAAGCAAAAAGTAAGTGTATGTTCCATAATAGAGAGTAGACTGAGCTGAGCAATTAGAGCATAGGGCTACCTCTAACACCTGGATTTGTAAGTGCTTGTGTACTCTTTCTCTTTCCGTTTTCCAGCTTTGGGGAAGTCTGAAGTGGTCTCCATCCTAGAATAGACAATAGCTTTCTTAGAAACAATTCTCACAATTCATTCTGTTGCAATTAGGTGAAACAGTATGTATGAAGGTTTTACTATTAGGAGAGCTGAGAAGTTTACTTAAGACAGAGTTTAAGGGTATTTTAGGTATGGTCTTGGGGTTGGAGCTAGATAGTGGGAAAGACTTCACTGGAGTTATCCAGAGCCTACAAAGACCAAATTTGATGCTTTCTCAAAGCCCCAAGCTTACTCTTATCTGATCGGTCTATCTTTTACTCAACTGCAAGCCATCTTAAACTTCTTGTGCTTTTTTATGCCAATTTGACACAAGCTATAGTAATTTTGGAAGAAGAAACTTCAACTGAGAAAATGTCCCTATCAGGCACATCTGTGGGAGCATGTTCTTGATTGATTATTCTTGTTGGAATGCCCAGATAATTGTGGGCTGTGCCACCCCTGGGTGGGTGGTCTTGATGATATAAAACAGCAATGTGATCAGGCAGTAAGCAGAATTCTTCAATGGACTTTGCATCGCCTCCTGCATCCATGCTTCTCACTTGATTTCCTGTCATGACTTCCCTCACTAATGGACTACAAGTTGTAAGATGAAATAAACCTTTTCCTCCCCAGTTTACTTTGGGTCATAATAATTCTAACTAAGACATTTCTTCAGTATTCATAACCTTACTATTTGAACCATAATATTAACTTTACCCTTATAATAAAGATCACTTTAGCTAGAGAAACCTACATGTAATTTCTCTTTTTTGTAGGCACTAGTTCATTCATTTAATCCTCTTATGACATAAATTGAAAATGGCTAATACAATGTCATTTTCTTACTACATTAATTATATCTTGAATTTAAGTAAAATGTTTTCCCTGCTGATCCACAAATTCAATTTTGAAGTGAAGCAAAATGATTTTTTTTCTAAGAATGTGTTTATATCATGTCTAGCACTTTATAATAGTACCCAAGAAATACCTCTTCTTTTTATTAAAAGACCATTTTCATGTAATTATCAGTTAAAAGTACAGTATAACAACTACATACACAGCACCTACATTGTATTACTATAAGTAATGTAGTATCATATTAGAGCATTGCACAGGTTTTAAGCAAATACTATGACATTTTATATATGGTTCTAAAGCATTCACGCATTTTGACATACTTATGTGATAAGGTAGTAGTATCAGTGATTCTCTGATACCAAGGGATAACTCTAGTAGAAAAGTTAACAGACAAAATGGTAGAAGTGCCATGACTGTAAACAATTGGTAATGATTCACAATATTAAAATATGTTAAGTGTAATGTCAATCAATATCATAAAATGTCTGTCAGAGAATATAACAGTGTAAGGTTACCTCATGGTAACTGAGCACACAAATTCCTATAATGACAAAAGATGGAAGTAAGTCAAAGAATATTGCAATAAAAATTCAAGAAACACCGAGAGGCAAATAAGAAAAAAGAAAACTAGAAAATGAACAGGACATAATTCACATAAAATCAGTAGTAATTCTGTCACTGTTAACCATTATTTTAAATGTAAATGCTAAAAAGATCTAGTTCGACTGAATAAACAATAAAGTACAACCAAAATGGAACCATATAGAAAATTTTAATACCCTACTTTCAAAAATGGAAATGAAATGTAGACACACGGTTGGAAAGGTTTGATTGGTGGTAAACGTCTTGCTATCCCAGCACAAGGACCAACAGTTGATCCTCAGTGTTCACATAAAAGCCAGATTTGGCAGTATACATCTGGAAAAATAGCTCTTGTGTAAGAGGGATAGGACAGATACCAGATGCTCATAGGTAAGCAAGTCTAACCAAAATGTGAATTCGGAGCTTATTTAGAGACCCTACCCCAAATATAAGGTAGAAAATAATATAACTTCACAACTGATTTTGATCTCTGGCCTCCACTTATGCATGTATACACAGAAGAGTATTCTTATACCCATGTGCATACACACATGTGTACACTATCCTCCACAGATCTAGACAAAACTATCAATAAGAAAATGGCCGATTTGAAAAATGCAACAGAAATGAAATACACATTACACATAAAACATTCTCAAGAATAGATAACATATTGAATGGCAGTAGAAAAAAATCAACAGAGAAGTAATTAATCTCTATACATTAAGGGCTACACTTGAGAAGTCAGAAACTAATGTCATACTCAAATCACTAATAGCTGTTGACTAAGCTAAAGCATGGAGCTACTAAAGATTATCACTTGGTCAGCTTTTATTTAGCATTAGAAGACCTACTCAGAACAATAAAAAATGAGAAAGAAATAGAAAGTTAGGAAAGACTTGTGATTATTTATGTTTGCTGACATGATCTTATACATTAATGACTGTAAAGACATCAGTAAAATCTGGTAAAGTTAGTAATATTTCAGGACACAAAGTAAGCCCTCAAAAAATTTCAAAATAAAAGACCCAGAGACTGATAACAGGGTTCAAACTGCATGCTGGATATCAGAAAAGCAAAGCAGCTGGCCACTAACTCTCACCTCTAGCTCAGGCTGAAAGGTCTGATTTATGCATAAGCTCTTCACCAAGCTGCCTCTCCTCAGTGTGGCTGAAGAACAAATGCTCTATCTGAACCCTTGTTTCTTTCTTACATACTTCTCTAATGTTGGGATTAAAGTTGTGAGCTAAAATTTTCTTTTAGACTGATGCACTCTTCTGTAGAACTCGGTGGCCTTGGACTCTCTCTCTCTTAATCCTGTGTCCTAGAATTAAAGGTGTGTACCACCACCTCCTTGCTTCTGGCTCCTGGGATTAAAGGTGTGTGCCTGACTTCTATGGTCTGTGGCTGACTTTGCTTTCTGAAAAAAAGCTTGTCTTCAGACAAGCTTTAATAAATCATAAACGTTATATCACTACATACTGGCACCTAAACATCTGTCAAATAAAACTTTTAAAGTCTAGTTCACAATAGCTATGTAAGTTATACACTGTCCTAAGATGAACATTTAGAGTACCCTGTCCAAGACTCAGGAACTTCACAGAAGAGGGGACAGAAAGAGTTTAAGAACTTGCTGAGTAGTAGCAGCACATACATTTAATCCCAGCACTCAGGAAGTAGAGGCAGGTGGGTCTCTGAGTTCAAGGCCACACCAGTCTACAAAACAAATATTAGAGCAACTAAGGCTACACAAAGAAACCATATCTAAAACAAAACAAAACAAACAAACAAAAAAACTAAAAATAAAAAATAAACAAAAACAACTAACCAAACAACCAGAAAACAAACAAACAAACAAATAAAAACCCAAACAAAAACAAACAAACGAAACCGAAAAAGAGAATTAAAGGCTTGGAAGATTGACAGGAATGCTTGGAAAAGCTTTCTCTTGGATATGCACCCATGAACTCATAGCAATTGTAGTTTCTGTACAAGACTGGACCCATCAATATTCTGTCATAGTTGGTAGTTGGATTAATGAGGCTCTCACCCTTCATTGAGAAGGTTATTAATTCTTGCTAGTGGAGAAGGAGTCATATTGCATATTGGGGTGGCCACTTGTAAGTTGCTCTTGTTGGGGTAAATAACATTCCACTAATAATCATGCAAACAACACTAATAAAATGTAGTAAAATCCCAAAAAAACACATGAAGAAAAAGGATACTGTTAAGAATAAAGAAGTGTTGAATTGTAAGGGATATGATAAAAATAACAGAAGAGCAGGGTGGTGGTGTTACACCACCCTGCTAGGTTTAATCCTAGCAGTCAGGAGGCATAAACAGGTGGATTTCAGTGAATTCGAGGCCAGCCTGGTCAACAAAACAAGTTCTAGGACAGCCAGGACTGTTACACAGATAAACCCTGTCTTGAAAACAACAACAAAAACCCCTATAGCATAAAAGTAAGAAATTATAAAATAAATACATTTATAACATTAGTAATCAAAAGAAATACAAATCTTAAATACTAAAAGATATAAATCATGAATATAAGAGATTATAAAAACATACAAATTAAATATAGCGAATATTCATACATTAGAAAACAATCTTTAAAATGTTTATAGTATACAAGTTTATTACATATATACATACATACATACATATATATGTATATATATATATATATATATATATATATATATATATTTGCTGCCATCCCTACCTATAAGAATCTCGTTTTTATTTTCTGTAGAAGTAAAAAATTAAAATTAATGTGGACCAACAAACAACATAAAATAATTAATGTGACCTTTGTTTTTGGATATTTTATTGTGATACTTTATTTTACATATAACTGATCAACTCAAATTGCTAAAAGATTAACTCTGAAATTTTATAAAGTATTCAGGTTTGTAAGAATTAATACTGTTACTAAAACATTAAAATTCCCATTAAATTTATCCAAGCAGTGATATTTAAACATTTCAAAAGATAATGGATTAACTGAAATCAGGATACTTTTAACAAAAATTTAAAATGTTTTTGAGAATTTCATATATGGCTGCTATAGCTGTATCATTTCTATCCCTACTTCTCCATTTCCTACTCTGTCCCCCTAGTCCTTAAATTTATGACCTTTTCTTTAATAGTTTTACTTTTTTAAATATAATTTTTAAATTTGAAACAAGCTTGTTTGACATGACAATCTCAGTTCCCACAGCATCCTGTCCTCCCCTGTTCCCCCCAACAACCCCCATCCCATCCCCTTTCAGCTCCCCAGGGAGGGTGAGGCCTTCCATGGGGATCTTCAAAGTCTGTCATATGATTTGGAGCAGGGCCCAGGCCCTCCCCCATGTGTCTAGGCTGAGGGAGTATCCCTCTATGTGGAATGGGCTCCCAAAGGAGTCAAGACCAGGCTGTAGAAATCCACAGAAACTATAGTTTTACTCTTTCATGTATATATGTTTATATATGTATATATTCATATGTGTGTATACATAAGAACAAATACACAGAAATATAGCTTTCTGAGCCAATTCGGTGTTGAATATATATATTTTGATGGGGAGGGGATAACTACTTGGGATTAGTAAATGCAATCTCCCTCTCTTACCTGCCATTTATAATTTTCTGTAGATCTTCATCTAAAGTAGATGCCTTGTAAGATTTTTATCATCTACATTGGCAAACAAAATTGTATTTGTGGTTGTGTTGGTTTTGTTTAGGTGACCATGTTGTTGGTATTTCATGAACTCAGCTTCTGTCATATATAAAAGACACTATCTTGTAGTAGGCTTTCTGTTCCTCTTGTTCTTACCACCTTCCTGCCCTTTATTCCTGGTACTGATGTTCCCTGAGCTTAAAGTATTGGAATTGTGTTGTATCAGTGTGGCTGGACACCTCATGATCAGTTGATTTTGCATTTTGACCAGTTTTAGTTTTCTGTAAAGCTCTCCATATGCTACAAAAAAGAACTTCTTTGGTGAGAAGTGAAAGCTATATTAATGTGTGAATGTGAATATTTAGAATACAGTTAAAAGGTATATTGGTTCAGAAAAGGGGAAATAGTAGGTTCTGCTCTAGGGTCCATACAAAAGCATTATCATTTTCCCCAAGGAAAAAAATTTACATTGTACTTTTACCTTCCATCATGTGAATGTTTACATTTTTAAAAATGTTGGTAGTTGAATTACAACAGCTTTCTTCTCCCTTTTCTCCTTCCAAGCCTTCCCTGTTACCTGCCTCAAACACCTCCCATGCCCCACCCTCACTCTCCAATTGGTATCAGAAAAATATTTTTCTGTGCCATTCCACAGCAGGTGGACTATAGTTAATAATAATGACTAGTATATTTCAAAAGGTAGAAGAAAATATTTTGTTTGATTTCTCCATGTGAAATAAAAATACTTAAGGAGATAGTTTTAGTCAAATTTAAACATGATGCTACATACATATGTGCCAAAAGATTGCATGTTACCACCAATAATTTTATTAGTTTAAATCAATATAGGTAATAAATACAAATACTGTGTAATTCAGTTTACATAAGATATCTGTAATAATTAGACTCAAAGAAGCAGAAGTGGTTGCCAAAGCCTGGCAGATGGGGTAATGAGGATTTGTTTTTCTTCAGTGGGTATAGTATTTCAGTTATTTCAGGTGAATAACTTCTAGAGATCTGCTGAAAAACATAAAGCTTACAGTTGACAACATGTTCTTTGTACTTCCAAATTTGTTAAGAGGGGAAATAGCACATTAAATGCTTCTAATCACTGTAATGAAAATAAAGGGGTAAAAACTCAAAAGGTTTATCTGAGCCCAGTGCTAGAATGGACCTCAATTCAACACCCAACACTAACAACAGCAATTGCAAGCATATGAGATAAGAGAGGTAAAGTGACATTAATAGTATAAAATTTGAAATCTTAAAAGCTATTTTTTGAAATCGTAAATTCTGAACTATATTACAATGTTTATGTATTAATATTATGAATAATGTTTTTGTGTTTGGAAATTTGCCAGTCTCCCTCCCAGTATTATTAACATGTAAGAATAAATGTATGTGTACTGTGTATTTATTTATTCCTTGGTATACAAATATAATAGGTTGGATAGGTTGCAGCCTAGCATTAGATAAATATTGCTAATTGCAGAATGCCAGTTTCTCTGCATACTATAGTTAGTAATGTTGCTATTTCTTATTCACTGTCAGTCTGAGTTTTTTTTGTTGTTGCGTTTTCCTTTGTTTTGATGTTTCAAGACAGGCTTTCTTTATATAGCCCTGACCATACTGGAGCTCCCTTTGCAGAATAGGCTGGCTTCGAACTCAGAGATCCACCTGCTTCTGCCTCCCAAGGCTGGAATTAAAGGCATGCACTACCACTGCCCAGCCCAAAGATAAGTTCTTATCTGGACATTCACTTAGACCTAATTTGCTAATATTTTAAAAACAATTTCTTAGCTCATTTTATGCCCTTTTAATAAAGATTCAAAATACAATATTGCAAAACAATCCATTTATATTCCAATAACAAAAGCATATGAACCAGAAAGAAAGGAGACAGTATACTGCAGGTTTTCTAAAAATGAACAGTAAACCATTTGAAGTTGGACTACCACATCCTGTGGCGAGCCATTGCTCCTCCACAGGCTTCATTCAGCCCACAAATCATTAGCAGAAAGTAAATTAAACTTAAAAGGAACTTCTAAAATTCTTGGGACTAAGTACATGTGGTGTGCCTTTTAGTCTAGAGTTCACTGTTTATAGTGGACAAATACTGTCATTTATGATGCCAATATGCAGCATATCATCAACCAGAACACAGTATTTACTTACCACTCAAATGCTTCAACATTCACCATTAACCATTTCCAGCCTTCAGCAATCTGTACATATCTACATATAAGAAAAGTATTTGTTTTGACATTTGGGATAGTTCATCAGAGAAAAGCAGCATAGAAATGTTGAACTGAATTATTTATGAAATGTAAATAAAAAATCCTTTTGTAATTCTAAGTATAACACATTTCCTGTATCTAAACCTGGGGTTTCAGTTTGTTAGTGTACATTAGAAAGTACAGGGAAAAGAAGACATTTTTATTTAAAAAAAATACTATCTGATTTAAACAATATTATCTGACAATAATTTCATCATATATGTGATGACTTTTTGCCACCCCCTATCACTCTGAACAGTCTCCCTGGAACCCGCTTATTCACAACAAGTCCCCTCCTATTTTCGTGCTCTTTGTATAACAGTAGTTAGAATCACTTTCCGGGCTTAACCTTGGTCAGAGACACTTTTCACATTGAGCAATGGTTAATATAGAGACTCGACTAATGTGGTCAAAGTATGGATGTTGAATGAATGCTCAGTCATAAATAGGACATCTGTATCACCTTCCCATCAAGGTTCATGAAATATTATTGTAAAATGAGGCAGAAAAAAATGTAAGAGTCATAACAATGGCCAGTAAGGAATAATAGCCCTAAGGGTACAACATGAGTCTTTCTTGGTGATGATAACAGCTCTCTAATTGGACTTAAGGCCAAATACCTGGAGCTGGTGAAGTCATGAATCTTGCAGGAGAACATGTACTGATTTACTAAACCAGCATAATCTGTAACTACACTCTTAAGTATTTAATCTTTATGCTCACAGATACGTAGAGTTCTTATACCATATCAAGATTTCTCTTTCCAATAGTGGAGACCATTATAAACAACAACAGCAAACAAAACCAAACAAGATTGGTTAAAATGTTCCAACTGACACATTCACAAAGTAATGCCTGGATCTAAGGCTCAGGGATCATTGCAGAAGAGGGGGCAGAATGATTGTGAGAACTAGAGGAGCAGGGAGTTGGCTGTGACATTGTATCTCCTGGAGATGGCAGAGAAGTTACATCCATAAAGTTTCATGAATATGGCTGCCTAAACAGGATGTGAGCAAGGACAACAATGACATCCAAAGTGGAACAGGGAAATCTCAAGAGACTTCAACTCTAGACAAAGAACAGCAAGCAGCGAAAATGCTGAGCAGAAAAAAGAGTCTCCCCCAGAGAAGAACATACCAACTAGTTATCCAATACCATAAGGCCATCCCAGAAAACATATGCATACAAATAACATTAAATGGACTGAATAAGTTGTATTTTATATTTAGGAATATTAACAATTGAAAATGTAGTTCATTAATTTTAAAGAGCAAGGGGGTAGTGTGGAAATGTTTGAAGGGAGGAAAGGGAAGAGGGAAATGATATAATCTCAAAATAAAAAATATAAAATAGAAGTATATCTTAAATATAAACCTAATAATAAACAAAATTCTATTATTTTGCAAGCTAACCACCATATGGAATGACAAAAGAGATGGAGAGAGCACAGAAGAACATGAAGTTGGAGAGAATCTGTCTTTGGGAATTAGGAAGCGTGGAAAGAACATAATCAAAATATATACATTGTAAATAAGAATACATAATAATTTTAAAAGAATGTAAGAGCCAAAGGATGGAGGTAGTACAACAAAATACTGTATTCTATTATATGCCAGGACTTTTGCACTTACAAACTCACTGCAGCTGTTGTTTCCAACATATGATCAAGCTATTTACCTTTCTAGTGTGGACTGGGGAGGAGCTCATGAAGGCCCCCTGTAGCTGAAATGTTATTGGAAGTTAACTTCTGTTGGGTGGTTTTCTTTTCTTTTTTTCTTTTAATTTAAATTAGAAACAATCTTATTTTACATATAAATCCCAATTCCCTCTCCCTCCCATTGTCCCATGTCTTCCACTGACTCCCCCCATCTCATCCCTCATCCAATCCCTAAGGAGGGTGAGACCTTCCCTGGGGGATCATCAAAGTCTGTCACATCCTTTCCTGCAGGTCCTAGGTCCTCCCCCTTGTGTCTAGGCTGAGAGAGTATCCCTCCATGGGGGAATGGGCTCTCAAAGTCCATTCCTGCACTAGGGATAAATACTGGTTCTACTGCCAAAGTCCCCCAAAGACTGTCCAGGTCTCCTAACTGGCATCCATGTACAGGGTCCTGGTTCAGTCTTATGCTGGTTTCCCAGCTGTGTGCCTGGGATCCTTGAACTCTCACTTGCTCAGGTCCGCTGTTTCTCTGGGTTTTCTCAGCCTGATCTTGACCCCTTTGCTGGTCACTCCTCCCTCTCTGTAACTGGATTCTAGGAGTTTGTCTCAGTGCTTAGCTGTGAATCTCTTCTTATGGGCATTTAAAGTAGTCATCAATCTCATTATAGGGGAAGGGCATTTAAGATAGCCTTTCCACTATTTCTTAGATTCCTAGTTGGGATCATCCTTATGGATCTCTGGACATTTCCCTAGTGCCAGATTCCTCTTTAAACTTATAATGGCTCCCTTTATTAAGGTATCTCTTTTCTTGTTCTCCTCTAATATTCACCTGACTCAATCTGCTTGATCCCTCATGTTCCCTTCCTCCTCCTCTTCTCCCCTCCTCTTTCTCCTAGATCTCTTCTTCTCCCCATGCTCCCAATTTGTTCCAGAGCTCTTGTCCCTTTCCCCTTCTCTGGGGTACCCTGTATGTCTCTCTTAGAGTATACCTTGTTTCCTAGCTTCTCTAGTAGTGTGGATTATAGGCTGTCAATCCTTTGCTCTATTTCTAATATACATATATGAATGAGTACATAACATGTTTGTCTTTTTGTGATTCCTTACCTCACTCAGGATGGTTTCTTCTACTTCTTCCATTTGCCTGCCAATTTCAAGATTTCATTGTTTTTTTGTTTGTTTGTTTGTTTGTTTGTTTTGTTTTTCCCTGCTGGTTAGTACTCTATTGTGTAACTGTACCACATTTTCTTTATCCATTCTTCAGTTGAGGAGCATCTTGGTTGCTTCCAGGATCTGGCTATTATAGATAATGCTGCAATGAACATAGTTGAACAGATTTCCTTGTTGCATGAATGTGCATCTTTTAGGTATACAGCTAAGAGTGGAATTGCTGGATCTTGAGATAGGCTGATCCCCATCTTCCTGAGAAACCACCATAGTGATTTCCAAAGTGGCTGTAAAAGTTTGCACTCCCACCAGCAGTGGAGGAGTGTTCCCTTCTCTCCACATCCTCTCCAGTGTAAACTGTCATTGGTGTTTATCATTTTACCCATTCTGACAGATGTAAGATGGTATCTCAGAGTTGTTTTGATTTACATTCTTCTGATGGCTAAAGATGTTGATCACTTAAGTGTCTTTCAGCCATTTTGGATTCCTCTATTGAGAAGTCTCTTTGCTGTTCTGTACCCCACTTTTTTATTGGATTATTTGGTGTTTTGGTAACTACCTTCTTGAGCTCTTTGTATATCTGTTTATTTGAGAAATCAGCCTTCTACCAGGTGGAGGGTTGGTGAAGATCTTTTCCCACTCTGTGGGCTGCCAGCTTGTCTTGACCATGTCCTTCCTTTGCCTTACAGAAGCTTCTCAGTTTCTGGAGGTCCCATTTATTAATTGTCTATCTCAGTGTATGTACTACTGGTGTTATATTCTCCTGTACCGATTTATTCAAGGGTGCATCCCACTCTCTGTTCTAAAAGGTTCAGTGAGGCTGGATATATGTGGAGGTCTTTGATCCATTTGGGCTTAAGTTTTGTGCTTGGCGATAGATATGGACCTATCTGCACTCTTCTACATGTCAGTATCCAGTTATGCCAACACCATTTGTTGAAGATACTTTCTTTTTTCCATTGTATAATTTTAGCTTCTTTGTCATGGACCTATCTGCACTCTTCTACATGTCAGTATCCAGTTATGCCAACACCATTTGTTGAAGATACTTTCTTTTTTCCATTGTATAATTTTAGCTTCTTTGTCAATAATCAGGAGTTTGTAGGTGTGTGGATAAATATAAGGGTTTTCAATTGATTGCATTGGTCTTCCTGTCTATTTTTGTGCAATACCAAGCTGTTTTCAGGACTATAGCTCTATAATAGAGCTTGATACAAGGGCTGGTGTTGCCTCTGGAAGTTCCTTTGTTGTGCAGGGTTGTTTTGGCTAATCTGGGTCTTTTGTTTCTCCATATAAAGTTTATTATTGTTCTTTCAAGGTCTGTGAAGAATTGTGCTGGGATTTAGTTGGGGATTGCATTGAATCTGTAGATTGCTTTTGGTAAGATTGCCATGTTTACTATGTTTACTATGTTGACCATAGCTATCCAAAAGCATGGGAGAAGTTTATATTTTATGCTATATTTTATGCTATATTTTTATATCTCTTCAATATTTCTCTTGAAGTTCTAGCTAGAGAAGTAAGACAGCAAAAGGGCATCAAGTGGATGCAAATTTGAAAGGAAGAAGTCAAACTATCACTATTTGCAGATGATATAATTTACATAATCAACCCCAAACACTCTACCAGGGAACTTCTACTGCTGATAAACACCTTCAGCAAAGTGGCAGGATACAGGATTAACTAAAGAAAATCAGTAGCCCTACTATATACAGATGATAAAGGGGCTGAGAAAGAAATCATAGAAGCATCATCCTTTACAATAACCACAAACTACATAAAATATCTTGGGGTAATGCTAACCAAACAAGTGAAAGACCTGTACACCAAGAACTTTGAGTCTTTAAAGGAAGAAATAAAAGTTTCTTTTCTTTTCTAGCTACTAATGGTGGAATAGTTAAACAACCAACTCTTGGTGTAATATAGCCAAAAAAAGGAATAATCAGTGTTCATCTTTTATATTTTTGGAAATGGATCTGCCTTTCTTTGTGCTTAAAAGAGGGTTTAAATGAAGGTGTGGACATCTCACATAGGCCAGTTATCTCCTGCCTAATGGTTGGCCATATATTGGAAGAAATCCACACAGCAAAGCAGTCCTGTCATCTCACAGCCTGTTGTTGGGCATGTCCCTTTACAGAGTTCTGTCACTTCAAAGGGTACAAGCTGACTTTCCTGTTGTTGCGTATGGGATAAGGCAGCTGTTCTAGATGCAGCCTTGCTTCATTATTTTTCTCAAGATATTGTCTGCAGTTTGTTTGAGTAGGGAGTAAATTCCTCCAGCTGATATGAATTTTATTCTTAGTAATCACTGTGGTTGCAAAAGTCCAGAGTCCAACTCTGTGGTCTGTTGAATCATAGATGGTGAGGCTTCAATCACACTTAAGTCCCTGGCCTCTGTTGCTCACTGGTTCTCAGAATATTTTGGCCCTGACTTTTGTGTGCATTTGCAAAGAATAAAGAAACAGCAGTTCCCCAGGGAGTGAGTTTGGAAAGCCACATAACATCAAAGATTACAAAATGTATTGTCTTTAGTCTCTATATAAAATACCTCTAGTTCTTGTGATAAAGTACTCGATTCCTCTTTCACATGCTCATATAGTTGTGTTCTTAGAAGGTCTCAAAATCTAACTATGGAATGTGGTAACTAGCATACAATCTACCTATAGAATTCTGTCATGTTTCTTAAGTTATGACAGTAACTTACTTGTCCATGTTAGCACATTAACTCTCTACAAACATTTTCTAATGTTCATGAAACCCATCCTGATATCATATGCCTGGGAGTAAAAACTGCAGCATCTCCTAACTCAGAGCCAATAGTAACATATAAACTCTGATGAACAAATACAGCAGAAAACAGTCAAACCATTGGAACCAGGATGTATCCCTGGTGCATAAAAGGACTTTGGGAGCACATTCGCCATGGAGGGATACTCCCTTAGCCTAGAGGCAGGAGGGAGGGCCTAGTTCCTACTCCAAATGACTTGACAGATTTAGATGAGCCCTCCTGGAAGGCATCACCCTACATGTGGCATGGGGGGAGTGAGATGGGAGGGTGGTCAGGTGGCATGTGAGGATGGGAGGGAGGGAAGGAGGGAGAGGGTACTGGCATCTATGTGTAAAATAAGAAAAATAAATAAAAATAGTAAAGGACAAAAAAGAAAACAACAGTCAAACCCAACATTGAGCTTACAGTATAATTGTCATTTAATTATTCCCTTATTGAATGTTCTTTTATACAGACACAGAAAAATCCATTTGTTATATACTTGTGTTTCATTCTCATGAATACTTTTCAGATGAAGAAGCCATATTCAAAACATTGTTGTGACATTCACACTAAAGGGAAAAGGCAAATAGACACCTTTTCCCGACAATAGCCTCTTCTTCAACAAGTCTAATATTTATGAATTGAAGGAGCTGGTAAAGATGCTCTATTAAAACCAAAGCAGTGGTTTGCACTGATGATTTTGTGGGTCCCATACTTCTAAGTGGACCTGGCATGAGATGAAGTTTTAAAATGGTGGCCTCCTAGCATACCTAACATCTTTGCCTCAGCCAGAATTTTGACAGAAAACCTGCTTGAGACTGCCTCTGAGGACAGAGCTAATTATGATAAATGTTATCCGGTTCCCAATTAGAACCTGAATATGCCACCTGGCAACTTTTCCTTTATTTTTGGAAAAAGATCATAATGTTAAAAAAAAAATCTAGCTCTTTTTTTGTGTTAGAGAATAAGTCATCAGCTATGGACTGACCTATTATTTCTAATAACCCCATGAGCAAGCAATTTAAATGGTAAAAAACAGTTTGGTATTTGATTAAAAACAAACAAACAACAACAACAACAAAAACACACTCCAACATTGACTCCATTGGCTCAAAGTCACTAAGGGTGTTGAGAAACTTGGGTAACAAAGAATTTCTCCATTCCCCACCAGTGACATTTGTGAAACACCCCTAGTTCGTTCTTAGTCTTCCACAGGATTATAAAAGCCCAGAATCCAGCTGCTAGTTTCAGGCACCTACCCCATGGGATGTGGATACTCGGGGATAATAGGATACACTTGTGTTGCTCTGTGTGCTCTTTGCTATTTTCCCCCAATGTAGGAAGTGATATTTTAGCACTTTTCATTCTTTCTCTCCACACTTTCCTTGGCTAATATGATAAACACATTTGCATAAAAGTGTTAATGGCTGATAATGAAAGTTCATTTTGACTTTCTCTCTCTCTTTCTTTTTGATGAGCCTTTAAAGTTATAACATAGAAAAATAACATATCTAGAGGTCTCTGATCAATGCATTAAGCACTGGGAGAGTCATATTCCGGGAGAGAGGATTTTTTTCACTATTTTCTTCCTCACTGTGCCTATAGTAATTTCACACTTCTCTATTGACATCAAGCAGAAGATAAAATTTAACCTGGAATTTAACTGTGTAGCTTTCACTTTCCAAAGACTTGAAATTCAGAGTGTAGGAAGAGTTAATTCAATTTTTTACAGCCTCATTCTCCCCTCTCCTCATTGCTTGCTTGCTATTTAAAAAGAGACTTGACATTTCTAATTAGGAAGTTTTCCATCCAGGCAAGTGGAATTTACCCCCAGCTGGGAAAACATGGCTTAGTAAGAGTTTGACATCAGCCCTCATTGATCTGAAGATTATCTCCAGTTTGAGACTCAAGAGCCGACTGGAGACTGGGGAGGGGAAACAAATGTGGGAAAGTGTGTGAAAATGCATTCTTTGACTTTTGGGTTAGGTGGATGAAGTCAGGCAAGAGAGAACTGGGAATAGTAATCATTATTTTCCACCCCATTGTAGCCTCCTTTCCCTAGCTTACCTTATTGGGATCCAAACTTACTAAAGGACAAAGAATTTGTTGATTACAGTTATTTCCCACATGCTTCATGGTTATTAACCTTACCAACAAAATGGCTATTGCTTTGTGGTTTTCAGATACTGAAAGACTTGACATATATTTGAATTTGTTATGGAATAGCTCAGAAAAGGGCAGGATCTTGCCTTAATCTGTTTTGTGCTGGTACACCACAATAATGTATGCTGAGTGGTTTATGGACAATGGGAATGTATTTCGTACAGTTCTGTAAGGTCAAGTTGTCATAAGATTCAATTTTGCAATAGCCTGCTCTGAGCATCCAAGAAGACAATTGGAATGTTATGTTTGGAGGGGATGTGCTCTGTCCTTTCCTAAAAGAGGAAGAATGGAAAATAGATTTACTTGATGCTTTTCATTTGTTTCATAAATTGTATAAATTTTTTCCCTTAACTTAATTCTTAATGAGTCCAGCTCTAAATATTATCACGCTAAAATTGTTTCAGCATGAGTTTTGTCAGATGGGTAAATTAACACTAGAGCAAACTCAGGTTCTTTCATAAGTAAGTACACTGTCAGTCATTTTTAAATGATGATCATTAGAAAGCCTGTATCTATATTAGAAATTATCATGTCATCTAGTTTACTTGCTTTCTTTCTTTGGCACCTCGATATGCCAGGATTTCATATGTGTTTCCTCTATGTCCTAAGGAAATTAGATCATTCCTTTTGTGTTTGTATTGGGTTCTTATGGTTTAAATAAACTAAGATTCCTCATGAAAGTTATATGTTCTCCAGTGGAGAATATCGTCTTTCCTAAAGAGAAAATTCTGCTTTTGAAACTTTCTAACTTGGGAACTTGGTCAGGGAAATTCCAAAGTGATGTCAGTGGTTCGCAGTTCCTATCTGTCTGGAGGCTACTCTGTTGTAATCCTGCCCCAACTTTATATTAGCTCCATTGCATATGCATATCTTTCATTCAGTGGTTTGTGCTTCATTAACTGCGGAATGTTCTCTCTTACCTAAATTTGTCCTTAGAATTTTTTTAAGTGAGAAGTTTTGTTAGGAAGGGAAGCTGGGAGAGAAAAGAGGTAAAGAGACAGGGAGGTCAGAACAGAAGAGGCAGACAGGAAAAGTCCTGTCTGCCCCAGGAGAACAATGTCATAGAGGGAAAGAGACAGCAGATGGGAAAGAGAGGAGCAGGAGAAAGCTGTCTTTAGAAATTTTATCAAGACAAAATATAGGCACCTACATGATGCCACTCCCCATTCCCAGGAGCTCATGTAGCCTGGATTACCTTTGAACTCACTGTGTAGCTGATGGTGACTTTGAATACCTGATCCTCATGCCTCTACCTCCCTAGTGCTGTGATTATAGGTGAATCCCACTGTGTTAGGTATTTTAAGTGATACTGGTGATCAAATCTGAGGTTTGTGAATGCTAGGCAAGCCCTTTACTAACTCACCCACTTTCCAGCCCGATCTTATTAATTTCTAAAAGATATTAGCAGTATCTTGAGACAGAACTTCTTCTTTTTCCCCCTTTAAAAATTTAAATTAGAAACAATCTTATTTTATATATCAATCCCAGTTCCCTCTCCCTCCCATCTTCCTATGACACCCACTGACCCCCATCCCATCCCTCTTCTGCTCCATAGAAAGGGTGAAGCCCTCCATGGAGGAATCACCAAAGTCTGTAATTTCATTTGAGACAGGACCTAGGCCCTCCCTCATGTGTCTAGGCTGAGAGAGTATCCCTGTATGGGGTGTGGATTCCCAACATCTATTCACACACTAGGGATAAATGCTGTTCCACTACCAGAGGCTGCATAGTTAGACTGAACTTGTAAATTTTGGCTTGATTGTGAAGGTATCCAATGTGCTCAAAGAAGTTGGATTATTCACTTGTATAGAATTAACTTACAAAAGGCATGTTGTAGGATTGTTGTTTATAGGTCCTAAAAAATTCCTGAGATTTTTATATACATTGATAAAACAACCTAAAATTTTTCAAAAATCTATAAAATGAACTATTACTTAGATCTAGGCTTAAACTATTAAGCATGGTAGAAGAAAGGAGTTTTTTTTTTTTACTACAAGGTGCCTTATGAGTCCATTTTCAGATACAATAGTTTTGCTTTTGAGTTCTGCTTTTAAACAGTGGAGAGTTCCATATGTAAGCGAACAACACTGGGAAAATGAGCTGAGGAGATATTTATGGGCATTTAAGATCACCTGGTGTTACTTCAACCAGGTGAAGTAATATAACTGCTTGAATTTCTTATAAACAAGACAAATTTAGACCTAGTGGGGAAAATGGCTGAAGTTGAAAACTCTGAAGCAAGTAGCATGGAAGTAGATTGGGTGAAGCAATACAGGACCCAGGGTTTGTGCTTATGGATCTGTGGGTCTGGCAGACATCAAAGTACAAGGAAGAATAGAGGTCGGAATATGATGAAGAAGACAGAATTGGAACATATGTGGGAAATGAAGAGTAGAGCAGGCCCTGAGACATTAGGTCTTCTCAGATACCAGAACTAGGTTAATAAAATCATCAAAGAAGGAAATAAAGTGGTACGATCATTGCCTCAGAAAACCAAGTATTAGGTAGAAGAACACAGGAAAAAGAATGGTAAAGTGAGAGCCAGTCACTTAGCAGCCAGAAATCAGAGGCAGCAAGAGAATCAGAAAGAAGCCCACCTCAAAGCACTCGTGGCACATGGCAGTGACTTGAAGCAGGCTCATAGGTTTTATATATGTACTGCAAAGACAGAAATAATTTTTTTCTAAGTATACACATTGAGGTGGAGATCATTTAAAGCTGATGCCAGGAGGGAGGAGGCAGAAACTGAAATGAAATGAAGTTCCTTAGAGAGTTTTAGTCATTTACCTTGTCTCTCTTCTTTAAGTATCTCCTTATTGTTTCCCTGTATAGTGGGGACTCATTTAATGCTGAACAAATGAATACTTTCATATGAACAATATATAGTGACATTAAAATGTTCAGTGGCAATAGAGATGAAAATGGAAAACCTGTGTTAAGTGAAATAAGCCAGGCATAGGAAGAATTACTTCATGTGTCACTCATATGTAGAGTCTGAAAAAGGGAATCTTGTAGAAGTAAAGAGCAGAATAGTGGTTACTAGGTATGGGAGAAGCTCAAACAGGAAGCCATAGGGAGTCCTTGAATAATAGGTACTGAGTTATGATTAGATGGCAAAAAGAAATTCTGTTGTGCACAGTAATGTGGTAAAATTAACAGGGTACTGGACATTTTAAAATGATACAATAAAATATGTAAACTATTTTAAAAAATGATAACTGAGGTGCTGTATAAGCTAATTACCTTGATTTTATAATTCTATAATAATTTATATTTCATAAAGCTAAAAGAAAGGAATTAGAATATTTATATAATAAATAATAATTATGTGGTAGATTCATCTAATTAAACATTATCAGTTGGTATGAAAATATCATGTGGAAGTCCATAAATCTTGTTTATTTTTGTGTTTTTGTATGTATAAAAGTAAAATAAATTTAATTTTGAAAAAATATGTACCTTATTTAGTAACAAGAGGACTTTTATTGTTTTTACTCCTAAGTAATTAAGTCCATGAAAGCAAAGCTTGCTGTGCCCAATATTCCCACTTACCAGGATAATGCCAAGTTCATGGTAGGTACAAAGTGAGTATCTGTTATATAGTATGAGAGTTCAAACTGGTCTCATGTGCTGAGGTAGCTGCTTACAAATAATGTATCACATTTTTCGCTGCACTCAACACCTGATATTCTGATAATACACGAACAACGGTTGGCTAATTAGTAAATTGGAAGATGAGGTTCACACACATTTTATTCATGTATAGAAGGAAGCCTTTTCAGCAAAGAATAGAATCACGCTGTCTCTAGTATTTTTGTTTGTTTGTTTGATTTGCTTTTGTTTTTCAAGACAGCATTTCTTTGTGTAGCCCTGGCTGTCCTGGAACTCACTCTATAGATCATGCTTGTCTTGAACTCACAACGATATGTCTGCCTCTGCCCTCTGAGTGCATCCAGCTACACTATCTCTAAATCCTGTAGTGTATAGTAGTTTTTGAAAATGGCCCAGAGGGCGTTGTAGCCATGCCAGTTATAATTGAAGTATGATTTAATTTATGTAAGTTTGATTTCCACAACACATACCAAGAATAGAGCTATATTCTAAAATATTACAAGCATACAGGGCAAAAATTATGGATCATGACTCAAAGGAATTGCAAATAGTCTATAATGATCACCACACTTCAACAATTCACCTTGGTAAGCAGAATAATTACGATTTTGAAGACCTGAAGGATGACGTAGGCCTAAATCACTAATCTAAACTAACCACGGGTTTGCCCCTTTTGGATGGGAAGCAAACATGGGAAGCTTCCGCCTATTTTCTCTGTTGAGATGAAGACAGAGATGGGTGAAGGGAAGGTATAGAAACTGTAGTCAGCCGAGTTTTCTTGGAGGCTTCGTTTTTCCCTTTCTGCTCATTTTGGCCCTTAAAGTACTCTTCTCTCTCAAGTTCTTGACACCCTGCTGCCTTCTTCCTGCCTGCCTTAATAAACCAGGAAATAATTTGATAACTTTTTATTCAGTACATTCCTACAATGATGATTCTTCCATCCAGGTGTTACTTTCTGTTCACTTCTAATCAAATCAATGACTATTGAGAATCTACTGCAGGAAAGGTGCCAACTGGGCTAGATGTAGCAGACATAATGACTAAATTGGTCATAGTCACAGCCATTGGAAACAAACAAATTACTTAAACAGGAGAGATAGAAAACAACTTCAGGGAAAAAGACTATGAAGCATTTTATAAATGAAATCCAAATAAAATATAATAGAAACATAGAAGATGTTGCTGATTTAGAGCAGTGCTTAGAAGTGGGTTATTCTTGAATTGAATATTTGAAAGTTTACTATTCAGATCATATAGTTGTTAGAGAAGGGCTAAAGAAATGTGTACTCACAGAAAATTTCAATACCATTGAGCTTCTCATATGACTAGAATTCAGAGGAAGTTAAAAGCATGCCCTATAATATTATACCAACAAATGTTTTAAAAATAAAAGTATTCCCTGATTATTATTATGAATATTTCATAAATGAATATAATACAGTTTTGGTCATACTCATCTCTCTACTGTCTTTTATCCTCTTTACATCCCTGCCAATGTCCTCTCCTTGTACCAGTTCTCCATCACATTTTATTGCCTTTTGTTTTGCTTTTCATTTTGCTTTGTGTCATACTGGGTTTAACCAGGACCACTAACATGGACATATGTGTGAAATTGTTCATTGAATCATGACTAACTCACCAATACCTACAGCATTGAAGACAATGACTTTCCCCCATCTCAAAACCCTCAATTGCCATTAGCCCTCCTGAGTGGAGTGGAGCCTCATGAATCCTTCCAATGTATGACTGAATGTTTAAGAGCTCCATCTTCTACTGGACCTGTGCAGACAACCGAGAAGCCTTTTATTGCCATCCTTCTTATCATCTGGCACTTTCAAAAAGAACTGTTTAGATTTGAACTGTAAGAGATTAGGACTTTACCAATAGTTGTTGAGGTTTAATTTGAGAATGCATGACTGATAGAACTAACAAAGTCAATTGAAGCTTGGGGAATGAAGGAGGTATTAATGGTTTCAAAGTTAGTGTAAATATGTGCCAGAGAAAGTAGAAAGCTGAGACAGAAAATAACGATGGGAAAGGAATATTTACAGAATTTTAGTCAACTCATTAGAAGTTATAGATGAAGTAAACAGAAGCTTAAACATAATACCATTATGTCAAATCTGATCAATTGAGAGAATGCTAGCCCATAAGTCAAAGCTAGAATCATTGGAAGAGGCTTTCTTAGAGCAGATTAGTAATGGGGTCAGGTTGCAACCTGGTATAGTTGTTACTTGGACATTCAGAGGAAAATATACTGGAAGCAGCTAGAAATGCATTCAGTATGGTTCTAAAGAAGAAAGCCAGACTGAAAAAAAAATCAGTGATAATTTTGTGGTATTGCTTGGAGGAAAAGCTTATTTGAAGAGAAACAACTGAGAGTACTTTTGTGTGCAATTTTTATATCCAAGAAGTGGAAGAAGGAAGTCAAGATAAAACGCATTATCAAAGTCAGGCTTAGTGGCTCATACTTTTAATTCCAGCATAAGCAGGTGGATCTCTGAGTTTGAGGCTAGCCTGGTCTACAAGCGAGTTCCAGGACAGCCAGAGCTACACAGAGACACCTGTCTTGGAAAAACAACAACAACAAAAAATCAAGTAATATCCAGTAAGAGTAATCAAAGAGACCTAATGCATCCATGTGTTCCTTGAGGTCAGGAGCTTTATTGTATTCATTATCTCAGCATAGTAATACTGAAGGAATACTTTTTAAATAAATGGAAGTAATGGATGAATAAATGAATGGCACAGAAGCCAATCTAGAAGACATTACATTGCTACCAAAACCGAGTGCAGTCAAATGTCTGAAATGGAACAAAATTATACCTTAAAATGGCAATGGAGGTGGTGTTAAAGAGGCCATACACTAGTGATCTACTTAGAGTAATATCTGTGTCTAGCTGAGGGCAAAAACAAAATTACAACAACTTGAGTCATGGATTGTCATTGGGCACAAAGAAATGGAAGTACTACAGGAAAAAAAAAAAGATGGGTTAAGCTTTGTTCCTGGAGAGGTCTTTATTAAAGAAAGGTCACATTCTTAATATCTTTTGATTGTTTCATTTTCCTGGATTCTTTGCTGAATCTAGGGAAGCTTCAAAGAGGTCTTCAAATGGATTTGCAGGTCAAGGAGAAGGACTGAATATAAAGAAAAAAATACTGGAAGTGTATGAGGAAGAAGGGCCCACCTGGCAAAGAATACAATAAGGGTTGAGAGGGACAGAGACGATTCAGACGTTAGCGTTAGTAGAGGAGGACACTTCTTCTGCACAAAAGGATCAAGAATAAAAGAAAGTCAAGGTAAACGTAGTACTTAGAACTTTTGAAGTTAGATAACTCACAGTTTAAAGAGTTTATTTAAACTGGCTGTTTTTCCCCTCCTGGATAGAAGAAGTTATTTGCTAAGTTTAAAGCTTGGGGGCTTTAAGAAAAGAGAAATTTCTTTGGCATATTTACCTTGAAAATATCCCCAAGTGTGGTAGAACAGTGAAAAATAAAAGCATTAAGCAACCAGCTCTGAAGGTTTAGTTCCAGCTGGAAATAAAGGTTCCCTAAAAACAGCAGCAGCAGCAGCAACAACAACAACAATAACAACAACAGAACTCCAAAATGCATTAGTGAGTTTTCTCCCACAATAATAGATTGTCTGAGGCAATTAACAAATAAACAGGGAACTTTTGGCATGCCTGATTTTGCATAGTCCATTCCACGATGATTTGCTTCTGTTTTGGGTCTCAGTTGAAGCAGCATATCAGAGTAGAAGTGTGTATCACAGAAAAACCTCTCACTTTACCATCCAGGATGAAAAGCAACAGAAGAAAAGGAAGAATCTTCAGGGATATGTATTCAGTAACCTCCCATAATGACCTACTACCAAAACTTTCTATCATCTCCCACTAATATCCTGGTGGCCAAATCTTCAAACCATGCCTTTTGACTCTAAATCCTGGGAAGAAGAAACTGTTGTGATAGTCAAATACTTTTCTTTGTCAATGTTTACCTTATTATACATCCAAAATAAGTAAATATGCTTATTGATAAACAATACTGAGTTTGGCACAGAAAAGTGAGTGACATAAGGGCATAGATAAGAAGGAACATGATTGGATGTGCATTTCCTGAATGTTCTCATATGCACTTCATGATGTACTCACAAAATGATAACTTGTACTTTACAAGCCATGTTTTTTGGCCCTCCTAAATTATATCTAACTGGATACTAAGGGTTCACTTCAGATTCAAACCACCCTGCCACTTCATAGGATTAATCAACGCAATATCTTGTTAGTGTGATAACAGAGTATTTTGTCTATGCATTTATTGAAGATCATTATTTACCATTACTGTCATTTCATTTGTTCTTTGTCATCATTGACATTGTCTTCCATTGTTCTCTTCCTGGAGTCTTACATGTTGGTGGACAAGCTTCCTAGAAATTGTGATCACACCCCTTCACAAATTTCAAGGCAACAAGGCAGTTTAAAATTCTGTGATTCAGAGTATCTGGTACGGTACTTGGAGACACTCTGCATCTTAATTATTTGATTGTGATCCTTGAAGTGTAAACAGAGTACAAGAGTGAAGTAGAAACTTCAGCTGTTATTGTGTGAAGCACAGGAACATTTGCTTCTAGAAGAAGGCAGGGCACTGCAGTTTGTTGTGGGTTAATTTTATGCTATCACATAAAAATTGATACTGAAAAGGTGTATAGTTAATGTATTGGAGATAAACTGGAGTAAATATAAAATGTCCACAATGGTGCTGAAGAACACAGATACTCAAAGAATGTTGTGAAGGTGTTGCCTTCACTATCTACTTTTAAATTCTTTCTTAGTATGGCTCTTCCTTCATTTCTAGCCTTATTCCTGCTTCATTCTTTACACTGCAAGAGTGATGAGTTGCTTGCACTTCACCTTGTACATACTCTACAATGTTTTGCCATTACTATGTAATTGCTTATGGAATCTATTTGTATTGATTGCATGTAAACTTTGCCTTGTACATTCCAATGTCCCCATTAAGATTAGGGTTATGTATGAGCTTTCATAGAGAGATTAACTTGCTTTTCCCCCCCAGGCCTTAGAATGGATTAGGGCTCAGCACATATGCATATTTTCACCATTGTTCTTTGAAATAATTTGCTCAGTTTGTATTCTCCCTATGGATTTCATGCTCCTGGTGATAATAGTGTTGAATTTATCTTTGTGGTCATAATACTTAACATGATATTTAACTCAGTGTGACTACAGCAAGTATATATTTAAAGAACATTAAAATTTGCATGTACTATGGTAATAACTATGTAGGCCAGTTAATGTGTGCTGGATGACAACTTTGTTGAAAGTTTTATTGGATTACAGCAGTGATCTCTCTATGTTTGCTCACTCGTCATACTTTGTTGCTGATTTAGCATGGCTGTCTGATCACAACTTAAACAAATTACTGGGAACACTGCTTACAAGGCACACATTTTTCTTTATAGCTTTTTATTCTTTAACCTCAAGAGATTTCTAAATTGCTGTTTACTATCTGGTTTGGAACAAAATCTCAAAGAAAACAGCCTCTTACAAAATAAGTTTACATATATATATATATGTATGTGTATATATATATATAATATTTTCAGTAAACATATTTTATTATATGAATAAAAGCTGATATATATGGCCTCCTACCACCAGTAAGTCTCTAAAAACTGTCCTCTCTCCACAGTCACTACACAATGAGTAGTGATGTTGATAACATGAGGCCTGCAGCATTGTGACTTCATGTAGTATTTCTGAATTTTTGATTCACAGTGAGTTCTTGTTATATCCGTAGACAAATGCACATCTCATCTTTAATCAGAAAAACTTCTATTTTCTGCATATGATGATTAACATGGAGACCTACAACTGGTCGACATACATAACGAGAGACTGAAGAATGATCAGTCCCCAATGAGACATCTGTATCATACATTCCCTCTCCTCTTGGAATTATGGATCATTGTGGAAGAGAAAGCAGAAATACTGTAAGAGCCACAAGTGGTGGATGACTAAGAAAAGAGTATTTTCCACACGCAGCAGTGAATTTGGACACATCAATTCATATTGGTTGTGACAGTATACACAAGACCTGCATAGTCTCAACAAGACGAGGGAAGTTCTACTTGAACATGAGTAATTATTAGCAATTGGTTGTTATTGGGAGGAAAGTCAATCATCTTAATGGTGTAAAACATAGTAGTAGGTTGTCCATGCTCCCCAAGGAAAGCCATGAATCCAACAATATAGGAAGAGCACAAATTAGACTTGATATTTGTAAAACAAAAATGTGACCCACAGTTAAGTGAATAGGGAAGGGGGTAGCACTTGTAAGAGTTTTGGAAGGAGATGAATATGATCAAATCATTGTCTAAAACATTCTCACCAAGAACTAGTAAGAAGTGAGTGGCAAATTGAAACTCTAGTCACTTTTGTTTCAGTAAGGAAAATATTTTTTTTTTATTCTTGTTCTTTGAAAGTTCTCTCTTGCAGAATGGTAATTATCAAGTAGGATCTTAGATTAACCTTATCTCTTGACCATGCCAGAAAACAGATTTTTAAAAAACATGTCTGAAATCAGTAATTGGATTATTGTGTAGCATTTAAATAACATTCCAAATAAGACTTCTGCCTTTAAAGTTAGAAGCAGACCTCTGTCTTTTCCTTCAGACAGAGTTATTTTAAGGATTAATTAAATGATACCTGAATCACACCTCTGGTCTCTCTGAAAAAGATGCTAGATAAATAAGTGCCATGCCACCAAATGAAGCAGGTGCCACTTTTCTTTTCTAGTAAACACTGAAAAGGTAAAACAATATTCATTTTATGTGATACAGGTAGCTTCCATTATAGAATATTGAAAGAGTGTCTTGCAGTATGTACTTTTCCTAAGCCCTGAGACTGACATTATGTCATGTTGTAATATGGAATTAAATGTATGCTATTTCTTAAGTGAGCATGATTCCAGATAATAGGATAAGGACACTTTTGAGGAGCTTGATTATGTCCTTCTATGACTAAGCTTATTCTTGCTAATTATATTAGTAGATGTTGTAATGTGTTCCTTGTAGGTGTTGTTTAGTTCCTGTCTAAACATCAGTTCATGGCATGATATGAGCTGGACTCCAAGTGTCCTTCACTAGGACAGCAACTCTTAGGCTGACACTATACATGACATATTGAGATTCCATAATGTGGCTGTACTAATTTACATGAATTTTCTTTCCCACAAATTTTTTTCACTGTTTAATTTTATTCCTGTCCCAATTCTCCATGAGGTTTCTCTCTATGTTAGGATCTTGGAATACTACTTTATTTTCCTAACCATTCTACTTCTAATTTTTCTTGTTAGCATTATTATTCATGATAGTGGTTTTAATTATGTTATTTTTAAAAATATGTATAATTCATTTTTATGATAGTAACTTCTGTTGTTATCTCTTGTCACACACCTGTGATCCCCATCCTTCTTACAACTGTTCCCCAATTTACTTTCTAGGCTCGTGTGTGTGTGTGTGTGTGTGTGTGTGTGTGTAAGATCTAGTGAATTCCATATTCCATTAGGGTCATTTACAGGAATATGGGTAAGAAATTGTTTACAGAAGCATGGACAACTTTCCAGTAGCTATAATACTGAGAATAATCTTTATTCCTTGCCTAGGAACCATTACCTGTATCTGGATTTTTAGGCAATGGTGAGGCTTTGGAAATCCTTTCCTTCTCTATGACTCATATTGTGGTGACCCCCAAACCATAAAATTATTTTCATTGCTACTTTGTAATTTTTCTACTGTTATTATTTGTAATGTAAATGTTACTGTGGATTGAAGTTTATCAAAGGGGTCATGACCTACAGGTTGAGAACCACTGAGTTAGCATATCAACAGCTTGTAGTATTGTCACTATGGCCTATGACTTCCCAGGCTATGAGCTATTGATAAAGTTTAGTGTATCAGTTGTCCATCACCAATTTTTGTATAAACTCGCTCAATTTACTTTTCCATGCTATCATATGAGTTATAAATAAGATTTCCACTTGCTGTTCATGCTGATTTATAAAACAAATTAAAAACAAAAGCTAAAAAAGAGGGAGTATTGGATGAATAGTTTGCCTTGAAAACCTAGTGCTTTTAAGATTAAAAAATGATCATAAGTATTTATAATAGCAACAAAACAACCCAATTTTGTATGTCTACTATTTTTTGAGGCTTTTAAAAACCTACGTGTCCAACCACCTTTCATATCTTAACATTGCTAAGACTTGTGCTGATTTGTTAATATTACTTGGGATCAGACATCTTTTCAGTACTATGGGAGTGGGTTTTCTTCTCTCTCTCTCTCAATCTTTCTCTTGCTCTCTCTCTCTTACACACACACACACACACACACACACACACACACACACACACACTCACCACTTTCCAAATTCTTAGTGAAGATATTTAAAGGTCATGTTGCTTTATGATTTTTTAGTACAGTTTTGCTAGCGACTGGTGATCTTTAATTAAAAGGTCAGAACTCTCATCTTCCTCCAATGACTTATGATTATTTTCATTACCAGTGAGCTGAATTTCTAGTATTTAATAAAGCTGGTTTCAAATTACTATTTCATCTCTAGAGTGTGGAAAGATTTATTAATTATGAGGGTTAAATCAAATTGTAGCTATTCTTTATTCACATGTATCCTCAAGTGGTATTAGAATCTTCCAAGGAATATTCCTGTCCATACCTTTTCTCTATACTTTTTCATGTCCTTGGAAGAAGTATTATCTTAAACATCTTTGTCTTAAGAATCAATCCAAAACCTCATTTGGCTTTACTGCCAAACTCATTGACTGCAAGGAACATTAGATGTCTCAGGCTTATCCCAAGCACTGAATGCTTTCAAACTGCAAGTCCTGTCTTTTCTAGATTCTACCCATTTCTCACATCACAATATTTGACACTAGCCCCTCTTTATCTATAGTTTCATGCAAAATTATTGTGCCTGAAATCTCATTCCATTGGAGCTCTGTTTACTCTGTTGTCCTTCTGTGATAAGCAAATTGTTGTGATGGTGTCAATCACAACAGAGTAGTTGACAGTTCTCCACCCTGAGCAATTGAAATTGAAGTTGGAATTAACTCCTATCCCATTTCGCATGATGACTTATGTCACAAAACTCATTCATCATAAAAAACGTGTTGAATGAAGATGTAAGAGGGTCATTTCAGACTTGGTTGGAAGTGATACATTCTTTTGTATTATCATAGGGAGAAAATAGAGATAGAATAGTTGCACATATTATTTTCTCTATGCTAACTTAGAGTGGTCTTTGTTTTATGTCATAATTTATTTCATTTATCCACTCATTTATTCACCAATGTTTCCTGAACATCTGTCCTGTTCTACTAGCCATAATGCTAGCTTCTTTGCATGTAATAATGGCTAAAATATACACTAACCTCACAAGAAGTGTTGTAGATAGGAAGGGAAAGAAAAAACTAAGTGAACTTTGTAGTGTTGCTAAATAAAGTTACTATTTCTGCTGATGGGAAAAACAAAGGGGAAGAGAAATATATCTAGACCTGAATATTCAGATGACGTTTCTAAGCAAAGCCTTCTTCAAAAACTGCCCTAAATATTGAGTAGTGAAGTGTGTGTGTGTGTGTGTGTGTGTGTGTGTGTGTGTGTGTGTGTGTGTGTTCATGGGACAGAGAGATGTAGAAATAGAGATAGAACGAAACAGATGTTGCTGTGTATAAGCAAGGGAATGTACAAAGTTCATGAACTGTTTTAGAGGATAAAAATCATTTGGTATAGCTGGAACTTGGACTATATATGTAAGTAAATGTAGACAATAAAAGAACTGAAAAGAAAAACAGGGCCCAGAATATATGGTCTTTTAATGTCACACCAAGGCACATGATGATTATCCTGATTATAATAGGGACTGAAAAGATTTTAAAGAAGGGCACATGATTATTTTTATTTTACAAAATTAATTTTTAGTGCTGAGTATTAAAGGAATTTCCCTGGGCCAATGCAAGATTCTGGGAAAACTAGAAATATAGTTCTTTTATCTGTTTAACTAATGATAGTTGCAGTGAGGGTGTAGAGAAAAGAAATGCATCCCTAATGCATCAGATTCAAGTGCCAGTAAACTGAGGATCCACCCCCTCAAATATCTACAAAAGCAAGAGATGCAGAATAGGTATTTAATAACTACTTGCTAGTTGAATATATCAAGGGATACTATTAGCATCCATTGATGCCTGCATAGGAATGAGTGTATAAAGAAAATATTAGAAAACCTAGGGTTAATATTGAAGTTCAGCTCATGTTAAATTAAGGAAAAGGCAGAATAAAAGACTGAGGAAGAAATGAGTGACATGAAGAATAATAAAGAAAATGTTATAGGAACAGAGGCAGCATATATGACTTCATTTTTCATGATGTCTGCTAGTTTCAAGTATATGAGGTATAGAGAGATCCAAGAAGAGTTATTTAAGTAAAGGTGTGATTTTTTTCCAATATTCGAAGCCAAAGTGAAAAAGAAAGTTGTATGGATCAGCTGCATAGGAAATGGCTAATGGGTACTGTCTTAGCTTGAATTATGACCACATAATACATCCTTATCTGTGGAACCTATAAACATTTAGCCTTAACTTTTGCACACCCCTAAAATTGTTAATGGTGAAGTCCCATACACTAAAGTAATAGCTATAAGAAGTAGTACTTTTAGGAAGTAATTAATGAGTCCAGAACCATTAAGAATGGTATTAATACCCGTGGTGTTAATGATAATGTCTGCCATAGGCTAATATATGTGAACACATGGTCTCCAGTTGATGGTATAGTTTGAGGATACTTAGGAGGTATTGAGTTGCTAGAGGAAGTATGTTATTTGGGATAGGCTTTGAGAGTTTGGAGATCAACACCAAATGGATGATTATCACTCTCTATTTCATGCTCGTGGTTCAAGATGTGAATCCTCAGTTTCTTGCTTTTGCCACCATGATTACTTCATGGACTCTTATCCCTCTGGAAAAGTAGGCCAGTATACATGATTTCTTTTATAATGCACCTTATGAGTTTTATTATAGTAAAAGTAATTATTAAAGCAGAAGAAAGGTATTGCAAGTACCTTTGTAATAGAGACTTGTGGTGGTTTTGAATGAAACTAACCCCATATGCTCATATGTTAGAGTGTGTGGTCCCCCGGTTGATGGGAATTTTTGGAAAGGATTAAAAAGTCTGGCTTTGTTGGAGAAGGTGTGTCACTCAGGGTGAGCTTTGAGGTTGCAAAAGTCCATACCATCCCCAGGTAGTTCTTTCTCTGCCTTATGCTTGTTCATCAGATGTAAGCTCTCAGATATCACTTCAGAACTATGCCTTCTTGCCTGCTGTCATTTTCCCCATAATGATGATTGTGGACATAAACACTCTAGGACTGAGATCCCCAATAAACATTTTTATAGCTCTCTTTGGCTGTTGTGCTTTGTTGGGACAGCAGAAAAATAAAGTAGCCAAGAAGAGATTGAAGATAACTGATTTCATTTGCCTTTTATATCATGTGAAAACCCAGCAAAAGACATTATCTATGATGAAACAGGTACTTGCCACACACTAGGTGTATTGACATACTGATATTGGACTTTGCAGGACACTGAGAAATAAACTTACAAGCTACCAAGTTTGTGGTATCTTGTGATGAGTGGCACAAAGAGTCTAGGACATCTTGCAAACTGAATTTTGCATGTGGTGATTGCACAATGATCATCCTGGATTATCTAGTGCACTTAATGTGATTACAAAGGACTTAAAAAAAGTGAGAGAAAGAAGATAAGAAGTCAGAGTGTTGGACATTAGAAAATGAATGGAACTGGGCCTATGTTAATTAAAATAAGCAGAGCTCAGAAGATAGATACTGCATGTTATCGATCACATATGGAAGACAGTTTTAAATTTGTGTATATGTAGATCCAGTTCCAGCAATAGAATACCACATTGAAGATTTGAGTTCCAGGTCCTGATAATAACCCACTGACTTTTCCAACCAATTCCTCCTTTAACTAGCTCTGGTGTAGAATGCTGGAGTAGTAAGGTTTTATGATTTAATAAAGACATTTACACTTTATTACGAGTCTGGAGTAACCAGTGAATAATGTAATAGGGAAAATTTTCAGTGTGAAAGCATTAAGATGCAACGTGAATTTGTGTGTCCAGAGAAGTTCTGCAGTAATTACTAGAAGCTGTACTTATGCCTTCAGTGCCTTCAGTCTGCTGACTGATTCAGAACTAGTTATCTCAGATTCAAAGATCAAAGGCAAGTATCATTTATGGTTACTTGACTTTTATTTAAGAAAACATACAATTGAAATATTTCACACAAGAATTCATACTGATGAGAAGAATTTGCTTTTCTATGCTTTTGGTAGTTGTGATCATATGTTCTCCCAGTACCCTTTGCTAAACTTTTACAGGATGATCCAGGATGATCATTGTGCAATCACCACATGCAAAATTCAGTTTGCAAGATGTCCTAGGCTATTTGTGTGAACCTCTTTTACCCTGAGTGGTCAAATAAATAAAATGACACATTGTACCTCAACAACCATCAACAGTTATTAGCTTCTTAGAAAGGAAGATATGGGCCCCATAGGCACCCCTCTCTATCCAAGATGAAGGGTCCAAACTTGAAGATGTTGGGAGGGTGGTGATATGGTTCCACTGAGGTGTGAACATGCAACAATTTCTTACTCTGAGCACTTCGTGCAGACAAGAATCTCTTGATTAACTGTCATTCTCTGCAAGAAGTTTCTCTTTTAAACTATTGGCTTCCAAGTCCAATTTAAGCTCCATGAAGATATGATTACTTATGTATTTAGCACTAATATTTTGTATTTAACAATAGAACCTGGAACATTACATGCACTCAATAAGCATTTGCTAAATAAATAAATGAAAGTAAAAGATTCACTACCAGCCTTTGAAGTGTTAATGGCTATTTAAAATATTTTTATTTGTAAATGGATTTTGATGGTGATCAGTTTTGTATGAAAAGAAGAATGCTAACAGTTGGCTTTATCATTTATTCAATATATTGAATACTTCTCTCTGTCTCATTTTGCTACTGGAAATGGGATATAGCAATGAACAAAATGAATCATTTTCTCTCATGCAATCATGTAGTATTTTAAGGGGAGACAGATATCAAATACATACACTGTGGCTTCTGACAGCTTTCTAAACCCCACAAAAAGATGGTATTATTTATCCAATCTTGATAGGAAGTGAACTTGGAATGATAGTCTCAGTAAGTGGGTTTGACTAAGTCATCCATGCTATTATGTAGATCCTCTTTCCATTACATTCTGCCTGGGATTTGTTATTTGATAAAGGAAGAAAACTTGTCATTTGCTTAAAGAATTCTATAGTATGCACTGTGCTACACTGGGGAATCTCCCCTTCTTGTACTTTCTCTCATTTCTGCTAATATCAACACACTTACATTCGTCCTTATCTCATGACAAAGGTAGAAGCAACTTACGTACTTTACATTCTATTATACATATTATACTCACAAAAACACGAGTTCAGAAGCATAAAGGAACTGTTAGAAACCACTTAATGCAAAAATTGGTGGATAAAGGATTTGGACATTTGTTCAGTTCCAGAATCTACTACATACCACCCCTCACATCATTCTGCTTGACCCAATTGTCAAAAATATAATCTGATTTTCTCTGCTTTGGAATCTGGTGCAACCACTATGCAAAACACTCTGGAAGTTTTTTCTAAACATTTGAAACAGGGCTGCCATGTTTAACCAGTTATGTCACTGAGGGCATATACCTAAAGGACTCTACATCTTATTCCAGGACACTTGTTCAACCATGTTCATTTTGGCTCTATTCACAATAGCTGGTAATGGAATCACCCCAGATATTCAATAAAGAATGGATAATGAAATTGTGTTACGTGTACACAATGTAATTTTATTCAACTGTATGGAAAATGAAATTTATAAGTGGATGGAAGTAGAAAAATTATGCTGAGTGAAGTGATTCAGAGTCAGAAATAAAATGCTGTGTGTTCTCCTCATATGTGGGTTATAGCTTTGAATGTTTAAATCTGTGTGTTGAATTTGGAGTGCACACAGAAGACAGGGACCAAAGAAAGGGTCATTGGTTGGAAAATGCCTCACAGGAGGGATTTTTGGATCATATTTTATATATATAAAAAAAAAGAGGGTGAACACTTGAGATAGGATTCTGAGCAGAAATGGCTGTGGAGAGGTAGAGGAGGTGAGCAGGGAGTGTTAACCAAAATTAATGTTGTGGGGGAAATCCATATGGAAGCCTACTACTTTTAAGCCACCTAAACATATGAGAGAAGGGTTCTATTGCCTAACGGAATGAATAACGCTAAACCTGGTAATCCGAGGTTATTAAGCTAAAATGTCAGTGGCAGGTACAGGAAAAATCCTTATGTGTTGTTGATTGTGGAGACCTCAGAGTCTCCCAAAACAATATAGGCTATTATCATTTCTTTTGGCTGTCTACTACAATTAGATCATAAGACCCTATTGCTGAAGATACCACTTATCTTTTGTGTAAGACTTGGAGAAATCAAACTGAACATGAACTGGAAGGGTCCTCCTTGCTGGGCAGGTTTCAGTGCTATGAGGTGAATGCAAGCTACTGAGGGAGCAAAATGATCAATAGTGCTGCTAGATAGCTTAATGTCACATCAACTGGGGAAATGACTCGTTCAGAGTCAGTTGGCCTGTGGGAAAGCCTGAGATGCATTCTCTTGTTTTATGATTGATATTGGAGGGATCAACTCAGTGTGGGTGGTGGTATCCCTGGGCTGGTGGTCTTAGGTATTATAGGAAAACAGACTGAACAAGCCATAGGTGACAAGCCAGTAAGCAGCACTTCTCTATGTCTTCTGCCAGCGTCCCTGCCTCTGGGTTCCTGCCTTGGCTTCTCTTAATGGACTATGACTCAAGACATCTAAATAAACCTGTTCTTTCCCAAGTTGCATTTGGTCATGGTGATTTATCACAGCAGTTGAAACCTTAACATAGACAATAGTCCCACACACCTAAGAACCCTATGAACTACAATGCTACCTGCCAAGGAAGATACATTCAATGACATAATGGAGATACCACTCTCATGGGCACAACCAAGTCTTCTCTGGTTGGACTTAAAGACTGATGTCCAAGAGGAAGTTCATGCCTGGTACTGTAAACCTGGTTAAAAACCCATCACTGAGGATGCCTTATGCTCTGTGTGCCCTTACACATTGTGTTTGGTGAAACTGATTTAGTGCCAAGCTGACTTCTGAATACTTAGGTTTATTTTATATACAAATGCTAACCATGGTCTTAATCGGGAAAAATATCTTTGTATAATAAAAGCTAGCAAATGCAGAGAATCGTGGATGTAAACACTACAAAGTCTAGGTGACTGGCCGGTACTCAGCCCTCAACAAAGACTTTCAAATCACCCACTATAAAGGCTCGGGGGAACAAAGTGGATGAGGGAGGGAAAAAAAATGTAAGGGCCAAAGATAGGGAAAAGAGACATGAAATGCCATCATGTGGACATTGCACAACCAATACAATCATCACCTCCTAGCAACAGTGACTGCTGGCAGTGGGTATAACTCAGTCATAGGCCCTACTCCTTTCTGCTCAACTATGAGCTACTGGTGGATTCTTGGGATGAGGAAATTACTGTTTTCTCTTGTGTAGATCACCATGAGTGTGTGTGGCAGGTAATAGGGGCGAGAGATAAATAACAGAAGGTGGGGGTGACAGTAATCAGAGTGAAAAACATAATGCATCATGAAATTGTCCAAAGGAAATAAGGAAAGAAAACAACAGCTATAACAAAAGGCTGTTGAGTTGTCAGTTTCTGCTGGAGTTCTAATAAGGCCCTGGGTGACAGCGCTGTGTTCACTGAGTCTAATGTTCCAGAGCATGGCGGAATCTGGAGCTGAAGCAGCATCAGGACCATGGATACACAGACTGTCAATTTCCACACTATCGTGTGAATGGAGACAGTCTTTCCTTAAGCTCCCTCTCTTGCTCCTCTTTTTTTTTTTCAGCGCCACACACTTTACATTTGCTTTTACTCACAGGCTTTCCAGATTTCCCAGTCTCATTAATCCTCTAGCCCAGGTCCCTGGTGCAGAGCAGTGATTGGAGACCGCATTACATTCTGTACCTGGCCCAGGAGAAGAGGCTGGAACTCTCATGTGAGACTGCACACTCCTTTTAATTAGCTGCAGCTGATTTTCCATAACCTGGATGTAGGCCTGAACTGCTGCAGCTCAGATCATTTGAATAAAAGGCAGCATTGACTGAGAGCTCCCAGCCCCTGATGGGACCCTGTCTAGTTTGAGCTAAAGAAGCTGATGTGATTAAGTGTGGGGCTTTTGATTAGGTGGACTTTGACAAGGCTTATTTGATTGTGTCAGGCTGGGGTTTCTTGAGGAATTGCCTCTGTCTCAAAATTGAACCACAACTTGACATGTCTGGGAACCTGGGATTTCCAGGCTGTGAGGCTGAAGGAATTAATTTTAATTGGCTAAAAGTAAAGACTGAGGAATTCAGACTATAACTCAAGCCCCGATCATCTCACCCAAGCATTTGTTTTCCTATCATGAACTCTAATTTAAATGACATCCACAAGCTCCAGAGATCATTTTATAATCTTTGCACTGTGCCTGAGAGTTTAACAATGTACCCACCCAGGGCTGGTTCATAGCCTACACTGCAGGACTCATATCAGGACCTTGTTTTAATCCTGTATCTTTAGCTGAGACTCTTGGCAGTTTATCTGCAACAAGGCAATGGTTGAAGAAGGGGTGGGGAGGGGTTAGCATGGCCTTGAAGTTTAGAACATGTGCAACTCATTATTCATTTCACTGAACACTGCAACATTTTGACCTTTCTAGGGAAGGGAGAACCTTTGGGACCTGCCATAAAGATTGTGATCAGTAGTTTCTTAATTACTGCAAAGTTGAATCTTGTTGGCAATTCAAAAGAATCCCCAGGCCATTTACCCTATGATACTCAAGAGTGTGTCTGGGAGATTGTTGAACACTTCACCTTATATATGACTGTCGTAAATTCTGCATCAAAGCATACCAAAACATTATCTTATACACTTTGAAATGTATACATGTCTCATTTGTCATTTGCATAGTAACAGTGTGTGATTTAGTAAACTTGGCTTGAACCATTTAGCTTAGTACCAACCTATGATGGGACACTTGGGATTCTTTGGGAAAGAGTGTTGCTCTATGAGGTAAAGGAAGTTGATATTCTACTCAATTCTATTTGGGGTACTTTGTTACTCATCTGACCTAAAGTACTGTAACATACCCAGCTTTCAACAGAACTAAATTCACAATGGCTTCATTACTAGTAGATTCTTGTTAATAATATAGAGCCTAAGATGACTTTTAGAAAAAGCAATAATATCTAAGGAATGAAAACTATTTTTAAAAGTAGCACATACTAAGCTCAAACTCAGTTCTGGGAGGTTATTTGGCAATAATTTTTGTTGCGATCTATGTGCTTGCTTCTTCTGTATTATTATCTTATAAAAGCTGCAATGGCTCATTCATTCCAGGGTTTCACCATTAACTGTGGTGACAAGTGACATTTTGTGTGTGTGTGGAGGGGGAGCATGGTTACCTTGTGATGCTTTCCTCTTATTTCTGACTTCCTGCAATTTGTGTAAAAGCTTCCAGCCAGACATACACACTATTCTCATGCTTCCCTGGCCACAGCATCATTCTTATGAATTAAAATTTAGAAAGATTAATTAGTTTGCTGCTGTAGAGCATGTGGAAGATGGCTGCTCCCATGATGCATGTAGAGAGGGTGCTCCAGGCCTGTGATTCATTGCTCTGTCAGCAGTGTGAGATACACTGTATGAAAATGCCATATAAATGCAAATACAAATACAAACACCGCCTTCCCCTGTTGGCTTGTGATAAGGTGTTCATCCAGATGAGACATTAAGATTTAAAAGCAGAAAAGTAATAGCTGGGAAGGAAAAAACACACACAATTACTTCTCAAACAAAGTTTCCTTTTTAAGAAAGTCATTAAAGTACTTGCTGTCTCCTTCCCTTCACCAATGACAGTTTTTTTTTGAACTGCCTAAATGGGTAGGCCCTAGTCAGAAACAATACATTTATGATAAATTTAATTAGGAGTGAAATGATTTTGTAAAGAGGATTAGGACAATGAGTGAATGAATGTGCAAAGAAGTATGTCTTCCTAGGATGCTAGTAGCTCACAATCAAGTTGCCAGTGATATGGACTTTAGTACTTGACTCAAGAATGAATTTGTATCTTGAGTTCATATAATCCCTTACATCCTCCAAATGTTTTCAATGCCATGGGGATTTAAGGGGGGGGGCAAACACCAGACTATTGAAAACTTATGCTGTGTGCCTGACTTTTCTCTCCTAAGGAATGTGGGTAGGGACATTTGGGTAACCATTTTCTCATTTGTACTTCCTGACTGAGTGGCCACCTGATGGCTTAATGCTGATATAATGTCACTAAAAGTGAAAGTCAAAAATCACATAAATACTAGATGTTTAGAATTTTGGTAAACAAGATATTAGGATATGATCGGCTCTTATGAGAGTGAGTAAATATGGTTGCACTGAGTGCATACTAACTACAGGTGGATTGTCCAACTTTCTGGGATTTCTGCATGAGATGGAAGATTTCCCCACTTCAATACATATCAAACTATGTTCTGACAGTGCCTAAAGTGTTCCACAGCAATGCAACAAAAGTAGTTGACTAGGAGTAGAGAGTGGAAAAGGTAGACCAAAAAAGATAAAAGTAAATTTATAATAGCTCTAAGAATAACATTGCTGTATCATTCATAACCATCAGTAAATCTCTATATCTTAGTGCCTTGGTATGAAATGGATACTAAATTAATTTATCAGTGAAAAACTGAGTGAATAAAAAGAAACAACTGATTATTAACAAGAGCAACATAATAAAATATAAGAGTAAAGAAACTTCAGAAATCATGTGCGTGTGTGTGTGTGTGTGTGTGTGTGTGTGTGTGTGTGTGTGTGTGTGCATGTATGTGAAAGGGAGGCAAGCAGAAGAAGAGTAAAACTGTCACTGATGATTTGAGGCCAAGTGGTTTTAATTTCATACAAGGAGAAAAATACAGAGAAGTAGACTGTAAAGTGAGAATAGCACCTTATCTGTCTTGTATTCCTACAGGTTCAGTTCACTGTGTACCTCTAAGCATTCAGTAGGTACAACATAGTATGAGTGTAGTCATGAATAATGCATTGATATTACAATTTTGAAGTTTTAAGATCTCAATAACTCATAGTTATTTCTTAAAAATCCCAAATTTAACTCCTTCTCCCTTCCCCCAGAGAAGTGAATTATCTCTATTTTTCTCTTAATTACCATACATATGCTAGAGCAGATTAGTCTAAATAAGCTGTCTTTGCTATCCCTTGATCAGTGTCGGATCATACTAACCTTAGGAGGAATATCACAGATGATGCTGAAGCACATTCTCACTATTAGTCCATTATTTTATATGTAATTCCTCTGACATACATGTAGAACTTCTTTGAACCATGCGCTAAAATGTGTATGTATATACAAGAAATATATAGATATATACACATATATACATATGGATGTGTTTCTTAATTTGTGTACTAACCAGTTAACTCTAGAATATATAGCTTTTTAGTTGTAGGATGGACACAATAGCTTTCATCTGCTCTTCTAATTCATCTGAGGGCTGGTAAATTTGAATACTCCTCACAGATTTCCTATAGGATGTGAAGAAAAACTGTAACATGAAATAGTAATGTTTCTTCCATAATGGTTAGTTACATTTCACTACTTTCTCTAAATACACACTGGAACAATTCTGACGATTCCAAAGGACATTATTTATTCAACATGCCATTAGGCTTACCCTGGCTGGTTGTATTGATAACACTTCATCTTGTACCTTGAAAAATACGTTACTAACAGGCCAATGGAATTCATGGCAAGGGCAATGAAAAGTTGAACTCCCAATTGAAAATACTTTTATAAAATAATGGGCTACAGGGAATTTCTGTTTTCACATGTAGCTGTATTAGTGTTGAACTCTGCACAAACAATATAACACAGATTTCTGCAACCAAACTGAATTTAACTCTTAACTCTTCACACTAGCTATGTGAACTTTAAAGAGATTACTACATTTCTTTTTCTACAAAAAAGACTAAATAAGCCTGATAACATAGAGAAGTTACTGGTAGATAGCAAGAGCCATGTGTTAGCTATTATTCTTATTCTCATATTGTATCATTATAACTGGAATTTTATTCTCATATTGTATCATTATAACTGGAATTTTAGGATATCATTGTCCCAACTGATTTGATAGTGGGTATGGTATTGTCAACTTCTATTTCAATTTATTAGGACATTCTGTTAGCTCTATTTGAAAATGTTTATTATTATTCTCTCTGTGTGTACATGTAACATATATAAAAGCCAGAGGACAACTTTAAGAAATTGATTCTTACCTTCTGCTCTCTTCCAGGGATAGAAATTAAATCACCATAATTTCATGGCAAGCATTTTTTTTCTGGCTGAAACAACTCCTCGCCCAGTGATTCTCAAACTTCCTAATGCTGTGATGCTTTAATACAGTTCTTCATGTTGTGGTGAGCCCATTCATAAAATTATTTTTGTTGCTACTTCATAACTGTAATTTTGGTAGTTTTATGAATTATAATGTATGAACTTGTGGTTTTTGATGCTCTTAATAATGGGGTCATTTGATCCCAAAGGGGTCACAACCCGCAGGTTGAGAACCATTATTCTAGCTCTTCTCTTTTTTTCTTAATATTTTTTATTTATCTATTATGTATATATATATACTTTTATTCTGAATTTTTCATACATATATACAATGTACCTTGATCATACCCACCACTCACCACTTCTTGCTCTAACAAGGATTCCACATCTCATCGCCCTCCAACTTCATCACTACTGTTTGTATATATTCCCATGAGCCCATATGCGTGCATGAGTACGTGTGTGTATGTGTGTGTGTGTGTGTGTGTGTGTGTGTGTGTGTGTGTATTAACCCATTGTATCCAATTAATGCTTCCCAGTATATGCTGAGGGAGGGTATAGGATTATTCCCTGAGGGATGGGAAACCTATCAGTGGCCACACTGCTAAAGAAAATTGACTCTTGTTTCCCTATCAGCTATCAATAGCTAAGGTGGAATCTTGAGAAATTCTCTCACTTTCATGCTGAAATTTTTAACTAGCTTAACCTTGTGCAGGTCTTGTGCATGTAACAACTACTGTGAGTTCATGTGTGCACCATCCATATACAGAGGTCAGCATTTCAGAGATCTTCTCTCCATCTCCAGGCTCTTTCATTCTTTATATGGCCACTCTTCTGTGATGTTTCTTTGCTTTAATGGGGGTGATATAGGAATGCCGTCAACAGATGAACACACACACAGTGTATTTATTATCAGTACTTTGAGCAGTAGTGTATCTTTTCATTAACCCCTATCCGATGTAATAAGAACTTTCTTTGACAAAAATGTAGAGGAGCTCCAATCTTTGTATGTAAACATGTGTTTAGAAGACAATGTTACTACCTGATCGTTTAGAAAAAACATTAGTAGGTTATCCTCTAAAGACTGTAGATTCCATAGCCATAGATTTTGATCATGCTTATAGTACTGGCCATGCACCTTTTTTTGTGGAAGCGGTCTCAAATCTTAAGAGTTGTTTTATTTTTTTTTAACTTCCTGAAGTGGTTTGAATGAGATGTCCACATAAGTTTTGATCATTTTAATATTAGATCCCCAGTTGGTAGAAATTTGTGGAGAATTGGAGGTGTGGTCTTTCTGGAAGAAGTATATCACTAGGGGTGGGCTTTGCGGTTTCAGAAGATTTATGCCATTCCCAGTGTCCTCTATGCCTCCTGCTTATGGATCAGGATGTGCACTGTCAGCTGTTCCTGCTACCATGCCTTCATTCTACCAACATGGACTCTAAACCTCTGTAAAACTGGAGTACTTATTTAATGTTTTCCTTTATAATTTGTCCTGGTCATGGTGTTTGACCCCTTTGTTCATTTTACCTCTATTCTAATATTTCCATCTCCATATACAACATCTCTGATAGTGGCCTATTTCTAGTGTTCTAGCTACACATGGACTCTATACTGAATTAAAAAAAGGTTTTATACTAGAACATTAATGTGACAGGAAATATGTGTCATTTATATTTTGGGGCATGGATGGGTGACCTTACTTGGTGTAGTTTCTCTACCACTTTTTTTATTTACCTAGAAATTTCATGACTTTATTTTCTTTATGACTAATAATATTGTATTGTATATATGTAGCACATTTTCATATCCATTAGTAAGCACATTGGATAGTCAGTACATTGATGTACATTGGCGGATTCCATTTTTTAAGTACTGTGAATAGAGCAGTAATGAATTTGAATATTCAAATTTCTCTGTAATCATTTGGGAGTCTGCATAGGAATGCCATATTTTGGCCATATGGTAGGTTCATTTCTAGTGTTTTGATATTTCCTAGACTTATTTTCAGAGTGGTTTTACTAGTTTACCCTGTGTTGACAGTGAATAATGTCATACATACACTCTAGAATTTATTGTATTTGAACTCCTGATGATGGCCTATTGTGGAATATTATTTTAAGGTGTGTTACATTTGTTTATGCTCTGGAACATTTACTTTAGTGATTTTAAGATGTGTTGCATTTTTTTTATGTTGCATTTGTTTAACTCTGTGAAGCTTTTTTTTTGCCTCTCTAAAACACCTGATGGTCTAATAAAGAACTGAATGGCCAATAGCAAGGCCAGAGAAAGGCTAATCAGGGATAGCAGGCAGAGAGAATAAAAAAGAGGAGGAATCTGGGAAGAAAAGGAGCAAGGGAGAACAAGGAGAGAAGGAGCAAGAAAAGAAGGGGCCAGTCACCCAGCTACACATCCACCAATGGAGTAAGAGTGAAAGTAAGATACACAGAAGAAAAGGTAAAAGTTCAGAGGCAAAAGGTAGAGGGATAATTTAAGAAAAACTGGATAGAAATATGCCAAGCTAAGGCTGCGTGGTGGACTCCCCAAGAGAGTGAAGAGTCAAAAACCAACAACTACAGTGGCCAATCTGACTGGAGTGAGTTGGGATTTTAATGTGGTTTTAACCTGCATTTCCATGATGGCTAAGGGTACGGCATTTGCCTTTCTGAGTCTGTGTTACGTCACTTGGGATGGTTATTTTAGTTTGTTTGTTTTTGTTTTTTTTTTTGTTTTGTTCTAGTTCCATCTATTTTTCTTGGTTTTGTATTCTATTTTGAATTTTTGTTTATTTTGACTCAAGCTTTCTGTCCAATATATAGCTAGCAAGGAGTCTCTCACATTATGTGTATTTCTTTTTTGCTCAACTGACTATTTACTTTTCTGTACTAGAGCTTTTGAGTTTTATTATATATCATTTGTCAATTGCTGGTGTTATTCCCTGAGTTACAGAAATTTCAGTAAGGAAGTCCTTATATTTGCCTCTAAATTAAATTATATTCCCTACCCTCTAACAATTTCAGGGTATCAGTTCTTATATTTTGGTCATGGATCCATTTAGAGTTGAGTTTTGTGCATGATTTCAACCCTCTACTTTTTAAATTTATCTAGAATTTCACTCATTTTCATTAGCCCCCATATCCTCTGCATTTCTCCAAATGATTACTGTATCATTTATTCATTACTATAATAGTCTCAAAATTCTTATTAATTTCACCTGTACCCCTTCCCTGACTGTTCTTACTATAACCACTGCACTGAAGTCACTACATAGATTTAGGTTAAATCACAACTTTTCAATAATGAACATAGTCCATGACCTTTATTTCACAATATATGCAAAACTTTTGACTTGACTCCTACTGCTGTTTATGATTAGACTTCCATCAAGCCTCTAATATTCTCTTCCTTTAGTATTTCTTAATCAGTATCTCCCATTTATAATAATATTCTTGCTATATCTCAAATACATTGATTAAACTTCATTTATTTACTGAGATATTTTTCTGGCCATGTATTTAAAACTATAGTCTGTCCAAAAATCTGTCTTTGATTCCTACATAGTATGACTATCATCCGTTATAGCACATAGTTTATTTTCTTTGAATATAACTTTTACCTGCCTTTCTTATTCAGAATATCACTTAATCAGGTCAAGCAGTTTGTTTGTTTCTTTCCCCAGTACTACAGAAGATCAGAGCCCAACTGTGTAGTTTCTCAATAAGTATTTACTTAATGAAAACTTTTCATGCTTTTCTCTTAATTACTACCACAAAAGAAAACAAAAGTGAACCAGACAACCTGAACGTTTGTCAGTTGTGAGCCTTGGGCAATCTATAAGGCCCTGGCAATAGAACCAGTATTTATCCCTAGTGCACATATGGGCTTTGGGAGCCATTACCTATGGAGGGATACTCTCTCAGCCTAGATACATGAGGGAGGGCCTAGGTCCTACCCCAAGTGATGTGATAGAATTTGATGATCCCCTATGGGAGACCTTACCCTCTCTGAGAAGTGGATGGGGGGTGGTGTGGGGAATGGGAAGACAGGAGGGAGAGGGAACTGGGATTGTTGTGTAAAATAAGATTGTTTTTAATTTAAATTAAAAATTTAATAAAAATAAAAGAAATCAAAATGGCACTTCATAATGCTTGAAACAATTTTGTATTAAGCACCAGGGATACATCCTGGTTCTACTGTCAGAGGTCCCTTAGACTTCCTAGGCCTTCTAAATGAGACCCATGTTCAGGTGGTCTTAGTCAGTCCCATGCTGGATTCCCAGCTCTCAGTCTGAGGGCCCATTAGCTCCTCCTTGTTCAGGTCAGCTGTCTCTGTGGGTTTCTGTACCCTGGACTTGCCCTACCTCTCTGCATCTGGATTCCAATTCAGCTCAGCATGTAGTTGTGGGTGTCCTGCTTCTGTTTCCATCAGCTACTAGATAAGGGCTCTATGATGGTGGATAAGTTAGTTATCAATCTTAAACGACACACATTTTGGCAGGTTTTTGAGGCATGTGAAGATACTCAAAGAAATAATGACTTATATTTAACATGAGAGAACTTACATTTTATTTCTTTCATACTTTTGAAATCTTGCTGCTAGGATTAGGAAGTTATTTTTATCTCTCTTTTTTTGGTAGGATCCAAGGTTACTGCAAAAGATAACTTCAGCTAAAACAAAATAGCCATGCCTTTGAAAATGAGGCTTATTTCAATGAAACCAATTAAGTCTTCTTAGGCTCATTGGGTTCATAGGGACTAGAATAGGATGGAGATCAAGACACACTGTTTGCTAAGAAGTCCACTAAGGTTTAGGTGAAATGTAAGCTCAGAGGCATGTGGGTGCTGAGGGATAACTGCAGCTGAGTGAGTTATTCTGCATTGGGGAGGATGACCAAGGATGCTAGACGTGGAAAGGAAGTGAATCATAATTTCTGGAAGTAATAGAAACAGGAAGAAGGAAGGAATTGGAGCACAATTCTTTCACCATTTTCTTTCTACCTATTTGTAACAGAGATATAACTAGTGTTTTTGTCTTTAAAACCATGTCAATACATGTTCTCCTAGAGAAGGGGAAAGGGACAAGGTATTCTGAGCAAATTGGGAGCATGGGGGAAGGTGAGAGGGAAATAGGAGAAAGACAAGGGGAGAAGAGGAGGGGAGAGTTGGGCATGAAGGAGCAGGAAGAGTGAGTTGGGGAAAGAATAGAGGAGAGCAAGAAGAGCGGTACTATAATAGAGAGAGCCATTATAGGTTTTAAGAAAATTCTGGCACTAGGGAAATGTTCAGAGATCTACAAGGATGACCCCAACTAACAATCTAAGCAATAATGGAGAGGCTACCTTAAATGCCCTTCCCCAATAATGAGATTGATGACTACCTTATATGCCATCCTAGATCCTTCATCTAGTAGCTGATGGAAGCAGAAGCAGACACCCACAGCTAAACACTGAGCTGAACTCCTGGAATCCTCTTACAGAGAGGGAAGAGTGATGAACAATGGAGTCAAGACCAGGCTGGAGAAACCTACAGAAACTGCTGACCTGAACAAGGGGGAGCTCATGGACCCCAAAGTGATATCTGGGAAACCAGCATAGGACCAACCCAGTCCCACTGAACATGGGTGTTAGTTAGGAGGACTGGGTAGACTATGGGGCCTCTGGTAGTGGATCAGTATTTATCCCTCATATATGAATGGACTTTGGGAGTGGATTCCATATAGAGGAATACTCTCTCAGCCTAGACACATGGGGGAAGGCCTAGAACCTGTTCCAAATGATATGACAGACTTTTAAGACTCCCCATTGTAAGGCATCACCCTCTCCCTGGGGAGGACAGAGGGATGGGATGGGTGTTAAGGTGAGAGGCACAGGAGGATGAGAAGGCTAGGGAACTGGGATTGACATGTAAAACAAGTTTGTTTCAAATTTCAATTAAAAATTTATCAAAAAATACATGTTGAGAAATCATTCTTATTAGATATATAATGTTGAGCAAGTTGCTTAACTTCTCTGAACCTAAGTATCCTTATCTCCCAAAGAAATTATAGCTTTACCTGTGCCTTTGAGCAACCATGATGATTTAATCGAATGAAAGATAAAAAAGATTTAACACATTATCTGGCACAAAATAGTCTAGGTATATGTATTCAGGTATATGTACATTTTACTTTATGTAAGAAGAAATCATTGTGCTACACTTCTTTGAATATATAACACAATACACATTCTTACCTTTTTCTTACATGAAGCTGAGTAGACTGCTGTGATGTTGTTAGTGGTTACTATTGTCAATAATTGAACTTTTTAAATGATCTATTGGCCTTTATTATCACCATATAAAGTCAGCTGTTAGCTTTCTCATAAAAAGCCATACTTTTCTGGTTGCTCTTTAGATGTATTATCATTCTCTTTATAACACTGCTTCAAACCCAAGACTAATGCCCATATCAAACTACGTGGTTGTTTCTGCAAACACTCTTTCTTTGTAAAACAAACAGATGTGGGACATTTGTTCAGAGGAGCTCTTTAAAGGGCACTGTTATGTTTCTGACTTTAAAGATGGACTTTTCTGACCTTTGTAGAGCCTAAGACCTTTTATCTGGATGGTGGATAGTGTCTATTTATGTTGATGATTTCACATCTGTGGGTAACCATTTTGATGATATAAGGAGTTGTTGATACTGAACTGTCTGTCATATGATGAATCTAAGCTGTACTTACAGTTTGCATATGGATATCGGAGGCTGCAATGGTGAAATAGCTAAAGACTTGTGCCAACACACTATCCCGGCTTTTCCAGTGTTTGCAAACAGGACTCTGGAGGAGAGAAACCAACGGCACTGTGAACACCAAGGTGAAGGAATGAAATCAATCAGTCTCTTTGTAGTATTGGAGTTCAGTTTCTCAGTGATTTGACTCCTAGAAATACCCCTGAATCCTTTGGGACACAGTGCAAGGTAATGAGTTTCAGGAAAAGAACAGAAGCAATGAGAAAAAAAACACTATTGCAGAGTCACAGACCAATAAAAAGAAGAAAAAGAAGAAAAGAAAAACCACCAGAGTCAAACTAAAAGAGACAGATTGAGTTAGAGAGAGATTGAAAAAAACATAGGCAGAGAGACAGGCCACGGAAAACTCCATTATTCTATGTATTAATGTGGAAGACAGCTTTGGCTTTAGTTTCAAGTGAGACAAACAATCTGCCTTGGGGACTGCTTATAAAACCAGGAGCAAAGTGCCTACTGGAAATGTCACTGTTCTGCTGAGAGCTTCTAGTGTCTCTTAGGAAACATGGGGAAATCTGTGTTGTACAAAAAGAATAAAATAAGACAGATTTCTATGATGAGAATGGAACTGATAATTTTTAATAATTTTAGAATTAACACAAATTAGACAAGTAAAAGCATCTTATCCAAGAAAATGTAAGTTCGGCATGCAAAAAGAAAATATTCCTCTCTTAGATGGTTACCATCAGAAATCATTATCCTGAATTTTCCACCCTGAATATTAAGGTCTATGAGTTGAGAAAATTAATCGTAGTATTATTAAGTAAAGGTACTCACTTCCAAGATAATTATGCTATTCTTCAGACCTCAGCCTAATTGGTTGTTCATTCAAATGTAAAATATGGTATCTATGCTTATGAACATTTTCTTTATGTACATAACACCCACTATTTTATAGAGTATCCATTTTAGCAGATTATACATATTACTGCCTTATCTTTGTTTTCTCTCATAACTATAATGTTTCCATGTCAATTTATGCAGTTCTAAGAAATATCTACACCATAATTTCAATGGATGAACCTCATTGCATTTAACTAGAATCTGAGATCAGTCATGGTAGAATATTATTTTAAGGTGTGTTACATTTGCTTATGCTCTGGAACATTTGTTTAATGATACAAAGATTGTTGCATTCTTTTATGCTGCATTCTACCCAGCCATAGAGTAAGACTGAAAAGTTAGATTTACAAAAGTAAAAGAAAGGTAAAAGCCCACAGAGGCAAAAATTAGATGGGATAATTTCAGATAAGAAAAACTGGTTAGAAAGAAGCCAAGCTAAATCCAGGCTTTTATAAGGAATAATAAGACTTCATGGGTGTGATTTATTTGGGAACTGGGTGGTGGGTCCCCCAAGTGTAAATATGAGAAAAAATAAGACTTCATGGGTGTGATTTTTTTGGGAGCTGGGTGGTGGACCCCCCCAAAAGTGTAAAGAGTAGTAAGAGTAAAAATAACCAACAACACTCAGTTCTACCTGATTCCGAATTTATGCTGTACCATTTATATTAATTGAGATTCAACTAAAAATGTATAAATTAACATGCAAAACAGAAATGACATGATGGCAATCAAAGGAGATTGAAGTTTCTTGCATGTCAAGAGGGAAGGATATTGCAGAAAAGGAAAATGTTAAAAGTTAGTGATGAGAGAAAAGTCTCCAAAATAGAACCCAAGAAATCAATTTTCTGTTCTCTGTATGGTCACTTGAAAACTACCTTGATTATAATTGTAAGTTTGGTTACAATGATTTCACAGGGCAGTGAAAGCAGGACAGGAAGTGCAGTCTAAAGTCCTTCTTCCCTCTCTCAACTGGCCTGCCACAGTCACTGGTTTTGTAACACTGTAGACATATTTACTAGAGACACACTGCAGACAAGGGGAGGTGAAGCTTTAGGATTCCTTGTTTTTAAATTACCACCTGAACTCTTGTCTTGTTGGAGTATGAATAATTCATACCAACCAATTCATTTCATTTACATTTAAACATGTCTTATAAGTGTGTAGTAGGGAAGTTACCCAGCTGGTCTTTCTCTATGGCTGAAAAAGGAAGATTTCTCTTAGTAGGAGAAATGCACAATGCATTATTGTAGCTTACATGTTACCTTTTATTTCCAGGCCACCCTTTGGAAACCAAGTAATGGGATTGGTAGCTGTAGGCAATGGGTTTGTAGAAGGTGCTGCAGAGTGGCAGAGATGAGTTCCTACATGGCAGCCATCTTCCTAAGCATAGAATTTGTGCCAGTTTATATCACCAATGACCTCGCCTTTCAAAATTCACTCAAATGAACTCCAAAATTACACAGAAATAAAGAGAGGAGACACACCATTGTCCTGGGCTTAATAAGCCCTTGCTGTTCTCCTTTTTCCATGCTGTCCCCACACAGCCACCTCTCTTGATCATATCGTATCTCTTTCCCGCTGCCTGTGTGTGCCTAGATCATAGCTTTAGGCCAAAAGCCCAGTTCAAGTTTTTCTAATATCAAAGTATGCTGTAGTCATAGCATTGCATCCAGAGAATAATTGGTATGTCAGGAGAGTATGCAAGCCCACAGCCTATTCTCCTATTTGTCTTTGATAACGGAACTAAACCAAGTTGGCTAGTTAATGAGCCAATTATTTTAGGACAAGCTGGTAGATCTGGACACATAGGTCTATAGCTTTGGGGTTTTATTTTATTAAGGCTTCTTTTTTGCTGGGCTTGCACCATTTCCCATGGGGAAACTTCATGAGAGTCAGAGGCCAGCATTGCAGGTAGGTAACTTAAAACAACATCACATGTGAGTATTTTGAGTCCTTCAAAAGATAAAACAGTAAACTTTAAGAAAACTCTTCATCTCTCGCTTTCTTTCTCAAACAGAAAGAGAGAGGGAGGGAGAAAGACAAAGAGTTAATGTTATCTAGTACTTAACATTATGTTAAAGTTTTGAAATGCACAGACTCTTTGGCTGTATTCTTCTTTGATGAATTTTTAGTAATGAATTTTGTTCAACAGATATGTGATAAACTACTTAAAGCAATACTTTCTCTAATGAGAAGCTAAGAAATTTATCATATATAATCATATATTAATCAGAAAGTAATGATTTATAATTACTAACATTAATTATTACTTAATATTTTAATATTTTGCTTTTTTCTTATAAATATCAGAAACAAAACAATACTGGTAATATCAATATCTCTATCTTCCTTTCTTGCTCTGTTATTCTGAAGCATGCAAAATGATAATTTCTTCTATTTCTTTTGGGTTATATTTATTTTGTTTGTCTCACTTTCTCATTTGTTACAATGAAAGAATATTGCTTTGGTTATGAGAAAATGTTATTAAATCTTATCCCCTGATACATTTACATTTTAATTTAATTTATAAGAACATTTTAAATAAATTACCTTTTCTAGGTGTAAAATTATATGAAGTATCAGCTGCGTAGACTGATCTGTCTAAACATGACTGTTCATTGTTACTGGTAAACAGTGGAATCTCAGGCAAGACAGTCAACTTATCTGTCCTTCCTTTTCCTCCTCTGAAGTGAAGATGGTTATCATTTCTACCTTATAGAGTTTTCATATAGATTTAAATTACACAGGAAAATAAAATACACAGACTAGCTGGGCAGTGGTGGTCCATGACTTTAATTCCAGCACTTGGGAGGCAGAAGCAGGTAAATCTCTGTGAGTTCCAGGCAAGTCTGATTTACAGAGTGATTTCAAGGATAGTCAAGGCTAAACATAGAAACTTGTCTTGATAAAACAAAAATATAAATAAGTAAATAAAAAAAGAAAAGAAAAAGTATACAGAATTCTTGGTAGCAAATGAGAGATTTTCAGTATGGGCTATTGTTACTACATTTTTTTTTCATTTTTCCATTTTATTGAAGACAGATTCTTTTCTTATACACTATATCATGATTATAGTTTCTCCTTTCTCTATTCCTCCTAGTCCCTTCCAATGTTCCCTCCCATTGGATCCACCCCCTTTCTGTCTCTCAGAATATGTTTCTAGAAGATGACAACTGGACATGAAAACAAAAATGTAGTAAGAGGAAGCAAAAACTATCATATTGAAGTTGGACATGGAAACCCAACAGGAGGAAAAGAATCCCATGGGCAGGCCAAAGAGTCAAAAACCAACTTGTTCTAACAGTCAGGAATCCCATAAAAATAGTATTATGCTGTTAAAACTGAAATGTATTATAGCCCATGGATTGTTTTGAGATATAGCCACAGAGTTTTTTCTTTTCCTTTTTTTTACATTTTTCAAACTGAAAGAAGAAATGTAGCATCATTCACATAACAACTAAGTCGACATGTGACTGTTTTGAAAAACAGAATGTGGAAAATGGTATTTGATAGATTCTCACTCTCTTTGGAGACCAGGCTGGCCTAGAAATTGAGAATTTCCATCTTTACTGTCCCAAGTGCTATAATTATATGTGAGTCATAGCATACCCTGTCTTGAAACAAAAAATTGAAAGCCTCACATCTGTTTCTCTTAGAATATATTGGGGGCAAGACATCTGCTTTGTAGGAAGTTCAACAGCTGTGAAAATAGCTGAAGCTAAGATATGAACCTAGACTTCCACCAGTACTAACCAAGGACAAAAATACATCAGTGAAGCTGTCTTAAATCTTTCAGGCTCATTTTATTAGCTAGCTTACTATCATTGTATGATTACAGTTAATGCCAAAATTATTCAGACTTTTGTCTCTGAATTTCTGATAGAGAAGACATGTGAGATATACTAAAATTGTTATTTTTAAAAGATTAACTTCATTTAGATAGTGTTTTATGGAGCAATAGGAGATTTTATTAATGAATAGTGGGGCACTATTCAAACAAAAGCATATGAACAAAAACAACTTGCTTGATTTTGAGACTAGGCCTTAGACAGGAGTTGGAAAAATCCTTATGGCTCTCATGGGATCTTCTGTTGTGTCTCATGGAAACTGGGTTCATAAAGAAAAGCAAGGAAAGTATTATTGCAAACTAGAGGATGGAAGCATTTCAGATGAAGAGGCAGAAAGTTTCTTAAAATCACCTTTGGAGATATATATTGATGGATTCAACTACAAAAATTTCTAAGAAGAATTGTGAAGGTATCTATTGGTTTTTGTAGCTGCATGTCATGCAGTGCCATGAGCTGAACAAAGAACTATTCAGTTCTCAAGAAGAATCCAGAGGAAATATAAAAGTACTAAAACTTAGTAGCTTTAAAGAAAGAAAAAAACTATGTTCATTTCCAAGTCAGTGTGAGATTCTCCTAGTGACTGAAGGCTTCAAGACAAAGTAAATTCTAGAGATATGGTGTGGGTACAAGAAAAAGAAAGGGCAGATGTGTGGACATAATACCTTTTGTTAAGACTTTAAATAGATACTGCTTCTTAGAATCTTTCAGAAAGACAGAAAGACAAAGGCCTCCCACATATCCAGCTTCACATATAGTTTAACTTATACAAAAGTTTATCTTGAAGCTACTTGTGTATGTGACTTTTGTATACTAGAGAAGATAACAGATATATTAGTTTATTAACATTCCAAAACAATTATTCTGTAGCAAAATGAAGGAATTCAAAATTAAAAAATATAATTGAGGTGTTCAAAGGTTGTGACTACAAGGAAAAATTAATAATTAAGGAATTAAATATTATGGTTTATATTGACATAATAATTACATTGCACACATTAACTGAATTAATTCACTGTACCTCACATATGTACATATGCATGCATGTATATATAAGTATAAGTAGAATCAAAATAAAAGAGCTCCATGGATACCAAACTTCTGTGGTAATAAAGCAGGCTGAAAAACTCAATAGGAATGATAAATTGTGTATCTGTGTTTATGTGTATGTGTTTATATGTGTGAGTGAGGGCACAGGCCACACATATGGATGTTAGAAGACAACCTCAAGGATAGGCCCTCAACTTCTACTTTGTTTGAAACAGTCTCTTTTTTGTTTCTTTTTCCACTAGGTACACCAGGCTAATTTCTGGGAATTGTCTCTTCCTTCCATATTGCCTAACAAGCACCAACACCATGGATGCATGCCACCTCACCTACTTTACATAGTTCTGGAGAGTCAAACTTAGGTTCTCATGATTGCATGGCAGGTGCTTATGCTCACTGAGTCGTATTCACAGTCCATAGACTAGTTTTTATGTGAAAAGATGAATGGTTAATATAGAATTAAAAGATCAAAAAGTCCAGAACCAGAGAGTAAAATCAGATTTTAGGAGAAAACTGCCTGACTGCTATTTTCCCATCTTCCTTTTTAAATGTAATGCTCTACCTTTTCCTCTTGTATATTGAGAGGAAGATATCTTGTAACTTATTTCCTAGACTTTCAGATTGCAAAGACCATTACCCAAGAAATTCCGTCTATAGGCTTTTATTTTTACCTAAACATGATTAGGATGTTAATGTGCTGGGTCCCTACATCAACTCTAATGGCATGGTTGCATAAACCTTTGTTTCAGTGTTGGAAGCCATTGGCTATTTAGGGAATGAAAATAATTTTTTTGAATTTCTTTTTTATTTAATGTAGAAACAATCTTATTTTACATATCAATCCCAGTTCCCTCTCCCTCTCATCCTCCCATGCCCCCAACTATCCCCCCATCCTACCCCACATCCACTCCCCAGAGGGAATAAAATATATTTTAGCAGAATGTGCTATAGCTGTTTTTATCTTGCTTTTTTAAACTTCATTTATGAGAATAACCACGTTTTTAGGGGCCACAAAGCAATTGCTTTACAAACATAATAACAAAGCTATCACAAATCCCGAACATCATCACAATTGTTTCACCCTCACTCAGAAAAAAAAAACAACCTATCTGAGATAGTTTAATGCACAAACACTGAGTATACAGGAACTATGTATGTTTAAAACCTCAGGTTTATGCCCTAGTATCTTCTTTAAATTGGATCCAGCACAAAAGGGACTCAAACGTGTAAAGTTATGATGCAAAAAACCTTTCAGTAAAATCAATGCACACAAAATGGTAAAGGTTCAGTATGCACAAAGCTCTGCAAGGACTCACAGAACCATCCATTCTTGGGCTGCCTGACTAATTTTCTACAAAAATTTTAAAAAATTAGGTTTGACAAATTCTGTCTTATATCTTTCAAATTCATCGTATGTGCTAGCTTACTATCACTTAACTGCACTTGATGTCATGGGCAAGAAAATGGTTCAGAGTAACTTCTCTTTCCTGATATGCAGCATAATACACATGGAATACAATAAATGGTTATTTTTAAATTAATTTAAATAAATTGTTATGGGGAATAATAACTTGTTTATAAAATGGTTTCAACTTTTTAAAACTATTCTTTTTTTGTAGTTTCCTCTTATGAGCAGGTATGAGGTCTATGTCCCTTCTCCTTGAATGTAATGGGCTGATAGTGTCAGTCAATAGCACTTGCTGGAAGTGGTTTTATGTGACTTTGGGGGCCGAATGGTGTGTGTGTGTGTGTGTGTGTGTGTGTGTGTGTGTGTGTGTGTGTGTGTGTGTGTGTGTGTGTGTGTGTGTGTGTGTTAGGTAGGGCAAAGGTAAATCTCAGATGTCCTTTGTGAGGTGCTGTCCACTTTGTTTTTAGGGAGAGTGTCTCTCGTTGTCCCAGGCATCACTGGTTGAGCTAGGCTGACTTGTCAGCAAGCTCCAGGAATTCTCCTTTTCCCTGCCTCTTTAGGACTGGGATTACAAATGTGTGAGGGTTCTTGAGCTCAAACTCAGATTCTCGTGCTTGCACTTTACTGACTGATGACATCTTCAATACTTACTTTTAAATGAGTATAGTGTTGTATGGCAGCCTGACATCTTATAAGAATAAATGGCCTTTTCTTGGGGCATATTTTAGGGTTATGATATGGAACATCATTAGACGCTAACAACAGTAATATACAATTCTGTACTAGAGTCAGAAATTCTTTATCTGACTCATTGAATGTCATAAAGTACCTTCTTTACAAGAAATCTAATGTAGTGAAGAAACTCTGACATATGCAATGTAGACTCAACATTAAACACTGGTAACCAAGATACAAGCCTGACATGTCTTTGTGGTCTCCTTGGAGAGCAGTCCCTAGAGAAGAAGTACAAAATAAGGTTTATGAATGAGAGGGTTAAAAGAAATTCCAAGTTTGCAGAAAAAGTGGTTGAAAATAGCATGCCTTGGTAGTGACTCAAGACTGCTCAGCAGGTGACCTAGCAGTGGGGAACACTTACACAATACCGAAAGCATAAACATGGATTTGTAAAAATAAAGGGGAACAGTGTTCAGTTTTCCATCATAATATCTTAAGGATCAGTCCCATGTATACTTAGTTTTGTGTCTAGTCATAAGTAGAGATATGGGCAATTACTTTAGGTTTTTGTGGGTGTTATTGGCTTAATAATAGTATTCCATTATGCTTTATTGTACTTCATAATTTATTAAACATATGTTCATGTGGGAAAGGAGATAATATGGTAACCCCTACATAATTTCAGTGAAGCAAGCTGGAAGACCTTGGTCCAGAATGACATACTACATTAAATAAGAAAGGTTATCCTCCAACTTTACGACACTTGACAATTTTACATTACTTTTAAAAGCTGTTCCTTCTTTCAATGCCAATACAATTCATATGGAATATGCATAAAGCATAATGCTCAGTGTTTAGGTACAGCTAATTCAAATTGAAAGAGACATCATAATAAACTCCAAATTGTTGTCCACTTTGAATTTAGCACCTAAAAAAGTGAATCTTGTAAATATTTTAATTACAGAAATCTCTTACTATTTTTAATGGGTGGTATTTTGCATGAGAAATAAAATTCATAGATTAAATAGAATTAGTTAAAGTGAGGTAATTGTGAAGCTGTTTCTCTAGTTATTTGTGCTTTCCATGGTCAACATACAACTCACTCTCCGAGAATGAAAACATTAGTTAAGTTGGCCCAACATCAGGATACAACTGAGAAAGGGATGTCAGTTCATGGAATATCTCTTTCCCTGTGAAGATTGAATAGTTATTTCTGTGTCCCTTTCATTTTGATTGGCTATGTACTTTGGTCAAGTGACTCTGAGTTTCATGTGCCTCATCAGAAAGGAGAAATTTATTTATAACTACTTGAAGGCAGGAAGCCAAAGCATATGCACTATTGAGATCCCTTCCCAATTTAAGTCTAAAATTGTAACTTTCCTCATTGGTTTCTCTTTTCCCTCTATGGATCCTTCATTCATGAATTTATCTAAGCCGCTTTATAGCTGATTTATATTTTAGACTTCAGGGTAAAGAATTCTGCTTAAATTTTAATTCCCTTTCCTTTAAAACTCACTCAAGCACTGGAGGGCTGTAGGATGAAGCCAGTATTGGAGGGTTTGGTTCCATGTTTCTGTTCCTTGGTGTCGCTTGGTCCCAGGCTGATGTGAGCACTAGAACTGAAAAAGAAGAGCTGAGAAATAAATCTATGCCTTTCCTTCATTTCTTTCCTAAGTCATCTACAGTTATAACCCTTGAGATGTAGTGACTGTATCTGAAGGCTACACCCTGGAAGAGGCGATACATTGAGAGCAATGCTCCTCTCTCCTAAATATGTTGCAAATAACATGTGGGTATAGAGAGATTATATCTGATTGTGGCTTTAAATGCTGTTCTGAGTCAGTAAGACCAACAAGGAGTTTTCTCCCATATGAGACAGAAGATCATCATCTCTGTTTGTTACTGTTTTTGCTGTTCTGTTCAGTATATAAAGAAAAGGGCCTTTTTTTATTTAGGATGACTTTTTAAAAGTAATTTATTTAGTCTTTTAAATTTCATTGTACATTCCAAACACAGTTTTCTTTCCAGACTTACATGGTAATTCTTTCTTTAGTGTCATGAAGGATGCTGGAGTAAAGGGATTGTGAACTCTTCCGTTACAGATAAGGAAAGCAGCTGAGGCCAGCTGTGGGGCTGTGTAGACATTGCAAAATTTATCAAAACAATGTGGTAGCATGAAGGCCCAGAGAGGCTATTGCATGAAGCTGAAGGTGAAACCTGAGTTGTATTGTGGTCCCCAAGGTGTTGAAGATGCAGAGACTATGGGAGAGCTGCATGAAGAGTCAGCCAATCCAAGATAGAGACGTATATTGCAATCAGCACAGCTAGAATGGTGGAGCAATCTAAATACTTTGACATCAACATGCAGCTACAGGATTTGAGTTCTGACAGAGCTACAGGATTTTCAGTTAGGTCCTTTGCAGGGTTTTGCAGGATTTGCAGGAATTTGTCTTTTTTGTCCAGTATTTCCTCACTATGCTTTCATTCTTCCCCTTTTAATTGGTAATGTATGTTCTGTTCCATTGTGGTATGTAATATGATTTTTGGTTTTGATTTACAGAGAGTTGCAGTTAAGGGATTATCTTGAATTGCAGAGTCTTTGAACTGTGAAAGAATATGGGGACTTTTGAAGTAGGACTAACTGTATTTTGCATTATAATCTTATCACAAGCCTATGAAGACCATTGAGTGGATTGTTGTGGTGTGAATTAGAATGATCTTCATAGGCTTACATATGTGAATGCTTAGTTATTGATTGTTGGTACTCATTTGGAAGGATTTTGGAGTTGTGGTCTTGTTGAAGAAGGTATGCCATTAGAGAAGGCTGTGGAGCTTTCAAAGGACCATATCACTCTAGTTAGCTTTCTCTTCCCCTGCCCCTCTTTCTCTGCCCATAGTTGTCATCTCAACACGTAAGCTCCAGCATCATGCCTGACAGATTGTTATCTTGATCCTTACTGTTAGGGTATCTAGGAAAGTACCTGGGTGGATCAGATCAGTCAGGTCAAGGAATATTGCAAAGATCACACCATTTAACAGATCTCACACAAGAGATTTATTGGGGGATGGAGACAGACAGAGAGACACAGAAACAGAGTGCGGGCTGTGACAGTAGGGAATTATAAAAGGTCATTAGTGCATTCATGTCAGGGGGATTGAGAAATGTGCGAGATATTGGTGGCAGGTAATGTGGCTACTGGCACTAAGTCACTAAAGGCAGGTAGGGGATAGTACCTGGTTTCTAACATAACATGATAGTCATGAACTCTACCACCCTCAGGAACTATGAGCCCCAAAATAAATGCTCTCTTTTATATTTTGTTTTGGTCACAGTGTTTTGTCATAGCAATAGAAAACTAAATAAGAAAGCCAGGAAATTGAGTTTTCTAAATTCTGGTTATTATCAGATTGAGCCGTTGGAGTATTTTTAAGCATTTATTTTTATTTATTCTTTTATTATTTTAATAATTATATCTATGTGGCTATGTTCATGTGGGTGCAGTTACCTGCAGAGCCTACAAAAGGGCTACAGATTTTTCTGGACCTGTGAGCTGCTTTACATGGTACTAGAAAACAAGCTCTAATTTTCTGCCAGTTTAATACAAACTTTTAACTGATGAGCAATCTCTTCCACCCCCATCTGTGGACCTTTGTTCTCTTTAGTCTTCAGTTTTCTTACTTTTCAAAGACTGTGTAAGTTCCATGAGAAAATGAAAGGATGGAGAAAGCTTAAAAATAACATGATAAAGCAGTAAACACTCTATGTATAATATTGCTTCTTAGTGCTTGTTTTGGGATATAGAACAGAAATAAATTTGAAAGAAAAGTATTGTATTTTGAATTAATCATATTAGGATTCAATAGATACCTGTATGCAAGTTTCATGAGAAGGAGGAGTCTTAAAAGTGCTAATTCTGACTATGTAAACAAGGTATATAATAACAGTTGAAAGAAAGAAAAATATTTGAGTGCAGAAAATGACAGGCAAAATGATATACTATTCTTTTGGCACATGTAGAGTTTTAGAAGATTTGGCAAACATGTCAATGTTATTGAAATGTAAGCAGAGTTTAGACAAAAGGATTTAGTATTTTGAAGGTGAAATAATTTACTATGACAACACGAGTAGGAACAAGAATTTTCAAATACATATGTGTGTGTGTTTGTATGTGTGTGTGGGATCAAGAATTTTCAAATATGTATATATTTATATATATATGTATATATACACACATATCAAAATATGTGATATTTTGGTATTTTTTCCTCCATTGAGTTCCATGTTGTCTCTGTACAAAGGACTAAAACTACATCATGATCATGTACGAAGATTTTGCTACATATTTTGATGCATACATATAGTACAGAGGTTGTGAAAATTATTGAATAAATGTGTAAAAGGATGACTGCTTCTAACTTCTTTCATTTCAAGATGGAGCTTCACAGTTAGCAAAAACTGAAAGAAATGTTGATTTCTGTTTCTCTTGATTTTTCTGTAAACACAGAAATCCAAGAGCAGCTTGGTAATTGTCTGCTTTTTGGCTCTTTCCCCCTTTCCCTCTGTCATGTTTAATTTCATGGACATTTTTCTGAAAATGAGGTTGGATAGAGCTAATATGTGTTGTGCCTCATCTGTTGTAACATATTGAAAGGAACTCACAATTGTGTACAGATTGTATAACACCTTGAGATGAATCTTATTTCTCTCTCTTAGAGAGTGCTAATAGGGTATGAAAGTAAAACATGATTACATTTGATGATTATTATGATATTGTAAAAAGGCCTAGAGTCACTTGAATGGTTTGGAATGAAAAACAAATGTCTTTTCTGAGAAGTCCAAATTACTGTCACAAAGATGGCAAACTATTTCTTTTATCAGTCACAGTCTTAAGATATTTACCATCCCCCCTTCTTCTTTGTCCTGGGGTGTTTTCCCTCATAGTCATTATATTTATATTTATATGTATAGAAGTTTGAAATTCAGTGACATATTTGTGAAAGGTGTAGCAGATGTAAATCCCTAGTATCTTTTAATATGAGGGATATTTTATAATGGATGGTCTGCTAGTCTGAACACCAGAGTCTTGCTTGATATTATCAAATGGGTTTAACTGTCCCAGATAAGTCAATATTAATGGCACATAGTGCCTCTAACAAAGTCTTCATTGAGACAACAGAAATCTTGACTTCAGATCACTGAATACAAACAGTATAATGCCAATTTACTGAACATTTCAGTATCTATGTCTTTGTGTGTATACAACATATTGTGAAATATGATCTAGTGCTCAGATATCAATATGTAACTTCACCACAAAAGACATTTTTAAGTCTTAAGAAATGTGGGGGTAAGAACATGTCTATATTCTTATATAATCTTCAGTTCTTTAAGTTTGGAGTTGTTCAATTTCTTCTAATTTTTGTTATACTGCCTCAAGCTATTCTTGCCCTATGCTTCTCTGCCCGAGGGTGTTCTATAGTAGAGCTCTTCATTTCAGTCTCCGACTAAACCGTTGTTCAAAATTCATTTTCAGTTTAGAGTGTTTATCAATTATGTTTCTAAAGAAGCATATATTCACTCTGAAGTACCTGCTCTGTTTTACATACTTCTGTTAGAAAGGGTTTCACAAAAATGTTTGCATGTTAGCCTTCATTTTGCCTCTTCCACCAGTATTCTGTGTTTTTTGTTTGTTTGTTTGTTTGTTTTTTGGATAGTTCCCTTTGACCACTGAGAAGATGGGAACAATGTTTTATATTCTACTCATCATGGTAAGGAACTAACTTCCAGGTTGAATCACAATAGTCATTTCTGAGGTTTAGATGCCAAAGCATGTCCTACTTAACACTTTGAAGCATTCACTCTTGGATTTTGTTGTTTTATAACTCACTAGATGTGTACTAAATTTTATTTCAATGACACATAAAACCAGACATGACTTTAGCTTCTTAGATAGCACCCTGTTTCTTGTGTCTCTGTGTGCTTGTTTGTTTGTTTGTTTGTGTTTGTTTGTTTGTTTCTAAACAAAGTTTCTCTCTGGCTTTGGAGGCTGTTCTGGAACTAGCTCTTGTAGATCAGGCTCATCTCAAACTTACAGAAATCAACCTGCCTTTGCCTCCCAAGTGCTAGGATTAAAGGCGTGTGCCACCACCGCCTGGTAGCACTCTGGTTTTAAACACACATTTAGAACTGGAAGAAAAATAATGTGAGGGGTAAGAAGTTGTTTATTTACCTAAGTTTCCTCCATGTGAAGCATATAATCAAGCCTATATTTCTGCTTATTTCTATGATTGATTTAGTGACCATACTAATTACTATTTGAACCAAGGGTCAGGACTAGGTTAGAAATGCCACTTTAAAAGTCAATTTATCAGAGTCCAGGTAGTTGTTATATTGAAGTGATGAGATATTTTGAAGAAAATAAGATGTTTCAAAACAATCCCTTAACAATGGTATGATGATGTATTTATTCATTCATTCATTTGTTCAGCATTAGTCCCTGCTATAGTAACAAAGGAAGATACATTCACTGTCCTTCAACAGAAACTCATAAACACTCAAATGAATGTTTATAAAGCAACAATTTAAAACTGATCACAAGGATGGGGGCGTGCAACATGCAAAGATAATTTTAAACAAAAACTAAAAAACCTATAGAACAAAGCAAACAAACAAAACTGACATAAAATAATATTAAGGAAAGGGATGCTGAGGAAGTGACACTTGAAGTTAATTTTGTGGAGAGAATAGAAGTAGCTCAAATGTATTTGTAGAAAAGGGCAAAAGGCATGGCAGGTATAAAGAGAACTATTAGAGAGGAGGCATTCACTTATAACTATAATTATTTCAGTATTGCTGCCACACACATTAAGATGTGGATTATGATAGGAAAGAAGTTGGGAGTTGGGGCAAGGATAGATAGCGCAGCACTAAAGACCATTTGTTATGCAGTGAGTAAACAAATTACTATTAGACTATATTAGATCTGGTGGGCAATGAGAAGGTGATAGCAGAAAGGAAAGGAGGGGACAGATATTAAAATAATGTAAAAATATTTATGATATTTAATGAAGAAGACATGGTAAATTCATAGCCCAGGGAGTTGTAAGGAAGATATTTATGCAGAACTGAGAGTATAGAAAGAGAGATAACAAAGCAGAGTATGAGAATGATGATAAATTACAAAAATGCTTGAATGTAAAACTCACATATCCTGCAGGCTTGGAATTTGTTCAGTGACACTGAAGATGAAAATTTTAAAGTTGTGTACCAACCTCACTTTGAAAAGAGATTCTAATATGTTCACCAGCCAAACTGATTAAAGAATGCCTTAAATTAAACTTCAATTTCATGGCAATTTAATTAACACAAATGTACCATTCTCTGTGCATTTCTTTTATTAAGACTTTATTGTACTTATTAGATGACAAATGAATCTTTGAGTTAGGTATTCTATGATATGACTATCCTTTTGACCCTTTCATTATTTTTAAAATGCACCATATTTTCCTAATCACAGCTAAAGATATAAAGAGCAATCTTCTCCCTTTATAGTTGCTGAAAATCACTTTAGTTTGATTTTCACATTCTTTGTTACTCTGAATGGATCTGTTTTTCTTTTTTCCTTGACCCTCCACTCATATTCATTATTGATTTTTCCAGAGGACGCCAAAGCTATTACTGGCTACCTCTTAGGTCATCCTCCATGAAATGATCTCAAATGGCTACTTAGAGCCCTACAAAATCAAGGGCTGTTTATCCCAATCACACAACTCTACACTTTTTTTTCTCAGTTTTTTTCAAGATAAAAGTTTCAAGTGTTTCCTGATTAAAGTGCTTCTGTGATTGTTGCGCTGCATCAAGTTCTAAACTTCTTTGCTCTTTTCATAGAAATTTTACAGCCACGACTCAGGAAAACAATTTGATGGGGCATAACCCAGAGTAAGCAGAATGCTAAGGGAGAGTTAGAGTTTATTTTATACTAATATCTATAAAGTTACTAGTAGAAACATTTGTTTCTCTTTATTGGCAATTGTTTTTCAGATTACCTCAATCTGCATTACTTCCACAATGTGTGAGGCTAGTAAATCAAATGGAATTAACCTTTAATGAATTCTTTGAGGAGTGGTCTTGTTACAACTTGGGGCTATTATTCTTGGCTTTATTGATCATTGCCAAGTAGAGATTAAACAAATACAGCAACAGGGTCAAGCACAGGTAAAACTGATTCGTAATTCTATCACTAAGTAGTTGTGTCACTTCAACTCGGTAACTTAATTTTCCAGAACTCCCTGCTTCTTCATATATACAATTTTATAGTCATATACACTCTATTTTCCTATAGAATTGGATGTTATTTTCAAAGAAGAGGGATGCATTTAATAAGTGTCTCAATAAGATGTCTGAAGCAGTATTGAAAGATAGGTTAACACATAAGGATATATGAAAGGATGGCATGGGAAGGGAACAGAGTCTGGAGTTTGGTTGCAGCCCCTTTCTAGATGAGAGAGAATCCTGACACAATGAACATTTACTTAAGGCCTTTCTACATTCCATGCTACAAATCTATAAATATTAAATGGTCATGTCCACTTGTAAAAGTCTATCAGTTCTGATTTTTTTAATCTTATCTAATTATAATCACATTAAATTCAGCTCTGGGGCCACACTTATTATAAACTCAATTAGCAAAAGAAGAAAAGGGATAAAGGATCATGGAGTTTATTAGAAATCTGTTGCACAATGAAATTATAAAAGCTTCCAAAATACTATATACAGTTGCCAATAGAAAACGCTTACGTAATTTTATTAGTTACTTAAGAATTTTTACAATGTGTTTTGATCATATTCATCTCCCTGACCCAGCTCCATTCTTACTTCCATGTTTACCCATCTTTGTGTCTTCTTTGCTTAAACTTTTCAAATATTACTTCCAGTGAAGTGTGGTTAGCCTACTCAAGGTAACATCCTTAAAAAAAAAAAAAAAAAAAAAAAGAAACTGGCTACCATCCCAGCAGCTATCAAATGGAAACAACTACTTAGGTAGAGATGGGACACTGAGCCCAACGTCACCACTTTTATGATGACATTATGGCTAGATTGACCCTGTATGGTCTTGTGCATGCTGTCACAACTGCTATAAATTCATATAAGTAATTGCCAAGCTGTGTACAGAAAAGATTGTTTCTATTAAATTATCTACTCATTCTGTCTCTTATAATCTTTCTATCTATCCTTCCACAATGATCCTCAAGCTTAAGGAATCCCAATTAAGGCAGAACATTCTATAGTCGTCAATTCTCTACAGCTTGAACAGCAAGAGTGTTATGTTCTATCTATAACAAAAAGTAATCTTTGATGGTGTTTAAGAGATTTACTAATCTATGATAAAACCATAAGTCGTTAGGAGTTGGTCTAAAACATCCAGTTAGCAAAGGTTATAGTAGTAAGTTCTTCCCAGGGGCCTACGACCACCTGTCTACCTACATGTTCTTATCCCCAACAATGGTGCCATATATGGATTTCAAATTATTGAATGAGTATTAAATCTGATCAGAATGTGATTGGTTGCTTTCATAACATCCATTTCACTATTGTACCAGTGGGCCTGTCTTACTTGCTCAGTCTTGTAGCTTGCAACATAGCTGGGTAAGATTGAAAATTACTTTTGATCTTGATATTATGACTAGCAACCCCCCCCAGACAACATGAAAGCTAAACAGTAGAATGAATGACAGATGAATAACAGTTTGATTTCTACATGTTGCATGACACTTACTCTTCTGTTTGGAAGGATAATAAAAAGAACAGCTGATTGTCTGCAATGTTTGGTGGTCTAAGGGACTCACTATGCAACAACTCCCAAAAGAAGTAACTCATTCCTGACACTCAGATTTTTACTTGATAAACTTCAGTATAACTCCACTCAAGCTCTTTTTTCCATGACTAATATGAATATTGCAAATGGAATATATATATATCTGAAGATTCAAAAATAACATCCACACATTGGAGAAAATATGCAATATATATCATTATGGGTATGAGTTATCTTACTTCAAGTAATTACTTCTGTTCATATACCTACCAATTTCATTTTATTAACTGCTGAATAATATTCCCTTATGTGGATATGCCTCATTTTCTTTTTGTTGTGGATATCTAGACTATTTCCATTTCTTGGCTGTTATGAATAGAATAGTAATGCACATTGATGGGCAGGTGTCTCTATAGTAGGTTATGAAATTCACTGGGTATAACTCATAAGAGTGGCATAGCTGGATCATACGCTAGATCCATTTTTAGCTTTTTTAAAACACTCCATACTGATTTCCATACTGGCTAGACCAATTTGCATTGCCACCACCAGTGAATAAGTATTCCTCTTTCCCACATCAGTGCCAGCATTTGTTGTTATTTTAAAAGTCTTAGAAGATCTGATTATAAATTTAAAAAATTCTCAAAGTAGTTTTAATTTTCATTTGCTTGATAACTAAGATTGTTGAACATTTTCCAAATGTTTCTCAGCCATTTGTATTTTATCTTTTGGGAACTGTCTGTTTAGTTCCGTGAACAATTTTTTTTTTTTTTAAATTGGGAAGTCTGAAATGATTAACAAGATTGACAAACCTGTGGCAAAATTAATGAAAACAAAATTAAAGATGATCCAAATTAATAAACTTAAAAAGTAAAATCAAAACACATTACAACAGACACTAAAGAAATTCAGAGAGTCATAAGCATGTACTTTAATAGATCATGTTTCATAAATTGGAAAATCTAAAAGAAATAGAATTTCTTGATAAACACACACACACACACACACACACACACACAACAGAGAGAGAGAGAGAGAGAGAGAGAGAGAGAGAGAGAGAGAGACTAACAAAGCTAAATAAAGATTAAAATAAATAATTTAAATAGACCTATAGTGTGGGAAACCACAGCCCCAACATGGCACCTGGCTGAATGCCAGGTAGTTCGCACTTAGCTGTAAACAAGCCTTATTTGGAAGTGCTTGATGGATCTGGTACACTTCCTTCTGTGGTCTATCAGGGATCACCAGGTGGCATGAGCTGATTGGGCTGTGAGCATATTTAAGGGCTTGCTGGGGTTGGGAGAGGCGTAAACTGATGAGAGAAGCAGAGTAAACTGATGAGAGAAGCAGAGTAAGCGGATGAGAGAAACAGAGCAAGCTGATGAGAGAAGCAGAGCAAGCTGATGAGAGAAACAGGGTAAGCTGATGAGAGAAACAGGGTAAGCTGATGAGAGAAGCAGGGTAAGCTGATGAGAGAAGCAGGGTAAGCTGATGAGAGAAGCAGAGGAAGCTGATGAGAGAAGCAGAGTAAGCTGATGGGAGAAGCTAAGCTGATGGGAGCATAGGAAGCTGATGTTCAATGATCCTGAATAAACTGCTTGAAGAAGAGTTGTGGTTGCGTGTTTCCTTGCCGGCCTAGGTAGGCGCGCAACACTATAGCATCCAGTGAGATAGATGCAGTAATTTAAAAATTTTAAACTAAAAAGGCCCAGAGTCAGATGTTTTCTGAGCACATTTCTACCAGACCTTTAAAGTACTAACAATATACTCTTCAAATTATTCCATAAGATTGAATTGTAAAGAATATATCCAATGGTTTTAAGAGACCAGGATTGCCCTGATACTAAAACAAGACAAGAATTCAACAAAAATGAAAATTATAGGGCAATATCTGTGGTGAACATGGATGAAAAAAATTCTTAATAAAATGTTACCTATCTTGAGCAATTTAATTTTATCCCAGAGAAGCAGGGATGGGTCAGTATTTAAATCATTAAGTATAATCTTCCACACAGATAGACTCAAAGACACCAATAGCTCTCATTGGGTGCAAAACAAAAAGCCTTTAACAAAATCCAGCAGCCATTTGTGATTAAAAACATAAATAAAAAAATAAAAAGACCTGTTGAACCTAGGGATTCTATATCAACATAATAAAGATAATATACTACAAGCCATCATCCAACATCTTGCTAAAAGGATCAAACTCAAGAAATTCAAACTAAAATCAGGAACAAGTCAAGGATATCTACTCTTCTCTCCTGTTCAATATAGTACAGAAATATTAAGACAAATGAAGGGTATAAAGGGGGCATAAAAGGGAAAAGTCAAATTAGGGATATTTTCAGATGGCATAATTCTACAGAGAAAAGTATCTAAATAGTACACTAAAGAGTTATAGCCTTCATTGGCAAAACTCTTACATATAGTGCACATGTAAGCAAAAGGCCCATCCATTGAGAATAAATTAAAATAAAAGTGCTTATTTAACATCAAAATATTTAGACTAGTATAACAGAATGAGTCCCTGTTCAGGTGCCAGATTCAGGGAGGGGGGCAGCCCCAGTGGTTGAGAGATCCCAGAAAGGAGATAAGAAGTATGCAAGGGAAGGAGTGAGCCAGGAATGATGGTTGGGAGAATCTTGCAGCCTGACTAGCAATTAGAGTACTTCTTTATTTATACAGAATTCAGTAAGCAGGGATAGATTCATGTTCCTAAACATAGATCATATCATTTTTAGTTTTAGGCATAAGTTTCACTTCCTCTTTCATGTCTTTTAGTCATCATTGATAAACTGACATAAAACAGAGTTATCCTTTACAAGCATTTCCCCTCAAGTTTAATCATTGCTGATAAACAGTTATGTTGTATAACCATTTTTACTCATCAATCCCACAATCCAATTCTTAAGAATCTAGAGGCATATGACAGCCTGTTCTCAGGCTAGTAGCTTTTGTAGCAACAAAGTAGCTAGACCAAAACAAAATCTCCAAGCCAGCCTGAGCTGATTGCCATATCCCAAGCAGTGTATTAGTAACTCTTAATGGCTAGAGTGCCCAAGAAATATCCTGCAGTTATTATTCAAATTCTGGCATAATAAAATGATTATATTTTATATGTTTATGGAATTTGATTATATGTTTAATCCAGACATTCTTTTGTTTTTTGATCATATGACATCACAGTGGCTCTGCATGAGCTAATTTTTCTAAGGAAGGGAGGTCCTGACAACTCATTCTTTTATCATCTTTCTACATCATCCTTTGTCCATCAGCATAAGTCTCTGTGTAGGGTGGAAGTAATTTCAGCTAATCTAACTTTCTTGCTATATATGTCATGTCAATGCCTGAGTATATAGTGGGAAGAAGCCTGTAATCTGATCTGTGACCACTCCTCTAACCTACCAAATCTTGTTGACCTTTGCTGTGATTATCCAAAGGTAACGTTGTTTTAATTAACTTGTTCCTGAGTACATACAGGGGCAGATGTTATGAGAATGTCTCATAGCCTCATAAAGAGACCCCTGGCTTCTTTATGTATGTCACAACCTCCAAAGTATAAGGAGGACCTTCAAGTAGATAAGGATATCTCCCTAAAAGCGGGAGGAATAGCATGTTCTGCACTTTCCTGGAGGAAGTTTAGAAGCAATATTCCTAGGATAAGACATAAATGATCCATCAGAAAAATTTCCATTGATCCAGTATCCCCAAGTTGTACAATATTTAAATTCCCTCAAGTATGCAACAGACAGAGATCAAAACCAAAAGTGGCATGGAGGCCACCATGTGGCTCAGCTTTGTTGCATATTTGTCAACCACCTATGCTGGCTTTATGACTTTTTCCATATCCATCAGATATGACTGTGCCAAATGAGTAAAAGATTTTCAAATGCACTGGGGATTTTCAGGATCACAGGGCAGAAGAGAATTAAAACCAGTGTCTGGCCATGTTGTCCTTGTTGCTTTCTTTTCAAGAATGACTTGTAGCCATCTGCCTAACTCTTGCACTCAGTCCCTATATTTTTATCCTGTTTGTCAACATGGTATGTTCCAGATTTTATCAGCTCCTCCCCCACCAGGGCATTAGCAAATCTTTCCATCTCTATCATTAAAAGTCCCACTTCCCATATATGTTCCATGGACCTTCTACCCAAAATTTCAAGAATGATTGTTACTGTGGCACCTCATAGAACTCTGTCACCCTATTTGATATATTTGAGCACCATGTTACTTCCACTCAGTGTGTTAACTGTGCTCAGTTCACAGCAATTATGTGGAGAGACCCCCAACCAATTTCCCAAGATTAGACTTGTTCCTCTCTTATTGGAGAAGCTCGGGAGCCATTGAGAGACCAGAGCAATGGAATTAATCCCCACTAGTGGATTGTCACAAGCCTGACCCCCAAATTCCCAAACATTAAAACCTTGGCTTCAGCTAAACTGCCAGTAATGTAATGATATATAACCTAATAGAATTCAGTTGCAACACCCTTGTCTGTATCCTGTAGTTCAAGTATCTACCCAACATCAAACAGTATTTCCCTTTTACTCATCACAGAGATTGGATAATTAAGCAATTGCACACACACACGTCAATGCTAAATTCCCAAGACTGTACAATAGACTTTGAGCCCTCAGATTCTGAAGGATTTATCTTATGTGAGGAAGTAGTCTCCACCCTTAGTAGAAGATGCATCCCTACTCTACCCCTTCAGTAATGATCTGTCTATCTTTGCCTGAGGAAATTAATCCTTCCTTGTCTTTGGCTTAGTCTGAAAGTAAACTTCCCTGAAGAAGATGACAGGCAAGACAACACTATCATTCCTCAGGGTCCACCAACTTTTGCTTCTAACCTTAAAACCAGAGTCAAAGCTAAACAGGCTCATAGAGAGGATGTGGAACACTTAGCCCATGAAAATACATATTACTCCATTAAAAAGTTTAATGAGTTTGCTAATTCATTCAAGCAGATGTCTGGAGGAATATGTGTGGGAATGGATTTTGTGTGTGGGATAATAATGGAAGAAACATAAAATTGGATCAGGCTTATTTTAATAATGTGGGGCCACTGAAGAAGTATCTAGGTTTTACATGGAAGCTCACATAGCTTAAGAGTTTGTCAGAGTTTGATTGATTTTTCTGAAGCATTTGTCATATGATAGCTTACTGAAAAGGAGCTGGAGGTGCTTGATAACCCTTGGCTTACTGTGGAAGTCATTTTAACACTGAGGGCAATTACATTGCTAAAGTAGATGCATTTGTAAAAACCTAATCCTCCAAAATAGGACAGGCCAGAAGTCATACCCTTCACTAATCCTATAACACATAAATGGTGAGATAGTCAGATCTTTTAAGTTTATGCTGCTCAATTGGATAAATTAAATGTGGTGGGCTTAATTGGGCCCTGTTATTTTTCTGTCTGATCTGTATAAGCAGAAAAATGCTCAAACTGATGAAAGTGTGGCTACACTGGATTATATAGAAACTGTTTTCCCATGAACTCATTTCTAGACTTCAGCCAGTTTACAAACCCAAAACCCTTGAACGGAAGGGAACCAGTTTGATATGCAGAAGGAACTCACTAAAATACCTAAGAATGTTACTGTTAGCTTTTTTCCAACCCTTTCTCCAAGGAACCTATGACCTTTTACAATGGTAACTGTATACTGGGGAAAAGGAAACAATGATACCTTCTAGGGTCTACTAGGTACTGTTTCTGAACTGTCACTGAATCTAGGAGACTCCAAAGAGTATTATGGCACTCCAGATAAAGTAGGGCCTTATGGAGGTTAGGGGGAGTATTGAATAAAGTCACATTCACAGTGTATCCAATTAATCTCTGAACTCAACCCATGGTTACATCCTCAGTTCCAGAATGTGTCACTGGGGTAGATATACTTAAAGGTTGACAAAATTCCCACATTGATTGACCTATTAAGTGAGGGCTGTTATGGTTGGAAAGGCCAAGTGGAAGCTATTAGAGTTACCTTTACCACAGAGAATAGTGAAGCAAAAATATTGCATCCCTAGATGAATTGCAGAATTAGGGCCACCATCAAGATTCAATTGATTCAGGGATGGTGATCCCCTCTCCTTTAACTCTACCTTGCCCGTGAATACAACAAATGGATTGTGGATGCTTGACTATTATAAACTTAAACATGTAGTGATTTATATTCCAGCTGCTGTATCATCTGTGGCATGTAATATGCAACTATTGACATAGAATTCACTTTCTCCTTAGTACTTGTCTGTAAGGATGACCAGAAGCAATTTATTTTCAGTAGGCAAAGCCACCATATATCTTTCCAGTTTTATCTCATGGTTATATTAACTCTCCAGGCCTTTGTCATAACTTGGTTGGAAGGGATCTTGATATTCTGTCTCATTCACAAAATACTATACTTACCTACAATATTGTTGAGATTGTACTGATTTGACCAAGTAGGAAGGAGACATCAACTACTTTAGAATTGTTGGCAACACTTACACACTTCAAAGGATACAAAAGAAATTCAACAAAAATTCAAGGGCCTTCAACTTCAATGAAATTACTAGATGTATTCCTTCTGAAATGAAGGATAACTTATTGTACCAGGGCATTTCCACCACCATTATAGGACCACAAAGCTTAGTGGGCCTATTTGCATTATGGAGGCAGCACATTTCACACTCAGATGTGGAGAGCTGCCACATTGCAACTCCTTTCTGGGACAACCCTGAAACACACTTGTGAGGTGAAATCTTCACCCACATCCTTTGAACAAAGGAAAACTGCCAATATGTATGCTTGTCTACTGATTAATGGGCTTCAGCCAATCAATGTACTGGCTAGACGAACAAATATTTGGAAAGATCACAGTTGGAAAACTGATGAGAAAGAAACGTGGGGACGAAGTATATGGCTATGACTCTTTGACTGGGAAAAGTATGTGAAGATACATGTGTCTCTTGTAAATGCTGATCAAAAAGTGTCCAGCAGAGGAGTTTAATAATGAAGTTGATAAGTTGACCCTTTCTGTGGGCAGTCAACCTCTTTCCCCAGCTATCACTACCATTTCCCAATGGATCCATGAACAGAGATTGAAATTGATGCATCTGCTTAAAATAGCTAATTATTATAAAAAGTTAGAAACTTTTGAGGCTTCATTGAAATATTCATGTTATCTAAAGTTGTGTTGATATTCATTTGGTTGGGTCATATTTCATCTGTAATACCTAACTTCTCCATGATTATTTGTCTTTTCTTTTGTGGACTTTGGGACTGTTTTTCTATATTTGAAAGTAAAAGAAAAAAATCAAGTATGCTGTCCTCTAGTTCATGCTAAGAAGAAATGCTTTTGTGCTTTTTCTTCATGATATAATTAAGCTGTCCATCCCCTTAGTTTGTCTGCAGTTGCTAACCATCTACCTTCTCTGGAATGCTGTTCATAGTCATTATGCCTGCCTGAGGAAAATCAGAAAAATGTTAAGTGAATCTTATCCTGACTTTTGAAGGTGAATACTGTAGATTCCAGTCCTTCCATGATAATGGAATGTGGTATGTCTGACCAAAAAAAAAAAAAAAAAATGAGAGCAAGAATGAGTATGGTAGAATAATGGGAGAGAAATCTCAAGAGAGCAGGAGCATTCCTTCTGTAATTGGCCTACTTTTCCTCCCGGTAACAATGGTACCTCAGAAACTAAAATTCAGCCTCTCTTTTACTGTTCCTTCATCTTTCTCTTTTCAAATATCCTATAGTTGCTTCATGACTTCAGAGATGTTTTTTTTAACCTTGGAAGTATCAGTCCCCAACTGAGAAATTCCTGATGCCATGTTATCTTGTCTTACTAGAATGTACAAGAAACTTGAAAAGTTCAACCCTCCAGGCTTAAAATCTTCCCAAGTAAGAACTAACTGCCTTAATCTTATGTGAATTTCTGGATGACCTGTTTAGTTTACCTCTTTAGGCCATTTCATTTGATTTTGAAAGCTTAAGTATTATCACCTGATTATGATTCACTATTAATTTAAAAGATATCTATGTGGTGCTAATCACAACATGACACCCTATATACTCACATATGTTGTAGGAACAATTTAGTGAAGCAAACTTTGAACTTCAAAGTTGCATCAGTTGAAATATTATCCAAGGGTCACAATCTGTGAACTTTGATGTCCTAATTTCATTTAAAAGGTTAATGCACGTGATAAAATATCAAACAGTAATGACTTTGTGGTGATTGAACAATTTATAAGGATATATTTGTGATGCCAATTTTTTTCAAATAATATATAAGGAACACTAAGACATTAAGTGCTTGAGTTTTCAGATCTGATTTATCACTGTGAATATTCCTTAAATCTTTATTTTCCATAGTCAACTCATAGTTGTGCACAAATGTACACAGCTGTTTAAACTCAAGATAAAGTAGTACTGTGCATGTTAAGAAATTCACAGCAAATAAAAATTGCATGAACATACTCCTACTCCTAAAATTCAATATATATTTGTAGAACTAATTTCTTCAACCTTTACCAGCAAGTAGTGTATGTACATATTCCTTAACTTGAACTTTTTGATATAAATTTAGTCAATATGTAGAAAAATAAAAACTTTTAAAATAATTACTTCAATAAATCAGAACCCTTCTTAAATACACCAATAACAGCACATATTATAGAAGGAAGCAGAAGAATCCATTTTCCTTACTCAGAACTCAAGTAAAGCAAGTTATTGTAAGAGAATTGTTCCTAAAATTCTATTATTGGGGATGAAAAGAGTAGCCCTTTTACACTCTTCCATAGCAGAGGTAGAAGTGAAGGAAGACATTGGGAGATGTCAAAACCAATAGTTTCACTATACTGAAAAGTTGAATGCTATTTAACATTTTTCATTTTCTTAGAGAATACCTAATATTGATGCAAATTTCTAATAAATGACTGGTAAATAAGACAACTAAGGAAGTGAATATTTTGGAGAGATTTACTAAGTCTGATACATTTTTTAAGGTGTATAGGATTAAGAATCTTCTTGTTCATGGGGTGACAGATAGGAAATTACTAAGGAGTGCTAGTAGAAAGTGAATCATGTGTATCATGGACTAGAGAAGAATGATGAGACTCTGTGAATAAGCCTTAAATTCATAAAGTGACCTATTCTAAGAGGTGTTATAAATTCCACTAGACCCAAAATTAACATGAAATTTGTATTTGATAAGAACATTTCATACCATCAATTAAAGTTTACAAGGTAATTCTCATATACTAAGGACTTGAATCATCTCTTAGTTATGTGTGGGGGTATGTCTCTGTATGTGTATGTGTGTTATGTGTCTCTTTGTTTATATATGGGTGTTGTTTGTCTCTGTATGTACACATATGTGTACAGGCAAGACGTTACTGTCAAGTGAATTACTCAATCAATCTCTATTTTTATTTCTTGAGTTAGGGTCTTTTTCTGAAGAATTCAAGTGCTTAGCTTGCTAATTTAGCTAACTGGTTGACCCGACCCCTTTTCTCTGTAGTTATCATAGATGCTGAGATTTATCATCAAGTCTCCTTAGGCTAAGAATCCACATTTGGTCTTTATGCTCACATGTCAAGCACTTAATTTACAAAATCATCTTGTAGCCCCAATGACCTCTTGCTTTTGAGGCACTACTACAACTTGGAATTCTGAGATCGTCCTTTTAAAGGCTTTTAAAGGCTTGTGAAGATCTCCTAAAAATGACTAGTATCCAGTTTGGCTATATATCACAATTTGAAAATATCCCCTAAATCCAAATATTGTGAAATAGAAATTGCATTTATGGCTATCTATACAAATTAATGTAGTCACTAAGCAGTGGTATCTTTATCATTATTCTTCTGATCTCTCCAATTTATTAATAGTTAACCTTTTATTAAAGCATGATAGTAACTATTTGAAATTCTGCTACAAAAATAAGTGTTCTCCTAGGATATATTAATCATAATGATTATATATATTTTTAAAATGTTTTGAACACCTGTTGAGCTGTGAAAAGAAACAAATAATTGTAACAGGTTTATGAACTTTGGGTAGGACTATAAAATCATAGATTAAATATTTACTCAAAAAATTAAACTAGTTACATAGAATGGCAAAAGACTGAGTCTGGAAACAAACAGGGCTACGACTTATGCCCTCTGGTGTTATCTGAATGTGCACTTGTTCTGGGATTTTCTGGGAGCATAAAATAACTTTTATGCTATGTTGTTTACCTGTATGACTTACAAGACTCATTACTCTATATTGTAAAATTAGTGATGCGTATAGGTAGCAGATTCACCACCTGGAAAACTTGTTTGAACTTAGTGAAAAAAACAGATCAATTTGTGAACATGATTTGATATAGGATGCTCTATAGAAAAGCTCTCACATCTAAGCTAGACAACATATTAACTGTTTTCCCTCCAGACAATATAATCTCAAGAGAAAGTCTCAATGTTTACATATTTTTTCCCATGCTAAGTAAGTAGTGCATCTCCAGGTCGGGTGTTTTTGTATATATCTTGCTTTTTTGATCATACTCAACCATCTATGACACTAATTTGGGAAACATAAGACAATAATAGGAACTACACTGGATGCCCTGACTCCTTGAAGTGGTAGGAGGATATTGAAAATGGAAGCAAACCACATATGATCTAGAATTGCCATTCAGGAGTTTATGTTCAGTACATTTAGACATTGGTCAGCTACTAAAGTGTTTTGACATGAAAAGTTATGGGATAGAAATGACATTTTAGGAAATAATCTGGCATCAGTGTGTAGAATTTATTAGGACATTAGAAAGATTTAAATACATAGAGACTAGTTGGGAGAGAGTGCTTAAAACCACTTAAAAGTATTACTTGTTTATATAATTTCCAGCTTCCAATGATCACATTGAAATTTGTACCACTGTTATGTTGTATAACTATTTGTATCTCACAATCTGGGTTTTAAAATATTTTTCTCTCAAAAAATTACTTGAAGGCATGACTTTCCAAGTGTCAAAACACTCACTGCAAGTGTTTCAAGACAAAGGAAAACATGCTATAATAATGCAATTACTCACTTTAAAAGAGCATGTAACTTAAAGTGTGGCTCATTAATAACAGACTAGAGAAAAATCCCCTGGCAATCTAATCTAACTTGAAAAAGAAAACTAACAGTTTATCTATGAACATAAATGAGTTCTGTACCAGATGTAAGCTAAATTGATTCCAGGAATAAATTGGTTTGATGGAATGTCACCATCAGATTGAAGCACTATTTTGAATTTGGATTTTAGTCTACATCATGCATGTTTAAAGTTTGAAATGTATAAGTTCAGTACTTCAAATAATATTGTTATGAATGTACCATACAGTAATGTGGTAATCATGAGAATAAATCACAGAATCTTCAAAGTCATCAGTTTCGCCATTTGGAAGACATTATGATGGATGAAATTGTTACATCCCTGATTACAAATCTAATGACTCTTGTTTATCTTTTCTATATTGTGTGGGCCACTTGCATCCCTGGTGCATACCTAAGAATTAAAAGAACACTCCTGAATGGATATGGAGTATAAATATAAACTCTATGCTGGTAGGGATAATATTTAATTCAGTTACTGCTGTGCCCCAGCACTTACCATAGTATTTTATCTGTAGTAGAATGGAATAACATTGTAGCCCTTTGGAGAAAGTCATCTATCTAGTGAATTAACAAGAAACTGAATCCAAGATTAAAACCAAGTTGTGGGAGAAGAACCCTCAATAATGTGTCTTGGTTAGTGTTCAATTGCTATGAAGAGATATTATCACAGCTACTCTTATTAAGGAATTCTTTTATTTGGGGCTTGCTTATGATTTCAGAGATTTAATCCATTGTCATCATGTAAGTAATCATGTCACAATGCAAGCAGAAACAGTACTAGAGAAGTGGTTGAGAGTTCTACATCTGGATCTGCAGGCAGCAGGAAAAGAAAACCATTGGGCTTCTGAAACCTCAAAGCCTAGTGGCATACTTCCTCCAACAAAAACCCCTACCCTAAAAAGGTCACACCTCCTAGTCATTCAAATATCTGAGCCTATGGAAGGTGCAGTTCTTCAAAATAATGCATTATTTCATGTTGATAAACAAAATGGAATGATTGATTGCTCTATAGGAGCATTTGGCTGCTATTAATATTGATGACCAACGTCTTGAAAGCATAAATGAATGTTAAGTGATAGTCAAATACAACGGTAACTAAGTGTGGGGTTGTATCATAAACCTATAGAGACCTATAGTTTTATACTCTTGGACTGGTGGCTTTAAGTACAGCGGCAACAACAACAACAATAAAACATAATCAACTCCATGGGCTTTTGTGTCTTCTTTGTATTAATAGAGGATTGTGTCCATGTATGAAGCCATAACCAACTACAAATCACTGAGTGACTTCCAGAATATCTCTTTTTCAGAGTTGTGAAGGCTGGGGACTTCAATAGCAAAGCATTTGCATATTTTCTCTTCTTAAGAATTTGTTTGCATCTTGGTTCCCAGGTCACAATCTACATGTTTTTATCTCCATATATATATATAAGAAAATCCAGGGGAGCTCTAGGGAGTATTTTATAAGAAGACCAACACCATTCAAGAAGAGTTTACCATACATCCCTTATGTGTCAAATCTGAATACTGTCATCTTGGAAGTTAGGATTTAAAATTACAAATTTAAAAATACAAGCATTGGATTTATGACATAAATGGAGTAACTATTGTATCTAAGAAATAAATCTCTTACAATTAGGTGTGTTCTGGGACATCTTATGACTCCAAGCAAATCCACACCTGAGTTTGCCATAGAGAGGACAGATGATGCACAAAACACCACTGATTTACAAGATACAAATGTTTCATGCATTTATTTTAATGCGGATGGAGATTTGTCCTAAGAATAGGATAGCAAGGGGTGGCATCAATAGCAATTATCATTTATAGAATGCTGACAATGTGGAAAATGGCATATCATATATTTTGCATTTAATATTTATAATTATTATACCAGGTGGCATTTATCATCTTTATCATTGTTTCACAAAAGAGATGATGAAAAAAATTGGGATTTTTAGTAATTTTCCAAAGATCACAAAATGAAAGTTGAGGAGCTTGAATGTCAAATGAAGAACTTAGATTCAAATTCTTAACTCTAAACTATTCTTATTGGTGTTGTTGTTTGCTTGCTTTCTAAAGCAAGAGAGAGAGAAGGTATGGGTTTGGTGTGAGGTTAGGAGGATCTGGGAGGTGCTGAATTGTAGGAGAGGAAACTGATTGAAATATACTGTAAAAAAAAATAGAAGTATATAGTCAAAAGATGCTTCTTTTAAAAACAGTAATTCAATTTTGCCTAGAAGCAAATTCCTTTCCAAAGAAGCACATAATCAATTTAACTATCAAATTAAAAGAAGCAAAGATCCTCTATGTCTACTAGGCTATTTCTGAGACATACATGTTCTCTAAAGAGGGAGAATTGTTCTTTTCCTTTATAGCAGTAGTTATCAACCTTCCTGATACAGTTTCTCATGTTGATGGTCTAGACAGTGGTTCTCACCCTTCCTAATGCTGTGACCCTTGGAGTCCCTCATGTTGTGGTGACTTCTCATCACAAAATTATTTTCACTGCTACTTCATGAGTAGAAAGTTGCTCCTGTTATGAAATTTAAACTAAGTATCCAATATTCAGGATATCTGATATGTGACTCCTGTGAAATGGCCATTTGACTCCCCTACAAAGGAGTCACACCCACAGATTGAGAATGGCTGTTCTGAAGTTACACACTGCTCCTAGACTTTATCTAGTTTTGCCTGTCAGCAAGCCATGTTTGCTGTCAATACATCCTTTAATAAGTGTATGTTAGCCTTGCAAAAGGCAGGTAGGCAAAGAGTTTTAGTGATGTGAAAGATGATGGGTTCATCCAAAGAAGCTTTGGGATAGTGTCCTCTCTGAAATTGTTTGACAGCCAAATCTGAAATCATCTAGGTTTTGCCTCAATTAGAAAACGATAAAAATATCATTTAAACTGTCCACTACTCACTACTTCAGATTGTGAGAAAGAATGTTGATGCTCTCACATGTGTAGTCTTATTATCTAATTCAGCAATAACAGATACACATACATTTGATAGAAGCCTTACTTTGGTTGGTTAAAGATTAATTCTTAGATTCTGGCCTCAGAATAAGCACTCATGAAAATTTGCTCAAGAAAATAGACTAAGGATCATCAAACATTTTTGTATAAAAGGCCAGGTAGTAAGTGTTAGGATTTGTGAGCCATACAATCTGTGTTACAAGTGCTCAGCTGTGCAGTAATAGCACATGTATAGTAATAAACAGTGTATAAATGAGTGTGTGACTCTGTCCAAATAAAAATTATTTATGAACAATAAATATTGAATTTAATATATGTGTTCTGTGTCATGAAATACTATTTTTCTTTTGAATTTTTCAGCCATTTGAAAATATAAATACCATTCTCTTCTTATAGACCACAAACAAAAAAGTAGACAGGCTAAATTTGGCCAATGCATTTTAATTTACAAATTCCTGGAACAGGCCAAGTTAGTATTTACTGTAATGTTTTCATCACACACTATTTCTTATATGACTCCCATAAAATGAAAGGAAAACCACAGGGTCTTTGAAAGTAAAGATAAAAATCAGTGGATGAACACATACATAATTTTAGTGAATTCAATCCGTCTCATATTTCAAATTATAGAATTGACAGTTCTGTTATCACCACAGAAGCAGATAAGTTGAGGCATGTGTGTAAATCATAAAATACATGATTCTCAGTGAGTCCTCCAGTCATGTAACAATTGCAGATCCATTAAATAGAGGTTAAGTATCACCATATGCCTAAGACTATTATTTTGAAAAAGCTACACAATATTAATGGAAACTATGAACAATCAGGATTCAAACATCTGTGAAAGGGTTGGCTCTGAGTGACACTACTACCTTGTTTGTAGGTATGATAAATAATTTAGGTGAGGGTGCTAAAAAGGAAAATACTGAATATCAATTTGTTTCTGTGTTTATACTTTCTGTAACTTTTAAATTCATTCACCATTTCATTTCAGCAAATATTTAAAGTATACAATGTTCCCTTCATTGTTCTAACTCTTTGATCTATTCATTCAGGTTAATTATATCAATACCTGCTTATTGTGTTTTTTTTAACAGATTAATATAGTGAAAGTCATTGAACTTAAATAACCTTTTTAAAGTCATAGGGATAATATGTGGCCAAAGTTCAGACAACTTGAGCATTGTCTGGAGATCTTAAAATATCTCAAGAGTGTGGTGCAAGCTCCAGTACAGAACAGTAGTTTGTACAAGAAGATATAATTGTTATGGTTGTTACGCTGCTTTAAAATAAAGAAAAGTTAAATTGAGGAAAGGACTAATATATCTTAGTTTGTTATCAAATAGAAGTTCCATTAATACATGCATATTATGTTTTATCAGTCTGGTACATTATTCTGTATTTGACCCTAACTTCTCTCTTACTTAAATCCTCTCCTCCATCTTCATTCACCCCAAATCTAAAACCCCTAAGAAAAGATAAAAAGGTCCCCAAAGGAAATATAGAATCTAGAAGCAGTTATTAATAACTTTTATCAAGATTGGCTCACACCTATCAATTTGAGTTGTAAGGATTGTGTTGTTGATATAGAATTGTCAGTCACATTAACATCCAACAGGTAAGCAGACAATATTTGAAAATGAGATGCCATGGTCTACTCTGTACAGTGCCAGCATTAGATGAATCTGTCTGCACACCATCTACAAGAGTCATTTGTTTGGATTGCTTCTCTATTACCTAGTACAAAAGCTGAGTCCTTCATACTTATTTATTAGCTTTGTAGGATTCATCACTTATGTTAGTCTATGTATTTGTACAAACAGATATATGGAAAGCAGACATTTACAAACAAAGAAAGCAACATTAGGATATCTTGTTTGAGTTTAAGATCATAGATCTGATAACCTAGACTGCTTCTTCAAGTTGTAGCTTTGTTATTGTAATAAATATGACCTTGGCCAATTTATATAAGCATTCAGTTGGGGATTTACGTACAGTTTCAGAAGGTTATTCTATTATAATCATAGCAGAGAGCATGGTATTACCTGGCAGACATGGTGCTGAAGTAATAGCTGAGAATTTTACATCCTGATCCACAGATGGAAAGATAGATGGATAGATTGGTCCTGGCATGGGGTTTTGCAAATCTAAAGCTTACCTTTAGTGGCATATTTCCTCCAACACCTACACTAACAAAGAGTTCTACTCTATGGTGTCTAAGCATTTGCATATAGGAGCATATGACAACCATTCTTATTCAAACCACCACTATCACTGATAGTCTTTGGCATTTTATTTATCTATCCTCACATATCAGCTCTAATACTTTGAAGCTGAGTGAAATATTTGGTAAATCACACATCTTATCATTCCAGAAGAGGCCATAAGTAGTACCTGTCTCTTGTAGTTGGTGCAAGAATTAGAAGTAAAAATGCTTATAAAACAACCACAACAAATGATAATTGGTATAACAAGGGTTCAATAAATATATGCTATTAATTGCTGCTACTACCCTAAAAAATCATGTTAAAAATGAGACTATTAAGTACCAGGAGAAATGAATTTCCTAAAATTACAGAACTAATTTGTTACTATAATACAGCTCTCTTTACATCTAACTGTGTTTTGTCACAGCCTCTTCCATGTTTGGGTAAGCAGAGTGTATTAATGCTTAATACACAGTAAGAGGGAAAACAGTCTTGTCCTTTTCAGTTCTGTAAAAATGTTTCTTGCTACTGGGGGATACTGTCTTACTGTCCTCGCTTGCCTGACTTGGAATAGCAGTGTTCTACTGCCACTATTTGTCCATGGATCTATCCATATATAAAACTTACTGCCTAATAACTGTTTAAACTCTGCATGTTTTGTGATGCTAACAGCCATCACTGCATAACTCCACCAGATTTATTATTGTACACAGGTTATATCACTCCCCAAGTATAGCCTTTCCTCTCAATGTCCATGTGACCCAATTACAAATAAGATAATCAAATTTCTCAAAAAAACTTAGAAATGCAGTTCTATGGAAAGGAGGTTGGTATTACTTATACAAAACAAGAGATTTGAATTATTGTAAACTATGATCTTCCTTTTATACCCAACTTGGTTCAATACTCAACCCCCTCCCATTTCACATACTTTTTAAGTCTCTTAGGTTTATTTTCTTTCCCCATCATTCAGAAAAATCCTTCATTTTTACTAAGGTGTTACATTTTTTGCCATGACTTATTTATTGTATATCTGATATTTTCAGGTTGTGGCCAATTGCCTCTGTGGTCTCCCTCTATATCAGAATGTCCCATGTATGCATGCAGACTGCCTCTATTAGTGTCAAGTCTCCCTGACTCCAGTACTCTTTTCCTAAATGGGAAGGCTAGGGCATATTTCATAATTCAATGCCTTAAGTTAAGAATTCAGAATCTAATATAATATCTAAAAATTTCATTTTTCCTAGCATCAGGGATTTTCCCTGCCTCAATAAAAAATAGAATTTTAAGTCAAGAGAAGTTTACCTATTTTTCTAAGTCTGCCTGTCATTATAAGAACTGGCATCTCAAGTAAGTCTCATGGTGAAGGTCATTCAAATGGACAAATACCTAAGAGTAAAATAGTCTCTAACAGTAAAACGTTTAGAAGAGTATCACTGGAATACTTTTTTAAGATGTCAAGAATTTGTCACTTCTTTTAAATTATTTAGGTCTGTGCGCCTTGAGGTATTCTGATACAAGTCCTGCAAAATATTTTTAAAGGATTACAGGCTTAATCTGGGCCATTCTTCATTTTCTGGCTAGTTGGATTAATCAGGCCAGGACTTCAGTAGCAAAATGAAGGTGATGAACCAAGTTAATTATGTGAACTACCGAAGTCAATAAATTTCAATTGCTTCCATTTCCTAGACCTTTCAGGTGAAAGCTTATTCTGTCTTGAAGTACTTGGATAAATTCCTGTTTAATATTACTCTCTGACAATGGGATATAAGGCATTGGGTCAAAAAAAGCATCACATCCGTCATAACCACAATGGAAAAAAATACTAATGGGCCTTGGTGTCACACTGCTTCATTAAATGGTTCTGAAGCTTCTTTGCCTTGAAATGCACACATACCCAGGAAGAATTAGGCCTCTAATAAAGATGATGCATGCACAGGAAAAATTGAGGGGGATTTTTAAAAAAAATATATAATTTTTATAGTAGAGAAAATGGATCATTGAATTTTTCCAGCCTTGTTTGGAATGAATTGATTCACTCAGTTCCATAAGTTACAATGATCTAATTAGGGATGAAGTAAAAGACATGAGAAGATTCTACTGTGGTCAACATAGTTGAGTAGATCTTGTGGGTACCTCTGTGTTTTGGTGATGTGTGTGTGTGTGTGTGTGTGTGTGTGTGTGTGTGTGTGTGTGTGTGTGTTCCTTTTATCTTTCTTCTACTTACTAGGTTAGACATTGAGGAATATTTCAATTTTTCTCTAGTTTGTCTCTTTTTACATTTGCCTGTGGTATCATCCCCTAGGCTTTGGTTCGTTCTGAACATTTGTGACCTGGTAGCATAAAATTCACCATCAATTCATTAATGTATTCTTTTGCAATTTCTATTAGTTCTTTGAGAATTTCCTACAAAGTATTTTCCTCATTTTCTCTGTTACGTGCAGATTTTTCCCCGCTGCCACATTGCCACGTCAGCCCCCAATAACACTCAGAGACTCTGTATTTGATACAATCCTGTTGGCCAGTTACTGTTATTATTTATGGGCTAGCTGTGTCTTAATGATTAATCCATTTCTACTTATCTAAGTATTTCCACGTGGTCATCTTATCTGAGTGCGGCGGGCTGGCATCTTGCTTTCTCCACACTCTACATGCTGACCCCTCCTTACTACTTCCTCTTTCCTCCTTGTCTCCTAGCCCTGCCTATCTTGCTTTCCCATTGGCCCAATAGTGCTTTATTCATTGACCAGTATGAGAAACATATTTACAGAATAACATCTCTCATCATTTCTCTCTTTCCCCAATTTCTATAAACCCACCATCCTTCTTTACCCACAGAAATTTGTGTTCTCTTCTTACTCATTTTAATGTAAACAAAATTAAACAAGCAAACATACACCAAAGCCAGAAGTATGGAATTTTACTGGAGCTTGGTTGATGTACTAAGGGGTACATCCTTTTAATGTGGCTGGTTTATAAGACAAATGTTGACTGATACAAGTATTACTTGATTAAATTCTAAATAGCCTATTAAATCTATCTACAGAAACAAAAATATTAGGTAAGTCTAAAAATAAATTGTTCCTCTGATTTATTACTAGCCAATTTGTTATTTTTAGGGAAAGAGTTAAGCTATCGGCATATCAACTTTTAATTTCTGGATCTGGATTCTAACAGATGGGTGATCTTGGATAAATTTCCACCTCTGACTGTGTATTTGTTGTTCTTAAGTAAATGATCCCTACTCTCAATAATCCATAAAGTGTTTGAAGATAAAATGAAATTATAAGTAAATGATCCCATAGCTAGGAAGAAACAGAATGATTGCTTGTCTAGTATGGTAAAAGTGGATGTGTTACAGGTCGTATTTGGGTGTTTATAGTGAAAAGTTGTCAGGCTGTATGGCATCAGATAAAAACAGTATATATATTTGATTTATCAGGGTGATTCTGAACTTAACATCTTTTTAAAAATATTTCCTTGAAATTAATGAATAAATAATGATGACTTTTACTCACATTGATGTAAAAGTCTTGATTTATTTCTGGGGAAGCAAGAACTATTTTGTTTGAAGTACAAGTGTGGAATTTTATACTAGTTCACATGTCCTTTTGCTTTCTATTTATTTCTGTTCTTTCTAAACCTAGGCTTGTGTTCTTTTTATTTTTTGTTTCTGAAACAGGGTTTCTCTGTGTAACAGCCCTGGCTGTCCTCGAACTCACTCTGTAGACCAAGCTTGCCTCAAACTCACAGAAATTTGCTTGCCTCTGCCTCTGAAGTGCTGGGATTAAAGGAGTATGCCACCACCACCTTGCTTAGGTTTGATTTCGAAAGAAAACCAACAGGATGCCTAGCAAGACATAATGTTAATTCAGAAGAATGGATCACTTATTGGACAAGTTTGGAATAGACTAATGAACTACGCTGATTTTCTTCTCAGCTTTATATGTGCATTCTGAAACTTAGCCAGTGCCTCTTCAAGGTTGTTGAAGTCATGATGCTGAAAGTCAATGGAGTCTTATTCTCTCAGAGATACTTCTATTTTCATATACTTTGTGTTGCCAAATTCTGGTTTATGTGGGAAATGTATTTTTCTTGTACTTATAAATCAAACCCACTTTTTAATATATTTTAATTTTTCATATTTACTTGTATGCACTATATGTTAATTATACACTCCCCCCAATACTTTCTCCTTCCATCTTCATGTCCTCTTTTTAAAACATTTTTATTTATTTAGTACTTTTGGAACCAACTGAGCCAAATTCCTCTGCCTGCTGTAACAGTGAATAATCTTGTTGGCTTGATCTATGCAGGTAACCATAGCTTCAGTGAATTCATGAGTGAAACATCCAACCACATCATGTGTAGAAGACAGTGTTTCACAGTGACACTAATATATGGGAATAATCATAAATATTTAGAAAGTAGTTAGAAAATATGTAAATTTCTCCAAACAACTAGGGCCCATGACCTCCAAAGCAATGGCCTTTTGATGGGGTTTACAATATGGGACATTAATTCCCCTCTGTGGAACAGAACTCTAATCTAACAAGGAAGTAGTTTGTTACCCAATAACTTTCATGGTACTATTGTTGTAGTGAGTACTTCTTGGCAGGCAGGTCAGCATTCAGGATTCACTGCTGGGCAATACCACTGAGAACATTTCTTCTACAGTATCCTACATAGCTCTGCAGCTTCCAGCATTATAAAGTTTAGCCAGTATGGAAAAACTCCTGAAGTGAGTTCCAGCTTAATTTCTGTTCTTTTGTTGTTGTTGTTTTTGTTTGTTTTGAGACAGGGCCTCACTATGCCCTAGCTATCCTGGAACTGCTTTACAAACCAAACTGGCCTAGACATCACAGAGGTCTACCTGTCTTTGTTTTCTGAATGCTGGGATCAGAAATGTGTGATATCACACCCAGGACAAACGTGACACTGTAACCAATGTGTTGTATCATCAATAATAGAGTCTTACTATTTGATTATGGTGGGCAACCAATAAAAGGGGTAATAGTCCGTGTTGTTTTGGGGGCCTCTGTTATTTCCCTGACCAATAAATAGCTTGTAAGGAGTTATCCCATTCGTGGCACTGAGGTTTTTCACTTAATAATTCATCTCTTCTCTGGGAAACATTATCTACCCATGCGTGATACCTGTGTTCAAACTCCTTCCTTTTTAATTATATTTTTAATTAGGTTACAAATTAGTGCATTTTCATAAGGGTTTTTCATACACCAGTTCCTAAGATTTACTAAGTTCATATTATATGAGAGCACTTTTAGATTTTATAAATAATGAAAGCTATTAGTTTTGGAGACATACTATGTCACAGATATTGTTGTTTATACATTATAAACAATAAAATGTCATTATCACTTCATTATGATGGATAAACTAATATTTAGGGAGACAGTTACTTAAGACCATTAAGTAACATATTTGAGATTTAAATAAATCTGTTTATTCTAGAACACTTACTCTTAACTAATAATGTTTATAGCCTCCATTAAACCTGAAAGCTCTGAAAAACCTGTGATAGGCTAAAGTGACCACAAGTTATTGGACATATCCCAGAAAGAAGATGCCTTTTCAGTCTCAATCTGTACCATAAGAAATTGGCACATTTTCCTTCTTATCTCTTGCACAGATTTTCTCTAGAAATCCTGAACCCATCATGTGAAATGTGGACTGTCTACTTTGTGGTTGTCGTGGTAGAGAGTATACATGTAGGTTTTCCAGTTAATACCCCTAGCTGAGCTTAGATAACTACCAAGGCATTCATTGTGAATATGAAGCTATTTTTGTTCATAGACAACATTCTATCAATCTGATGAATGCCACTGATGACCTTGTTTGGCACCATGTGGAGACAAGAAATCACACCACTTAGCCTTGCCTAATTTCCTGACCCACAATAATGGAATGATGCATTACAATATACAGTGGTTGCAATTTTAAAGCAGAGAGCTTGGAAAGTGTTGTAAAGAAACACATAATTATAAAATTGAAGGACTTAAAGAACAACAGATACCTATCAAGTTCCTAAGAAGTTTTTACATAACCTTAAATGCCTGGTACATAAAAGACACTGGATAAGTGAATGTAATTATACACCAGTAGTTGTGTGTGTGTGTGTGTGTGTGTGTGTGAGAGAGAGAGAGAGAGAGAGAGAGAGAGAGAGAAACAAAGTATCCTGTAGAGCTTTGTATGTTGACAGACCAAACTAGTACTGTATAAATTGTGAGGACTTGTCCCCTGGGGCTTTCTTTGGTCTTACTGGCAGTAGAGAGGTCCTTTTTTTTTTATTTTCAAAAAAACCTTTCATTCTTGAACCGCGTTATCACCAGAATCTCACTCTTTGCGGTCAAATTCCCACTTTCCTTTCATCCTTGGCATGTGTTTTGTCATATTATTCCCTCTATACTTTCTTCCATCTTTCTGATAGAGCAGAGGGAATCAGGGAGTTAAGAAAAGTGAAGTATTTCCCTATGTGCACAAGTTGTTTTCAACCAAATGTCAGCTTTAGCAGGTGGAGTAAACTAGGAAATGCAACATGTGAGTACTGGGTGAAAGTTTAAATCCCGTAATGCTCATTGGAACTTGGAATATGAGGCACGAGGGCAAACCTGATTGGGTAGCAAGCTCCATTTTTTCCTCACAAAAGTCCCCAAACAGAGATTTACATCCACTATCAGAATATGCATTTTAAAAGACCCCAAATACATATTAATGACCCATAAAATGTACTTTAAATGTCAAGAGCTTGGTTTTAAAATGCACAACATTGAATTTGGAGAATTCTGGAATCCTTAAAACTTGAGAGGAACAAAAGCATGAATGATAAATTTTAGTATCTGCTTGTTTTGAGGTTTCTTGGTTGTAGGAATAGGTAGTTTTTAACTTCGGAAGGAAACTTCATCTCTCCCTGCTAAAATAACAGCTTCCCTTTATTCACTCCCCCTTCTCCCTGGCTCCCTGCCTCTGTTCATACTTCTCTCCCTTTCTTTTCTTCTGTTCCAAATGCTGATTTTGTCACTGAAGAATGAAGATTTAGACCTTGTGTCAATCACTCACTTTTCACTAGTTCAAAGACCTATCTTTGCCAGGAGAGCTTTCAACCTTTGCAGCAGCTGAGGCAATGCCACTTTACTTCCTGGGAAGCAACTGAAGAGATTCATCTGAAGGGCCAAGTAGACATAGGTAGAAATTGATGAATGCTTAACTTTTGGCTTATCATTTCAGCCCAGGCAGTGAGGCAGATCCTCGTGGCCTCTGTTGTAGAAAAGGAAGAATATTTGTGGAGGCAAGGATCTGTTTTGTGAATACATTGGAAAATACCAGGACGAACCTCCCATAGCCCAGCAAAAATTGGATCTGGGCCATCAATCTACTAAGTCATTCGGTTCCTTGACCTAAAACCAACTCTGTGGAAATGTTAATGGGAACCAGAATCCACAGTGGGTTTGGAGAAAGCCAGGACTGCTGCATACTTGCGTCAGTCTCTTTAAGTGATACATGATCAGGTTACTTTGCTATTCTGAGTTTAGTTTCTCATCTATAAATTGTATGCAATTCCTTCATGCTCTGCATAGATGCTCTTATGTATTTTGTTGTTTGGTTTGGTTAATTGAGATACCGTCAAGTAACTTCACCTGCCTTGAACTCACTGTGTAGCAGATGATGTTCTTGAACTTCTGATCCTTCTTCCTTTGCCTCCTAAATGCTGTGGTTACAGGTGTGTGCTACCATATCTGGTTTAAATATTTTTATATTTTTGAAAAGAAAACAAATAGTTTGATTTAATTAATCTCTTATTCCTCAAAATACCTCACTTCCAAAATTTTACAGCCACCTTTCCTAAAAACATCAGTAGAAATAAATTAGATCATATGGGGTAGAAGGAATTAAATAAACTACAGGCATACTATTCCGTTATGAGTGTTAGTATATCTTTCCCTGCCCCTATCCCTTGTTAGCTTCTTAGTCTCTCTGTTTCTCTTCCGCTATCCCTCCCCCTCTCTTTTCTTTCTCTCCCACACAAATAAGAATTATTTTCCTTTTAGATTATTCACTAAAAATAGTTGTTCCTTTTTCTAGGATATTCAAAATTCATCATATTAAACAATTTTTCACATGGGGAAAGATTTGAGACTCCACCAACTAAATTGTTCCTGGCAATAAGTACCTTCCTCCTTGGCAATGTGGTCTTTCTTGGGTGGTCATTTGAATACTTTCTTAGACTCCATAGTCTAGAAATGGCCATGACCATGACAAAAATTAGAGGTGGTATAAATAAATTTGAGATTAATCTCTCCAGAGATCATCATTTGGTCTTCATCAGCAAGGACTTGCAGAGAGTGAACACTTCCTTCTTGGTTCCACCACACGGCCTCTGAGCATGACAAAGTCATTGGTCAGTTCACCATAATGGACAAAGCCATCCAGTGTTTTGATGCTCTTGTCAGACAGGTCATAATTAGTAGATGCATTGCTCTTGACCAGCTTATCATCCTTGTTCAGATAGCCTTGAACAATCTTGTAAATCTTCGTGTTGATCTCTGTTATATGATGGTAGCCTTTCTGCCCAGCTTGAGCTACAGAGAAGGCTACATGGGCAGGGTACCAGGCTCCAATACCAGCATCCCTGCACAGCCCTTGGTGGGTCTTGCAGGGCACTTTGTTTGTATGATCACTCCTTTGTAGGCTTTGCTCTTGGTTGCCCTGCATCTCATCCTGTCCAAACACCTGGTCCACAGGAACCTGCTACTCCCAGCCTCTCCAGGACCCAGTCTAGCTTTTCAGCTACAATGCCCCTCTTCACATGGATCGCCATCAATTGTGCTTTGTTCTGACACAGGCTCTAAGGGGTCACTCTTGGGGAAGCTCATCAATTTCCCTTGTTGTACTTCTGAGGCAAGAAGCCCAAGAACCCAGGCCTGGGAGCAGAGAATTTCCTGTGAGACACTTAGCCATCATGTGCCACAGATGGAGCCAGTTTTTAATTTTTAAAAATATTTCATATTGGGCTGGACAAATGGCTCAGTGGCAAAGAGTACTGGCTATTCTTCCTGAGGTCCTGAGTTCAATTCCCAGAAAACTCATGGAGACTCACAGACATGTATAGTGGGATCTGATGCCCACTTATGGAATGCAGGTGTGTATGCAGATAGAGCACCCATATACATAAAATAAATAAATAAATCTTTATAAGTACTATATTTCCATCGTTTTCTTCCTGCCTGTGCTTGTTCTATGCCACATCCACTCTCTTTCAAATTAATGGCCTTATTTTTTAAAATTTTTTTATATATTATATTATATATAGGTAAGTATATTAATAAACCTGAAGAAAACACTTAAATATTCACTCTTTTCTGAATTTCAAATGTTTCTTTACACCGTCAATATCTTCTTCAATGTGAATTAGTTGTTTGTTACTCCACATAGCTACTTATATCTCAATTTTCTTGTGACACATTCATGAAATATGTAATGCATAGGCTTTTTGAAGAAGACTGACAGTGAGATGTGAACACCTATATATATGCATCTACATAGAAAAGCCTTTCGCATAGACTAAGCTTTGTAAATAGGAGCACTTTCTATCTTCCAGTAATGACTTTTGAGTCACCCTGGACCAAGAAATCTTTGAAATTAGCATCTTATAAACCTGAGCCATCTGGTCGTGGCTTGTACAGAGCTTGACAATAAGTTTAATAAAAGCAACAACAACAAAACAGCTGTATAAAACAATGGCTACATCATCTGACCCTGTGAAAATCAAATATATGATCTTAGCTCTGTTTACCTTTTATTATCATTTTGATGGGAAAGTGAATAAGAAAATTGTGTGATTAAAAAATGTTAGAAAAATCATTAGTTTTTTGTTTGTGTTTTGTTTTTCAAGACTAAGTTTCTTTGTGTAGTCCTGGCTGTCCTGAAACTAGCTATGTACACCAGGCTGCCCTCAAATTAACAGAGACCCACCTGCCTCTGCCTCCCGAGTGATGGTATTAAAGGTGTGGCCACCACTGCCTGGGCTAATCAATTATCTTTACTGTGACAATCAAACACTTGCTTACATCGTCTTAAAGGTTAGCACTTGATATTTTCAAACTTCCCTGGCTATAAAGGAAGAACATCTTTGGCAGGTAGAAGTTTTGTAAGGGTTACTAAGGCCATAACTTTGAGGATAGAAGGAATTTCTTGGAATGATTGGATTTGGATCAATTTGTTCTGCTTTTTGTAGAAACTGTTGAGTTCAAAATGGTGATTAGATAAGACTGTAGGAACTGATGTCTTAGTTAAATATGCTGATAAAGCTAATGAGTTTTTGACACTTTTCATAAGACTGTCAGATACTTGGTGTTGGCTAAGCTAATGTCTCAAGATATTTCTATGAGGCTGACAAAGTATTGTTCTTTAGAAAACTGTTAGGGGGAAGCCAGGAGAAATCAAACATATAGCTCCATAATTTTACAGTCCTTTTCCCTCAAATTCATTGAAAATAAAGTTGATTTTTAAGATTGTATGGAATCAAATTAATTCCAGACAAATGACTCAAACAGTTACAATAGATACCTCTTTTTCTGTTCCTGTATCCTTTCTTCTTGTTACAAGAACAGAGTAGAAACAAATGAAATATTTTTGAAAGAATGCATTTGAATATTTCACATTGTTTTTAATAAGAAAGTGAACATCATTGATACACATTATTTTCCTTGCTCACTAGGAGTTCCAAATAAATTTAAAAACTCAATATGATATGGTCTAAAATTGTTTCAAGACCTACATTTAGGGCAGTCTGTTCATATACTTATGTTTGACCAAATGCACAAGCTCATTTACTCCTGAAGTTCTTCTTGTCCAAGATGACCTGGTACTTGATTATCATAGACCTTGTTTAAATAGGACTACACCTGCATCTCTAACTTCATTGTTTATCTAGCATCAATTTTTTAAACAGCTAGACTGCTTCATATATACGAACACACACATATATAAGTAACCTGGTTCTTACTCTAAGTCTATTAATATTTTAGTTATTACTAATTCACTAGAGAATATAATGTTTATATTTTTCTGCTTTTCATTACTTATCGAAAACTAAAAATACAAGATAAAGCTAGTTGGAATTTACTGAATTTAATTTGTTTTAGTTTCATCTGAACAAAATGAAAGTCTCTCTTGGCTCGTTGTGGTTTGAATAGGAATAACTCCCATAATCTCATATATTTAAATCATTGGTTTTCAACCTTCTTAATAGTGATCCTTTTTAATTCCATTACTCATGTTATGGTGACACTTAAGCATAAAATTATTTTTAATTCTACTTATAACTGTAATTTTAATACTCTTATAAATAATATTATAACTATTTTTGGAAATAGAGGTTAGGTAATGGGGCTGCAACCCACAAGTTGAGAACCACTTACATAAATGCTTAATCATTAGGGAGTGGCACTGCCTGACAGGGATAGGGAGGCATGGCCTTGTTGGAGTAGATGTGGTCTTGTTGGAGGAAGTGTGTCATTTCCACAATGTGTGGGCTTTGGGGTCTTAAATGTTCAATGCAGGCATAGTGTCTCTATATTTTTGCTGCCTGCAGGTCCAGATGTAGAATACTCAACTCCTTCTCCAGCATAATGTCTACCTGCATGCCACCATGTTTCCCACTATGATAACAATGGACTAAACCTCTGAACCTGTAAGCAAACCAATCAAATGCTTCCCTCTGTAAGAGTTTCTGTCATCATGGTGTCTCTTCACAGCAATAGAACACTGACTAAGATAGAAAATGGTAACAGGGACTGAAGTATTTCTCTGATGCTTGATCATGCTTCCTGTTAGCAGAATGTAGAGTTTGGGAGATTGCATTAGGAAAGCATTTGAAAGTTTTACTTAGGTCCTAATTGGCCATCCTAGTAGGAGCAGGAAAGACAGTGGTCTGTCCTAAGGGTGATTTGAACTGTGAAAGCCTGGCTCAAGAGGCTGCTTTATGACCTTGTGTAAAAAGTCTGCCTGAGGGTAAATTGAAGAGCTTTGGATTAATGGTATTGGCAGAGGAGGTTTCAAAACAGTCTAGTTGACTGTATCATGTGGTTATTAGTGGCCATTCTGATGCAGATCTATAATAAAAAGGAGCAAACTAAGCAAGGACAGGTATAAAATGTACAGTTTAAGGAGAAAAGGGCCACTAGCAAGTGTGATAGAATTATGTCTTATGAATAAGGAAATAAGCATATTAAAGAAATGCTCAATTCTAAAGGGAAAAAGGGGATAGTGACCTCAGGGCTAGACTATACCCAGCTAAACTTTCATCTTTTTTTAATTAAATTTTTTTTCTTATTTTACATATTGATCCCAGCTCCCTCTTCCTCCCTCCCTCTAAACTTCCATCTTATAAAAAGGAATTAATAAAGGCGTGTGCCTTGGCTATCCCTGCATGGAGGCCTAGAGAGGCCTTTGTATGAAGGTGTGAAGGTAAAGCCTGGATTGCCTTGGAGACCCCAATATGTTGGAAATACTAGAACCATGGGATGCCAGCCAAGAAAAACTTCATACCAGGTGTGGAACCAGCCCAAGGGAGAAGTGTGTTATAGTAAAAAAAGCTAAAAGGAGTTGAAGATCTAAAGAGCACTTAGACATCAGACATGGAGATGCAGAGTTTGAAGTTTTCTCTGCTGGCTTTAGGTCTTGATTTGGTTCAGTATCTCTCAACCATGCTCCCTTTCCTCCCTTTTGTTTATTCAGTGTCACTGTATGTTGAGTTTATGTGATCTGCTATTTGATGTTGATATTATAGGGATTTGCAGTTAAGACACTGCCAAAAGTCTCAGGGAAGACTTTGAACTTTGGTCTTAAACTATATTGAGACTGTGCTCGACTATGGGGACTTTTGAAATTGAATTAAATGTGACTTTGCATTATGATATTGCTATAAGCCTATGGGGCCAGGAAGTAGAATGTGGTGGTTTGAATAGGGATGCCCACCCCATAGGCTCATATATTTGAATGTTTGGCCACTGGGGAGTGGTGTTACTTGAAAGGGAATAAGAGTTGTCACCTTGTTGGAGGAAGTGTGTCACTAGGGGTGAGCTTTAGGGTTTCAAATGATCAAGCCAGGCCCAATGTCTCCCTCTTCCTGCTACCTACACATCCAGATGTAGAATTCTCCTTTATCTTTCCAGCACCTTGTCTACCTGCCTTTCCCTATGCTTCCCACTATGAAATTGTAAGCATGTCCCAATTAAAGACTTTCATTTATAAGAGTGGCCATGGTCATTCTATCTTTTCACAGCAATAGAACATTGACTAAAACAGGCTCCTATGTATGTAGAAAAATGCATGTGAAAATTCAAGTATATGAAGACTCATTTAAATATTAGTGCCTGGCATACTATCATAGTCAGACAACTTCAGATACAGATAAATGAAAATCATATTTTCCTGTTTGTAAGAAATTACCAATTATTTCCATGTAATGATGTCCTGTGCCAACATTGCTTTATCACTTGTGGGTAAATTGTCTTCTCTTTGTCCATACTTAATATTACATTCAACCTTCTTTTTTGACATGAAATTTCAAGAATTACAATCTGTGTTTTATACAACATTTATTTTTTATCCAAATGGTATTATCGCTAAGGAAATAATTGGTAGTCACACAGGTATTTCATTTAACTCCCTTTCATCACCCATCAACAAAATAAATTCTTTGTTTTTTACAGTACTCATAGCATTTAACCACTTATGAAATCTCCATACTACATGAAAGCCACAACATTTTCATCAGACTAGCTCATCAAGACAGTAATTTATAACTGGCTGAGCTAATATTTCATGGTTTAGTTTTTGCAAAATTGAAGGTGGTAGGTAAAGAAGAGTGATAGGGGTTCTGAAAAAGTCTATTTTTAGTAAATATGAACCAAGTCTCTTAAAATCTTACTACCTAAGATAAATCAGACTTTTAATAAACTGAAGTATTTCAGTAATGTCGCTATAAAATTTCAACTTAATTTCCTCCCTTTAAGTCTGCTTGCTTGGGTGATATGCTCATAAATAGAACAGTTAAGTTCCAACCATTAGGAAAGACCAAGGCCAATTCCAATGAAAACAAAATGAATATATGTCATGATGTTGTTTTCCTCTGCAGGCATTTGATTACTTCTGACATTTGAGTCATTTTGGCATGTTTTCAAAATGCTTCTTGTGAACTGATGAACTGATGTGAACTTGTCTGAACAGTAGCATTTTTTTTTTTAACTAGGACACATCTTCTTTTACATTTATAACAAGATAGCCCTTTGCAGATAAGCCTTCTTTCTCTTCCTGGAAGAGTAACATTTCTCTCAAAATATCTTGTATGGCAATAAAGGAATGGAAAATTTTAGGCCTGAGCTAAGGGCCTGAAAAGTAGCCTTACATGTGAAAATTATATTTGATTGTTCAAAAAAACTTGTCATGCACATGAGTGAATACAGAATTTATATGTATATATATATATGTATATATATATATATATAATTCATGAATAGATAAACATTTTAGGGCATTCATGTTATCTTTTATATAAAATGGACAATGTTGTTTCATATGTCTATGATATAGGTATGTAAAAACAATTATTTAAACTTTTTTTCAAAATCAATCTTATTAAAGTAGCATAATAAAATATCTTGTTTAAATATATTGTTGAAGTTATTGGATTAAGTACCACCTCTTTGTTATCCAGGAAAGATGATGAAAAACTTACAGTTATTAAAAATTATATATGTACAGAGACATTTGTCTTTAATTTTCTATATTTGTTTAGGAGAGTTTGTATGTTTGTTTGGAGCAAAGCCTAAATTGATAGCACATACATCTACATATATATGGCTATATATGCTCTATTTTAGATATATCTATATGTGTTTGTCTCTTAAGACATAGGACATGTATAATATATAACACTAGTAATTAAGACATAGAACATGAAACTAGTAATTAAGACATAAGACATGTACAATATATAAAACTAGTAATTTAGTGTCTATAAATAGTTAATTCAGTTGTTAACTGAATTAAAAGTTGAATTGGCTAAAATTATAGAAGTATATTAATAATTATAACCTGAGGCAGATAAGCATAATTACATATGTGAGCAAAGTTACAAATGAACAGAAATGGATGTGGTCAATTAATATGATGGGACATGTTGCTATATACATTGTTAAGGTGAAAAATGGGATGTAATTCATCATTTGAAAAAACCATGGTTGCTGAATTCAATGTAAAACTGATTATTTTGGTTTAACAGTAACATAATTTGTAACTAGTTCTTGTGTTGGAGTGACTATGTGCCTACAAGTCAATCAACTCAAGAGGTAGTAAACCTCTGCTATTGAAAAAGATTATGATGACAAGTCAATATAGATCATCTGTGTAGGAGACCTCAACCTCCAGGCACCCAAGAATGAAAGTGACCCATATTGAATTGATTAGGTTGTCATGACTTGCTCATGATAGATGGAAGTCTACTAAACATTTCCACAGGGCAAAAGTAATGCCGATTTGTACTGCTAAGTGTAGAGGACAGCTTTTGTTAGTGTCACATTGTTGAAGATATGTTTTTCAAATTCCCGAAGCCCTGTTCAATCCCACCACCAAACCAAATTTAATTTTGGGAAAAATACTGATTATTGTAAGTATATAGTGACTGATGGAGCACTTATAGTTGAAGATATTGTTTGTTTTAATAACTATAATATAGATGCATGCACGCACACAAACACATACAAACCTGAGCTAGCTCTTGAAAACATTTTCAGAAATCTGGTACTTCATGACAATGAAACCATTCTCTGTGATGAAATCAGGCACATAAATGGAATTTCTGGTCACTCTTTGTACAGTAGTGCGCAGGTCTGTTTCAAATGACTTTTTGTGTTTTTGTAAGCATTAAATTGGTGACTTCACTTGTCTACTAAGTTTTCTCTTCTAGATCCTAAAGTCATTAAATCTAGTGAGTGAATTTTGATTATCGTTGAATGCCCTCATAAGATTCAGTAGGAAAAAAGGGAAACGTCGAGGAAAAGGTAAACTGTGTTGCCACTGCTGAGTCACTGGGTGCCACCTATAGCATGGATAAGAGGTATAGAGTTAGTATTCGGAAATGCCATTTAGTTCATTTGCCTCTGTTTTTTTCCTTATAAGAAATAGTTCAATTAAATTGATTTGCCTTTTTTTGGGGTTACTAGTTATGGGCTCAAAGATCCTAATAGAGTTATATTGTATAGAATCCAGAAAGTAGTAAATAATCTCTCTCTGGATTAAAGCTCACTTCTCATTAATGGTAGTTTTCTTGGTCCTTCTATCTTTTGAACACCAAATTCAGCCTGACTGTTTGACATTTAGTGATCTTCTCACAGCTTCACACCATATTCAATTCCTTTCTTGGCTGGTTTAGGCAAAGAACACTCACAATCATTACATTATTAAAAAGAGATTCCTAGTAGTTCTGATGGTTTTTATCTACAGTTCAGATACCAGAAGCTGAAACAGTTAAGGTGTTAATCTATGCCACAGAAAATGAATTGCTGTTTTGAAAATTAACAATGGAAGGCTGGGGCAAAGTGCTATGTGGCATGATTACAATATTTTAGAAAACTATTGATTGTTAGGGCATCCTATTAATGTGATCCCTGGAACATGATAGTAAGGACACAATATTATGTTATTGTCATCTTTTTTTTCTTACAAATATCAAGAGATGAGAATAGTCTTAAATCACTGTGTTGGTACACACATGTGCTCACATACATGCACATATGTTTGCATGCATATGTGCACACATTAAAATAATTGGGTTCCATTCTCCCACAATTGTTTAAGTAAAAGTTGCTATAACAGTGCTGAAATGTCAGTGTTTGATCCTTAAACAGCCATGAGTGTGTATGTGTGCAGGCCCTATGAGGGATTGCCTCCTATATAATTTAGGCTGTGTGCCTACTGGATAACAATGTAGTTAGTTTCCAGAAGGTAGTATCAAAACCATAATGACTGAGTGCAAGGGAGCTCATAGTTTTCTCTTTTCATCAATTATTCAGTGAACTCTCCATCTTGGTAACGTAGAACAAATGAATGAAGTGCTCTTGAAACAGATGAGCTACAACATGACAAATCCTGTAGATCAGAGCTGATGTTCCAAGAAGCCATTTTTGATATTCAGTGGTGATTTTTCATATTGAAAATCGGGCAAAGAGGGAGCACAATGGCTGGCCAAAATAGAGCTTTCCATCTGTAACTTATGACTATTGTCACTTAAATGGTCTATATATCACACCAACTTGTTACCGGCCCATGGCATCTAATGCAAAGAAGATGTCATGCAAATAATTTATAGCCTATTGTATGGATGATGAAATGGCTGGTGTATATGCTCTTTCCAAGCTGCAGATTGAACCAGAGGCTTTCAAATCCAAGGATTCTATTCAGTCGCCTACTAACACAGGTCAATATTTTTCAGATAGTTGGGGAGATTACATGCTCCATTCCTAAAACTGGTGAGGAAGAAAACTTGGTTTGTTTGAATTGTGATGATATTTGTTATTCTCACTGACATTTTGTACTAAACCTTAAATATGCAAAGAAAAAAGAAAGGTCCTATAGTTGGTAGGTTTTAGCATTATTTTAAGTCAGAAAGCCTCTCAGAGTACTACCTTTATTTAAAACCAAACCAAACAACAAACAAACAAAATAATGAGACCTAACTATTTTCCTCCCTGTCAAATAGAAAATATACAACAGATAGAAATACCTAAGGAGAGTTAAAGTGAGCTGAATGATGATACTTTTATCTTGAATGATCAGACATCTGTGCTATCCCCCTAACTATCCTAACCTTTAATGATCCATAGTTTTACTATGCACAAATTTTCCAAAAACCTTCTTCAAATCTTTATGTTTTTAATTCCCACCATATGTTCATTCCCTGATGCATAAACTAAAAAAGCAACTGTATTTTGGGGAGACTGAACAAGTAGTTTTATATACAACAGGGATCTGTAATCAGACCCTGATTGTATAACCTTTGGACTCTATTTATGCAGTCTAAGGAACACAGGCATCTGCCATTTAGCTGTGATTTTCATCAGTGTGGACAGCTGAATCATATAGTCTAAATCCAGGTTATCCTTTGCACATAACAAGTCAAAATGAGGTTAGTGGTGATTTATGAAACATATAAACTAGTTCTCAGCTCATTGTATATATTGAAGTTTGAAAGAGTTGATAAAAATATAGGAAAATGGCATATTGGGGAAAATTGAGTTCATTATGTTAAGTGAAATGAGCCATAATCAGAAAAACTCCTGTTTTCCATCACATGTAAACTCTAGATTTAAAAAAGGCATGGGTTTAGAAGGGGGTGTATTGGGAAAGAAAAGTGGAAACAGAAGTAGGTGGTAAGGGGCAAGAGTAGGTAATAAGAATGTGGACATGAAGAATATATATTATTTCATTGTTTTATCATTGAATGAAAACTAGGGAAATGTTTAGGGATCCACAAGGTTGGCCCCAACTAAAAATCTAAGCAATAGTGGAGAGGCTACCTTAAATGCCTTTCCCTTATAGAGATTGATGACTACCTTAAATGCCTCCATAGAGCCTTCATCTAGTAGCTGATGGAAACAAGAGCAGAGGTTCACAGATAAGCACTGATCCAAACTCCTGGAATCCAGTTGTAGAGAGTGAGGAGTGATGAGCAGAGGGGTCATGAACATGCTGGGGAAACCCACAGAAACAGTTGACCTGAGAAACTGGGAGTACATGGACACGAGTCTGACAACTGGGAAACCAGCATAGGAACAAAACAGTATCTGTGAACTTTGGTGTCAGTTGGGAGGCCAGGACAGTCTATAGGAGGTCTGGCAGTGGAACCAGTAAATGAATCCCTAGTAAACGCATGTATTTTGGGACCCCATTCCCTATGGATAGATACTCTCTCAGCCTAGATACATGGGGGAGGGCCTAGGTCCTGCAACAAATAATGTGACAGATGTTGATGATCCCCCATGGGAGGTCTCACTTTCCCTGAGGATAGGATGGGGTGTAGGACAGGGCGGTTTCTGGGGGGAATGGGAGGGTGGGAGGGAGAAGGAACTGGGATTGGCATATAAAATAGGAAAAAAAAGAAAACACAACAATAAAACCCATTGCTCCGTACAATGAATAAATATATGCTAATCTTAATAAAAAGAAATGCTCAAGGTAGACAATTATAGACTTAGACATTATCACCTATGATAGCATTAGTTGCCAGTATGAAAGAATCATACTCACTTGGCAGATGGGCCTCCAGACATGCCATCATAAGACTGTCTTGATTATGTTAATTGAATTGAGAAGCCCATCTCACCCATTGTGAAAAGAAGCATTCCCTGGCTGGGATCCTGGAGTGTATATAATAAATAACTTAGTATCAAACATTCACTGCTCTCTAGGTTCTACTTTGAAGTATGATATGATGATCTGCTTCAAGTCCCTGCCATTTTGTCTTTCCTCCCATGATGGACTTCACCTTGGATTGTGGCCTAAAATAAATCAATTTTCCCTTAAGCCGATTTTGTTAAAATATTTTGTCACAATAACAAAAAAGTAATCAAAATATCACCAGAGAAAGGACATTGGACAGCATGTTCATAAAGAGAAAAATACAGAGCATCTTTAAACCTTGGTTTGATAGTGAGATAGATGAAAAGTAATTCTTGGGCTGGAGAGATAGTTAGGGATACATACTGTTCTTGCAGAGAATTAGAGTTCAGTTTCAAATACCTATATCAAGCAGCTCAGAACTGACTAATTTCAGCACTGTGATGTTTGAATGAGAATGGTCCCAATAGGCTCATATATTTGAATAGCTGGTCCCCTGATGTGAGAGGTCCTTCTATATTCTGTGAATACATATTGCTTTTATTGGTTGATAAATAAAGCTGATATGACCAGTGGTCAGGTAGAATAGATCCAGGTGGGAAATCTAAAGAAAAATATGTAGAAAAAGAAGGTGGATTCAGGGAGATGCCATTTAGCCACCGAAGTAGTCAGATGCCAGAACATTACTGGTAAATCATGGCCACATGGTGATATGAAGATTAGTAAAAATGGGTTAATTGAATTGTGAAAGCTATTTAGTGATATGTCTGAGCCATTAGCCAAACAATTATAATGAATATTAAACCTCAGAATATTTATTTAATAAATGGCTGCCAGTTCTGATGGATGGGAGAAAAACCATTCTGTTATGAGCAGTTTTCATGTAGGCCTGGTCCCAAAGTCACATCAGCCCCAAATAACACACAAATACACTGTATTCGATGTAAAGCTGATGACCTTTTACTAGCATTTCTTATTGGCTAGCTCTGTCTCAAATATTAAGCCATTTTTATTCATCTAAGTGTTTCCACATGGTCTTGGCTTACTGGAGAAAGGGTCCAGACATTTTATGTCTCTTGGTGCTACATTTTGACTTCCCTATTACATCTCCAAGAATCCTCCTTGTTTCCTTATCCCATCTATCTTTATCTTACTTTCCTATGGGTCAACAGAGCTTTGTCCATTAACCAATAAGAGAAGCATATTTACAGACTGACCTCTCCCATCACCAATCCAGCAGGATCATACAAGACAGAGAAAATTATCCAGCTACTGTCCCCATTTGATGGGATTGTTAGGGAAGAATTAGGTGGTGTGGCCTTCTGGATGAGGTGTGGCACTAGTGGTGGGCTTGCAGGCTTCAAAATCCCAGGCTATTTGCAATTAGCTGTCTCTCCCATGCTTTTTGGTAAGGATTCAAGCTCTCAGCTACTGCTCCATCCCAATTCCTGCCTGCTGCCACACTCTTTGCCATGATAATCAGACTCTAAACTTCTGAAAGTGTAAGCAAGCTGTCAGTAAGCCTCTTTCTTCTGTAAGTTTCTTTGGTCATGGTGATTCTTTAGTGTTACGAGTAGGTTTTTCCCTGCCGGTCTTGTCCTCCCGCCACACCAGCCAACCCCAAACAACACACAGAGACTCTGTATTTGATATTATGTTGTTAGCCAGTTACTAATTTTTTATTGGCTAGCTCTGTCTGGCTCTTACAATCATTCTGTACCCTGTTCTGTGATATTTCGTGAGCTTTAGGTGTAAGGAATTGTACTATAGAAATGTCTGTTGAGGCTGGCCACATCATGATGAGTTGTTCTCTGTATTTTGACCAGGTGTAGTTTTCTGCAAAGATCTCCATCTGCTACAAAGAGATGTTCCTTTGATGAGAGATGAGAGCTACACTTACAAGCAAACTCAGTGTGTGAGCCCTGAGACTAGGGATTGTTGTAAGGCTCTTTCTTTAAGTTGGAGCAAGGTTACAAAATATAAAGTATTGAGTAATGATATATTCAAATGTGATCATTATCATACTTATTTTTCCAATTCTATCACCTAAAAGACCTGTATAAGTTTTAAGATATCTTTTTTAGAATATGTTATCTTTATTAGGCAGAAAAGTGGTCTAACATTACTTGTTCCAGTGAGGAAGTATAATGTCTAGTACAGTTGTTCTAATTATATTTTTTATCTAAAACCATTTTAAATCTAAATATAGTTGGTTGTGTTCTTCCCCTCCACCTAGTCCTTACACATGTCCTGTTCTCTTCCCTAACTTTATGTTCTTTCTAAAATAGAAAAAAAAAGTAACCCCTTACCACGACAAAAATTAAAACAATACCCAAACAGAAAAAAAATAAAAAACAACAAAGCACACATACCAAACTTTAACCAAATAAAGGCACACACACAAATAACATGGAGTCCATTATATGTTCTTAAACTACTTCTGCACAGGAGGCCTGTCCTGGAGTTATTGATATACCCAGTGTCACCCCATTGAACAAAATTCATTTTCCTTCTCTCAGCAGGTATAGATGACAGTTCAGATCTTAACCTTTACCCTAGTGTCTAGATTTTCATTCATTCGTTTCTTGTAAAGAAATATATAATAAAATAAAACAAAACTATCACATGAAATTTGGACAAAATGGAAGAAGAAAAATAGTCCAAGAGAAGGCATAAGAATCACACCTACTCATTCACACACTCAGGATTCCCAAAAAACACTAAACAGGATGCCATAATATATAACAGAGGAACTGATACAGACCCATGCCCTGTGTCTGCTGCCTAAGTTTCTAAGAGTTCACATGATCTTTGCTCATCCTAATTCAAAGGGCCTTGTTTAGTTGGTGTCCTCCACCCATTTGGCTTTTATATTTTTTCTGGGTCCTTTTCCACAGAGTTCTCTGAGCCCTCTGCGGAGGGATTTGATGGAGACATCCCATTTAGGTCTGATTGTTTTAAGGTTTCATGCTCTCAGTATAATTTCTGGCTATGAGTATTTATTAGCCATCATTTTCAACCACAAATCCTTGTCTCTGGAGATAGTGATAGCTGCCCGCAACATGCATTGTCAGGAGCAGGCCACTGTTGATATTACCTCGATGGCCAAGACCCCTTTCACTTTAGATGTGGAAGAGTCAGACTGCTTATGCCAAGCAGTGCCTCCCAAACTATGGTGTTCAACTCCTCCTACCTCCCTTGCGGCCTTTACTCCTCCACCCCTGTAACCATGGCTGGAATTTTGTCCCCCTACTTACACCAATGTCCACCCCATGTACCTCTTTCCCCCACTGCTCCCCAAGTCTGTATTGTGGCATCTGTCCTGCCCCCCCACGTGCCATTTGGCTGTCCCACCATGGCCTTTCCTGTTCACATGGAATCAAATGGAGCCAACCAACCATAGTTGCTTCCACCCTTTACTGACCTTTCTTTTATCCATAATACTGTTAATGAATCTTGTCCAGACTCCCATACTTTGAACAAGTCCTTCATCAATAGGCTATGCATTTACAAACACATTATGACTATTATCTTCTTAAGACTGGCTTGGAACCTGCAGTCTTCCTTAATTGGGCTCTGCCTATGATGATCAGGCTAAGGCACAGGCCCATCTTAACCTCCTCTATGGGCTTGACATCACCCTAGACATGCTCATGTGGGCTGGCCTGGGCACTGGGGGCAGGGAAACTGTGGCTTGTGTAAGCTGGCAATAGTTTCTCTTACAGGACACCATTGTAGATCAAAGGATTTGTGGCTACCTTGGTGTTTATATAAAGCCACTATGGAAATCAGTCTGGTACTTCCTCATGAATGTATGATTCAGTCTACCTCAAAATCCACCTATACCACTTTTGGGCATGTCCTTTGTCCCAAAGGACACTTCATCCTACCACAGAGATACTTGCTCAACCATGTTCATGGTCTAGTCATAGTAGCCAGTGTTTAGAAACAACCTAGATATCTCTAAATATGTGTGTGGGTACACATGGATGAGTGCAGGTACCTTCAGTAGCTAGAAGGTGTATTGGATCTCCTGGATCTGGAGTTACATGCCATTGACACATGCTTCCTGACATGGGTCCTAGGAACTAAACTCTGGTCCTCTGAGAGAATGGTATGGACTCTTACTCTGAGTCATCTCTCCAACACCATGCTTCCACTATTAGTTGCTGTATTAGTAACAACTGCATAATTCATTAGCATGGGATAGTTAGAATAAATAACAGGGATTTGAGGAACTTAACAGGTCCGGCACTAGCTGTGCACCCAAAATAGTTGTTTAGACATGACTGTATCCTTAACATTTCCATTATATTGTCTCCAAAATTAATAGTAGGTATAGTGATTTTCTAGGTGATTTCTTTATACACACATGTTTTTGCCTACATTTTCTCAGCATAATATTACTCAAATAGAATGTTTGGTAAACTCCAACATTAAGAACAAAATGACAACACAAACTAGTCTGAACTATCTCCATTTCACAAAATCCATTGCAACCATCTATCAACTCTTAGGTTCATTAGAACCCAGTCTGAAATACACTGTCAGGACTTAAGGCCCTTCATCATTCTGATCTTCACAATCCTTTGACTTTGCAATTTTAGCCAACAGGTCCAAATCACCCAATTAAATAAACCTTATCTTTATTCACCAGGATGAGAGAAACTATTGACTTATATAATGGTGCCAAGCATAAGGAAGATTTCCCTATAGTATTTATTATATATCACAATAAACACTCAGTGTCAGAAATAGTGAGTTGTTGCAAAACTGTTAAAAGTGATCAGAGTTCTATGTTTAATCAACCAAACACTGTGCTAAAAATGATGTTTTTTCCCATTAAGAAAGAAAGTCTATCAGGGAGAAAGGCACCTAGAAAAGTTACTAAATTACTAGTGTATGTGCATGTGTATAATATGTGATAGTATAGATGCTTGAAGTTTTTATTGCAATGAGTTTTCAGGGATTGCATTACTTATAAGTGGTAGCACTAGGCATGAGTTATGCTGGTCTTCCCAAGTAAGTGGCAATAAAATCTTTATAGCACCCCACACCATCACCACATATTTTATTTAAACTACTTATTTTCTTTGGATTTTGTGTCTTTAATCCATGTCCATTTTTTCTCTTCTTATTTACATTATACAATATAGAAATATGGCTCATTTACAGTGGGTGGGGCCATGTATATTTGAAACAGACAGAATAGAATCAATTTATATTCCAGTTGCTTTGTTGTGGGATGTCAAAAGTATATCTCCTGGTCATTGTGGTCAAATATAGATTAGAAAGATACATTATAAGCCATAATTTATATGAATAAACAGAAAAGCCATCTGAATCATTAGAATAGGAATAACGATATTTGGTATTGTTGACTTTCCATTATTTCTGCTCACTCAATAAGGACTTGTAGTTGTTCTGGCATGTATACTTAGTCTCTAGTATGGGAAATAATTTGGCTTTACCTCAATATTTGATTATGATTAAGTTATAAGACTCACTAGAGCAGTAATTTGTTTGATGTCTCACCAATGTATATCTAGTGCCTATAATATATAATTGGCTACTGTGCTGGCTAGTCTTATGTCAAGTTGACACAACTTAGAGTTATCTGAAAGGAGAGACCCTCAATTGAAAAAATGCCACCATAAGATCTATCAGTAAGTATCTTAGGTAATAAAATTAATTTTCTTAATTAGTGATTGATGGTAGAGATCCCATCCCACTGAGTTTAGTGCCATCCCTGGCCCAGTTGTCCTAAGTCCTATAAGACAACAGCCTGAGAAGCCATGGGGAGTAAGCAGCACTCCTCCATGGCCTCTGCATCACCTTCTGCCTCCAGGTTCCTGTGCTGTTTGTGTTCCTGTCTTTATTTCTTTTGGTGACGAACAGCATATGGAAGTGTAAGCCAAATAAACCATTTCTTCCCCAACTAGCTTTTTGGTCACAGTGTTTTGTCACAGCAATAGAAACCCCAAATAAGACAGTTGCATGCTAGGTTTAAGGAGTCTTTGAATAAAGCATTGCATAGATCCATCCAATCTTTATCCTTACAGAAAGCATGTTTTTATGCTTCACTCAGAGAGAGGGAATGATTTATTCAACATTTACTTGAATTCTTACTAAATGTTTTCAAAGTCTGTTAATCTGAAAACCACTGAAGTAAGTTACTCAAAATGTATGGGGTAATGATATCCTTGTGTTTAAATCAAAGTACACGGAGGTAGAGAGATAGATGGCTCAACTGTTATCAGTACTTGTTGAACAATCATGGTGACGGGATTTCATATTGCAGGATTCATATAACAAACCTGGCATCCAATGCAAACATATCACCCCTAGGCCAAGTAGAGTACATAGTGGATCAAAGACATTGATTGTTGGAAATTACTGGATTACAGCCTAGCAGAAACAGTGTGAACTCTGGTTTTGGAGAGAAACTCTGTCTCAAAACAAATAGGTAGGGAGTGATAGAGGAAAACTACATATGACCTCTTCTGGATTCCATGTGTGGTTGAGTATACATGCATGCCCCCTTTTAAAATGGATGTGTGTACACATGTGTGCCTACACACACACGCACACACACACACACAAACACACACGCACACACACACACACACACATGCACACGCACACACACACACACACGCACACGCACACGCACACACACACACACACACAGAGAAAGAGAAAGAGAGAGAGAGAGAGAGAGAGAGAGAGAGAGAGAGAGAGAGAGAGAGAGAGAGAGAGACCTTGATGCAGGGAAATGATATACCAGGCTCAGTTGACACACCAGGGAAGGCCTTATCCTCTCTGAGGAGTGGATGTGGGGGAGGGGGAGATAGAGAGGAAGCAGAAGGAGGGGAGGGAAGGAGAAACTGTGGTTGGTATATAAAATAAATAAAAAATTAAATTAAAAAATAGGAGGCCATAAATTTTGGAGGAAGCTGAGGGAAAAAATTAAAAGTGAAAGGAAAATGTATTGTATTGAGGAAGTTATATCTGACAGCTAGACATATCTATTTAGTTAGGTTGGTTTTTATAGCGTAAATATGGCTTCCATTGTGGAATAAACTTTGATGATTATAATAATAGTACCTTGAAAATGAATTTGTATCACAGGGAGACTATCAAGATCAAAGCCATACCAGTTATATATAGTTCAGTTGGGAGAGTACTTGCCTAGCATGCATGAAACACTGGGTTTATTACATAGCACTTCATAAATGTGGCATAGTCACTCATCCTTTGGAGTCCCAGAATGTGTCTGGTAGAGTCATGATAATCTTAGATCCAGGCCAACCTTGGCTCAATGAAACAAGATGAAAGAGAAGATCAAAAGAAGTAGTCAAAAATGTAGGGAAAACTGACAGATTTTTAACAACAGGAATAACAATAATGGAAACATTTTTATGGGGAGTTGATATTATCTTACTCCTATTTGGTCATTTATTTCGAGCACTTATGTGTCCTTCTGTATGTGCAACAGCATGTGTAATCAATAGAACCAGTGTCCTAAATTCTCTTAACACTTACTTTTACTAGGAGCAACATTTGTATTTCTTGCTTTATCTGAATTCTTGATGTGAACACAGCACCTTCTGGATACTAATACTTGTGCTACCTTTCTAGTTTCACTAAATATTTTCCACTTTAATGTATTTATTTGGTAATCCAGCAGAAATTATTTAATGATGTTTATTACCAGTACATATGACCATACTTAAAAGAGATAGGCATAGCTGTAGCTATCATAAGACCTATGGCAAGTCTTTTATGCTTCTCATATCCAACTTTGAAACACTATTTTGTTTACTTTCTTGCATAAATGTGTTTCTTTAACAGCCTTCCTCCAACCATGTATTAGTAGACACCATACTAATTTCCTTCTATTTTATTAGAACTAATTTGTCTAGTTTCATGTAAAAGCTAAATCCATGGGAAAGAAAGGGTGTAACAATTAATTTTGCATCAATGTCTTTGATTCACTATGTACCCAGATATCTGCCCAAGCATTTATATGATTCTTTCTGTGACTATAATTAAATGAGAGTAACATGTACATTGGTACAGCTGAGGGCTTTTCACAACATGGTGGGCTTTACCCAATTAATAGAAAACTGGAATCAAACAAAAGACTAACCTCGAACAGAAATTATTCCTGCCTTATGCCCTTCCAACTGGGACCTCATTCTTTTGCTACCTTTGGACTTGACCTGAGTGAAGTATTGGCTCCATCCAGTTCTTAAGCCTGCCAGGACATGGACCATTTATTTTCTTAGTTCACAAGCCTTTCACTATGCGTAGAAACTAAATGATCAGTTCCTTTATAGTTTGCACCTTTCTGAGTCACCCTACAGATTTGATGATTTGATAGCTTCCACAATTACACAAGCCAATTCCTTATAATAAACCTTTTATATTCATATGTGAGCATGCATATATAAGTGTTAAAACTTTAAAAAATCTATATAACACATTCAATTCTAATATTTGTTCTGTTTTATGTAGAATACAAGGTACTCTTGGGGAAAATATCACAAATATTCTTACATACATTTCATATTGACTTTCTTAAAGCTAGTATTGTTTAAATCCGGCACAAAATATGAGAACCTAAATAAGATTGACACTATTTTTCTTGATGTATTCTACTATCAAACATTATTTACATTGTTCCTTACTAATTGGGATAATGATTTTTCTGTCACTTGTAATATTTGTGTCACAAATTGAGCTTTCAAACTAATCATTTTCAAGGAAGTAAATGTGTATGTTATGAATATTCATTTATATTTTCTATAGTCTTTTCCCATATATACCTGTCACAATAACACTAACCAATTATAGACATTAAACATAGCTTCAAATTATATAGTAGCATCAAGTACTTTAATATGTGTGTGTCTGTGTTGAAGATATGGTTTACTAAAGAGAGGAATCTGAGGGGTACTATTTACTTCCTTTCTTTTCTTTTTTTCTTATGCCTGGATAAAGAGCAACTCAAGATTTCACCTGACCCTTGGAATATAAATTTAAGTCAATGGAACCTGTTAAGGATTTCCTCTATTAACAGTTCCTGCTAAGACATATTTTAAAACATTTCTTAAAACATCACCAGTCTATAATGTGAGTATTTAAAATATACTGAGCCTATTTTTTCACCTTCATGTCGACTCAGTGTTCTGCTTCTAAAAGAAGGAACTTTCCCTGGGTCATGATGACTTATTAAAAAATAATTGTACCAAGAAGGTGTTAAACAGGCCACAAAAGTGATAACATTAGCTCTTCCAGGCTATTGAACATCCCATTTCTACTTTTAATGATTCATGTGTTTTCCAAACCTTTGTACAATTAATATTACTTAATAGGTATGGAAATGTTCATAAGACATTCACCTAAAGAGATGAAATATTTTTAATGGGTGCTATATAGAACTCCAGGCAAATGAATTTCTCAGATAGTACTACTCTCTGCACCAAGGTAGTAGACATTTCCAAATTAAATTTTGCACATTAAATTTTTGACTGCTCACACCACCTTTAATGTATGCTTCCCTGGCTACTGGGGGTTGGGGAAGTCATTACTAATTGAGATGCTTTAATGACCTGAGAGCTTTCAGAGTTGGATGAGTCCAAGAGAAATGCTGTGAAGTATATTTCCAATTCAATATATGCTGGAAGTAACCCCTTTGTGGTAGTTATAGCATTGTATTTTGCAGTAATTTGACTATCTTACTACATACTGTCTCAATGAATTCATGGAAAGCAAAGTGACATAAAATATGATTGCAAAGAACATTGTACATTTTCTACAGAAATTACTGAAAAGTGTATAATATTGACGTTTGCCTCCATTGCTTTCATGTGATAACTTGAATAAAATAATGAGCAATTCCTAAAATACTGTTTAATTATTTATTGCCATATCTAATTAGTGAATCAGATATAGTTAGTGTTACTTGGGTAATTTAGACTTTTGTGAAATACTTTTATACTTTGTGTTAATATTCACATTTATAAACAGAAAAACTGGTGGTGATAGTTGATAGTACTTTTTGATTAAGCTCACAAGATTTTATTTTGATTAATTTATTTTAACCAAACAATCTTTGTCAAATTTTTCTGAATTCTGGCTGATGGCAAAAGCTAAATATTACTTTAGAGAAAATGAAGACATAGATATTAGCTTTACATATTTATTTCAAGTCATTCTATTACTCTTTAATATATCATGTATTCGACAGTTGGAATTCTACCCATGAACTTTCTCCTGAAAAAATTTTGTTTGTGAAAGACCAACATAGATGCTATTTTATGTTCATCATTTGCTTCAGTTGAAAATAAAAAGCTAGGTTAAAACCTGAAGTGTCAAATGTGCAATTTTTCATTCTGTTCATTAAGTTTGTGAACTTAATGATTTACATATGTAGCTGTAATACCACATGCAAGCAGGTAATATACTTTATTGTATCTGTGTTTGTTATAGGTCTTTCAAGATCAACACAGACTTAATAATACATAATTATTAGCCTCCAAAAGTTAACACCTCCAGTCTTTTGAAACCTCAGAGCCTGGCCCTGGTGGCACAATTCTTTTAAATAATACAACACATTGTAATCCTTCCCAAACAATTCTTCCAACTGGGAACCAAGTATTCAATTATATGAGTTTATGGGTGCCATATTACTCAAGCTACTACGGAGACTCCCAAAATGTATGGTGAACGAAAACCCATCTTCTGGTATGAAGCAAACATTTGGCAACATACTCTACTGGGTTATAAATATAAGAACATCACATTCACAGGCAGATTGCAGATCACAATTGTAAGTGAGGTATATCATAAAGTAATGGAGAGTACCCCCAAATTGGATGCAGTATTAAGACAAAGAAACTCAAAGCATCTGAGATCCCTTAGACAAGCAGAGGTGAAGTCTGGTAATAGCGACCTCAATTAAAGCTTTCTTCGCTACAAAATGGGGGTGCAAGATAAGGTCTGAGTGAAAATGGCTCAAACTAATATGGTAACAATAAAGTAACAAAATCAAGACAATGATGTAATGGGGCTATAGTTCCTGTGGTAGCAGCTTTAATAATGGATAACAGGTGATGGGATATAAGCCAAACACATAAGCTTTCAAAATCATCCGTGTTTAATAATAGTGTTATAGTTGCTCTGAAGAAACAAATTATGTGACAGTTGCCATAGGAGGAACTGCCAGGAAAATGGGAGTCTTAGTTTGGTATCTGTGATATCCCATTCTTCTACTCTTCTGTGCCTTTTGATCTTTTTAAAAAATTCTCTTGTGCTTCATAAATAACTAAATTATTTCTAAATAACCAAATAATGGATTCTAAAAACCCTACTATTTATTTGGGAGACATAATATGTTGGATTCCTCAGAAAAAATGTAGCCTTTAATATTTGGGGAGATAGTTTAGTCAGGAAGGCTTTTGCCAGAAAAGCATGGACCTGAGTTTGATGCATAGAACTCACACTAAACCACATGACATGGTTACATGTACTTGTAATTCAAGAAGCAAGGATGTAGAAAATCATGAATTCTTTCAGTTCTAGCTCACTATTGAGCATAATATACTCAGTGAACCCCGGTTTAGTAAGAAAACTCTCAAAAAACACATTCAATGGTTCCTGAGAAAGAATGACAACTAAGCATTCCTCTGTCTTACAAATGAATATGCACTTGTAAATATGCATCCCCACTTACTCACCCCACCCAGAGATGGTGGAGAAAGAGGGAGTGAGGAAGAGAGGTGGGATTAGAACTTTCCATGCATTCTTTATCAGGGAGAGAAATTTCAAGTAGAAGGATGGGGAAAATATGTCACAAGAAAGAAGGGAGTGTACATAAATGCAGAATTATTAAAAGAGTCACCATTTGATATCAGGAATTACTTAGGATTCAACTTTGTAAAGAACTACTAGAAAATAGCTCCAAAGATGTAAAGGGGAATAGTATGCTCTCCAGTCATTGCTCCTCCATTTGTCACAGTTTAGATCACAGGACCTTAATTTCTCGTGAACTTTGGCATCATTCATGAATACACTTTGGAGAAAGACTTATTTACTCCTATTATAGTCCATGCCCTAGCATAACATGGCTTTTCAGGAAAAGAGGGAAACTCCTTCCATCTTTTCTAGTATGGTCTAAGTCATATCTCACATGGGCAATTTTGTAATTATTTCCCCCACACTATAATAAAGGTACCAAAACTTAAAACAAACAAACAAAAAGAGGACATAAGACCATAGTATACTGGTTGATATCTTATGACACAATTACAAATGATACAAGACTTAGATGAGGAATTGATATTCACAATAAGCTTCAAAGTTTCGCCAACTTGCCATGACGTCAGTCTCCTTTCTTCCTTTATACAGTTCTGGTGATTCATCCTATCACAGCTCCCTTTGTGTCTCCTTAGTAAGTCTTTGAATGGGCATTTGCAACTACATTTAACTTCTTTGTCTATTGACTTTCATTGTCATTTCAGCCATCATGTATCCTTCAGAGAATAGTGTCAGTTTCGGCTTTCAGTCTATCTTCTGGGAGGTAGAGATCTGTGAATTAATACTTAAAAGTACCACTTAGGAACACAAATTTACAATGGGAAAATCACCTTTGTATGGACAATAACATGCATTATATCCATACTCTGGGTTTGTGTCTTTAGATTCTAAATTGAAATCTTTTACGACAACATGAGATAGTAGAAATGAACTCAAATGGCAAAAAGTTCTCTTTGTTTCTTTCATAAATTGAAGCTCTTTGGGGACTGTCCTGCTGTACTGTTTTGTGCTAATCTCTTTGACAACTAATTTCAAAGAAGATATGTAGATTTCCTACAAACAGCTCACTGTGTTTGTGAGCTGTTTGTGTATCCTCAGGGATCTAAGAAAAAGTTGTGAGATCAGACTGTGACAGATATGCATGTCTATCTCTTGATTGCCTGGAGGGTTTCTTGATTTGTATTATCTCAAGGCCTCCTCAGTGTAAAGTGTCACCATGGAAAGTCTGAAGAGTAAGCAGTAAGTATTGAACTTTGTTTTCTTTGACAAGGTTAGAAAAGCTGGAACTGTGAAATTTTTAGCAGTATGTTTCACTGCGTGTGTGTGTGCGGGCACACACACACACACACACACACACACACACACACACACACACATACAATTGACAGTGATTTGGTTTGAAGTTTTCTCTTATAATTTATATTGTACTTGTTTAATGCTTACTTTTCCATGTCCTTACTTTGTCTAGCTTCATTTACGTTTTTCTTTATTTTTATTGTCCACGCATGCAAACATACACACACTCACTCTCATATACATGCAAATGCATACTCATTTCTTAAATTCATTTCAGACATTTCAGCATTTTATCTATGTTGGCTATTCTCAATAATGATACAGTGATCATGAGAGTACAAATATAACACACATACATGTGTGTGTGTATTGTATGCATGTATGTATATGGACCACTTGTGTGCCTGGTGCCCACAGAACTCAGAAGACGGCATTGAATGTCCTGGACCTAGAGTTAAAGATGATTGTGATCTACTCTGTGGGTGCAGGGAATCAAACTCGGGTTATCTGGGAGAATAACCAGTGCTATTAACCACTAAGTCATCTTTCTCATCACTTTGTAAAACTTCTATGAACATCTTTCAATCTCTCTGCCCAGGTAAACCATCTTTTCACAAAGAGACTAAACACTATCTCACCACAGAGACTCCATTGCATTCCTAGCACTTGATGGCTTGAGCAACTGGCCCCATTCTCTTTCCTTAATTTCCTTTGCCTCATTTCTTTTAAAACAGACAAATCATGAGAGACTGTGAGGTGGGATCCCAGCCAAGGTGGGGACATCACACAGTCACCACATGCACTACAGTAAAAACATAGGAAAGCTCATAGATTGGTATAATTGATATCCTGGCTTATGTCATGGTGTGCCCTTTTTACAAAAAGAAATCGCCCTGCTGAGTTTCTTTCACTTTGTCCATGTTTTCTCTATATGACACTGAGAATATTTATTTCCAACAATGGGAACATAATTCCTTTTGGATATATAGCCAGAAATGGAATTGCTAGATCGCATGGAAGTTCCTTTATATATTTTGGCAAAACCTCCATACTGTTTTATACAACAGCCATAAAAATTTACATTCCCATAAAGTATTTGAAAACACTGACTTTTTTTCTACATCCTCCTCAATACTGATGACCTCCTGATTTTTATTTATTTATTTATTTGTTTGTTTGTTTGTTTGTTTATTGTCAATAATCAGAAAATGCTAATAGTAAATTAGCCTATTATTGCCATTGTTTTGTGTCTGTGGGTTTGTTTGTCTGATTTAGCCTGTGTATTTAGGTTCACATGCATGTATGTTTACATATGTGGAGGTTAGATTATAACTTTGTGTATTATTTTGCTACTATAAGCACATACTGCTAAAACCTAGCTTTCTTTTCATGACTTCTAGGGATCACACTCAAGTCCTTATAGTCACAAGGTAAATGCTTTATAAACTGAACTATGCCCATAGATTTCTCTCGAATAAACAAATGAAAAAAAATGTTGATTTTGGGTGTGTGTGTGTGTGTGTGTGTGTGTGTGTGTGTGTGTGTGTGTGTGAAAGAGAGAGGGGGAGGAGGTGGAGGGGGAGAGGGAGAGGGAGAGGGAGAGGGAGAGAGAGAGAGAGAGAGAGAGAGAGAGAGAGAGAGAGAGAGAGAGAGAGAGAGAGAAAGAGAGAGAGAGAGAATATGTACAACAATATCACCTAAAAGCCATGGCATGTGTTGAAGGCTTGGTCTAGCCTCTGGGTGGATCTATAAGAGGCTGAGACAAGTAAAAGGAAGTTCAGTCCTTGGATGAGTTTCTTTGGAGCAGATGAGAGATTTGCTTCCTAGCTGCCCTGAGCAGGTAACTTCTGCTCAGGTATGTACTCCTCCAATGACATTTGCTTTTGTTACCAGCCCAGAAAAATAGAGCCAAGAAATCATGCCATTAAAATTGTTGGAGAACATTAGTCTTTCCACTAACTGGTAGAAGTTTTTTTTTTTTTTTTTTTTTTTTTTTTTGCATAGAGACGTCCTGTTTTCCCAGAATCACTTATATTTATTGAAGAAAATCTTTTCTCATTGAATATTATTGTGTTTGTCATAGATTAATTGACCACATTTTCATGGGTTAATTTCTGGGCTCTCTACTATATTTCACAGATTTATATGTCTGTGTACATGCATATGTGTCATAGTTTTAACCAATATGATTGATTCTGCAATGTGATTTGAAGAAAGCTGTAACAGCTTCAATTTCATTTCTTTTCTTTACATCACTTTATTCCATGTCTCTTGCAGTTGCATTCAAATTTTCAGGGATTTTTCCTATTTCTGTGGAAAATGTGATGGGAATTTTCATAGGAACTGAACTAAATTTCTTGAATTTATCCTGGGAAATATTAGGAAATTTTGCAGTATTACTTCTGTCAATTTATGCTTATGAGCTGTCATTCCATTTGTTTGTTTCTTCCATAGTTTTAGTTCAATAATGTTTGATGTATACATTTTTCACATAACTATTAAATCTTAAACCCAAGTAATTTATTATTTTATTTCTATCTTTCAATTTGACTACTCCCATCTCCAGTTGACATCTGCTTGCAAAAGAAAAATTAGTTTTCCCCCAAGGGAATCTCACTAGATATATTAGCAACACTTAAAGTCAGGTTCCATTCCCTGCAGATGACCAACACAAAATGAATTCAATGGTAATTGTGAACTTTTTTTTCCATATTGTTTTGTTTGGGCTTTGTTTATTGAACTTTTACTTACTCTTTTTTTTCCAATTTTGTGAGGTTTTGTATATTTACTTCTTGTGCTTTTTCTTTGTTCTTTATATTCAGATTTTTATTCCATTTGGGGGGGTTGTTTTCTGAAGAGGGAGAAAAGAAAGGGTGTGGAGATGGGTAGATGGAGAAGTAGGAAAGGTCTGGAAAAGGTTGGGGTAGTTTGGTAGTTTGAAGCCATGATCAGAATATATTGTATGAAAAAATTGTTTTCAGCAACGTACACACAGATATATATTGAACTAAGAAGCCGTGGGAAGCAATTCACTAAACAGGACTGAAAAAAGCATAAGTCAGTCATCAGACAATCATAGATTCTTTTCTCAGTATAGGTATATACTGCTGCAGAAGATTCCAATGATGCTCATATTATACAAGCACTAAATTGTAACCCATAAGGATATTTTGTAGGTCATCCCCTTTCTCTGGCTATATTTAGTACCCATATATATTGGGAAATGGAGCTCTTTGAACTATTTTTGATCGTGAGTGCTACTTGCTACGAACATTTTCTATGCTAACTGTTAAATTTAATATCTTAAGTTTTACCTTATTTGCTGCTTCTGCAGTATAAGCTGTAATGTCTACTTATCCGTTTCTGATTTATTTGAATAAACACTATATTCTTTCTTTACTTGGACAGAAAAATTATCAAATTTTAAAGTGCTAAGCGTTTCTTTCATTTTCATTTCATTTTGTTTTGTATGATCTTCATTACTCCCCTTTTCATTCTAAACATAGAGTCTTTTCCTGTATCATTTACTTTGCTTTTTGAAAGTTAAAACATTAGGGAACATTTTATTTACTCATTTTTTGCTATAGACATTTATACCTCTACTTTTTCTTGTTTGAACCTCTTTTTCTGCATATAGCTTTGGTATATCTTATTCCTATATTGGTTTGTCTGAAGTTGTTTTAAAGTCTAGTTTTGATTTCCTCTTTGACCCGTTACTTTTTCAAGAGTTCATTGTTTATGTCGATATATTTGAGATTTTTCTTAGTTTTTGTTTAAGTGGCCAGTGAATTCTTGGAATCTGACCTGTCTGTAAACCTTTTCCTTTCAGTGTAGTTACAGATGCTTGAAACCATACCAGTTTGTTTCATAGGGGTGATGGTAACACAAACTCAAGTCCTTAAGCTTACTCAGCCAGCATTTTACCAACTGAGCCATCTCTCCACTATCTTCTTTTACTAGTTTTATATAATACTATATCATTATAACGAATTATTATATGAAGGGTTAGTTTACGCTAATTTTCTTTTCAAATCAGTCTCTTCTCTTTCTGGCCTTTCCTATTAATTGTCATTATTTATATATCTCTTCTCACAAATCTTTTATTTCCCTGTTTCTTTCTATCTGTTGCTGCATTCCATACAGCCCAGGATGGCTCTCTGATCACTATGTAGCCAAGGATGATCTTCAACTTCTGATTCATTAGCCCCAAGTACTGAGATTAAAGATATCAGCTACTGTATTTATTTTATGAAACCAGTGGTCTCAGTTATGCTGGACAAATACTGTACCAATTAGTGCACATTTATAGCTTTGAATTTTCTACACCCTACTTCTTTTATTTCTATCCACCTTTTGCTTGAATTCCTTTGTTTTATTTTTCAAAAATATTTAGCCAGGGAAGTGGACCCTAAGATTACTTATTTTAATTTATGATCAGGTCACCTGTCAAAATTAAGCAATGAATTTCACATAACTACTTATATAACTCATTGTGTGGAAGTTTGGTTTTAGAAAACTTAAGAGAAATTGGGTTATGTTTGAATAAATTATTTCTATCAGATAAAAATTTCATTTTTGATGTTTAGAAATAAATATTTACATGGCTAAACTTAAGGGAATTTTTAGCCTTTATTATTAATATTGGAGAATTAAAGTAGACTAGCTTCCTTATTCCTAGGTATTACTACCCACCCACCCCAACACACAAATACACACACCCATTTTATCATTGAATCTTGTCCTATCACAAATACATTTTATATAAACTTCATAGTCCCTTTTCTACTGTGATAAGATGCCATCATAACACTGTTTAAGGTCAAGTGGTAGTGACTAAGCCTACAGGCATGTAAAGTGTGCTACTTTCTTTCCCACAGTAAAAAATAGATAGCTTTTTCAAGTGATTTTGCCTTGACCTGTTTCAACAATTTCTGTTGAGAGAAGAGATTTGGAAAGGCTCCTTTGTTACATTATGTAATTGTATAGATGAAAGGAAATGTTCAGATTGCGTTTTGAAATGTTCAGGACTCCAGACATTTGATTTTTAAGAAACCATTGTATTGAACTGTAGCATACAAACAGAAAAGTGCACAAAAAGTGTACAGGGCTCTAAATCTTCAGGAAGTGATAGCCAATATAGCTACTAAACAGGACAAGACTACAGACACTTTTTGAACCTCACAAAATTTCTCCTGTCAACTCTAAGTCATTATCAAATTTCATCCATCTCAGTTAACTACTATTACGTGGGACTTCTAATGCTATAGACATTTTGTTTCCTTTTTACATTTTTATATATGAAAAAGTATATTGTTTTGTTACTTGCGTGTGTGAGGTCAATCCATCTTAATGTAGGTAACAGCAGTTCAGTTATATACTTTGCTATAGGGTGACTGTGTCATAAAGAATGTCTATATTTTTCTATAGTGTTGTTTTCTGATAAGACTGTATGAATTTATACTTCTGAAAGTCAACTAAGAAAGTTCCACGTTTTCCATTCTCTATGATTTAGTTTTAAAAGTATTTAATTATTGATTTTTATTTTATTTAAATATCTACAAGATCAAAGTTCAAAAAAAGATAAAAGTTCAATCTTAACTCTTAAAGTGATATTAGTTATGGTCATACTTCATTTACATTGTTATCCCTGTCTATCTCTAGACATCTTTCATTACTCCACAGTGAAATTCTGTGTCTATCAAATATTAAGTCCATATAACTTTTTCTCCTCAGTTCCTAGGTACCCTTTGAAATGAATCTATGCAACATTTGACCTTTTTATGGCAACCTTATTTCACTTAGTATAATGTCCTCAGTGTCCATCCATGTGATGTCTCACAAATGTGAGAATTTACTATTCCTTATTTATTTTATTTCTTCTTAATGTTGGATGAAATTTCTCTTTCTCTCTCTCTCTCTCTCTCTCTCTCTCTCTCTCTCTCTCTCTCTCTCTCTCTCTGTGTGTGTGTGTGTGTGTGTGTGTGTTCTCTTTATCCATTTATGATGGCAAGTAAGTATTGCAAGTATTGTGTATCAACTTGAATACATATGTATTCAACTAACATCTAAGCAGCTGGACATTGTCTTATTTGGAAAATATGAGGTGGAAAAACCCACCCTAACTCTGTACCACACCTTCTTGTGACAGCCCTCATAATAGGACAAAGAAGTGAGATTTTGTTTTTGACATGGTCACCATCATTCTCACTGTCAAGTTCATCTATCTTGTCACTGAAGCATTCCCCCACTGGACTAGAACCTACTTCTTCTGGATTCCAATGTAGATTGAAGACTAGTAACACTCTAGTAATCCTCAGGACTCCAGTACATTCAGTCTTGTGGAATGACAACTACTGTAATTTTGACCTTTCTGTAGGTGACGGCATGTACATACATACATACATACATTCCATCCTATTAGTTCTGTTCCTTCAGAGAACACTAATCTATACAGACTGTGGTACCAGAGAATGCAATATTCCTCTGTCAGACTTGACCTTGTGTGTGATTTGTTTTAGATGTAGAAGTACTTGGAACTTTGGACTAGAGAATTAGTTGAACTCAGTGAGCTTGTTGCAGGAATCACTCTGGAATGAGCACTCTATCACCAATGAAAGTGGAAGAGAGGAGATGTCAGCAGACCTCCTGAAAGCCTCAACGCTGGGTCCAGTTTATATTCTCATTTTGTACTCTAAAACTAGAAGTGGGGAGGGCAAGCAAGCAAGATTCTACAGAAGCTTAAGAGGCAGTCATCACGTCCTTAAGGGCAATGATGATCCATTGTTTCAGCTATTTCTCTAGGTTGTTCTTTTCTAGGTAGCAAATGAAGTCATGCTTGGCAAATAGTTCAAGAAGTACTTTAAGTAGCTAATTAAATAAATCAATAAGACTGTGTCCAATTGGTCTTTTCTCCATCATTCTACTTCATTACCTCCTCTTCACCTCCGTAACACCTTATGAATCTATCTTGAAGACATGGGTTGGTACTCCTGGCATAACTTCTTGATTGTACTTCATTAGCTCTCATTTGTACCTCCTGCCTTAAACCTTTATCAAAGTTATTAAACGTTTCAGCATTTCCTCAAGCTATTATGCTGATTTTTATGCTGACTAGCATTCTTTATTTAAACCCATGCATGTGCCTCCCTTTTCAACAGTAATTAAGCTTAGTCCTTTGCAGTTTTGGAGGACCATTGCTGCCCAGGAAGCTATCTGATTCTGAAAAGTGACTATGCTTTCCTGAACAATACTCACATTTTTATCTCTTGAACATAAGGAATGTAAGTTTGCTAGGCCCTGCTTTCTGGGAGTACATCTAAGTTGGGGGCCAAGAATATCAGTACACAACTGTTTCCTGGGTAGGACGTATAAATACCCTTGGGGCAAGTGAAGCACATATCATTTGTAACTGCTGCTCCTTTAGCTAGTTTGTTACAGTTCTTTCCATTTTCCATACATTTCACTGTTACGAGCAGTTTTCCTGCCAGCCTGGTTCCACAGACATGCCAACCCCAAATAATACACAGAGTCGCTATATTAGATATAAAGCTGTTGGCCAGTTACTAGCATTTCTTACTAGCTATGTTTTAAATATTAACCTATTTCTATTAATGTAAGTGTTTCCATGTGGTCTCATCTTACCAGAGAGGGGGTCTGGACCTTCTTCTCAAGTCCCTACATTTTGATACACCTCTACATCTTCCAGAATCCTCCTTGTCTCCTAGTCCCTCCTATCTTGCCTTCCTATTTGCCAACAGTACTTTATTCATTAACCAATAAGAGAAGCATAAATGACATCTCCCTTCATTGCACTTTTCCTATTATCTTATCAGGTGGCCCAGTTAAACATGTATGTCTCTTTGTATTGTTAGTCAGGCTTTGGACATTCATTCTTATTCCAGAATAAGTAACCTGACCTGCATGTATCTTGACTTAGGTTTAAGGTACACATGACTGTCATTTACTAAGCCAGCATCATGAAACATGGCTTTTCTATATGAGGGGCTTATTTATTGTCAGTTCTCATATTATTTCTCCTGGATACCTCATCTGCTCATGCTCCCAAATTCTATGGTCTTAACTCCTTGTTGGATTGTAAGAGTTCCTGTTTTGGGCCCCTTTCATGAAGAAGGCAATGCATGACCAGTACTTAAGACCAATAAATTGCCCTACAATATTTTGTTCTCTGTCCTATGCTTTATATACTGTCACCAGCTGGGGACAAAAATAAATAATAGTCTATTTTTCTGGTATGGACAGCTCTGTCACACAATGATGAAATCGAGGGGATTGTCTATGGCTTGTTTATGCCTGACTAGTAATATCTGAAGGAAATAAGGCAGAACCCTCTAGGGAGGACTTAGTTATAATTGGAGTTGTCCTAGGACAATGGTGCTCTGCAGACTAACTGATGTGAGAAGATCAGAGAGGTTAAGTGCAGACTGTCATGGATGCATATCCACTAGATCAGCAAGAACAGCAGGAGATAGAGTAGAAGCCATGCCCTTGTCTCCATTTTGATGTCATTTTGAGATGGTAAGTTTCAGAGGCTGATCTTGGTTAGTTCTTGCAGTCTAGGCCTGACTTGGATCCACAGCAGTCTTGGTATGTTATATCATGTCTTGATACCTGTGACTTTAAGAGCTGAGTGAGTAGTGAGGGTTGGGCAATTTTCTGTGCACTTACAGGCAAGGCTTTCCAGATCTTCTAGAGGCAGCTGTGTCCATAGTCTCTGAGGTCACCTGAGTCCTTGGGAGTAGTAGAGGTGGGAAGACCAACAGGATCTCAAAAAGAAGAATATCCCATTTATAGGGAAAACAACACACCCTAAAAAGCACTGGCAGTAGAATATCTGTCCAAGAGAGGTCTGTTTCTAGACAACGATTTGTCAGTGCTGTTTTTAAGTCTAATCATTCTCTTAGCTCAGCATGAAGATTGGGGGTGGTACCATGTATGCAAGGTTCAAGTTAATTCACTGTAAGGGTAGGAAAATATTTTACTCAGCTTCAAAAATACACATTATGGCTAGCTAATATAGGTACCCTCTGTTGGACTGAATGTCAGTGAAGTACATATCCATGTTCAGATGAATAGGACCTCTGTTTTGTATTAGCATGAGGCCTTGGATCCCTAGTTGGGATTGTTCCATGCACAGTGCAGACTGACCTTGCCAACTTGTTGAATCAGTGTTAACAATCTTAGTACCACTACACATCTTATCATCAGCTTTAGTAAGTGGGTTGTTTCAGGATCTTACTGGACAAGACTAAGAGCTTTATTTTTTCTGTTTGTAGTAATCAGCCAACCTTCCTGGTTTTCAGTAGCAACTTGGCTGGTTGTCATTGTCCTTTCTTCTGGCTTACATGACAGAATATATGACTATCGTGAGTGTGGAACATACCTTCTGGGGGGCAATGGTAGGGAACTATGGGGATGTATCCACAGAGGACACCTGGTTGGCTGTCTGTTCTGCCAGTTGTTTTCCCTGACTCACTCGACCTTGGCTCTTTGTGAGCCAATGCACCATTGCCGCAGCAGGAGTGTGTTTGGTTATGCCAGACAGCTTTTAGGAGATACAGGATTTGGTTTCTGATGTTAATTTCTTTATTCCCTGAGGTAAGCAGTCTCCCCAATATTTTTCAGCTTTGAGTCTTTGAGTCTCTTGATACGAGGGGCCATTCTCCTATTATAGGCTTCATCTCCAACCAGTAAAAAGTTCCATATCTGAATTGGGAAGCAGCTCATCCATTAATATCAGCCTTGAGGAAAAATTATCTCTTCTATAACTTATCTGCAGTTACAGAAGTGCTCTCTCTCTTCAGATAAGTATGTTGCTGGATTTCATGGCTGCCATTTTTTAGGTAAGAAGAGGACCTGGCATTTCTCTCATTGGGCACATTGGAATGGGCTACTCCCTGGAACACAGCCAACTGTAGTCAGGCATAGCTGCCAGGCAGTTGAACTTGATGAGAATATGGCAAATGACTTTGGAGGGATCAGGAGGTCTTGCAACTACCTCTGTCCTGGCAATTGGAGATGAGAGGGAAGTACCATCACAAGAGAAGTATGTTCCCCTGGTAAAGCTTCCTTGCTGACTTCAGTCATAACAATTTTGCAGGACTGTGTGGGTCTCACATCAGGACTATACATATTCCATGACCAGAAGAGTTTCCTAATCAGAAGTTGGAGGAGTTTATATATTCCTAACTCTGTGAGGTTCCTAGGATGCAGTAAAGGCAAGCTTCTCACTCAAACTCTTTAGTGAGCTATTATAGAGCTGCAAACAATGTGGACCATCTGGATCAAAAGATCTCAGAAGGAGGTCAATGTTAGCAATGGGGCTGGGGACCATTCTTGTGATGTTTTGGCAAAAAATTTCTTCGAATCCTCATCCTGAGAACTTGCTTGGTGCTAAATTTCTTGGGTGAAAGAAATCTCAAGACAGCTTAATAGTGCCTTTACCATATGTTTATTAAAACTTTAATGCAGATCTATAATGGAAAAAAGAAAGTGGAGCAAAAAGAAGTATAAAATACACAGTTTGGGGATAAAAACAGCACCAGGAAATTTAATTTTGGTGCCCAGGCTTACATTGAAAGAAATAATGGGACTAAAGGGAGCCTTGATCCCTATTGAAATAAATGGAGGGGTACCCTCAGAGCAAGACCTCACCCTGCTAAGTTCCCAACTTTTGAACATCCTTGGGAATTTTCTGTTCCTAAAAGGCTACAACAAATCAACACTGCTGCAAGTGCGATTCAGGGTGGCCAGGGTTCATTCACCTCATGTTGGTAATAAAACTTGGCAATGTTCTATGTTTTCCTGATTTTAGAATCATGAACAATATACTTACTAATAAAGGAGCTGTAGATTCTTCCTCCAAAATTCTGGAGAGACACTGAGGTCAGGCATGTGGCAAGAAGTCCCTGAATGGAGGTCACTGTGTGAAACCGACAAATGAAGGCCATCTTGCCTTGGAATGCCCAAGAAACTGAAGATTCTAAACCCCTGAGACATCTACCAACAAGAGCTGCAAACAGGGAGTAGAACCAGCTCAACAGAGACAAGTCTGTTTCAGTCAGCAATGCCTGAAAGGTGGATCCTGCTAGGCCCTCAGAAATCAAACATAGAGCTACATGATTTGGAGTTTGCCTTGCTAGGTTTTGGTCTTGTATTGGTCTGGTATTTCCTTGCTATGCTTCCATTCTCCCATTTTGTACTTTTGGAGTGAACAATGTTTTATGGAAGGGGTTTGATTAAGGTAATTACCTTGAGGGTTGTATATTATTGAAATTGTCAAGGACTGTAGGGACTTTTGAATTTGGACTAAATTCATTTTGCATTATGATGTGGACAAGAGACTATGGGATACAGGAAGTGAAATGTGGTAGCTTGAATGAGATATCCCCTTGTAAATCTCAGCATCTGAATATTTGGTCCATAGTTGGTAGAAATATTTGGATAGGATTAGGAGATATGGCCTTGCAGGAGGAAGTATATCACTGGGGATGGGCTTTGAGCTTTCAGAAGATTTACAACTTTGCAGGCATGGTTCCTGCTTCCTGGATATGGATCTAGATGTGAGCTCTCAGCTGTTCCTGCTGCCATGTCTTTGCTCCACCATTATAGACTCTAACCTTTTGGAATCATAAGCCCAATTAAATACTTTCTTTTGTAAATTGCCTTGATCATGTTTGTAGCAAAAGTTCAACTTGGTCTTAATAATAAAAACTCAGAGTCAGATATTGGGTTAATTCTGAAGATCAGAGAAACAAACTTTCTATCAGCCAGATTTTTGAGAAATAGCTATACTGATTTACAAAGTTAGCCTCAATAATCTTAAGAAAAGTAAAATTAGATACACAGATAACACTTCATACCTATTAGGGTGGATAGAATCAAAACAAATTAAGGTGAGAAGTATGTTAATGTGTAACACAAATTAGTACAAATATTATGAAAAGGGATTGTAGATTTCTTAGTAAATTAAAGATGAAACTATAATGTGATCTTTATATCCCCCAACTGGATATTTATTTCTCTCAAACACTGACTAAAGTTATCATGTTAAAGAGACATCTGCATTCCAACATTGATTGTAGCATTATTTACTATAGATAAAATATGGAATCTACCTCTGTTTTCAAATTTAAATTAATAGATAGAGATGATATTACATAAAAACATGATGGAATATTGTTTGGCATTTAAAAGCTAAGCAATTTCATACGTGAAACATCTATGAAGCATGCATATTATGCTGTCAAGTAAACCAGAAATAGAAAGAAAAATACATATTGGTGGCTATCAGAGCATGGAAAACAAGAAATTGTGGAGTCCTTATACAAAAAAATACAAAAATTCACTGAGATAACAATGACAGTATTGGTCTTTTTTATAGATATAACATATTGATTGTTTGCCACATGTAAAGCAAAGGATAAAACCATAGAGAAGTGAGGTAAAAAGGAAGATCCTAAGAGAGACACACTGGAGGGCCCCAGGAAGGGGAAATAGTTACAATCTCCTGGGTAAATATGGAGGAAAAATAGAAGGGAGGGGATAAAGATGGGGACATGAGGGATCAAGAAGACCAAGTTAGTGGAGGTTTCAAAGGGGAGAGCAATTAATGAATATCTTGATAGAGGGAGCCATTATGGAGTTAGGGGGAAAGTGGTGCTAGAGAAATTATCAGGAATCCACAAGGATGACCCCAGCTAAGACCTCTAACACTAGTGGAGAGGGTGCCTGAATTGTCCTTTCCCTTTTATCAGATTAGTGACTACCCTAGTTGTCATCATAGAACCTAAATCTAGTATCTGATGGAAGCAGATGCAGTGACCCACAGTCAAGCAGTGGGCTGAGGTCCTGGAGTTATGTTGAAGATAGGAAGGAGGGATCATATGAAGCAAGGGGTCAAGACCATGATGGGAAAAAACACAGAGACAGCTGACCAGAACTAGAGGGAGCTCACAGACTATGGACTGACAGCTGGAGAACCTACATGAGACTGAAATAGACCCTCTGAATGTGGGTGACATTTATGTGGCTTGATCTGGTTGGGGGGGCTGGCAGTGGCACCAGGACCTATCCCAGGTGCATGAACTGGCTTTTTGAAGCCCGTTGTCTACCTTGCCCAGCCTTTATACAAGTGGGGGAGAGGCTTAGTTCAACTTGGTATGCCAGACTTTGTTGATATCCCAAGGAAGGACTTACACCCTCTGAGGAGTGGCTGGGGGTGCAAAGGGGGAAAGTGAAGGATGGAAGGAGATGGAGGGAGAGCAGCAATTGGTATATAAAAATAAAAATAACTTTTTCAAATTAAAAAACAAAAATAACTGCTGTTTGTGATATAGTGTTTATCTCCTTTTATGCTTTTAACATTTCTAAGTTATACATCACCTTGGTTGGTTCAGCTCATGCTCCTCTTCACTTAGGTTTCAGAATATCTATAGAATGCTTGGAGAATGTAATGTTCTGAAATAAGGATAAACACCCAAGATTAACATGATCTATATAACCATCACTCCTAGAACAGGATAACCGGAAACACTTTTCCAAGCTTACAAAAATGTGCTAGTTTATAAAAACCAATATTGAGTGTTTTAAGTGTGGTGTGGGTCATGTACTTTTGCTGAGCCTTGAGGCCTAACTTACTTTGAATCCTATACCTATATTTTCCTTTCTGTTCTTTTATAAATAGTAAAATCTCTTTTCTTAACCTGTTGTGTGATGTTTCTGTGTTACTACATTCCTGCAAGTAGGTTGATATACATACATGCTGATCCCTTCTCTCAGTGTATGAGCTCTGAGACCTGCCTGGTTTGCAAATTTTGAACATCTCTTGTCCAGGCTTGCAATATTTTACAGTATTTGTTGACAAGTGAATCCTCTACAGATTTATGGATTCTTTTCAAATAGTTCCCATTTATTCAGAATTCTGCCTTATGCATGTAAGCATCCTCAGAAATCTCTGAACTCTGGTTTTCTTTCTTTAAATCAAGAGAGCCACCATTCTCTGTTTGAGATCACCTTCAATTTGAATGCTAGAACTCTTCTGTGTAGCAGTTATCATGTGTTTTCCTTATTTTTGGATTTTATATTTGTTGTTCACCACCAATATGTAAAATAGCTCCTTGATATATTGCATATTGCTTCAAATCATTTATGTTGGAAGTTTGGTCCTTAATATTACAATGGCTAATGAATTGGTTACTGCTTCCTGCACCAATCATGTTTTATATGTGAATTGAAGGTTCAGTCACCAGCAATCCTCTTCTGAGGCTTCTTAATGCTTGACTGCATAGATGCTATAATTCATATACTGGCCTAAAGAATAACATTTTATATGATTTCTTATTCACAACTATTGGATATTTTTTTCCCTCTGATTGAATCTAGCACATCACATATGCCAGTCCTATACTCAGGCACACACATGAGTTTAACACTTTGGAGTATCTCTATATTTTGTTGCAAATCTATCAACATTATTCAAGAATCCTTATCTAAGTTGTCTTAGTTACTCTCCTATTGCTGTAATGGGATACCATGATGAAGACCACTTATAATAAAAAGCATTTAATTTGGGGCATTCTTACAGTTCAGAGAATTATTCTATTATCATCATGGCAGGGAATGTGACAGCAGACAGTCAGGCATAGTACTGAGGAACTGATTGAAAGCTGTCATCTCCTCTGCAAGTTTCAGGGAGAAGGGGGGGCAATACAGAGAGGCAGAGACAGAGACTAGGCCAGGTAGTCCTGGCTTGTGCTTTTGAATCCTTAAAGCCCACTGGCATTGACACACCTTCTCCAACAAGACTACACCTCCTCTTAGTCATTTCCAAATGGTTTCACTAACTGGGTACAAAACTTTAAAATATATGAGTCTATGAGGGCCATTCTCATTCAAATCATCTCACAACTGTGTCTTAAGTCCAATTGCTTTTGTTAAACAGACAGATACTTCAAAACTGGGACCATTCAAGCTTACTTTAAAGGTGATATCATTTAGAGTATTAGAATGACCCTAAATCAATCATAAAGAATAAATGAGGAAGTTGAAATTAAAGGTATCTAAGTGGCTAAAGAAATAGCTCAGCTTGTAAAGTAGCTTTCTGTACAGGCTTGACTATTTGAGTTCAATCCCTAGGATTCACTCTAGGAGGAGAGGAACTAATCCTGAGAGTTATCATCTGACATCCATACATATATTATAGCATCTGCATGGGTTCATAAATATGCACATACAGATACACACAACAACAACAATAATAATAATAGTAAATGAAAAATAAAAATGTACTCAAATTTATTAAAAGGGAACAACTGGCCTGAAGTCTTCATCTGTAAAAGTATCATGTTCAGATAAGATACTTGACACTGATGAACTCTTAGTAATACACACACACACACACACACACATATGTATATATATATATATGTATATGTATACATAATAAATATATATTACCATCTATGATTATAGGTTAAATGTAGATTAGAGAGAAAACTCCCATAGAAGAGACTATTTGCAATATTTCCACTTGTTTTTGATATTGAATAATAATTAATTGAATTAGATTATATAAGTTTGATAATTTCAAAATGTTTGTAAAAATATCATTGTTCTCGAGGTATACATTATATAGAATTTTTGGTTTAAAATATGTTCTCAACTTGATGTCAAGTGAAGAATATATAGTTTCTGATAATTTTATACACAGACACATACACACAGATTATATATTTTTCTAGATGTCTATAAAACATTGAACATTTGATTAGTGTGTAGAGTATGAGTTTTAATTTTGGAAACATCTAGAATCATCCCTCTCTAAGATATTCCTTATTACACTTTCCCCTCTCTTGCTACTATGTACATATCTTATCCTTTTATCCAATTTCCTGGGAACTGTCTAGACTTGTTTATTTGTTTCCCTCCTTTCTCCCCTCTTTTCTTCTTTGCTCTACACCTGTTTCCTGCTCTTCTCTCCTCTATTTTCCTTTCTATTAACAAAAAGTCTCATTATGTAGCACATCCTGAGTACAGGGATTACAAGTGTGCAGTACCATACCTGTCTTCTTTAGGTAGTACTCAACAATCAGGAAATTATTAAACACAAGTTGTTTGGTGAATAGTTCTTGATTTTGTAAGTTTGCATAAATTTAATAGGTTGTTCAAATGAAAATATTTTTCATTATCAGCTGAGAGTTTTGGTTTATCCCTTAACTGAAGATTTTTCTACCTAAACAATCAAAGCAGTTATGTTTTTCTTTTTTTTTTCTTTGAATGAAGATTTAGATGAACTCAATGAGAATTTGGTTAGTGGGAAGGAAAACTTGGACAATATGAAAGGGTCTCTATTTTTTTTCTTTTATACTTCTTTTGAAAATCAAAGTAGGCATTTTTCTATACTTTTATCAAAATTCCAAGTTAGAACTTTAAAGGTAGGAACTTACCAAGCTTCTATAAAAGAAAGAAGCCAAATAAAGTACTGGCAGGCTAGAGAAGCTCAAATGTGTAACAGAAGGACTTTTAAAAATTCAATAGTATGACAGCATTTAAATAATGTTTTAACTTATGAAATGTCTATGGATAAAGTTACATGGAGAGCCATCTGGAAGGATTTCCTTGTAAGGTACTAATTAAGAAGTTTTAATCAGCTTTACCAATTCAGAGTATCTATGGTTGAACTGCAGTGGTTGATCACCATTATGGTTCATCTATTTCACTATCAAAGCCAGTCCTGAAGACTTATTTAAAGTGAATGAAACATATCCTCAATTAGAAGGTTAAACTGAGCTAAATATGTGACTATATTTGATTAGGAAGTGATAGGTCCAAGAGAAACATTCTATAATCAGGTAAAAATCATGAATTATCATAGTCAATATAACTAAATGTTATGTACTAAGAAAATTGGTCAAGAAATAATAGGTGTGCTCTTCCAATTTAACTCAAATTGATCTTGAATAGGAAAATAAGAATATTATCTATATGGCCCAAAATCATGTCTGTGTATAATTATTTCTAAGAAAATACTTCATAAATGAAGATCCCAAGAAAAGAAGGTTGCTGCTAAACGTTATCCCAGCAATGAAGATATTCTGATAATTACCCTTAGAAGAAATTTTATCTTCATAACAATGACTTTCTTTACAACATTGTCATTCAAAATATGGACCACGAAGAGTTTTGCTTATTTGGAAGATCTAGAAAGGTAAAAGATTTGCTCTCATGATTAAAATACAGTTATTAAATAATAACTTTAGTTAAGTTAATCAGATAACTGATGTTGATAGATACAATGGAATGTAAGGAAATGTAGAATTCCCCAAGAAACAATAAGATGCAGGAATAAGTTTTCTTCTATGTGTAACCAGTAGAAGTCCACAAGAAGTGGGTCATACTGAGTGGATGAAATGATATCTCAGTGATGTATAAAAGGATTATACAAAATAAATTCAAAAAAGTCATGAGAAGAGTAAAAGGAAGTGAAACAAGAAATCAAATCTTTAGAAAAAAGTGGGTTTATTATAATAGAAAAAATGAAAATAAATATAAAAATAATTATATTGACTATAAATGGTATAAATGTTCCAATTAGAAGGCAGATACAATTAGACTACTATCTTAGATATAATTACTACTGTTGTTCAACTAAATATTAATTGTTCCCATTTGTCTTATTAAATCGTTATCCCATAGATAAATATTTCCAGCCTTAATCAGAGATACTTTTCTTTGTAATGAATGGCTATTAATTCAGAGACATGGCTTCTTAAGGTTCTGAGAATTGATGATGTTTGAGTATATACCCTTAACAGGAATCTCTAAGGTCCAGAGAAGAAGGGTAGAAAGAATAGAAGACTGGAAAGTTAGATCGGATTAAAGGCTGTGAAATGCTACCTTTGTGGAATGACATAGCCATTGCAAATATGATATCACAGTTGCCTGAAAATGGCCTGTACAAGATGGTCATGTGAAAAGATAATCTTAAGTCTGGCAATGTCTCCCAGGACCTACTCCTTCCTGATTAACTATTGGGGAGGGATAGACATTGTCTTCAGTTGTTATAAATACACCAAGATCCAGTGGAAATCTCTAAATCAAAATCTATATACATGGTCCTGATTAAACTTAGTTGGTCACAAAACAAAAGATATGAATCAGAAAAGTAGGACAGGTACTTTCAGGGAAGGGGGAAATAGAGCGGCTTACAGGGGTGGGAGGGAGATAGGAGAATATAGAGGATAAGGGTAAATAGAACACACTATATACATGCATAAAATAGTGAAATAACTGAATTTACTGAAACTTAAAACAAATAAATACTTAAGAAAAATGGACAAATTGTGTATAATATTCAAGATACCTGGATAGAATGAATCTATAATAAGAAAAAGGGTTTTATTGGGATGGTTTACAGGTTATGGTCTGACTATTCCAACAATGGCTGTCTCCCAACAGAAAGTCCAAGAGTCCGGTGATTGTTGAGTTCAGGAGACTGGATGTGTCATCTGGCCTCCAGAATCCTGAAGATGTAAACTGATACCACTGAAGGAATGAATTTACCAGTGAATCTATGGCCCAGATTAAAGGCAGAACTTTAATCTCAAAAGATCTGGAGTAAGATTGAGTCTTTCCACCTCAAATGAAAGAAAATACATTCCCTCACAGGTGTACCCAAACACTTGGGTCTTTGTTGATTCCAGATATAGCAAGTTGGCAAAGAAGACTAGCCATCACAGGATTCAAAGTCTCTATTCAACTGTACTATTTACACCCCTAAAGTTAATTTTTAAATTAATTTTTACTTAAATTAAAAACAACCTTATTTTACATACCAATCTCAGTTCCCTGTCCCTCCAGTCCTTCCATTCCCTCCACAATCTCCCCATCCCATGTTCCATCCACTGCTCAAGGAGGGCAAGGCCTTCCATGGGGGATCATCAAAGTCTCATCACTTAGAGCAGGACCTATGCCCTCCTCAGAGTGTCTAGGCTGAGAGAGTACCCTCCATAGGGAATGGGCTCCCAAAGCCGATTTGTGCACTACAGATAAATATGGGTTCCAATGCCAGAAGCCCCGTAGACTGGCCCCAACTGACACCCATGTTCAGGGTTCGTGGCTCAATCTTATGCAGGTTCCCCAGCTAGAGTCCCTGAGCTCCCCATTGTTCAGGTCAACTCTTTCTGTGGGTTTCCTCAGCATGGTCTGGACCTCTTTGCTCATCACTCCTCCCTCTCTGTAACTGGATTCCAGCAGTTCAGCTAGTGTTTAGCTGTGGGTGTCTACTTCTACTTCCAACAGCTCTAGGATGGCATTTAAGGTAGTCATCAATCTCATTATAGGGAAAGGGCATTCAAGGTAGCCTCTCCATTATTGCTTAGATTCTTAGTTGGGGTCATCCTTGTGGATTCCTGGAGATTTCCCTAGTGCCAGGTTTCTCATTAAGCCCAAGTTAAGTTTATGTGTATAAAATGCCAAATTTGGTGAAATGAACCAACTCTTTGAGAGAAGCAAATTAATAAACCTCACTTAAGAAGTGAGTAATGTGAATATTTCCATACCTGGATACTTTCACAATGGTATGACTATACACCAATAGTATTATGATTATATCCAGAAGTTTAACTGTTCTCAAGCTTGACTGCTTTCAGAGAAGCTTTATTTCATAGTAGACAGCTGTGAATTAACAGACTCATCACCTCTGCCAGTCTAGAGATTTTATCCCCTTGTGGAGAGACTAGAAGGCTCAGATGTTTAAATAATTGATATCTCATCAAGAGATCTCCCCAGAACTCTCCTCCAAATGCTGTTGTTGGGTGACCAACCACTATCTGGTTGGATTTGAAGTCTGCTTTATGTGAAGGAATTCATGTCTGATACTGCAAACCTGCTGAAAGGACAGTGGTTGGTATGTCCATGGCCTTTAATGAGGTGGGAAACCCACTATTATTGTTTTGTTGAATGTTCATGCCTTCTTAATATTTATTTTTGTAACTAGGGCTGCTGTCAACCCTGGGAGCTGCTCTTTGCCATGGGAGATAGTCAGTGCAGAGATGTGTAACTGGCCAGTCAGCTTTATGTTGGCAGCGAAAGAATGGGAAGATCTTTTGAAAAAAAAATTAGAGTATTAACCTGCATAAACTCAGATGGAAAAATCATTAAAAAACATTACCAAATGTAATTCAGAAAAAATTGAGTAAGGATCAAATTGTGACTAAGTGGAGAGATGCATTTCTTGGAAATACAAAATTTGTTCTACTTTTAAACATCCATCAAATGCATTCCCTGTAGCTGTAGGTGAAAATTTCTCACTAGGTAATATAAGACCATGGAATATTTACGGTATTTCATGAAAATCTTTTAGTAAGTTAAAGGTATGACAAAATGTACCAATGACCAAAATAATATACGTACAGCTAATTTTCATGGTGAAATTATAAATGCTTTCTTCTTAAGTTAAATATGGGACAGAAGGACCTACTAGCACAGTCCCTACCAAACATCACATGAGAGGCAATGAGCATAAAAACAAAATAACAAGAAAAAATAAAAATCATGTAAAATGATGACAAAAATATAGAATATTTCCTATTCAGAGATGACATATTTCTCTAAAGAAAGTCTTTAAACTTTAACAAAATTTTATAAAACATAAAATGAGGTTATTAAATTATTTTAACAAGAATATCAAAATATTGTATGTCATTTCAATTTATATTAAAACTTTAAATTAAGGTGTAAGGGAAATATATTATGAAAGCACCCTGCATTCTCTAAAATGTATGAAATAGATACACACTTATAAGTCTAGATATAAATGGGAGTAATAGAAAATTATATAGATCAATTTACTTGTAAGCTATCTTCCTGGTTCTGTCAACTTCAGTTCATTAAAATGAAATTCCTTTTCAAACTGATTTACGGCATCAAAATTAGAAGTCCAGTTGATTTTTTGAGATAATCACTGGGAGATTCTAAAATATTCAGAAAAAGTAACAGATTGAGAGTAACTAAAAGTACTTTTGAAAATGGACAAGTTGAGAGAACTTAATTACTTAATTTCAAAACAGTCTCATTGTGTAATAATCAAACAGCACATGATTAGAAATAGGAGAGATAATTCAATGTGAAAATCTTCTTGATCTTTTAGTCACTTCCATTGAACTCAACACAAAATACACACACGCACACAACACACAACTACCTGAGTTGATATTAACACATATCATGTGCCATGAACATAAACATTATTTTATTTATTAATTGTAATGATGTATCTGGGGAGAAAGTGTTGGCATATATTAGGGAGTCTCTGATTCATAACATTTATTAAAAATAGGTTAGAATAAAATAAAATAAACATAAAACCAAAAAACAATTATGTAGAAGTCAACACAATATTTTATGATTTCAGAGTTGAATAAAATTTTACAGGAGAACAATGATTTTTATTTTTTTAAGCATTATTGGACTTTATTATATAAAGTGCTTTTTGAAATAGAAAGCTAAGAAAATTAAAAGGCATGCCTTGGACAAGGAGAAAACATTTGCAAAGCACATACCTGATAAAAGAGCTGTCTCTGTAAATTACAAAAGATCTCTAAAATAGACACTAATGAAAAACCCATTTTGTAAATGGGCAAAGCATTTGAAGTGATGTTTCACTTAAGACCACGCTGAAATAGCAAAAGCCCAGAAAAATAGTACTCAGAAATTCTATTTATTACAGAAATAGAAAATTAAATTTCAATGAAGCCAACTGTATGGGTGAAGAAAATGAACAAATGACCTCCTGATCTATCACATTTAGGGAGAGTGGATTGCCGTCCATCACTGGTGCTAATGTAAAAGGGCACAGTCACTGTGGAAAACACTTAAATTGTTTCTTACAAATTTAACTATACACTTGTTATTGAGGCAGGGCATTGCTGCATAGCCTACTCTGTCCTTTTAAAAGGATGATTCTCCTGTCTCAATCTCCCAAATGCTAGAACTGCAGACATGTGCCACCATGGCTGGTTCAGTCATAATTTTTTGACAAATGAGAAAATCATGGTTGAATATCCAATCCTGCCATCTTTTATGAAATAGCTAAATGCCAAATTTTACATGCTGTATCTGTTACTTCTTTTATTTGGCATCCTGAAAAAGTAAAAAATATAGGAACAGTAAGGAAATCAATGGTTACCAGGGCTTGGAACAAGAGATTGATTACGAAGAGACACAGGGGAGCTTTTGGGGCCAACAGGATTGTTCTTTTTTCTGATGCTTGTGGTAGTTTACAGGATCTTATACCTTTGTAAACATTCATGAAACTGTGAAAGGAAAATGTAAATTATAGCATTTGCAAATTGTGCCTGCCTAAAACTAGCTTTTTAAAAACCCATAGCCTGTGGACTGGAAGCATTAGTATTTTGGAAGATTCATTTGTAATGCAGACTCTAGGGCAGCATCCTGGACCTAGTGAATTGCAATCTGCATTTAACAAGACACCCAAGTGATTCAAATGCATATTAGAATTTGACAAACATTGATTAAGAATCTGAGCAGCCTTTGAACCACAGTGAAAGAGAGGTTGATGAGGGATGCAGGCTAGTGCCATCATCTTGTGGATAAAAGTTTGTATCTTTATTGTCACAGAAAAAGTTTTCAGGGAATCAGGGAATGTTCTTAGGTGTATCTTTCTGATAATAATGATTTTAGGATACATGTTTCTCCATCATATATTTTTGTTATTGGTTTGCTTTTAAGCTACCCTGTATGATATACATAGAATGCAGCTTTAGTTTGCCACTCTACAAAAACAAGTAGGAGTTGGATTTCACACACAGGCTATTGTTGGCACCCAAGTAAATAAATTAATGTCTAAATAAAGAGTTATTTCATAAGTACAAGTATGTGTGTGGGTATGTGCACAGGTGAGTGCAGGAGCTTGCCAAGGCCAGAGACCTCAGACCTCCTTAGAGCTGGAGTTAACAGAAGGTCTATGAGCTGCTGGATGTGGGTATTGAGAACCCAACCCTAGGACTCCTCAAAGGCAGTGTGTGCTCTTTCTTTTCTCCTCTCTCTCTTCCATCTCTTGCATTCTGTTGGTTAGGATTGCATTTGTAGATCCTGTTCATTTGTGCAGACTTCCCATTTCTAGAATTCCCAGAATTCCCTAGGTTTGCGTTTCCTTATTTTTATTTTAATATTTTTGCTCTTATTCCAGTTCCCTCTCCCTCCCTCTCTTTTCCTCCCTCTCTCCCTCCCTTTTCCTTCCCCCCTCCCTCCCATCTTGTCCCCCACCCATCCTCCCATCCCATCCCCCCCACTCCACAGGGAGGGTGATGCCTTCCAGAAGGGGTCAACAAAATCTGTGAAGTCTTTTGAAGTAGGGACTAGGCCCTCCCTCCTGCCTCTAGGCTAAGAGGGTATCCCTCCCTGGGTAATATGCTCCCAAAGTCCTTCTGTGCACCAGGGATACTTCCTGGTTTCACTGTGAGAGGTTCCTTAGTCTGCCCAGTCCTTGTAACTGAGACACACCTTCAGGGGGTCTGAGTTGGTCCAATGCTGGATTCCCAGCTATCAGTCTGGAGGCCCATTAGCTCCTCCTTGTTCAGGTTAGCTGACTCTGTGGGTTTCTGTAGCCTGGTCATGTCCTCCCTCTCTGCATCTGGATTCCAGTTCAGCTCAGTGTTTAGCTGTGGGTGTCTGCTTCTGTGTCCATCAGCTACTAGATAAGGGCTCTATGATGGTGGATAAGTTAGTGTGTGCTTTTATGTTGAGCCTTTGCTCTGACCCTGGCTGCCCTTTCCCTTTTGGGCAAACCCTGAGGGTCAGCCATGTATCCTTAGATCATTTTATAGTCACTTCCTGATTCCAAGAGTGCTTTTAAAACTTTGTTAGGGATTTTAGGCCATAACCTTAATAGTATTCTTCCAAACTCATACAGATAATGTTTAAAAAGATCTTGAAGTATAAATGCTGTATTTTTCTGTAAGACTTCAAATGCTAAAATCTCAAAGTTATATTTGTCTGAAAAAAGAAATATTTTTGTGATGCACTAAGAATATGTAAAGCCTATATAGACTTTCAAATCTGGCAAGCAGTACTACTTATTCAAAATTGAACTAGCCTGACAGCCATTTGCAGGAACTGTGAGCTGTGAATAGACTGTTCACTATTGGAGGCATCTACAGACAGACCGAAGAAATGCTTTGACATAAATCTCTAGCTATTGAGTCTCTTGGGCTGCTTTCGTACAGCTTGATTCCTATTTGAATCAAGCTGGACTAGGGTTGCATATTAAAACCCAATCATGTATATTCTACTGTCTTTTTTTTTTTGAAGAAAATGAAATAATCAGATTAATTGCCCAAATGACATGAGGACAGGGATTTTGTTTTAATTCTGTCCTGTGCTTATTACTGAATGTAGGAAAGGCAGGTGGTAGAGTACTATAACACATCTTTATTGTGCCCTAGGAAATTGTCATTTGGTATGGGAACCAATCATTTAACTCAGAAGACTAGAAAACAATACTAGGTAGCACATAATAACTCAAATAATCTAGATATAAAATATATCTTCCAGAAGGGAGTGAAGAGCCTGTTTTCTTTTAAAAATGTTTTTTGAAGTTAAAATATAATCATATTTTCTCCTTTCCTTCTTCCTTTCCTCTCCACACTCCCCACTCTCAAATTTATGGCCTCTATTTTTAAATTGTACACACACACACACACACACACACACACACACACAGAGAGAGAGAGAGAGAGAGAGAGAGAGAGAGAGAGAGAGAGAGAGAGAGAGAGAGAGATTCTCTGTCCCTCCCTCCTAAATATATAAATACTACCTGCTCAGTCTGTAAAATTGTATGTATAAATTTTCAGGGCTGAACAAACAGTTGGTATTGAATGACCAATTTGGGGTCTCTTCCATGGACACAATATTTCCCTTGTTCTCAGTATTCTTTAGTTGTCTATAGTTCTTTGTCTATGGTAGAGGCCACATGAGATTTCCCTGTTCTCTGTTAGCATGTATATTAGAGTCATTCTTATTCAGCTCATGCTTGGGTAGTCATTTTAAAGTTTATGTTATTTATTCTTTGTGTCTTTCACATAACAAACCTCAATCTCACTCATTTACCCATCCCTTTGTATCTGACCTCTGCCCTTGCAAACCCCTCCTCCACCTAAATAAAATACAATTTATGAAAAAAAGGAAAAATGTGAACAATCTCATCATGGAAACTGCAGTGTGACACAGCGAGTTATTTAATAAACAATATATAAATCTATATATTGTTACTTGCAAGTGTTCATTGCAAACATTCATTGGACTGGTTCTAGGCTTCTGGTTTCTACTACACTAATTGATGTTGGTCCCTCACTGGAACACCTTAAGAATATCTGTTTTGCCCCATGTGGTGGAGATCCTGCACCACAAATGTGTGGATGTTGGGTTTGGGCAGTCATGTTAAAGATACTTCATACGTGTGGATTGATCCAGTTTTACTGCTAACCTCCTTATCCTCTGATCTTCTGGCTCTTACAATCTTTCCATCCCCTCTTCTGGTGTGATCCCTGAGGCTTAGCTGAAGGAATTGTGTGGTTTTCATATATACATGGATTATATGCTGAGCATGATCCCTCTCATACAACCTATGTGATCTTCTTTTACCCCCACCCACTGTGGTGGAGTATTTGTTTATACTGTGAAGGTCTCTTTGCCAAAGCACATTCTGGTTAATTTAATGAAGAGCTAAATAACTTGGCAGGAAGAGGTTAGGCTGAACTTCCTGGGACGGAGAAGATTCTGAGAAGAAGGCCAGAAACACAAGGAAACAGAGGAACCAGGATGGCTGGTACATGACAGAACATAGTTTAATAGAAATGGTTTAATTTAAGTTATAAGACCTAGTCAAAAACAAGCCTAAGCTGAGGCCAAACTTTCATAATTAGTAAGTCTCCATATCCTACTTGTGAGCTGGAGGCCCAAAGGAAAATCTGAATACAATCTGTTTGTTGATCTCTTTGCCTACTAGAAAATTTTCCATTTTAATTTATGACATATATGTATGTGTATGAGTGTGTATGTTTTATGTATCTATATTAAAACAAAGAGCCACAAATTATATAAAATATGAGAATGTCATTTTGTGATTGCTTTAATCATTTTATATAATTATCTCCTGCTACATCTATTTTCCTGTAAAGGAGAAAAAATTCATATTTTGTGGCTGAAACAATTCACAATGTATGTCTGCTATATTCCATTTTCTATTCACTTATTCTTAGACGGCTGTATGTTTCTATAATTTAGTGATTGTTATTATGCCAGTATGCATATTTTTCAGGAGATGTGTACAAAAAGAGGTGTGGGTTGTCACATGATTTTTACTTAGCAGATTAGTTTATCAACAGAACAATAACAGGAACACACTTTCGTTGGGTTGCAACAGTTATAAAATCAACAAATTGACCTGTTTTTAATTATATGAGACATGAAAAATTAGAGAATTGAATACAGAATTAAGAATAGTCATGATCACTATTCTTCTATGCCAAGAACTTTCAGATCCTATCAGTGTTTTGAAGTTGTTGTCTCTTCCTTCTCCAGTTGAATATTTGTTAAGGAAATTGATGCAGGAATAAAAACAAAATGCATGTGCCTTATTTTAATTCAAATCTGTTTAAAGTATTCTTTAAAAATTGATATGTGCATTCAACTCATAAATAGATATTTTCTTTTTGTTGATTTTATAGGGGTCTTTTTCCTGGCGTGGGGGAAATGGAATACAATTTCCTCAAAGTTCATTAAAGACAATTAGCAATGAATTGCCTGCAGTGATCCTGTCTCAAAAAAAATAATTCAAGGAATTAGATGGCTCTCTTACTATTAGATTTTAAGCTCTTATCTGAGCAAACACCATATTTATCAATTGCAAATTTTCCTTCTAAAATACCAGGACTAAATACCAACATAGATTACTTGCTTTGTAAATAATAGTTAAGCTAGTTATTCCTTAGGAGAAAATGACTATTGGTAGGTTAATTGAGTAAAATGGTACATAAAGCAGGGCATGTATTTCCTCTCTTAAATACAATATAGATTAAATTCTTTACAGTGTATGCATGTCTGTAAATGCCTTGCCTCCATGAATACATCTGTGGAAATATGCTAGCAGACAAGCACAAACAATTTGAGATTTCTGTAAGGATTTAAATCATTTACTTTAGATGTATGAGTTATGCCATTTTGCATCATCTGCTTCCATCGGGAGCTCTATCAAGTGTAGAGCTAGGTTTCAATTACAGCAGCTTTTGAAAAATGGGATGGACTAATGACTGAGGGATGCTTTTCATACCATTACCTTTTCCAGGGACTTTGTTGAATGGTGACACCAATGTAATTCACTACTCCTTCAGATATGTCTGACTACCAGACTTGTCCTGCTTGATTGAACTCAAGCTTACTCATCAGAGTAGTTGGAGGGCCTTAAAAGAATGATGATCGATGAAAGGTTGAATACTTCATAGAAAATTTCTTGCTACCAGATTGTGTAGCTTTCTGAAATTTTTAATCACAGTGCAAAGATTAGCCTGTATACTGTATCTTAAGCCTCCACCATATCTTAGTGGTGTTTAATGCTGCTTCAAATAGAATGGGAAGAAAACCCTGAATTTATGCCATATAGCTAATAATATCTGAAGGAATTATGAATCACATTAATGTCATCATTCAATAAAGTCCTAAGAAAAATGAATAGTTTTGAAGACATCTCTTAATAATTCATTCTAGTGTGTTTTGCAAAAGCTGTTTAACAATGAAACCTGGCTCTTTGCATTTGATGAACCTACTGACAGAAGACAGGGACAAAAAATAAATCTTACATATTAATTCATATCAGTAAAGAGGCTACATTTCACTTTAGTGAAAAATGTGAATCATAATGATTTTCATTTATGAAACAGTAGGGAACAACATGACACAAGTAAAAGAATTGTCAAAAATTAATACTTTATCTGGTTATGATGGTGTGTACTTGCAAAGTCCAATAATCGGGATGTTGGTAGATTTTGAGTTACAAGCCAGCTTGTTATATAGATAGACACTATCTAAGAATGTTATCCTTTATAACATTTGTTGCAAATGGTTACTCTGGTCTACTACTTAAATATAGATAGTGACAAGGATTATGTATCAGACATGTTGATTGATTGAGATGTTTTACTTAGAAATTACTTCCTTAAATTTAACTTTCTAGGTTGTGTCTGTTTTTCTTCCATAGCATATCTGGGAGTCACCAAGATCATTTGTTTAAATTTAATGTATTTTGGGATTACTGGCTATCCAGAGCTCCATTCATCATATTATCCAAATCTTTCTTCATGTGAGGATATACTCAAAAACTGTTTTTGAAATTTTCATGAAATCAAGACAGCACTCTCCACATTATCCACTGATAATCTGTGGTAAATTATTATGAGACTGTCATGTCCCCTGTGACAACTGACATGAATTTTAACAGTGCTAAAGATGGTTACCACCAAGGCCAGTAACTTGAGTTCAGTACACATGCTCCAAATGGTGGGATGAAACAACTGGAAATTGTCTTCTTGTCTTCTGACCTCTACATATGAGTCACAATTCTTGTAACCCTGACCCTAGAATAAAATACAGAGTATGTTTTAAAAAGTAATTTGGTAGATACTTTATAGGTCAATAATTTTATGAAAAAAAGAATATATATATATATATACATACATATATATATATATGTGTGTGTGTGTGTGTGTGTGTGTGTGTGTATGAATGACTTGGATGCAATCTTTCATATTAAGTATTAAGGCTAGTTTGGTATGAGTAATTTGTATGTTGAAGTTAGTACAAGGAAATACTTGTTTGCAAGTAGAGTAGAAAACACTCTGGAAATCGCTATTTCTGTTTGTTCTTGTTCTTCTCCTCAATGTGGAACAAAAATATTAAACTTTCCTGTGTTACCCAACCCCTAGACTCCTAGAAAATCTGGTTCAGTTCTCATGTTCAACATGAAATAATGTCTGGGAGTTTCCAGATTTCTTCTTCTAACAGATCTCTGAAGACTTTTCCAACATTATTCCAATGACATTTGCTTAATTATACATCATAATTATGTAACTACACATTGTAATTATATGATTACAGTTGTTTACTCTCAATAGACAATTAGATATAATCACTCTTAGCTCTTAAATGTGTGATGACAAAAAGTTACTTGGTGTAATTTAGTAACCTACAGAGAATGAGAAGCGTTAGTGTGATCCTTTCCATATCATAGTTATTAAGAGATTGTAGGAGTAAGATACCTTACATCAAAATGGATAGTGAGTGTTGGAATACATAACTAACAAAGTCAATGTACACGAAAAAACAGTAAATCACTGTTAAAATTTCCAGAATCAGAATGTACATTTTTTCTTTTACTTTTGAGATATAATAACATGTCTTTCTTCTATTTCTTCCTCCCAACCTCCCATATTCTGTTACTTGCTCTCTTTCAAATTTATGGGCTCCTTTTTTCCCTGAACTCTTCTTACAAGCATATATGGGTGTGTATGTATGTATGTATGTATGTATGTATGTATGTATGTATGTATATATATGTGTGTGTGTATGTATGTTTGTATGTATGTATGTATGTATATATATTTGTATATTTATAAATATAACCTACTCCATCTATGTAATGTTACTTTGTGTATGTTTTCAGGCCTGATCATTTTGGTAGAAAATAACTAATTAGTATGGTCTTCTGTCCAGAAGACTCCTCCTCCTACACTCAGCATCCTTGATGTGCTTATAGTAGTTTGTGTATACTTGATGTCTCATGGGTTTTCCCCATCCAATTATCATGTTATTGTTGTCCTTGTTTAGCTCATGTTTAGGCAGTTTTGTTGGTCAGATATTATGGGTATAGCTCCTATCATTACTAGGAGACAAAATTTCACACCAAACTCCCCTAATACTCTGACTCATACAATTTTTCTGTGTCCTCTTCCACAGTATTCCATCAACATTAGGTGCTGGAGTTGTTTTGTAGACTACCTATTGATACTGAGACCCATAACTTTCCTTTTTGATTGTTTATTTTTCTATAATTGTCTGGCTCTTTGGCAAGAAGAATTTTCCTTGATGGATAATGTCTATACTTCTCTGTGGGTCTAAGGACAAATATTAGAGGGGGGTCACTTTGATTTAGTAAATAAGCAGTTGTAGGTTCCCCTACAACAATCTTGACTTTAATATCCCTGGGCATTTGGCTAGGTTTCTAGTACTAGAAATGATTTACCTCTTGTTGAGAGTATCTCAAGTCCAATTAGAGAGCTATTTGTTACAAGCAAGACTGTGTACAACTAATACACCATTAGTGCTATTTTGCCATGCTGGTTGCTGTGTTGGTTCATAGGCATTAATCTAGGTAGGATTGTTGGTTGCTTCCTTCTGGCTTCATGAAAGCAAGTGCCCAGGAAAGACATCAGGAGTTTCTAGGCCCAGTATATTAGATGTCCAGTGTCTTTGACAATAGGAACTTACCTTCCCACTCTGGGAGGCAACCAACCTCAATAGCAAAAGTCTGTGTTTTAGAAAGTCTCTTGGACAATCTGACCAGCAACTCAAAAGAGAATTTTGCATGTCTGGTAGTGTTAGGTGGTCTTGGGCTCTTGGAGGGTGCTACTCTATTTCTCTATAGTAGAGATTGTAGACTCCCTATAGTCATCAAAACATTTCCATTTGGTATCTCACAGTGCCATGCTTGGATTGTCAACTATGTGATAATGAATGTCATTGGTCATAGAAACAAAGAAGAATAGAATCTATAATAAAGTGTTATAAAGCTACAGGTTGATTTAAGACAGGGTACTAATGATTCTCTGAGGTGATCCTGTGCCTCTTGGAGTGTGTTAGCATGTTCCAAGTGCTCAGAACTTGGAACTTCAGTATGTTCCATGCTCAGCCTTGGCTCTACAAGCTGTTTCATTAATTTTTAAGTAATTCTTAAACATAAAGTTTTCTAAAACTCCATCTAGCTGAGTGTTTGTCCCATGATAGACCTAACTTTTCCCACCATGTGAAGTGTAACAACATTTTGGATATTATTGATTAAAATTGACTTGTAGAAATTAAAAAAACAAACAATTTTTTTTCCAGAAGATGAAATTGAAGGGTGCTCCCTGTAATTAGAGAATAAAAATTATATTCTATTTACATGCCAATACAGGGTTCATGTCACAGTGGACTCCTGAAGAAAACACTCCCAATTTAATGTTCAGTGGATAGCAATGGAGGTTCTGTAAAATGCAATCTGTACATTCTTGCTAGTACTATGAATAAAGAGGAATTCATTTATAAGCTAGGGCATTTCCATCCATATTAGTTACTTCCTCACTTCTGTGACAAGAATACACAAAGAGAGATAATTGAAGGAAGGAAAGGTTTATTCCAGTTACATTTCAAGTTTATGGGGATATTTTTAATCCTAGTGGGGACATTGTTAGTCAGAGAGTAAATAAATGGCATGTGGGGCTGCGTTATAAAACCCCAAGATGCATTGACAGTGCCCATTTCCTACAGCTTGACTACACCTCTCAAAGGTTCCAGAACCTCCTTTATGAGTACCAGCAGCTAGAAACCAAATATTCAAATACATAAATATAAGGGAAATATTTTATTCAAATCACCATTAGTATTTTCTCTGATATAATTCAAAATGAGTAATTTTTTCACATGCATCTTCTCCATTTGTTTTTATATATATCTCAATAGGTGGAATTTCTGAATCTCTTCTAAATTATTGATAGAGAACAGATGGAGTCTATGGAGGGAACCTGCTTATGTATGTCACTGTTTTATCCTTTGTGGTACAATCTCTGGCATTGCTTATTCTCCTTCATAAGTAGCTACTTATATGAATCCATCCAGAATGTTACCATCTAGACTTGAGAGATATAGCATCTCTCTTGGAAATCTATGTGAACATTAAGTAGAAAATTTAGCAAAGCTGCTGGCTAAGTAACACTATATTAAAAAAAGAAATAAACATGAAATTTTGGTGAACCCATATTGGCTTCTTTCATAAATGCTTAAATTCCATCTGCTTAATAACAACTTTGCTGGGAATCAACATTTATCTTTTGATTTTATTCCAGAATAGAACAGTTTTATGGTTTTGAAAATCCAGCTATTAATCCATCTCAAAGCTTTAGCTACTTTGCTTAGGTTTCGTCATTTCTTTAAAAATATTAAGTACTAGAAATTTTAAATACCCAATATTCCTTCTCATATTATTGGATTCATTATAGTCTTATCTATGGCAAACTATTGCGGCTATTTAAGACTACAAATACTTTCAGAAATTTTATTTATATTACGTTCGTGTGTGTGTGTGTGTGTGTGTGTGTGTGTGTGTGTGTGTGTGTGTGTGTGTGTGTGCGCGTGCGCGCAGGCTTGCCTGCCTCAGAATGCTTGTGGAAGTCAGAAGACAACATTGCAGAATGGATTCTCTTTTTCCATCATCACACGGTTTCCAGTGATAGAACCCACATCACCCGTCTTGTGTATTGAGTGTTTTTACCCCCTGAGGCATTTCATCAACCCTAGCTGGAACTTCTTACCTGGAGTTTAGTCGTTTCCCAAGAATATTCTAGAATCCTTTTATTACCACATTATTGATTCAGATTTACTCCTGAATTGTGCCTTTTTGGGGGAATTTGTGGTGAGTGGAGATACAGAGAGCATCTGAGGAACATATTAAACTAATATACACGTTATGAGTTAAAGGTGGCTTACCTTTGTCAGTAATGTCCCAAGAGCTTTCAAGTCTCCTATCATCTCTTATTTAGAAAATATAGAAAATATAGAAAATATTTATATATTTCCATAGCCCTTTGATACCTTCCTTATCATACCTCTCATTACAGATGAAGGAGCAGATTTCTTTTCCATTCTGCCTTAGCTACTGTAAGGGCTTTTCCACCTCATCTATCCTTCTAGGGCTTTCATCCCAATTACTGAACAATGAGGTCCTCCCTTTTTATCTTACCTTGGCCTAGGTAAGGTTTCAACCCTTGCATATTCTCTTAGGCTAATTTGTTTTAGTATTTGGTGTGTCTGTCTGTCATATGATAGGAAAACCTTTTTCCATAACTAGGTTGTCTGTCATATGATAGGAAAACCTTTTTCCATAACTAGGTTATCTCATTAAGATGATAGCTATTTTAATTATTGTTCTACCTTAATCTCAATTAAAAGTGCATAGTTTGGAAATAACTGTCACATGTTTATATGGTCTGTGGCATCAAGGCAAAGTGAGTCAGTAACGAGAGAAGAAATATTTTCCAACAAATGGCTTCCAATGATGTCCAGTAGAGTGGAGCTTGGTATATGTTCACTTATTTTGGTAGTAGCAGTTTTGAGGCTGAGGCATTTGCCACTGACTTATGATTGTGACACACTGGATTAAACTCAATAGATTTGATTTAAACAGGAATGATTTCAGGGCTTCAACTTTATGTCATTGGTATGTTTTCTGAGTTCTATTATTATGCTGTAATATTCTAATAGCTTCAGCTCTATCTCTTGCATAGTAAAATCTTGTGTTACATTCTCAAGCCTTATTTCCAAATCTGTACCAAGAAAACACAAGCTTCTCTCCTGATTCAGGACAAGAACAATCCAGAAATTGTATAGTTTTCCATGCAATTATTATTAAAGTAAGAATTCAATGAAAGTATAACTATGTACTTAAATATGTAAAATTGTTATGTGGTGGTCAACAGTAAACATTGCACATGTATACTGTCTCACACACAAGCACACACATATTCCATAATCAAATATATATATATATACACATATTCCATAATCATATATATATATATATATTGAGTTGAACTACTAAAATTCTTCCAGGTTTGTCTACTTTGCTGTTATAGAACATGAAGTTAGAGTCAGAAAAAGAAAGTAAAGATGCATATTTGACTCAATTTGGAAACTAGTGTTTCTATGGTCTTCTTATTCACTATCCCTGCTTCTCTGTACTCTTTAAGTCAACATTGACATCTCTGATGTGCTTAATGCACAGGGTGATATAAAGGGTAATGAAAACAGAATTTAGAGAGTTTAGTGCTTACCGGTGCTTTGCAATTACAGCTGAATTATGTGGACCTAAAGGCAGTTGTAATTGTTTCTTTATATTTATAGGTAGATACCAGGAGCATTGGATTAAAATTTGCTTACTTGCTTCTTCCTCTTAATATCTTCTACTTAATGTCTGAGTTTCATCTGCAAATTGAAGGAACTATAGTGAATATAAAGGAATTGTCATGTATCCCCACACCCAGAAGGCTCAGGGTGTTGGAGAGATAGCTCAGTGGTTAAGAGCGCTGACTTTTTTTCCATGGACCCAGGTTTGATTCCCAGCATCCACATGGCAGTCCCCAAGAGCCAGTAACTTTAGTCTCAGAGGATGTAATGCCTTCTTCTAGCTACTGTGAGCAATGCATGAATGTGGTTCACAGAAAAACATGCAGGCAAGGAGATACCCATTACATTAAATTATATATATATAATTAAAAAATATCCTCAGAAAGTTGGGTCTAATATTTTCTCATGTGAAAATTTATATGTAAATCTTAGACTAAGAGCAGAAATGATACTATTGCAGAGGAGGTAGGGACCATTGAGAGAAGATGAAGAGACAAGTGTAAGAATAAGTAAAAACAAAGTATCATCTGGATACATTAAAATATCATAAGGAAACCAATCATTTTGTACACTTCACATATGCTGGCAAAATAAAATTATTTTATGAGACACAGAGGAAAGATATTTTAGTGGAAATTATTCAACCTACACTTATTGAAATCAGAAGTCATAATAACATAAAGTACATATTTTGGACCCCCTTCCACATTCTATATACTGTATGTAGAAGTGGGATGGCTTTCATATGTTATCCCCTATGTATTTCCTCACATATTCTATATACAAATGACAATAGATAAATTGAAGAATATGCAAAATATTTCCCTGAGTACAAATAATCTTGATATAGCATCATGGTATTGTTTTAAGCATATGGTTTTCAATATCAACAATCCCTAGGAAATGGATTCAGCCTAATTTCTACTCTCAGAAAATTTGATATCTTGATAACTATAACTGTCTTTTATTCCTAGTTTTCTAAATTCAAATCCCTTTGAAAGCATAACTGGATAGCCACATTTACAACAGTTTGTTAATGTATTTTTATTATTCACCTGATTATTACAACTATATTTTTATCATGTTGGCTACACAACTAACATATTTCATCCTATTTATCTTCATTTTAGCATGGTTTTTATCCTTAATTGATTTATTTAAAAAATAGAAGTAGTCGCATTCCCATTTTTTGCCTCTTTGAGCTATGGAATAGCTTTTATTCTCCAAAGCAACTTTACCAAGTATCGTATATCTGGTCACTTTGTATTTCACACAGAACTTGGAAGACAATATTTTAACATGTTCTCTTATTGAATAATGTAATTAAGAATTTCGACATCAGTAAGTCCTCTTCTGTACATAGTAACTATGCCTAGACACAAGCATGAACTATTTATTAATATTAAAAGTTAATGACTTAACCAGACTATGGATGATTTGAGTTTCTTATGTTAATTTTTGTATTAGCTTTCCATAGAACACCATGTGTTTGTTATCTTATTCTGAGGAGTCAGTTTTTCTTTTCATGGAAATATTTTTCAAAGTTTTATATTTTTAGCATTTTTACATGAATTTTGTTTGCCTATTGCACATATATGCACACACATTCCTAACCTTATCTCTGATTAGTTTCTCATTTATCTTTCTTCACTCAGATTCCCTGTCTCAGGTATTACCTGTCTTTTCAGTAAGTAGAATTTAATCCATAACTATTATGGATTATGCATATTAATGATTATTACTTTTGTAAGGACAATATTTTGATCCTTGTTTTGTTTTCTTATCTCAGTAATCAACCTTGTCATCTTAATCTGGTACAGTAGTTTATTATCACTGAGATTTAATTTTGTTGATATAATTTTTAATATCAAGTTCTATCATAGTAAATTACTCAGGGGAATTTTCTTCCTTTCTCTCGGATATGTCTTTTACCCATGTGATTATTCGGCCATGTTTGCATGTCTTTAGCTTGGTTTCCTAGAAGAGGCACCTCACAGAATGATTACCAATTGAAAAAGTAGTTACAGAAGCAAGTAGCCTATTCAAAATGTCCAAGAGATATAGGGAGAGCAGGAGAATATTCAGGAGTAAATTTTAGTCAAATCTTTATAGAAAGAATCTTTGGTTTATTCATGAGCAGACATCCTGGAATCAATATGACCCTTCAGAGTTTCCAACTAAAAGGGTTTTCAAGTCTTTTTATCCATTGGTCAAACCTTCACTTATTTAGTGTGAGTGGTAGACTGTATGTAAATCCTGAGTTGAAGGGCAGACCTCTGACAAAGGGTGTTAACTGTCAAACATATCCATATCAAAGCAAGAGACACACAGAGACATAGGAAAGGATGGAACAACAAATACTTGGAGCAGCAATGGGCACTGTCTACTCCCTTTGAGATTTTACTTTTATTTATTATTTTAAAATAGGTTTCATTGCTATGATAGCATTCTTTTTCATATCCCCCATTGGTACTGATTATCTTGGTAAACCATACTTAGATTTTGTATTTATTCTTAGACAAAAATCAATGTATTTTTTTCATTCCTGCCTTTTTGCAGTTGGAAAGTTTATGGCATCTCAAGTTTATGTAGTTTTTTTTTCTTTTTCTCTCAAGTATATTTAAGCATAGAAGACTGGAGTAGGTAGAAAATGAAAAGCGCTTAACTGATGCCAATATAATTGTGTGGATGGTGTACATTTTGGTTTTTTTCTCTTCTGAAATTCTGTAATACATCTTATATTTTCTTTCAGTTTAAGGTGAACAAGAATTTCTGAAAAGAAGCTGTGTCTACAATAACTGATTGATTGATTACAACTGCAATAACATGCAGAGGGTAGAAGGTTGAGATCTAGAGCCTAATTATACTTCATCCTTTGCTTCCTGTAGTCCCATGGATCACTATTCCTTGCACACTGTCAAGCTGTAGCTGGTAAACCAGTCTGCCTCAATTTTAGGCTTAAAAGTCATCGTAGTGTAAAGACACACTTGTTTCATTTATGTTTTTTATTAGACCTTTTCCCAAAGGATTATGCTATGTCCCACCTCTAACCATAACTACAAATGGTTCCGTACTACAATTATGTCATTTTCAAAAAGTTGTAATGACATCTAGAAACCCTACCTTTGTTTCAAAGGATTATTATGACTGCCTTGTCATGCATGACCACCTTGCTATCATGTCTTTGTTTCAAACAGTTGTTATGTTCAACTCATTATGCTATGTCCTGCTCCTGTAACCCTGCCTAGTTCCCCCACTGGGAAAACCCTACCAATGATCTATAAAACCTTTTTGTTCCTTACATGCAATGCTGACCTATTGAACCCCACCTGAGAGGGAAGCAACCCATGTACAGGAATTAAAAAAATAATTTGGCCATGATGATTTGGGTCAGTAGTCTTTCTTGTTGCATCTTTGAGGTTAATATAACTACCACTTTGATGGCTCCACAGTTCATTTTTAAATTACCTTAATTTGTGATTTTCTTTGTTTTGTTCTACTATTATGAAATTGTCTCTCCTCAAGAATATGAAACCTAAGTTAATACAGCTACATATTCATCAGTCATGGTCACTTAAATTTGGCTCCATAATACACTGTCTCTTATTCCTTTTGAGGGGAGAGCTGTATTCTTTCAGTTGATATCACCAGCTTGGAAAATAGATTCGTCTCTCACATTATTTGTAGGCTTTAGATCAGTCTAAGCATTCATCATAGAATTTTAAATTTCCAGGCTCTCATGACAATGATGATTTCTTCATGGATGCACTGAATTTGATGGGGATAGATATGTATGTCTCCTCTTGAAAATGTAACTTGAACTTTTCTCTAAGATTGAGCCGTGAACTGTTCTCCAGATTTTGGTTAATTCCTGGAATACTCTTGAATAGCATGTACTGCTTTCTCTTTAAATGGCTTCCCTTAGAGTCCCCAGATAACATGCCATCATGGTTAGTTTTCTTAGTTGGGTAGAACTTTTCCAAATTTACGATGTATGGTATCATTTATCTCTCAAAGTAGATGCTTCTGTCCAATGTCTTTTTCTCATCTATTTCTATTTAGGGAAGGAGATGATATGATCTATTTTTTATGTATGCCTTTTCCAGAAGAAGTCTTCCTATTAGTTTTAATAAGAATAATTAAATCTTCCTCTTCAAATTTCTTTGCAGATTCCCATTTTCAAACTGGATAGTATAGATACAGAAAATCTTTCAGAGCTCCATTCAGATTCTTACATAACACTTGGATTTGTACAAATTTCAATCAAATAATAGCATTCTTATGGAAAGCTCAGTCTTTAAAATAAGGGGGTGATTTTCAAAGAATCTCTGAAATGGATTCAAACATATTTCACTTACAGACCTTCAATTGTTCTATCTCCAAAGCAAAAAAGGGAATAGCAATTAGTTATTTCTACTCTCATGGTAAGCATCCTGTGGCAGTTAAATCACAGTATCATCACGATATCTGATTTATTTAAAATACTGCTGACACTGGATAATTATGCATTCAGGGGTTGCCTATTTCATCTCCCCATATTTTGATCACACTGCTGAATATGGAATGTGCATTATAAGGATAATTTGACAGAGAATGATGAAGTGAGAGAACTCTGAAAAAGAATCAGTGTGGAAACCAGAAAAAAATCCTACTTAAACATCTAAAAATACAGGTCCTTTTTTTCCAATAGGATATTAAATTCTCCATAGCCTTTCCCTGTGATTCTGGGAGGTATCATGAGGATAGCAAATTTTCTAAACTGGAGAAAATACTTTGTTTCTGTGTTTCCCATGATGCTTGTCAAAGATCAAAGATCATGAGTATTCACTCTATAAGGAAGTCTTATAAGTGTAGCAGTTTGGAGAGGGTCTTGTTTTCTTAGACTGTACTAAAAGGAAAGTAGTTCACTGTAGTTTGGGACTGCTAGAGAACATGGGAAATAATGAGAAAGTTGATAATTCTTACCCAAAGTATTTGATTACTATATTTCTGAAATAATTTTGCTAGGAAGTTATTTTGTCACCATTTGCTGTTACTTAGGCAGATTTTGACTCCTATGGATAGAAATAACTAAATCACCGAATATGGAAAATTTGCAAAGAGGCAATGAAGTTGTTTGCTCTATTATTTAGACAAAATAGAAAAGGACCAGTTGGTGGTACATGTTTTTCTCCCTCTACTCATACTGTGTTTAGAGCATTAGTAGCTGAACAGTTTAGGATATATGTTGCTTGTTCTGTTGTTTCCAGTAGAGAGTTATGAGTGATTCCTTTCTGTCAGCTTGCCCATTCTCAGAAAACTAGACTTGTCATTCTGATGTTAGGGTCACAGAGTCACCCAGTCATCAGCTACTGACTGCTTATCTGTTTTGACAGGCAAGGAAATTGAGGATGTTAGTAAAGGTTATTAAGGGTTACTCAGCAAGTGTGTTGAAAGGAAACCATGGGAAGAACTTGAGCTGATTTGAATTTAAAGGACAAAAAAACCAAAAGCTCTGAAGTTTCATTATAAAGCACTTAAAAAAAAAGATGTTGTATTGCACTATTCCATTGACTTTTTATGTTTATGGCTTAAATTATGCCATGATAAATTGATCAAATAATTATAGCTTTCCAACAATATTAGTATTAATCATTCTAAATACACACACACAGCACACACAAACACACACACATACATACACACACACACATATATATATTTGTGTGTATGTGTGTGTATGTGTGTATATATCCAGGTATGAATGTCTTATACCTGTTTCAACAGATCTATACCATGATTAAAATTTATGTGAAGGTTTTAATATATACTATCAAATTCTCATGGTTTTATATAACTTACTGATTGAAATGATTGAATATTTTCTATAGGATATTAAATTCTCTATAGCCTTTCCCTGTGATTCTGGGAGGTATCATGTGAATAGCAAGTTTTCTAAACAGGGGAAAATATTTGTTTCTGTGTTTCCCATGATGCTTGTCAAAGATCAAAGATCATGAGTACTCACTCTATAAGGAAGTCTTGTAAGTGTAGCCTAATGCAATCTGTATATGATATTTGTCTAAAAGATTGGGAGCATAGGCAATCCAGTACAGGAACCCAATCCCTCAGGAGTGTGTGTGTGTGTGTGTGTGTGTGTGTGTATAAAGATTCTCATCTAAGTATGTTTGGTAAGCTGACAGTTCATGGATTCAAATCACTGTAGACACTTTGGACAATATAAGAAAGAAAGCCAGAAGACAAAGTTGAAAGGAAAAAAGAGTGTGAGTTACTTTCATGGGAATATAGTAGAAACCAGTAAGAACCAGTAAGCTCACTGTAACTTCAACTCCTGAAGAAAACTCAGCCTAAAGTAATCCATAACAGCAGCCATGCCTTGGAGATTTTTTTCTTTGAGCCAATCAATACTCTATTGTGGCAAGAGACTTTGAGTGAGGGATTTTGTTCACTAGAAATATAAAGTATCCTAAACTATGTAGGTAGTTAATTTGAAATTTCAAGGAACAAATAGGAAACATGATTTGTTAATAGAAATGTGATTTGAGAGAAATCCAGGGAACTGTTTAAACATGTCTTTGTTGTAACTGTTAAAGGAATCATGGAGGTACCTGTTTGAACAGATCTCTACCATGAAAAACATTAGATGAAGAATTTAACTGTATTTTAATATTGTAATAATTTTTCTGGGTATAGAGAGTATTTGTACTTTAAAAAATTAAGTCAGTTGAGTTTAATCACCAATCATTTATAGCTTACCATACAGAAAATAATTACCTTCCTTATTTTAGTGTATTAGCTTCTATTCTTTCTATCCATTTCAGGTAGTTAATATCACACTATATGTTTGATTTTATCTTGCTTTTTTCATTCAACACCAAATAATAAGTCTTTTCCCACATCATTAACAGCTCCAGGAAGAACATGTTTTTCTTCCTATGGAAATTGCAGTTTATTTGATGACATGATACAAATACACATGAAATAGTGAAGGGTGTAGGGAAAAGATTGTAGTATAAGAAATTTGCAAATATAGATGTATTTAAATAACATTGACCTTATTTAAATTGTCAGTTTCAATGGAGTTCTAGAAAATTAGAAAAAAATGTTGTACTTAAGGAATAATTTATAAAGGGATAAGAAATGACTTAGGAATGATGTAAATGTCAAACACCATACAATAAGATAATTACAATAAACATATATTTTGGTCAAGATAGTGGGCATGATGATTTATAAGAAGATTCAAAGACTAAAAATATAATTTAGTGATATAAATTATAAATGAGTAGATATATCAGGTACTTTGATTTTGGAGGGTGATATTCATACGGCAAAACTGTTTTATATAGAGAACAATAAGGATATATGTAATCATCTTGATAAACTCAAGTATTGCTAAGGAATTTAAAAAGCCAGAAAAGTTCTTTGCTGTCTTTTCTGAAGCCTTTTTCGTTTGAAATTACATATATTTACACAATGTATATTGATAATATCTACTCACTACCATCTCCCTCCAACTCCCTCCCAAACCCATTTCCTCTTTCTATCCTTGTCCTCTTTTTCTGTTATGTTTTTGGCCATTATTAATAACACTGTATGTCCATAGTCACATAGGTGTGTACTCATGCAATGGTATTGAGCCTCCCACTGGAGGACATTTCCCCCAAATAGAGTAGATGGTTGATGTATATCAGTATCCTACCACTCAAAGCTCAGGATACTTCTTGGAAGAGGCCATGGAAAAAAAAGATACTAGCCAGTGGACTGGGTGGAAAGATGTGAAATGCTGATTTCCAGGACTGTGGTACATGGCATGCTGTTTCCAAAAGGAATTTGGCAAGGAAACACATGTAATGATGTAAATGATGCCATTCCAAGGTGACCTACTGTAGCGTGTATGTTTCCGCCAGCCCGCCAGTCTGGGCCCACAGCCACGCCAGCCCCAAATAACACTCAGAGACTCTGTATTTGATACAATCCTGTTGGCCAGTTACCATTGCTGTTTATGGGCTAGCTCTGTCTTAATTATTAACCCATTTCTACTTATCTAAGTATTTCCACGTGGTAGTCTTATGGGGGAGATGCGGCGGGCATCTTCCTTCCTCCCTGGGCTATATCTCGACTCCTCCCTACTCCTTCCTCTTTCCTCCTCCTGGTCTCCTAGCCCTGCCTATCTTGTTTCCTATTGGCCCCAGGGCTTTATTAACCAGTATGAGAAACATATATATAGAATAACATCTCCCATCAACCTACTGATAAGTTTGTTTCTGGATTTACTAGAAAAGTTGAAAGATGACTCATAATAATTTCTTTGTGTGTGTGTAATTTTCATAGTTTTATTAATTTTTTATTAAATTAAAAATGATCTTGTTTTATATACCAATCCCAGTTCCCTATGCCTCCTGTCCTACCACCCCCCCCATCTCACCATCACATGCCCCCCATCCACTCCTCAGAGAGGGTGAGGCCTTCCATGGGAATCATCAAAGTTTGTCACATCATTGGGATAGGGCCTTGGCCCTTCCCCCTGAATCAAGGCTGAGAGAGTATCTGTCTATAGGGAATGGGCTCCCAAAGCACATTCTTGCACTAGGGATAAATATTGGTTCCACTCAGCAGCCCCATAGATTGTCCATACTAACTGACACCCACATTCAGGGGATCTGGGTTGATTCTATGTTGGTTCCCCAGAAGTCAGACTGGTGTCCATGAACTTCCATTTGCTTTGGTCAGCTGTTTCTGTGGGTTTCCCCACCATGGTCTTGACCCCTTTGCTCATCTTACTCCCTCTCTACAACTGGATTCTAGGAGTTGTTTAGCTGTGGATCTCTGCTTCTGCTTCCATCAGCTACTACATGAAGACTCTATGGTGGCATTTAAGCAGTCATCAATCTCATTATAGGGTATGGGCATTGAAGGTAGCCTCTGCACTATTGCTTAGATCTTAGTTGGGGTCATCTTTGTGGATCCCTGGACATTTCCCTAGTGCCAGATTTCTTGAAAAGCCCATAATGGCTCCCGCTAGTATGGTATCTCTTTCCTTGCTCTCCTTCTCTGTTCTTCCCCCAACTCAACCTTCCTGATCCCTCATGTTCTCTTCCCCCCCTCCTTTTTCTCCTATCTTCCTCCCTCTTCTCCCCCCACACCCCATGCTCCCAATTAACTAAGGAGATCTTGTCCCTTTTCTCTTCTTGGGGAGTCCATTTAATTTTCTCTTAAGGTCCTTCTTCTTTACTAGCTTCTCTGGGATTGTTAATTTTAGGCTGGTTATCCTTTGCATTATGTCTAATATCATGCTAATTTCTTAACATTGTATTGCGCTCTTATATAGTATTTACTTTCCTCTAAGTGAACCTATGATGTACATAGAGTGGTTGATATCAGAGAAATATTTGGAACAGTAATTTATCAGTGTAAAATATCTTAAACTAGTTCAATATAATGTAAATATTACTATAGTTTGAACATTAATCCTGACTCTTGCAGTATGTATGCACACACACACACACACACACACACACACACACAGACACACATACACCTAAGACTGAGCACAGGTAATCTCTTACCCATATTTAAGCCCTTTACATTGTTTCTGTTTCTCACTGTGATGCTACTGCTAGTCCTGGACATCTAGGTCTTTGCCTAGGGGCAATTACATACTTATTTTCATGTAAGTATTTTCTATTTGTGAACTCTAAATATTCAGTCATAGCTGTAGAAATTATCATTCATTATAATGCTAGCACAGTTGGGCTGTTGCACTGTTCTATGAGCCTTATGAGCTATAAACTGAACACAAAAGAATAAGGAGGAAGGTGGTAAAAAAACAGCAAAGATGTCTGGAAAAGTCACAAGGAAACATACTAGTTTTTAATCTAAAAATACCTGTAATACATATAATTCTGTGTATAAATATCCATATGTAGATTAAATAACATTTTATCACCTGAACTGACAATGCTCTCTCCAAGAGTGAGAGACCACCTAACAAAAAACTCCAATATCAGCTGAGAGAAGACTTTTTTTGATTTGTTGGCCAGGGCTATCCAAGAGACTTCCAAAGAACAGCCTATTGCTGTTGCCCTTGGTTACGTTCAAGAGATCAAAGGTTAAGTCCCTGTTGCTAAAGACACCATTCACTTCAGAAACATGTCCCAGAGACCCCTGAGCCAGAACTGAGCTGAGTGACCCCATCCCTGAGGATGAGCTTTCATGGTGTCAGAAGGTGCCATACAAGCTTCTAAAGAAGAAAGGCAACCTACAATCATACCCAGCTACAACAACCATGAACCAGAACAATGGCCATCATGGCATTATAGCCCTAAGGGCAAACCACAAAAATGACCAGCACGGCATGGATACACTGGCAGTAACGATCATCTCTGCACTTGGACTTAAGACCTGGTCAAGAGGGTTTCTTTTTGAAACTAAAATATAAATTATTTTATTTCTACCTTCCTTTTACTCCCTCCAAACCCTCCCACATATCCATCCTTGTTCAAATCCAAATGGATCAAACAAATCAACATAAATCCAGCCACACTTAGAAGAGAAATTGGAGGTACCCTTGAACAGATTGGTACAGGAGACCACTTCCTGAACATAACACCAATAGCACAGACACTGAGATCAACAATTATTAAATGGGACCACCTGAAATTGAAACACTTCTGTAAGGCAAAGGAAATGGTCAGCAAGACAAAACAGCAGCCTACAGAATGGGAAAAGATCTTCACTAACCTCACATCTGACAAAGGGCTGATTTACAAACTATACAAAGAACTCAAGAAACTAGTCACCAAAACACCGAATAACCCTATTTAAAAAATGAAGTACAGAACTGAAGAGAGAATTCTCAATAGAGGAATCTAAAATTGCTGAAAGACTCTTAAAAAAGTGCTCAACATCCTTACCCATCCGGGAAATGCAAATCAAAACAACACTGAGATACCATCTTACACCTGTCAAAATGGCAAAAATCAAAAACAGCAATGACAGTTTATGCTGGAGAGGATATGGGGACAAAGTAACACTTCTCCATTGTTGGTGAGAGTGCAAACTTATACAGCCACTTTGGAAATCAGTATGGAAGATCCTCAGGAAAATGGGAAACAGTTTACCTCAAGATCTATCAATTCCACTCTTAGGCATCTACCTAAAGGATGCACATTCATGCCACAAGGACATGTATTCAACTATGTTCATAGCAACATTATTTGTAATAGCCAGAACCTAGAAGCAACCTAGATGTTCCTCAGCTGATGAATGAATAAAGAAAATGTGGTACATTTACACAATGGATTACTACTCAGCAGGAAAAAAAATGACATCTTGAAATTCACAGGCAAATAGATAGAACTAGAAGAAACCATCTTGACTGAGGTAATCTAATCACAGAAAGGCAAACATGCTGTGTACCCACTTATATACAGATATTAGACATAGAGCAAAGGATTACCAGCCTCCAATCCACACCTCAAGAGAAGCTAGGAAACAAGGAAGACCCTAATAGAGACTTACATGGACCCCCAAGAAGGAGAAAGGGACAAGAGCTCCTGAACAAATTGGGAGCATGGGCGGCGGGGCAGTGGGAGTAAGGAGAAAGAGAAATTTTGACAAGGAGAGGGGGGAAGATATGAGGGAGCAGGAAGATTTAGTTGAGGGAAGAATAGAAGAGAGCATGAAAAAAGATGTCATAATAGAGGGAGCCATTATAGGTTTAATGAGAAATGTAGCACTAGGGAAATGTCCAGAGAACCACAAGGATGACCCCAACTAAGAATCTAAGCGATATTGGAGAGGCTACCTTAAATGTCCTTCCCTGATAATGAGATAGATAGCCACTTTAAATGCCATCCTAGAGCCTTCATGTAGTAGCTGATAGAAGCAGAAGCAGAGATCCACAGCTAAACAGTGAGCCAAACTCCTGGACTCCAGTTGTAGAGAGGGAGGAGTGATGAGCAAAGAGGTCAAGACCATGCTGGGGAAACCCACAGAAACAGATGACCTGAGTGATGGGGAGGTCATTGACCCCAGTCTGACAATTGTGGAACCAGCATAGGATTTAATCAGCCCCCCTGAACAGGTGTCAGTTAGGAGGCCAGAGCAGTCTATGGGGCCTCTGGCAGTGGAATTATCTGGCAGTAGTATTTATCCCTAGTGCACAAATAGACTTTGTGAGCCCATTCCCCCATGGAGGGACACTCTCTCAGTCTAGATACATGGGGAAGGACCTAGGTCCTCTTCCAAATCATATGACAGACTTTGATGATTCCCACATGGAAGGCCTCACCATCCCTGAGGAGTGGATGGGGGGGCATCAGTGGGGAAGATGGGAGCATGGAAGGGAGAGTTAACTGGGACTAATACGTAAAATAAAATTATTTCTACATTAAATAAAATGTATAAAATATTTATAAGAAGTCCAAAAGAAAAGAAAATGTGAATGAGGAAATAAGAAAGAGAGAAGAGTTCAAGCACTTGGTTGCTAAGTGAATGGGAACTTGAGAGTGCTGTTTTCAAACCCAAACTAATTTGGATGAAGAATAATCTTGGAAAAAATAAAAGGTAAACCAAAAATCCATTTAAAAGAATCTACTATTTATGCTCATGTAAACACATTCCCACAAACATGCCTGTAAAAAAATGCTGAAGAAGTAACTTGATGGAAAATTACAAAAGCAGAAAAGGGCTGATCAGAACAGGAGGGGGGTTAAACAGGAGAGAAAAACAAGTGAGGGTGAGGGAGATGGGAATGTGATTGAAAACACTATACATGTGTATGAACATGCATAATGAACCCATTATTATCTGTAAACAATGAATGCTAAAGTTTTAAAAGATAATATAATGTACCTTATTACCCTAAAACTAAAAGAATTATTTGGCTTAACGTGTAAATTTTAGTTCACAGCCCCGTCTTTAAAAGTTCTGTTTAAGCTATATATGTGGAATGGGGTTGAGGGGATGGGAGGGCAGGGTGGTCAGAGTGCATGTGAAGGGGGAAAGAGAGTAAGAGGGAGGGAGAGAGAGAGGGAGGGAGGAAGGGAGGGAGGGAGGGAGGGAGGGAGGGAGAGAGGGAGAGGAAACTGGGATCGACATGTAAAATTTTTCAATTTTATTATTAATAAAAAAACTTAAAAAAAGAGTTCTGTTTAAGTTACTCCATTTGTTACCTATTTGGAAACATTCTTTGTCTGAGATATTTGAAGCTAGCTTAAATTTTGAAGCTTTATAGATAGCCTGTATTACTTTTTTCAATGGATGTTTATAGGGTGTTTTCTTCATCCTTGAAATATACTATTTCTGTTTGTTTGTTTGTTTGTTTAGGACATGTATAACCACTGGTCTCTTTTCATTGCCTTCTTTGAACACTCAGAAAAGCATTCTTCAGCGTTTGATTATTGCTTCTGGTATCTTCTTCAGTAGTCTTCATAATTCTTACATTGATTTTTCTCCTCTCTGTTCTCTTATATTTCATTTCCTTTTTGTCTTGTTCTCATGGCTGCCTAAAACATTTTACATCTGAAGACTGAGCAAGTGCTTTCTAGAGATTAATAATCTGCATACAGTAGAGATATAGTAATAGTTTTAATATGGAGAGAAAAGAAGTTCTGTTTGCTTTAAAATATGTGTGTATGACCTATGTGATTAGCACTGGCTTTCGCAGAGAAGAGTGGCATGTATTTTGCTACCTAGCTTTAAATAAGACATGTTTGCAGTGTATGATATTTTGTTTTTTATTTCTTTTTTCTTTTTTTAATTAATTAATTTATTTCTTCTTATTTTACATATTGATCTCAGTTGGCTCTTCCCCCCTTCCTCCCTTCCTCTCTCCCTCCCTTCCATGCCCCCCCACTCCACAGGGAGTGTAGTATCTCCCAGGAGGGGTCATCTAAATCTGTCAAGTCATTTGGAGTAGAGACTAGGCCGTCCTTCCTGCCTCTAGGCTAAGAAAATATCCCTCCATTGGTGGGGTGCCTCCAAACTCCTTTTGTGCACCAGGGATATATTCTGGTTCCACTATCAGAGGTCCCGTAGACTGCCCAGGCCTTCTAACTGAGACCCATGTTCAGGGGTTCTGAGTCAATCCAATGCTGGATTCCCAGCTATCAGTCTGGGGGCCTATTAGCTCCTCCTTGTTCAGGTCAGCTGTCTCTGTGGGTTTCTGTAGCCTGGTCTTGTCCTCCCTCTCTGCATCTGGATTCCAGTTTGGTTCAGTGTTTAGGTGTGGGTGTCTGCTTCTGTTTCCAACTACTAGATGAGGGTTCTACGATGGTGGATAAGTTAGTCATCAATCTCATTATCAGGGAATGGCATTTATGTTACCATTTCCACCGTTGCTCAAATTGTTCGTTGGAATCAGTCTTGTAGGTCTCTGAACATTTCTCTAGGTTCAGTTTTCTCTTCAAACCTATATTGACTCCCTCTTCTATGGTCTCTCTCTCTCTGTGTCTGTCTCTGTCTCGCTCTCTCTCATCTATTCCTCCCCTGACTCAATCTTCCTAGTCCCATGTGCTTTCCTCTCCTCCCCTTCTCTTTCTTCTAGCTTCCTTTTTTCTTTAGAAGGAATATTGTAGTAGTTGCTAAAGAATGGAAAACCTGATAAGCTGTAGAACTAGAAATTGTTTTTACTAGGCATTCCCCACTAGCTATTACCTTGAAAGTGCCTTTTGGTTGACACAGTAAGAATAGTTGGGATGTTTGGAAAACTACAAGTGTTCTCAAGCATGTCTAGAACACTGCTTCAAGACTTTCTTTTTCATTTTCCCCTGCTTTCTCATTCCATGAGAGCATAGAACATTCATCACTCAGTGTTCCTAATAATAGCCTCACAAAAGAACTGAACCCTTAGCTTATGTTGGCCTCACTGGAAAGTAGTCTTACAGAGTCCCACTTGAGGTGAGTGGCTGGTTTCATTTGACATTGAGTCTGTGATACTGTCATAATTTTCCATTCATGTATTTTACTTTTGAGTGGTTATGAGCTTGAACACTGAGTCTACTTCAGGAACCTTGGCTATAATCCCTGTGTAATTTATGTACTTTACAACCTCATTCTTATACCCATAGTGCAGTGCACTTCTCACATTTGATCACTTTTGATCAAAAAGGTTTATTTTTCTCTTTTTTTTTCAGAAAGAAAGGTGGCACAATCCACAACTGGTCCAAATGCAGAAAATAAATGATGATGTGGTGTGTATCACCCTATTTTACATATACTTCATGACCCCTATACCTAGCCTCTGAACATCTCAGAAAGGGGTGAGGCAAAAATTGTAAAAGCATGAGCACTAGAATAACTCCTATGTGATGGGTCCTTCTGGACAAGCCTGGGATGCATTCTACTATATTAATACCTCTCATCAAGCCTGTCATGATATATAAATATATATATATATATATACATTATAAGAATATATATTATATATATTATAAGAATAATATATATTATAAGAATGTATATATTCATGTGTATATATATAAATATATATTCTTATAATCCCAAGGAGGTTTGGCAGGAATATTATGAATTTAGAAGTACCCCAGGCTAGATAGCTAATTCCTAACCAGCATGAGTTTCATTGTGAGGTCCAGACTCAAAATAAAAATCACAAACAACAACCAAACTTGTCTCATATATACTAACTCCTTAAATAATGAAATCAGAACTCTGTAACAGAATACTATTCAAAGATATGTAGAGATAACAATCTGACTTCCGCTTGTCTTTTCTGTGACATATCTTGGTGAAGATTAACAAACACATTTCCTTCTTAGAGAAATAATAACACCTGAGTAATAATGCTTAATAATAAAACCCAGGAATGAAACTGAGCTCCCTGAGAGAACCCACACAAGCCATGTTTTTCCAATTAGTAAAGGATATGGGTTGTGGCATGAGATGAAGAGAGTGCTGGGTTCAAGATTCCACTTGGAATCTAAGTGGGACACCATGGCAGGACCAGAGAAACACTGAGTGCTGTGGAGAGTGACTGGGTATTAAGAGAGGGATGCAGGGAAGCTGTAGGAAAACTTTGCTACTTTGTTACAGTGCTTTGCCAACAACACTTTTCTAGGACCTGTGAAGCTCGTGTCTGAGAAGGAGATAGACTAAGGTGTATTGTTTTGGAAGATCTATTATTTGAATCCTGCAGTGTCAGTGAATAAATGGACATTTGGCTAATCTATGCACAGCTCTCTTTTGTACATCCGGACTTGAAACATTACAGTGTCCGTTAAGGCCTCAGACAAAAGGATTTGTGCATCTGTAAAGTCAGAATCAAAGACTAATCCATACTTGGTTATTCTGAGTGAACTAAAACACAGTAATTCATTTTCATTATAGATTGGGCATGCTGAGAAGAGGAACTGATCCATTACTGAAAGCCTGCTGAGGCAAGGGTCAGCCTGACACCTCACTATGGGAAAGCCAGGGGGAGGGGAAACATCTCCAGGAGTGAGAATTTGGCCAAGGTAATTTACATTGTCTTTTTGGCAGCTGAAAATGCACTTTAACTAAATGGCTTCTGTCAAATCCTTCTGTGGTAACAGCTTTTGTGGTAAATGTGTGGGATGAGTTAGGAAGCTTCATGAAGGCTGAACAGATGTGGAAAAGCTTCCCTTTGCAGGGTATAGGAACCAAGGTGTACATATATGTTTGCTCTCCCTTGTAAATAGATTCCTAAGGGGTGAGACAAATTCTGGCAGGGTAAAATTAAGGGTAACATCCTCTCAATGTTCTGAGAAGTTTGGGGCACTAATTAAGTAGAGACTGTGTCAGACTAGAGTCTCTACTTTATCTCAGGTAGTTACCCTCTGCTAACTTTTCTTGATTATAAGGGTGTTATTTATTAATAGTGCTCTTCAGACTTGGACATTTTGTTCCTTTGCCTACTTGTACTTTTGATGGGTATACTTGTTTTGGCCATGTGTTTGCATAACATGCATTTAGTAGATTTCTTTTCTGTCCACAGTACAGATGTCTAAAATTGCAGACCATTTGTCCATTTTTTCCTCATTTCTTCCCTATATTCTTCCTATATCCCCTAAGCATGGAGCTTCCTGAGACTCATTTCCCACCAGAATAGGTTCCTGTGTATTCTGGCAATGGAGAAAAGCCGTTGTTGAAATTATATCACAGAGGCAAACTGGTATAAAGCAGAGGGAAAATAGAGACCTGAGTTTTAACTGCATATATACAACAGCGTTCCAAGTGGTTTGAGATAGAGTAGTCTTTTTCTACATATAAGGTTCCTGATCACTAAGGTTTCTCTTGATTCAGTCTTCTGGAACATATTATGATAATTATTTGTTATGACATATGAAGAATCTTGGAATAAACCCTGACAATAAGTGAAGTTATTTTCCTTGAATGGCTTTCTCCATATTCTATTGAAAACCTACCACAGTTGATATATGATTCAGATGAGACTGAGCACATTCAGGGTGGTATGGCAACAGACTAAACTATGATTCAAAGCCATTGCGTGCTTTAATCACAGTTTTGTTCTCCAAATAACTATATGTAACTGGTATTATAATGTTATTTATTTTCACAAGAGAGTTTAAATTACTATAATTATATGTTTAGAATCTTCAAAGTCAGTATGTAAATGCTGCCTGTGCTGCTCCAAAGCTTATGTTCTTAACCTTAGTAAGAACCATCATGATGCTATATTCCTGCCTGCTGAGCAAGCACATAGGCTAGATTTGGACAGACGAGCTAATATATACTTACATATAGGCATAAAAAGAAAAGTATGTGGCCAGCTGTGAAACTAATAGGCTCTGGATGTTTGTGAGTAGGAACTTTAACCTACTCCCCAAAAACTGATTGGTGATCTAGGCCTGCTCAGGTCTGATGCCAAAGGGTTTCTAACATAAATATCAAGGAAGTGATGTAGAATAAACGAATGAGAAATAACAATATTCATATAGTGATACAAGAGGCACACTGCAGGAGCCCTTATATCTGTACAAAGGAGAATGGCATGAGATACAGGCTTTATCATGGGGAAAATTGGGAAAAAGAAGAGTGACGGAAAGCAAATCAGAACAATCTTCCCTCCCTTACTCCTGCCCAGACTGGCTTTGTATACTCCATTTACTACTTGTACATTTTATCCCTGAGCTCCAATTAATTCTGCTAGAGCATGAATAGGAATTTCAAATCTTTTTAATCAGCTAATGATGAGATGCAGATAACATATGAACCATGAAAATTTTTAGTGTCTGACCTATAATGATGAAATGGAGGCAGTGTATGAAGGGGAAAAGCTTACTCTGGAGTTGTGAAGTTGGTGAAGAATTGGTTGGTAGTAGATGAAGGTACAAAGTACCAAGAACAAAAAACACATAGTTCCCATTCACATGTCAATTGGATGCTGATAAAGGGTAGTTTATTACTCTATGCATTTTCCAGCATGAGTGAAAATCCCAATAATTTGTGCGGCATGGGAAGACAGAGAGCCTGGGAGGCTGAGATGTGGCACATAGGGAAGAAAATCTTATGGCCCATTTAAGCTATGCTTTCAGGCAGGCATTTCGGGAGGGTGAATTGTACTTAGTTGAATGAACTCATGGGGTGAAAAGCAATGACCTGGGTATGATCAAGTGTTATGTGTTTGATCTGAGTACTATGAGGAAGGGGCTTAGTGGCACGGTGGATGGATTTGAAGGAATCCTTGTAGCAGATTAGAATGAAAGAGGGATGAAAATCTGCTCTTGGAAGGCCTCTCTGCTCTGAAGCGCTCTCTCTGTCGGGCTGGTGTGCAACCACTGTGTGAAGCTTAGCCATTAAGTCCTCACTTCATATGGCTTCAGGTCTTCTATGTCCTATATTATTTAGCAGCTCTCTCAATGAAGCACAGAACATTTTCTGAGGTCATTTGTCTCACTTGGAAGGGGCAGTTGAACCGAGTTGTTAAGAGAATGGAGTAAGGCAGGAGGGAACTTTCAGAAAAGAAAAAAAAATCAGAAAGCCTTTAGCAAATACTCCCTGATCCCAGACAGGGTAGTGCCAGGAAGAGGGCAAAAGAGGTTCACAGTGGTTCTGGAAGCTGAATGGCATTTAAATGAAAAGTCTGTTCAAAAACTCCAAAATAATAGATAGAACAGTATTTACAGACACTGGAAGGCTGTTTTATATCCTCCGTACCTCCTCTTGTGAAAAATATTACCTCTCAACTGCTTCTATGTGTATTCTGCACTCTATGGATTAGCTACAACCAATTTGGAATGCCCAAATCCAGCATTGTGAATCTCATAACCCCGTGGTTCCCATTAGTAAGTGTACTGATTCTATTATTACTGTAAGCAAAGTCTTACAAGTTAAAACTCAGCAAGAAAAGAAATGTACATATACACATAACATACAAAAGCCAAACATGAACGAATATAATTATCCATTTGAGAATTTTTGTGATGCTTCACCAACATGTCAAAAATAGTAAGACTTTTTGACATGCAGGTTAGACCTCATCCAGAGAAAGGGGAAAGCAGCATATAATAGCTAAGGCTTTAACTACCATGAAGATCTTTGATGCTAACAGGGTACTCTAGCCCATTAGCTTCTGAAGATCATGGAAGGAATCCCAATTATTTTATCTTCATGCCAGAAAACTGTGGGTATTCCTTCTTATATGCACAGCAGAAGAAGTTTATTTCTTGTTTCTAGGGTAAAATAGCTTTGACCTTGTGATTCTCTAAGTAACTTAGGAAATATAATGAGGAAAGCACAGGCTTCTGTCTTCTTCAAGGCACAGAAGTAAGTATACAACTGTGGGCCTCTGGGTACCAGCTAGTTGAGAGAGATGTGGAATTTGACATGATTTGTGTCCCTTCCTGTGGAGACAAAGTAACAAACTGCAGGCCTTTTTGTTGTTGTTTTTGTTTGTTTTGTTTTGTTTTCTCTGTTCCATTAGAGAACTGCAGTACATGTGTAATCCCTGAATCAGTTAGGAATTCTTGGCATACTGAAATAATTTTATGGGAAATTTGTGCGGCAAGAATGTTTCCATTCCCGATTCAGGATAGAGTTTAACACAGTAGTCTTAGGTACTTTCTATAACAGTGAGATGACATTCAAACTATACCATTTTTCTGAATTGAAAATTAGACTTGGAGGCTATTGATTGCTCTCACAACTGATGGAAAGGCCCTATTGTTAAAGACAGCACTGACTTATGCCTTTGGACATGGAGAAGTTGAGCTGGGGCCTAACTGGAAGCATCCCCACTACTGACTACAGTTGGTGATGCTCTTTGGTACATGCATGCTTCCAGAGAAGGAAGATAATCAATAATTACATTCAACAAGCTACAAAACCTGTAACCTACAACAGTGATCTGCTTGAAAGATAATGCTGGTATAATAGTGACACAAATGCTATGGGAGTAACCAACCACGTTTTGATTGTATTTAAGGCCTACTCAATAAGAGGTGTGCATACCCAACACTAGTACAGTGGCCAAGATTATGAGACTATATAGCTCATGGGACTATGGAAAACCCTACTATTATTGTTTGACTAAAGGAACATAGCAATAAAATGAGTTCTAATGACATACATACTCATAGATTAGGGCCTTAGTCAGTCTTCATAAGAAAAGATTTTTGTTGTAGATGGAAACTAACTCAGAGACTCACAACTGGACAATGTTCAGAGAATGAGAGACTTTGGAGCACCCAGCCCTAAATAGAATGTCTTCATGAAACTCCTTTCCTCAAGGCTTAGGAGTATGTACAGAAAGGAGGCAGAAAGATTCTAAGAGCCAGAGATGGTGGATGACTTCAAGGAAACTGTCTTCTAGGCATAGCAGGACTGATACACATACAAGATCATAGAGTTTGGCAAACATTCACAAGACCTGGCTCAAGTTCAAGCCCAATGGAGTTATAGCACTGAGAAGGGAAAGTAGAAATGGGACCTGATCCCTAACCAAGAAGCTGTCTGTAATTGATACCTGCTGGGAAAGGGAAAGTCAGTTTTCTCCACTGGAATTTCACTCCAGGGTAGATACTTTGTTCAGTAATAGATAGCCCACACAAAATAGACTCCAGGTTGTTATGTATTTTGGAGTATTTCTGTTTTTGTTTTGAGAAAGAGAAAGAGCACATAAAGTTGGATGGGTAATGGTATGGGAAGGATCTGAGAGGAGGAGAGGGAAAACCCCTTATTTCAAGAAAAAATATTCAATGAAAAAAACAAAAGAAAATAGACTTGGAAAAATACCAAATCATCCCATGATAATGCTTTGGCTGGACATTCTGATCCATTAGTAGCTAGTACTCAAAGGAATCCAGAGACAGAAAATAATGATTGCTATCCACATTCTGTTGGCATCTGATAGGTTTTATTTTAATAATTAATTAGTTAATTAATTATATATCATGCCTCTATTTCTCTTCCCTCCTCTCCTCCTGGTTCCCCCCCCCATACCCTCTCTATTCTCATCCCCAATCAACTCCTCCTCTGTTTGTGTTTAGAAAATGACAGGTAGGTCTCCCATGAATACAAACAAAGCATGGCATATCAAGTTGCCGTTAAGACTAAGCACTTGCCCGTATATTAAGGCAGGACATGGTGACCCAGAATGAGGAATAGGATCCCAAAGGCCAGCAAAAGAGTTAGAGACAGCCCCTGCTCTCATTCTTAGGACTCCTACAAGAGAACCAAGCTGTACAATTGTAACATATATGCAGAACGCCCAGTTCAGTCCCATTCAGGTTCCCTGGTTCAGAGGAACGTTCAGTCTCTGTGAGCCACTATGAATTCAGGTTAGTTGATTCTGTGGGTTTTCTTGTGATGTTCTTAATCCCACTGGTTCCTAAAGTCCTTTCTCTCCCTTTTCAGTTGGATTCCCCAAGCTAGGACAAATGCATTTGGCAGTGGGTCTGCATCTGTTCCTGTCAGTTGCTGGATGGAACCTTTCTGATGATAATTGGACTAGGCACCAATATATAGTATAGCAAAATATAGTTAGGTATCATCAGATTGACATTTTTCTCCTCCAGACATGTTTCTATCCAAGGTCTCTGGATCCAGCCTGTGGATCCTTGTGCTTCAGGCAGGTCAGGGATGGGCTTACTCTCCTGGCATGGGTTTTAGCCTAAAAAGATCATTGATTTTTATTACCCACTCTCTCTATCTCTAGGCCAATTATTCCAGCATACCCCATAAGCAGGGAAGACTAGGTCGAAGGATATGTGGCTCAGTTGGTTTCCCACTCTCTCCACTTGAAGTTTTGTCTGGCTACAGGAGATAGCCAGTTCAGTGACATATTCCCTATTGCTAGGAGTCTTAGCTGGGGTCATCCTTGTAGATTCCTGAGAGATTCCCTTATGCCAGGTTTCTACCTGATCCCCCAAAGCTCCCCTTTTCCAGTAGTCTCTTTCAGTGCTCTCTGTCTCCCAGCCCCCCCCAACCTGATGGTTTATGTTCCCATATCCACTCGATTATAATCCACTCTCAAAATCACTTCTATTTTCCCATCCCAGGGAGATCTAGGTGTTCCCCCTTAAATTGTCCTTGTGAGTCTGTGGATTGTAGACCAAGTCTCTGTGGGTCTGTGTATTGTAGAATAGTTATCCTTTATTTCACAGCTAATATGCACGTATGAGTGAGTACCATGTTTCCCTTTCTTGATCTGTGTTATCACACAGATGATTTTTTTTCTAGTTCTAGCCATATGCCTGAATTTATTTTCCTGTTGTTCTTTTTTTAATTAATTTTTATTTAAATTAAAAACAATCTTATTTTACATACCAATTTCTTCTCCCTCCAGTCCTCCAATTCCTCCCACCATCTCCTTATCCGACCCCATATCCACTACTCAGGGAGGGTGAGGCCTCCCATGGGGGAATCACCAAAGTCTGTCTCAATGTTTGGGGCAGGACCTAGGCCCTCCCACCATATATCTAGGCTGAGAGAGTACCCCTCCATAGGGAATGGGATCCCAAAATCTATTCATATACTGGGGATAAATATTGGATCCACTGCCAGAGGCTCCATAGACTTCCCAAGCCCCACAACTGATACCCACATTTGGAGGGTTAGTTTGGTCTTATGCTGGTTCCCCAGTTTTTAATAGCTGAGTAATACTCTATTGTGTAGTTGTACCACATTTTCTTTATCCACCCCTTGGTTGAGGGACATTTAGTTTGTTTACATGTTCAGGCTATTACAAGAAAAGCTGCTGTCAACATAGTTGAGCATGTGTCCTTGTGGTATGATTGAGCATCCTTTGGGCATATGCCCAAGAGTGATATAGGTTGGTATTTTAGATTGATTCCCAATTTTCTGAGAAACTGCTATATTTATTTCTAAAATGGCTGTACAAGTTTTCACTTCTACCAGTAATGGGGGAATGTGTCCCTTGCTCCACATCCTCTCCAGTATGAGCTATCACTTGTGGTGTTGATCTTAGCCATTCTTATAGGTGTAATATGGAACACCTGTGTTGTTTTGATTTACATTTCCCTGATGGCTATTTGAGATCCTACTTTTGAGAACTCTCTGTTTAAATCTGTACCTCATTTTTTAAAATTGGATTATTTACTTTGTTGATATTTTGAATTTCTTGAGTTCTTTATATATTTTGAAAATCAGCTTTCTGTCAAATGTGGAGTTGGTGAAAATATTTTTCCATTGTGTTGGCTCCTGTTTTGTCATATTGACAGTTTCCTTTGCCTTACAGAAACTTTTCAGTTTCAAGAGGTCTTACTTACTGATTGTTGATTTTAGTGTCTGTGGTATTGATGTCCTGTTGAAGAAGTTGGTCTGACAGTTTTTAAATACTATTGGTTTTCAATTATTTCATTTCATTTTAGCATTTGTCAAAGAACCCAGAGTGTTCTAGGTTCTGTACATAATTTAATAACAATGTCAATGCTTTATGGTACTTTTTAAGAATTTTCATTTTATAGGTGAATCAAGTGATACTAAAAAGGGCAGTAACTTTGTTAATAACTTGATATTATCCATAATATACCAGAATGAGGAGCAGGTATCACCAGCCTTGGCTAAAAATTATTAAGCTAATTCCATAACTTATGAAATCTTAAAATTTCACAGCATTTCAAAATAATGACAATTTCAGGAAACCATTTTGAGATGTCTCATCTTTACTGTCAACTTGGTGGAATTTAGAATGCCCATCGAAACAAATATCTAGGCATATCTATGTAGGGTTTTCTGTATTATGATTACCAAGGTATAAATTGCCACAGTGTAATGGGCCACACCATTTCATGAGCTGGGATTCCTATACTGTGTAAAAAAGAAAAAGTGAGATGGTGCTAGCATTCACCACTAAACTAATACATCCCTCAATCAACTCTAAAAATGACACATGACTTAATACTATAATATAGATAATAAGGTTTCAAAATATGAATTTTGAGGAGATATACATATTTGAACAGTTTCACATATACCAGGCTAATACAGAATGAAATATATAAACAGATAAAAGCAGAATTCAGATCTCACAAAATAGAATTTGAGGGAAATAGAAACAATAACTTTCATATCTGGCTTTCTAAACTCTGGACTCTGCCCTTATGAGAGCCAGTAAGACAATTAGGTTTCCTAGTCTTTCAATCACATTCCCATACTATCCTATAGTTGAAATAATTTTCATCTCTTTCTGTTTCCTATTCCCAAGTAGAACTTAGCATTGTATGTGAAAACTGTCCTTCTAGTATCTACAGCTCCACATTTTATAATTTACTGAAATTTTCACTCTTCCAAATGCCAATAGTTCTGTTCTCTTCCATTAAAACTGAAATGTAATGGACCTAGGGTCTGAATATTATTATCATATAAGCCTCCTCTGTCTCTACCCCAGAACATGAACATACATAGTATTCCGACTTATGCTATGGATTCTGGTAGATCTTAGTGCACAAATCTCTCTTTCATTTTCAAATTTACATCCCAGGAATGTTATCATATACTATTTAAATGCTATAATACATAATCATCCAATACTTAATCTATATACCCTTGAGAATTTGATGATTATGGAACAGCTCCTAAAAGAACAGTAAAATTATAGAATTACATATAACTTCAGGTAATATAAATGGAGAGAGGGTCTAACAAAATTAGTCCCTAGATCTTATCTTCAGTATTTAAGAAAATAAACAAAAAATAATAGTTATATAAGTTATAAAATATCAAGATATATGTAACTATGTGAAACTCAAAACAGCAACTAATCTATGAATTTTGTCTTTAAACTTCTGGAAATGTTATAATTATAATAGACTTACTGAATAAATACATTAGCATGGTATCTGATTTATTTCTACATGTTTAATATGTATCAATCTACAATCTGTCCATCATCATTAGCATTACACCAAAGGCCCTAAGAAAGACTCGAGTACAAACTGAAGTTTTTGCATACCTAGCAATGATAATCAAGGATTTTAATATTTCTACCCAATGAGAATGTAAACCTGAAAGAAATGAGAAATGAATCTGAAATTTTCTTGATTAAAACAGAGGAAAGCCTTTTTAAACCTTTTTTCAAACTGAAACCTTCGCTGTTTCTCCTCCCTCCCTCCCTCCCTTCCTCCCTCCTTCCCTCCCTCCCTCCCTCCTTTCCTCCTCTCTCCCTCTCTCTCTCTTCTCTGTCCTGTAGGACCTTAGTGAAAACTATGAAGTTGTCAAGGATAAGACAAAGACTATGCTGATTTGGCCACTGGAGAGATGTTTAGCTGCCCAAGGATCAGAATGAATAGAAGCGAAAAGAAACTTTCCTTTCAATTTCTGATTAATAGCTTGCTTAACTAACACCAAATATTTGGGAGACTGAGGCTGTTGCAATTTGATCCTACTTTCCAATTATCGGGTGATGAATTTGGTATAAAAATCATAAAAATAGGTAATTCTTTTCACCCACACAAGTACATAAAACCAATTTCTCTCTTCAGGATACTGAGAAATAAACATGCCAACATGGAAAGGCTATTTATCATGGCTGTCATAATGAGGTCCAATTGGGGAAGTCAATTCCCTTCTGCAAATGACAAACTTCAAGTTCCAGCCCACCAGTACTCTTGCAAGACAAATCAAATAACCCCTAGCCATTTATCACTATTCCCACATGACAGGATGATCAGAGGCAAGGCAGGTGTTCTTCATTCTGGTTCACTAAACTAAAATTATAGACATCATTTTAACCAATATGAAGATAATGCCTGAATTCTGAATATAAGAACATTTCTTAAAGGTTCCCACTTCACATGTCTCCCTTAAGCTTAGGGAATGCAGATCACAAACGATTATTAATGTAGTTGTTTTGCTGACTTTTGGCTTTGTTATCTTTTTATTGTTTTATTTTCGTTCTTTTTGACTTTTGACTTTCCCAGTAGAAAGTCAATTGCTAACATTCAAAACCAAGGCATGTGCACATGAAAGAGATATTAGGAAACAAGGGGATCAAATAAGCCCCAGGTGTCTCTCATTCTACTTCTGACTGTCACCATGAAAGGCTGAGAACAATGCATGACTGGGGCAATTGTCTGCCTAGCCACTACCAAGCATGCTTTGTGCACTGTCTGGACTGATAAACCAAAGATAGAACTAAGAGTTCTGTTTAAAGCGCATAAAGACTTGTCTAATCAGGAAGACACAGAGATTGTATGTATTGTGAGACATATGGAAAAGGGATTCTACTTAATGAGATTGTCCCATAAACTGAGAAATTTCATGTGCTTCATTCATCTACTCAGGTTTGAAATCTTGCCTTGAAGATGTCTACTTCCATCATATTAGGCAGCTTAGTACTTTTATTGAGCCAAATGAAAGAAGAGAAACATCAGCAGTGACATTGGCCTGAGTCTACCCTCCACAAAGTAGTTGGGTATAGTAAGGCAAATGTTTCAGTTCTTCTGACTTGTAGTCTTCTTTTGTAAAAATAGAGATAAAGATCTCTGTACTTATGAGAAACCAGGAAGATGATGCATGAGTAATGTCATTAGTTTCATATAACAGAAAAAATAAATCTCAGAAATGATAAATGACTTCTAGAAACCATTAGTGCTATCTTATTTCACACAACTCACAGCTAGCAGAAGTGATCTGTAAACTCTTGTGTATTCAGATTCCAATCCAGGGCTCATACTCTGTGATTCAGTCACTCTCCTTCCTCTATCGGCAGTGCTATGGTTCCAATTTTGAATGTCCTCCAAAGGTGTAATAAATGCTTACACTACATACAATCTGTGCCATTTTGAGAATTATGGAGTACTTGGGAGGTAGAGCCAAGTTAGAAGAAGTTAAATTAAAGACAGATGCCTTTAAATGGGACTGTGAAATTTTGGTTCTCTCCTTTTCCCTCTCCCCCAACTATTATCCCTAGTCACTATAGTGTGGCCAGGCCTTCGTTGCCACATATTCCTGCCAAAAGCAATAGGACCTCATGATCACAGTCAGAAACCTGTGAAAATATAAGCCCAAGTAGCATTTCTTCATTTAAAGTTTTTATGTCAGATTTGATTTTCATAACAGTAAGAAGCTGATTAAAACATGTGAGTCCAAGCAAAAGCACTTAGAGTTTATGTGGGTAAAAGAATGTAATCACCTTAGCATTGCCATAGACCCACAGGCTTCATGTGTGTGTGTCTCAGGTGGGGGAGTGGCAGGACTATTTGTGATTTTTCCTAGAGCAACTTCCTCAGTCCTCCCTGAGTAAAAGTTTAAGTTACTGTATTCAATTCATTATATTACTATCTTTCTAAAATTCACCTTCATTATTGGGCTGGTAGTCTTTCAGGGACAAGGACCATGGTCTTGCATATCCTAGTCAATGCCTATTATGAAGAAAAAATAGATGATTCATAAATCACAGGTCTTCTGCCCTGCCTTTAAATATTTTGTAAAAACCGGAAATAAGTCTGACTTTTTAAACTTCCTTGAGCTTTGAGTTCTGGATAAATGGAAGTTTACAATGCAGCCCAACTAATCTGGTCTTGGTGAATGCTTTAGTGATAAAATAATGAGCCTGGCCAAGTCTCAGGTCATGTATCAGCTAATCAATATAATGTTCAAGCTACACTAAGATTTTCTAACAGCTGTCAAGACAGACTAATCAGCGATTGTTCAAAAAAATCACACAGAACAGAAAACCTTTCTCTGCTCTGAGGTGTTTGCTTTGAGAAAAGATCCTGGCTAGTAATTGAAGGATTCAATTCTCAAATGATCTAATTATTATTAGCAAGACTATACAAAATGAGAAAACATGGAATGGGGAACCCAGGGGCTTAATCTTATTCATCATTTCACCCTTATGTTCAAATGCAAAAATATATCAGAGCCTAAACTTACTGTATTCTCTCATAGGACAGAGAATAAGAAATACTAGTAATACCTAATAAATTAGAATAAAGGATAAAGAAGCTATAAAAAAAATAGTAATATATAGAGGTTGTTCTTCCAAATAGCTTTCTCCTCTTTCAAGTACCCCTTAACAGTATTAATGATTTGAATCAATGTGCTCATATATCATCCCAGAGGCACACAGATTTGTTCATTTCTATATAATCCAACACATTAATTTTCTAGTGCTCAACTCTGTTAGCTGCTATGTTAAGTTATCTGTCATTATTTCTATCATGGAGCTTGTTTGTTTCAAATTAAACCATAAATTTCATAAATATGTAGCTTGTAATAAAAATATAGAGTGGTAAATATTATATATATTAAAATATTATTGATTTAGATGTGAGAATAGATTTAGAATAATTTTTAAATCTTGTCATATGACATCTACATGTAAAATTATTAATTAGAGACCTGTCAAAAGGTAGTGTGTTAGATATTTTTGTTTTTCAACATGGCACATCTGGGAAGAGGAAACCACAACTGAGTAATTGCCCCCATCAGACTGACCTTTTTCATATTTTTATTGATTAATAAGTGACAGAAAAGGGCTTAGACACTATGCACAGTGCCACATTCAGTTCTATAAGAAAGCTAGATGAACAGAAGCAAGAACAAATCCAATAAGAAGCATTTTTCTGCTAGCTTCCTGTCTTGAGTTCCTTCTTTGGCTTCCTCCTATGGTTATAAACTGTATGCCAAATAAGTCCCTTCCTCCCCAAGTTTAATTTGGTCATGGTGTCTATCACAGCAATGCATGCCAACTTATAAAGCTAAGGATATGTGAGTCCTTGGTAATATTTAGGTACAATCTGTTGTGCAGTGAGAAAGGGAGTTGGTAAAGGAAAAATTTGATGAAGCAATTTAAGCAGATGTTTTAAAATTTTATTCTTGCTAACTTTTTAGAGAATATTATAGTTTCTTCTAGTTTCTTCATATTTCTCCTATGATTTAATGCTATGTGTGAATCATACCTCTTTTTCTAAATACTAATGTGATGCTTATTCTTGTGTGATAGACTCCTATTACATTTGAATATTTCAAATTGTCAGCATTACTTTTCAGTTAGGCGTTCTGTTCTCTCAAATATAGGCAGAGTTATCATCTAAACCATCAATAATTCTGTCCTGCAAGCTGCTGCCAAAGCAGTCAACATGGAGACTTACTGTTTGTAAATGATCTGCCAATAGCTCAGGTTAATTATTTGCTAGCTCTTACAACTTAAATTAGCCCATTTATATTAACCTGCATTCTGCCGCATGGTGCTACCGCTCTTTCATCTTATGCTTTCTGTTTCCTTGCATTGCTGGTGACTTCTCTGACTAACCTTATGCTGTCCAGCTACTAGCCAGTCTGCTTCTTTATTAAACCAGTCACAGTGGAATTTACGCAGTGTACAGGATTTTTCCAGTATTACCCGATTTTGTCCAAATGAAAAAAGAAGGCTTTAACTTTAACACAGTAAAATTATGACAACAGTCCATTTTTATTTGGTAAAAATCAGAGAATATATTCTATTATCTGTCTTTTCTTTGTGAGTCTGAAGTTTCTTATCTAATTTAACTTTTTATCATAACTAAGGAAAACTTTAAGTCTCATTATTTTGTCTTTGATGCCATCAAAGAACCCAGAAGTGTGAAATGTTACTTAATGACAGAGACATCTGGCTGCCTGGATAGTCACCCTAGGTTCTTCTGTACTATTGGGATGTTCAACTTTGGCCGACTTGCCTGATATATCTGACCAACATTGTTTAGAAGCAGGGAAATTTTAAAGACTGTCCTACCTCGTCTTTGCAAAGTTTGGTAGTCATTTCCTAGTATACTGTCAACAATTGAGGCTTGGGCAATTTATTTGCCCAAATATCAAGCGTTTTCCATAAAGAAAGCAAACTCCACATGGAGATTCTTTGATGCCCATCATCTTCTTTTGAAGTATATTGGTGCTGTCAGGAGCAGATGTGTCTCACTGTCATGAAAATCCTTAGGTAATTAAACATATTAAATACCATATTCTGTAGGTATTTGAAGTGTTAAAGACCATCTATCTAAGTATATCTGAGTATGACCTTGAAAATATATCTAAGATGAGTATAAGTTTAACTATTATAAATGATTAACTATTAATCTATATTTCTTAATTATATATCACCTTTTAGATGCGTTTCATAAGCACAATAGCCAAAATAAGAATAAAAACAGACATATAGTATAGTAAAAATAACTTTAAAATTTATCAGTCAACCAAAAGCCATACAAATATAAAATATTTTGAGATTAATAATTGCTTTGTGTTAAAGTAGATTCAATAATCTAACCTTTTATCCTATCATTTCTATACCCTCCCTTTTTTTTTCAAAACAAGATCCCTGAATCTAATCTCCTTTGTTCAGCTTTTTTTCCTGACCATTACCAATAAAAACTGAGTCTGCCTCCATTAAATTATAACAAATATTCATAACCAATATTTTGGGGATGTGGGTGTCATTTTCTATGCTACTCCGTGTTGTCTGGGTGTGCTGATATCTTTAGGGGAACCTTGAGAAATTTATGAGTACTCCAGCTGGAACACTCCATGAGACTGGACCACATTATCCAGCAGCCTTGAAGCTGTTTTGGGTAGAATTTTGAGGAGACTGTAACAAAGGCATTTTGGAATGTTATATTATCTGAGTCATCTGTTTTCCTCAGTGTTTTGTCCTCTTGTTCTGAAAATACATAAACTTTTAAAGGCAACATACATTATAATTATGAAATATGTGGTGTTCACAAGTCAGTTAAAGATGATTTTTTTGGTTTATGTTTGAACAGTTAAAATTCATGTCATGTGTCTTGTAGTTCTTTTAGGTTTATTTTTATGTCTATAGACAGAGTTTCAGGAGGTTTTCCTTGAACAAACCTCATTTTCTTTAACCCAGAATGAATTCATAGCTTCTCATTTCCTGTGGAAATAAAAGTATAACCTCTCCCCAAAGCAACATACCTTTTTACTTAAATTTTGAAGTCAAGATATTTTAAAATATATAGGTTGGTATGATATAGTAGCTTTTATAAACTAGTGTCTTAGCAACCAAAACACTAAAAAACAACACAATAGCATACAGGATCCAGTATCTCTATATTTCCTGTTTTTATGTGTGTGTGTTTTCTTTTATATTACTTATACTACCCTTTAAAGACTTTATTTTATTATTTTAAAACTATATATTTCTTTTTTATGACTATCTATACCCTTTTTATTTTCTCTCCCAAACCTTTATATACTTTTAAACACACTGTAACCCATTTAGAGGGCTTTTTTTCCATCTGAATCTGTCTTTATTGCTTATCTGTTATCTTTTTCTGACCTCATGAGCCTTTAAATTAGTATGTGGTGCGGCTAGGACCTCCACATTTGTTTTTATGGCTGGCTCTGCCCCTCTGGGTTCCTTGAGATCATATCTTCATACTGAAGATACTGGTGAGAGCCACAATTACTGCTCCAACTCTGGAAAGTTTTTGGTTGTTTAAGCTGCCACCAAGTAGTGTGCCATCCACTGCTCATTAACCCCATTTAAGTGTTCTATGGCAGAGCCTCTTAAAAAAGCTGTGACCTTTCCTGTCCCCATCACTGAGCCTGGAAACCATCACTTAAATTAGCCATGCCTCTGCTTGTCAATAGCAAACAGTTTACCTAAATAAAGGTGGTTACCAAGAAGCCATATTTGATTCTGTTTTGTGTGTTTAGATTCCTTTTTTAAGCTTTGTCAGGTCTTAGGTAGAAATTGCGGCCCTAATAGAATGCCATTTGTAGGCAGAGTTTTCCATCTAGACCACTGTTAAGTTCTGTCCTGCCAGCATTTCCCCAAATAACTAACATGGAAACTTATTATTATTTATAAATGCTCAACTGATAGGTCAGGTTTACTACTAACTAACTCCTACAACTTAAATTAACACATTTTAATTCATCTACATTCTGCCACATGGCATTACCTCATTTTTATCTTGCATCTCCTGTTTCTTCTCCTTGTGTCGCTGGAGACACTTCTGACTCTACCCTTTGCCTCACCAGTGTTCTTAGGCCAGTTTTCCTACCTAATCTTACACTGTCCAGCCATTGGCCAATCACCTTCTTTATTAAACAAATCACAGAATAATTCACACAGTGTACAGAAGGATTGTTCCATAGCATCCAAAGGTCTATATTCTAGTGAAGAACATGACTATGATCAGCTTTCAGTATACACTAAAGGTCTTTAATCAATTTGTGAGGAAAATCTATGTTTTCTGACCTATCAATGGATAATACTGAAGTACTTTATTTAAAATTCCCACTTTATGCCCATGTGTTTTGAGATATGCACATTTTGTCTTATTTGATCTATGCACATACACATTCACTCACAGAAGGGGAAGATGTTAAGTATTACAGTCATTTTCATATGAAAGAAGAGGTATCAAAAGTGGTCCCATTAAAAAGTTCAGTGTTTTTCCTGTTTTTCTTCATCTAACTAAGATGCAGGAATTGGACTTATAGACATACCGACTGAATTGGTAGTCTTTAGAGAACAATTAACAAAGTTAGTATTAAATTTCTCTGTGGATATATATATATATACATATATATATATACACACACATGTGTGTGTGTGTGTGTGTGTGTGTGTGTGTGTGTGTGTGTTGTGTGTGTGTTAGATGGGGCAAAGGGAATGAAATTCCAACTTAGACTCTCCTCTGAGTGATGAAGTTGGGAGCTAAAAAGCCATCCACCACCTATGGGGCACTAATTCAGATTTATTCATTCACACTGTGCCCCATTTTTCATCCTCCCTAGGAGTTGCTTCAGCAGGGGGCAAAAGAAAGAAAACATACCACTGAAATAGGTCTTTCCAACATCTGTTTTCCACAATAGATTATAGTCTAGCTGATTGCATTGAAAAAAATTGCCACTAATATTCCTTATTATAATTCACCCTCTTACTATTAAAGACTCACCTCACTCATACATACTTTTCTCCTGACACTATTGTATAGTCTTATAGGCTTTGTTATTCAATCAAAAGAAAAATTCTTGGATTGGGCTGGAGATGGCTTAGCAGACAAAGTACTTGACACGCAAGCCTGGTTCCCTGAGTTGGCTTCCTGAAACCCATGTAAGGGGAAAGGAAAGAACTCTACAAATTTTCCTCTGCATGCACACATGCACCATAGAATTCTTGCTCAAGCACACACCACACACACACACATAAACACACACAGAGAGAGAGAGAGAGAGAGAGAGAGAGAGAGAGAGAGAGAGAGGGAGGGAGAGAGAGAGAGAGAGAGAGAGAGAGAGAGAGAGAGAGAGAGAGAGAGAGAGAGAGAGAGAGAGAAGTCCATGGCATTAGAATATCATTATTAAATATTCTGGACACAGACAGGTAATATCAGATTTTACTGTTTTATAGGCACAAGCAGGCACACCCAGAATAAAGCATTTGGATATTGAATCTTCTAGAGACAGTCATTCAAGGAGTATAAAATGTCATAATTTTTGCCTCAAGTCTGTATTCCTATGGTGCAGAGATTCTGAAAGTTAAAATTCTTGGACATTGGCTGAAACAGCAATAATAATTCATATTGTACTTTTCTATCCCTTCTTGTATCTATATAGTTTAGTTTTCAGGAAAAGACTATGTTTCTTCATGACAGTGCCCCTCTGAACAAGTATGACATAGTCACCCACTCCTCAGAACCTAAAACAACAGCTCTGCTTTTCTGAAACACTCTGGCAGTATTTATTTTATCAGCATTCTGGTCCCTGATAAATATATTCAGACATTTGCTAAAATAGAAAAGATATGATTTCGAATTAGTATAATAACTATCAAAAATATCGTGATAAAAGTGATGGTGGACAAGTCCTCCAAATACAGAATGGCAGCTGGAAACATCAAGTTGAACAACAGAGTGAGGGTATTACTAAGGGGATATACTAAGGGTATAAGATTTTTCTCTAAAGTAATGGGCTAAAATTCCTGCTAAAATTGCCTGACATAGACTTATTATATTAGTTACTTTTCTTTTGCCATGACAAAACATCATGACCATTGAAATTTAAAGGAAACATTTAATGTGGGTCTATAGTTTCAGAGACCAAAGCCATCATAGCTCCCTAGGTAGGCAGGCATTGCTTTGGAGCAGTAGCTGAGTACTTACTTCTTATCCTCAAGCATGAGGCAAGCATGCTAAAGGAGATCAGCATGCACTTTTACAATCTCAAAGCTAGCCCTCAGAATCAGAAAACCTTCAATGATTCTACACCCTGTTATCCTTTCCAAGAAGCTCTACCAATTGAGAACATGGAGTCAGAGTTTCTGTCCCACCTGGTCATATAGCCATTTACCTCCAAATAAACACACAGAGACTTATATTAATTATGATCTGTGTGGCCAATGGCTTCGGATTCTTACTGGCTATCCCTCTTTTTATTATCTCATAACTATTAATCTATGTATTTCTACATGGTCTTATCTTACCAGAGAATGCCCAGACCTATTAATCTTTTCACAGCTACATGGTGTTTCTCTGAACACTCACTCTCTCTGCCTCCTCTCTTCTTAATTTGTTATATGAATATTTATAGGAATTTTTTTTTTACCATTGAAAGATTATGCAACATGGCTATCTTCTCAGTAATTTTACCTTTCTCAGTAAGTACTTTTCAGAATTTTTCTTTATCTATGTTAAGTATTTATTATTATATATACTTAAAATCTATGTTAAAATGTATGTTAATTTGAAATGTAATACATGTGAAATATTTATATATAAAAAAACTATGAGTGGTGTTATTAAAAGACAATGCATGTTTTATTTTATTTTTAAAATTACTTTGTGTTTTTAATACCAACTGAAGTTCCCTCTCACCTCTCTCATCCCAGTTCTTCCCCCTCATTTTCCCTCTCCAACCCATTCAATCCACTCTACCTCCTCTGTTTCTGTTTTTCTTCAGATATGGGTAGGCCTCTCAGGGATATCAGCCAATCATAATATATAAAGTTGCAGTGAAACTGGGTACTTCCTCTTCTACTAAAGATGGATGAGACAATCCAGTAGGAGGAACAAGTCCCAAAAGCAGGCAACAGAGAAAGAGATAGCCCCTAATGCCACAACTAGGAGTCCTACAAGAAGACAAAGCCCATGAAAGCTCCCTGATGGTCAGTTTAATCTGGGTGAGCCCCTATGAGCCCACGTTAGTTGGTTCTGTGGGTTACCTTGTGGAACCCATGACCCCACTGGCTCCTCAAATCCTTTCTCCACTTCTTCTGCAGGATTCCCCAAGCTCAGCCTAATATTTGGCTATGGGTCTCTGCATCAATTTTTAGATGTTGCTACATGAAGTCTTTCTGATGACAGCTGGACTATGCACCCATTTATGAGTATAGCAGAATATCATTGGGAATCATTACATTGAATTTATTTGGCAGCCATGTTTGGTTCTATCCTAGGTCTCTGGGGTAGCATGTTTAAAAATAGGCCTTTAATTCCAAAAAGCTTGTTGAGCCTCTACTGTGCCTTTTATTTACTGTGTGAAAAAGGTAAGGTTACATAAATGTCTATGTTACCATTTTTTCATCAATAATTGAAAGACATGTTTTTCTGGGTTACCGAGAGAGATACATATAATAATATAACATTCAATATAATTGCATATATTAATTTTTGCCATGACATCTTAAAATGTTTTGGTATGACATTTATCTCCAAGTTATCTTCCATAGATTAATTTTGTTCTCTTACCATTATATTACTTTATGTTTTATTTGTACAACATGTGTACATTAGAATTTAAAACACACATTTATATATTAGAGATTTTCCAGTGTTTCCCCTGTTTTTGTTTTTCTTGATTTATTTGCATTTATATGATTCAATTTCATAGATCATTTAAATTCTTGAGGAAATTTCCCCCAGGGAAGGAAATTGATAAACTTATGGCAGGAACCCTGTTGATGCGCCATTCAATTTTATTCTCTGATATTATTGGAACCCATTCAAATATCTTCCCCTAAATTCATTTTGTGAAGATGATATTAATGAATACCCTTTGGCAAGTACATCAAAATATTCCTTATAAAAAACAGTTCTCCTTAGCTAATTGAGTACTTCTAAGAGATGGTTGATTTCAGAAGATGATGGAAATTTTCTAGTGTTGGGTGACAGTATGAATTCTTTGAGACAGAAGACTAGTCACAAACTGTCAATCTACTGATTATGTTTCATTTTACCAGTGCACTCATTTTTACATTTTAATATAAATGCATTGTCTATTTCTCAAGATCAACTATTAATTTCTGCTAATTATACCCCAAGACCCACACTACTCATTATTGCCTTCTGTGGGCAGTTAAAGTCACAATTCCTGAGCTGGTTCCATGTGCAAAAGGATCTCAGTAAAGAGGTAGGATGAAGAAAAAGTACCACATTTCTATAAACCTGCCAAGCTGGCAATCATTAATCTATGCATTTACCACAATTTTTTGGAATATGATAAAATTAGCATAGAGTAAAAGGTAGTCATTGCCACCCTTGGAGATTGCAGCTTAATGAAAGGTCAGAATATTTGAGATATAATATTTGAAAAATAATTTGAAATATAAATGGAATATTGAAATAAGAATTTATACATATATGAAGAAAAAAGAATGAAAGTAGACAAAAGGAGAGAAGGTGGTAAAGAGAGATAGACACAATAGAGATGTGATTTAAAAGGGACAGTTGAGGAAGAACAATAGATAATGAATGGGTGATATTAAAGGGCGTGCTATTTTTGCATTTCTATGATAAAGGACCGTGACCAAGGGAAATTATAGAAGAAGAATTTATTTTAGCTTATGAATCCAGGGGACTCATGTGGCAAGGAGAAGGATTAACTGCAGGAATAGAAAGCTAAAGATTACATCTTAAATGCAAGCATGAAGCAGATAGTGGGTATTGGAAGTAAAGAGAGGCTAGCTAAATTATCCCAAAGCTTGCTCTAGCAAGGACACACTACCTGCATCTGCCCAAACTATATCATCAATCAAGTATTCAAATTCCAGACACTATAGAGGGTATGTCACATTCATATAATCACAAATGGGAGCATTCAGAAACAAATCAAAACAGTTCTCTAAAACTATGGAGGCATGATCTCCTAGTGATTTGGTTTCACCTAGGCATTTAAATTCAAATATGTTATGGCCCTCTACTTAAAAGCAATGCCAAATTTACAGTTGACAAGCCAGCTAATGCTCTCTTTTCAACCTACAACTTCTCTATAGCAAGTGTTTGACTATTGTCTTTTTATATTTCAAACAAATATTTTTCTTTTTTTGAGAAAGAGGAACTGACTTTTAATCGTGGTAACTATATATAGTTTCAGAAAGATTAATATTTAAATTCAATGTGGACAATGCAACATAAATATTAAAACCAAACCACAATGATGCCTTATTTTGTACGTCTCTTTTATTAGTTTGTATATAAGATCAGAATGAAGATTTTCATTCTGTTTAGCATTATTGGCTAGGATGTGTCTACAAAATATGTGAGTGACTATTCTTTCTAATCCCAGTGTCTAGTGTAACATAACTTGATTTTCTTCCTTTGAATCTGGTCACACTGAAATAAATTTATTTATGATGTCTCCCATGCTGTTTCCTGAAAATATGCAATAACCTTTTAAAATATGAAAAGAAACTAAGGAAGATTGTGTTTTTGTGATGAAAAGACTGGTAAAAAAAATTGCTTATATGAGTAAATTTTGTTTTCTAATTTTTTTTCTCTTTTATCTTGCCTGGATATACCTTTCAACTGTTTGTAATTTTTGCAAAGTATAAGTTTCTTTTCTTTTCTAAGTCTTCCTTTGATTTATCTATTACCCTATCTACCTCCCTGTAAATTCATAACTATTTACACATTTACACTCTTTGAAAAACTACTCTTCTGAGGGATGATGCATTCTTAAATGAGAAAACAAAGAACCTGTCTTAAAACATAGAACAGTAAGACCCGCAAGAGCGTGGTCCCTTGTGCTCCCATTCAGGAAAGGCACCCCCCCCCAAATCACTCACGAGAAGTGGTCTTGATGAAAATGCACAAGGTCTTTTATATTCCAGTATACTGCGGCCGTCAGCCATATGCCATACAGGGTAGAGGGCTGAGTGACTCCTAGCACAGAATTGAGACAGCTTTTATAGGGTTACAACAAAGCCTGCGCATCGTCAACCAATCACCTTGTAGCATCCAGTGCGGACCAATTAATTTAAAGTATTCAAGCCCACGCTTAGTCCAGGAAGTCTGCTTTCGCACAGGCTTCTGGGTGTTCATTCACTCACAGCCTACCGTAAACATTAAAGTAGGTTACCATCAGCTTGGGATTTAAGACTCCCAGCTTCCTGGATTCACTGGAGAATTAGGCTAAATGTTTTCATCCTAACAGAACTATTTGATAAAACATCAGTTTAAACAATATGATCAATCTATACTGCTCTTTCACTTGGATTTAAAGCCCTGTTATTTCATGTTCAGGTCAAATTGCTTCTCTCTGCCTCTGTTTTCTGTTCTATAAAATGGATACAAAGGAATTTCTGCCCCACGGATATGTACTAAATAAGATTCATGCAATGTGTATGATGGATAGTCTAGAATATATTAAATGCTCTGGTAGTAATTTAAATATCATTATCAAAATATTAGTCTTATTCAAAAGATCATTTAAACTATAATTATTTTTAAATGGTTTGGCATCTGGACCATATACAAGTTGATTGCATTTTTTATGTAGCTGGTTCCAGATCCCTTCATCTATTAATTTGATGGCAGTCCAGTTAACCCTGCCAATGGAGATCTCCTCCAGCTATGTAGCTCAAACGTCTCATCTATAAGTTTATTAAAATAGCTTATACAATGGCTCTGTCATTTCTTGTTTGTCAAAAACTGTATGGGGGTATCTTATGGTGTCCTCCCACCTGGTCTAAAATAAGAAAAGTCTGCTTATTTATGCTCTCAAATGAGCTTTATGGTTTTAAAGTATTTTATTAAAAATATGGCTGCAGTGAGTAAACAAGTTCTTAAAAGTAATTTGCCTAAAATTTCATTAATATTTTGATAGTACCAATATAGTTTATACTAATAAATGATAGAATATGTGTATGACCTGTAGCATACAACTTGGGTAATAAAATCTTTAAGGTGGGAAGTATTTTATAGCACATCTTCTCAATGTCTCAATGGGTCAGCACTTTTAAGGATCTAGAAATTAATAGTAATAATTAATAACAACTAATAAATATCTACTGGGTATCCATATGTCAATACTCTATGTGGATTATTGTTAATATTCTCATTAACTATTAGAGTAATTTAATTTTACTTTATTTTCTTGTTTTAAAAATGTATTCTATGTGTCATTTATGTCATGATATCATTCATTTCCCAGTCCTTTTGCATCTGTCCTCTGCCCCTGTATCCCACCCCCTGCCCCAAATAAAACAAAATTTAAGAGAAGAAATGGAAAAGAAAACAAAAGGAAAAATTAAAACACTCATCATGGAAGCTTCAGTAAGTCATGCAGTAAACCCCTTTGCCTGAGTATCTTTACTTAGAAGTGGTCATTGAAAGAGAATTGGTCTGGTTCAAGGGCTCTGGTTTCTGTTGTACTATTGATGCAGGCCTCTTCTCGATATCCTGTTGTTACTCAGTATTGTGGAAATCCAGTAGCTTTGGGTCTGCAGGTCAGGTTCTTTCACATGCTCAGGTAGATCATAGAAGGGGTGAAGTCATAACCCTGGTTCTGTGCCTGAGCTGTGGCAGTGTTGCTCCACCCACCAGTTCTCCCTTTTCTTCACCTCTTGGTGAGTTCTCCTGAATTGTCCCAGCTAATTCACCTCTTGGAGCCTTGAGCGAGGGGTGGGGCCAGTTTTGCTTTCACACCCTCAGGGTCAGCTCTCTCACACCTACAGCTCAGAGCAGGCTCTGTTGTGTTGCTACAAGGGCTTTGCTCCCAGTGCTGCAGCTGTAGCTGGTAAGGGTCAGGGACAGTTCTTCCACTCTTATGTAGCACCCCCACCTAGCTCTTCCACCTGTCTCAGGCATTGATGGGTGGCTGGGGGATGGAGTGTTGTCATCTCTCCTCTGCCATGCTGACACATGTCAGATGAGGACAGCTCTCTTTTGTTCACAACCTCACCCTTATCTTCAACTACCCAAACAGTTCTTACTGTGCTTTCTATGGAAAGAGTGGGACTGGCTGTCCTGAGTGTTGTAGCTGTTAAGTGGGGTTGTTAGATCGCTTTTCTGCTGCAGGCAATAAGGAATGACAGATACAGAGTGGGGTACAACTTTCCCTTGCTTACAACTTCAGGACTACCTTCCCTCACACCTCCCCCAGCAGGATTGGCTCTATTGCGTTGTCAGTTGCCAAGAGAAGGTGCAAAACCCTATCTCCCAAGTGTTGCAGCTTGTCTGGGTAAGGGACAGCTCTCCCATGGAGTAGAGGTATTATTTTATTTTCATTCTATAAATGGGAAAAATGATAAATTAGAATAAATTCATCAAGATCTGTTTTAGTCATTGGTGGTACTGAAATCTTAGACTTAGGTCTCTATGGCTCTAAAATATGAAATTTCAACAGCAATATACTCAGAATAATGTTTTTTTTTAATCCTACTTTATTTCTAAAGCACTAACACATGGTAAAATATTTTCTTATCAAAGCAAGGTGTTTGTTTTTTCCAGTGTCATTGTCTGTATTTAATATATAGTTTTATTTACTAGAGATACAAATATTAATAAAAATAATGCCTTCTCCATACCCCTAAGGACTTGACATTATAGTACCAAAGGCAGCCATCATGTCTGTTATAGAAGATTGTAGTAATCTAAGTTGTAGTGTAAGCAGGGCTTTACTATCAATTTGAGAGATTTGAGTACTAAATAGTGATGATACTGCTGCAAGACCTGACAACATGATGCTTAGAACCAAGCAAACAAACAAAAACAGAGAAATAATGATTCTATCCAGGGGAAACCTTATGAATGTTTCCAAATAGAAGATAAGTCTGAGAAGGGGAAGTATTAATAATTTGTTTTTCCCAGATGATCATATATATCTATGCTATGATTTATTTTAGTCATTTAAAAATTCCATTCTTTCTCTTTTTCTCAAAAATTAAATATAAAAGCAAAACCCTCAAACAAAGAAGGTTTAGGAGTTCAGAAAGGGAAAAGAATATGATTAAATTCATTATATGGAAAATATAAATAATAAAATTATGTTCCTGTTTAATGTGTTTTCCTTCTCAGAAAACACATACACAAAATATGAATTCACCATCAATCTGTTTTATGATCTTTGTAAGGTATATTTATTGTTTGAGTGTTCTGTAAGCCCACTCTAAATATCTCCATACTTAATGTTCAAATTTTTTTAGGCTGGTCTCTAAAATCTCTCAATAATTTCTTTTGAAAATGATTTTCCTTCTCTGTCCCTTGGAAGGAGGTCATTCCAAGTGAGTTTTAATGTGTACTTAAAAAAAAAAAAAGAAAAAGGCAGCACAGCTGAAGCCTAATTGAAAATCTGATCTTCTCCCTAATGTCACAAGGACATCCAGAGACAATAACTGAGGAGCTATGCACCAGTACCCAGCTGGATTTCTGATACTTACATTGGCAGATGCATTATCAACAGAGACATTGATTTGAAGTGAATTAAATAACCAATTTCCATCTTCAATCCTCCAATTCCATTTTACCACCAGGACATATTAACCAGTATTTTTCTAGGTGAACTCTTTTTGTGTTAAGTATGGCACATGGGTGATCAGAGGGAGTCAAGACAGCATATTTGAGTTCTGATTCTTATTACTATCTCTAGTCCGGTAGGTCATTTTTAGAAGCTTACATCCCAATTTGATCTTGGTTTCTTAAAGTCACGTTGTATTCCTGAAATAGAAATTTTCATTTACTGGTTTGCTCTGTATAATTCCTAAGGTAAATATTTGCAAAGAAGTGCCATGGGAGCAAGATTGTGAAAATTGGTGAAATGAGACAGAGTTGACCTTGCAATATACTACTTTAATCTGAAAAAGAAAGTAAACTAAAGGACAAAATGGTATACTTAAATTTTCTATTTTTCATGATTCTAGATGACTGATAAAGCATCACAAAAAGGATATGAGAAAGAGGAAGGTTTTTGTACAAAAAGTCACTGTAATGTACATAAATGTGCTATAGTGACTATTTGTGATATGAGTGTGCTACTTTAAATATTTGAAATATATAGCGTTGCTAGTTGTTATCAACAAATGTTTTAAACAACAAAGGTTATAAACAGAATTTTGTTGAACCAAATTGTGACAACATAGTTTTACCATGGACTGTTCTGTCTCCCAACTCAGAAATGCTTACTTATGGCATTAGCAAAGTACATAGCTTTCATAATACACATGTATCAGTTCACTTGAGCTAGTATTATTGTCCTTAGTTCACTGGTTGAAAGGCTCAGAAAGTTTGCCATGATTTTTTTTTAGGTAGATCTTAAGCTAGGGTTTTTGCATCCAATGCCAGTGATTTCTCTACTATAGTATATGGCCTATAATCAGTTGTACTACAAGTGAAAAAAGCAACACACTTTGAGACATCAAGGAAATTTATTTCAGCCAAAGGCTTCAAAGAAACAAGATTTTATTACTGAAGTATGGAAGAAGTTATTTATATGGGAGAATGTTTAAAGTACATGTTAGTTTGTGTCATATTTAACTCTGTGAAACTGCCCAAAGTTTTTGAAAATAAACAGCTTATATTTCTTTAGACTATATTTTCTAGATTGTGTGGGTATGAGAGTTCCTTTAAAACAAATGTAAATTCATTTTGTATGCACCACATATGATAGTGTTCCCTAGGAGATTCATAATGAATGCAACACATAAAGGCTCTGAGAATGCCTGTAAAAGGCAAATCTTGGAGTTTCTTAGACACAACTTTCTAATATCCATTATAAGTTTTAAATACCAACCTTTATTCAAAAAAGCAGTTTTTAGAATGGAAAAATAACCATCCTGTGTATGCTATTAAATATAGCACTCCTTGTTCTTTTACAACTATCCAATAAGGGAAAACTAAAATAACAGAAGAGGAATGGATAGTGAATATATCCTTATTTATAGTCAGTGATGTAAGAGAAGAAACCCATAGAGGCCAAGGCTTGTTTTTCCAAACTTATTAAAGATCCTCATATATCAGAGTTGTTCTTAATATTTTAAGGATATTTCCATCCTACTAATGTGCAAATGTGCTCTGAAGATTTCTGGGTATAAGCAGAATGAAACATTTCTGGGATCTTTCAGGAAAATAAATATGAATTATATATTCATCTTTATAAAATCTGAAGGCTAAAACAGTTGGTTTTTGTTTCCTGCTACTGTATTAACAGATGAAGTGTTTTTGTTTGTTTGTTTGTTTGTTTTTACAGCTTCTGACCATTGCTCTTACAAAAGTCTGTAGCTGATTCAAATTCCAGTTGGGAAGTAATTACTGCTTTATTGCTATCTGAATATAAGTTTACTTTTGGCTTATTGAATTAGATTAAACACCCTCTATACTGAGATACCTACCAGAAGAAGTCACAGGCTGTTGTTATTTGAACTATGTCTTGTGAACTATGACATCATCCCCGATGCTCAATACTCTGGAAATATAATGCCTGCTTAGGGCCAGAAACAGAAACTGAGAGGAATCTCTGCCCTTTCAATTGATTGAAATGTCACAGGGTATTACTATTTTCTAAATGGATATTTGTTTTCCTAGAAAAGGCATGATGAGAATATGCCCTATAAAGGAATTCTGGAAAATAAGGTTTGAAAAAGGAATATCTAGGCAAGATTCTGTTAAAGGTATACAATTTTTGACTCAAGTCCTCATATTGCAAGGTAATTAGTAGAATTGGTGTCCTTTTCCTTAAGCCCTGAGGACAAGTTGAACTTGTTTAAGATCATAGACTATTTTTTTTGGGGGTTTCTGTGATAAAATTTAGCTGAATATGTTGTATACTCTTAGATGAATTATTTTTCCTTTTTGATACTTTTCCTGTTCTATTGTCCTCTGACTGGAACATTTCTTATAGATCCTATAGATATTCCAATATGATGAAGTCTTATGCATGACTCAATCATTTCCTTAAGGCACTGTTTCTTCTGTGAAAGCCTTGGTCCTTGCTCATTTAGATTTCCTTGCCTAGGTTAGAGGTTAGATACGCCTCGTTTGTGATATTGGGAAATCTTCATTGTTTTCATCATTGTGCCCCCAGTACCATGTAGTGTGTAATTGGAGATTTCTTGTCCCACCAGCCAGTTCCCAAATTACCACTCTAAGGCTCAACATTAATTATAATTGTTTGATCAACGACTCAGGCATATCACTGACTTTCTCTCATAACTAAATTAGCCCATTTTTACAATCTGTGTATCACCACGTGGCTATGGCTTACTGGTAATGTTCTGGCATCTAACCCTTTTGGCAGCTATATGGAATCTCCCTGACTCTGCATTCTTTCTCTCCATATCTTTAAATTTCCCACCTGACTCTATTCAAATGAGCTGTATTCATCAGTCAATAAAATGTAACACATATTTGCAGCATCCAGAAGGACATCTCACATCAGTACTGTGTGGTGAAATTTAATTGAGTTTATGCCACTAACTTTCAGCAATGACTGTATCTTTCTAGTTGCCAGTCTTTTTACAACTACTTAACAGGTAGTAAGTGTGCAAACATATGCTAAGTGAATATACATGGCAACTTAGATTTCTATATGGTTTACCATAATCTTGTCTGCAATAATTAATCTAGGCTTCAAGAAGAAATAGAGGGGATGAGAAAAGTCTTAGAAGTGTATGCCATTTTTGAAATTCTTAATAAAATGGAGTCTGATAATAGGTAAGGATGTGGAAGTGCTACTGTGTCTCAAACTTAAAGCCAAGAACACTTGGGTTTTACTTTTGTTGATACCTTTGTGACTGTCTTTCCTTATAGATTCTTACAGCCCTTTCACTTTGATTCCAGAAGAGATAAACAAAATCAAATGGCAAAACTAACTCACTTATTCTCTTAAACAAATACAGATAATATATTTCTGAGTGGTCGACAGTTTAGGGCAGTGCCAGTGGAAATATGAACATTGTGAATCATTTATATTAGCTATTTAAACACACACACACACACACACACACACACACACACACACACACACACACATATATATATATATATATATATATATATACGTATATGTAAATAAAAGCATCAACCTACCCCCATATGCTATTTATTTAAAATGTAGGACCTTCTGTTTGCAAAGAAATCCCTTTGATACCTTTTACTCTTCTGTCATCTCTCTCCATCTGTCTTTAGCTATTCATCACCTTCACTATAGCCCTTGAACAAAAATGCTTTGAAGGCAAAATCAACTAGGATTAGTAGATGAGCAGTTGACAAAGTTTCACAAAGGAGCAGGAGCTGATAAAACTGGTCTGATTGACTATCCAAATAAAGTGATGAGGTTGCATCCTTTTTTCATGTATTTTATTTAGACTTTTGCTAGATTTCCTAGTGTGGTTCAAACAATATTTATTTCTACTGTTCCTCAATGTAGAAAATGATGAAACTCTGTATTTTACAATCTGTTCCTGTCAAAACTTTCATACCAATATTGCTGATAAGGAAAGTGGTACGGTTTTGTGAACAGTGACATTTCAATAATAGTTGGATCATAAGTGTGAGAAAAGAAAACATTTTCAATAGTTTGAACAAATAATATTCTTTTGGAAATGGAGAGACTCCGCTAATATTTCCAGGCCCCAAAAATTCATTTTTATAGTGAATAGTATAAAATAGCCAAGAAAAATTATTGTGTAAATTGTGGAAAAATAAATCATCAGTCAGTCATTAAGCAAGCTCTATGAAGCTCCTATATCACACCTCATCCTCTGTCAGACATTGCAGAAGGCATAACAAAATAGAGCTATATTTTTAGATTCATCAAAAATGTATAATCCCGTTGGAGAAAATAAATCTCACAGTCAAAATTGTGAGCATATTTAACCAATCTTGAGTGTTATAACACATGCTATGATACAAGTTAAAGGAAAATTGGATAATGTAGACCTGTCTACTGGGAAAACTGGAGACTATTCAAAGGTTAGGATAACATATACGGTCTTTTATAGAACTGTAATATATTTGTCCTTGTTAGAAGCTGAAATGTGTGTTTAGTTAAATATGTGAAAGGACAATGGGTAAAGGCAATAAATAGTAAATAGAGGTCAATAAAGAATATTCTCTGAGATGAAGATCTGCTTGATAAAGGGCCTGGGCTGCCATTTTCTGTCGATTTAATAGAAATTATGACAAAATCCTACACAGTGAAGTGCAGGTTTGTCTGTTTATACTCTCCACTTGGTTTTCAGTACTGCAGTCTAACAAGACAGATTTAAGACTGGAGTTTGTAATAACGGAAAATGGTTATGTAGCATTTGTTACAGTCAAAAACTGCTCTAACTACTTTAAATTGATTCATTTAATCCATCCTTATAACTCTATGAGTTTTCAATAGGGAGGAAACTAAGTTGCAGAAAGCTAATTTGTCCAACCTTGCAGAACTAAATGTCAAAGCCAAGGTTTGAATACAAGCATTGCAATTTGAGTAGCAATTATTTATTTGAAGTACCAGGTCACTTCTAGGTATATCTATATATGGCTATTATAGTTTAGTTACAACTGCCACAGCAGAGTGAGAAAACACTCTGACATATAGTAACTTAGGAGAAGGAAGGATTTGTTTGAGAATACATACAGGAAAACAGTCCATTATGCCTAGGCAGGAACTTTAAGTCAGAACTGTTTTTTTTCCACACAGCATTATCTCTAAGTAAGGAACTTACTTCAGATCCAAAGTTGTTCAGCAGAAAATGTGGAGGGTGCTGGTTCCTAGCTGGTTTGCTTATTCGTATTTAATGCTTACCTCAGTTTCTTAAAATAGAGTCTTGAACTACCTGCCTAAGGATGGGGCTATCCACAATGGGCTATACCCTCCTCAGTCAATTTACAAACAAGATAGTCCCTTGTAGACATGGCCATGGTCAATTTGATATTTCAAATTACTCTATAGATGCTCTCCTCTCAGTGATTTTTAGATTGTGTGAAGTTGACTGTTAACACTAACCAGGAAAATGATTAAAAATTGTGCTTGATCACCTGTTCTTTAGGTTTTCTGTCATCATTTCTCTCTCTCTCTCTCTCTCTCTATATATATATATATATATATATATATATATAATATATATATACTATATATATGTGTGTGTGTGTGCATGTGATACAGATTTATAATACACATTTTTATAATACAGCAAATTAATGAATCTTTAACTGGTGCATTGAATGGGTTCTTACATAGCAATGGACTAATAAATACAATGAATTTTTCAGCTGAGGACAAGTGAACAGGACACAATTTGTATACTAGTCAGAACAGAATGCAATTTTATGGTGGCTAACTGTCCAGGTCAGTTGACTTACAGTGAGTACACATTATAAGGAGGTCAGAATATTTTTTACATGCATCCATTTTCCCTTTCTTTGGTCATCTAATATTTTAAAATTGGCCCAGCTAGGTTTTTATTTATGAGTGACAATAATTTGTCAGCCTTTGCTCTTCAAACTCCAAACTACCACAAGAACATTTCCTAAATAATGATGACTGATAAAGTTGTCCTTCAGATCTGTAAATTGGCTTGCCTTAAATTCATTCCTTCTGGCTTAGAACATTCATGCCCACACCACAAATATTTCTATCAAGTTACTTTCAAAATTGTTTTTAGAATTCACATTTGGATGGATAAGAGCCAAGCATATATGCTATGCAGGCATTTCTATCTAGCATGCTGTCAATGGTGTTTGCCCTTTGACCTTATCCACTGACTCAGATTAATTCCTATGCACATACTTCCCTCACTGCTGACCCTGTTAGGAATACCACTGTATTCCCTCTTCCCTCAGCCTGAGAATAGATCTCACATAGAAGACATATTTGAAATGAAAAATATTTCACCATCACTAAAATGCTGGCTTTCTGCACTGAAATATTATTTTGTTTGTTTTACTTTTCTTTAGAAAGGTAGAGGAAGGGAATTCCACTATGCCTGTCACAGTGATTGACAGAAATGAAGCATGAAAGAAAGCAACTGTGTTTATGAGCCAAGGAGGTGAAAACTAGACAAGACCTGGATCATATATTTTTAACAACTCAATAAATTTCTTTCACCCATTTCCCAAATCTTCATGTTCTAGTCAGGAAGGAATGACATCAAGTTTTAGTCAGAAATGAATTTTTGTTTGTGAAGGTGGAAAGTTATAAGACTATAGAACATATTTTTAATAAAATCGCAATACCCTTGGAGTCTCACCAAACCCTAGTCCTTAGGGACATGCTATTTTTATAGGGAAGATAACCTTATATTCATGATTTTGTGCAACTTCAGCAACAAGATTCTTCTTAGGGCTGAAATGGTCTTTTTTAATATTGAGGTGTTTTTATTGTTCTTCTGTTATGTTAGAGCAAAGTATGAGTTACTTCATTGTCCAAGAGCCTTGACATTGAATGTGAAAAGAGAAAGAACTGGTTATGGTTATTGTGTTTTATGGAGATTTGATAAGGTCACAGCTAATTATTGGTCAAATTGCTAGAACATATATTCATTGGTACCTCTATCATTTTTCAAAAATCCTAAAGAAAAATGAAATTTGTTTTATAGAGTTAAAATGAACCTTGTTTTGTTTTTAATAATTTATTGAACTTTTTGTTCTGTGTGCATTGGTGTGACGGTGTCAGATCCCCTGGAACTGGAGTTACAGAACGCTCAATCATACCATAAGGACACTTGCTTAACTATGTTCATAGCAGCATTATTCATAATAGTCAGAACCTGGAAACAATCTAGATTCCTTATAACCCAAGAATGGATAAAGAAAACATGGTTCATTTATACAACAGAGTATTACTCAGTGGTAAAACAAAACAAAACCCCAATGATGTCATAAAATTTACACACAAATTGATGGAACTAGAAAATGCCATTCTGGGTATGGTAACCCAGACAGAGAAAGACAAACATGGTATATATTCACTCATAAGTGTATGTTAGAAGTAAAGCAAAGGATAGCCAGGCTACAACCCTCAGCTCCAGAGAAGTGAGATAACAAAGAGAACACTAAGAGGGAAGCATGGATTTCCCTGTGAAGGGGAAGAGACCTCCTTGATAAAATGGGTGTGGTGTTGGGGAGCATGGGGTAGGGGGATGGGAACATGGGTGATTGGGTTTGTCAAGTTGTGGGCAGAAAAGAGGAGGAGAGTAATGAAAGAAGTATCTTCATAAAGGGTGGCATTTTGGGGTTAGGGAAAATTGGTGCCAGGGAAACTCTCAGGATTCCACAGGATGATCTCAGCTAAGACTTCTAGCAATGGTGGAAAGGGTGCCTGAACTGGCCTTCTGCTATAATCAGATTGGTGACAATCCTAATTGTCAACAGAGAACCTTCACCCAATAACTGATGAAAGTAGATGCAGATATGCACAGCCAAACACTGGGCCTAGTTCCAGGACTCCAGTTGACCAGGAGGAGGGATTGTATAAACAAGGGCAGGGAGGGTCAAGATCTTCATTGGAAACCCTCAGAGGCAGATGACTGAGACAGATGACCCAAGTTAATGGGAGCTTAGGGACTATGGACAACAGCTAGAGAACCTGCAAGTGACCTGATTAGGCCCTTTTCATGTGGATGACAGTTGTGCATCTTGGTCTCTTTGTGTTGTCAATAACAGTGGGATCAGGATCTGCCCTTGGCTCAAGAGCTGGTTTTTGAATCTTCTTCCTTGGGCAGGAATGCCTCACCCAGTATTGATTCAGGGGGAGGAGCTTGGTTCTGCCTCTACATGATATGACATGCTTTGTTGACTCCCATGGGGGGCACGCACCTTTCTGAACAGAGGAGAAGTGGATAGGGGGGCATAGATGGGATTTGGAGAGGAGAATGAGAAGAAAGGAGGTAAAACTGTGGTTGGTATTTAAAATAAATGAAAAAAAATAAAACTCACCCCCTTTCTTGTAGTTATTCAGCCTGTACCTTAAAGGTGTTTTGGTATTCTTTACTGATGCAGTACACTGTAGTTAATAATCACAGGCTTTAATGCCAAACATGTTGGGAACATGCTGTAGATTAAGATTAGAAATAATTTCACTGTTCAGACATAGCCATTTTCTTTGCAAATAGCGAATAATTATAGTCATCTTGCAGGATTTTTCAAAATAAATGAGATATAAATATATATCACTACAGTAAATGCTTGATTCCGTGCTATGCACATTTTCCCATTTCTTGTAGCAATGATTCAGTTTAGCCTCAATGGTGAGTGATTGCTCCTAAAAATCTAAGAAAGGTGTCATAAATATTTTCCTCATTGTTTCTTCTTGTGCTTTACTTTCACTGGAGTAAATTTATTTTGGAAAGGTATTTCCAGCATATGCTGAATGAATTCAACTGAAAGAATGATCACAGAGACTCTTATTTTTTAACAACAAAAAAGCATGTATCCATGAAATTGACAGCTTTCCATACCAAAGTGTGATTGCCTGATTACAGTGGACAATAATGACCTAGGCAAAACCATCTAGATGGTACAAATTGAGTACTATTGCTAAAAGTCCCCATGACTGTAACAATCTTGAACATGATAGCTACCTTCTAATATGAAACTGCTTATGTGATAAAAACCAAATCAAACCAAAGCATGAGAGTACAGACTTATGCAGATTCCGAAAGAGGTTTATAATATCTATATTCTATCATGAAAATGATATGATATGAATCAAACTATATAAATTTTGATACATAGCATACTGTTCTGTTTATTCTGATAGCATTGGAAATTTTAAAATTCCCATGAATTTCAAGTGAAAATTAATCATACATAATCTGTAATCACTCAACACAAAATTTATTTACAATATAATTAGGAGAGGTTTTTCAAGGCATTGCATCTATGAAATAATTGTTAATTCAGTGTTTGCAAATGTTTCTTGAGTATATTACACTTGACACATTTTATGCATGGGCTATTTTTATAAATTCTGGAATAGAATTCCAAACATTGAAATGAAGATGCTAATCTTCTGGATCCCCTTTAATAGTGTGGGGTCTTTGTATAGTCAAAAGATATAAACACTGTAATTATGGATTATGACAAAGCAACAAGATTGATGGAAGATCCTGATTTATCATGGAGCAAAGTATTTTATGACAAGATGATGATTATGCTAAGGTCTAAATAAAACATTAAGACAGCCATGCAAAAAATAGAAGTAGAGAGGAGAAAATAGTAAAATCACCAATAAGGGGAAGGGAAAGAAGAAGCCATGGTTCCAAATAAAATGGAGAAGCACAATACACCTGTGTCAGATTTTGGCAACATCATAAATCTAATCTGTAGTCCTTAAAATTGTCAGTGTCATCAATGACAGTCAAACACATAGACTTTTGGAAATACATTTTTCATTAAAGGAAACTAAAGAAACATGACAAATAAAAATGTGGTTTTGAGTTTGATCTTGATGTAAAAGAATTCTAACAAAATTTTTTGTATACTTTGGAACTTTAGTATGGTCAATATAGCATGTGATTAATTGTTTTAATATAATTTTTAGGATTATAATTACATCACAGCCTTTCTCCCTTACCTTTCCTCCCTCCAAAAGCTCACAACTTTTGTTTTTACTCATTGTTATTGCAATGTATGCAATTATGAATGGATTTAAGATTTGTTCAACAAGAGGGTGAGTATTCCTGATACTGGACATCTTGCTAACTACTCAGTGCTAGTGAAGTCATGGTTGTTACAGCAGACGATCTACAACCACTAATTTGCTAAGAAAGCATAATCCATGACAATAGTCTGTAAACAGATGACAACTTGTGGCTCATATGGCTCCCATGGGTTGAATTCAGATTATGTGGTTTGGCACCTGATCCCTTAATTCACTGATTCATTTTTGCTGTCACTAGTAACTTTTAACATTAAATTTATTCATTACGAAAAATGGTATTACTTTAATGTAAGATATTCTTTTCTTCTGGGAAAGTATGTGGGAGAGAGCATGAAGCAAAAGAGTAATTACTGGAGAACACAGTTGAAAAGCTCAGAGGTTTTCATTGTAAGAGTTCTTCCAGTTATATACAAATTCCAATGCTTTTTTTAAACAGAAGGTTTTGAAACAATAACAAAACTGGATTGTTTTAGTTACTTTCGCATTACTATGACCAAAATACCTGATAGATTAGGTAGTTTCCTGGTACCGTAATATAATACCATGACTAAAAACAACTTATAGAAATGACTTTAGTTTGGATTGTGGTTTCTGAGGCATTGACATTGATTCTTTTTTATTCCTTTGATTTATTGATTTTGTAAAAAAATTTTCTATCCATTTTATATACCAACCACAGTTTTCCCTTCCTACTCTCTACATGTTCCCTCTTCCACCTCCTTCCTACTCCTCCCTCACATCCACTCCATAGAAAGGGTAAAGCCTTCCTTGGAGAGTCTACAAAGCCTGGCATATCAAGGTAATGCAGGACCAAGCCCTCCCCACTGCAACAAGTCTGAGCAAGGCATCCCACCCTAAGGAATGGGCTCCAAAAAGCCAGATCATGTAACAAGGATAGATCCTGGTGACAGTTGCATGGCTTGGTCTGCTTGTGAGGCATTGATTCTTTATGGTAAGGGAGACATGGAATTGGGACAGCATCAGGAATCTAGCTGTGTACATTTTGTCTGCATACAGGAAGCAAGAAAGAGTCAAGAAGTGGTTTGAAGCTATGACATTTCAATGCTTGCCTTCATTGGCGTACTTGTCCAGCAAAGTTTTACCTCCTAAAGGTTCCATAGCTGCTCCAAACAGCACCATCAACTGGAGACCAACAGTTCACATAGATAAACCTGTGGGATGCATGCAAGGGAGGGAAGATTGACAGGTACAGATGGGTTCAGATGATGATGGGAAGATGTTGAGCAGCTCAATTGACATCGTAACAGAGAAGTGAATGCCGGTGCTCAACGCATGACCCTTATTGGAAAATTACTCAAAATTTAAAACTGTCTAATACACATATATGTAACAGGGCAAGGATTTTACTTCAATTAATTGTCTTCTGGCTCAGGATCTCTCTGCTTAGAGGGATCACAAGATGACTCTCAGTGACTTTGTTCCCTCTTTAGCTACAGTTCTGTGAGTATGTGTGTAGTGGTAACTGTGAATTGCTTCTACCAAGGGAACACAACCACATTGGTGGCTAAGCATTCCTTGGCTATATTATCAGTATATAGTAATTTATATTCTTAATATCCAACATTTTAGAAGTGGAATTAGAAATCTGCAAATCCTCCAGCTAATAACAGGTCAACCTGATTGATTCCAAAGCCTGATCCTGAAACTATTATTCTCCCCTGTACAGACTAGTCCACACAAGATATATTTAAAGAACCAGCTGGGTGTGGTGGCTTATTCCTTTAATCCCAGCAGCCTGGAGGCAGAGGCAGGTGGATCTATTGAGATCAAGGCCAGCATGGTCTATAGAATGAGATTCAGGGCAATCAGGGCTGCACAGAGAAGCAGTGTCTCAAAAATGAGCAAAACAAACAAACAAAAACAAAGAAGACTCGATTTTAGAAGTTTTCTACTAGAAGAAATAGCTATAAAACTGGCTCATCAACTATAATCCCTCAATATTATCAGTGGACACATTCCTTAAGATTGTATTAAACTTACAAATTCTCATTTCTCACTCCCTATACTGTTAGAAACTCTAGTTGTGAGGCCAAGAAGCCTGTGTTTGAATAGTCAGTCTTTCCTATGTGTTTGAATGCTCTCTATAATTTTAGAGTCACTGGAACCAAGTAATACAAAAGAAACTGCAGAGGAAAAAATATGATTTGCATGAAATACAGAAAATTTAATATATGAATATGCTTCCCATGTTTGAAGCCTGAGCGAAGAAAATAATGCTGGTAAGAGAAGAAAATAAAGAGAAAGCTATGTTGTAGAGAGCTTCGAAGTGGCTTCCGCCTTCTATCTTCCCAATGTTGAGTGCTCTCTGGCATAAACAAGTCCTTATTTGGTTAAGCCTGTTCAGCCTGTTTGCTTCTGTGTTAGAACAGCCTATCTGCAGGGTCCACGTAGCGTAGCTCACTGGGGTCGGTCAGCACAAGGGGATTTAAGCCTGTGAGGGTGTTTCCCTGGGGCAGAAGAAGCCTGTTCAAGGATCCTGATTAAAACTGCATGAAGAAGACCTTCCTGGAGTTGCATCTTCCTTGCTGGTCCAGGTTGGGCATGACACTATGTTTTGTTCAACAGTTTCATGTTAGGCAGCTTTCAGCAGGTACATTCTGGATATACAATATCAATTTATTTGTTTTTTTTCCTGATTTCATGACTATTCTAAGAGCTAAAACAAAATATCAAGATGTTTGTATTCTGAACTGCGGTAAACAAGAGGGGGTCAGTGGGAAGGGTGCAGTCCAACTAAGCATGGAACAGGGAAAAGGAAGGGTTGCAAAGCTCTTGTGAAAATGGAAGGGTTGTAGAAGTTCATTTTAAACACATGCACATGTGGCTGGGATGATAACATGAGTCAAGGAGATGACTATATTAATAAAGGCAGTATTATAGCAAATGGAGTTAATCAAACACTAGCATTAACTGGGCTACATCAGAAGCCCTACTGCTCTTAGATGCTTCCCTTTCAACCTTACTGGAAATTAAAAACTAATCCTCTTGTGAAGCAAATCTGTTCCACCTGAAACAATATCAAAAACCTTCATCTCAGTCAAATTAATTGTGTTAGTATTTGCCATGGCTGAGGAAAACACTGGGAGTTAATGATAAACAAATTCGTGTTATGAGCTAAGTTTCTGATGCACAGCCTCTGATCAACTATACTAATAAGGCAACATACTTGGGTAGCACCTGCAAGTTTTCAGAGCATTTTCACTTCCATTATCTTAATTGCGAGTCATAAACTGGTGAGTCAGGCAAGAAAGTTGATTCTGTTTCAATTTTACAGTGAGGGCTTGGGGACTTCTTGGTGTTTGCTATGACAAAGGCATTGCTTTAGTTTAAGGAGTTATTCAAGGTTGAACTTGCCCTATCCAATTTCCCACTTTTCAATTGGGCTGTACTTAAATGGGACTTCCTCATTCCCACCTGCATATGTATTAGAGCTATTCATTCTGAGATTATCAGTGAGACTTGATGACTTGATTCATGTGAATTGTAGTAGCACAGGCTATTTGAAATCAGTCTGCCCACCGCAAACACTGAAATTTTCTTTTATTTGAAAATATATTGTGATGATTCTGCCATCATTAAAATCTTATTTCAACAAAATTGTTTCAATTTTGCATTATTATTGTTTACATAATAAATACTTGTATATATTTCTTTGCAAATGAATTCGTTTTGTTTGTTTAAAGTAAGTGTCAGAGGATAAATTTGAGACTTGATCTGTGGACAGTCCCTCTTAGAAGGAAAGGAAAGTGATGCTGGTAGACATCACTTGGTTCAGGGAGCACTTAAGAGAGATGCCAGGTCCCTGTGTCTCAGAACAGAGAACTGTGCCAATGCATGGACAGCATAATGTGAAATGAGGCAATTTGTTCAGAAAGAATATACTTTCAAGGAAAGGTGTAAAGTGGAGTAGAGAAAAACTTTAGAAGTTCAGTGGTGCCTGTTGGACAGAGGATGAGTCTATATGTCATATACCCCACTATTTTAATATTTGCACAGTGTAGGCTTTACATGCACGTTCTGTCTGTTACATGTAATTCTACATACAACTTTTTGTATCACATAGCCTATCAGCATCGTAAGTGCTCAACCAGGCTGTATATTTTAGTATTATAATGAGTCAAATGTTGTCTTCAAACATTCCAGAGCCCCTATATACCTGTCAGTGCCAATGGCTCAGCAAATTCCAATTGCTCTGGGCAAGGGTTTTCCAGACTGCTGCTTTGCTGTTTTTTTTCTTACATGCATTTATTTTCAGTAGTCATGTATGGCCTTTATTTTCCTGCCTCAATGTCACCAGACCCTCACCAGAGTTTGTACCCAACAGTCCTTCATGTGTCCTTTCTTCGGCTGCACATGGTCTTGGGGGTAAAGTGCTAGAATATATAGAAGATGGCAAGTAAATTGAGAGAATAAATCTCCCAATGCAATATGCTTGAATTGTCACCCATGCTGAGGTAGGGCTTTTCAGAAATGTAGCTGTCTTTGACTCAGTCAATGTTCTTGTAATTAACCAAGTGAGCACCCTGATTCTCCAAGCTGGACTTGGATAGGGACATTTCCTTGTTCTGTTTATGCCACCATGGGTGAGTAGATTTTTCTTCCCATTGTCTGTTCTTGGTATATTTTTCTCTAGGCCTTCGGCATATAAGGGTTATAATCCCTTTACAATCCTTTAGTCTATGGGGCCACAATATTCCTTAAACAAGCTCATCCTTTTGAGTCCTGCAATTATTACTTCAAAGCACACCTTCTTCTGAACCTTTGCCAGTGCTGCCTGTTTGATACATGGGGTTTGTGTCATAAAATTTATATTTGTATGACTAGTAAATTAAACAATTTACACTTGTGTATTGATAAGCCTTTGCTTTTATTTTTATATACTTTTTTATAAGCAAAGAATAAGTTCATGGATATGTATAATTTGTTGTAAAAGGCCAGAGAGATTGTCAACATTTTTGGCTTTGCAACCAAGTGACCTGTGTCAAATACTTTCAAATTCACCAGTATATTGAAAAATAGCCACAGACAATGCTAAATTGAATAGGCATAGTCTTTTTGTGGGGGGGGTCTGGTACAACTTTACCAAGAAGATTAATAAAAAAGCAAAACAAATGATTCAATTAGGGCTTATAACCACAGTCTGCCAACTAGCGATATACCTTGTTCTGTGTAACTGGAAGCATTTATCATTTTCTTACTGATTTTGTAAGTTTCGGCATATATGAAGGATATCCTTCTGTGAGATTTAAAAAACACATAACTATTTACTCACGTTTTCTTGTGACTTTAATATAATACATCACTATCCGATCTATATAGGAATACTTTGGTTGTGATCATCAGTATAGAAAACTAATAATATTTCCCTACAAATAGGCAGGCAATGGTGTCAGAGCCTTTTATTGAATAAACTTTTTTTTTTTTCTCAGCGGGCTTTCTTTGGAAGCTAAGTCTTTACTAAACTAGATGTATTTCCACTGTTCTTCAAGGTGTTGTCCTGTGAGGATAGTATCTGAAAGTAATGGTTTTGGAAGTAGGCTCACCATAGTGGCCTCTCTAGCTCCCTTTGTACTTACATCAGTCCAGTTTGAAATGTATCAAGAATTCTGTCTTAAGTGCATCTATTACAGTTGTTGTGGCTGCTACTGTCTTTACACTTTTATCTTTCATACATCTCTGTCTCTTTGCATTTGTGTATAGTTTTGTACTGCTCAGAGGGAAACTAGCCATACTATGAAGCCAGGAAAACTGTAACTCCTCTTTCTGTTGTAGTGTGTCCTTGACAGCCTGTAATTTAGGTTTTTTTTTTCTTGCTTGAGTGTAGTTAGCAGCTTTTATGCTAATTACTGATGTGTAACACACTATATCTCCCTTACAACTTTTTTTTAAAGGTGTCTATGTTCTTTTTAAAATTATCTGTCTGAAGTATAAACTTAGACTTTTCAGATTGTTTTGGTCAGGATTATTGAACTTGATCTCCTAATTCTACTGACAATAATGATATATCCTCCCCATGTTATTAAAGTGACAATGGCCATTTCTTCTCTATTCCAACAATATAATCATAGTGGAAATTGCTGGTCTCTATAACTTCTCATCCAAGTTGTCATCCTCTGTTCTCCACTCTGTCTTCTGGAATTATCCTGGGCATCCAACATCTTGTCTCTATTTTGAGTAAAGAAAAAAATGGCTTTCATATAGAAGTTCATTTTTAAGATTAGTTCCACAATATAGGGAGTTATTATATTTTTTAATTTCTTGTACATTTTAAGTTTTATAATTGCCCTCTATCCTTATAAATTCAGGACATAAAATAAGAGGCTCAAAATATAAACCTATGACCTGTATTTACATTTCTGCTATTGTAACAAAATCATGTTAATATATTTAATTTCATTCTGAATTAATTTTGTATGTATTTATAAGTAGTATGCAAGACCATATGTAAAATCACAGAGTTTTATGCTCATCAAATTCTATAGAGTTTCAATGATACTATATAGTATTGGGTTTATTTTAGTGAGAAGAATATAAACCATTGGTACTAGGGAATCAATACATACACTTTATTGAAAAATTGAGCAATATATAGGTTTAATATTCTGCGGTGATTTTTTAGAATTAAAAACTGGATTAAACACTACATCTTACAAGGCAGATTCTAGAATGTAATTACATTGTTTTGCATGTTGAATGCAACTTTGGTCCATCTAGTTCCAAGTACCTTGTAAATATTTACTATATTGTAATACTGGCAGTACCTTTCTAAGGTCCATTAAATAAGATGAACTTTTTTTCACTACAGAGAAACTAAGACCTGGAGGTAAAGTGATTTTACCCTAGGAAGTGTAGCCTGTTAACGAGTATCTGTGACCCTTCACTCATGTCAAAATCTTTTCTTAACTTCAACAGGTGACTTTGGTTATGACACATTCTTTCTTATTATCATTATGAGGTATCAAGGAGAAAACAAACAACATGGTTTACCTACTCCAGGAACTAGGCTTCCCTCTCTACTTGCATAACACAGACTTATTTTAATTTTCTGTAATTATGCTTGTTTCTTACATTATATGAACTGTTCTTATTTACAGGCATTATACAATAGACCAAATCTAAAAATTTTTCTGTTTCTAATTGCATTGAAAGCTAGTGTTTTGGGGGAAGGAGACACCTAAGTCTTATTTCTATGTTTTTTGGCTTCTAGGTAAATTAATCAAAATCAGAAACAAGAGGGAACTCTGGAACAATTTTTGTAGGTGGGAAGATTATAACAGGGAAAATAAGTTTGCAATGGAAGATGCTGGCAAGAAAAGGATGGAAAGAGGTATCAGCACCCACTATCCTGCTGTCTAAACCTGAATGGTATCACCTACCGGGGAACACACAACTTGTTGTGTTATTGACTGACAACATGCTCTTTGAGTGATAAGATGCTAACATATAGATATGAATATGTCCTGGTTGGTGTCTGGGTAGCAAATGGGATGGATGCAGGGAACCATTTTAGATGGATGCAGATAACCATTTTTCATACACATTTTTTTTTCCTTTTTAACATATACTCATACCTCTTGATGCTAGGAGTGATATATGTAGATGGAAGTTTCTGTTCTGTCCAGTCCTGCCACAGTTCAGTCCCAAATAAATGCACAGAGGTCTATATTTATTATAAACTGTTTGGCCTGTTGTTCAGGCTTATCACCAACAAGCTCTTACAACTTAAATTGACCCATAATTCTTATCTATGTTTAGCCATATGGCTTGGTACCTTTTCTCAGTAAGGCATTCTCATCTTGCTTCCTCTACATCTGGCTGATAACTCACTTCTCCTTCCTCCTTCCCAGAATTCTCCTAGTCTTCTAACCCCACCTATACTAACTGCCTGGCTACAGGACAATCAGTGTTTAACTAAACCAATACAGGTGATAGGCTTTATAGTATTCCCAGTATTATCCCACATCAGATATACTGTAGAGCTGTGTATAGCAAGAGGTTGATACTGAGTCTCATTCCAAGGAACATGCATTTAATTAAGGATGGTACAATGGAAAGAACAATGTCCTTAGTCAAATTTACTTAGCTTTTGGGATGTGGATTATTTTTAATTAAAAACAAAAATGATTCATTTTTTTATCTCCAAGATAAGACTTCAATATCTGAATCCAAAGATTTGTTTATCTTTTTATAGTATCACTTATCCATAGTTGTTGTGCACCTGGACTTTGGAGATAGACTTTGGAGATTAGAGGAAAAATTCTGTGATCATGTAGTTGTATGATTTGGGCAAGTTATTTCGCTTCCTTACATGTTTTCTTCGTAAAATTCACCATTTTATGATATGTGAAAAGAACCCTATTTAGTTTATGATAGTGACAAACAATTCTATAAACATGTGTTCAGTAATGCTGAATTCCAACACCTACCTCCCTTTCTATTCTTTATATTCCCTTATTTTAGTTTTTTTCTGAGGGATCTCTCTCCTTCTCCACTGTATCTGGGTGGGGGTCATTGAGCTGCTAAGGGAGGACACTTGGTGTGAGTTCAACCACTGCACCATAGTTTTGTCACCCAGTCTTTATGTAAGGTAGATATGTATATGCAATGTCAGTGCTTTTTAGAATTTTTAATCTGCAATTTTTTATTTCCCACTCAATAAAAATCTCCTTGGTAATTAATACTGAATGTCTGATTCCAGGAACCATGCCTCAAGAGAGTTTTCATGCATGTGATGTGCATTTGTTATTAAGAACTGTCTGGCACTCATTTACAAAGCTGAAAACAAGCCTGTTTTCTATCATTTACAGAATGTTAATAATAATTGTACACGTTCAGGCAGACTTCAGTTTTTCATGAAGCTGTGTATTTTCAGAGAAGAGAATCTTTATTAGATGATACTTCCTATGTTCATATTCATCACTTTTGAGTGTAGCTTATTTATAGCCTGGTGAGAGTTATATAATCTGCCATGAACATTTCAAAAGAAACAAGAGAAAATTAAGATAGAGGTGCACTTTTTATCTTTTGAAAAAATCTCTTGAGTTAATAGGAGAGAGAGTGAAAGAGATCAGTGGCCATTTTCTCTGGACAGACGAAATGCCACTTATACTAATCTATCTCTATTATAAGCAATATTTTCCTCTCTGCATTTTTCTGCTTTCTTTATCATGTTCTACTCTTTCTAATACACATGCTCTTGAAAGCATTTGCATTACCACATTCACACGTTCACAGGTACATACACACATGCTGGAACACATGCACCCATACATACACGTATGAACAAATATACATGAACATTATAAATATCCTTATATTAATGTCTATAAAGTACAATCCAATTGGTGGTATGACAGTAAGAATCTGAGAACTGAGCTTGGGAAATTTAAAAATTCTTCCTGCCATCCCCTCATGTTCAACAGATTTGGAGACTCAATGGACATTCCTGTGGTCCAAATGGGGCATTGGCTGAGCACAAAGCAAACAGCTGTATTGTGCACATAAGAGAAACAATGTGGATGAACAGAAGACAAACTTAATACTGGGAATAATAATTTAATAATTCTAGTCTTTTAAATTTGTCTCAGAAATATTTATTAGGATTGTTAAATACCAAGGTTGAAAGTTAGCCTAGTTAAAGGTCAGAAGGTCAATGATTATCAAACATTAATGTGCATATCGATCATCCAGGCCTTTGCTAAATGCATCTTAAAGTGCATTTCAGCAGTAGCTGCATTTTGGAGCTTGTTAAACCTTGAAAATCAACGATCTAGTAACAGAATAATGTACTAAAAACATATATTTTTTTGTTATAGTCAGGGTTCACATATGTAAATAAGGTTGGGAAACACATACTATCTAACCACTTTACAATTCAGTGTGGCACAGGCTATCTCCCTAACGTTTCTATTTTAGAATATGATTTAGAGTGTTGAGTGTTCACCAGTTACCACTGATCATCTTCTGTTCCCCAACACTTAGGGACCTAGTAGTTAATGTAGTATTTTTTTTGTCTTTAATTTTATATCTTTGCTCCTGACTGCTCAGGACTCCTCAAGTTTCCTTTGATGATTCTCATTAGTTGTTTTGATGTGGAGCCACCAAGAACAATCTTAACTGGGTTTTGTAAGGTATCAGAGACATTCCTTTCTAAACTCACTCCTTCTAGTATACATACAGTGTCCTAACGATACTTTGGCATATTATTTAATCACTTTGATTTCTGTGATTGATGTGCTTTTAGTTTTATCATGCTAGAGTGACTTCTCCTTACTGTAGAGTATTCTTCTTATCATCTCATTAGCATATATAAATTCTTTGGACTGCTTTTTAGTAATCTTTCCTTGATTTCTGTCATTTATACATGTGTTGGGGTGATTATATGCTTGTGTGTGTGTGTGTGTGTGTGTCTGTGTGTCTCTGTGTGTGTGTGTGTGTGTGTGTGTGTGTGTGTGTGTATTGATCATGTTTTGTTTCCTGTTCTGCAACCTATCTCAGATCTATTCCATTTCTTCTGTCTCACCCAACTTTGTCACCTTTTTCTCTCAAATAATACCCACAAAATGCAAAACTGAAAATCAAAATAAACTAAGAAATAGTAAGGCAAAAAATGCTCAAACAAAACAAAAGGGCCCCAATAACAACAAAACAAAAATATAGAGCTGGTTTTGTATTGGAGCCTTCTCTTGAGTGTAGTTAATATATTAAGTGACACTCATGGAATCAATTGAATTGCAGTCATTCTAATTCAGTAAATTTTGTTAGTATTGCTCCACACATTTTTTAAAACCTACTTTTAAATTTATAAATTTAACATGTAACATCTTTCCTATTCCTTGCATGGCTTCCCTTCTTTCTTAAACACACACACACACACACACACACACACACACAAACACACACACACGCACACACACACACACACGTGCGAACACCTCCCACACACACAGAATGAGCTGTGAAAAGTATATAGTGGACTTTATAGATACAACTAAAGTTAAGTTAATGAATTCCATTTGAATGTAGAGTTATGAAATGAATTGAAAGATGAACTTTCTAACCAAGCAATTGTACACGGTCAACATAATGATACCATTTTGAAGGTGGTAAATCAGGCAATTATATCCATACATATATTTTGAATATATTATAGTTTAATACTTTCTTATTATTTACAGTGTTGCTTAATTTATAGTTGGTTTCTGATAGCTTTATCCATTTATTAAGTTTTACAAAAGTTATTTATCAGGCATTATGTACTACATTCCATGCTAGGAATATGTGACAGAGAGAAATAGGTTATTCTTTGCTCTTATACTTCTGGTTTGAATGAGAAAATAGGATGGCATCCTAACATCTACTTTAGTTCCTTGATTTGTGTTATTCTGGATATTCTACTCTTAAGAGCAGCTCTCCAATTAAATCCTTCAATATATAACTTATCTCTAGCCACACCACCATTTTCCTTTTATCAAATATAAGTTTGAAACTGATTTTCATTTATTTGTATCAATAATTTCTGGGGGAGCAAGCAATGTTTTCTAAGAGTAGAACTCCTTTGTAATTTAATACTTTTCTTCCAACAACAAATGTTGAAACATTGAGGCAAGTTTGGGCAGGGATATTCAGGCACTCAGTTCAATCCTCTCTTCACATATATGAAATAAAGAAGCTTAGTAATTTATCATACTCTGTATTTTATTGTAATGTCATTTTTAGTAATTTAAGTTTGCTTAATACAATCTTGACAGCAGAGTGGAATGTAATTTAAATTTTAATATTTTCAGCTATAGCAATGATAAAGTATTATTTCTGCATATGGCAAAATACTGATTCCCTGACTGATGCAGTGGAAGGGACAAAAATATATCCTCAGGTCACATTTTAAAACAGATATAAAAATTTACCTCACCCCATCTGTAATGTCATGACATAAATAGGCACTTGGAATTATTCACTGTATTTCATAGTGCTAAAGTTCCCATCATTTTGAATTATATATTTAGATACTAGAGAAATTTAAGAAGAATTATTTAATTTTAAATGTTGGTCTTTTCCTAGCTTACACTATCTGAAAATATCATGACTCAAAACCAACATCAAAATGGAGTCACCTGTGATAGCTCTTCCAAAAGTAAAAGTAGCTAGAGCCAAGAAGTTATGTAGAAATGGTTCTTATACATGATTTCCTGATAGTATCTACCTTCCCCTAGAATTGTGTGTGTTTGTGTGTGTGTGTGTGTGTGTGTGTGTGTGTGTGTGTGTGTGTGTGTGTGTCCGTGGGTCCTTTGTCAGATAATATATGGATGCTACTGATCAGTCTTCATTGTTTGTCTGGTACTGTTTACTTTTTTATGTTTTGTTTGTTTGTTTGTTTGTTTTCATGAGGTAGGATCACTACTATGGCTTAATGTTCTAGAAGTAAACTAAGGTAGTTGACACTCAAGCATTAGGATTGGCATTGTCTTTGCTTCTCTAGTGCTAGGATTATAATTGTGTACCACTTGAATGTAATTCAGTCTTGACTGCCAATACATATGTTGCCAGAGAATGCTGATTACCTTTGGTGGGTTTTTAGTCTTGATGTTAATATATATAATAAATATGTACTATATATATATTTATAATACAATTACACTAGGAAGCTTGATAATCATTTTCTTAGTGTGAGAGAAAAACAACAGGGCAGACAGGGTGAAAAATCTTGACAGCTGACAGCTGACAGGAGAAAAGAGAGAGAGATCGAAGAATGTTATGCCTTTTGAATTCAGATCCAAGGATGGCAGGCAGGATCAACTTCACAAGCAGCTACAGGTTGCAAGGGGAGCTTCAAAGAAATCGGTGATACTTTCAGAGTACTGGTACAAGAGTTTTTAGGTATTGGTCTGGTATTCAAAAGAGATATACAATAAAGATAAAGGAAATGTTGCACATTTTGAATTAGAACTTAGAAAAGGAGACAGACTTAAGCAATGAAGATCTACAAGTAATTCCATGGGGAGAGGGGATTCTAGGAGCCAATGATCTCATTGTGTTAATACCTTCTATGTCCTTAGTATGTTTTCAGTTGAATCAGCCTTCCAAGAATCCTGGTTAGATGATTAATAGGCCTAGTTGCATTAACTCTCATGTTAGGAAATAATAGTATATAATATTGTAATCTTTGGAGCAGATTGGAATATCATGTCTATACCCAGGGCCAGAGACAGAACTCAGATTCCATTATTTTGAACAGGAGGAAGAATTTTTCCCTAAATGTGCCTGAGAAATGGGCAGGTCCATCTTTTTTAACTCCGGAGGAGGTAATTGTGAAGTTCCCCCTTTCTAATGGTATCAAGGAATCAAAAAGTGTGTTCCAAAGTTGACTAGGAGGGCAATTTCAATTTATAATGGCATCCATAGCGACTAGTACCTAGCTAAATGACACATACACACTGCAGTATTGAAATGTGATTCTGTAACAAGTTTATTTATTTACCTGTCTTCTAGCTTTCTATTCAGCTTGTGTTCCACTTCAGAGAGGTGCTTCTTCTTTCAGTTATAAACTTTGACATTTGGCACTTACACCTTCTGCCATTATTGCTGGTCCCTTGCCCCTATACTAGATTTCCCTGAATCAGGTTAATTTAAATAGCCAGACTAGCCTCCACTTTCATTTTCTCAAGATGGTGGAGTGCTGGAGCACAGGAGAGAGTGAAAGTGACACATGACACATCTAAGGTGCATCTGCTAAAGTAAAGTGTTGACTCCTCCTTTGGGATCACAGAGGAAATAAACTAGGACAAAAGCACAGAGTAAAAATTTCCATGCATTTCTTGTGGGTCAGCTTGGATTTTGGAACAGCAGAACATTTTAGGAGACATATCCTTCCTCCACAACACACACACACACACACACACACACACACACACACACACACACAATGCATAAAAGTTATACATGAGGGCAAGGTACATCCAAGAACATTTTTAATAAGGGGTACTCAATCTTTATAAAAGCATAAGAAAAAGAGTTAACAGTTCTATAGTACACTAAATCCTATTTCTTCAAATGTATAATCTTGAATATGATAGTATATATATGGCTGATTTATATAGGAATATATATATATAATTATATATAATTTTTTGATGCTAGCTTCATTAAAATGTTCAGTTATATTCTTTTTATACTATGAAAACTGTAGCAAAATAAATTTGTGTGAAGTGGAAATTACAGAATCAGAAATTGTTCAACTGGGTGTAGGACACTCAATCTATATCTAGATCCATAAATCAAATATTTAGTTACCAAAAGCCCACATTTTTCCTATATTAACTCATAGTTTGATGGAAAAGGTGCCCTGCTCATAATTTAAAAACATTATAATCAATTTACAACAATTACTGCAGACTGATAAACTGGCCTTTGCTGGTATTAATACTGGCTTTCCAAATTTTCTTGCAACACAGTAGACAAACTATTTATAGTTAATAAACAATGTCTATTCATATTTTTCTTTCATTTCCTTTTTGTGTGTTCTTCTGTGTATATTGTGAATGACCACGTATGAATGAGCCTAATGGATGTTTGTCTGGTTTACTGTATATTGGTATGCTAAAACACTGACCAAAAGCACCTTTGGGAGGCAATGGTTCATTTCAGCCTACAGCTGTAGTACAGACTGAAGGGAATTCAGGACATTAACTAAAGCAAGAGCAATGGAGGTGTGCCTCTTACTGCTTTGCTCTCAATGACCTGCTCAGTTTGCTTTCTTTATAACCCAGGACTACCTACCCATGGCTGGCACTGTGCATAGTGGGCTGTGACTTGCATAGGGACCAATATGATAGTGGTATTTTCCTCTGTTGAGGTTCCTTTGCTAGATGGCTCGGGCTTGTGTGAAGTGAGTAAGAAACTACTGAGTGCTCTGTGTGTGTGTGTGTGTGTGTGTGTGTGTGTGTGTGTGTGTGTGTGTGTGTGTGTGTGGAGGAGGAGGAGGAGTGCATAACCTGCACACATGTGCATGTGGAGCCCAAAGTTGACCTCAGAAGTCTTAGTCCATTAATCTGTATTGAGTCAAGGTAGAATGGAGCCTCCACAATCAACAGGTTATTACAATTAGCCACTTTGCTCCCCTGTTTCTGGCTTCTGAATTGGAGGTTGGCTAACACACCTACCCTGTATTTACCTGGCTTCTCTGAACTCAGAGTTCTTCAACTCTGCCCTTCTCCCAAGGCTAAACCAAAATTACAAGTCTGTTTTCAGTTATTAACTGAAAATCAAATGCTCTTCCAAAGGCCTGCGGTATTTTTGGACACAAATGTGAAAATCAATGATTCAGATAGCAGCAAGAAGTAAGAAGGAACAATGAACAATAGAGTCTTCATGATCTCTTCACTCCATAGCATCTTCTTGCATCTACCCTCCCCCTGCCTCTACCCTCTTATTTTCTCAACTCCTATATCCACTGACATTAGAAAATATAAGACACAAACCAGGACAAAACCTGGGAAGATGGTAAAGGCACAGAAAATGGTTTCATGTTCTAAATGATAAAATGAAATGAAACCTTATGCAAATAAAAATAGTGTCATTTCTCTTTTTATTTTCTAGGAATTCACCCCTTGAGTGAAAAATACTGATAGGACATTTCCTAGAGCAGCGAAGGTTACTTTAGAAGAAAGTAATCTCACTAACTCTATGAAAGGGGGGAAAGTAGATGCCAAGGAACCAACCCTTGGGTAAAGTAATCTCATGTATCCAGCTTCTATGAAAAAAAAAACTTTTCAGATAATAAAAAAGAGAGAGTTGGAATGCAGTTTTGAACTCCCTCTCTGAGTATGGATATGAATTTAATATTTAAGTTGTCAAGATAGCCAGAGGCTATTTTCTGTCAACATTAGCCGAAGAGTTTCCTCTAAGATCTGAACTGAAGCATGCAGTTCTACTTAGGAAACAATCTACCATGCCCAGTATTTTTTCCATGTTCTTGCTTAAGCCTAAGTAATTCAGTGAAAGCACTATTATTTGGGGCATGGTTTTTGTAGATTTTTTTCTCCTTAAGGACAGCCTGAAGCAAAATTGAGAATAAAGACTCCTTTTCTCCCCTCCTTCCATGTGATAAATTTCTACAGTTCTTGGTTTATAATCAAGTCCCAGCTTTTGTGTTCCTGATATAGTACTTCAAGTCTTTCTGCTAAGTTCTAACCTGACATGTACAGGACAGTGTACTGTGTGCCCTAGCTGTAGAATTGGAAACTATATGCCTACTTCCATTTCCTACAACCAGGGGAGAGTAACTTAATAGTAAGGAGAATCTCTCTGAGGTATAATTATTGATAGAGGAAATGATTCAAGTGCAGAGGAGGCTGCACAATCAAGATTGTATATTGAGTGTCATGAGATAGAAGTAGCAGAAAGACTAAGGTTCCGAGAGAATATAAACTTACAGGAAAGGCAAAGATTTAATGAAAGAGTTTTAAAAGGCAAAGTTCTACCAATAGAAATCAAGAAGAGCCAGGTGTTTCCAGAGGACAGAATTAATAGAAAGGACTTCTTTAGGACATCAAGGCTCATGTCTGAATGTGTAGTAGATATAGGTTAAGAAAGATGCAGACTTATTTTTGTGATTTTATTACATACAAATAAAATTAAGTGCTATTTAACTACAAAATACCGATATGTTATTATACATTCTTGTGTATGTACTTTGTAAAGTCTCATTTTTGCCACAACTAAACTAAATGTCACCTGATAACTAACATATAACGTTTTAATGTGTTTAGAATATATATGAGTGCTGGGAGATAGCTCACTATCTTACTATGTAAGCATGAAGAATTTGAATCCCAAAACCCACATAGCCAGGTAGTCAGGGTGATTGTAATCCCAGCATCCTTCAGGCAGAAGAGGAATTCCCTAGGACAAGCTGACAAACAAGAATTGGGGAGTTACTGGTTCATCCAAGATCCCATATCAACATGTATTGTGGAGATCTATGAACAAAAACACTGAGTGTCAGCTTCAGACTACACACACATGCATGCTCATATGTGAACAAGCATAATATTTATAGCACATGCACTTCCAAAAAAAAGAAAAAATAAATGGATGTAGGCCTTTAGTCTTACTATATTCAAATATACATAAATATATCATAATCTATCATCACCATGTTGCTTATTAAAATACCGTAATTTTTGTACTGCTTTATTGCAAACTTTATACCTTTTGAATGCCATCTCTTTGTTCCCCTTACTGCCAACTCACAGCCACTGTCCTATTCTTTGTTTCTATGACATCAACTTATTTTGATTCTCTTTAATATGAGTTCATGGAGTGTTTAGGTTATGATGCTTTTGCTCAATACCTTGAGCAAAATGCTTTCTAATTTCATCTGTGGTATTGCAAATGCCAAAATTTCCTATTAATGGGCCAGCTTGATGACTTAGCTGCTAAAGACATTTCCCATCAAGTTGAGTTTGATCCCTGGAGATCACACAGTGAAAGAAAATCCTCATTCAGAAAGCTGTCTTTTGAACTCCACATGCATGTTGTGGCACATATGTATGCACACACTGATGAATGTTCACACATGTGCGTGCGTGCACACACACACACACACACACACACACGTGTGTGCTCACACACACACACTAAAAAAATAAATGTAATGAAACTTTTAACAATTTTCTTCCATACATGGTTTGTGTGTGTGTGTGTGTGTGTGTGTGTGTGTGTATGTATGTATGTATGTATGTATGTATGTCTCTTCCTCTCTCTCTGTCTCCCTTGAAGCTAATGATTTCCAGTAGCTCCACAGCTAGTGGTGGCAATGTGTGTCATTAACTGGGATTTGCTCTGGTTTAGGTTTACATAGGTATTATATATACAGTTGCAACCACTTTAAGTTCCCTGTCATTCTTACACTCTTTTGTCCCTTTTCTACAGTGATCACTGAGATTTGTGGTGGCCATGCTGCTGCTGTAGTTTTGTTCTGTTTAGCACTAATCTTGCTATAGTCCCTTATTATTTGTACCCCTGTCCAATTGTGAGTCTGTGTTAATATCTACTGCAAATGGCAGCTTCTCAGCTGATGAGGAGAGATATATTGATCTATAACAAGAATTCCTCATGAGTTGGTTTATTGCTGTGTCTATTTAGCAAATAATAGCATAGGCCACCGGGCCTATTGCTTTTCTAGTCATAGGTTCTTGGCCTGGCAGTGGTTGCTTCATGTTTAAAGAATTTTCATGTATATACATTCATACACATAAACATATATATTCATATATTTTTGTGTATCCACAAATGAGCACATTGCCTACTGTAAATAATGCTATTATTAATAAGAAAATGAAATTTTCTCTGAAATACATTGATTTTATTTAATTTGATTATGAATTCAGAAATGATATCACTGAATCATGTGGTTGGTAGTTCAGATTTTAACTTTTGTGTGAAGTTACAATTATGGCTACATTAATTCCTACCCAAAGTATTTTCCTTAAATTTATTTCCCCCACAGTGTCCACAATATTCTCACTTTATTTTTTAAATTTAAATTTCTATCTATTATTATTTTGGGTATCTCTGTGTGTGTGTGCATGTGACAATATGAAGATTTGAGTACAACTTGCAGGAATCAGCTCTCTGCCTCTACCATGAGTTCTGCAGGTTGAAGTCAGGGTAACCGGCTTGCACAGGAAGCACTTTTATGCTCTGAAATCTCTCATTGACATGTGTTTTTCCCCTATGTTAGGCACACTGGCAGGTACAAGATGCTATCTTTTATCTTGTGATTTTTATTTTCATGATGAGTAGTGATGTTGATGACCTTTCTATAAGACCCTAGCTATTACATGTCTCTTTTGGAGAAATATCTATACAAATATGTCTTGTTTTAAAAGAGAATAGATACTTTTGGTAATGCATTTTTGGAGTTCCTTATATATTTCTATTTTTCTCACTTTCTGTACATTTTCTTACTTTCTATACATTAGTGATGGTTTCCTTTGTCATACAGAATCTTTTCAGTTTGGATCTCTTAATTTTGTTACCTATGTTGCTAGAATCTCATGGAAAAATTCAATTGTCTAGCAGAATTTTCAGATGTTATCTTTTTATATTTTCTTTCACTATTTATGATAGTAGTTCTTATCATTTATGTATATGGTCCACTTTACTTTGGATTTTATTTCATATTTCATTATTTAATTTTGATACTCAGTTTCTTATTACGATTATTGAAGAGAATGCCCCTTTACCGTTAAATGCATTTGAAGCATTTCTCAAAAATCTGTTGCCTATGAGCAGGTTTATTTCAGGATTTTAGTTCCATCCAAGTAAACGTTTATGACATTACCACTCTGATTTCATTAGTAGAGTATTGTTGTATATTTTGACAGATTTTTTTTCTTGTTCAAGATTTCTTTGGATAAGACTGGGGTTAGAACTTGGTGGTAAAGCAGTCAAATAGTATGCACAAGGCCCTGGGTTTGAAACTTAGCATCAAAAAACAATGAAAAGGCTTCGTGCGTTAGTATCTGGGCGTCGCGACTGCCTTGACCAGCAAGGAAGACGCAACTCCAGGAAGATCTTCTTCATGCAGTTTATTCAGGATACTTGAACAATCTTCTTCTGTCCCCAGGGAAACACCCGCAGAAGCTTAAATCCCCTTGTGCCAACAGACCACAGTGAGCTACGTGGACCCTGCAGATAGGCTACTCTAACACCGAAGCAAACAGGCTGAACAGGCTTAACCAAATAAGGACTTGTTTACTCCAGAGAGCGCTCACCATAGGGAAGGTGGAAGGTGGAAGCCAGCGCCCTCTTTAAGGCGTGGCACTTCGCAGCTCTCTACATCTAGGCATTTGAAGAAGCAAATAATACCATTCAACAGCCAAACTTTAAGGTTTTTATCCTTGACTCATTGTGTTTCTCTATGTGGAAGACTAGTTCATACAGAGATTTTAAGAGAGTTAGATATCAGTGTTTAAGCTATGTTTTGTGCCGGAATATCTGAGAGATGTGTTACTGTGTCTGGATCCATGAGCAGCTAAGCTTAGTCCCTGGGATCATCTCTAAAGTTAGAAAGTACTTTCATAGGAACCATCACAAAGATCTAGTATGAGCCTAGAAGAGGTTGTGAATGTAAACTTCCTAGGAACAGCCAAATCAGAGCCATGTAATGGATCTATTTCTCAAATAACTAAAGCACCGACTTCTTTTCTGTCTCCTCTCTCCAATTATATAAACAGGGTTCACTCCACAGGAATAACCTGTGAGGCACATAAAGCAGCTAAGCTGCCTACATAGCAATTAAGGGCCTGATATACTTTTCACTTTAGTATAATTGTATGAAACCAAGGAAATCTAATGTCAACACTCTTGTTTCTTTTTGTGGATAAGCACAGATTTATCATGTGTCTAGGAGCTTGACCAACTTTTGAAATGATGCATTTTCCCCACCTTTTTTCATTTCCCAAGCATCAGCTCAAGGATTGTTTGCAGTTAAAGACAGAATAAGGGATGGAAAGAGGTGTGACAGTGATATATAGAGAGAAGCAGGGAAAAGGAAAACAGGTACAGGAAACAATGGATGGATGACAAGACCACAACAATATGTAAGGATTCTTCAACATATTTGTTCAGGATGACATTAACTTTTGCCCCAGGCCCTGGTTAGAAAGAGTTTTCTTTCATTGAGATGTGGGAAGTGTGATCCTTCCTCATTTTACTTAACTGTTCAGTTTTCATGGGCTTTTAACCTCAGCCTGCATTTCCTAGGTCTCATTCATTACAACTCCAGGAGTCATTTTTCTGGGCCCCATGTGATCTAATCATTCCTTTTAGAGCTTGATTTGAGAAATAATTAGTTATTTGAAATTGTTTTCTTCAAGGCAGTGTCTTATACCTTATCATATCTTATTGTCTTTGAATCCTGACTTTTTCCTTAGAAAAGCAAAGGAAAATGAGCCAAGCAGATGTTTTCTTATCAAGAATTCATAGCAGACCTATTTATCCAAAATTAGCATATCTCATTAACTGTCTCAAGGACACAGACTGAATTGTCTTTGAAAAACAGTCTTGAAAACTTCATCTTTTAGCGAATAAATGAATTCCCAAGGAGCTGCTTTCTTAACTCTCTCATTGGAAAATGAACACAAACAAAAATCTGAGTTGATGCTGTCCATTTGAGCTTTTTGCTTGTTCTGAATTCCTGCACCGTTTACTGAAAAGTCATGGGAACCTGAATGCAGGTGTCTAAAACAAAAATAGATAAGGACATTATTCTATTCTGTATGTTGATCCAAACCTCAGTGGAACCATACTGTATGCATGTGATATGCTAAGTCATTTATGTGTGTCTTACTTACTAATTACCATAGCACTTAAGTTATATCCTAGCATGGCCCCACAACATCTAATGCACTCATAGATACTCTGCACACATTTTCATATTCTTTATTGCCATTAAACTTATTTTAATGACATTCTCTTTTGTATTGATTTTTACTTGTGTTACAGTTTTACCATTGCACTTGTACTATAATAAAAGCTGGATTTATTTATGATTTTTTAAACTAAATTGCTCTAATTTGAGTAAATCCTCTTTGAGGGCGATGAGAAGTTCAAAGTGAGTCATTTAAGGGTTTAGATGGGAGTACTTTCTCTGTCTTTATGGCTGTCTGGCACATCAGTGTGGGTTAATCTGCATTATAATCCGAGCACAATTGTGTGCAGTTCCATGAAGTAGATGAGTAGCTCTCAGAGGCCAGAACTCAGACAATTCACTTTTAAATATAAAGGTTCACTTTTAAATATAAAGGTTGTCCATACAATTGGCATTCCAGACCCAATAAGCTCAGTGACATTACATTTTACATTAATGATTCTAATAGCAGCTTTTTTCGTTTTTGTGTACTGTCTGGCTTTGGTACTTAGGAAAATCTGAAGGCACATGGTGTTTTGCACTCTGTTACCCTAGGAATGACCTTGGGTTTTTATTGTTTACAGAGTGTGTCAGCAAGGAGAAAACCCAACCATCAACACTGTTAGTGTTACAGCTTCATAATTTCAACATCACAAGGATTATAAAAGTAGCAGAAATAGTTTCATAAATGCATTTATTTTTTAAATGCAAAATGTTAAAATGCTATATTACATATTATATTTGAAGAAAACCTAGTGGCATCTATTTCCTCCACGTATGAATGAAGAAAAATAAAATAATATTTAAATTAAGAGTGATGGAGAGATGGCTGAGCCTGCAGAGTGATCTCTATACAACAATGAGGACCTGACTAGATAGTAAGCACTCACAAAGAAGCTGGACATAATGACAAGAACATATTGTAACTCTGATTGTGCTGAGGTGGAGTGGAGAAAGAAAAAGTAGCATCTCAAAAGCCTGTTGCTCATCCTGGGGAACAGAAGCACATACTCAATTTTGGCTGCTCACCTCAGCATGCACACACACACACACACACACACACACACACACACACACACATCCCCTAAGCACACACAACAAATTAAGAAAAGAAAAAAATACTCAGAGACTATGTGATAACTGATTCTGTGTACGAGTGTCTAACATGAACAATAAAATATTTTGATTTTTATGTTCTACATAGAGAGAACAGATACCTTCACAGCCATTGACTATATGATTCTTGTCACAAACCCAGTTGAAAATGAAGATCATGAATAGTTTCAAAGCTGCTGCAAATAGCTCTGTTAGGAGGTAGGCACTATTCTGGTGCACTCAAATGGATTTAATGCTGAAGAACATGAAAGTGCAGTGAGTTATTTCCCATCCTTGGTTTTAGCTATATCCAGATTATAGCCATACCCAAGTCAAGTTCCCCTTACCCATTTCTGTCCCTGGCTTCATTGCCTGCCATGATAAAAAAAATTCTCATCTTCTCTCATATTCTAACAATTTTGCCTATGACTTCAAAAACTAGTACAGTAATTATTTTATTGAATAGCTGGTAATAATAATTAGTATTTACTCTATACTTGGTCTTATAAAATATTTTCACCTATTAAGTCAATTAATCCTTCCAGTAATGATAAAATACTATAATTACACTCATTTTCAAGGAGGAAGTTGGTACTCTTTGGGGAAGAATATTCTGTATGTTGTAAGGCTAGTAATTATAAGAAAGTTATAAAATCAGAGTGTCTGTGCCTGGACCTGCTGTCTTTAACTATAATATCATGATATTCTGATACATGTCTTCTGTGTTCTATTTATGCCCACACATTAATTTTAGACACATTTAATGCTAATTGTGTCTTATGCACTTTTATGTGTTCATAAGTGTTGTAACTCTGACATCATGACTGAGATACATGGCTAGATAGCTCTACTTCATGTAATATGTGCAGACTACAATAGCTAAGATGACGAATCAAAATTCTTGAAAAAAATAAATAGCTTTTGTGGTTTTCTGTATGGACCATTGTATGTGAAACCTTGATAGGCCCTGTGCTAAACTAACTGAAGAAACAAATGAATACACTACAGGAAGAGTCAAAATTCAAAATACACTACTTTAGCTATAACTATGAAGTCCCCAAAAAAGGTAGAGTAGGAGTAGACATTGTAACCTGCTTCCAGTGATCTATTCACTTTAATGAAAGCTTGTAATAGTAAGTCTCCATGATTTTAATAGTCTTCATTCTATTTACAAGCATAATCATTATACAAATTACTATAACTATATTCAAAGATCATTGCAGCTTTAGGTTATTAAACTTTTCTTCTATGCTAAGCACATTAATATAATTTAATTGTACTATACTATTATCACCTTACTTTACTGATAAGAAAATGAGAATTTCAAGAATTTAGGTAACTTACCCCAAGCTATCTATCTTACCAAGGCTGGAATTAGGTTCTAGTGTGTTTCCAAAGCAGAGCCTGTTCCTATTATAACAGGCCTGCCTCCATTAGTGAAGTATTCCATAGGGCTTAAGATCTATATCGAGTGCTGGCAGTGTGCCCCAGTGGTTGACAGGTTGCAGAGAGGAGGTAAGGAGTAGCTAAGGAAAAAAGTGAGCCACACCATGGTAATGTCAAGAATCTTGCAGCCTGACTAACTGGCAATCAGAGTGCTTCTTTATTTATATAGAATTTAGTAAGCAGGGATAGATTCATGCTGTATCAAAATAGATCATGTCATTTTTAATTTCAGAACATGTGTTTAACTTTTTCATTTGCATATCTGGGGTTATAAGGTTAGTCATCATTGATGAACTGTGATAGAGCAGCGTTATTTTACAATAATTTCCCTTAAGTTTAGTTATCATTGATAGACAGAGTTATGTTTTCCAACCATTTATAGTCATCAACCCCATAACCCACGTTTTAAAATCTTGAGGCATATGACAACCTATATTCTCAGCCTGATAGTTCTTGTGGCTTCCTGGGATACTCAACAGAAAGAAAATATCAAAGCCAGTGTAGACATATTGTCATGTCCTGAGCAGTGTATAATTAACTCTCAATAGTAAAAGTGCCCAAGATGCTACAGTTATTACTTAATTTCTGACATAATACAATGTTTATATTTCATATCTTTATAGAATTTGCTTATATGTCTAATATTGTCATTCTGCTGTTCTTTGGTCACATGACAACACAGTGGCTCTGCACAAGTTAACTTTTCTAAGAAAAGAGGTTATGATGCCTCATTATTTTATCATCTTTTCACTCCATTCTTTGACCATCAGTATAAGTCTCTGTGTAGGGCAGAGATAACTTCAGCCTATGTAACTGTATTGCTGTACATGCCACATAATTGCCTGAGTGTATAGGAGGAAGATACTTGTAATCTGATCTGGGGCCAACTCCTCTATCCCATGGAATCTTGTTGATATTTTTAAGTTTACTTAGTTTTGATTTTCTTGTTCCTGATTATTAACAAAGACAGGTGTTTCAAGAATGGCTCATAGTCTCATAAAGAGACCTCTGGCTTCTTTATGTGTGTCACAATCTCCAAGGCATAAGGAAGTCCTTCAAGTAGATAAGGCTGTCTCCCTAAAAGCAGTAAGGGTAGTGTGCTCAGGACTTTCCTGGGGAAGCTTAGAAGCAGTGCTCCTGGGACAAGGCTCAAATTAATTTTCTACCAATCTAATATCCAATTGTACACATATTTAAAGTTGTCAATGGCATGGTGGCCATCATGTGGCTCAGCTTTGCTGGATATTTGTCAACCACCTATGCTGGCTTTATGACTTTTGCCATTCCCATCAGATATGACTGTGCTGGCCTAGGACAATTTTTTTTTGCTGATTTTGTCTTACAAACTCTTGCTTCCTTAAACTGTGTACTGTCAGACTTGTAAATAACGGTAATAAGACATAACTCTGATTTCAGTGTTCTGCAATCTAAAGACCAGGCCTGCTGCATTCCCAATTAATTAAAACTAATAGAACCACGGATTTCTGCAATAGCTTTCTCAGATACATTAATTCAAAGTTAGTTGTTTTATGAACAGCACATCTAACCATATCAGACTGGGAGACAGAAGGAGATTCTACATAATTTTGCTTACAGTTAAATTGTCTATTGTCAATTGAGCCACTGCTACAAGAATCTTTGGGATATCCTCTTTGAAAGAGTACAATTTCCATATACAGTGGCAAACATTATGTATTTGTATTAGGAGGTATATAAAATTCAAACAGTTGGATTTGAAAGTGTCTGCATTGTAGTTTGACAAATTGTAATTGCAACGAACACTGAGTAAACCCCTTCTTCTACCTCTTGTGGGGAATTATCAAAACGATTGTAATTTTTAAACAATGCATGTTCTTACACTGTGTCATTGAGTCTGACTTTCCCTACGTTTGGATTGTAGATGCAGAGAATTTACTTAAAAAAGCTTATGTCTTTGGAAAACCAGCATCTGTAGAATGATAAAGGGAAGAATGTGGATTTTCTTGAGGATATGTGCATTGTTTGGAAAACAGCAACTTGGGTGGTTAAAATTAGATTTCAATCTTAAGGGATACTTATATATAGTATAGAGATAACATACTTAACCAGGATTCAATAATGAGATTACCACAGAAAGTGTTATAAAATAAAAATCACCAAAATTTTATTGTAGACTTTCTGAATAACTATGAAATTAATACTTTAGTAAGAAATTAAATTTTTTTGGATACTTTCATTTTCTGTACTCCATATTAGCAACCAATGTCTTATGCCCATATTGTACATAGGATTACTAAAGTGACTTCTTTAAAATGTACAAATGAAGTTCCTTATGTTCAGATTCTAATTCCATAAGATGTATAGTGGGTATCGCAATCTGTACTGCCAGCTTCTAATTTGTCTGCTAGTGTTTAGGAACAAAGCAATAAGAACCTGGTAACATTGAGGCATTTGTTCCTAAGGAAAAGCTGATACATTTTCAGTTACATTCCCAAATATTCTATAATGCTTTATTTTTATGTCTTGTTTTGCTGTGCTTTTGTGAAACTGTTAATGGAGTTGGAAAGGAACCATAATAAGATATTCTTTTCCATAAGAACAACCTCCAGGCTTTTCAATAAAGATAGTCTAGGTTTTGGAAAGATGGGTGACTATGCTAATTAAACGAAAAGCTTTCTTATATGTATTTAGTACTTTTCCTTATTCCAAATACTACACATTGACCATCAGTAATAGCTAGTATTTCAGGCAGTGTACCCTTTCATACCTCTGGAGTTAGAGAAATTACTTTCAGGGTCATGACTTAACTTTTCATTGATGCTTCCTTATTTTTCCTGTTTCTCTAGTTGTTATCTAAGATGCTGCCTCTCACCCTTCCAAAAAAATTATAAATTACTCCTCCTAGGATACTTGAATAGATTTCTCAGTCACATAAAGCAGTAGCACCTATTCACTCCAGAAGGATCATTTCTTGTGGTTTCCTCAATTTTCTTGCCCAAATATAAATGTCTATGCCCTTTTCAACTGGCGCAAGGATAAGGCAGACACTGTATTTTACCCTTTTGGAGAAATTTTGATTTGTCACATTATTTGCTACTCTGCCATAATTTATCAGTGTCCATGACCATCTACTTTATGTTACACAGGCCACCATTACTGTCACAGATCAATATGTTATGAAATTATAATGTCAACTTACTCCTTTTATTCACAGTTATAGCTCTACAACGACACAGTATCTTCTTGATTTTTTTTTCTTTTGACTGAAATTTCCAGTCTGTTTTCATTGATATTTTCTTCACTTTCCTTCCATGAATTATCTTTCAACTTACAGGCTCTGATACAGTTTTCATTTTATACTGATAGTGTTTAGAGAAGAATTCATAAGTTTTCTTTGTACTTTTGGACACTTTGAAATAAATATTATCATTAAATTACCACAACCTTTTCTGGAACGCACAGAGATAAGTCCTTATTCATAAGAACTAGACAAATTAAATAACAGTGGTTACATGTATAGAGAAATGTATGTTTCCATCTCCCTAAAAAGCATTGTTGATGAAAATGTGAATATTTATTGTGGGAATGTGAACTATATTTTATAAGATTAAACAGATGAGAAATAATTATAGATTGTCCTCTCAAAAGAAATAGTGCTAAAATGAAGAGATAATATTAATGACTAACCCTATATTCATCCTCACCATTTTTACTAATAAAACTTTTCTATTCCTTAGATACCATCATATATTAATGAATAAAGTTATTGTTTTGTAAGAAATACATCATAAAAAGGCATTTTTCTTTGATTCCATGGCACACAGAATGAATTCATTTGCAGTCTATTTTGCTTTTTAGACATGGTTATTTTCACTAAGTTATAGCCAAAAGAATATAAATAGAAGGACTGTCAACTGGTGCAGGGATAAGACTGTGTCTTAAGAACATGTCATCAATGTTACTATCCATTTCCACATGATGATGACTTAAGCAGTGACAATACAACAAGATGAATTATGTCTGGATTGTATGTGTGTGTGTGTGTGTGTTTATGAATGGATGCAACCATGTGATTAATGCATGAGTATGATCAAAAGGCATAATATAGATATATAAATATTTCAAATAAAAATAAAATTATTGTTTAAAAATTTCTGAGCATTGAAGTGAATGCATATTGTATTTAGAGAAATTCTGGAAAATAAAATCTGAAACAGAAGTTAAATAGATGTGGCTTATATCACTCCATATATGTTTCAAAAATTGTTTCCTGTCTGTTCTGGGTGTAATGTCTAAACCTTCAACAATCATTAAAACATTAAAAGTTCTCAATAATGAATTGTCTCATTGTATTTCATACTAAAATACAGATTGACCTATCAGATTATATTGTATGATACAAAAACTGTGTCTGTAAAGCACCATTATTTTGGATTTTCTATAGTGGCAACTGAATCTAATCTACTGAACAATCAGGTCATGCATTTTTAAACATAAGATTAATTGAGAGATCCATAGAGAATCGAATCTAATTCTCTCTATCAAATATCTATTTCTGGCTTGCTAAAGAATGTAAACAACCTTCAAGACTTAGTCTGTATTTTTTTTGAAGTGTTGACTGCAATCATCTATGGAGTTCTTAGAAATTTGGATTCGGAGTATTCACAATATGTGTTAAATCTGAGAAACGGTTTTGATGCGTGTGATAGTTTAATGTCATTGGCCTCTATAAGCTCATAAAGAACGGCTTTGTTTGAGGAAGTAATTCACTGTGGAGGTGGGTTTTGAGGTCTTCTTTACTCAAGCTACTCCTAATATCTCAGATAATTTCCTGCAGGTTAAGATATACAACTTTCTGTTCCCTCTCCGTGACTCTAATGTACTATTAAAGGAAAAGAGTTCTCCAAAGGTAGCTTTCGGTAGTCAGTTGTCATTTGGGTTAACTGATCATTAACAATATGACAAGGACAAGGACTTAGAGATTCTCAACAAATTCTGCACATTCATCTGAGGATACATACATATATATATATATATTCAGCTATATCCTCCATGCTGGACAATTGCCTGACATTTTTGTATTAAATGCCTGGCAGATATTATTTTTAGTGAATGTATGGAAACAATGGAATGTTTGGAAATTCCATTGGTATGGAATGCCCTTTAGCATATTGGTATGGCAGTGCCCTGCTTTTGTTGTGTAAAATCTAAAACATGTTGGTAGTGACATAGTTACTACCCATGAAACATTACCCTGAATGTCCTGCCTGTCTTTCTGCTGGGATCAAGCAAGAGTAATGGAAGGGTCACTGTAGATCCTTTTTGCTAGAAGCATCTCTTCCTGCTCGAATTCTCCTGGAAAACTTCATCCTCCCAACCACAAAGCATGGATTTTCCACATGTGCATTCAGGTGTGTCCTGTTCTGATATCATGAAGTCATAGATTGGGTGAGGGAGTAGTCTTCACTTCCTTCTTTCCAAGAGCAGGATTGTCTCCACTCCATCTAATTACTTCCTGGATCTCAACTTCGTAACACCTTTTACTTGTTACTTTATGTGGGACTCCTCAGAACAGTTTGTTTATTTATTTATTTATTTATTTATTTATTTATTTATTTATTTATTTTTATTTTACATATCCATCTCAGGAGTTTTAAAGGTGATCCAAGGAGCTTCAAAATAATGGGTGCTTAGGCCAAGGTGATGAAATAGACTTATGGTAGTGCTGTCTGTAAAGTGTTTTTTCTGGAGTCACTGGCTTATTTGGGAGGCAGAGAAGAGAAACAACACTCAATAAATGATAAAGATTCTCATTGGCACAGCTTTTGTACGAAACAGTGCATGTTTAACTCTTATATGATTTGATTCACCACATATGATTATGTTCTTAACTTCTTCAAGAGACTACAAAAAAATTTAGTGGTACAACTGTTGATAGCAACAATAATAGTGATAATGCTTTCAGATTATTGGACTTTTTATACTGTTGGACTAGAAGGTTTACTGACACTCCAGGGATTATTTGACTTTTTGCTTATATCCAAATTAGTGTGGACACACAAGAGGAAGCATTGACTACTGATTTTATACATCTCTGAAAATGAAGATATCAGCTTTCTAGTACTTTATCTTTATTCAGTGAGGAAGCTGATAAATTTACCAACTGACAAATACATTTGAATCTGTTGTTTTTTCCTCCTCTTAAACTAAAATAGAATTAATAACAAATTAGACAACAAAATTGGTTACTAATTTTCTGTAGGGAAGCCACTTCAACTATACTGCAGATTATAAGTAATGACTTTCAGAAAAAAGTGATAAAACCTTACATGCACATAAGTATGCACTTTGAAATCAGGAGCCTCTTAATTTCTTGTTATCCTTAGCCACAGAAGGTCCTTCTTTATCTGTCATCTTTTCTGTATTGCAAAAATCAAGACAGATCCATGGAAAGAAATCATGAGATAAAGCAGTCTGCTGTTACATATTTATCTATCTGAAGGTGATATAGAAACGAATGTAACACAAGACAAAAAGCAAGAATGATGTAATATTTTAGAGCCAGTAATTTAAAATCCACCAGATAAAACTGTAAACGTTCCATTACACATTGATAATTCTAAAAGGATGCATATATACTATTGCTATTTTAGCCCCAGAGAACCTTGTGAAAGTATTAGACATTTATATTACCTTACTACTCAGATAGGATGAGAGAAGACAGGAAAACTATAAAGGGAATGAATACGCAGGGGAGGGAAGAGAGTGACATTCTTGTGTATTCAGTGAAGAAACACCATTAAAGTCTTTCAGCTTTCTTATGTTTAAAAATGCTTCAAGTATTCTGCAGAAATAGAAAAGTTCAAACCCTTTCACATAATCTCAGACAAGAATTAGCTTTGAAAATTCAAGGAGGGATGAGTTATAAAATGCAATTTAGCTTAATCCTTTCATAGTTAATTTGTTATTCATTAGAATAAAGAGAAGGAAGAGAACTAAGAGGACTGGGAAAGCAGAGAGAATAAAAGCTAACCAAGCTGGTAATTTAGTCACCCAGGTAACCATACTCCTGAAATAAAGGTGGTTGTCAGCAACTGTGACTGTTACATTCAAGAAGCCAGAGTAACATAATCTATTTTTTTTGCAAATTATGTACATACTCATTTTATTGCTTATGGCTTAGTGAAGGGACATGCAAGAAATAGAAGCAGAGGGGGTAAAAAGCAAGCTGCCTTCCTCTAATCTTCATGCAGTGAAACTACTTAGTGGGGGATGAACAGTAGCTAACAAGAGGAAATAACTATGTCAATAATGGCTCAGCTGGAGCCAGGCTGTACTGAGTGACACCAGGCATTGTGCTGGGGCAAAGCTAGAAGGAAAGTGCAAGACAGCCCTTTATAAGTAGGTTAAAGTCCACACTGGGTATAGCTGAATCAAGGATATAGAAGTGTGCTCAAGTGACACGTTTCTTTCCTCTTGCTGTTCTATCCTTGTAAAGAACTGCGCAATCAATGAAACTAGACCAGGAGGCCTCTGACCCCGAGAGATAACTTAAAATCAGGTCATAGCTTTGATTGCATTAAGGAGAAACTTAATAGTCAAGGCAGTGACAATTGGGTTTGGCCGTGAATAACCAAACGAAATGGGTTGAGATAAAATAGAATTGATTTCTCTTTTGTGTAAGGAAATCCGAAGGTAGCAGTCCAAGGGTGTTATATGAACTTCACAGTCATGAAATACTTGGACTTTGACATCTTTTTATCCTGTACTCCTAATGTGAATTTTATCAAGGCTCACCAAAATAAAGATGACCTTGCTTCCTTCAAGGGAACACCTAACTATGCCACTTGCATTTCCTTGCTTTTAGCTGCAACATGCTCATATAGACTTTTGAGAAAACTTGAAGCCTGGTTTCCCTTAGTATAGGTAGCCACATTTCTGGTTAAAATTCATCACTTAATATATAAACTAGACAAACAGAAAATTTTACTTAACATAGTAAGGCTTTGCCTTGAAAATAGCCACAGATCCTAAGAGACTGTATGTCTACAGAAAATTACTAGGAGTAGACATATGGCTGCTTCTTGTTCTCCCATTACTTTCAGAGTGAAGACCGAACTCCTCATCATGTCATGACATACCTTCTATATTGTATTTTATCCTTAGTTTCACAGACATCCTCACAGATACATTGTGCTCCAATCAAAATAAACAGCTATAAAGGCTTAGGGGTCAAATGTCCTATCTTGTTTTGTTTTTCTAATTTTCAATCCTTTGTTTTTGGTGATTGTAATGCATAGAGTTGATAAATCTTTCAAAAACTTATGCTGATTATAACAATATCAGTAAAAATTCTCCAAATTATTTTTATGTGGTCCAATTCAACAATGATTATTAGATAGAATAATTTTCAAAACAGGGGAGAGGGAAAAAAACAAAATTACTCACTGAGTAATCTAAAGGCAGACATAATTTTTCATGTCTGAATGGGAAATACCTGTGTCCCATGAATATAAGGTCTAGATGATTGGCTTGACACCATTATTTTATGTTCTTTGTTGTTTTTCTAAACAAACACTAAGAGATTTTAAACAGCCCTGGTTAACAAAGCTGCCTTTTTTGTATCCTATTGTTGAACATAGAAATGATACAAGTGTTGGTGACAGAGGCTGTTTCGAGTGCATGGTCCTATGTGTGTTTCCCCTATCTCTGTTTTGTTTTTATTGCTTGCCTTGCTTTGTTTATCTGCTATTTTAGTTAATACCAACCCAGATATGTTAACATGTATTTAAAACGTTCCTCCACCAAATGAACATGGGATATTTGTGGAATTCAGTTTTCATACCTTCCCTATAAGTACTCTTTGAGTCAAGGAGAGTTGCTATAGAGATTTTAAAAAGTCCTTTAGCTAATAGCTGCCAAGAGAATGCGATTTTGTTGCTAAAAAAGTAAATAGCCAAATTTGTCAAGTGTTTTGAGGGTATTATGAAATTTTCTCCAGACTCTGCTTATTAATGCACCATGGAAAAGCAAAGTTAGCTTTAGATTTCTAACTCTAGGAGGATTTGATAATAATTGTGAATCTTTGAACAAGTGTGAAATGATGAAGCTTGACTTAAGACTGTCAAACTGAGCCCTGATAACTGTCTTTGACTACTTTTCATCTCAATTACCTCCATCATGACACTGAGTTGAATTGTATTTTTCTGAGGAATTGACCCTCAGCTTAATCAACAAAGATCTTGAGGCACTGATAGCAATTTCTTGGCACCACTGAAATTTAGAGTTAATATCAATCATTGTGCCAGCAAGGGCCTTCTTGAAATTTTGCTATATGTGAAAAAGAAACTGCTATGTATTTAAGCAATTGAGCTGTTTGTGCTATTTGAAGCAGATAATAGAATTGAATTTTAGTGACATTAAAACATAAACCAAAAGAGCCTGATATATGAGAAATGATATCAAGAGGGGTTTGCCAGTTTTACCAATGTTCTTTTGGCTCTTAGTGTTGTGAAAATGACAGGTGATACTGTTGAACATGCGAAGTTCCTTAAGACTTACATTTTGAGCACCTAGTCCCGGATTGTTGGATTGTTGTGAAGGTCGGTAAAACCTGTGTAAAGTAGATCTGTTTGGATTGGAGAAGTGGGTCACTAGCAGTAAATACTTAAATGTCATATCCCCTGGTTCTGGTTGAGCTTTATGTGACCTCTTGTGCTGTGTGAGAGGACACTGCTGCTTGATTCCATCATTTCAGATGGAGCTCCATCTAATTGGCCTTAATAACAAAAACCCAGCGTCAGATACTAGGGGTAAATGATGAAAGACCAAAGAAACATCTATGAAATCCTCAGACTGAAAAGAGACCAAGCTCCTGTCTTCTCCCATCTTACAATCCTATCTCTCCACAGCCACATCTCTTCCTGTCTGTTTGTATAGACCTCCAGCCCTCTATGGTTAACTAGTGGCTAGCTCTGCCCTCTGATCATCAGACAAGCTTTATTAGAGTAAAACTAGTTTATCACCACATTTCCCCTTTTTTGTCTAAAATAAAAAAAGGTTATAAATAATATAAGAAAACTATATACAATAAGTGTAATAAATATGCAATATATACAGGCAATGGATACATCCACAATGTCTAGTCTTTTAGCAATTATCAAATTCTGCCTATGGGAGATTGTGAGCCGGCTGTCTGAAAAATGCACAGGGAATTTTCATGCTGAAGAAGCACATGTGGTATGAGCTGCTATAAGGGAGGGCCTGCTCGTCTAGGGCAGGTAAGTCCTATGGCTGTTGAAGCCCAGGTGCCCAGATGCTTCTGCTGTTTAGATGGCAGTTGGAGACTGTTTTAGAGAGGCTACAACAGGAAAATCCAAAACTCTCTCAGAGGCTTGGGGAAAAAAGAAAAGAAAATCTAGCTAGGCAGGGTTGTGTCTCCAGCAGGAACCCCACGTACAGTTCCTCCCTGTGCAGGTGGTTGCACAGCCATAAGCAAGTGGCTTTTTCATGAATTTTTGCCTTAAAGTTGGGTGTCAAGTGTAGCACTAGTTTTGATTGGTCTTAATGATAAAACCCAGAGTCAGATATTAGGTGTTGAAAGCTGAAATTCAGAGAGGCAAAGCAGCCAGCCACTAGAGCTCTTACTAGTACAATATCCTCAGACTGAAAAGAGACTGAGTTCCTGTCTGCTCCTGTCTTATATTCCTCTCTCAGCCAGCCATATCACTTTCTGTTGATCTGTATAGACCTAAAGACCTCTATGGTTTATTTGTGGCTAGCTCTGGCATCTGCTATTCAGGCAAACTTTATTTGTTAGAGTACAACCAGATACCACCACATTCCTCTACTATTCCTTCTCCACAATGAGGAATAAAAATTCCTTTGGATTCATAGACCACAAAAAACCCTTTACATCTTTAATTGGTTTCCATTAGGCATTGAGTCACAGTGATACAAAAGATACAGGTACAGAAGAAGTCAAATGACTAAATAGTCATAGCCAAATTAAAGGTACATAAGAATATGGGAGAAAGACTGTGAGCTTTAGGTATGGGCCATAACTTTCTGAACAGGATTTCCATTACTCAACAAATAATAGCAAATGTTAACAAATGGGGACTGCATTAAATTAAAATGTTCTTCATAGAACAGTCAATAATTATCAGGGCATATAGACAGCACACAGAATTAAAATGAATAAAGAAATAACATTTGCTAGCTAATTATCTAATATAGGTTTAACATCCACTATATATAAGAATGCCAACATTAAATAACAAAAGAAAAATTGAGCTATGTTTCTGAACATGAGTTCTCAAAAGAAGAAACTAATAATTGGCTAGAAAATATCTCCAAAAGTCTTATAACCTTTAGCAATTAGATAAACACAAATTAAAACAACTAGGAGATTTTTTTTTGCTGAAGTTATAAGTCAGAATGACTAAGATGAAGAAACCAACCAACAACACATACATGCTTGTGAGGATGCATTAACTGCTCATAGGATGCATTAACAGCTCGTAGGATGCATTAACTGCTCGTAGGGCTGTAAACCGGTACAGCCACTAATGAAATCAGTATAGAAAAAAAAACATATGGCACAGCTTCATTCACTTCACCACTCCTTGTTATGTGCCCAACGAGTAAACATCTGTATAGCACAAATAATAAAAACCCAGAGACAGATATTGGGGTTCAAGTTGAAGATCAGAAAAGCAAAGCAGCCAAGCCACCAGAGAGCTCTTACCTCTGCTAATTCTCGGGTGATCCTGTCCTCAGTGTGGCTGGAGACTAATTGCCAGCTTTTATATAAGACCCGTTCCTGTCGTATATACCTCTCTTGTGCTGGCATTAAAGGTGTGTGCCACTGATCACCCCAGGTTCTGTGGCTAAACAGTGTAGCTGCTGGGAATAAAGGTGGATACCACACTGCCTAGCTTCTATAGCTGTGGCTAGCTTTGCATTCTGATCTCCAGGCAATCTTTATTAGATAATAAACAATATATGACTGCACATGTGACTTGACAAATACTTGCTTAGCCATCCATCTTCCTAGTCATTGTATTCAAAATAGCTAGGAAATTGAAAACCAATTTTCTTACCGTAGATGAATGGTTGATGAGAATATGGTATACATATTCTATGGAATACTATTCAGCTGTAAAGAAATATAGTCTCATGAAATTTTCAGATAAATTGACTGAAATAGAAATGATCTTATGGAGTGAGATAACCCTGACCCAGAAAGACAAACATCACATGTTCTCTCTCATCTGTTGTACCTAGCTCCAAATCTTCAGATGTGAGTATGCAACCTGTAGTAATCACAGACACCAAGAAAGTAAAATGGAAACAAGGGGGTTATTAGAGACAGGAATGCAGGATAGTGGTAATATGAAGAAATGGAAAAAGTGGAAGGGCATTGGCTGGGAATGGGGAAGGGGAATCAGACAAAAAGAGAGAGAAGAAGAAGGAATAAGTAGTACTAAGGATGTTTGAAAAGTCCATAAGGAACCATATTGTTTAAGATTTACATAAAATTATATGTGTAGTTCCTTTAAGAGTTTGTACATACATATGTATACACATTAATGAAAATATGCCCCATAGGATGATAATGCTCCCCCCAAAACCCATAGGCTATCTAATAAAAACTCTGATACCAAATATAACAAATCTTCTCTCAAGTTATCAAGACCATATATCTTCAAAGATGCAATAGTGCCACTTATGTCATGGGAATAGACAATAACCATTTAACTGGACTTAAGACCCATTCAATACCAGATAACCTATGCCTACTATAAACCTAGACAATTACACATGGCTGTTGAGGTCATGGGACCTATAAGAAAATCCAGTACTGTCACTTCTGAAACCAATATAGTTTGTAACTGCATTTTCCAAACTTACCCTTTGTGCCCATAGATAAGTCTAGCTCTCGTTCCTTGCCAAAGAAGATATTTTTGGTAGCAGATGGAGATTTATATTGAAAAAGTCCAATGAACAACTGATCACAGGGGCATGGACCATTGTAGAAAGAAGAGAAGACAGAAGTATGATAATAGCCAGAGAACCCGAATATGTGATGGAAGGTTGTGTTTTCCATGTAGGACAGGGAAGGTGCATAGATAATATCTCAAGAATATAGTAGTATAAACGAGACCTTAACTGTAACAACATGGGTAAAAATGCAAATCTGAATGCGTGCAAAGAGATTTTCCAGGTCCCATCCTTACGTGAAGAACAATAAACAATAAATGACTGAAGAGAGAAGAATTAGTCTTCCCCAGGGTTGATCACCCTAGAGAAGTATAAAGAACTCAGTACTAAAATTTTGCATATGTGCCACAATAAATAGACTCATCATGTTGTATTAATGTACATTTATCTGTATGGATATATGTAACAGTAATAATTAAGAAACAGAGGAAATAAAAAGAATTAAAAAACAATTTGATCCATAAATGGGCATTGAAAATGAATAGGTATTTTCATTTTATAATTAACTAATACCCCCAAATATATCAAAAATATCTTCAGTTAGTAAAAATGCAAATCAAAACTACATTAAAATTACCTCTCATTTCTATTTCTAGTAAAAAAACTAATGAGAGTGAGTGTTAGTGAGGATAGGAACATTGACGTATTGGTGGTAGCAGTTAATCTGGATATCATTATGGAGGTTCCTGAAATACCTGACAGTAGAACATCCAGATGAACCAGCTGTACTTGACTTGGAATGTATCTCAGGAAATCAGTCAGCATGCCTCAGAAATACTGGCATCCCTTTATTATAGCACTGTATACAACTACAAAACACAGAATAAGCCTAAGTGTCCATCAATGAAAGATTGCATAAAGAAAATGTGGTTATATGTTCACAATGAATTTTATTCAGCAATAGGTAAATAGTAAATTGTCATTTGCAGGAAAGTGGTTAGAGGTAGGGATTTCACAAGGAAAAGTATCAAATATTCACTCAAGCACATAGAATTTAGGGAAAAGTACAGAGGACATTAATAGGGGGCATATAGAGACATAGAAAAGTAAAATAGGGAGGGAAAGAGGGCAATAAAAAGTAGATTACAGGATTAAATATGATAAAAATGCAGTCAACACTCATATGAATCTAAAGACTTTGTGCAATTAATATAAAACAAAACTGCATAAAAAGCATAGGTCCTGACATCTGAGAAAATGGGCAAGGTAAATTCATCTGTGCCACATCTGAACACAACAGCATTTTGTTAATTACAAGATAGCATTGGAACATTTAAATAGTGAATAGCTTTATTTGTGGCTTGGGACACAGATATTAGTTTTTATCAAAGCATAGCGTTCATATTCTGTTTTTTGAAATCTACTTATAGCACATGTTGCATTTTCCTTCTTCTCTTCAGGCCTAATTGTCAGCTTTGAATCAGATATTCACCTCTCCAACATTTTGACATTCACTGTCAATCACAGGAGGAAAACATCAAATGATTTCCTAGAACTAAGTGTTCTTGATTTCTTTGGTTAAAAAACAATTATGGTATTTCTAATAACACCCTACTTATATTTGGATTGTATCTGAACATTTCATTCTGCAAATAGCTACCAAGTGTCTTTCAACAGGGTAAAATTTGGGGTTAAAAGGGATCACTATCTTCCACAGATCAGCCACTTTAGAAATGTACAAGTAGCAAATGAAGTGTGATTATGGATTCTGCCTTGTCAGTAATTGTCAGTAATATTTAGTTGCTTGTATATGCTTTTGCTCAGATGATTTATCCATCCCTTGCTGTCATAAATATTTCATAAGATATTTAAAGCCCATCAATAATCAAGCAAAGGAAATGTCAGGTGACATATTAGGAAGATGTTTGGCAAGTTTAAGCATATGTTATATATCATAGTTTGATTCATATCTTATGGTCACTACAAAGAAATTGCATTCCCCAACAAATATGACACTATAATTACCATATACTCCGTAAGTAGCAGCAGCCCATACTCACTGGAGAAGGAGCAGTAGTGAGCCCAGTCCTTTTGAGGCTTTATGCATGCTCTTTGCTTTTTAAAAACATCCAGGAGCATTCATTGCATAGTCATGAAGTGACCAAACTTCTAGAATTGCAAAGACGTGTCTTTGAGTATCACATTTTGTGCACTTAATTACAAATTAGTCCTTGGTAAAAACTTCAAGTTTCTACATTAGTTGAAATCTTATGTTTTTCTTTGGTTTCCTTTTCTTCTCCAACCCACTCTTCTCAATGGGTATTCAAAATTTCCCACTAACTTCTCCACTTGGGAATCTGCATTCTCTATCACTTTCTCTATCTCTACTCAATGGACATATGTTCTCTTGGGGCTTGCCTGTGAATTACTGAGTAAGAATCTTCTGAGAGCATACTGAGGTCAATATTGTCAACAATAAAGAGAAGTTTCATGTATTTATTTTTCTACATGGCATGTGTGTGTTATAGCTGGGGCTTCCAGAGTCAACTCAAACTCGTGATTACCATGTAAAGTGTATATTAAAATACTATTGAATGTCAATGAGGAGAGGTTTGTAAAAATTAAATGTATTTTAATAGTCGCTTTAAAAGCATAAATATATATAAATGATTTATCATGCCACAATTTAATATATTAGTATACTGTTCAATGGTTTAGTCAGTTAAACAAAGCCATCTCTCAAAACATTTATCATTTCCTTGAATTAAATCATTAAAATGTCTTCTCTAGTTTTGGGATGTGCACTACTTTATAATCAGCCCATTATACACAATCCTTGTCCCACACTAACTTTAGTAATTAGCAGCTTTTTGTTCATCCTTCCCTACATCTGGGGAAAGGTATACACTCAAAGATGTCTTTCCTAGCATTCTTCTACACATTCTATCACATCATGAAGTTTCTGTTTCATGCTTCTATATAAAAGTTTGCCCAAGCTTAGCAACAATCTTCTTGCAGCAATCAAGAAGCTGAGATGTGAGGAGAAATCTTAAAAGCTTACAATATTTTCTTTCTTTTACAACTTCTTTTAGTTTTTTGAGATTATAATATAACTAAATCATTTCTCTTTCCTCTTTTCTTCCTCCCATGCACCTCATTATTTACACTATGTAATCACACATACACCTATGGATCTTTTCATATACAAAGAACAGGTTGAAAAATTATTTTTCCCTAGGATATTGCCCTGGCACAACTATATTTATGCTACCAGGAGGCAAACAGGTTCTTCTACCAGGCATGTAAACTGTGTAGTACAAGCCTCACCACAGACACAAGGATAATGGTACCAAGTGACCTCAGCTGAAATCTGTAAAACTGTGAGCCACCATTACAACTGTTTACACCATTTAAGTTATCCCTAGTATTTGTGCTACAGTGATGGAGAGCTGAATAACAGAATCCTATAATATCAGTGACTCTTCAGTCTCTGAAAATGTGTAATGAACATAATTACCTTCCACATAAAAGTTTTAAAATGGATGGTTCAGTAAATTATATAAGGTATTACTAGTACATAATTTTTATTTTTATTATTTGGAAACTAAAATATAACATTCTTTGTTTCTTTTAAAGCGTACCTCAGGCAGGCTTTTATATTTGTACAGATGAATATTTCAGAAAATTTCTGTAACCTCAGCTTTTTGTTTCCATCCTTTATAATATTATATAAAACATAAATAATGATAATCTCACAATTAGTGCAGTTGAGGTAGGAAGAAAGTAATGATAAGAAGTGGATGGGAAAAAATTCATAGCATGTTAAAATGCCCTAACAATATACCAAGTGCACCTAAATTTTTATTGCTTTCTTTCATAATGATAAATTATGTTCCAGAACCACTGTTTCCAATCTCTTTAAAGTATTTAAATTTTGTATGCTAGGCAGAGTTGTGAGATATAGTCCTTACTGAAGATCCCTTACTTTATAATGAGTAACATTCTGTGACTTCATTGTCATTTAGGAATTTTTTTTTAAATGTTCTTGAGAGGAAGTGTTATTCTAGGAGGATTATAAATTTTAAAGCTATTTATATTAGCAATAACATGCAACTGCATATATGCATGTGTATGCCAGATATGCATTTCTGCATATGGCAATAATTTGATAATAGAAGATAGCAGAATAAAGGACTTGCTTTGAATACAGCGCCGAGAAAATTTCTAAAGAAAAATTATCAGAAATTCTAATACCCATGTGCCAAGACAGTGGCTCAGAATATTAAGAAGCTGATTGGGTGTCTCCAGGGGAAAATATGGAGATAAGAGAGTTTCCCTAGGCAGATGGTCTGAAAATTGAGAAATTGGTCCTGTCTTTGTGAACGTCTAATTAACTGGATAAAAGTTTCTAGAAAATCACTTACATGGAATAGCTTCAAGGACTGGCTTTGCTTCAGAGTCCCACCTGTGTGCACATCCAACTGCTTGAACCTTTCCTGCCCTTTGTAGAGGATGCCCTTTTATCTCTAACAGTAAGTGAGTCAGTGGTATTTGATCAAATATTGCTGGGCTTCTCCCTTCTTATATGCATTAGATAGATGGGAGACTGAGAGGGACAAAAGAAAGCTTATTTGATGTCTTAGTTCAATTTGTGCTGCTATAGCAGTATACCACAGACTGAGAATCACCCTGACACATATTTCTTCTATGTGAGGAAGTTAGGAAGTCCACAATCAATGTGCAGGCATTTGTTGAGGAATTGCTTTCTACATGCTCACACAATGGAAGAAGGAAGGGCAAGTAAGAGGGTAAGATAGATGGGACAAAGGAGGAAAAAAGGAGTACAGAGCAGAAAGAGAGAAAATCATCTCCCTTCTTGGCCTCATCTGTTAACATTTACAGTGGTAATTAAATTTCAAAATGAAATTTGAAGGTGATAAAATCTCAACCCATCTTTCTATAGACAATATAGTGTTTGAGACTTTATAGGTAGAAATAGTTTGGGGGCAGTGAGTTTATAGTAGAATTTTGAAATTGGAAGTTTCTTAAGATTATCAATTTAAACCGCACTCAACTTGAGTTCTCAGATTATTTCTTAAGTAATCAATGCACTCTTTTTTTAGGGGGGGGCGAAATGAAGGAGTTCCTTGCTACTTTTTAACCCAATATGCTATTTCTGTGGCAGCTAAATGATGAGATGTTATTTTTGTTTATTTATTTTTTTTATTTTTATATGCGTGTTTTGATTGAATTGAAATTATGAGAATTGTAATTCAGTCATTTATGTGTCAATTGTTAATATGCATACTGGCATCATTAATGTTTACAACCTTTGCTATACTAGATATGTTATGAATGAAAAGGTCAGCTCATTCTGTTAAGATTTAGACATGATGCTTATGAGTCATTAGATACAATGCAATTGAATAGGCATACTTAGATTTTGATATAGCAAAAGTCACTTAAGACATGTCAGACCAATTTTTAAAGGCCATTTTATCTTGATTCATCCTGTCCTTTTTCAGGAGATGCTGTAGCCACAAAAGCATATGCATTATCGAGCTTGCTTGTGAACTCTCTATGAAAAGTTGGCTCACGTGTGTGGGCATCGAGCTATGCACAGTTCCCTAATGTTCTTTATTACAGAGGCCAGTAGTCAGGGACAGGTAAAGTCTTTTTTACCTCCAGGCAACCTAAGCCAGAACGCACATGATGGAATGTGTGCTTCCCATGATGGGTAAGACTGGAAGGTTGAAGAAGACTACCTAAGACAGACACAGTCATCTGTCCTGTAGCAGAAGCACGGGTATTTTAAAATTATATTAATATGGGGGAATTTGTGGGTTCCCATAAAGATGGCTGCAATCCATATTGGCACAAGGACAGAGTTCAAAGCTGTAAGCAAGTCACAAGACCTAAAGGTCAAAGGTGTGGCTACAGAGGGATATTTCAGCCATCTAGTCTAAATAACAACAGACCTGAATCTGAGGTGTGGCTACTCATGACTGTCAAGGCTAAGGGAGGAGAAGTTGAATCTGAGGTATTGCTACACCTGACCTCAAGTCTAGGGAACAAGAAGTTTAGAGCTAAGGTGTGGTTATTTAACCCTTGGAATGAGTGAGGAAGAAAGGTCTGTTCCATATACATGATACTGTGTTCCACGTTTTAGTTAAGGTATATAAGAATGGCGAAAAATAAACTTGTGGCATTTCAGAATTGACTCATCTGCTCTCCTGACCTTTATTCTGTCTTTCTTTATTTTCATTAGCTAGCCTTTCCCTTGTCCACACTCCCCCACTCAGATACGGACTTGGGGACTTTCAACTGGCTCTGATTGCAGCCCTGCAAAGACCGCTCCCGAAAATCAATGAACTCCTTTTTTTTGGGGGGGGGTGAGTGAAGGAGTTCCTTGCCACTTTTTAACCCAATATGCTATTTCTGTGGCAGCTAAAATATGAGATGTTATTTTTGTTTATTTATGTTTGTTATTTTATTTTCATGTGTGTGCACACACGCACACACACACACACACCACACACATGCATATATATATATATATATATATATATATATATATATCTTCAATTTTAAGGGCAATTACTTGTTAAGAATAAAAACAGTGTAGAATTAGTGATCTTCAATATTAGGAGCAAGGAGATTCCACAATCCACAGGCTTACAAGGTTCTTTCAGAAAGGTGGAAATCCAGAGATGCAGTTTCCATTTAGTCCTGTTATTCTGCTTCTCTCAATACCTGAGGCTTTTCCTAATTAGTATGAAGAATGTTGGAAACAGGTTTTATTGGTGGAACATGTTGATTGCTAATTAGCATGATGGATTGTTAGAAATTGGCTCTTACTAAAGAAATAAAAGACATTCAAGATACAGTACTAGCTAAAGTATTGGAGCTTGTCTCCCCTGATTTGATGAAAGGGTTTTAGAATCCAGTGAGTCATTACTGCCAAATTGATCCAAATGATTTTGAACAGCTACTGGTCTAGGATTTGGAGAAGTTCTAATGGCCTGATGGCAACTATAAAGACAAGGTAAGGGTCCTAATAAGATTAGTCCTACAAAATACTTTTGAATTCCCTTTCATGCAAGGTAGTAGTAGGAACAGCTAAATGGCAACGATTTTTTTTTTTTTTTTGCACTAACAGATCTCAGCCAAGGTTTGAAAATCTTGATATGAAAAAAAAATTCATTTGTCCCTTGAGAAAATTTATCTTAGGTGAAGTTAATAAGAATTTTTAAAATTTCAAACACGATACTTATTCACACAGAGACAACATTGAGACAACAAGCAGTTCTACTTCCTGCTATGAAACCTACGAGCAAGCATGCAAAAGCAACTGCATATCTGAGGGTGAAATTCTTCGGGTGTGAAAATACATCAACATTACAGTTTCAGTGCCATCAATGCATACTTATTGAGCACCTGTTTTGTGCTTGCTTTTACTTTAGGTTGTTCCCTGGTACATTATTAGTTTATCATTAATGCATAGATGACAGCTTGTGCTTGTAGTTTATCAATGCTTGTTTTTTATATTTTAAGAATATCACTGTGTCTTGTTATCAGATAAATAGTTAAAATTCATTAATTCGGTTTATAGTATTTGCATCAATTTATACAGGGAACTTACATACTATATTCAGGTAAATAATAGGAATTTCTAAGCAAATGAATAACACAACAATGATCTGGGAGAAATTATTTATGGTGCCCAGCAGAAGAAGTTTCTTAGGAAAAAATTATTTCTTTTAAAACACATATTTGCATTCAAAACTCTGAGAACTTCTTATTAAGTATTCTTATCTATAGATTAAGTCAGATTCTCTAGAACCCAACAACAAAGCACTCCTTTGGCTTGCTTATATTTCTGTGATTACTTGAAATAATGGGATTCAATTTTTTTCTAAATGTTTTGTTAATTCAGGCTGCCATTCAAAATTCTTTTACTGTATGGAGCTACATTACAAGGAATATAATCATGTGTGTTATAATACTTTAGATAACAAACTATATATAACTATAATTCCATGAGAGCATGTTGCCTAGTAGCACAATAATCATGATATTGATGCGATTATACTCTATGCTATTTGCACAATGGAAAAGTCATCTGTTACAGCAGGTTGTTCCTTCCCGCCGGCTCCATCCCGCCTGCCGCCAGTCTGGGCCCATAGCCGCACCAGCCCCAAATAACACTCAGAGACTCTGTATTTGATACAATCCTGTTGGCCAGTTACCATTATTGTTTATGAGCTAGCTCTGTCTTAATTATTAACCCATTTCTACCTATCTAAGTATTTCCACGTGGTCATCTTATCAGAGAGCCGTGGCCGGCATCTTGTTTCCTCTAGGCTCTACATCCTGACTCTTTCCTCCTCTTAGTCTCCTAGCCAGCATCTTCTTTCTTTCAGGTCTCCATCTTGACCCCTTCCTACTCCTACTTCCTCTTTCCTCCTCGTCTCCTAGCCCCGTCTATCTTGCTATCTCATTGGCCCATTAATTAACAAGTATGAGAAACATATATATACAGGATATATACAGGATAACATCTCCCATCAGTCATCCATCAATTTATTTCTTAGAAGGTATTTCTCTTGTTAGGCAATGCATGATTGTACTTCATTAAAAGTAACTAATCAGAATTTTAGCCACAGCTGTGTACAATGCCAACTGACTGACTTTATAAGTTACATAACGTAAATAATACTTGATGTTCTTATTGTCAATCAAGACATTTATTTTCTGACTCAAAAACACAGTGGATCTCTGAAAGTCATTTGAATTAGCCTGGGCTTATTTGAATATTATGCTTTAGTTTTGGTAAATTTGCTAATGTATTGAATGCACAAATCATGGCTTCTTTGACAAAATCTTCTCTGAGAACTTGTTCTGTAACTGAGAAGACTTATTTCTATGAATCCAAATTCTGGCTGATTATATTACAAACGAACATTGACCCATACTGGGCTGATCAAACAGTGAGTAGTATGTTCTTCAGAATTTGAACTTGGACAATAAGAACATATAGATTCATTAAAATTGTCTGCAAAACAAGTTTAGTGAGGTTGAAAGCATAGAGGATCATTGTTACATGAAGAAAAATAAGAAATATGCATGTATTCAAACATAGATATCCTATGTCCCAACTTTTGCCCTGTGTGCATTTCTGGGTTTGTTGGGTTGGGTATACTTGCAGCACTCAGCCAAGCAATTTGTATCTCTGATTTAGCCTTTGCCTCTTGCTTGCACAAAGGCTTTGGATTAGCTTGAAATCAGAGTTTAGGACTTTCTAAGATTTTTCTTGGTCATGCATACAAATCTATGGCCGTGTATAGCACTTGGCATATGTGTCATTTTCTAGAAACCCAACAATGTATTTGGATTTTTTAAAAACCTTTCTATATGTCTCATACTCATCTTTTACTTTTTTGACTTTATATAAAATAACTTAATAATATTGATGTATTCCTTTCTTACTACTTTAGAAAACCAAGATATTCAGTAGTTGCTTCCAACATCACATAAAAAGAATGTTTACAGTAATAAAACAAAAAATTAAATCAAATAAACTTATTCTTATGTATATCATGTTCCAGATAGCTATGAAACCAAATTCGATTCTGTGACAAATTGTTTTGAGGAAGAAAATAATCTATCATACCCTCTTTAATATTTGCCTGATTTCAAGTATATTCCAGAAGAGGAGCTATTATTTCCAAGACTATCATGGAGTTCCGGAGGGGTTATATAAAAAAAAAATTAAAAAACTATGTATGATACTACCTGTTCTTATTGACAATCAGACATATTTCTTGAATATATTGTTCATAATTGTCTTGGTCAATGTTCTATTTGGTGAAAAGACACCTTAACCAAGGTGCCTCTCATAAAAGAAAGCATTTATGTGGGTATTACATACAGTTTCAGAGGTTTATTCCATTATCATCATGGCAGGGAGTATGGTAGCCTGCAGGCTGGCAGTGCTAGAGAACTACCTAAGAGTTCTACATTGGAATTTGCAGACTGCAGAAAGAGAGAGAACCATTTGGGACTTGTGTTTCTTAAGCCTCAAAACCTACCCCCCAATGATACACTTCTACAACAAGAACAAATCTTCACTAATAAGGCCACACCTCCTAATCCTTCTCAATTGGTGCCACTCCCTGGTGACTAATCATTCAAATGTACAGGGGTAATTCTTATTCAATCACCATAATAATCTTGGGTATGATTAATTTTTAACCCCCAAAATACTATTTCTAGAATATATTTAAATTTTTGCCTTGATATGCCGATTCTGGATTTTTTTGACATTATCATTGCTTTTATTTTTTTTTAATAATATTAATGATTCTTCTGGTACCTCCTAATCCATACCATCTTTGGAGTCCTCCAGATCTAGCCTAGATCCAGAGTTCAATGCTCTGGCCTAGTTTGTCCTCTCCTGTCTGCCTTTCAATCTGCATGATTCCACACCAGAATCCATTCTAATTGCTACCATACAGTTTTTTTTCTGTGTTGCATCTCATGTCTTCTGCAAGATCTATCACATCCTTCTCCATAGTCTAATTTGAACCATCCCTCCCTGATAACAGCTGCATACCCCTTTTGCCCTGCATTATACATATCTTTTCAGATGCATCCCCCACGTCCTTCTCCAGGGTCTCTCTGGACATCCACTTCTATGCACCCTCTGCAACCTACAATATCCTGTCTAGTGAGGCCATTAACTACCTGTCCCACACTAAAATCTAGGGTTCTACAAAGACCCTTCCTACTTAACCTCTAATATATAGATACCTTCCATGCCATATCCAACCTTTTCATACACACAGATCTACCCCAGCCATCCAAACTTAGACAACTAGGCACATTCTCTATACCGTCCCAGTCCCCCTGCCACCCAACTAGACTCCATCCACACCAGTTTCTATCTCTAGGCCTGCCCTTATGCTATCTTCTACCCAAACCTACTGTGTCTATTTTGGATTTAGAACTAACAAAAGTTCACATTTCAAGATTTTGTCACAAAAATATCCAGCCAGTTTATTTTCTCCAAATTTACCAGTCCACCAGTCCTGCAGAAATGTTTGATAAAATAATTATCTAGATGACATTCAGGACACAGAATTTAAAAGAATAATTACAAATATCAAAGATTTCAAGGAGTTAAAAGAAGTCAAAGAAACAGCCCAATGAAATCAAAGGAAAAAATGGAAGAAGAATAAATGTTCAAATGATGCCCAGTAAAACAGAAATATCACCTATAAGTAAATGACAAAGGCAATCCAGAATTTGAGAATGGAATTTAATAAGAATATAGAAACAACATGAGTACCCCAGTCAAAATGTAGATGGAACAAAAAAAAAAAAAAGAAAAAAAGAAAAAAGAAAAAAAAAAAACCTAGTATCTCAACCAAAAAACTCAAAGGAATGCCTTACAAGCACAATGCATCAATCTGAAGATAGAATATCAGGACTCAAAGATAAAATAGAGATTCTAAGTGAAATAAGCAAGTAATATGAAAAATGAAGCAAAGTAATATACAAGAAATATGGAACACCATGAAAAATAAAACTTTTGAATTATAGGCAGAGATGAGGAAGAGGAATCTCATGTCAGTGCCATAAACCAGATATTCAACTAGATCATATAAACATCTTTCTGAAACTAAGGAAAGATGTACCCATATGATAAAGAAGTGAAGAAAATACTAAATAAACAAGAAAAGAAAATCTCCTTGGAATATCATAGTTGAAACAGTAATTATACATACAGATAAGGTACAGTGGAAGGTGCTGGTGTTGTAACTTTAAAAAGTGGCTGGAGAGAAAGACACCATGGGACAGAGTTCAAATTTTTATTAAGGGAAAATGATTGTAAAAAGGGAAAGGGAGGGGGAGACTAGCCTCTGCAGGGGTTCCAGGACAGAAGCAGCTGGGGAGAGGAAGAAAGAGAAAGGAACAGACAGAGGGCGGGAGAGGGGGAATGGGAAGTGGGCAAGGCCCTTTTAAAAGGGAACATAGTGAATAAGCACAGGTGGTACTTTTAGTAACAGCAGCTGAGGGTGTCCAAAGGCAGACCAGTACAGATGCCTAAATACGAACAGCCGGTGAATAAAACTCAAGACACATACTAAAGGAAAACCCACCCGAATAACAGTAGATTTCTCAATGGAGACTTTGAAGCCAAAAGAACTAGGGTTGCTGCATTCCAAGTTCTAAAGGGCTGTGATGGCCAGCCTAGACCAATAATACACCAAGCAAAACTACCTGCCATAATGGAAGAAGGGACAAATTTCCACTGTATAAACTGGCCAAAAAATTAATATTCAATGAAGTAAACTTAAAGAAAATACAAAAAGCAATATTTCAGGCTGAAGAGAGGAATGAGCATAGCAGAGTAACTGGAAAGAAGTACAAAATCATAATTGTTAAAACAAATATACAACAAAGACTCCACACAATAACACCTAAAATGACCAATATTATGACCACTGTTAGCACACACATTTCAATAATAATTTTAAATATTAACAGCTTTAGTTTTTCAAGCAAGAGACACAGACTGACTGAATGGATCAGGCAACAGTATCCATTTATTTCTTGTCTACAAAAAGCAAATTCCGGATTTCATGTCTTAGAATAAAAGGATGGACAAAAGTATTCCCATCAAAGGGGACATGACATTTAAATGTTTTAATATTAGTACTCCATTGACATAAGACACTGTTGCTCCTGACAGCACTGTGCACTTTCCCGAAAAGAAAATATGTTGGACACTGTTGTTGCTATTTCTGGAGTTCATCCTCGCTTCGGCTAATGGCCTCTTGGGCAAGGAACTGCCCCCACCTTGACCACTGCTTTGGACATGCGGTCCTATGTGCTTGCAGGAGACAAACATAGAAGACTTTGAACCTTGCCAAGTCAGGGTAAGACAGCCTTTCTACCTCCCTACTTTTGTTGTGGTCTGTCAAGTACTCTTGGCCTTAGCCAAAACTGGCTGTACCAATGTTGCTGTGAGACCTTGGATGACTGTCCAGGTAGTTTGCTGTTTCTGTCCTCGCTGCACCTTTTGGAAGTTGCCCATCTGCACTTCCTGTCTACCCTAGTATCCTTATTTTCCTTCTCAAGTCTTGATGAGGTTGTAGATTAAACTATCACAACTATTATTCTCTCTTCCTAGGTAGATATATTAGTAACTAGACTTAAGTTTTCCAGCTTAGGACAACTCTATTGTAAACTCCCTCATGCCTTCACCCTAGGACTAGATATGTAGGTGGTTTTGTTCTCGATTTTCCTTTTCTTAGAGCACACTTGTTATTCACTGTTTTGTATATAGTTTTGTATCAAGTCTAAATCTTTTCTTTAGACTAAAAGGGGAATTGTAGTGGGATACTCACTTTGTCTGCTTCTGTGGCACTGACCATGCCCATTGAGGGGTGGAGCCAGAGGTGGAAGTGACCTGTGGAACTAGGTCTGAGGAGATGCCCGGGGAACGATCTCTTGCTGCTAGTATGCAGAGAGGAGAGCATCCGGTGGAACCTGCTGGTGTTCATTTGTCTAGGTTGTAAGTTATTTCTCTCTGAATAAACATCTGTTCAGCCTATTTGTTTATCTTGATCCTTATTAAACCTCAATAATTATGCACTTATCTGATAAAACAGATTTGAAACTAATGTTAATCACAAGGGACAGAGAGATAGATATATTTCATTCCAATGAAGGAAACAGTGAATCAAAAAGAATATCCCAAGCATTTATGCACCAAACTCTGGCGTACTTAATTTAATTAAAAATGCATTGACTCCCCCAGGAAGGCCTTACCACCTTGGTGGAGAGGATAGGGAGTAAGATGGGGGAGGTCATGGGGGAAGAGAGAAGGAGATACTGGGGCATGTATGTAAAATAAAAAAAAAAATAAAAATACTCTCTTTTTGTTTTTTGTTTTCAAGACATGGTTTCTCTGCATTGCCATGGATCCTATCCTGGAACTAGCTCTGTAGACCATGCTGACCTCAAACAAAAACTCACAGAGATCCCCCTGCCTCTGCCTCCCGAGTGCTGGGATTGAACAAGTATGTCATCAACGCCCAGTGAGTACTATCATTTTTAAAGACATAGATTAACATCAATCCACTAATAGTAGTGGATTTCAATACTCCCCTTTCTTCATTGATACTCCTTTTTCTCCAATGGACTAGTCATCTGGACAAATAAATAAACAGAGAATCATTGGAATTAATTGACATTATACATCAAATGGATTTTACAGATATCTAGAGAATATTCTCCCTGAACACCAAAAATACAGGTCTACTCTGAAACATACAGAATGGGCACAAAAATATTTAAAAATTAAAAAAGATTAAAATAGCAGCTTTTATCCTATCTGACCACAATGCAATAAAACTTAAAATTGACTAAAATATCTAGTAAATATACAAACCCATGGAGATTAAACAACTCATTACTGAATGATGAATTATTCAAAGTATCCTTAGTTATCAGGGAAATGCAAATGAAAACAACTTTGAGATACCATCTTACTCCTGCCAGAATGGTTAAAATTAGAAACACCAATGATAACTTATGCTGGAGAGGATGTGGAGAAAGGGGAACACTCCTCCACTGCTGGTGAGAGTGTAAACTCATACAGCCATTTTGGAGATCAGTACGGCGGTTCCTCAGGAAAATGGGAATTAGCTTACCACAGGACCCAGCAATTCCACTCTTAGGTATACACCCAAATGACTCACATCCATGCAACAAAGACATGTGCTTAACTATGTTCATAGCAGCATTATTTGTAATAGCAAGAACCTGGAAGCAACCTAGATGCTCCTCAACTCAAGAATGGATAAATAAGATGTGGCACATCCACACAATGGAATACTACTCTGCAGAAAAAATAACACCTATGAACCAACCACAACAAGGGCCAGCATGACGCAATAACTCTAGTGGTTCAGTAGTGGCATGTTTTCTTTGGAAGTTTCCAATATCTCTCTAATTGGACTTAAGACACAGAAATCAAGAGAGAAAATATGCTGGGCATTGAAAACCTAACCATTTATCCAGTCTAGTCAAGTCATGGATCTTGGAACACAACCTAAATTACTACTTTAATAAACTAGTATAATCTTTATCCACACTTTAAATATTTATTCCTATGTCCAAATCAGTGTAATCCTCACCTATTGTCAATAAAACTCCTTTGTACACCAGATGGCGATCATTTCAGAAAACCAAAGCTAATCAAAATGCATAATTATGGAGCCCAGCTCCAGTTGATATATCTACAAAACAGCTCTTATACAAAAGGCTCAGAGAGCATTGTCAAGGGGTGGGTCATTATAACAGCAGAAACATAAAGGGAGTTTGTTGTGAGATGTTTTGTCTCCTAGTAATGTCAGAAGTAAAACCCATAAAGTCACATCAACATTAGTGCCTAAATATGAACAAGGACAACAACAGTCTACATGGCAAAGTGGGTAGGGAAAAGGCCAACCCTTCAATGAGAACAACTGGCATCTAAAAGCTGTTGAGAATGAGAAAATAACCTTTCTCCAAGAAAGAGTACAGCAATTGATTATCCAAAATTCAAATGATCAGCCCTGAAAACATACATACATGTATCATTATACAGACTCAGCAGGTTATATTTAGGAATTTATATGTATATACATGAGCACATATGCATTTAAAAATAATTCGTGAAAAAAGAACCCACAAATTTGAAAGAGAACAAGGAGTGGTACATTGGAAGGCTTGGAGAGAGGATGCTGAAGGTGAACAGATTGTAATTATAGTATAATATCAAACTAAAAGTCAAATGTTTTTTTAAAAAGGCAAGATTTAGAGAGCAGTTTGATATTATACAATTTAAAACTTTTTAAAATAAAAAAATCAGTAATTTTTTAACCTGGAAAATATATATGAAAAATTAACAGTATATGCTAATTTGAAAAGGAAGGGATTTGATTTTGGCTTTTCCAATCATGCATATAACATACTTTCACCTATACTCCCATTTTCTACATACAGAGTATTTCCCCTTTTAGTTTTATGTCCCCTTTACTGCAAGCTCCTGCATATGAGAAAAAAATATGTGTCTGGATTACAGACATTGGCTTGTTTCCTTTGATATTTTCAAGTCCCATCAATTTTCTTGCAAATGACATAGTTTTATTTATTATGAATGAAAAATAACTCTACTTGGTGTATATATCATATTCCTTCATTTATTCATTTACCTATGCCATAATGTGGCTATTGTAAATAGCTTTGTAATTAACACAGATATGAAAATATGTCTATAATAAACTTTGTTCCTTTTTATTAACTAGATATGTATGACTAGATACTGAGAGAAATCATGACTGGTGTGAAATGGAATCACAGGATTGTTTTGATATGCAGTTACTTCATAGTGATGATATTGAATATTGGTTTACATATTGGCCATTTATTTTTAGGTGCCTGTTTTTATACCTATTGTTGGTTGGATTATTTGCTCTGTAATAGTTGGGTTTTAGGAGTTCTTAATAGAGTCCAAATACTAATACCCTGTTGAATGAATGATAATATATGGTGATGATTTCTCCTGTTCTGTATGCTATTTGGTGGTTGCTTCTTTTTTGTGTGTGTGCAGATTTACAGTTGATAACAATGCCACTTATCAATGGATGCTTTTATTTCTTGAGCTACTGGCATTCCATTCATAAATTCATTGCTTATTCATAAGTATTCCTCAAATTTTCTCTAGTAGGTTCAAAGTTACTGATATAGAATTAACATTGTTCATTATTTGAATTGTGGTTTGTGCAGATTAATAGACAAAGTTCTACTTTAATTCTTTACATGTGGACATTTAGCTAGTTATCCCAATATTCATTAGTGAAGCAGCTTTTTATATCTTACATTGTTGTTCTGAACCAACTAATGATAGTTGTATGTATTTACTTCTGGGACCTATATTCTTATTCATTTACTTACTTGTTTTTATGCCAATACCATGCTATTTTTGTATTAGTTATTGGTGTTCTAATTTAAAATCAGGTATTATGATGTCTTCTTCATTGAACTTTTGCTTGGGATTGCTTAAGATCTTGATATACTTTCTTTTGCTTTGATTTTGTTGCTGTTGTTCTTTCATATGAATTTTTGGGATTGTTTTAATTAGTTATTTTGTGAATAATGTCACTCACAAATATTCTGACAGGGTTCATGATATCATTGCCTTCCCTTTAATGTTTTCCTTTGTTTTCTCTCACCACAGAAAAATTTCCCCTACTTTATTCAGGTAGTATGGGAACAATCTCACCATTTTCACTGTTACTGATTTTATGTCACATCAGTTCAAATGATATGTCAGGCTGAAAATAAAATCTCACACTTTGATTCCAAATTATAAAAGGAGAGAAATTGATAGGTGAAAATTTATATAGACTTAACGCCTGTTCCAATTATATGTGGTCAGGATGACAGTGTCATGTAAAACTAATATAGAAAGCTTGCATGGAAAGGGTGTTTTCAGAGAGTAATGATATAGTATGTCTCATAGAAACACCAAACGCTATTGATATTTGAAATTTTAGTGCACCAATGGTTGACATATAGTGATATGATGCATGGGTTCACAAAGATGAAACATTACAAAACGATTTTTATGAAAAATAATTATTTTAAATATTGGTAGAAGTAGGAAAGCATCAAAAGGATAATCATTTATATTATTACAAGTTGGGGTAGTTGATTAATGTGAGATGTATTCATATATGTAAAACAACACTAAGACTCTTATTAAAGACATTAAAATTTTCCTATCATTAAATATCTTCCTGACATCTCAGGATTTAAGGTTTTATTTTGTTTTCTTTCTAATTCTGAATTAGACTTCCATAATCACTGTTTGTATTAAGTTCTCTGTAATTACCATAACTCGAATTGTATGAATTGCTTTCTAATACATAGAAAATACAAAGTTTTAAATATCCACAAAATTTTTTCTACCTGTTTAAGATTTGTGTCTTCTGTGATTATGGACATCGTTCTATATAAATAGGTGTAACACATTTATTAACTTGGAATTGATTCATAGGAAGAAATTTTTTAGCATTTGTCAAAGATAATGTGTATATTTGATGAAATTTATTTACTATTATTTATTGATCCTTGCTCTCTTGTGATGGAACTTCCAAAATCTTATAGAAAAAATATTTTTCAATGCCCCAAATATTCCATCAACTTAAGTAAACATTTCTCTGTATGTCATACTATAGTTTTGAAGACTCTAAATACTATGAAAATTTAAATAGCACTTCTGGCCACTATTTGGTCAAATATAATTGACAATGGAAGTGCCAGTATTTCAATTAGTGCACAATATTTTGTCACATTACTTTAATACATAGCATCAAACTTTGTTTAATTTTAAATTATGATTTTTATATTCTGTTCAAAGAGCTTTTACATTCATGAATAACTACTGAAGGAATGTTTATTGAAATCCCTAATCTGTAGCAATGGATATTTGCTATCTTTTGGTGACCGCATCTTCCCTGGGAAGAAGCTCCTAGGCAAAGGTTTTAGTCTAATTTTAATCTTCAAGTTTCAAGGCAATGTTTTTATTCAATTTATGCTGCTGCACATTCAGAAAGTCAATTTATCAAGAATCTCTGATCTTGGGCAATAATTATACTGTGCTCCCTAGAGTTACACGTCTTTCATTTGGCTGCTTGTTTAAATTGGCAAGTCTGTGTTTTTCTTTCTTGGATCTTCTTGTTTTATTTTGTAAGTGTAAAACAGCAGGGGATTAAAGAGTTAGTAGGCAGAGTAATATCAACGATAATACAAAATTGGAAGATGCATAGGTTTTGTCTGGAAAATGAACTGTAACAATATTGAATTGTAGTTTAGTTTGTGCAATTGTGTTTGAGAGAAAATGACTGACCCATAGCTGAGTGGCTCATGGGTTACAATGTCATTTCCAATGAATTAATGTTAGGAAGGGGGTTTCCATTCATTCTCTTTAATACCTAATCACTCATCTGTAATGGACAATTGTCTCCTTGGGATTTCAAAGACATGAAATAGTCCATGTATTTAAAAAGAGCACTATTTTTTCAACTTCACATACATTTTACATAAAAGTAAGTACCATCAGTGTCAAAGTTGATATTATCCTAATTGGGATGTAGTTTAGTTTATCTGCATTTACCCAAATATCTCTAGCCTTTGAGCAAAACAAGTAAAAATTTTCAAATTTTTCTTTTGCTTTCACTTGTGTTATACTCATATGGATCACTCTGAGTTTTGTTCAGTTTCTTCTGGAAAGCAAAATAGCCATGTATGAATAATTTATACAGAAAAATAAATTTATTTTGTTTCATAGTTATGGAGATTCAATCGCATAGCATGCTATTTGGTTCCTGATTAATCTCATGATGGGAGGGCAAGTGTATGTGAGTGGGGGGGTGTAAGAGAAACAAGAATAAGGAGCAAAGAAAAGTCAAAATTTATTTCTAATATACCTACTCTTATAGGAGCTAATCCATTCCTGCACATTCTAATCCAGTCTCATTAGGAAGATGAGCTCTCTTAAAGATTCAGTCTCCAGTTGGAGAGGATGTTGAGTAAGGGAAAAACTCCTCCACTGCTGGTGGGAGTACAAACTTGTACAGCCACTTTGGAAACCAGTATAGGGGTTTCTAAGAAAATTGGGAATCTACCTCAAGATCCAGCAATACCACTCTCGGGCATATACTTAAAGAATGCACAATCATACCACAGGGACATCTGTCCAACAATGTTCACAGCATTGTTATTTATAATAGCCAGAACCTGGAAATGCCCCTCAATTCAACTGAATAATGGATAATGGATATGTGGTACATTTATATAATATATTATTACTAAGTGGAAAAAAACAATGGAATCTTTAAATTTTCAGGCAAATGCATGGAACTAGATATAAACATTCTGAGTGAGGTAACCCAGACCCAGAAAGACAAACAGTGTATTACTCACTCATAAATAGACATTAAATGGAAAGCAAAAGATAACCAGGCTACAATGTACAACCCCAGATAAACTAAGTAAAAAGAGGGATCCTAAGAGGGACACATATGCAGGGCCCCAGGAAGGGAAATTCGTTAAGATCTCCTGGGTAAACTGGTGAAATGGAGGAGGGAAATGATGGGAACATGAGGGAACAAGAAGGTGGAGTTAAGGAAGAGATGGAGGGGTATAGCAATAAAAGAGAGATCTTGATAGAGGGAGCCATTATAGGGTTAGCAAGAAACCTGGTGCTAGAGATATTTTGAGGAATCCACAAGGATGACCCCAGCTAATACTCCTAGCACCAGTTCAGAGGGTGCCTGAATGGGCCTTCACCATTTATTAGATTAGCAACTATCATAACTGTCATTCTAGAACCTACATCCAGTAACTGACTGAAGCAGGGGCAGTGACTCACAGCCAAGCATTGGGCTGAACTGGAGTTTAGTTGAAGACATGCAGGAGGGATCATATGAACAAGGGGTGTCAAGAGCATGGTGGGGAAAACCCAGACAGTTGACCTGAACTAATATGAGCTCACACACTGTAGAGTGATAGCTGTGGAATGTGCATGTGACCTAACTAGGCCCTCTGAATGTGGCTTGATCTGTTGGGTAGGGGACAGCAGTGGGACCAGGACATATCCAAGGTGCATGAACTATCTTTTTGGAGCCCATTCCCTATGAAGGGATCCGTTGCTTAGCCTTGCTACAGGGGTGGGAGAGGAATTTGGTTCTGTTTCAACTTGATGTGCCAGACTTTGCTGACTCCACAGAGAAGGCATTATCCCCTCTAAGAACTGCATAGGGGAAAGGGGGACAGGGAGGTGGGGGAGCAGGAAAAGGTGATGGAAGGGATTAGTATGTAAATGGAAAAAAAGTTTTAAAAAAGACTCAGTCTTTTTGCTCAAATGGCAAACGAATTTCAATGAGAGGATAAAGCATATTTGATGGGAGATGTTATTCTGTATATATGTTTCTCATACTGGTTAATAAAGCCCTATGGCCAATAGGAAACAAGATAGGCGGGGCTAGGAGACCAGGAGGAGGAGAGAGGAAGTAGTGGGAGTCAAGATGTAGCCCAGGGAAGACGCAGCACGCCTGCCGAGCGGCTCCCCGATAAGACGACCACGTGGAAATACTTAGATAAGTAGAAATGGGTTAATAATTAAGGCAGAGCTAGCCCATAAACAGTAATGGTAACTGGCCAACAGGATTGTATCAAATACAGAGACTCTGAGTGTTATTTGGGGCTGGCGCGGCTGTGGGCCCAGACTGGCGGGCTGGCGGGCTGGAGGAAACATACACGCTACACATATTCACATAAAAACAGTAAAGAGGTATTTTGTTTTTGTTTTGGTTTTTTTTTCCTGATAGGCATGGTGGCTTATGTCTATAATTCTCTAAAGATTCAGAAAATTATGAAAGGAGGAGTAGTACAAGTTCATGTATAGCATAAATGACAGTGTGACAATGAGAACAATTATTGTTATTATTACTTTGGTTCACTTCCATATATTTGGTTTGATACTGTGACCACTCAGTGAGGTCCCAATAGTCTAGCAGAAGGTATCACAGAGCAGTACATAAAATAATCAGAATATTGATTCTTTTTTTGTCTCATATTCAGTGTTGCAATACCTTCATGCATATAGATTAAGACAATAAAATCCTGACTATGACACATATGTTCTTTCTCTACAGAAACAGTTTATGGAAGTAACCTGTACAGAGTAATACTTTGCTCTAAAGCAGATAGTCACAATTTCTATAGAGAGGAAAAGAAGGTGTTTGAAAGCCCATTTTGTATTCAATATAAACTTAAACCTTTCCATTCAAATCTCTTCATGTACAATATATATTTTTTTGATTTTCAATTATTCCCCTTTTGCTAAGTGTTTTAGTATCTGGGTGAAATATATAGTATCTATTTTCTGTAATTTTTATCAAGATGAAAATTGGTTAGACAGGCAAATACACTTCAGTGATTATTTCTCTTCATGTGGATGAGGAGGCTTTCTTATGGGGTTAGGTTCATTATTCTTGGCCAGCTACTTCCTTTGTGTGTGCCCTCTGTACCAGTTCACAAACCATATCCAACAATCCTTTATCTCAGTTTATGTTCAAGCTGTGAAAGCCCAATGGTTCATGCAGAAATGTCCTGGATTCCTTCCGAGCACTATGAGGCAAGGAGCAAGTCCAGAACCTGGAAACCAGGTCAGGCTGAGGCAACTTGCCAGTTACAAGCATGACAGCAGCCAAATCCATCAAGTACTTGATTAACAAAGCCAAGGGCAAAATTAAATTGCACAGTAATAGGTTATGGCCAAGTTCCTATCTGATTGTGTTCCTGAGGGTTTCATATTCCAACTCAGAGCATTGCTGCTAAACTAACACAACTTGAATTCATATACCTCTAAAGGTATAAGAAAATATCCAGGGACTAAGAACAATTTTCTTTTTTTTAAAAAAAATATATCATCACTGAGGTTTACAGTGAGTCAAATTAAATGTTATATGTGAGGTATCTGGAAACATTACATGGTCAAAATTTGCTTTATATATTTTTACCTATTAATCTGTCATTGTTTAGCTTGAATTGAAGATTATCAAATCATTATTCTTCATGGGTACTTGTCATCTTTGATAGTTACAATCACCCCAAGACTGTAAAAATCCAGCCTCATTGCCAATTGTTTATATGTGGTTTGGCTTCCATAACATAATATATCTAATGTTTCTTGAAGCTCCCCAACTTTCCAAATTTTCATTTAGTTAGTTTATTTTCTCACATAAAAACTTTTTCTAACTAAAACCCAAATTGTGGGAAGAATGGAGAGATTGCAGCAACATTGCTGTCTAACCTTTTATATATATTTTCTTAAAAGAAACAACTAGATAAAGCAAAGGTATCTTTCTTGTCTGATTATATATGAATGTGCACACGTGTGTGTGTGTGTGTGTGTGTGTGTGTGTGCATGTATGCGTGCATGCGTGTGTGCTTCTGTCTGTCTGTCTGTCTGTCTGTCTGTCTGTCTGTGTCACAGGGAGTTTGCTGAAGACATTATATAGGAAACATCTCTGATAAGAGAAACTGTGGACAAATGTGCTCTGCAAAACCTGTTTGTTTCTTCTAAAAAGCTTCTGTGATTTTACCTGTTGTATTCTGTTAATAGAAAATTTTGATGATGGCTTTATCAAATACAGTACAAGATTGATGACTAAGGAAGATCCCAAATCCATTTCTGTTCCTTCACAATTGTAAATAATTCTCACTTTGAATAAGTAAAGTGACTGGGATTGTGACATCAATTTTTATCTTTTTGGACATCTACATTTACTCTTTACTGGTGTTATTAATTTAAACATTAACATAAGCAGAAAACATGGAAGTTTTATTTTAATTTATAATGAATATCCCTTAAATATTGGTTAATATGATGGTTCACAAACATATATAGTCACAGAAAAATACATTGACATAATCTTTGCCTTTAAGTATATTAGAGCTGGCTTTTATTAAATTATTCTAGCATAATGTTATAAGGTTAATTTCAAATCCATTTATTAATGCTGTGTGAATTGACATGACCTTCATGGTAGTGTTGAGACAGAATAGGTGGCTATATTTTCTGAGATCTAAAAAGTAAACAGAAGCTTAAACAGTGAGTATAAATGTTTAAATGCCATGTAGATTTCTGGGAATATATACATTATTCATAAATGTATAGGTATATGTATACACAATATATATATTTATACATATATGTGTATTCAAATACACATATATACATGTACATATACATATATAGACAGACCAATAGACAGACAGACAGATAGATAGATAGATAGATAGATAGTTATAGATATCCACCACATAACTGGGTGTGTGTACTGTTTTATAAATATGTGTGTTTTGGGTCGATAATACCTAATTTTTTAGGTAAATAAATATTATTTTTCAGTATTTTCAAATTCTCGACTTCTGTTTGTTTAACACAGAAGTATTTATTACTCTTAAATTATTCATTGAAAATGGCTCAGAATGGGCACTTTTGCCAGCCATCCTAACTACAAATTCTTAAGAGTTTATTTACAGTACCAAGCTGTTTTCAGGATTATAGCTCTATAGTAGAGCTTGAAGTCAAGGATGATGATGCCTCTGGAAGTTCCTTTATTGTACCGGGTTGTTTTGGCTATCCTGGATCTTTTGTTTTACCATACAAAGTTGAGTATTGTCCTTTCAAGTTCTGTAAAGAATTGTGCTGGATTATGATGGGGATTGCATTGAATCTGTAGATTGCTTTGGGCAAGATTGCCATGATTACTATGTTTATCCTACATATCCAAGAGCATGGGAGATATTTCCATTTTCTGGTATCTGGAGAGTGTAGAGAAAGCAAGATGCCAGCCCGCCATTCTCCGGTAAGATGAGCCACGTGGAAATACTTAGAATAATAGAAATGTGTTAATTATTAAGACAGAGCTAGCCGATAAACAATAATAGTACCTGGCCAATGGCATTGTATCAAATACAGAGTCTCTGTGTGTTATTTGGGGCTCGCATGGCAGCTGGCGGGGAGGAACAAGAGTGGAACCAGCAGCAGGGAAAACGTGCACGTAACAAGTATCTTCTTTAATTTCTTTAAGATTTCGAAGTTCTTATTATACAGGTCTTTCATTTGTTTGGTTAGCATTAACCCAAGATATTTTATGTTGTTTGTGGCTATTGTAAAAGGTGAAGTTTTTCTGATTTCTTTCCCAGCTGCTTTATAATCTGCTTATAATAGGGTTTATGATTTTTTGAGTTAATCTTGAGCTTGGTATTGGCCCAAAAATAGATAGAAAGACCAATGGAATCTAATTGAAAACCCTGATATTAACCCACACACTTTTGAAATCATGAGTTTTTACAAAGAAGCTAAAATTATACAATGGAAAAAAGAAAGCATCTTCAACAAATGGTGCTGGCATAACTGGGTGCTGACTTGTAGAAGAATGCAGAAAGATCCATATCTATTTCCATGCACAAAACTCACGTCCAAATGGATCAAATATTTAAACATAAATCCAGCCACACTGAACCACTTAGAAGTAAAAGTGGGAGGGACCCTTGAATGAATTGGTACAGGAGACTGCATCCTGAACATAGCACCACTAGCCCAGACACTGAGATCAACAATTAATTAATGGGATCTCCTGAAACTGAGAAGCTTCTGTAAGGCAAAGGACACAGTCCACACATACACACACACTAAAAGGCAGCTCACAGAATGGGCAAAGATCTTCAACAACCCTGCATCTGACAGAGGGCTGATCTCCAAAAAGTACAAAGAACTCAAGAAGCTAGTCACCAAAACTTCAAATAATCCAATTAAAAAGTGGGGTACAGAACTATATAGAGAATTCTCAATAGAAATCTAAAATGGCTAAAAGACAGTTAAGAAAGGGCTCAACATCCTTAGCCACCAGGGAAATGCAAATGAAAATAACTCTGAGATACTATCTTACTCCTGTCAGAATGGCTAACATAAAAAACACCAATGGCAGTTCATGCTGGAGAGAATGTGGAGAAAGGGGTAAATTCCTCCACTGCTGGTGCGAGTGCAAACTCATACAGCCACATTGGAAATCAGTATGGTGGTTCCTGAGGAAAATGGGAATTAGTCTACCTCAAGATCCAGCAATTCCACTCTTAAGCATATACCCAAAAGATGTACATTCATAAAAGACATCTGTTCAACCATGTTCATAGCAGCATTATTTGTAATAACCAGATCCTGGAAGCAACTGAAGAATGGACAGAGAAAATGTGGTATTTACACAACGGAATACTACTCAGTGGGGAAAAACAATAGAATCATGAAATTTGCAGGCAAATGGATGAAACTGGAATAAACCATCCTTAGTAAGGTAACCAAGTCACAAAACATGGTATGTATTCACTCATATCTGGAATTTAGACATAGAGCAAAGGATTACCAGCCTGCAATCACACCTGCAGAAAAGCTAGGAAATAAGGAATACACTAAGAGAGACATACTTGGTTCTCTAGAAAAGGGGAAAGGGCAAGATCTCTCAAGCAAAATGGGAGCATGAGGGGAGGGGAGAGGGAGTTAGCAGGAAGAGGAAGGGAGAGGTGGACATGATGGAGCAGGAAGACTGAGTCAGCAAAAGAATAGAGGAGATCAAGAAAAGAGATACTATAATAGAGAGAGCCATTGCAGGATTTTAAGAGAAATCTGGTACTAGGAAAATGTCCAGAGATCTACAAGGATTACCCGAGCTAACGATCTGAGCAACAGTGAAAAGGCTACCTTAATTGCCTTTCCCTGATAATGAGATTGACAACTACCTTATATGCCATCCTAGAGCCCTCATCTAGTAGCTGATGGAAGCAGAAGCAGACACCCACAGCTAAACACTTGGCCAAACTCCTGGAATCCAGTTGCTGATGGGGGGAGTGATGAGCAAAGGGGTTTCGACCAAGCTGGAGAAACCCACATAAACTGCTGAACTGAACAAAGGGGAGCTCATAGACCCCAGTTTGATAGCCAGGAAAGTAGCATAGGACTGACCCAGATTCCCTGAATGTGGTGTTTGTTGGGAGGATTAGGCAGTCTATGGGGCCTCTGGCAGTGGGTCAGTATTTATCCCTAGAATATGAATGAACTTTGGGAGCCCATTTCACATAGAGTGATACTCACTCTCTCAAACTAGACTCATGGGTGGGGGCTGGGCCCTGTTCCAAATGACATGACAGACTTTGAAGACTCTCCATGGAAGGCCTACCCTCCCTGGGGAGCAGAAAGTGAATGTGATGGGTGTTGATGGGATAACAGGGGAGGACTGGAGGGTGCAGGAACTGGAATTCACATATAAAACAAGGTTGTTTCAAATTTAAAAAAATTATAAAAAAAAGAGTTGATTTACAGATCTGATCTCAAATACAAGTATAACTAAAACCATCGGGTTTAAACATTTCTTTTTCCCAGAGTTCGCTAATATCCAGTTTCCTTCTTCCAATTCATTTCTGTTTAAAAGGCAAAATATGTCTAGATATATGAGTAAGAGATTCAGCTAAGATAATGGATCTTAGTCAATTCATAGCTGTGAAGAAAACCAATTTTAACCTGGGAAATCGATTGGAAATGTGGGAAACTCAGACAGTAGGAAACCAGTGACCAAAGGCACTTAAATTGGGTTAGAAATGGAATTTCAGACTACAAAACACTTGAAGATTTGGAAAAACTAAGGAACTGAATGATTCTGGTGATTCTGCTAGGGAGAAGTGTTAAACTTCCTGGCTATGGAAGGGTTGCATATCCTGAGGGAAATTATAATTAAAGCACAACAGATTGTAGTTTTCTTTTTCAGAGAAATTGTAAAGAGCAAGACGAATTCAGTGCAGCTTCCCAAAGGACTTTTCAAAGATCTCCAGGTAAAGAAAAATCTGTTCTGGAAACAGGGGAAAAAGAAGAAAATGGAATAAAATAAGAGTCTGCTGTATCAGTTAAGAACTTTAGGGGGAAAGATAAAGGCAGCAGAAAAGTGAAATGAATTCAAACTCACAAGAGCAGCCAGAGATTAAAAGGAGTACAGGTAATGGGAAGGCTTTGTTATTATATCATAGAGAGATCAGAAACAAAATGGATTGCCTAATACATTGAAGAAAGTACAATTAAAAATGACTATTAACTCTGCCTTTTCATGTCTATATTTAACAATAATAATGTATTTCTTTTCGAAGAGCTATTTGGACAAGTTGGAAATAATGGAAATTGGGTAAAATCTGAACAGCTAGGAGCTAGTCATTAAATGAGAAAGGAATTGCATTAGGGATTCTTATATCCTTTTTTGAATGCTGTTTTATCTCTATAGATCACATTCAGGTTTGCTCCTAGGAAGATAAGCAATATAAGAGAATATCAGTAAAATAAGTTATATTTGTGCTTAAAATCATACTATTTTAAATAAAGTTATAGCATGGGAGTTTTCTCCAAAAATTTTATTCAATAAACATATAAAAGAAAACTATTGAAAATCCAATATCAAAGAACCAGGGGCTGCCTTGCTGTTTTCAAAGGATGCCCCCAAATTACTATACTACAGACAAAGACATTGCATTACACACACATTTGTATCTTATATGATTTGACATAGTTCAAGGCATGATAATAGAAAAGATAAAATTACACAATTTTAACATTAGTGATCCTTACCTTTTTAACACTTGCAACTATGCTTTCCATCAACTTCTCTAAACATCCCTCTTTATCAAACTAAGATGTATTCATGTCCAATCTTCTTCATTTAAACCATAATACTATGTTCTCATTGATCTTGGATATGATTACTTTTCTCAAGAGTTAAGATTGGCAAGGGGTCTTCTGAAACTCCCAACATGATTTTAACAAACATGTTATTCTTATAATTTTTGGAGGAAATGGAAATGTATTAGAACAGGTTATATGGAAGATTTAACATATTTAATTCTCACAAAATAATTCTTTGGATATGAATATGGAAGAAAATATGAAAACCCAAAGATCAACCTGCTTTATGCAATCTAGATAGTAAGTTCCAGAGCTAAAACTCATATGATCATATATCTGCTTCCAGAGCCTGAGTTTAAAACACTAACCTTTATTGATACTATATTGTTTTACACTGGAGTGAAATTTGCTAGAAAGTGTGTGTGATAGATGTGGGATAAATCAGACTTATCTGAAGCATCTTTCATCCTGAATTGTTTGCATTTATAGAAATATCAATTAGATGACTCAGGGTGTCTCTATGTCCCCCACCTTATGTGAACTTATGCATAAAATAAGAGCTAATTATCCAACTGAAAAGCTCAATAGAAATAATTGGAATCTTCTCTCTTTTAATCTCTCAGCCTCTCTGCATAAACCACATATTTCCCCTAGTGACTGCATGCTTTAAGTATTTCAAGGCCACATTACTCACAGTAGATGTAAAATCCATTTGCCACACACTATAGATGTGGATGAGCATTAAAAATCTAACCAATGACACATACAAAACCTAGCTTTTTAAACAGTTCCTTTAATAATAATGCTGTTATTTTGTTCTCCAGATGCCTTCCTGTATCTTTAGACTTCACATTGTTCAGAAATAAAAGATAGGGAGGAATATTAATTATTGATTGCATCAAAATACTAGATCCACTTATATTTAGAATTTAGAAACAATCATTTTAATCATGAGAACAGAAATGAGTTTTTTTGCAGGATTACAAAGATTTGCTGTTTGATATATCTAAATGACATCACCTTGTTTTACCTTTTTTTGTTGTTGTTGTTGTTAATGTGCCTGCCTGACTATATTATTTCAAGTGGGACTAATTTAGCAAATTCTGTATGATATAGAAACTGAATGGAAGAATAACCTTTTGGTTGGAAATATTTTTGAAGGTTTAGAACAACTTCAGAGACTCAGTTTGTGGTGCCTCTAATTATCAGGGTGAAATAGAGGGGAGGGACTTGGAGGGGAATATGGAAGGAGGCTGAAGATGGAATCTAAAATAAATAGATGAATATAAAAAGAACTCTTGTTTTACCTACATACAACTCTAAAATACTAAAATATCATGCACCCTAATTCTTGCCACTTGTAGAATGACCAAATATTATGATTAAATTTAAGGGTTTTTTTTTTTTTAAAAATTGAAGATAGGAGACATTAGTGAGTCTACTTATTTACATATCTGCAAGTTTTCAACTTTGCTTATTTATTTTCCATTCAGCCATTCTATTATTAAGGTGACATCTGCCTCTTTCTTTGAAAAGTTCTTTTGGAAGAACTATATTGGTTGAGTGTTTTATTGGCATTTGTTTATACAGCTTCTTATTGTACTATCAAATGTATTAGAATTTCAATGATGTTTCATAAGATCTGGGAAAGATGTCAAGGCACTAGGCAGCTTTGATGTATGAAACATGTACTCTGTGTCTCTGTTGAAGTCAATACACCAAACATCTGTTAATGCCCTCAGAGAAGTATTGCTATTCATGCCAAATAATACCTAAAGATGTAGTAAGATATTCACTTTGTCCGCACCTGTGACTCTGACCATGCCCATTGTGGGTGGAAACAGGGGTGTTACCTGGGGGAACTAGGTCTGAAGAGGAGCCCAGGAATGCTCTCTTGCTTGCAACATGAGGACAGGAGAGGATCCAGAGGCATCCTTGGGTCCAGGAACCTGCTGGTGTTCATCTGTCTGTGTTGTAAGTTATTTCTCCCTGAATAAACATCTATTCAGCCTAGTTGTCTCTCCTGATACTTATTAAACAACAATATAAAGATTTTTAGTGAGTTTTCAAAATGGATAATGGATCAAAATTGCTTATGTGATGGATGTTGACTAGCAGGTTTGGCCGATATCACACACACAATGTATCCAATGAAGAAAACATCATTAAATTTTCTAACATCACAAAGCTATCCCCAAAGTAATGCTTTATGTGAATATTCATTTCCTATATTATTTCTTGAATATTAAATGTGCAATGATACCATTTTGAAGATGCTTTCTTTTCATGTTAATTTATACATGCTATTAAATGTTAGGACTATGTCATGTATGTTTAACCTTTACACTTCTCTCTGGAAGGGTAGCTACTTAGATGCCCACAGAAGCTAATGAAGTCTTGAAAAAAAAGGAAAATAGACTATGAGTCCTGGATGCATATAGCCCCTTGAGTGGTTGTTATGTTACTTCGTAGTGTACAAGACAATTTGTGTTAACACTGCTGTTAACACAGTACCTGACAAAAGGAAGGGATTATTTTGGCTCTCAGTTCAAAGGTAGTATTCACCAAGCAAGGTAGTCATTGTGGCAGAGTCTTGAAACAGAAAGGGATGAATGCTTGGGCATAGTGTAATTGTACTGACCACATTTATGAGGTGTCTAGCTAATGTAATTAACTTAATCTAGATAGTCTTCTATAGACTGGTCCAGTGATTTGTTGCCATGTTTTAATTCAAAATACCATGGAAACCAGCGATAACAATTCTCTATCTTATGATATTTTGACATCCAAACATATTCCTGTTAAGTGACAACCTTCTTGGCCTCCTCATAATGCAGAGAACATCCAGTCTAGCATGAAATGCCCCATAGTCTTCCCACAATTTTAACACTGTTTAAAAGCTCATCGCATCTGAGACATGAGACAAATTTTTGTCTCTTCCTGTATAGTGGAAAATAAGCCAGGAATGGTAAAGTTTTTAAGGAATCATCTTGACTTCAAAAGGCATTGTAGAACCACCCAAACATTGATGCATCCATCCATACATCCACCCATCTATTTATTGACCCACCCACCCACCCTCCCATCCGTCCGTCCATCCATCCATCCATCCATCCATCCATCCATCCATCCATCCATCCATTTATCCAGCTAGGTGTTATCCAATAAACATTGTCTCTCTCATAAGCAAGCTTGGGTTCATACACGTAGCTTTCCATAGAAGAAATCCCAAGATATTTGCATCTCCAAAATCACAGGGTCTCTACTACAAAGTAGATTTTATTTTCATAATTTCATATAATGGCATTTCAGGACTTTGCAGAGATTAAGATCCTGCCATACATTGTCTGATATTAGCAGATCTTTAGAATCACACTGCAAGACCCAGCTATATATTTAATCTTGCATCTTTTATGCAAAAAGCACATGAAAATACTGACAAGTTTTGCTGCCAACTTGGAAAAGAACCTGGCTCTTAGGGACCACAGTTGTATTAGCTTTTCTGAGTTGACCCTGGAGAGTTGCTTCCCTAGGAAATTACTTCAAATTGCATGATTTTTTTAAAAAAAACAAACAAACATTTTTTATGCTTAAAGTTTTGTTTCTTCTTTCCATACACTTGGATTGTCACAAACAGTAGTTATACCACAGCCTGAATTCTAGCCTGTCTTGAAATTTGCTGTCAAAGAAACTACCATTACTCTTATGTTTGGACTCACTCAAGTGCTCAGAACATTGACAGAATACAACCATATTCTCTGTTTGAGTGTCACTCAGATGGCCTCTAGCCAAGTTCCCAATACAGTCACTGTTCACCTCAGAAAATTCATGTTTGGCTTCCACTGTCAATCTTTGTGGTTTCCAAACATTCATGAGAATGGGCCATTAATCTCTGCTTACAAAATGCTAGGGCATTGCTAAGCCAAAGTTTCATACTCCTCCACATTTCTCCCATAAACCAGTTTCAAAGGCCACAAAACCATTTGATCATTTTTCTCATAGCAGTTCACTTCTTGTCATAAAGTTTGAGTATTAGTCACTTGTCTTGTTGCTGCAACACACTATCTGCCAAAAGAAACTTAAGTACAGAAAAGGTTTTTCTTTTTCTATTCTTCTTTTTTTGGCTCAGAGTTTATGCATATAGTCCATCACTACAGGGCTGTCATAGTTGCAGGATCTTGAGGCAGCTGCTCCCCATGCATCTGCAATGAAAGTAGAGAGATGAATGCTTGCACTCAGTTTACTTTCTCGTATATGTACAGTCATGGCCGTAGCCCAAGGAATGTTACCATCCATATTTAGGGTAGATTTTCTAATTTTAGTTATTGTAACTAGATAATCCCTCACAGACATGGCTAGATATTTCTTTCCATGTTGACTCTAAATCTCATCAATTTGACAATCATGATTAACAATTAGAGTTGGGGACGTCCTTCAAGTCTGTTAAACAAGATATATTTCTGTTGTTTTCGAGTCTATCTGATCTCTGAAATTTTTCACTTTGCACAAAGGCAGAGCTTCCAATGAGCCTATACGATTTAAACAGATATGTTTTATGCTGCCAGCAAGGACAATAAAAGCTGTGATTGGAGTTTTGAAGAGTTCAAATTTAGTGTTGAAAATTGACAGTTAATATCAAATATGTGTGTTGCTCACACATTGGTATGAACTGAGGATTTGGAATGAAGAAAGTGAGAAATATAATCTCTAAAATTAAAAAAAATTAAAAACTTATAGAGATACCACAATGACATTATCCCCAAAATGAACATTTATTTTAGATGTTTTCATTCACAGTTGAAAAACATAAAGAAACAGTAATGACAGTTATATCTAATCCCCTAAGATACATTTTTCCCATGTAATTTCTATGAAATTTGTTCATGATAATATTATATATTTATAAAATTTATTCTGATTACTTTCATCCATTTTATAATTCCCACCTATGTGGACTCTCCTTTTTTCTACAAATTACATTCACATATATTGTTTTGTATTGTGATTCATTGACTTTAATCATAGCTTACAGCTTGTATTGTGTATCCTGGCTATTAAAGTCTTATGGGTTCAGCCAGGGATACAGAACTTAACATGATGATAGTGCTTCCCCAAGAATTCAGCAGAAATAGCCGGGTCCTATAGGCCCTCCATAGTCCATTATTGACTAATGACAGTACCAATCTATGCAGGCACAGTGGAGATAGTCATTGCTACTATGGCATTATAATTGTAATGGCAATGGGAAGTTAACACTTTATAACTCCTGTCTTAGCTAGGGTTTCTATTTCTGTGAGAGACACCACAACCATGACAACATTTAACTGAGGCTGGCTTACAATTGCAGAGGTTTAGTCCATTATCTTTATGGCAGCTTGTAGGTAGACATGGTACTAGAGAAGGAGCTGAGAATTCTCTATCTTGATCTGCAGGAAGCAGAAACAACTTTGTTACATGAGGCCTAGCTTGAGCATATAAGAGCTCAAAGCTGGCCCCCACAGCAACATACTTCCTTCAGCAAAGCCACACCTACTCTAACAAACCCATACCTCCTAATAGCGCCACTCTCTGTGGGCCAAACATTCAAACACATGGGTCTAAGGGGGCCATACGTATTCAAACCACAACTCCTTTTTCATCTTTCTAGCTTTCATCTATCCCATCTTCTGAAATGTTCCTTGAGTCTTAGAGGGGCTATTATCAATATCTTGTTTGAGCATGAGCACTGTAACATCCCTTATCAGTAACTAGAGGAAATATCAGTTTATATTCACCACTGTTAATTGCAAAGAGAAGGTTCCCTAATTGTTGCTAAGAGTAGAATTGGTCTGTAAGTACAAACTTAATTCTACAAAATGCAGTTTAGAACCACATCTATTCAGTTACATAAGTATAGTAAATTCTCCCTTAGGGGCTTAAGACCTCCTCAGTCAAAGTATTTTATTTGTTTATTTTATTTTTTCTTACTTTACATATGGATCCCAGTTCCCTCTCCCTCCCTCCCATGCCCCCTTAGCCCCTCCCATCCCATTATCCCCAATTACACAGGGAGGGTGATGCCTTCCAGGAGGGGGTTATCAAAATCTGCCAAGTCATTTGGAGTAGGGACTAGGCTCTCCCTCCTGTCTCTAGGTTAAGGGAGAATCCCTCCATGGGGATTGTGCTCCCAAACTCTTTTTGTGAACTAGGGACACATCCTGGTTCAAAAGTTTTTTTTAAACTAGGTTTAGAGTCCTGGTCATAATTTCCCTCTGTGGAATGGGTATTCACATATAGTCATGTATGTATGTATGTATGTATGTATGTATGTATGTATGTATGTATATCTGACTGGTTAATTATCTGAAACTACCCCCATAAAAGCTGCATCATTGTTGAAACAGGGGGCACATCTTGCTTGGTACACTGGCAATACAGTGTGCATGGAGTATGACTGGTTAAATCAGTAAGTTCCTTGGTTCCTGCCAGAAGCCTGCAGAGCACCATCTAGAAATATGAAAGCTAATTGGTCAGGATAAAGCTACCCTATCTATTTATCTATATCTTACATTGAAAGCATATGCTATTAGTAGTAATAGTGCTTTTAAAAATTAGTATTTTATGTTTGTGTGTCTATGTTTGTGTGTGAATGCCACATGTGAGGATATTTCCACAGAGACCAGAAGAGGTTGTCAGATCCCTCAAAATTGGAGTAACAGATGGTTGTAAGTCAGTCAACATGGCTGCTGGGAATTGGATTTTGTCCTTTGGAAGAACAGTAAGAGCTGTTAATGATTCAGTAATCCTTACAACTCTAAAATTACCCACACATGGAACTTGGTTCTTCTTTACTAACCCTTGGTTTTTAGTAAGAGCATTATCAAGCCATGTAAATTAGCTTCTTTATAATACTTTTTAACATAAAAAATTTAATTTGCTTATAGAGTTGTAGATTTCCATATGGTTATTTCATATAACTTTAATTTTTAAACATTTCTACATCCTCTTTATCTTCTACATGTTGCCAGCCCCATACATGCTTAAACATTTCTACCCCAAGAATTGCTCCTCTTTATTTTCATGTCATTAAAACATGTTTTGCTGGCAGAAGTGATTCAATATTCTCATCTAATAACTTAACTGACAGATAATGCTGTAAATTTTCTCCATTCAACCCTAGCCCTGTGAGGGATAAGCACAATCTCATTTCTAAATGTCTGTCTATATTTCATTTCTTGGAAAGAGAGTGAATATTTTAATAGGAAGAAAGCATGCCTTTGGCAAATTATCTCACTGAAATAAACGTTTAAATTATCTCAGTTATGCATCATGAATACAGAGCAATCAGGTGACTTGGAAGTTTGTACATCTGCATTATGTGAGGCATTTTAAAGAAATAATATTCAAAGTACATTTTCAAATTTTGTAATATTTTAGACTTATATTGTGGTGATATATTATTTATGATTTATTAAAGCTTGCCTGAAGATTCAGAAAGCAAAGTCAGCCTCAAGCTATAGAGATCAGGCAGTGGTTGTACACACCTTAATCCCAGGACTCCGGATTGAGAGGTAGGCAGATCTGTTATTTCAAGGCCACCATGGTCTACACAAGAGTGAAGAGTAACAGAACTCAAGCCTTTGATCCCAGCACCTGGAATCACACACCTTTAATCCCAACTTTAGAGAGGTATATAAGACAGGAGCAAGGTCTCAGAGCTGGCATTCAGCCTCAGCTCCAGCCATGGTGAGGAGAGCATAGAAGTCTGGGATTATAGTTTAAGGTTTGGTGCAGCCAGGATTGCCTTTCAGTTGGAGATAAAGGTAAGAACTTGTGGCCAGTGATTTCCTTTTCTGATCTTCAGTGTGAAACTTGAACCCCAATATCAATCTCTAGGTCTTTTATTTTTTCCTGTTATAATTGTGATTTCAACGTGCAGCAATAATAGATATGAAGTGATCATAGCTAGAACTAAGAGACCATAAGAATGATACTTAACCCAGCTTGGGTGACTGAAGATGAAATGATTAAAGTACAAAAAGGGGATGGTTTATGGCTAAACTTACAATGAGACTAAGTGGCCAGGACAAAATAGGTAAAGGATATAGAGGAGATATTTTGGGTCAGAGAGCACATCATTGTGCAAAGTATCCAATCAAACATCTTCATGGTGTATACATACAAAAACTATGAAACTGATAGCATATCATAAAAAAATTTAATAGTTAAATTGACAAGGTGGGTAGCTATTCCTTTAAAAATTATTTCATGTGTGTGTATGGGGGGGGGTGCTTGAATGTATGTCTGTTCACCAGTTGCATGCCTGCCTGAAAAATAAAGAACAGAATATGAAACAACAACAACAAAAATCCCCACTGGAATTACTTCCATGTTGACTTCTCTGTATTTTACATTGAAAATTTGTAGTGTCATCAGTTATCAGGTCTTTTCAAACATTAGTAGTTTTATTCTTTCTCTCCCTTTGTGTGTGTGTGTGTGTGTGTTTGTGTGTGTGTGTGTGTGTGTTTGTGTGTGTGTGTGTGTGTGTGTGTGTGAGAGAGAGAGAGAGAGAGAGAGAGAGAGAGAGTGTGCATGCATGCATGTGTTTATGAATGTATTATGAGACCAGAAGAAGGTGTTAGGTTCCTCCAAGTTGGAGTTACAGAAGGTTATAGCCTTTCAGTATGGCTGGTGGAAACTGAACCTGTATCCTCTGGTAGAGTAGTCAGTGCTCTTAAACACTGATCTACCACTCCAGCCTTCTTTTATTTTAATTTATATTTGTGACATTGGGACAAAACTTCAGCCCTGAAATCTAAGAAGAATTGTGTTAATTTTTTTCCCTACAGCAAGGTCAGGCTTATAAATGACTTGTTATATTACAATCAAGGCTGGTGACCATAAGGCTTCTGTTTTACCACATTATGTAAAAAGTAGAGCATTGGAGTCAGATAGCCTTTCCCTGTGGTGTTGGTTATTGTATCTAGGTCCAGATTCCTCTGCTTGCTCTTCTAGTTACTAGAGGTAAAATCAATTGAGGAAATAAAGTTAAGCCTAGAGTGGTGTAAAGATAATATATGTGTTATTGAAAAATGATGTTGTGTATATATGTATGTATATATATATATATATACATATATATATATATATATCCCAAATTTGCTTAGAAGGAATCCATACCACAACACACACACACACACACACACACACACACACACACACACACACACACGTAGACATATGGCATCAGTTTTCAAAATTTGTTGAAGTCAGTGTTTACCCAGGAGGAAAAATAACTGAAACTTTTTTTCTTTTGATTGACAAGTAAGTTATAAATCTGATGTTAATAAGTATCTACCAAGGGAATCTAATGTTCTGAGATTTGCAAGCATGCAATAGACAGAACTGATTTTTAATAGCAAGATATCTTGTTAGTACCAGCAGGATATATTTTCAACATAAAGCCTTGGTTGTATTCCCTTTGTTAACAGGAAAGGAAATATATATATGAGTTTCTTTGACTAGCTGGTACATTTTGACAACTGTTTGATAATCATAGCAAATAAATTTATTGTAGAAGCATCTCTGATATTTACATTTTATTTACAAATTCTGGAATCTGTAATAAAGCCAACAAACTACCAAATTTATTGATTCTGTGTTCATAATTACTATCTTAGAGACATTTTATATTCCTTCCTTTCTCATAAGCATCAAAATATATGTCTATATATCTGAGAAATGAAATAAAAACACAAATTCAAACAAAGTATCTATTCAGCAAATTGGTGAATATTTTCTTGAAATATTTGTTATAAATAATAAATAGAAGAAATTAAATAAAAATTTGTGGTTGGGCCTTGGAATTAGGACTATATTTCTTGGGTTTACTAAATCAGAAAGAGTCCATTAGCTATTGAACGTGGAATCCTCTTTTTTGAGGTGATTCATTGGTTGGCTGCATCTCTTGAGTCTGAGGTAAGCTTTATGGGCAAATAAAGATGGATTTCTATTTCTATAGTCTTCATTCTCTTAGGTTTTAATTTTGATATTTATATAATCTTTTATTATAAAATATCTCCTCTTACAATGTCACCAAACAGTTGAAGATTTATATTTTTATAAGCAACAAATATTTATAAAATAATAGATGCCATATTGTCATAACCCTACACATAATGATAACTTATATAATGGGAAATTTGGGAAAGATGATACGTGTAAATACACTACAAGATTCAGAAGAAAAATATGTTGTATAGTATGTACTTGAATAACCAATCAAATTTAGTGAAAATAATCAGATTGTACATTAAATATTTAGTGTATCTAACAATGCAATATCCTGATCTGTAACTGGACCTTTTCCTTATCTTGAAAAAGCATTCAAATGCAAAGAATGTACTTTTTTCAAGGTACAGTCTTCACATCATTTTCCCAACATATTGAGGAATACCATGCACAGCTTTTTTGTGTTCAGCAGTAAGGACCAGCTTCATATTATATCTTTTGCAATGCAATTTATTTACAGACTTTATTTTTTCCCCTCTAGTTACTTAAGGAACGGCTTACCAAATACCTTCCTAGCAATTCCCTGGAGGCTAATGATTTATTATATTACATATTTGAATGTAATCATGTGTTTGGTAAAATTGTATAAAAAGGGTGTTACTCACCGGAAGAAATAATTAATGAAACTATACAAGAAGCAAGCTATCTAAATAAAATAGTAGACATTCTTAGTGGTAGGAACTCAAAGATAAAAGAAATAGTTCTATCTTCATGGTTCTGTGTGTGATCTTTTTTCAGAAATTCAGTGGGATTTGAGGGAAAGTACACCAATATAGTGTGCTTGGGAGTGATTTTCTTTTTTAGCAGGAATTAATCTCAGAAGACGTTTGTTAAATACTCATCAGCATTGATTCATCCCCTTCACTCTTTGAGCTTTGGTGAAGTGCCTCTTGAGTAGAGGAATTGTTTTGTTTGTGCATTCACTCTTGCAAATGCAAGGAGGCTCCAGGTGATATGCCTAATTGCCTTTTTCACTATCCGACTGCTGAACACTTTTCAATGGCTTTATCTTTAAACAGAGCACCTCAATCTGTTTCTCTAATTGAGAGTGAATCCCATCTTCTAATGAAGAGATTTGTCAATGCAAGCTATAGGTTCTTAATGTGGACTTTGGGGGCAGGCAGATCTTGAACCCAAGAACAGACATTTTCCTTCCACTAAGATTTGGTCAAATGCTTACGTATGGCTCTGTAGTAAGATGTTTTAAACCCATCATTTATTCCCTTATGTGAGAGAGTCACTCAGTACTAATAAATGAGGGCCAGTTCATGAAGCATCATTGTTCTTATTGCCATAGTGAGAAGGAATTTGTTTTTGAAACCTTCAGAAAAAGGAAATCTTAAGTACAAAATGTCTGGTGAATCCAGAACCTTGGAAACTCTTGTTTTCTGCATTGTTTGTTATATCTATCTCAAGATGCCTTAGCAATTGTGTGTGTGTGTGTGTGTGTGTGTGTGTGTGTGTGTGTGTGTGTGTGCGCGCATACAAACTGAAAAAAATTGTACTTAGATTATGGAATATATGATAAAACTACTTCCTTTGCCATGTCAATCCCTATTATTTTTCACTGAAGGCCTAGTGTGCCATTTTTGAAGTTTTGAGATTAATTATCAAGGGCTATTACAGACATGGCAATTGCTCTCCAGCTTAGATTTTGAAAACAGTCTTTACAAGAGTTTAAAAATCACAGCTTTGGAGCCATAGATACTTATATTAAAATACTAGTCTGTGGTTATGTTACATGAGTCTGCAGAGCTCAGTTTCTACATATATGAAATGAAAATAGAACATTGTAATGATGTTGTGGAGAATAATAAATGAGGTGACACCAGGAGAATAACTGATTCAAATGGAACTCTAATATGCAGTGCCTCTGAGAGGAGCAGATTTGAATTAACCTATGATTAGACACATTTGTCACCTCTGTCTTAGAAGGTTATCTGACAATTTGCATAACACCACTTAGCAAATCCTTGAAACAGATGTATTTTAATCAGTGGCAGTGAAGAGAAGATCTAAGGTTCCTGTTTAGAAAGGTTAGACAGAGAAGTAGGAAACAGTGTAAGCTAGTTGAGATCAGGCCAATAGCTTGACAACACTGCTTATTTTTTTCTTGCAATATATTCTGATCCCAGTTCCATCCCATCTCCCTTCCTATTCAACTGAGCAATCCTTTCCCTTTCTCTTTAGAAGGCGAACAGGCAAAATAAATAAATAAATAAATAAATAAATAAATAAATAAATAAATAAATAAATAAATAAATTAATAAAGTTGAAGCACAAGAAACACACAGAGAACCAAATGATCTCTTCCTTTGCAACTTAGAAAATGGTCACCAAGGAAGTAAAGGGGTCATTGTTTAATCTCCTGTCTTCTTAAAAGTTGTGAAGATGAAACAAATAAAAAAAATTATGAGGAAATCAATTGTAGCATTTCCTTATGCTGTACCAGTAAGATGTATTTTCTTTGAAAATAAAACTAAATGTTAGTCTAGACATGAATATTTCATTTAAACTCTACAAGTATATTTATATATATTTTCATGAATTATAGGGGGTTTTAGATAGATGGCTAACAGTATGATTCCATAGAACTTTCCCAGACATTCTTACTTTCATTTTACCCTCCTTCCCTCTTTTTCTGTGTTTACCACCTTTTCCTTTCTCTATTTAGAGACCACAATTTTTCTCATTTCCCCTCTCATATCTCTTGCACCCTTCTAGTCCCCTATCCATTACTCTCCTGCCTGCCTACCCCAATGATGCTCCTTACACTGTCCAAAAACCAGCTAACACAAGCATGGAAACTGAGACTTAAATAATTGGATAACATGATCAAAGTTGCTCCCCACTGAAACAGCAAAACTTATGTTAAAGATTCTATCCCATAGAATGTAACCAATCAGAGCCATATTATCTTGAGTCCTTTAAAAGGTTCAAGAAGAATCTTTCCTTTAAAAAGTTCCAGGTGAATCTTTTCGAAGGTATTATCTTAGCAGAACATCAGCTTCCACCAAACCAAACTCCAAGAATAACATCTAAAACCTGTTATAGGGCTATCTTCACTTTGCTGTAACCTCCCTACTTAATGTTTCTACTGGTATGTTCAAAGTCAACTTGCTTTATGAGTTTTAAAATCTGTAACTATACAAGTTAATATAACTGTTTTCCACATTGGAATATGCAATTGTGGCAACCTGAATATATGCTATTGATTTATAGTCTCTCATCATTTACTAAAGATAAACTCTCACTTATTTCTTTTAAGGCCAGAGCTCTGTTTTACAATAAAACAACAATTTATATGAGTATAGAACATATATTCCTTAATCTTCCAGAAGGAATGTTAGTCGTGCTGTATGTTCATCTCTCTCTATAGACCTTTTATCCTTAGTGTCTTAGTGAGGCTTCTCCTTCCAAATGTGAAACAAAGAAGTCTGGATCGTTTTTCTTACTATAAAATCTCCCTTTCCTATATGTTTGAAAAATAATTATGGGGAGTAAAGAACATGCCATTCTCAAACTCTGAAGTTCCCTTAGCTGAGTGCTTCTTTAATAATTAGTCAGTATATTGAGCACTGATTGGCTATTTTATTTCTAGAATATGTTTCATTTATGGCCTTTACCTTTTCTGGATTACTTACTTGTCCAGTGCTCAACATACTTATCCTTTCAAATCTCTCATTCTTTTATTAATGGAAATATATTTTACATAGCTTTTCTGTTCTGTGACACCTGATCTATTGAGATATTCAATACACATTTGTATAATTCAATTGCTTGGTACTTCCTTTGAGCGATTATGTATAGATTAAAATGAATAAAACAAGAATTAAAAATGGATTAACACAACCACAGGGTATCTTAATGGTCAACTCAATAAGATTTAATATTGTAATCAAAATGTTGTCGGTGACCGGAATATTTTGAATGCTGTTTTCCAGGCTAAAATATCCTCATTGTTTCTCAATATGTCAGTTTCTCTTGGGCTATTTTTCCTTTATATATAATTATTTGACCTATTGTAACCAAGCTCTCCATCTGTACATCTGGTGAGCTTCCTAGGCTTGGAATGGAGAGCCGACTTTAATGCTGAAAAATACAAGGCATATTTAAATTTTCTTATAATAATAATTTCTTATATATTCTATATCCATTCTAAGACTTAGCAGATGTAGATATTGAGCACAAATTTCTATGTGTATTTTGCTTATTCATGTGTAACCATGTTTATAAAATTTGTACTATAAATTATATATCAAATTTAAACAAATTTTATGTATACATATATATATAATTTAATTAAAGAGATTAGTAAGAATAAATTACCGCAGGTACTAGCAATTTCATAATGCCTTTTGTAGTTTAATAATATTTTAATTCTTTGAGAATTTCATAGAATACATTTTAATTATATTCACCACCCCACCTTTTACAATAACCACCTCAATCTTCCTACCCATTTTCTTGTAAATATATTAATTCCAATTTGTGGTTCTTAAATATGGGATCATCACCTACACTGTGGTTCACGGATCAGGGCTTGCACCATTAATGTAAGTGTGGGACTTCATGACCATATCCTGCCTCAAAGCAGGGTTTTTGAATGTCTTGTGTGTCAGGGCCCATAAAGGTGGCTCTGATCCTTTTTGAATTAAGGTCAGAGAGATTTTATCTATCCTTGCCCTTCCAAGGAGACACAATAAGGTTTTTTGGCATAAGATGTGAATGCAACAAGATTCTTGGCCTAAAGTACGGGGGTTGTAGGTCCTCTTAAATACCAGAATATTTACCGCAGGATATAGTTATTTGATGTTTCCAGTAATTACTCTGTTTTTCTTTGTATCATTGGAAAGGAAGTCCTTTGCCTTCTCCCCTCTTTTAATGGGGGTATACAAGGTCTTTTAACAATAAACTTGGGCTGATGTTGGTAATTACCAGGTCCCCTTCTGACTCTATCTCTTGATTCTTGCCTGATCCTTTCCTCAATTCACACTCCCCTTCTCAGGTGCGATCTTGGATAAGCTGGTGGGCCCAGGCTCCTCAACACAGATGGCACAAACACTTTTGGTCCACGGGTTTTGTTCATGCTGTTATAACTGCTGTGACTTCATGTGTGCAGCTACCCTGTTGTATCCAGAAAGCAGATTTTTAGTGTTGCCCACTGCATATGACTTTTCAAATTTTTCTGTTCCCTCATCCACCAATTCCTGAGACTTAGAAGGTGCAGTCTCTTAATCTCTGCATTTGGACCAGTTAAGATTGCTTATGTTAAATTGAGATCCTTTATTTATTTATTAAAGGAAACATGTTATATCATTTCTTTAGCTTATCCAAAGGACAAACATTGTCACTGTTGTTTGAGCATCATTAATTATTTGAAAATGTGGATCATAATGAATACAAACACAGTAAAACTCTATCCTTTCAACTGATACCTCAGATAGAAACTAAGGGACCAGTGTTCAGGTAGCCTATGTGTTGTGAATACATTGGACAAAGGGATGATTCACAAATTGGCTGGATTAGTGAAGACTGATGTAAGAGTCCATCATAATATTCATAATGACATGCAACTTAAATATTATTTTTTTTCTAGAATTTCCATTGAATACTTGTTATAATGGCTATCTATTATTAACTAATGCTGGAGAAAGGATAATTCTACAAATAATGAAGAGGAGCTAATACATTGTTACTTAATTAAATATATTGTAGTTCCTTGAAATTTGATTTCTGAAATTATTCAAAATCCAGGTATTAACTTCTGAAAATATTATGTATACTAGAGAATAAGTTTGTTTCTATGACATCTAGATAATTGAATATATTTTCTGATATTTGAGCCTTTGTTTTGGAAATTCAGAACAATGAGGGCTGATGATCAGTAGCTAGGTCTATGGGCTATATTTGTCTTCTATGCCCAAGGATACTTTTTGAAATGCTAACCTACTATCCCTTTCTTTAAAACTGGCAATGTGGTATATTTTTATTAATATATTCATAGTCATCTCATGTTTCTCTGCTCTCCAAAGGTGGATATCCGCCAAGCACAGACTGAGCCTTCCCTAGCTTTGGGAAAACATAAAGCAAGCCTATGCATTCATTAAACTGAATAGTCTTTCCTGGGGGACTCCTGGAATTGTACCATGTAGAGTAAAGAGTGTCTGACCTGAATAGATATAAATGTCAAGTCTACTTCATGTTCACCTTAAGTCTAAAGAGTAATAAAAGGTGATACCACTTATAGATTTAAAAAAATGAATTGCTACTGTGTGTAGCTATAATTAGGCACATTTATAGTGTATCCTTGTTCTGACATAGCCGTGGCATTCCAATTTTAATGAGTGGCAAATTCCTCCAAACTTCAATGTTCTATGTCTCTGCCTTTAACATTTTCTAATGACAAGTCAGTAACTTAACACTGGGTGGACTAGAGATGTTGAAACTTGTATTCTGCTTCACTTTTTTCAATTTACAATGAAATAATAAAAACAAGAAGATACCAGAAATAAATATTTATTGTGCTATGAATATGGTTCATTTAATGGTCCCTTCCTGGACTGACTACCTAATGTAATATGGAGAGAGATAATAACAAGTATTGAGTTTCTGTAGATTATATATTTTTGTTAAGTTTCCAGTACAGAGAATTATTATAACTAGAGATCATATTGAATAGTAAAGCATTTTTCTTCTTAAAAATGATAAATGTACCTCAATACAAATTAATTCCTATCAACATAAACATAAACAAAGGAGTTACAATACCATTGTGGCAGTATATTTACTACAATCAAGCATTCATTGCAGGTAAAATACATTTGCAAATCAAATTTAATACCTATAATTGTTTTATTACATTTGATGTGTGTGTGTGTGTGTGTGTGCGTGAATGTGCGTGTGAATGCATGCATGCATGTATGTATGTGTGTGTGTTTAAGCTTATGGCACAGTCAGAGCAGGTGTGTAGATTTGAAGGTAGCTTCATATAGTCGGCTTTCTCCAACTAACTTTAAACTGGTTACAGGGATCAAACTCAGTTGCCAAGCTTGTGGGGATGCGCTTTTACAGTATGCAACATCTTGCTAGCTCTACTAATACATTTTCTTTATAAATGCATGGCCTATTCATTAGCATTATATTAGTCCAATATTGTTATTACTGCTAATACATTCTAGTATTTATATCCCAGTGACTAGTGGAGGAGCCTAAACTAAAGGCAGGTAGTGAAATTAGTTTGTGCATATTACTACATATAATAATCTAAACAATTGTTACAAATTGTTTAAATTGACACAATTCACTTTTTTCAATAAGCGACAATTTCATCTTGGTATATTCTTATATTCCTTATACATAGCTCCTCAATTTTTTTTATTTTAAACATTTTAGAGCTATCCTGTTGAGCTAATCTGTGACTAAAAATAATATTTAAATAAAATATGTTATTATTTTTCTCAATATGTAATTGTATAACAATAACATTCTATATACTAATTTTAGTCACATTAAAATACATTGATTTTTTAAAAGCCCTCGAAAAATCATCTTTTTTTCATTTTATATATCGACCCAAGTTCCCTCTCCCTCCTTCCCTCCCTCCCTCCCTCTTTTCCTCTCTCCCCCTATAACATGCACTCCGGCCACCCTTCCTCCCATCCCCCCCAACTCCACATGTAAGGTGATGCCATCCAGAAGGGGTCATATAAATCTGTCAAGTTATTTGAAGTAGGGACTAGGACTTTTCTCCTGTTTCTACATTAAGGGGATATCCCTCCATGGGGGATGTGTACACAAGGTTCTTTTGTGCACCAGGAATACATCCTTGTTCTATTCTCTGAGGTCCTTTAGACTGCCCAAGCCTTCTAACTAAGACCCATGTTCAGGGGGTCTGAGTCAGTATAATGATGGATTCCCAGCTATCAGTCTGGGGGCCCATTACCTCCTCCTTGTTCAAGTCAGCTGCCTCTATGTATATCTGTAGCCTGGTCTTGTCCTCCCTCTCTACATCTGGATTCTAGTTTGGCTCAGTGTTTAGTTGTGGGTGTTTGCTTCTGTTTCTAACAGGTACTAGATGATGGTTCCATGATGGTGGATAAGTTAGTCATCAGTCTCATTATCAGGGAAGGGCATTTATGGTAGCCTTTCCATGGTTGCTCAAATTGTTAGTTGGGGTCAGTCTTGTAGGTCTCTGGACATTTCCTTAGGTTCAGTTTTCTCTTCAAACCTATAATGGCTCCCTCTTTTATGCTCTCTCTCTCTCTCTCTCTCTCTCTCTCTCTCTCTCTCTCTCTCTCTCTCCTGTCTTCTATCTCTCCCCTGACTCAATCCACGTGCTTTCCTCTACTACCCTTCTCTTTATCCTAGTTCCCTCTCCACTCACACCTCCCCCCATGTGCCATGTGTTCTGGAGAACTTGTCCCTTCCCCATTCTGTGAGGGACCGTATATGAATCTATCCTAGTTCCTCTGGCTCAAAAAATCATCTTAAAAGCTTTATTTATTTATATTTTATGTGTATGTGTACCATGTATGTGTACCATGTATGTGTAAGAGCTCTCAAGCACCAGAAAGCAGCATTGGTTTCCCCTGGAACTGGAGTGACAGCTGGTCACAAGCTACCCTTTGGGTACTGGGATTTAAACCTGGGTCCTCTCCAAGATCAGTAAGTACTATTAACTGCTGAGTTATCTCTTCAGCCTTAGAAAACTTATTTGTAAAGAGTAGTAATTATAGGAAAACACATTTCTTATTTGTTATGGTAATATATTGTTTATGATTTATTAAAGCCACTGGAAATCAACGTATCAAAACAGCCATAATAGCTAGCTATAGAATGAATCTAGGAAGTGGTGGTACACACCTTTACTCACAGGTTTGAGGATTAAGAGGTAGGCAGACCTCTGTTAGTTCAAGGGCACACTGACCACATGAAATTGATCCAATCTTAAAAGAAACAGACCAAACAACGGTGATCCCAGCCCTTGGGATCACATTCCTTTAATCCCAGCACTAGAGAGGTGGAGACAGGAGTGATAGGGTTGGGTGGAGAAAATAATATAAGAAGGAGGAAACAGGATCTGAGAGCCTTTTGCCTCTGAGGATTTGTGGAGACAGGATTGCCATTTCAGTTGGGTAGAGGTAAGATCTCCTGGCTTGGCTGCTTTGCTTCTCTAATCTGAAGCTTGGATCCCAATATCTGTCTTTGATTTTTCATGTTACAGTTATAGGTTTTGTTTCATGTATAACAATTGGTCTCATTTCCTGTTGTAATCCCCAGAGTTGACTCTTTTCTCCCTCTTTATCCAGGATTTCATCCTTCCTAGGGTAAGAATCAATGTGACCATTGTTGGGGCCTATAGTAAGATCAATGGTTTCTTCCAGCAGTGCCTTACTGAACAATGAGATAGCACCCTCCCTTTTCCACTTTGACCCTGTAGTGTGTGTTTTTTTTTTAAAGTTTAGCTGTTTCTTGCTTTCCTGTGACCCAACTATGTTCCAGCTTTGTTGTCTGAAACATGCTTCTAGGTCCTTGCAATTTTCTACAAATTCTTACATCTAAATCTCACCACTTGAGAGATTGCTACTTTTACTAGATTTATAGGTGAAAAGGAACCATAAGTAGATCCATAGACATACTAAAGAATATGTACATTTAACTTCAGAAAGGTGAGTGAGTCTACAATTTGTTGTTTTATCCTAGGCATTCTTGAATCTTTTAGATATAAAATTTGTATTTGTCTGAATTCTATTAATTCAGTGCTACTTTCCAATGACTGGGTTTATGGACTGGTCTCTTATATCTAATTCTGGTTTTCAGTTCCCTCTACCACAAATAAATATTAAGGCCAGATATGGAAGTATATTTCCAGTATCTATCTGTTCATTAATGCTGATAAATTTAGCTCAATATACTATCTCATTATCACAAAAATTGTCAATTAAAACTTCATTTAAGCAAATAATCTGTACTGATCATAGAAAAGAATGATTAAAGATCGCTTATAAGCAATTGTTACACTTGATAGTTTCAGAATTTTTCTTGTAAGAGAAAATGATCTAGTAAAATAATTAATTTTTTTCCTTTCATAATTTCACACATTTATCTAATATACTGTAATCACTGTTACCAATCTAAATTCTCTTATACACTCCCACACTACTGACCCCCTCTTTTCCATCAAGTTCATATCCAGCTTTCACAGTTTTTGTTTTTGATTTGTGACACATTCACTGGTAGCTATACCACTAAAGACAATTACTTCCTCTCTCCCAGGTACCCTCAATTGATGTGAGTACCTCCTCATCTGTGACTGAATTCTAGTGTGTTTATTTATTTTTTGATAATTTTTAATTGAAATTTGAAAGAAACTTGTTTTACATGTCAACCCCAGTTCCCACACACTCCTGTCCTCTCATGCCCTCCAAAACTCCATCCCATCTCCTTTCTGCTCCCCAGGGAGAGTGAGGCCTTCCAAGGAGAATCTTCAAAGTCTGTCACATCATTTAGAACAGTGCCCACACCCTCCCCCATGTGTCTAGGCTGAGGGAGTATCCTCTATGTGGAATGGGCTCCCAAAGTCCATTCATATACTAAGGATAAATACTGATCCACTACCAGAGGCCCCATAGACTGCCCAGTCCTCCTAATTAAAAACCACATTTGGAGAATCTTGGTTGGTCCTTTGCTGGTTTCCCAGCTATCAGACTGGAGTCCATAAGAGTCCACTTGTTTGTTCAGCTGATTCTGTGGGTTTCTCCAGCCTCATCTTGACCCCTTTGCTCATCACTCCTTACTTTCTGCAACTGCATTCCAGGAGATTGGCTCAGTGTTTATCTGTGGGTATCTGCTTATGCTTCTATCAGTTACTAGATGAAGGCTCAAGGATGGCATATAAGGTAAGCATCAATCTCATTATCAGGGAAGGGAATTTATGGTAGCCTCTCCACTGTTGCTTAGATTGTTAGGTGGGGTCATCCATGTAGATCTCTGAACATTTCCCTAGTGCCAGAGTTATCTTAAAACCTATAATGGTTCCCTCTATTATGGTATTTCTTTTTTTCTCTCTCTCTCTTCTATTTGTTCCCCTGACTCAATCTTCCTGCTCCCTCATGCCCACCTCTCCCCTCCTCTTCCTCCTAACTCCCTCTCCCCTCACCCATGCTCCCAATTTGCTCAGGAGATCTTGTCCCTTTCTCCTTCTCCATGTGTGTCACTCTTAGGGTCCTCCTTCTTTCCTTGCTTTTCAGGCAGTGTGAATTATAGGCTGGTAATCCTTTGCTCTATGTCTAAAATCCATATATGAGTGAGTACACACCGTGTTTGTCTTTTTGTGACTGGGTTCCCTCACTCAGGATGGTTTCTTCTAATTCTATCCATTTTCATGTGACTTTCAAGGTTCCATTGGTTTTTTTTTCCCCTTAGTAGTACTCCATTTTGTAAATGTACCACATTTTCTCCACTTAGGTTGTTTCAATTTCTGGCTATTACAAATAATGCAGCTGTAAACATAGTTGAACAGATGTCCTTGTTGTATGAATGTGCATCTTTTGGGTATATGCTTAAGAGTGGAATTGCTGGATCTTGAGGTAGACTGATTCCCATTTTCCTGAGGAACAGCCATACTGATTTCCAAAGTGGCCATATGAGTTTGCACTTCTATCAACAGTGGGGGAGTATACCCTTTCTCCAAATTCTCTCCAGCATTAACCGTTTTGTTGGTGTAGATTTTAGCCATTCTGACAGGAGTAAGATGGTATCTCAGAGTTGTTTTGATTTGCATTTACCTGATGCATAATGAAAGCAATATACAGCAAGCCAACAACCAACATCAAACTGAATGGAGAGAAGCTTAAGGCTATTCCTCTAAAATCAGGAACAAGACAAGGCTGCCCATTCTCTCCATATCTCTTCAATATTGTACTTGAAGTTTTAGCTAGAGGAATAAGGCAATAAAAGGAGATCACGGGGAAACAAATTTGAAAGGAAGAAGTTAAACTATCACTATTTGCTGATGGTATGATAGTTTATATAAGTGACCCAAAAAAACTGTACCTGGGAACTCCTACAGCTGATAAATACCTTCAGCAAAGTGGAAGGATACAAGATTAACTAAAAAAAATCAGTAGCCTTACTATATACAGACTATAATGGGGCTGAGAAAGATATCAGGGAATTATTACACTTTTCAATAGCCAAAAACAACAAAAATTATCTTGGGGTAATGCTAACCAAACAAGTGAAAGACCTATAATTAGAACTTTGAGTCTTTAAAGAAAGAAGCTAATGTGTTTAATTTTACACATTAATAAAAAAGTGCTTCAATACCTGAAAATTTCCTCACCTATAAAAAAAAGAAAAAATCTATGTATTTATTCATCATTTTAAAATTTATTTTACATGCCAACCACATTTTCCCCACCCTTTCCTCCTTCCTTCTACACCCGTATCCACTCCTCCTCTGTTTCCATTCAGGTAAGACCTCCCATGGGAATCCACCAAGCATGGCATGTGAAGTTGAAGCAGGATCAAGCTCCTCCTGCTGCATTAAGGCTAATATTTTTATATTTTTACCAGGAGATAAAAGTACAAATAACTTGGACCACAGCAAACTCTCAATAAATATTTCACCCTTACTTCAGTTTGCATATATGTATATGTGTGTATACATACATGTATACACACATATACATATATATATATATATATATATATAGTAAGATGTACATGCCAGCAAGTCTTGTGAAATTCCCAAAATTTTAAAAGATTTAAACATATGAAAGATTAAGAAGGAAAGTGAGCCATGGAATTTTGGAACACACACATACACACACACACACACACACACACACACACACACACACACACACATGTATGTATGTATGTATGTATATATGTATCTATAGGAATATGTATATATATATCTATAAGTGTGTGCATATGTGTATGTATACACACACACATATATATAAATATATAAATATATAAATACATAAATATATAATTTTTTTTCCAGAGCAGTTGCCACAATAAAATGCCATCCTGTCTCATAAGACAAATTAACAACAATGCTCTTCTAAGCTCTTAAATTTTGAATGGAATGGATCGCAGAACTATTATACTTTATATAGGCATTGGAATTTGTAATTTTCACAAAATTCTGCAGAGAAGTCCTATTAATAAATACAACCATATTAAATGGAATATTTATGATATTGGATTAACTTATAATTCTGAAATTGCTGCTCTTGTCAATATCCCATGTAAATAGAATGATAATACACATGGTTATTGTTGATTTGTCCCACAGGAAAACAAATTACTTATTGTTTTACAAAAACTCACTGAGGAGTTTGAGTTTTTACTATAGTATTCAATTATTAAAAAAAAAAAAAAACCTCAAATAACACAAGTTGGGGGTGGAGGATACAATGAAATCTTCAACCATGACACTTACAGTTATTCAGTTCAGGTTTCTACTGGAAATAATTTTATCACTCTCAGAACAAAACCAAACCAAACTGAGCAATAAAAGTGGCTTTGTTTAAAGGGCTGAATACGTCTTCAGAGAATATATGATTTGTTTACATATTCTAATTTACATCATTAAGCCCTTATTATATTTCTTTAAAGAACAAAGACATATTATTGTCTCCTTAAAATTATATTTCAACTGTTTAAATAACTAGTGGGGTTTAAATGAATATTTCTGGATAGTAGTCATATAAATGCTCAGGGTTAATTTTACTCATGTAACTTAATTTGTCTTTAAAATACTATGAAATAGCTAACAACTGCACATTTAAATAGTCCATCTCTCATTGGAGTTTATTGAAGAAACACTTAGTGCAACGTTCCCAAACAAATGCCTTGGGTACAGTTATAATACTGCTTGCCTAATTCCAATTAATTTTTCTTATGTCATAATAAAACAGATATAACATCATAGTTCTCTTTCTTGTTACTTGAACTTTAATCTGTTAAAACCTCAGTCCTACAACTTAAAATAAGTTATACAAATGTATATACTCTATTATTTACCCATTTTTTATTCTATGGTGGTAATTGTACCTATGACCTGACAGTAAAACTTCAGTACTTGAACACCAAATCACAATTCCAGTTCCTTGAATCCAGTTTGCCTTGAACATTTTATTTTCTCTCTTTCAAGTGGCTATATTATCAAAGAAGACATGGTCATTTCTTCACAAACTCTTACAGCAAGTTCTCAAATAAATTCCATTTTTACATAAAACAACAAACATTTTGAGAAAATGGGACAGATAGCTAATTATCTTCCTTTCAAATCATGGCAAGCTAAAACTATATTGCTCTTTTAAAACCTAGGAAAATGTGATGTCAGCAGGTTGATATCTGGACAAGATTACTTGTCACAGTCACTCATAACTGAAGGGTGTAAGATAAAACTCAGGAGTAGTAGAACTGATTAAAGAAACTAAAGTAATACAGCAGAAAAGGGTGCATCACAAACAGAAACTATCAGCAGTTGGCTGCTGTTAGCATTTAGCTGACAAATGATAGACCACATACTTCCTGGATAGAGGAAAACATTTAGCATTTTCCTTGCTTTCTTTCGTTGCTTTCTTTCACAGAGCTAGCTAGTTTTAATGCTTGTTTATGATCAAAGCAGACATATCTTTACACTGAGTGCTGTTTCTCTGAATTCCTCTTGACGATAGAATTTCAGTAAGGTTCAGTGCTGTTCACTGTGGACTTCCTATAATTATTCACTAGTGGTAAATGCTCTCCAACAATTCATCATGAGTTATCCCAGGATACAAGTTAGTCCTCAGGCAATGGATAGTTCATGTGCAGGAAATAGCATGCTGATTTGCAGTTATAATTGAAGAAAATTACTTGAGAGGATTCTGACAGCACAGAAAATAGACCAATTAGTTACCCAACTTTCATCCTCCTGTGATTCATGATTGTCTCCATTTAATTTTGCTGTCACTTCTGAAGTGAGGTTAAGAATAGACTAGCTTCTTTCAGCCACATCTTGAAATTAGCTTACTGCTTTGGCTTTTTGTTGTTTTTTTTAACAGTATGATTTGGTTAAAAAGCCAGTGGTCCTCAAAACTATATTTAACAGTAATTCATTATGGAGATCTAGCTAATGTTTAAAGCCACCTACTCCACATCGCAGCCTGGCAATCAATCATAAAGAACTGTGGGTTTTCCTCATCAAAAGAGCATCAAATGCTACCCTGCAATAATTGAAATCATAACAAAACTTGATATTGTTTTTCATCATGTAAAAAATTCATTACATGAAAATGTGGTAAGATAGGAAGATACTGTAGAAAAACACAATTATTTGTAATAGAAAAATAAAGGATAGTATTATTTCTTTAATCCCATTATTTGTGTTAAAACATTATTTGTGCTTCCCTTAAGAAGAGAAATAAAGCACATGAGAATAGTATTCATATTACTTGATCTTTGTATGTAATTTAATGAACTTATCTAGGTGATTTTAAGCTGTGTATGTAAATGGGAAATTGTCTCTTCAACTATTGAGAACTCCTGAAAACCAAAATATTAGATTTGATTATATTGTATGTCATGCAATGTATCTACTTTCTCTCTTAGTTCACAGTACAAATTAATATATTTGTTGGATGTAAATAATTACAAAGTGAACTTGATTTGCTTATGATACTTTTTTTTAATCTTGTCTAGAAGGAGCAATGATACTTTGGTATTTGCTTTTGGTTATTGAGATGTGGGGGTTTCACTACATAATCCTGGCTATCTTTGAACTCATTGTGTATACAAGGAATCTCCAAACTCACAGAGATTAGCTTGCCTCTACCTTCCCAATGTTGGGATTATAGGCATGCACTACCATGCTTAACTAGTGATGTTATTGTTAACATTTTTATTCATTTGTGTGTTGTGTGATACAGACAAGTATGGGTTATTTAGCATCATCATCTTTCTGCCTCCCTACACCTCTCTCCCTCACTCACTCTATCTTCCCTGCCCTTTTACTCCCCTTCCCCCACCTTGACACTATCCCACATCCTGTATCCTTTCTGCATTCAACTCTAGATTAGAACTACTGAGCCATCTAGCACTAGATTCTGGACAGGATCAGAATCCTGTTCTCAGCTTCTGCAGTATGAAGACAGGAGTTCGCATACTACCTAGGGCATTCTGTAAGACAGTGTAATAAATCTCATATATATTATTAATTTTATTCATATAGAGACCTCTGCCAAATATGTTTCTTCCATCTCTTATGAATATATATATATATATATATGTATGTATATATATATTTTTGTTTGATATATTCCAGGACCACAATGAGCTAAAAGTATGTTAAGTGACTTTGATTTCAATTTCAGTTACCTTTTTACTTACAGTGATTATGCTTTGAGTTTTATGAATGAGTAGGGGAGAAACAAATTCTAAATGCATTTCTTTTGTTGAAAATAAAAAGTCAGACATATTTGGAGTCAGTACGGAAATTTGTGATACATAGAAACTAAACTATTACCTATCTATTTTCTTCTTGGAAATCTCTGAAAACAACTTTCTTCCTTATTTGTGATATTTTTCCTTGCGTATTTTAGAATAGGCAATGGATATCTTAAAGACTTCTGAGGAGTAAATAAAGTGTTTCATTTTTCCTGAATTCTTGTACTTTATTTCTTGAAAAGTATATTTATAATCTATTTATTCAAACTCAAAGGACAACAAAACCATGAACATCATCTAGATATAGCTATTTTCCATGAGACATAGAACAAAACATTGTGGAAAACATTTTAAGTACCATCTGCAAAGCCTTTGAATTGTAATATTTTACAAGAAGACCACATAAACATTTTTGAACAGAAGCCTCCCAATAAACAGGAAAAGCCAATTATGCATCTTTATCAATTTTACTTTCATTTCTTTCAATTATAAAAACACATTATGGAACAGATTACTCAACAGGCCTAAGAAACAAATTTAGAGGCAGTTACATTGTAACATCTTTCAAATATCTTGGATCTTAGGAAGAACTATTTAAAAGAAAATGCTTTACAATATGAGTTATGTATTTCCTTTTTCTGTTTTACTATTTTAGTAGTGGCTTACTGGAAGCATGATTTTAATTCAAAAAATTGTTGGGGCTTCACTATAATTCAATAGCATTACTTGCTTCCATCTTGTTATGTAAACACCCATGTTCAGCATGATTATTCTAGGGAACATAATCTACATATAGTGAAATAATTGTGTTCATTTGGGGAGTTCATCCAAAAATGAGAGGGGTGAATACAGTTTTATTACTTCAGGAAAGTAAATCATTATTAAGAAGTTAATGTCTGTCTGGGTGGTGGCGGTATATGCCTGTAATCCAAGCATTCTGGAGACAGAGACAGGCAAGCTTGTTCTACAGAGAGAGTTCCATGACAGCTGAAGATACACATAAGATACACATAAGAAAAACAAAGATGTAAAAATGTGTCACTAGAACCAATAAAGAAGTTATAAATTGGAATTAAATACTTTTTTGTAGTTTTATTATGAGCAAAAGAAGAGGGGGAAGAATAAGCATTGTCTCAATCTGAGAAGGAAACCAACTAAGATTAAATTAGGAGAAAAACTCCAATAATCATTGTTTATGTCAATTATAGATCAGAATGTTGTTGGGGTGATTTTGAGCCCTTTAATAGTTCTCCTCCTAAATTCTGTTTTTTCAAATACCAGTTTTATCATATAGTTCATGGACTTCTTTGAGTCATAATGATACAAAAACTGGTGAAATAAATATTGGATCAAACCAAATGTTTGACAAGTTTTAATCAAAACTAGCTATTTAAAGTTTGTATGCAGAATTTACTATACCAAAAGACATTTATTTATTTTTACTATATTTCAGAAATAATCTGTACATGGATATTCCTAGTTGCTATTAAGTTGGAATTAACTGTACTTTTAAATAGTCGAAAGACTGGCTATAAGGGTATTAGTAATAAACTATGTCACTTGACCTGTCAATATTCATAGAATGGTCCATTGTGGAAAAGAAACATAAAAGCCTATAATCCTCTTATTTATTTGTTTATTCGTGTAGGTAGGTGTCACATGATATCTCTATATAACATTTTCCTCTGCAATATATTTTAGTATAACTTCTTATGATAATAGCATTAAAGAATCCATTTATAAGTTCCATATCAATTTTTCCCGCATGATGAGAGCTAGAATAACTATAAAGTTCATCATAAAAATGAAGAAGCATAAAAAATGACACTATATTTAACTAAATTATATATTTAAAAATATATGTCCTGCTATAGAGTTTGGTATTGTTTTCTAAAACATTTATTTATTATATGCTGGACATAATTATACATGCCTTTTTTAAAAAATAAAAACAAACATTTGTAAACAATATTTGGGAATTTGGGTGTCGTTCTTTCCAAACTGCTTCTTGCTGGTAGGAGGCGCTGTCGTGGGAGAATCCTAAGAAGATGCAGAAATCCTGCCTGTAGTGGTCTGCAAGGCTGCATTGTCCCATTGACGTTGCTTCAGGGTGTCTTGCTTGATCAAACCACATTAGTCTGGAAGGGATCCAAAGCTTTTCATTTTCTGTGGAAACAAAATTAGAAATCCTTCTCCCCAGTAACTTGTCCTTAGGCTTAAATTTAAAAGTCAAAGCATTTTAAATATATATATATATATATATATATATATATATATATATATATATAAATTGAATTGATCAAGAAGCATTTTTCCTTTTTTTTATTAATAATATAGTTGAAAAATTTTACATGTGGATCCCAGTTTCTTCTCCCTTCCTCCCTCCAACCCTCCCTCCCCCCATCCCTTCTTCCCTCCCTCCCTCCTTCCCTTTTACCCTCTTTTCCCTGTGACTTGCACCCTGGCCACCCTCCCCTCCCATCCCGCCACCCCCATTCCACTTGTAGGGCTATGCTATCCAGGTTGGGTCATGTAAATCTGTCAAGTCATTTGAAGTAGGGGCTAGGATTTCTCTCCTGTCTCTAGGTTAAGGGAGTATCCCTCCATGGGGGATGTGCCCTCAAGGTCCTTTTGTGCACCAGGAGTACATCCTGTTTCTACTGTCTGAGGTCCCCCAGACTGCTCAGTCCTTCTAGCTGAGACCCATAATCAGGGGGTCTGAGTCAGTCCCTTGCTGTGTTCCTAGCCATCAGTCTGGGGACCCCAAGCTCCTCCTTGTTCAGGTCAGCTGTCTTTGTGAATTTTGCAACCTGGTCTTGTCCCCTCTCTCTGCCTCTGGATTCTAGTTTGACTGAGTGTTTGGTTATGGGTGTTTGCTTCTGTTTCCAACAGGTATTAGATAAGGACTGCATGATGGTGGATAATTTAGTTGATGATATGACTATCAGGGAAGGGCATTTATGGTAGCCTTTCCATGGTTGCTCGAATTATTAGTTATAGTCGGTCTTGTAGTTCTCTAGACCTTTATTTTGGTTAAGTTTTCCTCTCCCCTTCTCTTTCTTCTAGTTCTCACTCCATTCACTGTCGCCCCATTTCCCATGTGCTCTGGGGGACTTGTCCCTTCCCCCTTATGTGAGGGACCATATATGAATCTCTTAGAATACACCTTGTATCCCAGTTCGTCTGGTTGTGTGTATTATAGGCTGGTAATCATTTGCTCTAGGTCTAAAATCTATATATGAGCGAGTACATACCCTATTCCTCTTTTTGTGACTGGGTTACCTCATTCAGGATGGTTTCTTCAAGTTCCATCCACTTGCCTGCGAATTTCAAGATTCTGTTATTTTTTTCTGCAGAGTAGTATTCTATTGTGTAGATGTGTCTCAACTTCTTTATTCATTCTTCAGTTGAGGGGCATCCAGGTTGCTTCCAGGCTCTTGCTATTACAAATAATGCTGCTATGAACATAGTTGAGCACATGTCTTTGTTGCATGGATGTGAGTCATTTGGGTGTATACTTAAGAGTGGAATTGCTGGGTCCTGTGGTAAGCTAATTCCCATTTTCCTGAGGAACTGCCATACTGATCTCCAAAATGGCTGTACAAGTTTGCAATCCAACCAGCAGTGAAGGAGTGTTCCCCTTTCTCCACATCCTCTCCAGCATAAGTTTTCATTGGTGTTTCTAATTTTAACCATTCTGGCAGGAGTAAGATGGTATCTCAAAGTTGTTTGCATTTGCATTTCCCTGAGAGCTAAGGATGTTGAACATTTTCTTAAGTGTCTTTTTCAGCCTCTTTGATTTCCTCTATTGAGAATTCTTTCTTCAATTCTGTACCCCATTTTTTCATAGGGCTATTTGATGTTTTGTTGACTAGTTTCTTGAGTTCTTTGTTTATTTTGGAGATCATCCCTTTGTCAGATGTAGGATTGGTAAAAAATTTTTCCCAGTCTGTGGGCTGCCATTTGGTCTTGTCAGGTGTATCCTTTGCCTTACAGAAGCTTCTAAGTTTGAGGAAGTCCCATTTATTAATTGTTGATCTCAGTGTATGTGCTACTGGATTTATGTTCAGGAAGCAGTCTCCTATAACAGTTTGATCAAGGGTACCTCCTACTTTCTCTTCTAAGAGATTCTGTGTGGCTGGATTTATGTTGAGATCTTTGATCCATTTGGACTTGAGTTTTGTGCATGGCGATAGACATGGGTCTATCTGCAGTCTTCTACACACCATCATCCAATTGTGCAGCACCATTTGTTGAAGATGCTTTCCTCCTCCCCCCATTGTATTTTTTAGCTGTTTTGTTGAAAATCAGGTGTTTGTAGGTGTGTGGATTAATATCGGGACATTCAATTCAATTCCATTTGTCTACCTGTCTATTTTTATTCCAATACCAGGCTGTTTTCAGGACTATAGCTCTGTAGTAGAGCTTAAAGTCAGGGATTGTGATGCCTCCTGAAGTTCTTTTACTGTATAGGGCTTTTTTCGCTATCCTGGGTCTTTTGCTTTTCTATACAAAGTTGACTATTATCCTTTCAAGGTCAGTGAAGATTTGTGCTGGTATTTTAATGGTGATTGAATTGAGTCTATAGATTGCTTTTAGCAAGATTGCCATTTTTACTATATTTATCCTTCCAATCCAAGAGCATGGGATATCTTTCCATTTTCTAGTATCTTCTTTAATTTCTTTCTTTAAAGACACAAAGTTCTTATTGTATAGGTCTTTCATGTGTTTGGTAAGCGTTGCCCCGAGATATTTTATGTTGTTTATGGCTATTGTAAAGGGTGATCTTTCTCTGATTTCTTTCTCATCCTCTTTGTCATCTGAATAAAGTAGGGCTACTGATTTTTTTAAGTTTATCTTGTATCCTGCTAGTTTGCTGAAGGTGTTTTCCAGCTGTAGGAGTTCCCCGGTAGAGTTCATTGGGTCACTTATGTAAACTATCATATCATCTGCAAAGAGAGACAGTTTGACTTCTTCCTTTCCAATTTGTATCCCCTTGATCTCCTTTTGTTGTCTTATAGCTTTAGCTAGAACTTCAAGTAAAATATTGAAGAGATATGGAGAGAGAGGACAGCCTTGTCTTTTTCCTGATTATAGAATTGCCTTAAGCTTCTCTCCACTCAGTTTGATGTTGGCTGTTGGTTTACTGTATATTGCTTTTATTATGTTTAGGTATGTTCCTGTTATCCCTGATTTCTCCAAGACCTTTATCATGAAAGGGTGTTGAATTTTGTCGAAGGCTTTTTCAGCAACTAGGGAGATGATCATATGGTTTTTCTTTTTCAGTTTGTTTATATGGTGGATCACGTTGATAGATTTTCATATGTTAATCCATCCTTGCAACCCAGGGATGAAGCCTACTTGGTCATGGTGAATGATTTCTCTGATGTATTCTTGGATTCGGTTTGCCAGTATTTTATTGAGTATTTTTGCATCGATGTTCATCAGGAATATTGGTCTATAGTTTTCTTTCTTATTTGTATCTTTGTGAGTCTTGGATACCAAGGTGATTGTGGCCTCATAGAAAGAGTTTGGTAATGTGTCTTCTGTCTCTATTGTGTGGAACAATTTGAGGAATATTGGAATTATCTTATCCTTGAATTTCTGTTAGAATTCTGCACTGAAACCATCTGGCCCTGGGCTTTTTTTGGTTGGGAGGCTTTAGATGACTGTTTCGATTTCATTGGGGGGTTATAGGTCTATTTAAGTTGTTTGTCTGTTCTTGGTTTAATTTTGGTAAGTGATAGTTGTTCAGAAATTTGTCCATTTTCTTTGAATTTTCAAATTTTGTAGAGTACAGGTTTTCAAAGTATGACCTGAAAGTTGTCTGAATTTCCTCTGTGTCCTTTGTTATATCCCCCTTTTCATTTCTGATTTTGTTAATTTGCATGATTTCTCTCTGCTTTTTTGTTAGTTTGGATAAAGGTTCGTCTATCTTGTTGATTTTCTCGAAAAACTAACTCCTTGTTGCATTGATTTTTTTGTACTGTTTTCCTGGTTTCTATTTTATTGACTTCAGCCCTCAAATTGATTATTTCCTGGCATCTACTCCTCCCAGGTGAGTTTGCTTCTTTTTGTTCTAAGGCTTTCAGTTGCGCTATTAGTTCTCTAATGTGACTATCCTCTGTTTTCTTCATATGGACACTCAGTGCAATGAACTTCCCTCATAATACTGCTTTTAAGGTATCCCATAAGTTCGGATATGTCGTGTCCTCATTCTCATTGAATTTTTGGAAGTCCTTAATTTCTTTCTTTATTTATTCTTTGACCCAGGTGTGCTGCAATTGCCCATTGTTCAGTTTCCATGAGTTTGTAGGGTTTCTGTGATTTGTGTTGTTGTTGAATTCCAATTTTAAAGCATGGTGGTCTGATAAGATACAGGGGACTATTCCAATTCTTTTGTATCTATTGAGGTTTCATATGCCACCTAGTATGTGGTCGATTTTAGAGAAGGTTCCCCATGTGGAGCAGAGAAGATGGTATATTCTTTTGCGTTTGGATGGAATGTCCTATAGATGTCTGTTAAACCCAGTTGAGACATAACTTCTGTTAGTTTTTTTTTTTTGTTACTTTGTTGAGTTTCTGATTGGTGGTCCTGTCTAGTGGTGAGAGTGGTGTGTTGAAGTTTCCCACTATAAGAGTGTGAGGTTTTATGTGAACTTTGAGTTTTAGTAGTGTTTCTTTTACAAATGTGGGTGCCTTTGTTTGGGGCATAGATGTTCAGAATCGAGATTTTTTGTTGATGGATTTCTCCTACGATCAATATGAAATGACCATCTTCATCTCTTGTGATTAATTTTGGTTTGAAGTCTTACTTGTTAGATATTAGGATAGCCACACCTGCTTGCTTCTTGGGTCCATTTGATTGGAAGATCTTTTCCTGGCCCTTTACCCAGAGGTAATGTCTATCTTTGTAGCTTAGGTGTGTTTCTTGTATGCAACAGAAGGATGAGTTCTGTCTTCATATCCATTCGGTTAGCCTGTGTCTTTTTATAGGCCAGTTTAAACCATTAATGTTGAGGGAGAGTAAGGACCATTGATTGTTAATGTTTGTTTTAGATTTGCTTTGTCAGTGGTTTTGTGAATTTATTTGTCCTTCTTTACCCTTGGTTTCTGGTGAAGTGGGATTATCTGTTGCCTAAGTCTTTGTGAGCATAGTTAACTTCCTTGGGTTGGAGTTTTTTTTCTAGAACTTTCTGTAGGGCTGGATTTGTAGAAACGTATTGTGCAAATCTGGCTTTGTCATTAAATATCTTGTTTTCTCCATCTATAGTGATCGAAAGTTTTGTGGGTATAGTAGCCTGAGCTGGCATCTATGGACTCTTAGTACTTGTAGAACATCTCTATCCAGGACCTTCTGGCCTTGAGGGTTTCCATGGAGAAGTCAGGCGTAATTTTGATAGGTCTGCCTTTATATGTTACCTGTCCTTTTTCCTTTGCTGCTCTTAATATTCTCTCTTTATCCTGTATGTTAGGTATTTTGATTATTATATGTCGAGGGGTCTTTTTTCTTTGGTCCAGTCTATTTGGTGTTCGGTATGCTTCTTGTACTTTCATGGGCATGTCCTTCTTCAGATTGGGAAAGTTTTCCTCGATGATTTTGTTGAATATGTTTTCGGCCCCTTTGAGCTGGGCTTCCTCACTTTCCTCTATGCCTATTTTTCTTAGGTTTGGTCTTTTCACAGTGTCCCACATTTCCTGGATGTTTTGTGTTAAGGATTTGTTAGATTTAAGATTTTCTTTGGTCGATGAACCTGTTTCCTCTAGTTTATCTTTAGCTCCTGAGATTCTCTCTTCCATCTCTTGAATTCTGTTGGTTATGCTTCTCCTGATCATTTGCCCAGTTTTTCTATTTCCAACATTCCTTTGGTTTGTGTTTTCTTTATTGTCTCCATTTCTGTTTTCAAGTCTTGAACCTGTTTAATTGTTTTCTCTTGGCTTTCTATACTTCTTTAAGAATTTTATTCATTTCTTCCAATTTTTTGTTTGTTTTATCTTCCACTTCTTTAAGGGATTTTATCACATCTTCTTTGAGGGCCTCTATCATTTTTTATGACGGTAATTTTATGTTGTTCTCTTCTGATTCATTTGCTTTGTTGTGTTCTGGTCTAGTTGGTGTAGCTTCCCTAGATTCTGGTAGTGTTATGCTTGTCTTTCTGATGTTAGGTGTATTGCTGTCTTCCCATAGCTTCTTCCAGTAGGTGTTGGTGGGGTTTTTCCTCTCTCTATGGATTTTGGTGGGTCAGAGGTTAAACGTCTGTAGTTCTGGGTGGTCTAAGGTCTCTAGGAGGTCTCTCCTTAGGCAAGAGCCCAACGATGGGGGTCAAAGTTCAGGCTCCAGCAGAGGAGAGGTGAGGCCTCTTTGGCAGAGGCTAGCCTGCAGGATGTTTCCTCAGGGATAGTCGGGTCTAGCTCTAGCCAAGGCCTCTAGCCAAGGTCTGGTGTTGGGGGACAAAGGCTGGGCTGATACTCAGGATGTTTCTGCACTTATAGGCCTGTCTAGCTGTCACTCTCCAACTGAGTAGGGCCTCTTTAGCAGAGGTCCTACGATGGGGGGGTCAAGGATCCAGCCCGCAGGAACTCAGGGTGGACCCGCAGAGATCAAGTTTTGTATTATTTTACTGATGGTTTAAAAACTGACAGCTTTTAAAATAATTTCTACAAAACAAAAATATATGTAAATATTTATCTGAAGATTAAAGCCATCATAGATATAGTAGTTATTATTGGTTTATAGTTACATAATTTATATAGCTTGTTAGATCTGTCACTTTAGGGTCATACCAATGGCATTTTTCTGAATGACATATTTCTGTTTGAGTTAACTTTTTAAACTCATGTTTCCATCAATCTCATTTCAAGTTAACATCATACAGCATGAATTTGAATTTATGTTTGAAACAGGGTCTTACAAGTTATCACTGGCTGGCCCTGATCTCTCTATGTAGACCAGGATGAATTTAAAATCACTGCAATCTGCCTGCCTCTGGCTCCTGGGTGCTAGGATTAATGCTGTATGCTGGCAAATTTACATTTTTGAATATAATCAATTATTTTCTGAATAATTGATTTCAAGTACATTTGTACTTTAGTAACTCCATTTTTCTTTTTTTATTTATTCTTTGAGAATTTCATCCATATATTCAATGTACTTTTATCGTCTTCATGCTCTCTTACAGACCCCCCCCCAGTTTCCAAACTAACTCTTTCATTTTTTAATAACCCACTGATTTCACTTAGGACCTTATTTATTCACAAGGATATGATAAACCAATTGCTAAAGAATGAGAAATTTAACAGAAAACCACACCCTTGAAGAAAATGGACTGTTTGTCAACAGTCACCAACTTCCCAAAGCTCTTCAGTTAGGGGTGGTACCTTTGGAGCCCTTCCTCCATGTATACAGGAAGTTTTAATTGGCTAAGTAAACCTTGTGCAGGTCTCCTGCTAGTAATGAAAGCTGCTCTGTGTTCCTGTGTGCTCAATTTGACTTTTAAATTGATACATAATATTCTTACTTGAGATACAGTGTGATGATTCCATTTATGTGTGTATTTGATAATCATCTAATCATGGCACAATTGTTATTTTCTTAAACTTATATAGTGTTTTGACGAACACACTCAAAGTATTTTCTTAGTGGCATCTCCATTCTCATGATCATTACAGCAGGATAAACAGTAAGACAAAAATTTAAAGAACATATTTAAAACTGTGAATGGATAAGGAAAATGTGCTACATAGATGCAGACAAATATTCTACAGACACCAACTTAATAAAATAGTCATTGTTGTAACTGGAGATTACTATATTTAGTGAAATTAATCCAGCACATAATAATAAACATCGTATGGTCTCAAGTGTAGAATCTAAAAATGTTCTATTTCATAGAACTTGAGAGTGTCGTAGTTGTTACTAAGGGCCAGAAAGAATGTGTATGGTAGTGAGGCTGATTAATAGGTAAGTTTAATATCCATAGTCCTGTTTGTGGGAAATAAACTTACAGTAACTTTTGATAAAATAATAAACTATATATCTCCAAAAGTTAAAAGAAAAGAGTCTGAGTATTTTTTAACACAAAGAAAGCTTAAATATTTGAAAAGAGAAATAAATATACTTGAATGATTTAAATTTTACCTAATATATATCTGTATCAAACATTGTCTTCTCCCCTCCTCTTCTCCCCTTCTCTTTTTCCTAATTCCCTCTCCCCTCCCCCCCTGCTCCCAGTTTACTCAGGACATCTTGTCCCATTCCACTTCTGTGAGGGACCCGTATATGTCTCTCTTAGGGTCCTCATTTCCTAGCTTCTCTGGCAGTGCGGATTGTAGGCTGGTGATTCTTTGCTTTATGTCTAAAATCCATATATGAGTAAGTACATACCATGTTTGTCTTTTTGCGTCTGGGTTCCCTTACTCAGGATGGTTTCTTCTACTTCAAACCATTTACCTGTGAATTTCAAGATTCCATTGTTTTTTTTTCTGCTGAGTAATATTCCATTGTGTAAATGTGCCACATCTTTATCCATTCTTCAGTTGAGGGCATCTAACTAGGTTGCTTCCAGGTTCTTGCTATTACAAATAATGCTGCTGTGAACATAGTTGAATGGAAGTCTTTGTTGCATGGATGGAAATCTTTGTTGTGTGGATGTGGATCATTTGAGTATATGCCTAAGAGTGGACTTATATAGTGCTGTGGTAGACTGATTCCCATTTTTCTGAGAAACTGCCATACTGATCTCCAAAATGGCTGTACAAATTTGAATTTCATACAATGTATCTTGATCACAACTCCCCTGCCCCAATTTCTCCATGTTCTTTCCCTTACCTTTTCTCTCAAGTTCATGCTTACCATTGACTGCCCAGTTGGATCCAGTCTTTTTTGGACAAACTATTCCTGGACACAGGGCCTTCCCTGGAGTGTGATCTATAAACCAGTTGTCACTTTTGAAGCAAACTGACTTTCCTTTCCATAGCAATCAAATATCAATAGCTCATGAGTTAGGAGTGGGATGTAATTCTCTCTTTCCCTTCTCCATGTTGTGATCTTGCCTGAGTTGAGCTTGTGAAGACTTTGGGTATGCTGTTGCAATTTTTGTTAGTTTATGTGTGCATTTTATCTTGTTGTGGTCTGGAAAATAATTTACTTGTCATTATATGCTACCTCCGGTTCTTACAGTCTTTCCACCCACTCTTCCCTTCCTAAGTTCCCTTAACCAAGAGATCAGGCATGCAAATGATATAGACATCCCCTTTAGGGGTGAGCGTTCTGCATTATAATTCTTGGAACATTGTCTAAATGTTCTGTGTTAACTACCACAACAAAAGCTTCTCTCGTGATACAGTGATATCTTCTTTCTTGACATGTATTTTGCCTTTTATATTAAAAAATTTGTTTATCTCTATTTTATTTGTAGGGGTGTTTTGCGAGGGTGTGCATGTTTATCACACATATGCAGTGCCCAATAGAGGCCAGAGGAGGATGTTGGACCTCCTAAAACTAGAGGTACTGATAGAGCAATCTGTCATGGTATGCTGAGAACCAAACCTAGGTTCTCTTCAATGAAGATTATTTCAAAAGTCTTGGCCTCTCATTTTAAATTTGTTAATTTTGGTGATTAACTCAGAACAATTTATCATACATATTGATAATTCCAGAAAAGATTTTTGCCTCCTAACTTGGATTTAAAGAACAAAATGCATATCCATGATTTATTTCTAAATACCTAAAAGGTTTTTTTTTCAAGATTAACAGAAATAAGAACAGCTTTCTTGTAAAGTCAAATTATGTTCAACAAGAAAATACATGACATTTTTTTTTTTGCTAAACCTCAATGCTTTTGCTTCATTTTAACTACAAAATGAATAGGACATGACAGATGGAGGCATTTTATAAATACCTAACAGGTAGTTGTTATTCCCAGCATAGAGCATCCCTTCTCTCTTATCAATACAAATCATTCATTCGAAGCATCTATCAAGGCTTGGAACTGCTTTAATTTTTTTCCCAAAAGACACAAGTGAAATATGAAATAAAATATTTCTGTTAAATAAATTATCACTTACAGATCCATAATGTAAACATAGGTAAAACCAACCTTTCAAAAATGTGAAATTAACTGAATTATGGAAGAAGGCATTTGGTTTTCACAACCTTTTTGACATTCTTGAGTGCTACCACAAATTAGGGACTATGCTTTTTTATGTGTACTTTATATTAGAGTCAGAGTCTTTGAATGGTCAAAATGTGCCCCGATGCTCCTGTCATTTGAATAACTAGGAAGACAGTTAACCTCATTTGATGAATTAGCTTCTTTTGCTTATTTAAGGGAATTCAATAATTTGAGTGTCCTCAGTTTTGACATAACAGGCTGAAATATTAAAGTGAAACAGGAAGAAATTCAAGTAACACTTCTCCATTTTTTCTGTTAATCTATGCTTTATCATTTCAAAACTATTTTATGTTAGCTCATAGTAAATGAAAACATAATTTCTTCTCATGTCTCAAAAATTTTCATGGGGGGAGCATTTTGTTTTAAGGATTCTGGTTTGTGGCTGTGTGTTCTGAAATCTTTCCTACTCTTTCATTTTCTGTGATTACAAATAACTGAAGATGATGGTTAACTCGACTTTAAGAAATCTCAACCATATTAATATGTATAATGAACACATACTAAGCAAAATAAAATAAAAATCTTATGGAAAGTTAAACGACAAGCTAAAATTGTGAGTAAGTGAATCACTAGGAAATGAGGGAGTCAATCTTTGATGTAACTAAGACCATCATGCAGCTAGAATACCTGGAAATGTAGGAAAGGGAATTATACCTGTTCTTAGACTAGAGCCTTATTAATAATCCCCAAAGTACATTTGGATTAGCAAAATATTTGATTTTCAAAAAAAGGAGCGGTGTAAAAATACTAAATTCAAATTTTAGCAAGTTATTCTTCATGTGATCCAATAAAAATTAAAGAGGAGAACAAAAACAACTTTTGATTTGAAGAAAGTTAATGGCGTTTCATTAACAAACTGTAAATAGTAACAGCATAAGCTGGATGGGAAGCTGCTTTCACAGTCCATAAATGCTTAATGTTTATTACCAATAAAAGTCAAAGGAGCATTTAGTAAGGCAGTTTACCAAACAAACATTAAATACATTAATGCATTAGCTTCAGTGGACAGAATCAGGCTATTTAATTAGCAATGAGTAATCTGTTAAGCTTTGATTCTCCACAAATGATCTGCAACTTAATATAGAAAATAGTCTTTGAAAGTAAGATGAAGACAAAGGCTACTATGAGGACAGCAGTCTGATACGTGTGAGTGTGTGCGTGTGTGTGTGTGTGTGTGTGTGTGTGTGTGTGTGTGTGTATGAATTTTGAGTAGCTCTATCTCACAAAAAAATGGAAAGTAGAGTAATACTGCATGACATTGCATTGTGTGGTAGATACAAAACCATATTTAATGAAATTTTAAAGTTCTTCATTAATAAAAATGAGTCCTATCTCCTTGGGTTGCTATGCAGACTGATGGCACATCCATTCTTTTCTTTCCATAATGACTAGACATATATAACATTACTTTGCATTACTTAAATCTTCTGTCTTTTTTATTGCTTTTTAAGATGCTTGCTTTTCTTGTACTTACTTCATGTTTAATGGGAAATTATGGGTTAAGCTATTATTCTCATTTGAGGTTACAATATAAGCTAAAATAAAATAACAGAGTGTCTTTCCTGAGAGTCAGTTATTGCAAGGGTGCAGAAGAAATGTTCTAACATTTTTTTTGTATTTCATAATTGGTTTGAAAGATTGTAGGAGCCAATATAGCTTCCTCATGCACACTTCATTTGTCATGACTGTTTTGAATATAACTTACTTTGTTCTGACTTGATTTAAGGCAGTTAACAGTCTGTTGGAGGTGTTTGTGAGGTCTGACCCCTCTTTGACTATATACACAGCTAAGGAATGTGAGTGAGAGATTCTTCTGTGATGTAGCCACATGTAAGTTGTCAATGCTTCTGTGAATAATTTCTCATGTATCTGGTTATAAGTAAATTTATTAGACTTACTGTTTCATGGAAGTATACTTTACATAGATAATTTCTTTGGTCTCCATAAGGTAGTCATAAAAGATTTCCTTATTCATGGGAAGGTCAGCCTTAAGTTTTATTTAAGTCTTCAACTGATTGATTACATGGAGCACAAATTAAGGATGGTGATGTGTTTTACTCAATTTACTAATTAAAAACATATTAATCTCATCCAGAAACATTCAGGCACACATATAGAATATTTGGTTGAATTTGTGGGATACTATGACTGAGTCTAATTTATGTTACAGAATGCTAAGTCATCTGTTGAAAGATATTTGTAGTTTTTACTACATATTGAAGTACATATTTGAAGTAGTACATATTTGAAGAAAAACAAATGGAAACATATGCACAATTTTAATGGACTTAAATTTTCATTTTAACTGGGATATAAACTTCAGTTTCACAATGAAATTGTATAGAAATGATGTATTTTATCTTGTAAAAATCTGGAAAAGTATCATTCAGTCCCCACATCATTTTCTATTTCATACAGAAATTTTGGGACAATCTACCATTCGCTTCTTCATCAGTTTTAATTCTGTTTCTATTTTGGCAATTACAATGATAATGTTATGTTTGTAACTGAGTATTTAAAAAGTTTTATTTACTGTCCACTGGCTAAAAATCTTTTCTTACTTGCTATTTCTGAAACCACAATTATTGCTTAAATGTCTATTAAAATTGTCTTTTTCTCTGATTAGATGTTCTGCTATTCAGAATTATTTATGTTCTATATATTTTAAAGAATATGTGATTTCAAATGACTTCTCTCAGTATTTGACTTGCATTTCAATTTCTGTCCAGGTTCATTCAGAAAGAAAACGTATTCATCTTGATAAAATCCAAATTAAGATGAGATCCATTTCAGAAATCATTGTTTTGGTATCATGTTTAAGAACATTTCTTCCAACATTTTATCTAAACTACTGTCACATATTTCAATCAGCATGCATAGATTAATATTTTAAGCCTAAGACCTTGATCTGTTTTGGGTTACTTTTTATTCGATATAAAGGTTTATATTTAATTTTACTATTACTTATATTATGAATGTCTCATATGAGTTAGTGAAAAGGTTAATCTTTTAGCAATTAGTTTTATATTTCAAGCTAGTCATTTCATAATCCAAGCACTTGAAATATCAAACCTGTCTCAAAAAAGAAAACCATAGATTAGAACAAAAAGAGTTGCATAGACTTTTTTGATATTTTTAAATTTAAATTTGAAAAAGCCTTGTTTTACATATAATTCCTAGTTCCCACGCCATCTCTTGCTCCCCTGTCCGCCTCACCAACCCGCATCCCATCCTCTTTCTGCTCCCCACGTTGGGTGAAGCCTTGTGATGCCTTCCATGGGGAGTCTACAAAGTCTGTCATATCATTTGGAGCAGGGCCTTGGCCCCCCTCTATATGTCTAGACCGAAAGAGTATCCCTCTATGTGGAATGGGCTCCCAAAATCTATTTGTATATACTTATTGCCCTAGGTAGTACATCAAGTACAATATTGAAGAGATATGAAGAGAATGCACAGCCTTGTCTTGTTCCTGATTTTAGAGGAATCCCATTGTGCTTCTCTCCATTAAGTTTGAGGTTGGCTTTTGGTTTGATGTACATTGCTTTTATTATGGTTAGGTATGTTCCTGTTATCCCTGATCTCTCCAAGACCTTTATCATGAAAGGGTGTTGCATTTTGTCAAAGGCTTTTTCAGTATCTAGTGAGGTGATCATGCGGATTTTCTTTTTTAATTACATTGATGGATTTTCATTTTTAACCATCCCTGCACCTCCAGGATGAAGCCTACTTGGTCATGGTGGATGATTTCTCTGATGTGTTCTTGGATTTGATTTGCCAGTATTTTATTGAATATTTTTGCTTCAATATTCATGAGGGTTATTGGTCTATAGTTCTTTTCCTTAGTTGTGTCTTTGTGTGACCTGAGTACCCAAATAATTATAGCCTCCTAAGAGTTTGGCAATGACCTTTCTGCTTCTATTATGTGAAACACTTTAAGGAGTATTGGTGTTAGTTTCTTTGAATTTCTGGTAGAATTCTGCAGTGAAACTATCTGGCCCTGGGCTTTTTTTGGTTGGGAGACTTTTGCTAATTGCTTCAATTTCATTAGCGTTATAGATATATTTAAATTGCTTATCTGTTCTTGATTTAATTTGGTAAGTGATATCTATCCAGAAAATTTCCCATTTCTGTTAAATTTTCAAATTTTGTGGAGTACAGATTTTCAAATATTACCTGAAGATTCTTTGGATAGCATCCATTTCTATGTCCCCATTTTTCATTTCTTATTTTGTTAATTACTCTTTCTGTCTTTTGGTTAGTTTGGATAAAGGTTTGTCTATCTTGTTGATTTTCTTAAAGAACCAACTCTTTGTTACATTGATTCTTTGTATTGTTTTTCTAGTTTCTGCTTTATTGATTTTATCCCTCATTTGATTATTTCCTGGCATCTACTCCTCAGAGGTGAGTTTGCTTCTTTTTGTTCTCGAGCTTTCAGGTGTGCTGTTAATTCTCTAGTGTGGCTATTCTCCAGTTTCCACCTTTGGGAACTTAGTGCTATAAACTTTCCTCTCAGCACTGCTTTCAAAGTGTCCCATAAGTTTGGGTATGTTGTGTGTTCATTCTCACTGATTTCTAGGAAGTCTTTAATTTCTTTTCCTTTTCTTTCTTCCTTGACCCAGGAAGGGTACAATTGAGCTTTGTTAAGTTTCCACAAGTTTGTAGGGTTTCTGCAATTTGTGTTGAACATATGTTGTAGGTGGGTTTCTGGTTTTCTGTCATAATTATCTATATATTTATCTTCTACACTATCATGATTATTCTAATAACATACTGTACTGATTACTATAGCTATTAACTACCACTTAATATATAATAAACTTTATTATTCTTCTTTAAGATTATTTTATATATTATAATTGTTGAACATTTTCATTAACAGTTTAAAATAGGTATTTTTCTTTCCATAAAGCTTCATTACATGTTGATAGTATCATTATTAAATCTGTATCAGTTTGGGAAGAATTTGCATATTCTGGTTTATTAGTATGATATGGCTATCATATTTTTTAGTGATTTTTGCACAAAACTATCTATATTTTTTGGATAGAATGTTTCTTTGGATACTTGGATTTTAATTTCTATTTCTTCATATTTGTTTTTAGAATGCAAAATTTTGAATCCAGTGATGGGGGCACAGACCTGTAAACCCAGCACTCAGGAGGCTGAGAATCACTGTAAGTTCAAGACTAGGATAGGCTACATAATGAGTTCGGTACTAACCTGAGGAATATAGTAAAACTCTTTTCAAAAAAGTAAAGTAACAACAAAGAAGTAATATAAAATTGTCATTGTATTTGTTAGGGTTGTATCCTGTAACTTTAATTAAATCACCCATTAGCTCCAAAAGCTTACTTGGAATCTTCTAGGTAGATAATCATGACATATAAATAAGAACTGTTTAATGTCTTTTTTCCTTATTTGTGTGATCTCAATTTCTTTGTCTTATTTCTGCAAGTAGATTTCTAATACTACATTGTACAAAAGTACCAAAAATAAACATTCCATTTTATTTTTGTTAAAGCATTCAGTCTGTCTTAGTAACTATTCTCTTATAGTGAAGAGAAACCGTGACCAAGGCAACTCTTATAAACAGAAAGCATTTAATTGGAGACTTGCTTTCAGGTTAAGAGGGTTGATCCATCATCATCATGGTGGGAAGCATGATAGTAGAAAGGCTGGCTTGGTGCTAGAGAATTAGCTGAGAATATACATCCTGATTCCCAGGCAGCAAATATAAGGAGAGAGGCAGGGCCTAGCTGCCATTACCTATTGAAACATCCAAGCTCACTCCTCAAGTCACACTCCCTCCAACAAGGACCTACCTCCTACAGCAACAAGGCCAAACATCCTAATCCTTCCAAAATAGTTCAACCAAGCTAGTCTGTTGGAGCCATTATTTGTTGTTATTTCTGTTTGGTTTTTGAGACCGAGTTTCTCCATGTAACAGCACTGACTGTCCTGGAACTGACTTTTAGACCAGGCTGGCCTCTAGCCCACCTGCCTCTGCCTCTTGAGTGCTAGGATTAGGTGCCCAGTTTATGCTGGGGAGGATGTGGAAAAGGGGGAACACTCCTCCACTGCTGATGGGAGTGCAAATTCATATAGCCACTTTGGGAATCAATATGGCAGTTCCTCAGGAAAATGGGAATCAGTCTACCTCAAGATTCAGCACTTCCACTCTTAGGCATTCATACAACAAGGGCATCTGTGTTCATAGCAGCATTATTTGTAATACCCACAACATGAAAACTACTTAGATGCCCCTCAACTGAAGAATGGATAAAGAAAATGAGGGAGGTACATTTAAACAATGGAGTACTACTCAGCTGGGGGGGGTGAGGTGGAGCAATGGAATCTTGAAAATCTCAGACAAAACCCTGTATTTCTATGTCTGATGGCAAAGTGCATAAACAAATTTCTCTGTCTTAGTGTGGTACCTAATGTTTGCAGCTCTTTTTGGCAGGTATCTTAAAGCTCTGGCATCTCCAACATCTTGGAGTCTTCAACAGAAAACGGTTCCGTTAAACAGTTTTGTGAAATGGTCTCTCTGGGCCTCCGTACAGAAAGTACCTTGCCACTTGCCTGGTGTTGGCAGCTTTCCTTAATCTTGGGGGAAAGATTTCAAAATCCTTTTCCTGTGTTGTTCTTGAATCTAATCCAGAACCATGTGACAAAAGCTGTCAAGTTATGCTTGCTGGGGTTGGAACCTGAACTCCCCCTTGAATTACGTTTACCTAAAAATTCTATTGTTAATGGTTTCCTTTGCGGCTTATGTTTTCCTTTACTTACTTTTCATTAGGTGGAAACAGCTGGTTTGGGTTCTGAGGACACTACTTTCTTTATTCCAGTTAGTATCAGGCTTTTTAAACCTTTTATTTCCTTGAGCACAAGGCTTGTGTCCAACCTTTCCTTTTCTGATGCTTTTTTTATCCTCAAATAGTGCATTTTGTATTTCTCTTTGTCCTGCTTTCTCCTTTTAATTGTAGATCTGTGTAAGAATGATCACTAATAGCATCTGATACAGTCCATACTAGTCTGTATTGAAATCTCTTCTGCCAAAGACATTAATTCAATTTAGCTTCAGGCAGAAGTTTAGGAAAAGGGCTAAAAGCAGTCACATTCCCACAGTCCACATTGCCCTCTACACTGTCTTCATATTTCTATTGGAACAGCCCATGAAACCCTAATTAAGGGTTAAATTGCTTTTCTAGTCCAAATTTCTAAAGATTTCCATATTATTTCACGAATAAAATGATCAGGTCTACGATGGCAACATTGTAAAACTGTCTTATTTGCTATTTGATTGGTGTGAAGACATACTATGCCTGAAGGAACACTCATAAAAGGAAGTATTTAACTGGGGGCTTGCTTAGAATTTTATGGGGTTAACAGGAAGCATTGGAGCAGGCAGGCTAGCATGATGCTATGAAAGTAGCTGAGAGATCACATCCTTATCCTAAGGCAGCAAAGGAGTGGGAAGAAGGGGGGGAGAGGGGGAACAAGAGAGAAGGGAGGGAGAGATAGGGGGTAGAGAAAGGGAGAGAGATACAGGGACAGAGGAAGGGAGAGAATGAGGGAGGGAGGGAAGGAGGGAGGGAAAAGGATGGAGAGACAGAGGGAGAAGAGAGAGAAAACTTAGCCTACTTCCAATGACATAACTCCTCCAAGGCCACACCACCTAATCCAGAGTAGTTCTGCTGGCTGGGGACCAAGCATTCAGACATATGAGTCTATGCAGGGCATTCTCATTCAAACTATCACACAGTTCTTCACCATTAAGTATGAAAATAGCCTAGGTATTTTTTGTAGATTCTGCATCATTGTATTGAAACAGCTCTCTGTATTTCTGAAATGCTGAAACCTTGTGATGAATAAGAGGACTTAACTTTTGTCAAATACTTTTTCCAAGTTTATTTTTAAAATCATTACAGTTTAGTTATGTCGCAAATTGATGTATTTTATCATGCCAATTGATTTTCAGCATTAAATATTGGAATTATACAATTTTGTTGTAGTATATAATTATTTTGTCCATTGCTAGAATCAATTTTATTTACCTATATTTTTATTCACTTTTTGGTTAGAATATTAGATCAATTTCATTTAGAAATGTTGACATGCTGTTTACACACACTCTTTTATTTTTCTTAAAATCTCTACATGTCTGGTATTATTGGTATCTTAAAGGAAAGTTATTTTTTCTAAAAGTGTTTATGTAATAATAGTGCTATTTTTTCTTTAAGTGTTTGTCCTAATGCTCCATTAAAACCTTATACATCTTTGGCATAATTAATAGGATTTACAAAGTTATTAATTCAAACTTACTCATGTTAACAGAAGTATCTATAGTATGTTATTCATCCTGGTTGTATTTTGATAGATTGTAATCTTGGAGTAATTTGTCCATGTTTCTTATTGAATTTATGAGTATAATGTGGTTTATTGAAGTCACTTAGTGTCCTTTAAATGATACTGCTAGCCTTCACTTATTGCTGTTTCAATTATAACTGGATTATTGGTGACATCATGTATTTTAGTTCAGCTATTGATCCTATGTGTCATCTGGTTTTTCTTTTAAATAATTTTGTTGGGCTTGATTGCATGATGTTTTTTTAATTTCACTTTACATTCTAACCACAGATTTTACTACCACCTTTCCTTTCACTCTCCCTTACATCTTCCCAGCCCATGCCTCATCTACCCCTACCAAAGGGTAAGGGCTCCCATGAAGAGGCAACAAAGTCTGGCACATTAAACTGAGGCAGGACCAAGCCTCTCCCTGCTGCATTAAGAGTAAGCATGGCATCTCACCACACCATAAGGAATGGGCTTCAACAAGTTAGTTCATGCACCAAGGACAGATTCTGGCCCTATTGCCAGGGGTCCAGAGAGTATTATTCAACTTTAAAAAACAATAACCTCATGAAATTTTCAGGCAAATGTGTAGAACTAAAAAAATATCATCCTGCCTGAGGTAACCCAGACTCAGAAAGACAAACATGGTATATACTCACTTGTACTTGGATATTAGATGTAAATCAAATCATAACCAGTTCCAGAAAAGCTAGGTAACAAGGTGGACCCTTAAAAGGGTCACAATGTTCTATAATTTTTAATGTTTTTAATTTTGAACAATGTCATTACCTCGATATATTATGTAATTTTCCTAATTCTTGTCTTAGTGATTTTTTTGTTCTTATATTTGTTAATTTTGTTCACTTTGATGTTAGGTTTACTCACATTGTATAGAGGATGATCATAAATTACCATTTTAAATTTTTTTTCTCTTATCCCCATTTTCTCCATTTGCCATGTGTTTTATGTGCATTCTATATTAAACATCTTTCTTTAGTTAATCTTTACCTAATAAAATACTGTAATTTCTCATTAAATGGGGTTTCCTTGTATTTTCCTGTTATTGATTTGACATTTGACTTCATTACATAAATAGGTTACTTTGATTGTTTTTTTAATTCATCACTGGGTGATACATACTTATAATTCCAGAACTTGAGAAATAGAAGAGGGAGGTTAAAGATTCCAAAGTTACTTTGGATACATAGCGACTTGGAGGCCAGCTTGATACATATATGACCATGTCTTAAAAAATAATAAAATTACTATGTCTATGTTGGCATGTAAACTGATGTCATCATTTGCTTCTTGTGCTCAGAAAACAATATTGTTGTGAATTCATGAGTTAAGCTTCCTTTGTCAAGTAAAGAAGACACTCTGTCACAGCAGAAAAAAAAATAGCCTTGATTATATAATGGGATTATATCCTGATAACCCATTCTAAATGTAAAGTATAAGTAAATAAAATATAAAGCATTATTAATGGGTAATTATCCTTAACAAATACAATTTAAGAACCTTCATAAAGTCAAAAGAATTGATTATCAAAGAACATCTGTGTTTGTTTTGTTAATTATCCAAGATAAGTTCTGTCTTTGGTAAAGTTTTATGGGAAGTTTAAAACATTACGTCTTTGAATGAAGAGTTCTATAGAATTAGCTGTGACATAATGTATGACATTTCTGTTAATAACACAGAGTATATATGTATATGTATGTATATGCCATGTACATAAACATTCATATTTGAGTCTATGTGTATAATTGTATTATAATATTACAATTCAGTTGAAAAATCTTAATATCTGGTAATATTTTTGGCTGATAGTAAAGTTATAGCATAATATGTTACTATGTACCTATGGTAGATTTTATGTAAAAAAAACTCTATAATGCTTGTTGTACGAATATTTTGCAACATATTTATGTATAGTTTTGACTCATGACAATGTACGACTCCATGTTAATAAGATCTATTCATTTGTGCTTTTACAGTTTATTTTCTTTCTGATTTTTAAATTCTGTAAAGACTATTCTTCTGTTCTTCTGCTTGCTACATGTTGTCTTAGTCATTGTTCTATTGCTGTAATGAGACACTGTGACCAAGGCAACTCTTGTAAAAGAAACCACTTATTTGGGGCTGGATTAAAGTTTCAGAGGCAGGAAATTGCTTGAGCTTGATCCTGTGCCAGTGTCACATAGGCCTTTTTTCATGTTTCTTAGAAGGGTGAAGGATTCTTCACCCTGCAGGGAACAATAGTATTTTGTTGGCCACATACTTGTTTAGAAACCATGAATAAGCAATTTTAGCTGATGAAAGGACTTCTCAGAACTGTGCTGATGAGGAATAGTTCTAGCTTTGTTTACTTAAAAATATTCTCTTAAAATGCCATTTATATATACAATAAACTATGACAGTGCCCATCATTTCTGCCCTACATCATCTCTCACATCTCTCCCCAACATATTTACCTTCCAAATTCATGTCCCCTTCTCTTTATCAATAACTCATTAAATCTCATTACTACTCATATGTGCATGTGTGTTGGGCCAGCCACTGAAGCATGTGTAGTTTATCAGTGACCATCTTGACTGATAGACTAATAGTCTTCTCCCAAGAGCTGTGATGTTCCCTGCACATTGGTAGGGTGTATAGTTGGTGGCAATAGGAGAGGAGAATGCTAGATTCCAAAGATCTCCTGTTTAGGACTGAGCACTCATCCTTAATTCCTCAGTACATTGACATTATTGACTGCTTTGCTTGATGCTCATAGAATAAAATAGTTTCTTAGCTGATATCAGCCAAGGTCTATGAGCATGAACATAAATATGTAGAAGGCAAGGACAACATGCCTATTTAGCAAATTAATTGAATTACCCCTACTATGTCCTCCTCAGCCATGGTCTTTTGACCAAGTCTTTAGTACCAGAAACAAATTTCATTCTGTGGAGTGGTCTTAACAGCCAATCATGATGTAGTTGACCACCGTATAACAGTATTTAGATGAGAGTATTGGAGAATTATTGGTGGAATCTTGATCACTGAAAGCACCTGAGTGAGCCTTCTGGTGTCTTTATAAGATAATAGAGACACGTTTTCCTAGGCAGGCTACTTGTTGTGGCAGACTTCCCCTCCCTGCCCCAGACAATACCAGTGACACATCTTTGGCTTATTCACCAAGACACTGGAGCATGGACTCACACCACTAGGAAAAAAAGTGGTTCTTCTAACCTGCTATTCCCTATTGATGAGGGACGGATTCCTTCTGTTTGTGCTCTGTGTCTTTAGGTATATGAAATACCTCTTCAATTCCATGGAACAGGGATCCATCTGACTAAGCTGTATCCTTTTGCTGTGATGAGTGTCAGAAGTCTCTTGGGTCAGGACTTCTAAGATATAATGTTATATCTTTCTTCACTTCCTGGAGCTGTCCCCTATCTAACATTTTTATTCCTATGTTTTATGTTTGTGATTTTTCTTCACAGTAATCATAGTTTTATTTAGTAGGAGCAGAAAGACATGTATATTCTGATTCCACATCAAAAGTCTCTCCTATAATTTTAAGAGGCTACAGTTTTTAGTAGTTCTTTGCTTCCTGGAAAACTAGATATCTGTGTATAATCTTGTGTTTTCCCTGATCCTGGCCTAGATCAACCACCACTTTTCATAGAAGCCGTGACTTCTATTGAAGAATGTTGATTAGAGACAAAATTCTACATTCTAAACAAACATATTGTTGTGGACACATAATAACATCTAAGTTCTCTCAGTGAATGAAACTAGAAAAGATATGTGTGTACATGTATATATATATATATATGTGTGTGTGTGTGTATACATGTATATGTTCACATGTAGGCATACATAATAAATTAAATAAAATTGCATCTGTATTTCTGGTCCCATCTGCTGTGTATAAATATGTAATGGGACACACACACACACACACACACATATATATACATACATGTATGTGTATCTGTGCATTTATATGTGTGTGCATGTGTGAGTATGTGTATTAGTGTTTGTATAGTCATAATCTTGATTCTAATCAATATTATAGTTCTCAATATCTTTATTTTCTACTTATAGCAGCAATGAGAAACAATAAAATGTCCTTTGTTTTCTATACAAATATCTTCAGTGTGACTTTTTACAGTAAGTTAATTTATCAGCATCCAAACTCCATTTTAACCACATGCTTATCATATATGCTTATCATATGAAATGTATAAAAAATATTAATACTGTTCTAGACTTCAGTTGTAAAAATAAGGTGTCATTCTCCTACCTATTTCTAATTTCTTCTTATTTTACCTCCTTTAGACTATTACAATTTACTGTTTCTACTATATCATTCAAATTTATCTTTTACTCAGATAAAAAGATCTACTTACATAGTTTCTCTTTATGTGTATTCTGTTTCACTTTTCACTTAACAGTATTTTATTAATAAGAATTTTGAAATCTTTCATGAAACAAGATAGTAAAAAAAATTACAATGAGTAATTTTTCATGTGGTACGGACATTACTATTGGCTCTCTGGGGTAGCAAACACAAGAGAGAACAAACTAGGAGGTAATATAGCTTTATAAACATAGTTTTGAAATGTTCAGAGAATTCCACTTTATGGCAGCTATGATCATAATAATCATATGGCTAATGCTCTGTAAGTCAATTACCACACTCTTGTGAACATTAACAACCATGTACCTGATCAGAGGAGCAGTGGGACAACTGGATCATATTCATATTTCAATCACTTACAGCCTATTGTATTTCTACAGAAATGATGTTGGCATTAAATTGCCACAATTCCAAGGCTATTATATTGCCTTGAAGATAGTAGGAAACACTACAGAGAATTTATAGAATAAATATATATATGCATGTGTATGTATTTAAAATACTAGTGTTTCTCAAAATTTAGAAGAACATCATTCTTCTTTCTCTTTTTCTTTGGATTTTTTTTTAAGACAGAGTTTCTCTTTGGCTTTGTAGGCTGTCCTGGAACTTGCTCTTGTAGACCAGGATGGTCTTGAGCTCACAGAGACCTGCCTGCCTCTGCCTCCTAAGTGCTGAGATTAAAGGCATGTGCCACCACTGCCCAGCATCATTCTTCTTTTTCAATTACAATTATATGTATGTTGAAATAGTGCATAATGTCTCTAATTTTCACTGGTTATTTATTTTAGTATATAATAAAATGTGATGCATTGTCATGAGATCAATATGGTGGACATGAAAGATATTCTTACACCTTAATTTATTTATCTTTGAACTGACACTCTGCTTATTTTCAGTGACTCAGTGATAGAACCACTGTCATTTGTTTCTTTTCACTAAAATTGATCATTGAAAATAAATTAATGTATCTGAGAATCATGAGGTAGAAGGGTTTTTTAATGAACACTGTCATAAATTTCTTTAATACTGAATCATGAATACATTAACTACAGAAGCTATGCATGTTGCATTACAATGAAATAAATTTGAATATATTTCAGATAAGTATGCTTCACTTTAGAAGAAAACACTTATAAGCTTACATTGAACCAGCACAGTTTCTTACATTTTATGCCATTTTTAATACATAATTACCAGGTGTTTGTGTGTATAAATATGTTGAATTACTCTAAAATTATAATTATGATTTTATCCAAAATTATAGAGTGTTAGGTGGCAGAATCTGACACCTCAAATATGCCACTTGGTATGAAGATTGTTTTGAGCTAAAGACACTTGAAAAACAGCAGATGCAAGGTCACTCTAATCTCCCCTTTGATTCCTGAAAACAGGAGATAAAAAGTCCCATGTGAAAGATGGTTTCTCTGTGCCAGCAGAAATGAGACATTCTTCAACAGGGCTTCGTAGCTGAGAGAATTCCACACAAACAGGTCTTGTTGAAATAAGTCTTATCTTCTTCTCACATAATTTAACTTCACACAATTTCTTCTCCTTATTCAAATTAATATAAAAACCAGTCGAGTCTTGCCATCTCCTTAGGTCTTAATTTCCTTATGTGGACTTTTATTTCAAGTAAAACTGTCATTGAATTAATATGTTTTTTTCTCCCTTTAACTTATAATGCATCATTGTTCTTCTCAGGTCTACAGAGGGTAAAAATAAAGTTTTACCTTCCTTATAACATGTATAAAGTTTCATGAAAGATGCTTCTATCTTACAGTCCAGAAGTAAAAGTGGGCTCTAATAGTTAGACACAGGTGTAAATTAAGATGTACTCCAAGTTACAAAGCATCACTTAAATGACTGTCTCTTATTACTATGAATGTAGAGTTACATTTGTATTTCTTTATAACACTGAGAGTACCTAGCACAATGTTAGATGCACAGCAGATACTCATTACATTCTTATTGATTATATGATAAATTTATATTGGGCTACTTATGAAGTTGTTTATAAGGAAGCTGGAAATAGATAAAAGCACTTTGTAGAACATGTAAGTGCAACTCAATAAAAGGTATCATCACAGTAATAATACTCCTGATTTAATATTCCGGATAGAAAAGGCATTGTTTAGCTTTTCTTTTCATGTAATTTGATACCTTAATGCTCTTTTTTATTGTAGGCCATTGGTAATTTGAAAGAAACAATGTCTCACATGACAAAATTTGGAGCTACCTCTGTAATGGTTCCATTAGTGATCTTATGAGACCTCTTCTGTTTGATTTACCCATAAGTCATTGTTACCATGGCATACATTATCGTTGAAAAGGCAATATTATATAATGGTTTTGTGATGTTTTAATGGAATCTTATGACTCCACTTCAGGGAAATTTACTTAACTTCATATGTTACCATGGTTCATTATTCATTGAGATATGTAACTTCTTAGCCATTCTGGAGTCTGAAGGCCTGGGGAAATCATAGCAGTTGAAAGCTTGATTCACTAGTCTAGTCATAAGAAAATATACATGATTTAAAGCACAAAGCAATATATAGATTTGAAAATACATTGGAAAAATGTTAAACATTGAAGAAAACACATGCTGAAGTAAGGTTAGTCTTTTTAATCAAGGATTTAAAAATTAGATGCTGCATTATGCTAAAATTTTAATGGAATTATAAAAGAGTAAAATCTAAGCCCTCACTTTGTACTGCTTTTTTATGTAAATAGAGTTGACATTCCCCAGTGCGTTAGTCCTTCCAGCTCTCTCTAGCGGGACCTGAGACTCTTCCTGGAATCTGAGGTAAATAGTGTCCATTAATAACAATCAAAATATGTTAGTTATATTAGTAAGTTATACTTTCATTTATATATATGTAAACTTTTGTCATTTATTTATCCTATAAGAGTAAACCACTGTTTGGATAAAGTAATATTATAAAAGTGATAAAGTAATTATTGCCTTTTATTTGTTATGTGATTTGAAGTCATTTATTCTACAAATGTAAAAGAATCACATGTTTTGATTTCTATGCTCCTGGCTAAACATACAGAAATTAAAATCATACAATTTTTCTTTAAAGACTAGCCATAAGAGTAAGCAAGGTGTATAAATAATAGAGATTGGAAAATAAAAGTAGATCCGTGGGTCACAATTGCCTCAGGGGTAGGAAGGCTTTTCATAATGGTCACTTATCAGATATCTTGCATATCAGATGTTTATATTATAATTCATTATAGTTATGAAGTAACAATGAAAATAATTTTGTGATAGGGGTTACCAAAGCATGAAGAGTGTATTAAATGGTGTCAGTATTAGGAAGGTTAAGAACCAATAGGTTAGAGGGAGGATATTAAGAGAGGAAATGATACAATTACATTTTAATTTAAAACCTGTATACAAATCTAGATCAGTGGTTACAATAAAAGGTCTTTTAAAGTGTTTTCGTTGTTTGAAAATATTGCACATGAATACAGTCTTTTCTGATTAAATCTACCATACTTTCTCTTCCTTCTGATTGCTCTGTCTTGTCCACCTCAATTCTTTCCTCCCAATTTGCTGTATGCACTTAGTGCTGAGGCCTGTATGAGCAGGGAAAGACCATCTACAGAGCATGAGTAACCTCTAAAGAGCCACAGCTCTGAAGAAGTTCAACTCAACATCCATCTGTTACTAATAGTTCTTCAGCTAGTGATTGGGTTTCACGGGCCACTGCTCCATCAACATAGGGATTTTTAGCTGGCTTTTGTCCTGTGCTGATCTTGTATATGTAGTCACAGCTGCTGTGAGTTCATGTGTAAAATTGGACTGTCATATCTAGAAAATACTGGTTTGCTACAGGCATCCACATCTACTACCTCTAGCTGTTATAAACTTTCTGCATTCCATTCTATGATAACATGATCCTTGGTAGAAAGGGGAATATTGTGACTATTTATATGTTGATATTTATATATGGGCATTCTTCTGCCTCTTTTCATTGCATATTGACTATTTTTGGACCTTAGTGTTAGCTGCCATCTATGTGAAAATAAGCTCAGCTGTTGAGGGTTGAAAGAGGCGTTTAATCTATGAATATGAAAATTAGAACTTAGAGAATTTTTACTATTACATTCATTTATTAAAGAAGTGTGGTATTAGATTCTCACTTAAGGTCTATTATCTAGTCAGCCATGGATTTTTGACCCAGTTATACATAGCAGTCATGAATTACATCTTTTTCAGTAGGCCTTAAAGCCAATCAGAAACGACTGGATACTCTTGATAGCTTTGTGACATTGTTGTACCAGTGGGCATGTCTTGTCAGGCCACTAATTATTGTAGCTTGTAGGTTCACAAATGGTAGGACAGTTGATAAGTTTTCTCTCTCAGTGTCATAAATATCATATGTCCCAGTACAGTGAAAACTACTCAATAGGGGCAAAGCTTTCAGATCAGTAGTAGTTTCATTTCTCAATGTCTTATGAGTATGTGCTATCTTCAACAAGAGGATCTTACTATCAAGATCTAGAGACTAACCAGAAGCGGTGGTACTAGCATGTATGGTGGTTTTAATGAACAATGCTTCCCATGGTATCAGAGATTTGAACAATATGTCCCCAGTTAGTGGTTCATGGCCTGGTAGACAAAGTATTTCATGAAGGTAGGATTTGAAAGTTGAAAACCTTACTACTTCCAGTTTGCTTTTCTGCTTCATGCTTGTGGTAAAGATCCTGTTACATGCCATTGTACCCCCTGCTTGACACAATATATCCCCATTATTACAGATGCTCTCTCTGGAATCTTAAGCCAAAAATAAACCCTTCTATAAGGTAATTCTGATCATGATATTTTATAGAATCAACAGGAAAGAAAGTAACTGAGAAGTTGGTGTCATGGAATTTGCTATTTTTTTTCTGTAAAGAACATGCCTGTGTTGTTTTGCAGATATGTGGATGGTTTGGAGAATTTGTACTAGAAAAGTGGCCCATTCCAAAAAATACCTTGGAAGATTTTAGTGCTGAGTGTAATGCAGAATGGACAGGTCTGGCTCAAAAGGTTTAGACAGATGCAAGGATTTTTGATAGCAACTGGGATATTTTAGCCAAAAATCTAGATTTATTTTGCCCATGTCCTTACAAATAATCTGAAACTAAATTAAAAGGAAATGGACCAAGTTCTTCATCAAACAAAATTCTGAGACAACATAATAATCTGCATCATGGTTACTACAATTGCCTGTTATGCAGGTGTACAATAAGCAAAAGCACCTGGGACGGAAAGTATACAAAATATACAATTTAAAGAGAAACCAAGCACCAAGAAAGTTAATGCTGCAGATGAGGACTAGGTGCAAAGAGATAGTGAGTTTAGTGTTTAGTGCTGTCATAGAGAGGTTTTCTCCTCTGCCAGAATAAAGGGAAAAAGGAGTCAGCTAAGGTTCCCACTTGTGAAAAAGAGTGTAAGATGTATTCTATTCCTTGAAAACAATGGAATAAAAATGGTGATGATATTGTGGTTTAAAAAGGGTCAATTTCCATCTCAAGCTGGTATCTGAGGTTGTCAGTGTTGTATAAAGCTATAAAAATAAAACCCTGGTTGTTGATGTTTAGTTTCTTGAGTTCTATGTATATTTTGGAAGTCAGCCCTCTGTCAGATGTGTGGTTGGTGAAGATCTTTTCTTAGTCTACAGGCTGCCATTTTGTCCTGTTGATGGTTTCCTTTGCCTTACAGAAAATTTTAAGTTTCACGAGGTTCCATTTATCAAGTTAATCTTAGTGTCTGCACTATTGTTGTCCTGCTCAGGAAGTTGTTTTCAGTGCCAATGCATTCAAGGATATTTCCCACTTTCTCTTCTATCAGGTTCAGTGTATCTCGATTTATGTTGATGCCTTTTATCCACTTGGCCTTCAGTTTGGGGCAGGGTGATAGATAGATGTGTATCTATTTACATTCTTTTACATACCAATATCCATTTATACCAGCATCATTTGTTGAAGATGATTTCTTTTTTCCATTGTATAATGTTAATTTGTCAAAAATTGGATGTCCATAGAAGTATGGATTTAAGTCTGGATCTTTGATACAATTTCCCTGGTTCACCTGTCTATTTTTATGCTAATACCATGTGGTTTTTATTACTATAATTCTATAGTTAGAACTTGAAATTAGTGATGGGGATACCTCTGGTGGTTCTTTTATTATACAGGGTTTCCTTTTTATTTTTTCTTTTTTTTAAAAATAGGTATGTGGGAACTCCTAGCAATTGCAGCAGGGGCTGTCTCTGACTCTATTACTGGCTTTTGGGACTTTACTTTTCATGCAGGGTTACCTTACCTAGCCTTAATACATAGGGAAGTGCTTAGTCTTAATGCAACTTGATATGTCATGTTTTATGGATGTCCTGGCCATTTCCTGAACAGAAACAGAGGACGGGTGGATGGGAAGTGGGAATGGGAACAGAGGTATGTAGGGGTGAAGGGAGGGACTGGAAGTATAAGATGGAGTGGAAACTGTGACTGGGATGTAGAACAAACAAATAGTGAATTCTGTGTTACACTGTAGACCCCAAGATGTTGGAGATGCCACAGTGGCAGTCTGTATGCCAAGGACAGTTGCATAGCATGAGAGTAATCAGCCTGAGTTAGAGAGATATATGTGGTCGATAAGAATTAATTTAAGTCCTTTGATACTTCACATGAAGCTACAAGATTGGGTGTTTGGCTTACTGTATTTTAATGTTCATTTTATGTACCATTTTCCTCAGTATTCCCCCGCACACATCACTCTTTGAAAATTTTAATGTGTATTCTATGAAATTATATGCTCACTTTTTGATTTCATATAGGTTAACAAAATTGATTGCTTTGAGTCTTAGAGGAGACTTTGGACTTATAACCAATGTTGAGGACATGAGAGACTGTGCTATGGGGAATTTTAAAATTGTAGAAAATGAATTTCACATTATGGTATTACCACAAGTCTAAGGGAGTCAGAGAATGGAATGTAGTGGGTTGAATGAGATTTTTTTTCTAATAGCCTAGGGCATTTGAATATGTGTTGTCCAGTTTTAGGTGCTGGTTGGAAGGCTTAAGAAGTATAGTCTTGTTTGAATAAGTATGTCAGTGAGGGAAGGTTTGAGGAGCTTCAATCCTTTTCCTACTTCCTACTTCCATTTTTTACTCTCTGCTTCATATATGTGGTAATTGGATGTGAATTCTCATCTACCTGCTCCCTTGCTGTCATGTTTCTCCCATCATAATGAACTCATATCCCTCTAGAATAGGAAGTCAACATATAAACTCTTCTGCTTTGAGCTCATGGTCACAATGTTTTATCCCAACAACAGAAAATGAAATGATATATCCTGTATATTTCCTTTTATGGGTGAGTGGGGGCGGTGCTTGGAATGCTACTGAACAATAATTCAAGAAGAGGAAAGATAAACCTAGAACAGGGCTTTTAATTTGATGTCCTGAGAGGCATTTTCCTCCAATATAGACTAACAATATTTAAGCACGTGTGTGTGCGTGTGTGTGTGTGTATGTGTGTGCATGTGTATGTATTTTATATGCTTCTAAACTAGTATGTTTTCACACTGCATTTTCAAAGATCTTTATAGTCCTAGTCTTTTGTCCTAGCTTTAGTCCATACTGACTCATCTACCATATTCTTCTGTCTCTTTTTCACTTTACCTACCCATTCCGTTCCTACCTATTCCATTTTTATCGTCATCTACTCATCAGTTGATCAATATGTATGCTTTTTACACTTCATACATAGTGATAATACAGCAAAAACGAATGTGAATGGGCAAATATCTCTGTGGTTGGGTGAAGTCTTTCGAGATTACTCCTAGTAGTGGTACAACTACATCACTTATTTCTTGACTTTTGTTTGCTGTGTTTTTGCATCTCCACACTGACTTCCACAATGGTTGCAACACTATGCAATTCCACCTATAATGAATAGCTTACCCCTCTGTACACATTTGTACCAGCATTATTTTTTGTTGCTCTTGTTTTGATCCTAACCATTCTGACTAGATTAAACTAAAATTTCAAAGAAGTTTCAATCTACATTTAACTAATGGTTAAGTATATTAAATTTTTAAAAAAATCTTATTTCCAATTATTTTGATAATTCTCTTATTCCATAACCATATCTAGTTCATCTGACCATTCCATTCCAGGTGCCTTTTGCTAGATCTTCTGCTCTTCCCTGCAGCAGAGCAAAGAACTTGTTAACGTGTAGATAGTGTTTGCTCGATCTTGCTGACCCTTAGAAAGTCAACTCTCAGAAGGCTAGAGATTTAATCTACAACTCCCAATACAAGTTCCACAAAATAAAACAGATTTTCCATCCCTAATCTTTGTTTGGACAGAGCTTATGCAAGATAGAGCAACTAAACTTGAAGAGCCACACTAGAAAGCATCCCTCAGTCCCTACCTGTTACAGGGTCCTTCTGGCCGGCATACACCTTCTCTTCCCCTACAGCTCAGAGTCTGGGCTGCTGTTCCCACAGTTTACACATTCCTCTGTTTAATTCCATTTTTTAGGTACCACCAGGCAAACCCTGCTTTAGAAGTTTTGTGTTAAGTAATTAAACTAGAACATTCCAGGAAAGGAATTACTAGAATATCAAGATGGGACTGATGGCTAGGCAAAGAGGAGTCCCCTAGGAGCCCATTGGACCTAATTGTGTGAAGAAGGGGAGTCCAAAAAGAGCTAGGTGTTCCTTGTGGCACTTGGAAGGGAAATCCTGGTGGCCAGGCAAAGAGAAATCTCATAGTAGCCCAGTAAGTCTACTAGCACAGCAAAGGCAAGTCCCATAGGAGATGAGCAGACAGAGCAGGTGGGCAGGAAAATGGAGTTTAAATGGAGATAAGTATTTTGGGGTGCAAAGGAGGAGGTCTAGCTATTGATGTGATGAAGAATAGTCCTTCCGGAGCTCGGTGGGCCTGCTGGCACAGTAAAGGGCAGTTGCACAGGAGCAGGGTTCTTCCCTTCCTACAAATTCATCCTTTCCTGTCTATTGCATATACTAGCACTGTAAGCAGAAAGTTTATTTGAGCAAAAGGGAAGACAAAGCTAACTAACTACATATGTTGGGCCTAGCATAAAGGCAAAGGTCCACTTTGATATTTTACATAAACACTTCAACCAGGTTTTGAGACCTAACAATAACTATGTAGAAGCAACTCAAAGAAGAGAAGGTAGATAGATAGATGATAAATAGATTCAAAATTCTAAATAAAAGAGGAAGTGAAAATACAAAAACTTCACCAAATATTACAGAATTGTTCAATAAAAACAAACTGAAATAATCTTGCAAACAGAAAACACAATAAGCTAATTAAAAATCTTAGTGTAATGCCTCATGGACAGAAGACATCATGTGAAAAACAGAGTCAGTGCTGAAAGACAAAGTAGAGGAATTACATTATACAGTAATGGCTAGTGAGAAATTGATAAACAAAAGAAAAGAACATGGGAGAGTTTGGGGACACCATGAAAACACCTAAAAATATAATTATGAGTACAAAAGCAGAATATAATAGGTAAGGCATAAAGAATATTTTCAGTGAGATCATAGAAAAAAATTACCAACTTTAATTAAAGAGATGACTATCTAAGAACAAAGAGCCTACAAAACATCAAATATACAAGACTACAAAATGAACTTGACACATAATAGCTAAAACATTAAAAATATAGCCCTCATCTATAAACTTGGAGCTGTCTCCTATTCATAACTTACTCACACATGAAAAATTAACATTCTACCATGGAGTCTCATTGAGGATATAAACCACTCTTGAGGGCAGACCCCATGCCCATTAGTAGGTGTATAAGATATTCAGTGACATCTGTAGAGGTTTAAAGGTTCTTTGCCTCCTAATGCTTTGTCAGTGCTTGTTTCGTTTTAACCTTGGAGATCCTTTTCATATACATTATACCTTCTGGTTTCATTTTATTATGGAATCCCCATGTGTGAATGTGTGTATCTCTGTACCTATATGTGTTTGTTTGTTTGTTTGTTTGTTTATTTATTATTTATTTTTCTATATGTGCTTTTTTGCTGCATTTCCTTGGTTCTTTTCCTTCTGTTTGCTTTCCCCTTATTCTGACATTATCTTTTCTTTATATTTGTGTTGATTTTCTAATGAGAGGTAGAAAGTGTATGGATCCAAATGGGACAGGTGGAGAAGAACAATGAGGAGTTGGGGGATAGCTGTATATAGAATATGTTGTATGAAAAGAGGATTTTTTTCAATACATGGAAAATATAACCCTAATCCCCTCACACACAACAGAGAATGGGTATTTAACAATGCATTTTTTTCATTTTAATTCCTTTTTGTTTTTTGTGTCTATGATGAATGCAAATAAAATCTTAATGCTAACTTTTGCTACATGGACTGGGAAAGCTTTGATAATTTGCCTACTTTAGTATATAGATAGATATATTAGGACACCAATTGATAAATGTCCATATAAGGTCCCTCACATAAAGGGTAAGGGACAAGATCTCCAGAATACATGGGGAGTGGGGGGGCAGTGAGTGGAGAGGGAACTAGGAGAAAGAGAAGGGGAGGAGAGGAAAGCACATGGGAATCGAAAGATTGAGTCTAGGGAGGAATAGAAGACAGAAAGAGAGTGAGAGAGAGAGACAGAGACAGACAGACAGACAGACAGACAGACAGACAGACAGAGAGACACAGAGAGACACAGAGAGAGGACAAAAAAGAGGGAGCCATTATAGTATTGAAGAGAAAACTGAACCTAAAGAAATGTCCAGAGACCTACAAGACTGACCCAAACTAACAATTTGAGCAACAGTGGAAAGGCCACCATACATGCCCTTCCCTGATAATGAGATCAACAACTAACTTATCCACCATCATAGAGCCCTCATCTAGTACCTGATGGAAACAGAAACACCCACAACTAAACACTGAGCCAAACTAGAATCCAGATGCAGAGAAGGAGGACAAGACATATAGAAACAGCTGCAGAAACATATAGAGACAGCTTATTCGAACAAGGAGGAGCTAATGGGCCCCCAGACTGATATCTGGGAATCCAGAATGGGACTGACTCAGGCCCCCTGAATATGGGTCTCAGCTAGAAGGTCTGAGCAGTCTAAGTGTCCTCAGACAATGGAACCAGGATGCATTCTTGGTGTACAAAAGGACTTTATGGGCACATCCCTCATGTAGGGATAGTCCTTCAACCTAGAGACAGGAAAGGAGTCCTAGTCCCTCCTCCAAAAGACTTGACAGAATTAGATGACCCCTCCTGGAGGGGGGTGGGGTGGGAGGGGAGAGTGGTCAGGGTGCATATGAGGGTGGGAGTGAGGAAAAGAGGGAGGGAGAGGGAACTGGGATAGATATGTAAAATTAAAATAATATACAAAATAAAAACTAGTACATATAAAGTACCTGATTAACATCAGCCCACATAGTAATTATGGGTGATATCAATTCAACACCATAATTGTGTGTCACATCAAGTCAACATTGTAATTGTGGGTGACGTTGACTCTCCACTCTCCTCTTACTTATCCTGATAGAAGAGATGTAAGGAATATACTTACCCTAAAGTCACAGAAAAGGACTTCTGAATCAAGACTCTGGTAGTATAGAAATTAAGATCAACAACTGACAAATGGGACATTGTTAAACAAACAAACAAACAAAAAGATTCTGTTCCAAAAATGTTACCATCTTTAGAGTGAAAAGGCTGTCCAACAAATGGGGACAGTGAATCTCGAAGATATCTTGAACACTAAAATAAATACTTTAAAAATACCATTTCTGAAATTAGTTTGTTGTGTTCCATCTGCTGCAGTTTCACCTCTCTAAACACTGAAGTTGTCTTCTTATGCATCTGCCTTCTGGTAAGACCCTATTTACTTGCTATATTGCTGAAACAGAGCTTAAACTTATAGAAAAGTATTTTGCTTGACTCCAATTTGCCATCTGTTCTCTCCCCCTTCCTTGACAAAAATCTATAAAATACTACTTTCCAAGGCAAAATAATTCATAATATCTAATATGGAGTGCAAGGGCATTTGATTTTATCCCAGAAGTAAAGGGAGTAAAAATTGCTTAGGAAGTAGAAGAATTAAAAAAAAAACAAAAAACAAAAAACAAAACAAAACAAAACAAAACAAAAAAACGAAGCTCAGTATTTTAATTTCCACACTTGAATGTCTTCATTGCCTCTAAGTTTGATTAACCATACATTTATCTTAAAGGAAAGAGTGGCATTTAGTTTATTGGTAAAATGCTTGCTTTATGAGTATGATACCATGAGTCCAGTTCCCAGCATAACAATGAATAAAATAATGAATGAATGAATAAAGGAAGATGCTATTGTGTAAATATGTTACTCATACTGGTTAATTAATAAAGCCCTATTGGCCAATATGAAACTAGATAGGCAGGGCTAGGAAACTAGGAGGAGGAAGTAGTTAGGTGGAGTTAGCATGTAGAGCTAGAGGAAGCAAGATGCCGCTCTCTGATAAGATGACCACGTGGAAATACTTAGATAAGTAGAAATGGGTTAATAATTAAGACAGAGCTAGCCCATAAACAATAATGGTAACTGGCCAACAGGATTGTATCAAATACAGAGTCTCAATGTGTTATTTGGGGCCAGCTCGGCTGTGGGCCCAGATCGGCAGTGGGCAGGCTGGCGGAAAACATACATGCTACAAATGAATGAGTGAATGAATAAAGGAAGAAAAAGAAAAGAGAAAGAAAGAACAAAAGAAAATGACTAGGTACCATTAGAGAGATGGTATGGCAATCAATCATATGTAAAAAAAAAAAAATTGCAAAGTACTTTTAAATTCATGGAGAGAGAAATTTAGCCTTTTACTGTCTCTGAGTTAAGGATCACACATTTGCCTGGAACAAACATAACTATATGGATTAAAGGCACACATGTGAAGCAAATACTAAACAATGCTACCAGATACAGCCTAAATATTCCATGATAAACAGACAACAATGTATATTGTAATATATCAGTCCCTGCCTATTCCCACATGTCAGACAGCAAGCTAGTATGATATTTTCAGAGTGTGACTGTTTAGAAGACATCCCAAGCAACACAGTTTTCAAACATCCCATCTTTTTGCTTCAGAAAGAGAAGAGCAATATTATGGTACAGTAAGAGAAAGAGTCAGACGTTCTCTGCCTTTCTAATATTATTGTTGTCTTTGAGAAGGTATAGGGTGACAGTGAATATGAAGTTAATACATGAATGGTCACATTCAGTGCTGTTACCTACATATTTCAATATTGGCTCACCAGACAAGATATGCCTACTGGTACCATAATGTAATGCCTGCTTATAAGGTTATCTAACTGCTGTCTTGATTGGATATGAGCCCTGATCCATAGGAGAGATTTCATGCCCGTTATTGAAAATATAGTCAAAACTATGACTAACGGAGTCATAGTATATAGAGAAGGACCTGTTGATGATTTTTTTTAACTTTTTTTTAAAACAAAATGTCCCACTGTCAAACTGCCTTCTACATATTTATGTTCATATGTATAGATTTATGTTGTTCCTAAGCATGGGCAGAGCAGCTTTCTATTATTGAATAGTGGTTAAGGCAGGGACACAGTAACACAAAATGCTAAGAACAAGTGGCTCTGAGTACTCAGCTGTAGGTGGAATAACAATATTACTGACACCAAATTCAGAATAGGGGACAAACAAAATGAATGTAAGAATCAGATGATTGGGGGGAAGTGTTTTGAAATATTAACATCTAGACATGACATGACTATTGTACATATTGACTTACAGAAACTATGATGACCTACAAACACAGGTCAGTCTAGAAGTTCAGGAATTTAAAATTGTAACAAGATAGCATCTGATGCTCAGCCCATAGGTGACAAGTTACTGGCAGATGATGGCTGTTGGGGAGGAAGTCAGTGTTCCTTAAGAGTGTGGCCACAAGTAGATTTCCCATGCCCCAGTAGATGATGCCCAGACCCAAGTACATACTAATAGCACTAACTGGACTCAGGTTATTTAAAAATAATGCTATATAAATAAATATCTTTTAAAATCAATACATGAAGATAGGAAGAAGATGTGATGAGAAGTTCAGGTGTCAGAAAACTTTCTGAAATCAAAATACGTGCTTAAGATTGTACTTAGTGGTGAGAATTCCTTGCTGCTCACCAACTTCATCTCTTTATACTAGCCAATTGTGTAAGAACATTGAGGCCAAGCTCTGACCACACACAGTGAGGCAGATCAGCATTGTGCATTAGGAATAAAAAGTTCTTTGGGCTCCTTCTAGGTGCACTTTGCCTGCTTGATTCATCATGTGCACATACCTTCCTGCAGAAGTAAAACTGATTGCCTGGTTAAACTACTTTGGATCATGTGGACATTTTGGGGAGAGCCCTGAGAGCCATTTCTAAGAAGAAACTTAACAAATCAGTTGCTTGTACTTCATAGGAAAAAATACAGTTTTCTCATATCTATATACTAAATTGTTGTCTCAGTGATTTGGGATATTTCACCAGACATATGAATGTCTGATGAAAAATACTGTAACCATGAGTTAAAAGGAAAGCCATTATAAAATATACTTCAAAACATGAGGCATCATTGCTCTAAATTCCTTTCACTTGTCAGAAGTAGAAAAGTAATTAATGTATAATAAACTGTACAAACATGAATCCACAAATACATATGAATATGCACATGAATATATATAACATTATACTTACTTAGTAAAACATGAGTTTATATGGATATCTGAATTTTCCTGTTTAACTTGATTTATTTTAGTATTCTACCACTGTTTAGTTTTAACATTTCTTACTACTGAAAAACTGTATCCCTCAATTCATGTACTTATATGTTTAATTCTAGTATATATGGACAGTGATTTTTAGAATAGTCAGCATCATCTCTATTGCTCTCACTAATTCATTGTTCTTTAAGAAATATTTTTGTTTTCATTATAAATTATCTTGATTTTTATCAAAATGAGTTTTCTGTGTTGCCAAATATGATCATAACACTCATTTTTATAATAAACTGCATTCATCTAGTTTTATTACAATTACATAGCTATTAGTGTACTATTTATGTATAGTAGTATACACATGCCATATACACATGCACATATATAGAATTTGAGGACAACATGTGGGAATTAATTTTCTCCTTCAACTATGTGAATCCAAGCAATCCATCTAATGTCGTTAGGTTTGATGGTTGCCACCTTTAGTTGCTGAGATTTTATTTTCAAATGTTCAATCAGTCTCAGTTTCCTAATGTAAATTTTACTCTCATTTTTGTATTTTGAGTTTAGAATTCCTCAGGTTTCTTTGAGGAATTTTGTCTCTGTATTTATGAGATATATCATTTATTTTAAATTGTAATTAATGTGCTTTACCATTAGAATAATGCTAGTATCACAGAAGGAATTAAAAAGCTTTCCTCCTTTTCATTTTTTGGAAGAGTTGATACCATTCATGATACCATGCATTCTTAGAAGTGTTTTTGTGTTTGTTAGAAATGTTTTATCTATAAATTTCATTCCTTTAGTATATGTATAATCATATTACCTATGTATCTTTTTTATTAAGCTTTGAGAGTTTGTTCTGTCAAGACTTGTTCAAATATTTGAACATAAAGATAGTAATCACCAATTCCTTCATCATATTCTCTAATCAGAAACAAACACAGGACAAAGAACAATTATAAACATGTTCAGATGAAAGAATGCAAAAGCACAAATAAGTGCTCAAATGAACTTAACAAGGGTAGGAATAAACTGAAGTTCAGGAAAACACAATAAGGAGAATGATCCAGAACATGAAAATACAGTTTTTTCATGAGAAATATTTTCTCTTGAAGAATTTGATGATGGTGAGCAACTAGGTTGTAAGAGAGTTTGAGGAAGGAATTACATGTGACAAAGTTCTGATCAGACTCTTACACTCGAGTAGCTTTTCACAGACAGCAGGCAAGAAACTAGGGACTTCACTCCTTTAGCTCTGAAAAACTTCACTAAGAGCTTGTGGTGTCCTGGAAAAAGAACCCTCTGACAATGATTTGTACTTTAAAAAAATGTTGAATTCAAGGAAATAAAATTTTGTTGAAGTTAACATGAGTTCCTGAGAGATTTCCTGCACAGTAATTTCCATTTTGCCATAATTAAGATGATACCAGCTTGATAAAACGAGTTAAGAAACATTCATTGTTCTTCCATTTTCTGAAAAACTGTACATATTTGCTGTAAATTATTTATTTTGGTAAAATTCTATGTTCAATTCATACCATTGTTTGACCAGGCAGTGGTGGCCCACACCTTTAATCCCAGCACTCAGGAGGCAGATGTTGGCAGATCTTTGTGAGTTCAAGGACAGTCTGGTTTACAAAATCAGTGCTACATAGACAAAACTCTGTCTCAAAAAGCAACAACAAAAACAAAACAAAAACCATGCCATTAATTAAACGTGTCAGATACTTCTAAATTAAAAAAAAAAAAAACTGTTTCGTCCATTTGATTATAGTGAACATGATGCCATCGCTTGATCTTGGTTAGGTTTGTGATCATATAAAGTTTGTAAATAATTCATTTCTTTCTTTTCTTAGAAGTTTTTTTAATGTATGCCAACTTATATTTACTCAGTACCCCCTTTTAGTTATAACCAAATTATACACAAGAGACTAGTATCATGGCATGTAATGCAAGCACTCACAAGTTAGATCAGAAAAAGTAATCTTGGGGCAATTCAGGTTTGATCTTTAATATTTCTGTGGATGTTGCTGTTAGTAATAAAATTCAAATACATATTCATTAAACTCATTATAATATCATCACATGGTATCTACCAAATTTTATTTATTTTTTTATTCTCTGACAGTTTCATCTATTTATATAATGAAAGTTGATTATTTTCTCCTTTCATGCCTCCCTCACTCAGTGAAATCTTTTCAACAAGTACCCCAATCATTTCACAGTTACTTTCTGTGTGATCCTGGCATAGATAGATTATTTACTGTAGCAAGTGTTTTTTATCAGTGAAGAAAATGCACCCTTCTGTTACAGCAGGTTCCTCCCCGCCGGCCTCCCGGACCTGCCGCCATGGTCCTGCAACCACGTGTGCCCCAAATAACACTCAGAGACTCTGTATTTGATACAATCCTGTTGGCCAGTTACCATTACTGTTTATGGGCTAGCTCTGTCTTAATTATTAACCCATTTCTACTTATCTAAGTATTTCCACGTGGTCATCTTATCGGGGAGCCACGGCTGGCGTCCTGCTCCTTCCCTGGGCTACATCTCGACCCCTCCCTACTACTTCCGCTTTCCTCCTTCTAGTCTCCTAGCCCCGCCTATCTAGTTTTCTATTGGCCACAGTGCTTTATTTCCCTCAACACCCATTAACTGCCAATGGTATGAGGCATCATAGACCCCTCTCTTGTGCATGATGGAATATTGATGGTAGCCCAATCTTGTGCAAGTCTTGTGCAGATAATTCCAGACAAAATGAGTTAACCAGTACAATAACTATCCTATGCCCAGAACACACTGTTGGGTTTCACACCGCTCTGTCCTCTGGCTCTGACATTCATTCCACAGGTTTTTCCGTATTTTCTTCTGAGACTTGGGGAGAATGATATTGCGATAACTATCAACTATTTTCAGCACTTTGGCTAGTTTGGGTTTCTATGTTAAACAGTGCCTACTAATACAAAGAACATCCCCAATGAAATGCTTCATACTAACCTAGGGATGGTAAACATTTTGATGGAAAGTTCTGCATTTATTATTTTTAATTGTGTGTATACATCATTATATTCATGGGAGTGTTGTGACTTTAGAGACTTGAAAAGGATATCAAATAACCTGGAGCTAGAGTTACAGGAAGTTGTAAGCTATGCTATATGGGTGCTGAGAACCAAATTCAGGCTCTGTGCCAGAGAAAAATGTGCTTTAACTACTGCCCTCTCTCTCTAGTCCGAAACATTACTATTTAGATGGCAGTTTGATGGCAACAATGCTTGACAAAATGATAGTAATAGAAACACAAATGTATGATATTGCTATTAAAGATATTATGAGATTATCAAGATTTTTAACCCAAGTATATTGTGTGTGTGTGTGTGTGTGTGTGTGTGTGTGTGTGTGTGTGTGTGTGTTATGTGAGTGGGTATGGATTTGCAGTTCTGTGTGCCAGTACAGTCACTTGCAATGTACAAATGGTGGCCAGAGGGCAAATTCATATATCTTCCTCTATTACTGTCTACATTAATTTTCAAAACAGTGGTTCTCACTGAACATAGACAAAATGGCTAACCACTGAGCCCCAGGGATCCATATGCCCATTCCCAACTTTCAAATTTCAGTCATGTGTTGCAATATGTAGCTTTTACGTAGGTGCTAGGGATCTAAAGTCTGGTCCTTTGTATAGTAAACATTTTACCTCCTGTGCCATCTCTTCAGTCCCTCTTGGTTTTTTGGTGTCTTTTTTGTTTGTTTGGTTGGGTTTTTTTTTGTTGTTGTTGTTGTTTCTCTTTTCTGAAGTTTTTGGGAAATAATTCACACCAATTTACCCATACATATTTTGATAAGTAGTTCAAAAATTTGGAAACACACAGACACACACACACACACACACACACACACACACACACACACACACACACACCCTAAACTCAAGGTACTTCTACTTCAATTTCCCAAATACTGTAGGTATTAAAAGTCTACTCTACCAAATGTGATTAAATTCTTTTCTTTATCATGTGTTTCTATACCATTTATTTTTCATAATTCCTATATGTGCTATAATAAATTTGAGTAATATTTCCCATCATTCTATTTGACACGATGATGCCTTACATGTTTATCTTAAATACTAGTTGTTTCAAAACTTAGTAGTCATTTGTCTAATGGACATCAATCATTGTTTCAACTAATTTTAAGGTTACAGTTACAGCTATGTATAAATCTATGTGTGTTTGTTTAGTGGTGATGTATTGTTTTAGATTTAAGAAAGCTCCCCTGAAGGATCAGTATGCAAAGCCAGCCACAGCCATAGGAATGCATAGTGGTTGTACACACCTTCCATCCCAGGACTCAGGCAGAGGCAGATGGATCTCTGGCAGACGGCAGACCACTCTGGGCTACATGAGAATGAATCAGTCTAAAAGAGGAACAGAGCTCAGGCCTTTAAGTAAAGGGGCTCATATGAGATTCAGTTTCCAGTCCCAGGGAAGACTCCTTTTCAGCCTTGATAGATATAAGAGCTACTGTCCAGCTTCTTTGCTTTTCTGATATTCAGCTTGAACCCCAATATCTTTCTCTGGTATTTTATTATTTCTGCTACATATATGTATACACATATAGTGCATTGTGTTATATAAAGTTATAATTAGATATTGAGAGAATTACAGAGCAAGTGATGAATTAAGACCTTAGAGTAACACTAATAAGAGTGCCAGAGTTACAAGGCTAGAGTTAGAGAGACAGAGATGTGTTTTGGAAAACAACTGTGGATTTGCACTATTAAAATAGGCTTATAGATACACGTACTTAGTAATTAAATGCTTACTGAATACACTTAATTTTATTTTTATAATTATTAAATAATATTAATATGATAATAGGAAAATATACCAATTTTTGTAAATGTAGTACTAGAATCATGCTACAACTATTGAGTTTTACTTGTTAGAAATAATCCTTCATAGTTATATCTACAGTGTATAGTAATACTGTTAAAATAACAGTTAAAATTAGAACTTTACTATTACAGTAATTTACTTATAGTGCTCTAGTTTAATCATAGTTTTGTAGTTATATCATAATTGTAGATTTATTGATACATTTGTAATTGCTACAATTTAATTATAATAATTAGGATTTTGATTGCACCAATGATAAATTAATGGATTCAAATTTATTTCACATTGCTATATCATTATTATAGCATAAAAGTTACAGTATTATGTGATAGTTATATTTATAATTTTATAGATATAGTTAAAATGTTAGATTATAGTTTTAATACTATTAATATAGTTTGAATATAGTGCTATGGTAATTATATTATACCTGTAGGGTTTTAATTGTTATTATGATGGTGGTATTACAGTTATTGTGTTAAAGTTATGAGTTTAGTAGTAGCAGTCTAGTGCTGATGTTATAGAAATCTTGGGCTTCCCATATAGTGAATATTACACTTATAATAATAGAATTATTGTTACACTGCTACAGTTATAGTGTTATGTTGAGAGTTAAGTTGTTATAATGTTATAGAAATAATTTTGTATATGGTTATAGAGTTTTAGTTACAAACTTACTGTTACTTATATAGAGTCATGGTTATTGTAAAAATTTCATTGTTTTAGTTGAGGAATAATAACTATTGTTAAGGATTTCATCTATACCTACAGAGGTATAATTCTACTCTTATAGTTACAAATCTATGTTGATAGTTGTCATATTTGTCATATTGTATATTTAAGCATAATAGTAAATTTATAGCCATAATAAGGATATAGTGTTATATATTAATTTAGTAATGGTATTTGTTTTACACTGATGATGTTAGAGCAGTAGTATTATAATGGTCATTGTAAGCATTGGTAGTTATTTTTATTTTTATTTTTCTATGTTAATATTTATTGGTGTTTAAAGCAACAAGTTTGTGGTTATAGTAACAATACTGCTTATTATCCTATAGTTGAATATATATGTAAGGTTATACTTGGAAGCTAAAAAGCTTTATTGTATTTATATAGCTGTTTTTGCTATGTGCTTTATTTATAATGGCAAATGTGTAAGGATTTAATGATACATTTATTTTTATATCTAAGTTGTTATAGCATTAGAGGAATATTGATAGTGGATCATAGTGACTTTGTTATAGCCATAGTTATATTATAGTATTAGGTATACTGTCAATGTTATGCCTTCATATTAAAGTATACAGTAATACTTACAGTGGTATCACATTTTAGACATAATTGCAAAATTATTGTTAGTTACAGTGTTACAATTAAAGACTTGTAGTTATAGTAATATCACTATGTTATGGCAGGTTCCTCCCTGCCGGCCTCCCGGTCCGGCTGCCATGGTCCCACCGCCACATGAGCCCCAAATAACACTCAGAGACTCTGTATTTGATACAATCCTGTTGGCCAATGACTATCATTGTTTATGGGCTAGCTCTGTCTTAATTATTAACCCATTTCTACTTATCTAAGTATTTCCACGTGGTCGGCTTATCAGGGAGCCACGGCAGGCGTCTTCCTTCCTCCATGTTCTACATCTTGACCCCAACTACTTCCTCTCTCTTCCTCCTGGTCTCCTAGCCCTGCCTATCTTGTTTCCTATTGGCCACAGTGCTTTATTAACAAGTATGAGAAACATATATACAGAATAACATCTCCCATCATCATTATAGTTAGAACACTAAATCATTGTTTCACTAATACATTGTTTCACTTTATACATTTGTTATACATATGTTTTATTAGTTATAGTGCTATTGTAATGATAGTATGCCATTTCTATACTAATGCTTGAAGTATTAGACATGCAGTCTTCATGTTAATGTTAGAATTATAGTGTTAATACTGGTTATAGATACAGTGCTGCTGTTATAATTATATATGCATGGTGATAGTTTTAACTTATAGCACCACACTATATATTTATAACTTTAAATAATGAGCTGTAATTATAACTCTTAATTAAGAGTTTTAATATCAAAATTACAGAAGATGAAATAAAGTCACAGGTAGTGTTATATTGAAAAAATATCCTAAAAACCATGGAGTTATATACAGTCACAAGGATATACAAGGAGAATTACATATATTTTGTATTAGTATGATATTTCTGTAATAATATAGTGATAATAGTTATGCTGATATGAAGTTATGGCCTTGATATTGCCTATGAATTCATATTGGTAGTTTTTATAACAATTAATATCATAATAATGTTATACTAGTAGTCATTTGCATTATATAATAGTTACCTTATTATATAGTAGAGAAATAAAGCCAGCATTATATTGATATAATTATGTTTTGATCTTAAGTATACTGATATGCTATACTATAGTATCAGTATATCAGTTATCATGTTATAGTGGACAGAGATGCAGATATAGATAAGTTTTCTTTACAGTAACTTATGTTCATAGGGTAAAACAAAGTTATGATGTCATGTTTTCAATTATGGGACATTATAGTAGTTTGGATAAAAACAGTCCCCATAGGCACATATATTATAATGGTTAGTCCTCAGATCGTGCCACTCTTTGAAGATTAGAAGGAATAGAAGGTGTGGCTTGTTGGAGAATGCACTGGGCATGTGTTGAAAGTTTTCAAAAGCCCAAGCCGAGCCCGGTGTCTTTCTCTTTGTCTATATACCAGGTTGTAGCTCTCAGCTATTGCTCTGCTGCCATGAGTATTTCCATGCTCCTGCTATGCTCCCTGCCATCATAATAGACTCAAAGGTTAAGTCACCCCAATTAAATGTTTTCCTTTAGAAGAGTTGCCTTGGTCATGGCATCTCTTAACAGCAATAGAAAAGTGACTAAAATAATCATAATTCCCTAATTTCAGTTATCTGAAATTATTGTGGAGTAAAAGTTATTAAATAATGCTATAGATATTGTTTAGTGCTATATGTTGAATTTTATTTTTAGTGCATTATATTAGTAGTGCTAGTGGAATAGTTATAGTTGTCAATAATGTCATTATGATATTAGTGTTGTACCTATCATGATCCTGTTAAGGCTTTATTTTTAGGAAGAAAATTATTTTCAGCTATAATTTCAGTGACATAAAATTTATAGTTATTCTACAATGACATGAATAGTGATGCAGTAATATATTTATAAAGCCTTTAGTATTATAGTTCTTCAGCTCTCATAATTTTCATAATAGAATTATATTTACAGTAATAGAATTATGGTTAAAGTGTTATGGTTAAAGTACTAGCATGATGGCTATAGTGCTATAATTGAAGGCAGATGTGTAGTAACTGCTATTATTGTAGTTATTAGTTTTATATTTTTAGTGTTGTATTGTAATAGTAAAAGATATAAGTGTAACATTGTAGCATCATTATTAGAGTTAGCATTTTATTGGCATAGTTCTAGGGCTACAATATGTTTTGCTGTTATAAAGCTTTTGTTAAATTTATAACATTAGTGTTAGAAGATTATTGGTATTTTGCATTATGTCCATTATTAAATCATAGTCCTGGTCATAGTGTACACATAAGAATTAAATCTCTATTCTAGTTACAAGAACAACACATTTATTGTTGGAGCCTTGGGTAGCTAGATTTAGCCTTATGCCTTTTCTCATTTTTCTAGTGCAGCCAGGTTTTTTTTCCTTAATTTTGTTAATCTCTTTAACAATTACTCCTATTTTTTCTGTCCCAGCCCAAATATTTTATTTTGAAATTTCTTCATCCAAAACATTACTGTGTTCTCTTCAAATTAAAAGTCACTCATATTCATAGAGCACCGTCACAACAAAGTCTGAATCCACATATAAGAAGACACACTATTTGGCTTTCCTCTCATTGTACTCTCTTTATCCCTCTCCCCTGTCCTTTTTGACATCCTCCTCCTTCATCTGCATGTAGCTAAGCTTCTATTTTTATATATATGTAAATGTAGATTTTGCATATGAGAGAAAACTATTTTATCTCTCTCTGTGTATGTTTGGTTTACTATGCATATCATATTGGAAATGATTTCCATTTCCAATTATGCTTCAGCAAATTGCATAAGATAATTCAGCAAATTACATAAGAAAATTCTCTATGAGGCTTTAACTTTCATTTTCTTATTAGAAAGTTGGAGAACCCTGTCAAATACCTGAAGGGCACTTATATAAGTTTAGAGAAATATATAATCAATTTTTTAATTTTTTATTAATAATATAATTTAAAAATTTTATACATCAATCCAAGTTTCCTCTCCCTCTCTCCCTCCCTCCTTCCCTCTTACCCTCTTTTCCCCCATCACATGCACCCTGACCACCCTCCACTCCCATCCCCACCCCCATTTCACATGTAGGGCTATGCTATCCAGGTGGGGTCATGTAAATCTGTCAAATCATTTGAAATAGAAAATAGGACTTCTCTCCTGTCTCTAGGTTAAGGGAGTATTCCTCCTTGGGGGATGTGCCCATAAAGTCCTTTTGTACACCAAGAATACATCTTGGTTCCATTGTCTGAGAACACTTAGACTGCTCAGTCCTTCTAGCTGAGACCCATAATCAGGGGGTCTGAGTCAGTCCCATGCTGGATTCCCAGCTATCAGTCTGGGGGCCCATTGTCTTCTCCTTGTTCAGGTCAGCTCTCTTTGTGAGTTTCTGCAACCTGATCTTGTCCTCTCTCTCTGCATCTGGATTCTAGTACAACTCAGTGTTTAGTTATGGATGTTTGCTTCTGTTTCCAACAGGTACTACATGAGGGCTCCATAAAGGTGGACAATTTAGTTGATGATCTCACTATCAGGGAAGGGCATTTATGGTAGCCTTTCCACAGTTGCTTGAATTGATAGTTGGAGTCAGTTTTGTAGGTCGCTTGACCTTTCTTTAGGTTCAGATTTCTCTTCAAATCAATAATGGCTCCCTCTTTTATGTTCTCCCTCTCTGTCTCTCTGTCTCTCTGTGTCTCTGTCTCTCTGTCTCTCTCTGCCTCTCTGTCTCTCTCTCTCTTCTGTCTTCTATTCCTACCCTGATTCAATCTTCCTAGTTGCAAATTCCCTTCTCTTTTGTCTTATTATTTTTCCAGTACTGGGAAGGGACCCAAAAGCTTGAAAAAGCCTGTCCAGGCCATATGACTTAAGTCAGGTTATTCTTTTCTTTATATTTTGCTATTGAGTAAGAAACTTCTCAGTTACTAGGTATACTTCTTAATAATAGGAATGCACACAAGCTAAGGGTTGATATATGGACAAGTTACTATTTAGGTATTTTCTTATTAATAAGATATTTTAATTTGATACAATTGCTCATGGTAATTCAGATATTTAGATGGATTCAGTATAAACAATAAAACAATCAGGCCACAGATTTTACTGTAAAATTGACATGTAAATTAAGGAAATATTTGTCACAATTAGTGTACATGTTAGAGAAATAAATAATTCTGTATGCCTTTTCTTATTTTTATATGATGTGCTTTATAATGTATTTTCATAATGTTGATGGTGTTGAACAGGAACAATTTTTTATTTTCTACTGGGTCATGTTCTGTACCCCTACTGATTCCATGACCTCAGCATCACCTGACCAACCTTTAATGTGTGTTTCCTAGGTTGAGGTCATAACATAATTCTATTATGAGAAAGATTTTATACTCTTGTGCTAGTAATCATATCATGCAGTGCTTTAAATTATTTTTAAATCATGCCAAGAGGTCTTCAGAAATTAGAAACTGACATGTCTGATGAATGTCTTTAAAGTAGATTTAAATTTAGTTCTTTAAAATTTAATTTTGTTGTAACAATTGAAGTGTTGGTGATTGCAAGAGCAAAGCAACACTATTCATGAACTGTAGCCATAAGTAGTATATACATTAATTATACAGAATAGTGGGCTTCATTCAACATTTTCTTACATGTATACTATATAACAAAATTCATTCCTGTTCATCTCCATTACTATAAAAATGTAATATGCTAAAAGTTTCATATGTAATTGAACAAATAGGATATGGATAGAATATTGCTTAATGGGTTTATTTAAGTAGAAGTAGTAGTTCTACAAACATTTATGCTTTCATTGTTATTTTGGCTAAAACAGTGTTAAATATATGTTCTAGTTTGCTTTTCTGTTGTGATGATAAACACCATGCACGATATCAATTTAGAGGAGGAAAAGATTTGTTTGGTTTACACTTCACGACATGTTCCATGATTAAAGAAACTCAGGGCAAAAACATAAGCAGGAACTGAAGCCTAAATCATGGGGGAATGCCACCAGCTGGCTTGCTCAGTGGCTCATGTTCAGCTAGCCTTCTTATAAATCTCTGGTCTGGTAGATGATGCTGGCCACAAATGGTCTGAACTCTCCCCCACCAATCAAAAATCAGGAGATCTATCACAGATATGACTACAGGCCAATCTGATTGAAGCAATTCTTCAAGTTCTTCCATGGTGAAATCTCGGTTAAAACTCACTAGGGTAACATGAATCTACCTCCAATGAATACCCTACACATTTCCGACTAATGGTGCAATTCTCACTTTGATTTGCTTCAAAGATGTACCTAAAAGTAACATTATCAAACCTTTACAATGTCTATAAGATTTTGATTTAAAACAGTGAGGCATGGTGTAACATTTTTAAGTTCTAATTGATAGGACATTTGTGTGACTCCTGTAAATTCTAGGATCTTATTAAGACTTGGAGCAATATTATTCATTATTGGCTAATACTTCAGGGCAAATAATGTGTTAGAGAAAATATAAAAAAAGAAGCAAAATGCTGCAAAATAATACCTGATTTGTTTATGAAAACATAGAAGTATAAACAACTGTTTTACTACTAAAAATAAAATAATAAGGCCTTTTCAAAGAAACTGTCTAGTAAGAGGACAAACTTATCTGTCCAAAGACTTCACAGAATATTAATATTCTGCTCAGATATGCTATTTTGAAAGTGATCAGATACTTTTCTTAATTTTAAAACTTTTATTTCTTTTAGCGTTTTGCCTCTGTGTTTGTCAGTGCATATGTGCCTGCAGTGCATGAGGAGATGGAAAGGGGGATTCAGATCCTCTGCAACTGAAGTTACAGATGGTTGCTAGGGACCAAACCCTGGCCTTCTAGAGGATCAGGAAGTGCTTTTAAATTTTATCTATTTCTCCCACCGTTATTTTATTTTTCTTAATATTTAATTAGTATAAAATATATAAATTGAAATAGTAAAAGAATAATGTGATGTATTGTGCATATATACCTTATATTTTAAATCAGATTTGATATATTTCTCCTCAAGCATTCATACATTCTTTTGGTTCTATTGCCAATCACTAGTAGTTGCTCAATTTTGACATTTTGCTTATATTGTGTCATGGAATATGCAGACCTTTCTATTGGGCTTGTTTCACTTTGGGCACTGTCTCAAAGTTAATCTATAGCAAGCTTCACTTTATTTTAATTACCATATAACTGGTTATTTGTATGCACATGATTGAAGCTGTTTAACCATTTATCATGAAATAACTGGTTATTGGTATGGACATGATCCAATTTGTTTAAACATTAATATGTTGGAAAATGCTGGATTTGTTTTCTAAATTAGTTATTAAATAAAGAATGAAAACATTCCAATATGCATTTTATATTTTGTTTTTTAAGCAATATGCATTTTATTCTTCTTTTCTAGGTTTAGTGAATTTGGCATGCATGTTCCTTAGGTAAATCAATCACCTGTGTCAGCTGACCTTTGGTAAATATCTTTAAAATGTGGGACCATTTAACTGATGTCAATATTTTTTTTCTTGCTATCACTTTATTTTATTTAGTTATCACAGTATTGTGAAACAGAACCCCAAAGTACCAGTTTGTTTTCTTTTTTATACACAGAACACTTAGCTTTATTAACCAGTAGGTCTGAGGCAATTCCTCATGAAAAGAAGCCACATTTTCCTTTTATTCCCTCATAATTCTTTTATAAGGCATTGCATTTTTGTCACTGTTGTTTGCTATGATACATTTGAATGAATAAAGCAGAAAAAATAATCATTTTAATCTGTGCATTAGTATGTAGGATACTAAATTTAGTTTTTCATGTAGAGATTTAATTGACCTAGCAATTTTGTTGCAAATAAATTTTTTCCTATTGAATTCTCTTCACTCAAATTTCAAATTCAGTTATTCATGAGTATAAGATTTCATTTCTGCATTCTGAATTCTTTTCCATTAATTTAGATGTTTATGAAACTACCACTGTCTCTTCATTAATGTATGATAATGATCACCAGTTAAACCATATAACACTATACTGTCTTTAATTTTTTTTCAGATTGCTAACATATTTATTTCATTTGTTATTAGTATATTTATATTTCATTCTGATTCAGTTTGGGTAGTTTGTAGTCATTTTAATTTCTACACTTAAACTAATTTATCTAGATTGTCTGATTATTCGTAGTATTCTCTTGATATTGGACATCTTTCATGCCATTAGTGAGTTCCACCTTCTGTTGAAATGTTTTGTAGCCAATATGTATTGTACACAATATTAGGTTTATTTATGACATTATCATGCATGTATATAATGTGTTTTAAACCTATTTAACACTTACTACCCTCTGTTATTGCCTTCAATTTATGTCAATCCCCTTCTTTCCAATAGACTCCCTTCCATTTTCCTGTTTATCTATGATTATTTTTTGGTGACCCAATGAGTTTAATTAAAGTTGATTACAAGAACATGGGTGGGGTGAGATGTTACTTGCAGGACTATGGACAATTTATCAGTGGCTATATTCCTAAAGAAACTGTTTTTGTGACCTTCAAAATAAGAGTCACTCTTAAGAGCTTCCAGTAAGGTGTCAGGAAGAAAGGGCTTCTCTTCCTAGTAACTGTTAATTGTCTCTATGTCTTCCAGGAAGGGCAGGGCCTTTATGATCCTATCCTTGTTAGCAACTGCTAACAGCCCTCAGGGAAGGGTGGAACCTCATGAATTCTGCCCCGAAGCCAACTGTTAATTGCCACTAAATCTTCAAAAAGTGGGTGTCCTTAATTCTCTGTGCCCACTGTTAACTGACAGAAAGTACTGAGGGAGCAGACCCTATACTGATATTGTCCAGGAAGCTATATGGTTGACAATTCATAGGTGCATTTTCTCTGTCCTGTCCAGGGGACATTATCTAACAACAGACATCCTGGGTCTTTGACTCTTACAAGCTTTCTTTCTCTTCTATGATTTTCCTTGAGTCTCAGATGTAGGAGTTGCATTAAAATTCTATCACCAGGGAGTGGGCTCCAAATAGTCACTTGCTTCCTAGTATTGACCAGTTGTGGATGTCTGTAGTAATGTCCAACTTTTGCAAATAGTAGTTTCTTTTATAATAAGGGGTGTTGATTACCTCCAAGATAAAAGTGTTGCAAGGCACTGTGGGGTTATTTGCTGGACCAATCATTGTGTGGTTCATCAACTGAATTGCTGTACTGGCTGGTTTTTTGTCAATTTAAAGCAAGGTAGCTTCATCAGAGAAGAAGGCCCCTCAGTTGAGGAAATGCCTCCAGGAGATCCAGGTGCAAGGCATTTTCTCAATTAGTAATCAGTGGGGGAGGGCCCATTTCTTTGTGGGTGGAGAAGGAGACAGACTGCTGTGGGTGATGCTATCCCTGGTTTCTGTAAGAAAGCCTGCTGAGCAAACCATGTGTAACAAGCCAGTAATTACTACTGTTCCATAGCCTCTGAATCAGTTCCTGCATCCAAGATCTTGCCCTGTTTGAGTTGAGTTTCTGTCCTGACTTCCTTCAGTGATGGAGAACATTGTCGAAGTGTAAGTCAAATAACCAATCCATTCATTTGCTTTTTGTTCATGGTGTTTTGTTGTAGCAATAGAAACCCTAAGACAGAAGTTGATACCAGAATTGTGGGTTATTACTGTCACAGATCTGACCATGTTTTTGAAAAGATGGAGGAAGGACTTGAAACTTTGGGCTAGAAAAGCTATTTAGTGTTGAAAGCTCAGGAGCAAGGTCTTGAGGAATTTGAAAGATAAGGATTTTGAGAGCAGTGCAGAATAACATCTGTTGTATTCTGTTGGTGATTCTTGTGTCTGTAGTTCCTGTTCACTTACCTATAGTTACCAGTTCTAGAATTCCCTCAGTTTGTGTTTTCTTCATTGTGTCTGTTCTCATTTTCATGTCTTGAGCAGTTTTATTCATTTACTTTAATTATTTGTTTGATTTTTCTTTGCTGTCTTGCCATTCTTTGTGGGATTCATTGATTTCCTCCAATTTTTGATTGTCTTGATTTCTCTAAGCAGTTTATTCATCTCTTCTTTAAGGACCACTATCATTATAACATTTTAGGTCATTTTGTTGTGCTTCAGCTGTGTTGGATTATTCAGAAATTGCTGTAGTGAAATAGCTATATATTGCCATGGCTGTTGTTGCTGTCGTCTTATACTGACATTTAGGCATTTGGATTTGGAGTGATTTTGTGTGTAGCTGCCAATTTCTGGATTTGTCTTTGCTGAATGTGTGTTTTCTTCCTTTATTTCTGTTCACTTTCTGGTTTTATGGCAGGAGGGGCCTGTGGTTGGGTAGAGGGTCTCTGGCTGAATTGGGGGCTGGACTTCTGATGGCCAAGGTGGCTGTTGATTTAGCCGGGTTCCACCCAAGGTGGCTGGAGTTCAGATGGCTGGAGTGGCCTCATGCCAGAAGTCCTAGGGTTCTTGGTGCCAGTGTGGTCTCTGGCAGAGCAGGGAGCTTTGGACAGATGTGTAGGTCAGGACAAGTTTATAATGAGAGGAAAGGCTATTGTGGATAGGTTGGGCAGGCACTAGGGGAGTGTTGGTGGTCCATGAGCTTGAGGGCTTGCCTGGAGATCTGGGTGTTGGTGTGGCCTCTCGTCTACTTTCTTTCCTTCCATATATTTTCAATAAAGGTTATGTCTTTGTACAGCCAAAGTTTCATTGTAGTAATGTACTACTTCTGACTCTTAAGATCTGCCCTCTCTTCCATAGTGATCCCTGAGCCTTGAGAGAAGGGGTTGGAATATATACATACATCAACATGTTTGGATAGTGTGTATGTGTGTATGTGTGTTTACACATATATCATTTTAAATGGAGTTGTTCTATAATTAGGCAAAAGTGACCATAGAAACCACAAAATATTAAGCCCAGTGCTGGGGATGGATTTTTTTTTGGACTTGGTATCCATAGAGGTGTCATAGATCCCCCAAACATTATAGTGCATTTCCATTGCTCTGTGTTATCTTCTAGAACTTGATGGTAAGACCCTTTTGTTGAAGACACCATGTAGTTGCTTCATACAAGAAATCAAGCTAGTGTTGTATATTGTTTTATTTAAATTCTTTTTAATTAACTCATAAGATTAATATATACTTATAATTTAGAATATATTATAAAATTAGTTTCTGAGGACTGGAGACAGCACAGCATGGGGGGGAGCCTGTCCAGGCAGACCAGCCTGCCCAGAGTCTTGCCAGTGTTCTAGTCCCACCTCTGCCCATGTAGGGAGAGAGCCCTGTTAGCCTTTGAAGACTGGGGACTGACTGCCTGCAGGTGGATCTGTCTCCACTGAGTGGCCTTTCCAGAGTCTGCCAGTATCCGGTATCCTTTTGTGACATGCAAGTTGGCTTGGAAGGTAAAAGTCCTTGCTGCTGATACTTATAACCTGAGTCCCATCCCAAAATGCCACAAGATGGAAAGAGGAAATTGACTCTTTCAAGTTATTGTTTGACTTCCACATGCATCTTGTGGCACACGAAAACACACATATTTTTACAATAATTTAAAAATAAAATGTAGTTTTTCACATATTAGTGAAAATACAAAAAATGTGTAAGAGTTCTAAAAGGTATGTAGTAGAATGAGAAAAGGTAGTGAAGATTTCTATGAATCGATGTGTCATCAAGACAGCGTGGGGTAATATCTAATGTTGCAAGAGGACAAAATAAATTAAAAGAATATTTTTTATTTTTAATACTTTGGTTATTCTCTTAGAATTCATGCCTGCATACAACATAGCAATATTTATTTTCCTCCCTCTCCCTCCTCTATCTCTTTCATGGCCCACCTCCAAATGTACCTCCAAATATCACATCCTCTTCTAAGTTTTTTTAAAAAAACTACCAAGTCCAAATTAGTATTGCCCATTTATAAATAGGAAACCTAACTGGAACCATGTCCCTAAAGAAAACTGACTCTCACTCTGCCATCATCGTCTGGCAATAAATAGTTCCTTAACTTTCAGTGAGACCTTGTGAGATATTTCTGTCTCCTTGCTGTAAGGTTAATCTTGTACAGCTCTCTGGCAGGCAGGTAACAACAGCTCCTGTGAGTTCAAGAGTAGGTAAGTTTATCACCTCTTATACCATTTCCCTGCTAAAAACTATTCTTTCCCACCTTAACCCCATTCTAATTTTCTAACTTTGAAAATTACTCCAAATTAATACAAAGGTCTAAAGATTTGGAGCTCAGATCCACATATGAAGGAAAACATGTCTGTCTCTCTCTGTGTTTAGGTTTCCTCACCCATTATATACATTTTTACAGCTGTATACATTTACCTGAAAATTTCATAATTCATTTTTATTTAATTTTATTTGTACACATTTCCTATATTTTTATGATGCATTCATCAGTTGATATCTAGGCTGATTTCCATTCCATTGCTATTCTGATTAGAGCATCAATAAACCTGAATTCACAGGTATCTCTATAGTATGATATAGAGTACTTTGATTATATGTACACTACAGATAAATCTGATTTATATAGTACTTGTTTTTCATTTAGGAATTTTTTTAACAGCTATCATTAAACAAAAACTTCTCTTTTGATTCATACAATGTCCCTAACAGAAGGGGACAAGAACAAGATCTTCTGAGCATATTGGGAGTTGGGGGGGCAGTGAGTGGAGAAGGAGTTAGGAGAAAGAGAAGGGAAGGAGAGGAGAACATGTGGGAATGTGGAACTAGGAAGACTGAGTTGGGGAGCAATAAATGAGAACGAGAGAGAGAGACAGAGAGAGAGAGAGAGACAGACAGAGAGAGAGAGAGAGAGAGAGAGAGAGAGAGAGAGAGAGAGAGAGAGAGAGAGAGAATAATAGGGGGAGCCATAGTGGATTTGAAGAGAAAACTGACTCTAGAGAAATGTCCAGAGACCTACAAGGATGACCACAACTAACAATCTGAGTTACAGTGTAAAGGATACTTTAAATGCCCTTCCTGATAATGAGATTGACAACTAACTTATATGTAATCATAGAGCCTTCATCTAGTAGCTGATGGAACCAGAAGCATACACCCATAGCTAAACACTGAACCAAACTCCTGGAATCCAGTTGCAGAGAGGGAAGAATGATAAGAAAATGGGTTCAAGACCAGGCTGGAGAAAGGGAAGGATACTCACTTAGCTTAGAGGCAGGAGGGAGGGTCTAGTCCCTACTCCAAATGACTTGACAGATTTTGATGATCCCTCCCTGTGGTGTGGATTGGGGGCAATGGGATGGGAGTGGGGTCAGGGGTCATAGTGGGGAGGGAGAGGGAACTTGAATCAATATGTAAAATAAGAAAAAAGTATACATATAGATGTATATATATATATATATATATATATATGTATATATATATATATCTTTTATCTCCTTTATGCTTTGTTGAAACTATGCTTCACTGTATATGAATAATTTTGACTTACTTGTGTAACACAAGAGAAATTAAATAGCATTTAGCCTTTTAAGATTCTTTTTTCATATGGTAATATTCTTAAGATTCTTTAATGTAATATGGGTAGTAATTTAATTCTTGAGACTTCATAGTATACTTCATTATCATTATTTGCTAATCAATGACCACTTGAATTTCCTTACTCTTTACCTACTGAGAATAGGGTTTCTTTATACATTTGTGTGGAAATCATGATCATTTCTAGCAGCTGGTAGTCCAAGAGGGCAATAGACTTTTTATGCCCAGAACACAACATTCCATAATAGTCCACGCCTTCCTATGACTCTTAAATTCTTTTCGTCCACTTTTCTGTGATGTTTTCTGAGCTTTGAAGACACTAATATAGGTGTCCCATTTAGAGCCAAATACTCAATAGATATTTATTCTCAGCACTTTGACAAACCATGAATTTCTGTCACAAATGCTGTTCACAGAAAGAAAAAAGCTTTTCTTACTAAAATAACTGCTTTTTTTCTGGTCTTACTATTATGATAAACTGCAAGGTGACCTTACATGGGGGACCTTGGCAGATTCCATGGCATGTGAGATAGAACAAGGCTGAGGAACAAAAATGCCAGGCAGACAGAGCTTAGTGAGAAGTTTTATTAGAAAGGAAATTGTGGTGGGGGGAGAAAAGAAGAGACTCAGAGACAGAAATAAGACAGAAGAGAAGTGGGAGACATGAAAAGTCCTGTCTGTCCAAGGGAGAGCAGAAAGAGAATAGGAAAGAGACAGCAGAAAGAGAGCATAAGGGGTAGATGTTTTTTCTTTTAAAGGGGTCCTTAAATCTATAAAAGAGTTAAGAAGCTAGCATCATATGTCTATGAAATGGAATATTTTTGCAAAGAAAGATGGTATGTGAGGCCCCAACCCACTCAAATCTCGGCTAGTTGATCTGAGACATCTGTAGTGAAAGTGTTACTACAGAAAAATGTTAGTGTTGTTCATTACAGCATGGACAACTTGCATAATTTGTATCAACTGATTTTTCAAAAAGTCAATGTTGAGTCAGTATCATGAATGGGAGACACTACCTTAATTGGTTGTTTATTTAACTTCCATATTTATTCTCTGATTCTTGATCCTGAATTGCTGCAATAGGACTGCCATGTATCCCTCCATGTCTTATATTTTCAGTGTGGGCTGGAGTGACTCTCATTTTTCTGAATTGTTTATGGAGGTGAATAGCCATTATATCATCTAGTATACCCCGGATCTGACATTTCCTAGGCATAAACTGTGTCATGCTATTGCTTCTCAATTAGCCACATTTGGAAGCAATGAGGGACCTGATTGAGTTAAATAGTTTCAATCACCATTGTACAGGAGAAAAATGTACAAAGTTACTAATTGGACATAACTGGTCATCACTTTATCATTTATAGATTTCTTAATTTTTTTTGCCTGAGCTCTTCCAGGAGCTCACAAACATTGGATTTGACTTTATAATAATAAATTTTTACTTATTTGCCCTGTCTCAGCACTAATCTTGCCACATTTGCTTTTGAATAACAAAGACAGACCTCTTCACATCTGTGTTTTCCTTTTCAAATCACACTATAATTGCTTTAGTTTTTAAGGAACCATACTTCATGCAAAGCCAGAATCTCCTCTACCTGGTAAATATCTCTTACCATGCAGGGAATACACTAATGCTTCATGACAGTCCTGTGGTTCCTGCTGAGTCAACCCGTTACCTTTCCAGTGATCAGAGTGTTACTTGAACCAATGAGCTCAATCAAATCCCACATCTGTCATGCCCAATTCCCTTTGTAATGCTTATCCTTCCTCTATTGTCCTCCTGTCACCTGATAACCATGGGAAATGAACCTCTTATAACTAAGTGGATTGTATAAATTAATTTATCAGTGACCAATTTCCCTCATAGTATCATATCTTGTAATGTTTGTCTTAAATACAGATGGGCAGTTATATCACTTTGTTTCTCTGCATCCATAGCACTTGCATTAATTCTATCTCCACTCTATTTCACAATCAAATGTGACAGCCTGTGAGAAGCTTGTCCATTCCTTCTATTAATTTTTTTCAAATTAAACAGTTCAAAGTTGGAAGATTCTGATTATCACAGTTCTCTGTACTGGACCTTTATTAATGTCCCCACCTGCATAAATTACCCTGGATTTTTCCCTTCCTTTGTAGTAAAGATCAGACCCAAGATACTGTCTATGACTTCTACATTGCTATATCTTTATTTCCTGTACTGATCTTCCCAGAGGTTTGAAGTAGCTCTGTTTTCATTTTGGTAGTCACTTTCTGTTAATATGCATCTGCTTGTCCCTGTGTGAGTCATTACCACAGTATCTTAATTAAAATGAGTCTTAATATCCTATATCACCTTCAACATCATAGTTTCTGCACCGTGCTGCATATTTTTACATGTGATCTTAGAAATAAATTTTAGGATATGCTAATTTTGTCATATAACTTTATTTGCATTGTAATTATAATTTATTAAACCTACATATTTTATAGGTGAAATATTATCTTTGTAATTTAGCATAGATATATTGATGACCATGGTAGAATTACCATTCCTTTGTCTCTTTAATAATTTTCAAAATTATTTTAAAACTTTCATAAAGCATCTGTAACAATAACTACTTCCAGGACCATAAGATGTCATGGTTAATGATATGTTTCAAAATTCATTTTATTTTTATTTACTTTATTTTATCATTTTTATTTTCAATTTTAATTTAATTATACATTGGTACAGCTAATACATGTAAATGGCCAGAGTGAAAAATTGAGTCATAAAAGCATGCCATCCCTGATTTGTAAAGTTCTTGTTCACCACTTTTTTTCAGCATCAAATGTGATGATGACTGGAATTATATTCACTTTTTATTCTATACAATCTATTTCTACAAAAATCAATATTTAAAAATTACTACTCAATTTTATAAAAATAGTCCAAAGAGTACATTTTGCAAATAATTAAAAACATTATTTATTCCCTTTACACCCACCAACTATACTTGACTACATATATGTATTGTGATTCATCCAACTGCTCATATGTACATTCAAATTCCCATAATTTGTTGCAGAACCACATTTGGTGAAATTTCCTTAAATGTACAGGCAACAAAGAGTTTAAAGTTTCATGAACAAAATCTTTGATGTGACTACTAAACTTGATTTGGGTGAAATTAAACAACCATATACAATGAATAATTATAAAGGCATGGGTGTTTTTTAGTTCATCATTACTTATAAAAACAGAGGATAGTATGCGTCCACAAATTGATGATGTTGATACAATGGCTCAATACATTTTTATTACATAGGCAATGGGAAACAGTGCTGTTTTCCAAAGTCATACTTCTTACATGATTACTACACTTTAAGATCTTACTTTTCATGACAAACAATTGCTTACAATGCACTTCCTGTTTACTCAGGTAATATTAAATCCTTCTGGGATTTTGGTGGACTGAAGGCTAGATATTTATAGTTTTCTTTAGTTATGGTAAAAGATAATTTAGATACAAACCTTTAGACTCACAAAGATAGGATAGATGAAAGAGTATTTTCTTTAAATGTGCCAAATACAAACAACCTAAAGATTTTAACTAATTTTTTGCTTGATACCTGTTTTGTTGTATGTAATTTCGCAAAGTTAAAGTTAAAATGTTCCTTTTTAATTAGACAGAAAAGGAGAGATTATGTGGGATATTGCCCTGTATGCTGTGAATTATTTTATTACCATTAGTTTATAAAGAAGCTGATTTGTACATTAGCCAGGCAGAATAGAGCCAGATGGGAAATCTAAACAGAGACAGGGAGAGAAGGAAGGTGAAGTCAGGGAGATACCATGTAGCCCAGAGGAGTAAGATTCTGAGCAGTACCAGTAGCCATGGCCATGTAATACACAGATTAGCAGAAATGAGTTAATTAAATGTGATACATAGTTAGTTCGGCCTGAGCTATTGGCTTGAGAACTATAATTAATATTAAACATCAGAGTGGTTATTCAGGGACTAGCAGGTGGGAAATTAATGTCCAGTTACAAGTAAACAAATTGTCATCAATTTATCAATTTTTAATTTGAAAAATTTTTTAATTTTTCTATTCTTTAACAAATATTTTATTTTTCTATTCTTTACAGTATGACCATATCTACCAAGTGCCTCCTTCCTTCCTTCATGATCGTTTTTTAATTACCACTTAGTTCAAGTAGTGTTCTCCATTTGTGTATGGCTAGAGGGGTATCCACTGAAACACAGGGATCCTAGCAATGCCTGGCCACACTCCTATAGAAAATCAACGCTCCTCCTTCATCTAGCAGCTACCAATTGCCAATCTCCTCAGATAAGGAATGTGGTAAGGGGAGGTCGTGAACTCCTCTGTTTCCATGCAGGAATATTTACTGTTGTGATTTTGTACAATATTTTGTGTGTAATTTCAGTTACTGTGGGTTCACATGTGCACCAGTCAAGTCAAGAATATAGGACACATTTTCACAGCACTCCTCCATATCTTTTAGTGCTTATATTCTTTCTGTCTTGTTTTGTTTTAGAAGATTATTTTAATTGAAGTAAAGTTTTTCATATAATATATTCTGATCATATTTTCCCCTAACTAATCTACTCCCGGATCTTCTTTACTACCTCACTTATCCAACTACAGACTTTCTTTCTCTTTATGTCTTTAGGAAACAGGTAAAACAAATGAACAACTCAAACTAAACAAAAGAAATAGAATTAAAAAAGAAAACAATAAACACAAACATATACAGCCAAAACCCAGACTATAAAAACACAAAATTAGAAATCATAATAAACAAAAGACAAGTAAGATTTAAAAAATACCCAAACCAAGCATTATAAGACAAAAAATCCTCCAACTGTACCAATGAGTTCCTTTTGTGTTGGCCATCTCCTACTGTCATGGGGCCTACCCTTGTGTACCCAGTGAGACACCATTGGAAAAATTAAGATTTTCCTTTCACGGGGAAGTCAATTGGAGTTAGCCTCTTGGTTATGGATAGAATATTGTGTCCATTTCTTCCTCTCAGTTCTGGAACTCCAGATTGCTTTAACTTGTTCTTGTCTTCTGTGTGCTGCCACAGTCTTTGTAAGTTCATGTGTGTCAGTCCTGATTTATCTGGAAGACGCTGTTTTCTTGGCACCATCTGTCTACTTTTGCTCACAATGTATTCTGCATGTCTTCACAATTTTCTCTTCATGTCTTATTTTTTCGTAGCCCACTGAATCTAATTGGTGATACCCTATATACTTGCAGGTAAAGGTGTGTAGAGAGCTGCGAAGTTCCACACCTTAAAGATGGCACTGGCATCCCCCTTCCACCTTCCTGATGGTGAGTGCTCTCTGGCATAAACAATTACTTACTTGGCTAAGCCTGTTCAGCCTGTTTGTTTCCGAATTAGAGCAGCCTATCTGCAGTGAGTCACGTGACTCACTGGGGTTGGTCGGCACAAGGGTATTTAAGCCTGCATTTCTTCCCAGAGTCGCATCTTCCTTGCTGGTCGAGGGTAGGCACATTACAAATGGTGGCCCGTACAGGGGAACCTTCAGATCAGAACTTCTTGCAGTCAGGGCAGTCGACTGGAAAGTCCCAGGTAAGTTGGGACCAAGCTAAGGCCCTCAGTAAAGAGGCGATAAGGTCTCCCTTAAGGAGCAATAAAGTTCCTGGTTGGGTCCAAGCTAAGGCCTTCGGTAATAAGCAGCAATGAAGTCTCAGGCATTGAGCAAGAGGTTGTAATGAACTGAAAATAAAATTTTTAAAGTGGGGACTTCTCAGTCTCATCCAATTTTTCTGGCTCTTCAGGAGCTACTTTTGTCAAAGAAACTTAAAATAAAGAAAAGCACACTCTAAAGATTCCTGAGTGAGTGTGATGCCATTGCACCTTGGTTCGCAGTTTCGGGAGACCTCATGGTAGCGTGCTGGGACAAGTTAGGCAGGGATTTTGACTTTGCTTGGGAACAAGGGATGCTAAAGTCCAAGTCCGGAGTCCGACCTGTTTGGAAGTTAGTGTGTAGCTGTATTGAAGGCCAGAGGTACTGTAAAGAGGCGATGGAAAAATGGAAAGCTGCGCTAGAAATGTTACAAGAAGAAAGATCAGAAGAGGTTGAGAACACAGGAGAGTCAGGTACAGACGAAACAGATTCTGAGGAAGAATTGCAAGCCCTCATAGAAAAGGTTCATAAACAGTCCCTTAAAGAATGGAGAAGGGAAGGAAATGGCTATGTAAGGAGGAGGAGCACCCTCCCAGGACAATGCTGTTGGAGCCTTCTCCTTATCAGAGTGAGGAAGGGTGGGGCCCAGGTACAGGGCGTTCCTTTTGCCCTGAGGTCTGAAAGCCTTATGAAATGACTTAAGTCTGACCTATCCAGTTTTCCAGGATGCCCGAGGCAATAGATATGAGGAGCCTTTAGACTTTAAGGTCATCAAGGCTTTGGCTGAGTCCGTGAGAACATATGGAATTTCAGCTTCTTTTACTGTAGCTCAAGTTGAAGCCCTAAATAGACATTGCATGACTCCTAGTGATTGGAGTGGGCTAGTTCAAGCATGCCTAAGCGCTGGACAGTATCTGGATTGGAAAGCTTTTTTGATTGAGTATGCCAATGAGCAGGCTGCAGCTAATCTGGCAGACAGAAATGCAGCATGGGACAGGGACATGTTGCTTGGACAGGGACAATTTTCCAATCAACAGACAGGATACCCAATACAAGTTTTTGAACAAGTAAATAAGATTGCCATAAAAGCATGGAAGTCATTACTTAATAAGGGAGAGGTGAATGGTAACCTCACTAAGATACTGCAAGGCCCAATGGAACCATTTTCAGATTTTGTGGTCCATTTGGTAGAGGCTGCAGGGAGAGATTTTGGCATTACAGCAGCCACAGTTGCAGCTATCTCTTTTGCAGTTGTGGATTCAGTCACGGCTGCCGTGGCTATGAGCACATGGATGCAGACAGCCTCTAAGCTAAATGAGATGTCCAAGAATGTGGCTACCACCTTGGATGCTCAATCCACAATTGATACTCAACTAAAAGGAGGTTTAATGATTGTAAACCAAAGAATTGATCTGGTGCCGGAGCAAATAGATACCTTGTGGCAGCTGGCCCAATTGGGATGTGAAATGAAATATCCAGCTTTTTGTGTTACCAGCACTCAGTATGAGAACTTTACACGTGCTGCTAATTTGTCATGACAATTGTCTGGCCATCTTTTAGGAAATTGGTCTGCTGACTTTGATGATTTGATGATACAGCTGCGAATGGCCATCATTGCAGTAAATTTGACACGTGTGGATATGGGACTGGCTGCCTGATTGTCATCATGGTTCGCTGTCACCATGCATCATCTGAAAGAGTGGGTGGGAATGGGAGCCATGGCTGTACTCTTGTTGCTTATCTCCTTCGTGGGCCTATGGTGCCTTCGCAAGATGAGGTTTGCTCAGAAGCGGCATGCAGATATGGTTGTTCAGGCATTTACAGTCATTGAGGCAGGGCAGTCTCCCTAAGCATGGCTCGCTGTCATGAGCAAGAATTGATTCTTCACGCTCAGGTTGTATGGCTTAGCACTGCACTCCATGTTAGCTCTGGAAGTGAGCAACTCCAAGAAGGGCAAGTCTGGTTGCATGTGGGTTGGTGTCCAAGGCCCCACCTCCAGGGAAAAGATACTGGACGGGTGTGGAAATGACTTGGCTGACTACCAGGATTCAGGGTCATTACAATGTCCACTGCTTTACTGGAGACCAGACCACTACTCTTGCCTGTTGCGTTAATAAAACAAAAAGGGGGAACTGTAGAGAGCTACGAAGTGCAGTGCCTTAAAGATGGCTCTGGCTTCCACCTTCCTGATGGTGAGTACTGTCTAGCGTAAACAAGTCCTTATTTGACTAAGCCTGTTCAGCCTCTTTGCTTTTGCGTTAGAGCAACCTATCTGCAGGGTCCACGTGGCTCACTGGGGTTGGTTGGCACAAGGGTATTTAAGCCTGCACGGGCATTTCCCCAGGGTCAGAAGAAGCATGTTCAAGGATCCTGATTAAAACTGCATGAATAAGATCTTCCCAGAGTCGCGTCTTCCTTGCTGGTCAAGGTTGGGCGCATACAAAGGTGATCACTAGAGTGTGACCAACATTTGAAAGGCCATACTCGTGAGAAAACTTACCTTCTGTCCACCAGTAGTTAGCAACTGCCATCATTTTTCAGTTAGTGATGGGTCCTCATGAGACCCCTACCCACACTGGAATGTTGCCTTCCTGACTCTTGTGCAGGGAACCACAGCTGTGAGAAGTTCAATGACTCTATAATTTTCTATGATTTCACAACATACCTCTCTGTATGTTATATCTTAATATATTTATATCCCCTTCTCTGAAATGCTTTGTGATCCTTGGGTGTTGAAGGTGTTATCAATTTGTGAGTAGTCTATGGTCTTTGATTCACAATACTTTGACCAGTTATGGGTCTCTGTATTAGTCACAATCTATAATAAAGAGGCTTTTATCTAACAAAACATGAGAGCTACAATATGTAGAAGGATATTTGATATTATGCCAGTTGAACAAGATAATAGTAGTTCTGTAGCAGCACAGGATACTGAGGATAGTTGTTCCTCATTGTAAAGCTGATCTTGATGCTATGACCTTACTGCTGAAGACAGCAAACAAATAATGTAGGAAAAAAGAAAACTGGGACTGACCCAAGAATTTTCTTCCTGGTAACTAGCTGTCATATTTTCAGAAGCCGATCTCCAAGCTGTTGGAGGAAAAGGAAACTTCTTTACAGGTATATTCAGCTATAACATTGTGAGCTACAATAACTACTGGTATGAAAAGATATTCCCATTGTTGGCAATGGTGGCAATGAAGGCCATGGGGATAACCATTAGCTTTCTAATTGAAGTTCTAATTTATGGGGACAAATTTGTACTTAGACTATAAGCCTGGAAAAGAGCTATCCTGTACTTTTAAGAATCTTTTCACAAATACTTTGTGTAAACTTATGGTATTTATACTCATAGCTTCAGTTGGCAACTTGACACACCTAGGAAAAAGAACTAAGTAACTGCCTCCATCAGGTTGGTCTGTGGCCATGTTGGTAGGACATTCTATTAATTGTTAATTTCTGCACGGGAACTGTGGGTAGTACCATTTCTGAGTAGGTAGTCATCTTGTATCATATAAAGACAATATCCCAGAGGCCAAAGAGCAAGCCAGTAAGTAGTGTTTCTCATTGGTGTTTCTCATATCCTGGCTTCAGGCTTCTGCCTTGCACTCCTGCTGTGGCTTCCTTGATGATAAGATATAATAAACCTTTTATTTCCCCAATTGGTTTGTTTGTTTTATTACAGCAACAGAAACAAAATAGAACACTTTCACATTCAAACTCCAAATTCATATATGAAATAAGTGTTAATTTATATTTATATGCAATAATAAGCAAAATTATGTGTATATAATACTTTTTCTATTATGATAGCAAGAAATGCTATTGTTTTGTTTACAGAAATAGATTGTTAGCATATCTCTCCATGATGTTGAAAATAGTTACTGAAAATAAGTATATGTAATTTATTCACCAATTATTTTATTGGAAAGCATTGTCTATTTCTAGTATTACTTCCTAAGAAAATTATGAAATTGGTATCCTTGAAACTAAAACAAATACTAATCATTTGGGAGCATAGTTCCTCAATGTTTTATAGAGCCAAATGCAAATGGGAATTTAGGAGCCCACCTATTTATTTCTCAATCTTCTTGAAATAATACTAATTATAAATTCAAAAGGTGATTTGATTACACACAATAATGTGTATTACTCTTAGTTCTCTACTGTTTTCTTGGATATAATGTGTGTGTGTGTGTGTGTGTGTGTGTGTGTGTGTGTGTGTGTGTGTGTATTGTACTTTAGGCAATAAGAGAAATCAATTTCAAATAGATTCATAGGACTCTAATCAGCTAATTTTCTATGCATGAGGCCTCAGAGCCATTTAGTACATGCACATTTGAACACTATTGTATACACTATTTACTTAGTAAAAAGCACACTTAAGAGATCTGTAAGAGACAAAAGGGATATTAAAGGCTAATAAAAAAATAGTTTGGTAACTGAAGAGATGACTCAAGAGGTTGAGTGTAGAGGAAATGGGTTTGGTTTTCAGCACCCAAAACTGGTTTGTCAAAACTACCTGTAGCTCCCAAGGCTAAGGAATCTGATACCCTCTTCTATCCTCCATAGTCAGTTGCATTTGTAGGGTGCATATCTATACACTCAGGTACACACATACATTTAAAATAAATCTTTACAGAATTACTTTTGGGGCATAAATAATTGGAACATGAAATCAGTTACAGCTTTGTTGATCGTTTTATTAAATGCCAGGTAATGAGATTGCCTCCTCCAACACTCCTGTAAACTGGCATTTAAAGAGGTCCCAAGAATTCCGTGGTCCTAAAAGCATTTTCTTTGAACCACAAATGCCCCATACTCCTTGAATTCCTCAGCAGTGACCCACATCTGCTTGAATGTTGTTAAGGAAGTCATGACAGATCCACCAATCCAAGATGAATAGCATCTGTCTGGTGAGGCTGTGATCTTGATTGGGGTTCCCTCAAAAGCCAGAACTTCCAGTTCTCTCAGGAGTCTATCCTGTAGCCCAGGAAACAGGGTGGTACCTCCAGACAGCACAATGTCAGCAAACAGGGTCCCCTGGATGTCAGTGTCACACTTCATGATGCTGCTGCAGACCATTTTTGAGATTCCCAGATCATGAATACCTAGATGGTCAGGTGTAAAAAGAACCTCAGGCACCCGGCACAGGTGATCACTCATCTGGATGACATTCCCATCTGGCAGTTGGTATTCCTTTAGGGCCTGCTGATAGTTCTTATGGGTGTTTTCTTGTCCCCAGGAGACAGTGCATAACTTCTCTTTAATGTCATCCACCACTGCTTTGTTGAGGATGCAGGGGAAGGTGTAGCCTTTAGCAAGGAGGAGTCGGGTGAGATGTTCTGTGATATCTCTCCCTGCCACATATAGCTTGGTGATAGCATGAGATAGAGCATATCCCTCATAGATGGGAACGGTACAAGTGACCCCATCTCCACTGTCCACTACCAGGCCAGTAATACAAGCAGAAGCACACAAGGCTCCAACTGCATGGTTGCAAAGGTACAAGGCAGGTACATTAAATTTCTCAAACATTATTTCTGTGGTCTTCTCTCGGGTCTCTCGTGGATTCAAGGAGGGCTCAGTCATGAAAACTGGCTGTTCACTGGGTTTCACACCTAGCTCCCACTCAAAAAGGTCCTTCCACAATTTTTCCATGTCATCCCATCTAGTTACCAGTCCACGCTCAATTGGATAGTGCAGGTATAAGCCATCATACATGCACTGGGCTTCTTCTCCCACAAAATACCTTTTGCGATTAGTTCTTGCTGATGGTATGTTGAATTTTGGGTGTCCAACAACCGAGTTGATGACATGTCGGGGTTCAAGCTCTCCTGAGATTCCAACTTTACAGAGTCCAGAACCATTGTCAAAAATCACAGCAGGAATATCTAATACAGCTTGACTACACATGTCTGGATTTGATCGTTTACACTTCACAATAAAAGGTATATTTGGATCACCCAGGGGGACAATATGTACCTTAGTTGTTCACAGTACACCACAGCAGCAGGTCCTTAGCCCATGAATGTTGTCTCCTTTCTGGGTGATCCAGAGGCAACTTCAGGTTTAGTTGGTCCTTATGTCATAATGTAGCCATGACAATATCTGCATGTGGTCAGAATCAAGAGGTGGGAGGGGATCTTTCAACCAACACTACCTCTGATGAGAGATGAAATACTGGAGATAAGCCATGTCATATCACAGCTTGCAGTAGCCTATGATCTCAAACCAGAAGTGTAGTTTTAGAATAAACTAAAGTTGGATGTCCCAGAATTCAATCTTTATTATTTGTTTCATCTACTTATCTATTTATCTAGCTACGTATGTATGTATATATATATCATCTATGTATTTATGTATCTATCTGAATCTATGTGTCTATCTATTCTTTTGAAAGTAGATTCTTTTTTCAAACAATACATCCTAAACATGGATTCCCCTCCACTCCTATCTCTTCTCCCACCATGACTTCCCCTCCACTCCTATCTCTTCTCCCACCTACACTTTCCCCTAGGTCTATTCCCCCTCCATTTACTCTTCAGAAAAGAGCAGGTCTCCAAGAGATAGCCATACAAGACAAAACAAGTTATAAAACAAGGTAAAAGCCTTCATATCAAGGCTGGGCAAGATAACCCAGTGGGAGGAAAAGAGTCTCAAGAGCAGGCAAAAGAGTCAGAGATACACCCATCCCCACTGTTAGGAGTTCCACAAGAACAACCAAGCTAATATACATAATATATATGCAGAAGATCTCCTGTAGACCCATGGATCTCCCATGCTTTCCATTTCAGTCTGAGTCCATGTGAGTCCTGCTTAGTTGATTCTACTAAAGATTGTAGGAGTCAGAAGGGATGGAGGACACCAGTCTTCCCTCTTTCAATAAATATAAAAGTGAAATACATTTTCAACACACACATTTTTGAAGAGGTGTTATATAAAATGTGTATTTTTATTATAATATATAATATTATGTTAGCAGTACTTTACATACTATATATAATGCAGTATGTAGTATATTAACAACTATATATACTATATATTAAAGTATAGCATATCAAATACAACATTCTTAGACATATTATGCACACTTTTGTAGATATAGGAGAAAAAGAAGGGGAGGAGAGGAAAGCACATGGGACTAGGAAGATTGAGTCAGGGTAGGAATAGAAGACAGGAGAGAGAGAGAGAGAGAGAGAGAGAGAGAGAGAGAGAGAGAGAGAGAGAGAGAGAGAGATAGAGATGGAAAGAGGGAGCCATTATTGGTTTAAAGAGAAATCTGAACCTAAAGAAAGGTCTAGAGACCTACAAAACTGACTCCAACTAACTATTCAAGCAACCGTGGAAAGGCTACCATAAATGCCCTTCCCTGATAGTGAGATCATCAACTAAATTATCCACCCTCATGGAGCCCTCATGTAGTATCTGTTGGAAACAGAAGCAAACATCCATAACTAAACACTGAGTTGTACTAGAATCCAGATGCAGAGAGAGAGAGGACAAGACCAGGTTGCAGAAACACACAAAGAGAGCTGACCTGAACAAAGAGGAGCTAATGGGCCCCTAGACTGATAGCTGGAAATCCAGCATGGGACTGACTCAGACCCCCTGATTATGGGTCTCAGCTAGAAGGACTGAGCAGTCTAAGGGACCTCAGACAGTGAAACCAAGATGTATTCCTGGTGCACAAAAGGACTTTGCGGACACATCCCCCAAGGAGGAATACTTCCTTAACCTAGAGACAGGAGAGAAGTCCTATTTCCTATTTCAAATGACTTGACAGATTTTCATGACCCTACCTGGATAGTATAGCCCTACATGTGGAATGGGGGTGGGGGATGGGAATGGAGGGTGGTCAGGGTGCATGTGAGGGGGGAAAAAGAGGGTTAGAGGGAAGGAGGGAGGGAGAGAGGGAGAGAAAACTTGGATATACATGTAAAATAAAAATAATTTAAAAAAAAGAAAAAAATGTAGCATATCAAATACAAAGTATATATATTATACATATTTTATAAAATTATACACTTTTTATCTGTATAGTATACGCTGTAAAATTACATATATACATATGTACATTTAACTATGTGCATACATATGTAAAATTAACAAATATTCTTAATCTACTTTTATGATATTGAGAAGGTCTCATGTAGCTCATGCTGGCGTTAATATTGCTATATAGCCAAGGGTGACCTTGAAATTCTGTTCAATTTTTCTCCAACACCTAGTTCTCGGATTGCAACATCATACCATCATATAAGGCACAATACATAGTGGTTTAGATTGCAAACAAATATGTTACCGCACTTAATTTTTTTGTTGTTGTTAAAAATGTCATAATATCTACCATCTTCAGCCTTTTAAACTCTACAAAGATTTAATGTATTTATATTTTTTATTAAAATCTGTGACAATATATACATCATATATATATATATATATATATATATATATATTATACAGTACAAGTTTGCTCACCCTCTATCCTCTTTCCTTTCTCTTTCACCTTTGTTGATGTTCCCTCCTTCCTATAAATTAACTCGCACATCAATGGTTTTCTGTCTATGGGAGAAATCCATTAAATTCAATGATTTTGTGTGTGTGTTTTCATGAGTTTAGGACTACCCAATTCTGCTTACCAGTGTGGACACAACTGCAAATGATGATTATCCACTATCATAAAATTTCTACGAACCAATATTTCAGCATGGAGGGATAGGGCCCCATGTGCTCTTCCCTGAATCATGACTGATTATGACACACCCTCTCTTGCTCAGGCCCTGTGTATGTAACCATAACTGCAGTGAGTTCAAGATTGCAGTGGCGATGTCATGCCCACATGATGACATTTTGTAGCTTCCTATCTTTAGGATCTTATCTTTTTTTCTATCTCCTCTTCAGTGATGTTCCATAGGTGTAGCAATGTAGCCTTAGAGGGAGTTAGACACATATTTTTTTCTTTAAATTAGAAACAATCTTATTTTGCATATCAATTCCAGTTCCCTCTCTTTTCCATCCTCTCTTGAGCCCATCTTATGCTCCTTCTGCTCTCCAGGAAGAGTGAGGCCTTCAATGGGGAGTCTTCAAAGTCTGTCATATCATTTGCAACATGGCCTAGGCCCTCCCCATGTGTCTAGGCTGAGGGAGTATCTCTCTATGTTGAATGCACTCAAAACGTTCATTCATATACTAGGGATAAATACTGATCCACTAGCTACCACTTATTCTCACCTCCTTATGTATTTATGAGTCTCTACCTTCACAACCCTTTACTACATTAGCAGGCTTTCCTTATAAAGAGAGACAATACCATTTATCTATTCATGGAAACAATATTTAGAAAGCAGTTTGATGCTGTGTCAGTTTAACTTCACAACAGTAGTAAGTCCACCTAGGGCTTATGACTTCCTCATCCACTTGTTTTTGCATTGGTTATCCACATGTAGAGAGATTTCAAAACCAGTCAGAGAACAGCTATTTACTACCATAACATTGTTTTCACTATTGTAAAATAGGTTCATCATGCACCTTCAACAATTATTAATGTCAAACACAAGTGAGGAAGAGTTTCAGATTTATTTTTCTGGATCTTGCAACCAAGATATATGGTGTCATCACAAATAGAGTTTTATTATCTAGTTCTGATGGGAAACTGTGATGGTTAGAAATATTATTATCATTTTCATTGAGAATCTCTACATGTATATAATGAAATATGATAATATTTATTCCTATTACTTCTTTGAAGTCCCTCTTGTGTGTCTCCAAATATACAAGTTTATTTCATCTTTGTTTTTATTGTTTCAGTAATATAGTAAGTCCCAGTGGTCCTACTCATACACGTGTGGTTGTAGAACAATCCATTGGATCATGGACAACCTACCAGTGCCATACATACAAAGAATAATTCATTGGAACTTGATTGATAATTTGATCTACATCAAAGAAGCCTGGGGCTTAGGATGTCATAAGCCCTAGAATGGAATTTGCTTGTTATTGTTATGCTAAAAGTCAAGTTGTAAAGTTCCCTTCTAAATATTTATGTTCATACTCATAGACCTAGGTTTCTCTGGACCTTGATCAGAAAAAAACAAACAAACAAATAAACAAAAACTTCTTTTTACAATAATCAGCAGTTAAAGAAGAGACTCATGCTTGCCAAAGTGATGCTGTTCAGTCCGAAATCTTTAGAGTTTTATTAACACCTCACATGTGTCCTGGACAAAGGTCAGTGTATATCACAGAAAAAGTGGTGAAAATAATGTTATAGAAAGATAATATGGCTTGGGAAGTCTATGGGGCCCCTGGTGGTGGAAACACTATTTATCCCTAGTGCAGGGATAGTGCAGGAATGGACTTTGGGAACACATCCCCTATAGGTATAGCAATGTAGCCTTAGAGGGAGTGATACTGTGTTAGATCAAGCCAGTTCAAAATTCTTCAATTAGGTATTGGAGGAGCTTTCAAGGTCCCTTGTTTCATTAGGAGTTATTTTCAGAGGGAAGTTAGTTCTTAACTGTCACCTTGACACAACCTAGAGTCACCTTGGAAAAAGCTTTTCTTTTCTTTGAAACAGGGTCTAGCAATGTAGTTCATACTGTTCTGGAACTTGCTATGTAGACCAGGCTGGACTTGAAGTTCATAGAGATCCATTAATCTATGCCTCCATAGAAATTTGGAAAGAGACTTTTTAGTTGAGAAATTGTGTGAGTCAGGTTGGCCTTTGTGATCATCTTGCTAATTGACGTGGGAAGACTTGCCCCTACCCCATGTGGTCAGCATCATTCCCTAGGTTTGCTCCTAAACTATGTAAAAGAAGAGAAAGAAAGCAAGAAAGGAAGCCTGTATGTGTTTATTTCTCTGTATTCTTGACTGTGTATTACATGACAAAATACTTCAACTTTCTGACATGGTGATGTTTCTAATATGATGGACTGTTAGCTGAAAAACCTTATGTTTCCCCCCATAAGTTTTTATTTTTAATCTGGGTATTTTATTGCAATATCAAAAATTAAGTAAATCAGCAACCAAGAGAAATGACAATAGCCCATCTTGTTTGGGGGACCTCTAAGGTTATTAAAAGAAATACCCTTTATTCACTAATAAGGTTATTGTTAAGTAACATCTAGAAACAATATTACCCAGTCATTCAAGGCATTTTCATTCTAACTATTATGTTTAAATAACATTTTAGTTGAGTTATGAGGCAGTTGGTTTATACCTGACTTCCACATATACCTTCATTACTGTTAACCCTCCATTATACACCCTGCCTCACTGCCTACTTAAATGTTTGATACCAGTATTCCTCCACTATTAATCAAGTTACTATGTACAACTATATCCCTTCTCCACTTTCATTGTAATTTTTATACCCTTGCATTTAATGCATCCTATGAATAGGCCTTTTCTAGTTTCTTGGCTCAATATATACTCTACATTAAGTATATAAAGATAAAATTGCAAAACTAGAAGTCACATGTGAAAGGGAACACACTGTGTTTGATTATTCAGGTATAGATTACTTTACTCTATAATTTTTCCAGTTATATTTATTTACTTGTAAATTTCTATTTCTTCACAAATAAGTATTTTTCTTTTCTTGTTTTAAATTTAATTTTATTAATATATCTTCATTTATTTTACATACTGACCACTGTTTACCCTCTCTACTCTCCTCCTGTTCCTCCTGTCTCAAATCTACCTCTCTCACCATCCATTCCACTTACATCTCCATTCAAAAAGGGGCAAACCTCCCATGGGATTGCATAGAGTTTAGCACATCAAGTTGAGGTCTTTTATAAATTTGGTCTTGAGTTATGTGTAGGGTGATAAATATGGATCCATTTGCATTCTTCTACATGCTGACATACAGTTTTCCCAGCACCAATTACTGAAGATGTTTCTTTTTTCTATTATATACTTTTATCTTATTTGCCAAAACTTGGGAGTTCATAAATGTGTTTATTTAAGTCATGGTCTTTGAATCACACATCTGTCTTTCTAGTAATAACAAGCTGTGTTTTTTTCTTTTTGTTTGTTTGTTTGGTAGCTCTATAATGGAAGTTCCTTTATTGTACAGGACTGTTTTAGCTATACTGTTTTTTGTTTGATTGTTTTTCCATATGAAGTTGAGTATTTCTCTTTTGAGGTCTATGAAGAATTGTGTTGGAATTTTTGATGGGGATTGCATTGAATCTATAGATTGTTTTTGGTAGGATTCCCATTTTTATTATGTTAATTCTGCCTATCCATTAACACAGGAAATCTTTCCATTTTCTGATATCTTCTTCAATTTCTTTTTTCAAAAACTTAAAGTTTTGTGATATGGATCTTTCACTTGTTTGGTTAGAGTTACCCCAAGATATTTTATATCATTTATGGATATTGTTAAAGGTGTTATTTCACTCAATTCTTTCTGTGTATCATTAGTATATAGGAGGGCTACTGATCTTTTTTAATTATTTTTTTTTTTCTTGTCACATTACTGAAGGTGTTTGTTAGCTGTAGGAATACCCTGGTAGGATTTTTGTGGCCACTTAGGTACATAATTACATCATCTGCAAATAGCTAAAGTTTGACTTCTTCCTTTCCAATTTGTATCCCTTTGATCTACTTTTGTTGTTTTATTGCTCTAGCTAGAACTTCAAGTATTATATTAAATAGATATGGAGAAAGTGGGCAGCCTTTTCTTGTTCCTGATTTCAGTGGAATTGCTTTGAGTGTCTATCCATTGAATTTGATGTTGGCTGTTGGTTTGCTCTATATTACCTTTATCATATTTTGGTATGTTCCTTATACTCTTGAACTCTTGAAGTCTTTTATCATATAAGGGGTGTTGGATTCTGTCAAAGATATTTTCAGTAACTAATGAGATGATGATGATGTGCCTTTTCTTCTGCTTGTTTATTGGTGGATTACATTGATAGATTTTTCTGTGTTAAACTATCCCCGAATCTCTGTGATGAAGCTTACTTGATTATGGTATATGACGTTTTTTTTATGATTTTTGGATTCCATTTTCCAATATTTGCTTTCAATTTTTTATTTAAATTTGAAACAAAGTTGTTTTATATGTCAATCCTAGTTCCCTCACCCTCCCATCCTCCCCTATCACCCCCACCAATCCACAACCCATTCTATTTCAGTTCCCCAGGGAGGGTGAGGCCTTCTATGGGGAGTCCTCAAAGTAATATCTTTTGGGGCAGGGCCTAGGTCCTCCCCCCATGTGTCTAGGCTGAGAAAGTATTCCTCTATGTGGTATGGGCTCTCAAAGTCCATTCCTGTACTGATCCCTTACTAGAGGCCCCATAGACTGCCCAATACTTGTAACTAACACCCATATTCAGTGGGTCTGTGTCAGTCCTATGCTGGTTTCAAAGCTATCAGACTGAGGTTCATGAGCTTCACCTGTTCAGGTCATCTGATTCTGTGGGTTTTTCCAACCTGGTCTTGACCTCTTTGCTCATCACTCTTCCCTCACTGTAACTGAATTCCAGGAGTTCAACTAGTGTTTAGCTGTGGCTGTCTGCTTCTGCTTGCATCAGCTACTAGATGAAGGCCCAAGGATGGCATACAAGGTTGTTATCAGGGAAGGGCATTTAAGGTAGCCTCTCAACTATTGCTCAAATTGTTAGTTGGGTTCATCCTTGTATATCTCTGGGCATTTCTGTAATGCCAGATTGCTCCTTAAATCTATAATGTCTTTCCCTATTATGATATCTCTTTTCTTGCTCTCCTCTATTCAATCCCTGTCTCAATCTTCCTGTTCCCTCATGCCCACCTCTCTCCTCCTTTTCACTCCTTCTCTTTCTCCTACCTCCCTATCTGCTCCCTCCAGCCTTCCAATTTGCTCAGGAGAACCTTGTTTCTTTTCCCTTCTCCAGGGAACCATGTATATCTCTCTTAGGGTCCTCCTTGTTTCCTAGCTTTTCTGGCAGTATGAATTGTAGGCTGGTGATCCTTTGCTCTATGTCTAAAATCTATAAATGAGTGAGTACATATGTTTATCTCTTTTGTTACTAGGTTACTTAGGATGGTTTCTTCTAGTTCTATTTTTTTTACCTGTGAATTTCAGGATTCCATTGTGTTTTTCTGCTGAGTAGTAGTATTTCATTGTGTACATGTTCCACATTTCCTCCATCCATTCTTCAGTTTAGGGGCATCTAAGTTGCTTCCAGTTTCTGGCTCTTACAAATAATGCTGCTATAGACATAGTTGAACAGATGTTCTTGTTGTATGAATGTGCATTTTGAGTATATGCCTAAAAGTAGAATTACTGGATCTTGAGGTAGACTAATTTCCATTCTTCTGAGGAGCCGCCATACTGATTTCCAAAATGACTGTATGAGTTTGACCTCCCACCAGCAGTGGAGGAGTCTGCCCCTTTCTCCACATTCTCTCCAACATAAACTGTCTTTGATGTTTTTGATTTTAGCCATTCTGACAAGAGTAAGATGGTATCCAAGAGGTTTTTTTTTTTCATTTGCATTTCCCTGATGACTAATGATTTTGAGCACTTTCTTAAGTGACTTTCAGCCATTTTAGATTCCTCAGTTGAGATTTCTCTATTTAATTCTGTACCCCACTTTCTAATTGGATTATTTGGTGTTTTGGTAACTAGCTTCTTGAGTTCTTTGTACATTTTGGAGATTAGCCCTATGTCAGATGTGGGGTTAATGAATATCTTTTTTCCATTCTGTGGCCTGCTGTTTTGTCTTGTTGACTGTGTCCTTTGCCTTACAGAAGCTTCTCAGTTTCAGGAAGTCACATTTATTAATTGTTGATCTCAATGTCTGTGCTTCTGGTGTTATGTTCAAGAAGCATCTTCTGTTCCATTTCATTCAAGAGTACTTTCCACTTTCTCTTTTAAGACATTCAGTGTAGCTGGATTTATGTTGAGGTCTTTGGTCCATTTGGACTTAGGTTTTGTGCATGGTGTAGATATGGATCTATCTGCAGTCTTTTACACACCATCATCCAGTTATGCCAGCACCATTTGTTGAAGATGCTTTCTTTTTTTCATTTTATAAATTTTTCTTCTTTGTCAAAAATCAGGTATTTGTAGGTGTGTGGGTTAATGTCAGGGTTTTTAACTTGATTCCATTGGTTTCCCTGTGTATTTTTGTGCCAACACCAAGCTGTTTTCAGGACTATAGCACTCTAACAGAGTTTGTAATCAGGGATAGTGAAGTTCCTTTATTATAAAGGGTTGTTTTGGCTATCCCTAGTGCCAGATTTCTCTATAAACCTATGATGGCTCCCTATATTATGGTATCTCTCTCCATAGATGAGTTGATTTTCTATTCAGCAATTTTGCTGGAGGTGTTATCAGCTGTAAGAATTTCTCAGTTGAATTTTCAAGGTTACTTTATATACTACCATATCAGTTTCATAGGAAAATACCTTGAAAGGATAATTTTAAATTTGTATTATCTTCATTTACTTCAGTTGTCTTATTACTCTAAGTTTTCAAATAATATATTCAATATGTAAGGAGATGGTGGAGAGCATCCTCTTGTTTCCAATTTTAGTGAAATAGCTTTCTCTCCACTGAGGTTGATGATGGCTATGGTCTTTCTGTAAACTTCTTTATTATGTTTAGGTATGTCCCTTGTATCATTAATCTCTTCAAAAGATTTGTTTTGCATATAATGAGATGATAATGTGGGTTTTGTCTTTCTACTTGTTTATATGATGAATTACATTTATTGATTAATATCTGTTGAACCATTCCTGCCTCTCTGGGATGAATCCTACTTGATCATGGTGAATGATCTTTTTGATGGGTTCTTTGATTCAGTTTACAAGTACTGATTATTTTTGCATGTATATTCATAAGGGAAATTTCCAATTCTTTCTTTGTTGGGTCTTTATGTAGTTTGGGTACCAGGGCACCTGTGGCCTCATAAAATTCATTGTGTACCATTCATTCTCTTTTTATTTTGTGAAATAATTTGAGGAGTATTGGCATTAAATTCTGGTAGAATCATTTACTAAAACCATTTGGCTTTGGGCTTTCTTTGGTTGAGATAATTTTAATGACTGCTTTTATTTTGCTCGTAGATGTATCTCTGCTTAAATGATTTACACAGTCTTGATTTAACTTTGGTTATGTATTACCTGTCAAATTATCAATTTTGCAAAAAATTCCAATTTGGTTGAGTACAGGCTTTTACTGTATGTCCTTATGACTTTTTGGATTTCCTTAGTGTATGTTGTTATTCCCCACTTTACATTTCTTAGTTTGTTAATTTAGATATTTTTCTCAATATTTTAGTTTATTTACATAAAGGTTTGTCAATATTACTTATTTTGTTTCTATTGATTTCAGCTCTGAGTTTGATTTTTCTAGTCATCTACAATTTTGGGTGTGATTTCTTATTTATTTTTTTTTTGTAGTGCTTTCTAGTATGCTGTTAAATTTCTAGATTCTCCTTATGTTTTTTATGTAGGGCCTTAGTACTGTGAACCTGCCATTAAGAACTGTTTTCATTGTATCAAAAATATTTATGTATATTGTGCATTCATTTTTATTGAATTGCATAAAGCACTTAATTTTTGTTTTGACCCATTTTCATTCAGTGGAAAATTGTTCTTTTCCCATAAAATTGTAGGCTTTCTCTTGTTTCTGTTTTAGTTGATATACAACATTTTTATTTTATAAATCAACCAGTTTCCCCTCCCTTCTATCTTCCCACTCCTTTCTCCATCCCATCCCTCTGCTCTCATCCATTTCTTCTACATTTCTACTCAACAAGGGACAGACCTTCCAAAGATAATTGACAAAATATGGCACATCAAGTTGCCTTGAGACTAAGCGCCTCACCTTGTATTAAGGTTGGGCAAGGGAATACAGTATATGGAATAAGGGACGCATATGTTAGGAATGATGTCAGAGACAGCCCTTTCTCCTGCTGATAGGATTCCCACAAGAATACCAAGCCAGACAATTGTCACAATATATATATATATATATATATATATATATATATATATAGAGAGAGAGAGAGAGAGAGAGAGAGAGAGAGGGTCTAGTTCAGCTCCCTGCATGCTCCTTGGTTGTCAGTTCAGTCTTTGTGAACACCCATGAGGCCAGGTTGATTCTGTGATTCTTGTGATGTCCTTGATACTCTGGCTCCTACTATCATTCCTCCCTCTCTTCAGGAGGATTCCTAGAGGTCTGCCTCATATTTGACTGTGGGTATCTGCATCTGTTTACACCAGTAAATGGATGAAGCCTCTCTAATGACAAATGCGATAGTCACTGATCTATGATTATAGCAGAATATCCTTAGTCATTATTACATGGAAATTTTCTTTCACCAGTCCTGTTTGGTTGTATCCTAGATCTCTGGGCCATACAGCCTCTAGGTCCTGGTGATCTAGGCAGTATCAAGGGTGAACTCCTTCTCTTTACATGTGTCTCCGGCTGGACCAGTCTGTCATTGGTTGGTCACTCCCACAATGTCTATGTCACACTTATGCCAGCATATTCCATAGGCAGAACAGACTATAGGTTGAAGGTTATATGGCCGAGCTGGTATTCCCATCCCTCCAGTGATAGTGTTGCTTGGTCCCAGGATATGGCCAATTCAGGCTCCATTTCCTCTATTGTTAGAAGTCTTAACTGTGGTCATCCCTGTAGATTCCTGGAGTTTCCCTTGTACCAGGTTTCTACCTGACCCTGAATTGACCACATTCCTAGTTGACTCACTTAGTATTCTTTCTCTCAACTTCACCCCCACCTGATCCTTCTTGTTCCCATCCATAGTCTACTCACTAATTCTTTTGTATTTTCCCTTCCCAATGAGATCTTGAGTGTTCCCCTTGATCCCTCCTTGTTACCTAGCTTGTCTGTGTTCTTGGATAGTTGCATGGTTGTCCTTTACTTTGTAGCTAATACCAATATCCATTTATGAGTGAGTACACACCATCTTTGTCTTTCTGGGTATGGGTTACCTTATCAGTAGACTCTTATCTAGTTTCATACATTTGCCTTAAATTTCATGATGTCATTGTTTTCAACCATTGAGTAAATGTACCACACATTCTTTATCCATTCTTTGTTTAAGGGAATTTCAGGCTGTTTCCAGGTTCTTGGTTTGAGGAATAAAGCTCCTATAGATGTAGTTGAGCAAGTGTCCTTGTGGTATGATTGAGAATACTTTGGGTACATGCACAAGAGTTGTATAGCTGAGTCTTGAGATAGTTTGACCCCAAATTTCTGAGAAATCATTTGTACTGTCTGGTTTGGTGTGCCAACTTGACACAAGCTAGAGTCATCAGAGAGGAAGAAGCCTCAATTAAGAAAATGCCTCCATGAGATCCAGCTGTAAGATGTTTTCTTAATTAGTTACTAATGGAGGGAGGGCCCAGCCCATGGTGAGTGGTGTCACCCCTGGCCTGGTAGCCCTGAGTTCCATAAGAAAGCAAGCTGAACAAGCCATTAATCACCCCTATGGCTTCTGTATCAGCTCCCTGCCCTGCTGAGTTTCTGTCCTGACTTCCTTCAATAGTGAATATCAGCATGGAAATGTAAGTCAAACAAATCTTTGCATTCAATTTGCTTTTTGGTCATGCTGTTTTATTGTAGCAATAGAAACCAAAACAACAACAACAAACTAATTGGTCCTAGTGTAGTGGGAAATTGCTGTGGAAGACCTGCCCATGTTTTTGGTTGAATTTTGGAAGGACTTTGGAACTTTGGGTTAGAAGAGCCATTGACAGTAAAGAGCTCAGTGGGACATTCTTTAGGAGCATAAGAATGTTCAGAAAAGTGCAGAAGATGGAGTTTTGGCTTGTGAAGTTTCAGAAGGAAATTTAAATACTGTAACCAGGACCATTTGCTATTTTGATTTATTTATTTATTTATGTATTTTTTTTGGTTCTGGTTAGCTGTGATTAACAAGATAGTAGCAAAGCAAAAATTTGCTTTGCTAGGATACTTGATTCTGGTCAGTTGGAGCATAGAAATTTTAGCAATGATTAAAAAGAGACCACTATCACTGAGGTTAAATCTTCCTGGAAGAGTTTTCTGAGAATATATAGAAACTATGATCCAGAGGTGCATTTTGTGTGTGTGTGTGTGTGTGTGTGTGTGTGCTGGCAGACATGGTAATTTTTAAGCGTGACTCAAGTGGTACTGGTTTTGAAGCTTGAAGGGGTGATGGACAACAGCTGAGGCCTGGCACTGCTAGAGGCCAGGAGATGCCATTGGTGAAATAGCAGTCTCAGTGGCAGTTGAAGGCCCAAAACCAAAGGGTTCGTGCAAAGCAGTTGAGGTTTGACATCATAAAGACAGTCTGAGAGGCTATTTATTGGTACAAGTGTAGCCCAGTTGCTGGTTCCGTGGGATGACCACCAAGAACAGTGGTGGTGGAGAGAGTCAGCTGGGGACTAGAAGAAAATCTCTCTGTGCTGCAGAGGTAGGAGCTGGAGAAATGACCCAAGTCCTTTGGAGGAATCCAGAAGATCCTGAGTGTATCAGAGCCATTAGCTGGATGGAATGGGGTTTTGCTTTGATTTGATTGCAATTGTGCCCTGATTTTTCCCTCTTGAAGTAAGAAAGTATTTGACTGGAACTCAGAGTTAAGACTTTGAATTTTAAAATACTTTGGATTGAAGGATATTGGCTATTTTAAAAGTGCTGAAAATTTAATGTGGTCGAATCTGTAAAGAGTTTGGTACTTTATTTATTTGTTTGTTTATTTATTTATGTGAGACAGGGTTTCTCTGTAACTGTAGCTTTGGAGCCTGTCCTGGAACTTGCTATGTGGAACAGACTGGACTTGAACTCACAGAGATTTGCCTGTCTCTGCCTCCTGAGTGCTGGGACTCAGGAGTTAAAGGCACTCACAGGAAGTTATTAATTTTTTAATGTGAAATTTGGGTGATGAATAAGAAAGAAAGGGTTGTGTCTTGATACTGATCTGTTTATATGTCAAGTTGACAAAGGGGTCAGTTGTATTGGCTGGTTCTTTGTGTCAACTTGACATAAGTTAGAGTCATCAGGAAGGAAAGAGTCTCAGTTGAGAAAATGCCTCCATGAGATCCTGCTATAAGGCATTTACTCCATTACTGATCAATCAGGGACCCCTGGGTGGGTGGTGCCATACTTGCATTGGTAGTTCTGGGGTCTGTAAGAAAGGAGGTTAAGGAAGCCATGAGAAGTAAGCCTGGCAGGAGTGACTTGTGAGTTCACAGGGAGTGACTGCTGGAGTTGGGCCTCAATTTCTGTCTCACAGTTTTTGCTATTGGTGTACAGAGAAGCTACTGAATTTTGTGTGTTTATTTTCTGATCTATTGTTTTTCGGAAAGTAGTTATCATCCCTAAGAATTTCCTTGTGTTGACTTTTGGATATCTCACATATATGATGATGTTATCATATGCAAATGGGGATACTTCAACTACTTGCTTTCCCATTTATTTCCCTTTAATTCCACTTTTCAGATTGTTTGTTTATATTTTTTCTCTCAATTTATTTATTTATTTCTTCTTGTTTTCTTGTTTGCTTGTTCTCTCTACATAGCTCTGGCTTTTCTATGGAATTTACTATGTAGACAAGGTTGGCCTGGAACCTGTTTCTGCCTCCTTAGTGCTGGTATTAAATATGAGCACAATTATGCCTAGCCCCAGTTTATAGATTTTTATTTTTTTACATGTTTACATGTGTGCCTCTGTGTGTGTGTGTATGTGCAGCACATACATGTACATGTATATATGTATGTAAATAAAACCTGCCAAGTCTATTTTTGTTATTTGTGTGTATATGGTTTCAAGGCTCACCAGTTTGTATTGAACAAGCATTTAGAGAGCTCATGCTTAGGAGATGCTAACTCTCCATTCCCCTTCCCCTCCTCAGCAATCATTGGTTCCTTGTTGTTTCTTGTCCAGGCATGCATATAAATCACAATAGACACCATGGCAAAATATTCATGAACATGCAGTAAATGGTGCTCACATGTTGTTGATCACTAGTAGCTGTCTAATTGGACTTAAGGTCTACTAAATAAGAAAGAAGCCATGCCTAGTACTGGAAACCTAGCCAGCTTCCCAGGGTTAGTGACATCATGAACCTGAGAAAACAATCTACATCATTACCTTATTAAGTCAGCATAATATCTTACTACGTTCTAAGTCTTATTTTTATAATCATAAATGCAGCCACCAACCCTCATAAAAGAGAATTCCCTTTATTGCCAATGGAGGCCATTGTAGAAATCCACAGCTGACCATAATGCAGAGATTACTGTATGTTGAGGAGCCCAGCTCCAGTTCATATATCTATATCACATCTTCTGTATCTATGGCTCAAGAACACTAAAGTAGTGGGACAAAAGGATTGTAAACACCAGATTACCTTGGAAGTCTTCTGTGAAACAATCTCTCTTAGAAACACGATATTTTAGTTTTTAGAAAAAGTTTGACCTTATTCTTCTTGTACCCATTGGTACTGAATATATAAGTATCCATATTCAATCTTTTTATAATGGTTCTGAAAACAAACATATGCGTGCAATTGGAAAAAATTGAAATTTATACAGATAACACATTTATACAAAAAACTCAAATACAACTTGAATTTATACTTATTATTTTTATAATATGAATATTTTAGCATTGATTTCTATATCTTTTAATTTTTAAAGTAATGAAATATTATTTTAATAAGTAATGCATGGCCTGTAGCATCCAGAAATGCATCCTTGCGGTAGAATTCTCATCTGTTATGCACAACTCCCTGGATTTCATCTCAGAAACATTAATAACTAACTAACTAAATAAATACATAAATAAATAAAATAAGCAATGTTTAAATCCAAAATATATAACAATTACTGATGTTTTACTAATAAAATGATGCTACATTTAAATGTATAAGGAAATGTGCTTTGAGAATATTAATTCAGTAATTGCTAATTATTTGAAAAAAGACTTTATTGGTTATACTATAGGCATGTTTAAGCATATTTGTCTCAATAATAAAATAAACTTGAGGTGTAAAGTTTTAATGATAATGCTTATCCTTGAAAATATCTAAAATACATTGAATGTATCAAATTAAATTATAAAAATTTTTTATTGTAGTGCAGAACAATCAGATAATATCATGTCATTATAAAACAAGGATCTGAACAATCAGATAATATAATGTGGCTCTAAGACCAATATCTGAAGCCTCCTTGAGAGTTTTCCACTTGTCAATGTTTCCTGGGATGTGGGACATCTTTACATTAAAATGCTTATACTGTGAATCCTCTGTTAAGAAATATTTTACTTCCATGGCTTTAGAAATAGAATAAAATAGTTATTCAATATAATGCTTATTTTTTAAAAGACAATAGACAAAGCTACCACTCATAATTTGTAAAATGTTGTTTATTATGTAGATATAAGAGTGCAGCTAACTTTCAGTGATTGATAACAAGTTATCTCTGAATTTATTTCAGCAGGGCAAGTGGTAGTATAGCTATATATTACAATATACATTCAATCATATAATCAGTACTACATTGATATTTATGTAATTAATAGTATAGTTCTTAAATTATTTATGTGTTTTTGAGAAAGACATTTAACTGGGGGGACATACTATCATCTAGTTGGAAGTGTACTTATGTGATCAGTGAAATATTAATTTAGTTTAAATGATGTAGTTGAGTGCTTTGAAGCTGTGACTAAGATAGCAAGTGCTGTAAGATGAAGGTAATTACCTCTCTTGAAAGTGGTTACACTCAAAGGGTTCAAATAGATGTTTGCAAAAATCATGAAATTAGATGACCCGTGACAAACAGTAACTTTTTGTAAGCTGCAAAGTAGTTTTTATTGTAAAAACTATCAATAGATGTTGAAAATGCCAATATGATCTCAGGAAATTTCCCCTTAGTTCCTGAATTTGCTCAACTCCTATGTATAGAAATTTCCATCTAAATTTTTCTGATTTTTTGCTCCTTTTCATACATGCATATTGACTACATGTATAGGTTGCGTTGAAAGAAACAAAGCATCTGAAAGTAAAACTAACAAAAACCAAAACAAGAATGAAACCCCAAGCACTCATTCTGTTGTGCTTCACAAGTGTGAGAATTCTGAAGTAATGAAAATAGCAGTTTCTAAAGTGGATTAATGGGCTTTCTTGGTTATAATAGCAGGTCCTCATGATGTAGGGTGGTAAGACAAATATGGAAGCCTCTAATCACTTAGGCGATTAAGCCAAACTTCATAACTAATATTGATAAGCAACTATAGTTAGAAATTGTGGAGGGAACTTTGGTTTGTAAAACTGTAAACAACTTCCCAGAATTACATAGCATAAAAATATTACTATTCATTATAGACCATCATTTAATTCACACAGTAACTTCATTTCTCTGTTCTCCCTAGACATTCAATGTAAATCGTGCTTAATCTGAAGGGCAGTGTGCTGGGGATATTGTTATGAAAAACAATTCAAAGTGAGTTTAAAATGAATGTTCACTATTGTTTGATAAATATTCAGCATTTCAACAGTATCTAAACTGTAGACACAGTCTTCCCTAGGGCTTTAGTAGTCAGGATAAAGATAGTGGTTTCTCAGCATGAACTGGAAGAGAAAGTGATATTAACTTTGTCAATACATTCCGAATAGATATATGCGATAGACAATACAGAGCCTAAAATGAAATGTAGATTGTTTTTCATTGGAAATATCTTTCATGCATTATATTTGGATCAGTTTTCCCTCCCTTATTTCCCAGATCCTCCCTACCTTCCTTCTCATCCATCTCCACACCCTCTTTCTCTTTCCTTCCCTCCTCCCCTCCCTCCCTCCCTCCCCTTTCTCTCTCCCTCTCCCTCTCCCTCTGTCTCTGTATCTGTCTCTGTCTCTCTCTCTCTAGAATATATACTGAAACAAAAATGAACAAAATCAACATTACCTTTGAGTCAATAGCAAGAAAGTTTCTAACTATTTACTTAGTGGGCAATGTTTAGTATTGATCCTTGATAATTTTTACATGACTGGTGTTTAATATTAGTGTTATTAATTTTAGTATTTATATATATTGATTATACAGATTGGTGATATTCATAAAATATTTTATTTTCAGCATACAATATTGTTGCTCATACGTTTTCTGCCAGCCCGCCTGCTACCGGTCTGGCATGCTGGCCCCAAATAACACACAGAGACTGTATTTGATACAATCCTGTTGGCCAGTTACCATTATTGTTTATGGGCTAGCTCTGTCTTAATTGTTAACCCATTTCTACTTATCTAAGTATTTCCACGTGGTCATCTTATCCGGGAGCCGCGGCCAGAGCATCTTGTTTCCTCCATGCTCTACATCTTGAATCCTCCTAACTACTTCCTCTTTCCTCCTTCTTGTCTCCTAACCCCATCTATCTAGTTTCCTATTGGCCCAACAGTGCTTTATTTCTTAACCAGTATGAGAAACATATTTAAAGAATAACATCTCCCATCATTATATCATTTTAATGTACTCATATTCATTCCTATATATTCTTGTGTTTTTCCCTACTTCACCACTCAATAGAACTTATCCTTCCCCAGATGATCTTGCATGTATTTTTCCTGTTGTATTTTTATTTATAAAGAGGTTTGTGTACATATGCAAAATCTAGAATCTACAAAAAGGGGATTTTTTCTCACTCTTCAGTTATTTTGCTTAATATGCTATCTTCTAATTAAATATATATTCTTATGATATAATTTCATTATGACTGAACAGAATTCCATTGTGAATATGTACCAGATTTTCTTTTTTACATATGTTTGTTCATGGGTACCTAATCTCAGTCTGTAATCTGGGTCTTGTGAATAGTGTTGCAATTAATATGGGGGTGAAACTATCTCTGTTGAATAGTTTAGAATTTTCAGGTATATATTTAGTAGTGGTATTGAAGTTATATGATAGCACTGTGTTTGGTTTTTGGAGCAACCATCACACACATTTCAATTTTCAGGAGACAAAAACATAATTTGTACTTGCATCCAAGATAGAAATAAAGGACTCTTAAAAATGACAATGCCTTCATACCATTATTCTTCATCATTGGTATACTTTTGTTATCCAATAGTTATTTTTAGTACCCAAAAGGTTTGTTAGTGCTAAAACTAAGTAATAATTCACACATTCCTGAGATTATAAAATTATAAATATTGACCTTGTAATAGAAGATACTCTTATTTAATCATTTATCATTTTATTAAAGTGTTTATGATTATATTTAATTTTGTTTGTTATAGTTGTAAGTATTTTCATGGTATCTTTTAAAAAATTAATCAACTTAACCTTCAAAGGTATTTTTGATATATTTTATACTTTAATTAGTATTTTAATGGAATCCTAACCTGTCACAATAAATGGAAGAAGGGCAAATTAATTTCCTTTATTTGACTGCTATATAGATCTTCTTCTGATACCAAACATCACTGCTACTGCTGGCATCCAGGGATTTAAATCAGGATTAACTATCAGTTTTTTGATTCTCTAACCTTTCAGACTTGGATTTTTTTGTATGATGAGATTTCCTAATTTGCAAGCTTACAGATAACAAGCAGACTACAGAAATTCTAGGCCTTGAAAATTACCCATTTATTTTCTTAACAACATAACATATAAACTATTGGTTCTGTGTCTTTGGGTTGTTTTAACTAATATAGTTAATAATCTTAAAAATAATTCATCTGGAAAGGTTGGATTTCTGAAAGGACTATAAATATCAGTGAAATTAATAAAATAGATAAAGCTCTAGGAAAAATAAACAAGAAGTTAAGGTCTCTTGGAACTTCCCTAAAGACACACAGGAAACATGTATATTTTATAAAATCCTGTGTAAGATCAGGTAGAATATGTCATGTTTCAACAATGATCCCTGTCTCCATCTCCCCACAAAACAAATTTATCTTGATGGAAACACCACTCTGCAGTGAAAGAAAATTGCATTCTTAAGTTGTCAATGTCCATTCAAAATTAGTCTTTTAGGAAAACTATCAATGCTTAGAATATAGGGATGGCAGAAATTTGACTTGTTAGAGGTAAAAAAGAATGATGCAGCATTGTATGGGGTAGGAATGCGGGTGAATATGGGAAGAGTTAGAGGATGGGATTGAATATGGTCAAAATACATTATATGTAGTTCTCAAAGGACTAATTTAAAACAATAGCAACAAAATTATTGACACTTAAAATGTCCCCCATTTAGGTTTAATGTGATAAAATCTTAAATTATGTACTCAAAAGTTCAATGATACTTCCTTCAGTGGTTCTCACTTACTTTAATTAGCATTAATTGTATATAAAATAGGCTCCATTATATTATTTTCACACAGGTATCTAATGTATTTTGATCATATTTACCTATGTGACCTTATCATGTGTGTCTGTCTCCTGCTGATCACCCCCCTCCTCTTGACTGGTCTTATTTTACTTTCATGGAATTTTGATTCTCAGTTTTTTTGGTGACCTAATGATTTAACTCAGGCCAACTTATAGGAGCATGGGGGGAGGAGTTATCTACAGGGTCATGGGCACTTACCAGTGGCTTTAATCCTTAAGAAAATATATTCCGCTCCCCCTGCCAACAGCCTGTAAATTATCAGACAGCAGTGAAACTTCATGGATCCCGTCATCATCACAACAGTTAACTGCCTATGCATTGCTCATGGAGCAGTTGGCAGTCTTATGAAAACACCCCTCCTCTCAGCAAATATTAATGGTCTGTGCGGGGAGGTGGAGGCCACTCAAGTGCCTCTCTCCTTGATGGAATGCTAATGAGCCTAATCTTGTACAGGCCTTATGTGTATAATCACATCTGCTGTGTCTAAATGCCAGGAACCTAGTAAAGAGCCCCAAGAGAGAGCAAAAGAGAAGCTTGAAGAGGAGTAAGTTGGAAAGAAGAGTATTTGGTATAGATCAGTTTTAGTGTAGATGGGGATAATGATGTGGTGTGTGTGTGTGTGTGTGTGTGTGTGTGTGTGTGTGTGTGTGTGTGTGTGTGCGCGCGTGCATGTGTAGGGGACAAGGGTATGTCCTGAATACCAGTGAAGAAGCCATAATTAAGGTGAAGAATGATAACTCGGAGGTTAAAAGTACTTGCTGTTTTTTGTTAAGTACAGTACCCATGTCACGTAGCTCACAACTGTCTGAAAATATAGCTCAAAGACAGTGGTCCTCAATGTACAACCCTTTAATATAGTTCCTCACTTCGTGGTGACCCCAACTATTACATTTTCTTATTATTTCAAAACTGTAGTTTTGCTACTGTAATGAATTGTAAATATCTGTGTTTCAGTGGTCTTAGACCAACCCTGTGAAAGGTCATCACCCACAGCTTGAGAACCACTGCTCCAAAATATCTGTAGCCCTATTCTAACTCCCTCAGGTACCCAAAATCATATGCACCTACCCCTAGACTGATACCTACACATGCATACAGTGAAAAATAATAAAAACTCTTTTTTAAAACTCCACAATTAAACCTAACTTAGAGCTAAATTAAAAGATAAGATAAAATGAAATAAAATAATGTTTTTTAAAAGGAGGTACCCAGTATGAGAGCATGAAACTCTTTTTCCCAAGACACTGTTGTCACTTTTAGAGATGTTTAATTCTAAGTGTAAGCCAAACATATTTCTAATTGTAACCTCCCCATTCCCCTTGGATGACCAATCTTACACACAGTGAGAGGCAAGTCAAGGAATCAGAGACCAAAACATGATTGTTATACAATACAGTGTATCAAGACTTCCCCCATGTTCTGAGGAAGTCCAACAGAGAAGTGATCTCCAAGTTTTCTGCCAAAGTAGATGACTGTGTTTGAATAGAGATGAAGTTTACTCTAAGAACACTCAAAAACCAACCTCTCATTTCCAAGGCAACCCACTTGACCAGAGAGAAGAATGTAAGAGAAGCATTTCTCATGGTAGAGCAAGCCTCAGATTTTGTCACTATTTTTCGTTTGAGAGGATTAATTTTACTTTGAGTGCTTTCAAGTTGTTTATGTCAGAGACAAGTACTTCCTCATTGTGTGGGACATTTCCTTCCACATGCCAAGTGTTATGTGCAAAAAATCACATTGCACATTATCTACTTATATGCAAATGTATATATGTAACAGTGTCATGAATGATATAAACAAGGAAACTTAAAAAATACTTGAAAATAACTTTATTTTGGCTGTTAAGTATGCAGTAATGCTAATATTTACTTTTTGGCATTTACATGCTTGTACAAGATAAGTATCTTTATATAATGCTAAAAATAGGAAGAAATGATAGTCAACAAAGTATAATTCTGAAAATGAAGGAAATTTGTGATGTATAATTTTAACTTGCCACAAATTTGTATCACCTGAGAAAGGAATCTCAACAAAATTGTCTTGTACCAGATTGAGACTGCTGAGGTGACACTTGCTGGCCTCTCCAGTATAAGGCAGACACTGTGCAATGATTCCAGTTTCTGAGGCATCTAGCCCCAAGGACCAAGCAACAACAGGGTTCTAAGACTCCTGGTTATGAGACAACTAACAACTGATGGTAAGATATTTTAATAAAAGTGTGTGTGTGTGTGTGTGTGTGTGTAAGAATTTGTGGCTCTGAGGTTTAAAACATTAAATTACCATTATGAAAGAGTGTCATTAATGGTCATAGAGAGTTAATTATTATTAGAAAAGAGGTCTTATAAGTACATGCCTTCTCCAAGGGGAAGAGTTAATGGTTGCTGAGGAAAAAGTAGGTTTCACCTTAAGTGGGTTTTACCTTCAGTGCTGAAACCAACAATACGTTGCCAGTCCTCTTTAAAGTGACCTTTTACCCAGATTCCTGTAAGTTATTCTAATTGTTTCATCAAGGTATATTTGAGTTAATTTGTTTTTCTTGTCTCTCCTTGATGACCTATCAGGAGTAAAATGTTGGTTCATCTCCACTGGAAAAGTATATACAAGACAGTCAGTATATTTTAGCGTTTAATTTATATTAACACATAATATTGGCTTCTGTGTAAAAAATTCTTAATTAGAAACTGTAGAGCATAATGTGGAAATATTCCTCAGATTATTGCCTTCCCAATGGACCTGTAGAATGCTACTGCAGTGGTATTCATTTAATTCACTATTTAATGCTTCTAAAAGATAATCCTTCATAACGAGAGCAGTTTACTCTAAGTTCAAATAAGTTACATCAGTTATAATAGATGCTGCCTCTTAAACAATTTGAGTTGCTCTCAAGGTTTGATGGCACAGTTGTATTTAGAGTGTTTAATTTTATATGTATCCCACAAGCATACTAAAAGTTGTAAAACTTCATTTGGAATAGCTTTAACTGCAAAGTAATCTGAATATTTTCACTCTCTATACCTTTGTCTACTGATCTTTCCATACATAATTTAGATAAGATCAATATTTATTCACTCTAATAATCCCATGGTTAATTGGACTACATGGAGTCCATGTATGGCATCTGTAATAGATATTCTGATAAATAAATGTGTTCAAGAAGATGGTAGATAAACCTTACCAATGGCTTGCTTCCTATTCAGACGTTTTGGCAATTGAAGTACCCACCACATGCTGGACATGTCTTAAAAAACAAGTTATTGACTTTTGTAATTCCCACCACAAAGATTTAAGCATAATGCCAGATAAATCAGTTAAGGATTGAAATCAGTGTATCCCACACTTGATGCTGCTCCAATGCAGTTTTTCTTTTCCACAAATGGAAGCCAGTCTTAAGTGGGTGTCACAGCTTGAGATCATTCTATTAAATGTTCATGCTGCAGTTTAAGTTGTTCTGTTTCTTGGCCCAAATGATTTATTTTTCTACAGAGTGTCTATAGGGAAAACATATTTTTATGTATAATTTAGTATTGTATTCAAAAGCCCAGGCTCCAAATGTGGAGAGAAGTATATAATACATGTTTTCAGCAAACTATTATATCTTAAAAGTTAAATCATACAAAAGATAATTACAACATAAAATCCCTCAGTTTTAGAATCTTGAGAATGCAATATGAAGGAAGCAATACACAATATAAACCAGATGAAAATGAATTCTGATGAGCTGTTTCTCCCTGTTAGGTACATAGAAGTTTATCAGGAGATTGGTTGATATAGCACATTAGTTAGTTGTGCTGGTTCTTTTGTTTTGTCAACGTGACACAAAATGGACTTGTTTGGGAAGATGGAACCTTAGTTGAGGGATTGCCTCTATCAGATTGGCCTATAGGTAAGTCTCTAGGTAATTTTCTTAATTGGCATTTGATGTGGTAGTGCCCATCCTAATATGGGTAGTGTCATGCTATATTGCATAAGGAAGCAAACTGAGCAAGTTGAGGAAAGAGGAAGCATAAAAGATGCATTCATATGAGTTCTTTTTGTTTTCTTTGTTCATATTAACATTCTGCCTTGTCTTCCCTCATAAGACTATAAGCTAGATGTTGAGGTAAACTCTTCCCTCCCCAGATTGCTTTCATTCTTGCCTTTTTGTAAACACTTTCCTACTCAAATTGTTTTCAGTCATGTCTTTTTTGGACAGCAATATAAAGGAAACTAAAACATTGTGTAAATATAATCTGTTTATTTTTGTATGTATATGTTAACCTTTTTTATTAAAAGCCCCAAATCCAAACTTGGAGAGTGGTATAAAATATATATTTTTAACAACACAATAAGCTTTTTCTAAAAAACAAAGAAATAAGTTTATTTTATGTATATCTTCAGAAATTAAAGAATGTTGCATAGTGTTTGTTTACATCAATAAATGACTAGGTAAGTCACCTTTCAAGATGATAACCCACTTGACCTATGGGCTCTTGTTAGATAAAAGTCCTCCCAAAACCACCATGGGGAAATAAGCCTTTAATGCAGGTATATTTAGAAGCCAATAATCCAAAATTTACATCAACAGTATTGTCTGCTCATCTTTTTAATCAAGATAATGATTGTATCATGAGTTCATAATGTGAGGGCCATACGGTATTGTATTTTTAAGTATATTTTTCTTTATTCTTGAGTATTTCATCTGTATATACAGTGAAATATAATAATATATTTCTGCTATTCTATTCCTTAAACACTACCCATTTCCACTCCAATATGCCCCCTGCGAATTGCACATCTTTATTATGTGGAAGTTTATTAAGTCCAGTTAGAGCTATTTGTATGAACTTGGATGAGTGCTGCTCATATGAGCTTGGATGTGAGGCTATCCACTAGAGCAGTCAAAAATCATAAATGAGCATCTTCCTCCAACAGCTGCCAGCTGCCATTTGCCACTCTTAAGAGGTGGAATATGGAGAACCTACTCCCTTATCTATACCAACATTCTGGATGCCTTGCTCTTCTATGGGTATCTAGATAATCACAATTGCTGTGAGTTCATGAGTTCAATACCCACATCCTGTCCTGAAGACATCATGTTAGAGCGCTCCTTATTTTCTGTCTCTTACATTCTTGTTATTTCCTCTTTCAGTGAACTTCCCTGAGATTTAGAGCATGTGGGAGGTGACAGTGTTGTCTCATTTTGGGTTTTGCTTTCACTGTCACTTATTCTCTGCACATTGGCAAATTGTTTATCTTTGTAATGAATGCTTCTGTTTTTCACTGAGGCAAATTGGAATCCAGATGCAGAGAGGGAAGAAATGACCAGGTTTCAGAAACACACAGAGACAACTGGCCTGAACAAAGAGGAGCTAATGGGCCCCCAGACTGATAGCTGGGAATACAGCATGGGACTGACTCAGACCCCCTAAACATGGGTCTCAGTTATTCTAACTGAGAAGTCTAAGGAACCTCAGATAGTGGGACCAGGATGTATCCCTGGTGCAGAAAAGGACTTTGGGGGGTCCATCCCCCATGGAGGGATACTCCTTTAACCTAGAGGAAGGAGAGAATTCCTAGACATTACTTCAAATGACTTGACAGATTTAGATGACCCCTTCTGTAAGGCATCACCCTACATGTGGAGTGGGGGTGATGGGAGGGGAGGGTGGCCAGGGGACATGAGAGGGTGGGAAAGAGGGTAAGAGGAAGGGAAGGAGAGAGGGAAAGGGAACTGGGATTGATATGTAAAATAAAAATAAAAAAGTAAATTAAAAAAGAAAACTAATAAGGATCAATTGACCAAGGGCAATAAACACTCTCTGCTTAAACCTAATATATCCCAGGGGAACTGTGGTTTGAATAAGGAGTGGGAGTTTATATTAGTTTCCTAGAGTTGCCTTAACAAAGTAATACAACTTGGATTTAAACAATAGAAATAGACCCTTTCAGAGTTCTGAAGTCAGTAAGTCTGAAATCCATGTGTTGGCATGGTTGATTCCTTCTGCAGGCTTTTCAATAATCTTGTTGTTGCTTTCATTTTGACATTTCTTGCTTTATGGATATATAAATTAACTTCTGTAACATCCTTCAAGTCTATTTCTCTCTTTTCCCTGTCTTTTTTTCCTTTTGCTTACATTAGTCATTGGAGCTCCCGGCTAAATGTCAGCTGGAGATCTTTCCATTAGTTAAGTATGAAAAAAGAAAAAACCCTATTCATATATGAAGTCTTCACAGGTACCAGGGATTAAGTATTGGATGCATCTTCTGGGAAGATACAACCTACTACAAAAGCTTCTGAGAAGCTGAGCACACACAGTTCATACAACCAATTGTCGTCCTTATAGAAGAGTGAGGCAAACATAGTGGAAACAGAATCTTTTCCCTTGGGTCATGTTTCTTCTAAAAACTTATTTTAAAAGGCATGTCTGATAGTTCTAAATTGACACCTAATCTAGTAAAGCCATTCCATTTCTTTAAATACAAATTGTGTTTTTGTTTTGTTGACCGACGTAGAGAAATCTATGGATACTCCTTTAACCTAGAGGCAGGAGGGAGGGCCTAGTCCCTACTCCAAATGACTTGACAGATTTTGTTGACCCCTCCTGGAAGGTACTACCCTCCCTATGTAGTTGGGGTGGATGGGATGGGAGGGTGGTAGGTGGGCATGTGAGGGAGGGAGAAAGAGTGGGAGGGAAGGAGGGAGGGGGAACTGGGATCAATATGTAAAATAAGAAAAATAAGGAAATAAATAAAACATAAAAAAACCCCAGAAATGTTTAGAAGGCAACATCACTTTTGAACAGAATTCCAAACGCAGGTTCTATCCTATGACCTATGAAATCCCCAGCCATGAGCTTTTGACTATGATTACAGTACTAAAACATGAAATTCCTTTATGTTGAGCAGGTCTCAAATGCACTAAGAAAGTAGGTGGTTACCTCATAATACTGATGCAACCATAGCAACAGTGGACAAACATTGTCTGGCAAGTCAGCTTTAGAGTAAGCAGTTCCTATCACTGGGTAAGGACCATGAATATCTTTTATCCCAAATATTCCCAAGCACATTCTCCTATATAGCATATATATATGTATGTATGTATGTATGTATGTATGTATGTATGTATGTAGCCAGAAGGAAACTAGTTTTCCAGTAAAGTTGAGATGTATTTGTCTGTGTCTTTAGTTAAAGTGTGTGGGACTTCATCACTAGCGATTTATTAGGAGGTTGTGGTGGGTAACCAAGGACAGTGGCAAAAACATTTGTTATTTTGGGTACTGTTGAGGCCTCTCTGGCCAGTACTTCCAGGTGAGGTGTCTTATTTTTTACACTGTGATTTTCATTTAATAACCATCATTTTTCAAGAGTGAAATTGTTGATGCATGCTGGGTAATTCTGTTTGTACTTATTGTTTTAAGCTGGATTTGGAAATCTCCTAAGGTGTGAGTTTCCATAAAGTATTTTTAATAAATCCGTGGTTTTTTAAACTCATCATACTATTCCCTCTTCTTCCTCATTCCCTTGACCCCCTTAATCTTTCACTTACATATGCATCATTCAGTTTCATATCATATTAAATTTAGTCTCTCTCAAATTATATTTTAGTTAGTTTATGGGATCATAGGCTTTGATAATAGGTTTCATAACCCTTTCCTTGGGTATTCTCCATAATCCTCAATTTAGTTCCTATTTCCATGTTCCCCTACCTAAGCCTTTCCAGCCACCAAGTCTGACATGCTTAACATTTCCCAACACTAAATGTACCTTCCTAAAGTTCCCCTTTTGACTTCCACAGAGTGGAACCATGACTAGGTATCAGTGAAGAATTTATGAATAATTGAACAGGAAATGCAATAAAAATAAGCATTTCAGAGGTATCAAAACTGACAAATGTGAGCAATACCAATAAAGGTAAAATTACCAAATACTATTAATAACCAACCAAGTTGGAATTAAAACTATGAAATACAATTTTATATAAGCTAATTTGGCAAATTTTTCATATACAAGTTATTCTAACACCAAGTACTGCCAATTATGTGGAAAGGAATATTCTTTGTTTTTTATGAGTTTAATTAGTTCAATTAGTTTTGGATAATTTGGAATTACATCATGAAACTAAAATGTTTACTACCCTATAGTGACATGATCGTTCATCTAGGTTTTTCACTAAAGGAAAATTTCATGTTTGTGTACTGAGATGAATGTATGAATATTCATCATACTATGATAGAAAAATGGAAGTAATCAATGCTTTTCCAACAAAATTTTGTTTTCCAACAAATCGAATAATACGTCTTAATGTGATTATGAAAAACATTACATAATAGTGGAAAAAAAAGCAAAACTATATAGTTAGTATGAATATGTCTGTCTGTAACATAGAATCTTGAGCAGGAATACTTACCCATGGGGTATATTAATAAACTAGTCCCATTTATATAAACTTTTAAAGCACACAAAATTCTGGAGTAGAATGTTGTTTAGTGTCATATCCATGGCTAAAATAAGGAAAATCGGGAAAAATTGGCATAATTTTCTAGATAGTGATTGTAATTAATTATATATATTATTATAAGTATTATAAGTATATATAAGTAATATGAGTGTGTGTGTATATATATATTTAAAGGTGCTTTGAGAGGGGTTCTTGTAAAGCAGAGCTCTGAACATAAGTTTTAATTTACTGGGCATTTGCCTTAGAAGAAGGGCATTTGTCTTAGAAAAAGGAGTATCTGGAAAATGGGAGAGCCAAGAGATAAAAGACGAATTCAGGTTTCAAGTAGAAACTTAATTCAATATGATTGCACAAAGTAGCTGTAAATCAAGAACTGAACCAAATATTTAATTCTATCTTAGAGTAAATGGTCAGACATTTTGGTATTCCATGTCTTTTTTGCCATTGAGAAAGGTTGGATAGAAATTTAATATTTTGAGAATGCTGTTATGGAGGATAGGATATTAAAAGATGAAAGAAAAATGGTAAAATAATAAAAGAATGAACGTTGGTATCTTATCAATAACGGAAAAAATTGAAATAAACCACAAGTGAATTCATAATTAACTGGAGAATTTAGACAGAGTGTTGAATAAAGTTAAAAGGAAAACACATGTATATTTTTATGCATGAACAACAAATGGAAACTACAGTTCTGAAAATATTTTCTAGATTCTCTTTAAAATAATTTTGTTAGACCTTTCAGAAATAAATTATTGATGTATAATATTAAAAGAAAATATGCTTCAATTTAGCATATAAAGCATAGTTGTAAGATATAATTCTTCATTCTTATTTCTAACCTAATTCTTGGTAGTAATCAATTAAGAAAAATACAATGATTCCATAATAATTTATCAAATAATTACTTGCATCTGTTGATGTTGGAAAATATTTCTCTCATCTTTCCTTTTTCTTGAATTTTAAAGATTTGCTGATCTTAATTACTTTTACATTTTGAATGAATCTTAGATACATATTGTGTATCATATTTTATTTTACTTTCTTCTTTGAGAATGTTATACATGCTCTTCTAGCTTCTTATAACTGTCAGTGATATATAGCAAGAATCACCTGAAAAGTGTGTTTAAATTAAGGAATTCTTCTTAGGGTGTTGTTCTGTGGACGTCTCCACTGTGGTAACATACCATGGGTAATCCTTGCTTATAATATCCTGGGATGGCAAGGAAGATGGATGAGCATGGGCCAGAGAGACCTAGAGTTCCAGAAAGAAAGCACTGTTCCTTCATAGTTTCTGCTGTACTTCATTGGTTGTGGGAGTAAGCTCTCTGTCAGAGGGAAATCTGTATGAAATCAGTCGGCCTGCTTTCATGTTCATGGGTTGAGTTTCTGCTTTGAGTTATCTCAATAATGGTCTGTGAATTGGAAGTATAAAATGAATAAACCCTTTTCTTTCAAAGTTGCTTTTTGTCATGGTGTTGTATCACAACAACACTAAGCAATCTAGAATACAAATATAAAATGTATAATGATCCACACTAATTTTCTCCAATGATCTCTCCTAATCATGTCATATTGTGTCATCTTTTTATATATTAGTTTTTAATTTATGGTGAATCGCATCCAATTACTGCTGCCTCTGTATTAATGGCTGTAGGTTCTGACATTGGAAGACTGGAAAACTACTAGTGTGAATCCACAAAGAAAAATGACTATTCTCTGCTAGCTGCCATCAGTTGTCAGTATCTCTTAGAATTGGGAGGGATTAGATGTGGTCATTGCAACATGCTATAATATCTATGGTCTTTATCTAGTATGGGTCTCCTGTAGGTTCAAAAATGCTGTGAGATCATAAGCTCAATAGGCATGCCAGGTCCAAAAGTCATTATTTTGTAATACTCCTACCCACCCACCCTACAGTTTTTAGGTTCAATGTGTTTTCTTTTGAGATATTTCCTGAATCTTATTGTAGGGAACATGATACCTATATCCCACTTAGGCTTGAGTATTCATGCATCTATACATATTTATGTTGTTGAATGGGTAAATAAAGATAATTATCATATGTATTACTTTACATAATTGTTTGTTAGTTGTCATATATTTTTGGTGAGAGTCCTTCAGATACACCATCAGTGACATTACTTTAAGTTTTCAATAATGGAAAATAATTTAATTTGAATTTACATGATTAGATATTACAGCTATACAAACTAAGTTTAGTGTTATGCATAATGATAATGAAACTATAACATTGGGGAAGGGATTATGCTGGGAATGATAATATCTCTTTTGATAGCTAAATATATGAATAAATAATTTAAAAACCTGGTTTTCAGCACTGTGCTTGGGATAAATGGCGATCTTATAGTCTTCAATATATCATTGATTTGGCTAATTTAAAATATCATGATTTACTTTTAATGTCATAAATATGAACTGTAGTTTGAAAGAAACAAATTCTTCATTTTAATTTTAACATATATCCAACACAAATATTTCTCATTAGCTAATTGACTTATCTTTTTATTTTGTGAAAGTTATTTCTCATTGTGCAGACAGGAAAGTATCACAAACTTGTCACTTCTGTCCTGTTGTTTTAGGTGTTAATTGCTAAGTTGTCTATAGTAATTGCTTTTTTCATTCAGTTAGCAGTTATAAGTTCTTTTTCTTGAAATTGATGATGAAATCTTTGTATTTAGATCCATTCTAATTTACAGCCGCTATTATTTAAGTGCTATAATTCAAATGTACCAATTAAATAATTTGTAACTTATTATTGAATTTTTAACACTTTTAGAATTTATCATTTCAAGAGTGAACTGTTGAAAAGGCTTTATCATTCTTTGAAGGATAGTGTGTGTATTACATTGGAAATTTATGTTTTCATCTCAGTTGCCAACTCAATTTTTGAGAACAAATAACTAAATTGTACTTACCATGTGCTACTGCTGTTGTAAATGCTTTGCCACTGTGGAACCATTTAAATTCGTGAGTTACAACCATTTTAAGTAAATCAACTCATATCAAATACACTTAATAATTAAATTTAGTTTATAAACTGGTGAGAAAAGATTACCTATTAGTTACCATATCCGTAAACTTAGATCCCGGTAGTGTAGGGCCTGGGCTCCCTCTGGAGTGGGGCTCAAGTTAAATCAAGTATTTGTTTGGACATACCTGCAAGATCTGCACCACCATTGCTCCAGCACATTTTGCAGGCAGGACAACAGTTGTTGGTGGAGGGTTTTGTGGCTGAGTTAGTACCTAGGTTTCCCTTCCTATACCATGCAGAGTACCTTCTCACACCAAAAGATACTAGAATGTCTAGATGAAGGCTCCAAGTACCAGTTCAACCTCTCCAAGTTTAATGAGCTGTGTGGAAGTTGTCCTTGATTATGACCCTGCCAAACGTTTTCAGAGTGTGCCCTTCTGTCCTACCATAATCCTAGATTCATGATAACCACGGAGCCTCCTCCATTACCGGGGTCTTTTCTAGGGTCACTTTTATAGATTCCAGGAAATTTCCAGTGGACTAGGTTTCCACACAGACTCCCAAACACCATCTGCCCCAGTTCCAACTGTCTCCCCTCACACACTATACCTCTATCTGACCCCCCAACCTGATCCCTCTTGCTCCTGCCTCCTTCCTTCCCCCATTACACCTACAGAAATCTATCCTGTTTCCTTCAAATCTGGATTACCTCACTCCGGATGATTTTTTTTCTAGTGTCATTCATTTGCCTGCAAATTTCATGATGCCATTCTTTTCAACTCTGAGTAATACTCCATGGTTTAAATATACCCTATTTTGTCTATCCATTCTTCAGTTGAGGGACATCTAGGTTGTTTCCAGTTTTATGGTTGTTAGGAATAACGCTGCTGTGAACATAGCTGAGCATGTGTCCTTGTGGCAGGGTGGAGTATTGTCATATATGCCCAAGAGTAGTAGTATAGCTGGGTTTAGAGGAAGATTGTTCCCCACTTTCTTAGGAATCACCATACTGATTTTCATAGGACCAGCAATGGAAGAGTGTTGTCCTTGTTTCACCTGTTAACCACCATGAGCTGACATTTGCATTATTGATCTTAGCTATTCTGACAGGTGTAAGGTGTGTTGTAATTTAAGAAAAGCAGTGCTGGAGAAAAGAGGCTATGAGACAGTACTCAAGCAGAAGGTTTTTGTTGGGGGGGAGGGACTTAAAGTTCTTGTTATATAGGTCTTTCACTTGTTTGGTTATTGTTACTCAAAGATATTTTATATTTGTGGCTATTGTACAGGGTGATATTTCTCTGATTTCTTTTTTATCCCCTTTATTATTTGTACATAGGGGTTATCTACTAGTTTTTTGTTGTTGTTGTTGTTAATCTTGTATCCCACCATATTACTGTATGTGTTCCCAGGTAGAGATTTTGTGGTCAGATATGTATATCATATGATCTGCAAATAGTGATGATTTGACTTCTTCCTTTCCAACTTGCACCCCCTTGATCTCCTTTTGCTGTCTTATTGCTCTAGATAGAACTTCTAGAACCATATTGATTAGATAAGAAGAGTCGACAGCCTTGTCTTGTCCTTACTTTAGTGGAATCACTTTGAGTTTCTCTCCGTTTAGTTTGATGTTGGCTGTTGGCTTGCTACATATTGCCTTCATTATGTTTAGGTATATTCCTTGTATCCCTGATCACTCTAGGATCTTTATAATGAAGGGATGTTGGATTTTATTGAAGGCTTTTTCAGTATCTGATGAGATGATCATGTGTTTATTTTTTTATTTCAGTTTGTTTATATGGTGGATTACATTGCCAGATTTCTGTAATTTGAACCAACCGTACATCTCTGGTAAGAAATGTACTTGGCTATAGTGAATGTCTTTTTTATGTGTTCCTGGATTTGGTTTGCCAGTATTTTATTTGTATTTTTGCATCAATGTTCATGAGGGAGATTGCTCTGCAGTTGTCTTTGTTGTATCCTTGTGTAGTTTTAGTATCAGGTTTACTATAGCCACATAAAAGGAGTTTAGCAAAGTTCTTCTGTTTCTATTGTGTGGGACAGTTTGAGGAATATAGCTATTAATTCTTCTTTGTAGCTGTGGTAGAATTCTATTCTGAAACCATCTGGCCTTGGGCTGTTTTTGGTAGACAGATTTTTGAGGACTTCTTCTATGTCCTTAGGTTTTATAGGTATATTTAATTTGTTTATCTAGTCGTGATTTATTTTTTGTATGGTGTACCTATCCAGAAAATTGTCTATTTTTTTAGATTTTCCAATTTAGTGGAGTACAGGTTTTCAAAGTATGACTTGATGAATCTCTGGATTTTCTCAGTGTCTGGTGTTATGTCCCAATTTTCATTACTGATTTTGCTAATGTGGATATTTTCACTCTGCCATTTAGTTAGTTTGGATAAGGATTTGTCTATCTTATAGTATTTTTTTCTTTTCAAAGAACCAACTTGTTATTTTATTGATTCTTTCTGTTATTTGTTCTATTCTATTGATTTCAGCCTTCAATATCATGATGTTGGTGTCATTAATCCTGTGTACCTCTGTTAACAAAATTGATGTTTATGATGTCATGGGATTACTATGCTATTCCTCCTATTTCTGGAAGCCATTTTGATGGCAGAGTCTTTCTGACCCACAGACCTGATGTTGACATCCATTATCAATCATGCCAGTTAAATCCATGTTGTTGCAAGTGTCTGTGTTGCCAACATGAAGAATGTGGTTTTCCATGATCTCAGCTACCATCAAACTATGATGTTGTCCATTATACATGCTGCAGTTGGTGACCATTATCTTCTTACAACTTCATACCAGGTTGAGTTCCTTGATCGGCTCTGTGGCTGTGAACATGTTAATGTAAGTGTTCTTTGTTGTCAAAATATAGTATGCTAATTTTCAATATAAACAAACCTTTTCAGGGCTAAGTTTATATCCTTAATTAATGGTGCCACTTGCGTCCATGGTTATTTCCTGAATCTCTGCTGCCTGTGTTAACCAAATTGTTGTCTATGCTTGAAACATCCAATTTTTTCCTATTGATTCTGGGAGCCTTATGACTACGAGTAGTCCTTGTTATCACTGTACAACATGTAGATTTCACTGTCTTCTCTGAGGATTATGACCAGATTAAGGTAATTGTTCTTTGTTGCCAATGTGAAGAATGTAAATTTCCAAGATTTCAACTGCCATTTGCTATTAAGTTGATGTCCATAAGGCATGCTGCCTCCTACAAACAAGCTGGTCTCATTCATCCACGTGGGCTGTGATCACCATGTTCAGGTTGAAAATCAGAATTTCTGGAGTATTTCTGTTGGTCTAGAAGCCATCATGGTGACTGTGCTCCTTCTTAAGCCCCAGTATGAAGTTGATATCCATCTTGCTTGCCATTGTGTTGCCAATGAAAAAAAGGTATTAATTGTGAAGAGCTAATGTACAACCTGGAAATAAGTTGCTATTCATGATTCATGATGCCAAGTGCTACACTCTTGATGCTATTGATCACACATGTGTCTGTCAACTAAATACATGTCCTTCACAATGCCTACTATCATATTTTCCCTCTCTCTTGAAGTCTTGTAAATGCCTCAGGTCCTTCTTATAGCTTCTGTTTCCTACTTCTTTTGATCCCAGTTAAGTAAGTGTTCTGTGTGGCTAACATGAATAATATTAATTTCAAAGATTGAACCAACCATCCAAAAGTAATATAAAATCAATACTTCATGATGCAATCTGCACCATATTGATGTCAATGATCTGTTTTTCCACTGTGAATAAAATTGATGTCCATGATTGTATGGAGCTATTATGCTATTCCTGCTATTTCTGGGAGCCATTCTGATGCCACGGTTCTTTCTGACCCATGGATCTAATGTTGACATCCATCATCTGTCCTGCCAGCTTAGACCATGTTGACGCATGTGTTCTGTGTTGCCAATGTGAAGAATGTGAATATCCATATCTCAACTACCATCTGTATTTATGTTGCATCTGTATTTATGTTGCTGTCCATTACACATGCTATCATGTGCACACATGTTGATTTAAATGACCCCAGCTGCCTCTGTTAACCCTATGGGAAGTCAATGATCAGAGGTACCATGTTCTCCCTCCTACTTCTGGAAGCAAAGTTGGTGATCTTGATATTCTTACCACCGGATACCATTTTAAGTTCCTTGATCAGTTCTGTGGCTGTGAACACATTAAGGTAAGTGTTCTTGGTTGGCAATGTGTAGAATGTTAATTTGTAAGATTAACAAACATATGCAGGCTTAGTTTTTGTCTGTAATTCATGATGCCACCTGCATCTATGGTTATTTCATGGATCTCTGCACCTTGTTTTAAACAAATTACTGTCTATGTTCAAAATCTCCATAGTTTTTCCTATTGGTTTTAGAAGCAATATTGATGCCAGTGGTCCTTGTTATCACCAGATAACATGTTGATTTTTGTCTTCTCTGGGGATTATGATCACATTAATGTAAGTGTTTTCTGTTGTCCATATGAACAATGTAAATTTCCAAGATTTCAAATACCATCTGATATTAAGTTGATTTCCGTAATGCATGCTACCTCCTACAAACAAGCTGATCTCATTCATCCATGTGGGTTATGATCACCATTTTGAGGCTGAAGATCTGAGTTATCAGGGTATTTCTGTTGATGTGGCAACCATCTTTATGGCTGTGGTCCTTCTTAAGCCTCAATATGAAGTTGTTCATCTTTCTTGCCTTTATGTTTCCAGTGAAACAAAAAGTGTTAATTATGAATATCTAACCTACAACCTGGAAATAAGTTGCTACTCATGATTCATGATGCCACCTGCTACTATGTTGATTTATTTGATCACACATGCAGCTGTTAACCAAATACATGTCCTGCGTAGTACTTACCATCCTATTCCTAATACTTCTGGAAGCCTTGTAAGTGCCTCAGGTCCTTCTTACAAAGGCTTAGCATTTTGACTTCTCAGCTCTTTCCTCTATCCTGTGATAACCTTAAAGTAAGTGTTCTCTGTTTTCAATATACATAATGTTAAGTTCAAAGACTGAACCTACCATTCAAACTTATGATGAAATCTGTATTTCATGATGCCAACTGCAATCACGTTGATGTTGTTGATCCTGTGTTCCTCTGTTAATTAATTTGATGTCCATGATTGGATGGAACTACTATGCTATTCTTACTTCATCTGGAAGACATTTCTATGTCAGGGTTCTTTCTGACCTGTGGATTTGATGTTGAAGTCCATCCATTATCTGTCTCGCCAGTTGAGATCATGTTGATGCAAGTGTTCTGTGTTGCCAAAGTGATGAATGAGATTTTCCATGATATCAACTACCATCTGAATTTATGTTGCGTCTATTATATATGTTGCCATCTGCACACATTTTGATGTAAATGATCCCAACTGCCTCTAATAACCCTATGGATGTCCATGATTAGAAGTACCATGCTCTTCTTACTACTTCTGTGTCATTTTTTAATTTTCTTAATTTCAATTCAGATTCCAACCACAGTTCTCCCTCCAACACCTCCTCCTTCCTTCCTTGCCTCCTCTCATCCCCCTTGCCTCCCTCCTGCCCACCCCTAGTTTACTCCTTTTCATGTGTAAGGACTCCCATGAGGAGTCAACATAGTCTGGCACAATAGGTTGGTGCAGGGCCAGGTCCTTCTCCTATGCATTAAGACCAAGCTTGGTATCCCAAAATAGGGAATCAGCTCCAAAAAGCTAACTCTTGTAAAGCAATTAGAAATTGGTCCTACTGCCACTGAGCATGGCATCCTACCCTAAGGAACTAGCTCATTTACCAGGTTTGTATCATGGTCCTATTGCCAGTGTCCCCTCTGATAGTCCAAGTTTCATAACTGTCTCCCATATACGGAGGGCAGAGTTTAGTCCATTGGAGTCTCCACAGTTGTAGGTCTAGAATTCATAGAGATTGTTTCAGCTGTCTGTGTAGATTTTTCCATTATGATCTTGACCACCCTTGCTCAGATATTACCTCTTCCATCTTTTCAACTGGATTCCCAGAGTTCAGCCTGGTCTTTGGTTTTGTATCTCTGTGTCTGGTTCATTCAATTACTGGATGAAGGTTCTCTGATGGTAGTTGAGAGTCCCTGAAACTTGTAATAAAGATGCTTATTTGTACCTTTTCACAGTTGATGGCTTCAGGTGGGGATTTGGGGAAGGACTTCTTTTTAAAGGACTAGCCAATGCAAATTTGACCATGCTCCAATGGGTATATGGGCAACGCAAATTGGACTTGTATTTTTTCTGTTCTGGGAGAAGGTGGCACAAGGGTAGGAGGGTGGACGAGGGAGGAATGGGAAGCAAGTGTGATCAATGTATGTTGTATGGAATTCTCAAATAATTAATAAAAATAATTTGGGAAAATGTGTCAAATAGTATGCATGTTAAATTTGACCTACAACTGATTTCTTTAACTATATTGCTTAAACCACAGCCTAACCATCTTAGCTATTGTTCTCATGCTGTGTGAGATACAACGATTAAGTCAACTATTACAAGAGAGACATTTAATTTGGGTTTGTTCTCACTGTCAGTAGTTTATCCCATTATCATAATCACAGGAAGCATGGTGACATGCAAGCAGACTCTGGGGGCAGTAGTTGAGAAGTACATCCTGATCAATAACAGAGAGGGAAAAGATTTTGGACTTGGCATGGTGTACGCGCCTACCCCTGCCAGCAAGGAAGACGCGACTCTGGGAAGATCTTCTTCATGCAGTTTTAATCAGGATCCTTGAAAGATGTTTCCTCTGACCTGCCAGAGATCGGGGGACCCCTGCAAGGCTTAAATACCCTTGCGCTAACCAACCCCAGTGAGCCGCGTGGACCCTGCAGATAGGCTACTCTAACGCAGAAGCAGACAGGCTGAACAGACTTAACCAAATAAGGGCTTATTTACGCCAGAGAGCGCTCACCTGTGGGGAGGTGGAAGGCGGAAGACAGCGCCATTTTAAGGCATGGCATTTCGCGACTCTCTACAGCATGGGCCTTTGAGACCTCAATGGCAACTTCCAGTGACACATTTCATCCAACAAGGCTCCACTGCCTAATCCTTATAATCCTTAAAAAATGCCTCTGCCTGATGATTAAGCATTGAAGTATATGAGACTATGGTGGTTGTTCTTAATTAAAATCATCACACTGTCATAAAGAGATAAAGAGTACTTTAAAATAATACTTTTATTCTTTGAAGAGGTTATACATTTAAATATTTTAATTGAATTCATTGACCATTTCCTCCATTCAACTCCCTGTAGTGGCCTAAGTAGTTCATCTTCTAAATGTCATGCATTCCTTTTGTTGTTGTTGTTAATAATCCTCTGAGTTCAATTAGTGTTGCCCATGTGCCCATGTCTGAGTCCAGACACTGTAGCATGGGCGGGCTACCAGAGGCCCTTTCTCAGAATTGAGTGACTTTTCATTTCTCAGGAACTATATGTTGTTCTTAGATCCTCTAATGATGTGGACTTAGACACATCCTTCATAATTCATGTTAGAATTCTGATGAGTTTGATCTTGAAAGGGTAACTGAATGAATGCATTGTTAATTGAAGTATGCAGTAGTTATGTTATTTACAGAAGTCTGCATTTTAATCTCTGAATTTAATCTCTTATAATCTTCTGAAATATCCTCAGAACCTTTGGTGAGTGAAGGTTAATGCAGAAGATTTATTCACAGCTGAGCACTCAATTCCTTATACCATGAGTCTTTGTCTTAACCACCAAAACACACTAAAAAAGAAGCTTCCCTGACCGAAGTGGAGAGCAATACAAATCTATGGGTATAAACAAAGATACTCAGAAGGCAGATTGGAAGCATGGCCATTAAATATAACAATAGCAGTGTGTTCACACCTAGGGGCTGTGATTTTCCAAGTTACAGGCTTTGGCCTAGCAACTATGAAACTCTACCTGTAGAGTTGCCCTTATATTCAATTAGCAGTTCTTGGTTACCCCTTAACTCTCATGTCACTGTTAATACCAGTGGGCAAATTTCCCAGGCAGCCCAATATTGCAGCATGCAGGATTTCACAGCAGGGAAGACAATTTTGTCTTTTCCTCCCTGCTGCTTCCGCTGCACCTTCTGGAACTGTGTAAGCTAGCTAGCAAGAAGTTGAGTGTTATTTCCAAAAAGTTTCATCATCTTGTTATGGTTCACAAATAAGAGCAGTGGCAATAGCCTGTGTTGTTTCAGGTGATTCTGTGGCCTCTCTGACCAAAACCTGTAGGAAGGTATCTATGCTGGGCACACATTTTCACTTATTCACTCACACCCTCTGAAAGCATCACTGTCCACCTGTGGAGATTCCTTCTGTCCAAACTCTTTTCAATATGTATTATACTTAAATTAGCTTACAAACTTCTGCATATATATATATATATGTATGTATATATACATATTGCATATATATGTATATACATATATATACATATATATATGTATATATATATTTAACCAATTATTTCCCAATCCACTCATATACTGTTTTATACTGGTGGCCATTTCATATGTTTCTGTATAACAATAAACGTACCCTACATTTTGATGAGGCATACCACCAGGCCTTCATTTTCTCACACTACTCCTTTCAATGTTTTAATTTCTTCTGCATCCAGTATTTGCCAATTTCTTTATATTGTAATATCTCTCTTCCCTTCATGCATCTCCCCCCAAAGGGCTTATTTCTTATGTACCTAGGTTCTCCATAAACTCTAGTTTAATCATGCATGTAAAGGATTTAAAGGTAACATCCACATCAAAGAAAGAACATGGCATTTGCCTTTGGGATGCTGCTTATATTACTCAGGATAAGGTCTTTTTTTTTAGCAGTTATACATATTTAACAGTAAATCCCATGATTAAAACCTTTTACAGGTTAGTAATATTTCATTGTGTATATGTGGAAAAATTTCTTCTTAACCAATCTTCAGTTGATGGGCATATAGGTTGATTCAGTTTCATATTGTGAATAGAGCTGCAGTGAAGAAAAAATTCCAAACAGTACTAACTTAAAAACATTCCACTATGTTTTCTCTCTAAAGACATTCTTTTTAATTTTAAGTATATCACTGAAAGGCATTATATAGAGACTGCTGCTTCTCTTTTTTCTTTATCTCTTATTAAGAAAACATATTTTTTGTAGTTTAATTTCTTTGATTTTATTACTAATAATATAATTTAAGAAAATTACATGTCGATCCCAGTTTCCTTTCCCTCCTTCCCTTCAACTCTCCCTCCCTCCCTTCCTCCCTCTTACCCTCTTTCCCCTCTGACATGCACCCTGGCCACCTTCCCCTCCCATCCCCCCACCCCCATTCCAGATGTAGGGCTATGCTATCCAGGTTGGGTCATATAAATTTGTCAAGTCATTTGAAGTAGGGACTAGGACTTCTCCTCTGTCTCTAGGTTAAGGAAGTATCCCTCCATGGGGGATGTGTCAGCAAGGTCCTTTGGTACACCAGGAATACATCCTTACATCCTGGTTCCACTGTCTGAGGTCCCTTAGACTGCTCAGTCCTTCTAGTTGAGACCCATGTTCAGGAGGTCTGAGTCAGTCCCATGCTGGATTCCCAGCTATCATTCTGGGGGCCCATTGTTTCCTCCTTGTTCAGGTCAGCTGTCTCTATGTGTTTCGGCAACCTGGTCTTGTTCTCTCTCTCTGCATCTGGATTCTAGTTTGACTCAGTGTTTAGTTTTGGGTGTTTGCTTCTGTTTCCATTTTTGATAATACTTTTTTATTTAAAATTACAACAAGATTATGTTACATGGAGATCCCAGTTCACTTACCCTTCCCTCCTCCCCTGTCGCCTCCAACCTCCATCCTATTCCCTTTGTTCTTCTCAGGGAGAGTGAGGCATTCCATGGGGAATCTTCAAAGTCTATTATATCATTTGGAGCAGGACATAGGCCCTCCCCCATGGGTCTAGGCTGAGAAAGTATCCCTCTATGTGGGATGGGCTCCCAAAATCCATTCCTATAATAGGGATAAATACTGATCCATTACTAGAGGCCCCATAGACTTCCCGGGCCTTCTAACTGAGATCCACTTTCAGGGATCTGGGTTGGTGTAATGCTGTTTTCCCAGCTATTAGACAGGGGTCCATGTGCTCCCCCTTGTTCAGGTCAGTTATCTCTGTGGGTTTCTATATTCTGGTCTTGGCCACTTTACTCATCACTTCTATGTCCTGCAATTGGATTCTAGGACTTCGGTTCAGTGTTTAACTGTGGGTGCCTACTTTTGCTTCCATCAGCTACTAGATGAAGGCTCTAGGATGGCATGTAAAGTAATCATCAATCTCATTATCAGGGGAGGGCATTTAAGGTAGCTTCTCCACTATTGCTAGATTCATAGTTGGGGTCATCCTTGTAGATCTCTGGACATTTACCTAGTGTGGGATTTCTCTTTAAACCTGTAATGGCTCCCTCTATAATGGTATCTCTTTTCTTGTTCTTTTGTATTTTTCCCCTGACTCAATTTTCCTGCTCCCTCATATTCTCTTCTACCCTCCTCTGCTCCCTTTCTAGTTTTCCTAACATCTTCTCACCCCCTGCCCTGCCCTGCCTGCTGCCAATTTTCTCATCAGATCTTGTCCCTTTCCTCTTCTGTGAGGGACCATGTATGTCTCTCTTAGGGTCCTCCTTGTTTCCTAGCTTTTCTAGCAGTGTGAATTGTAGGCTGGTGATCCTTTGTTCTATGTCTAAAATCCACATATGAGTTAGTACATACTATGTTTGTCTGTTTGTTACTGATTTACCTCACTCAGGATGGTTTCTTCTAGTTCCATCCATTTGCCTGTGTATTTCAAGATTACATTGTTATTTTTTTCCATGGAGTAGTATTCCATTGTGTAAATGTAACACATTTTCTCCATCCATTCTTCAGTTTAAGGGCATCAAACTTGCTTTCAGGTTCTGGCTGTTACAAATAATGCTGCTATGAACATAGTTGAACAGATGTATTTTTTTTTAATGATTGTGTGTTTTTTGGTATATGCCTAAGAGTGGAATTGCTGGATTTTGTGGTAGACTGATTCCCATTTTCCTGAGGAACCACCATACTGATTTCCAAAGTAGGTATACCAGTTTTCACTCACAACAGCAGTGGAGGAGTTTTCCCCTTTCTTCATATCCTGTCCAGCATAAACTCTCTTTGGTATTTTTGGTTTTCCTAATTCTGACAGGAGTAAGATGGTATCTCAGAGTTGTTTTCACTTGTATTTTTTTAATGGCTAAGGATGTTGAACATTTTAAGTGTCTTCTAGCCATTTTAGATTCCTTTATTGAGAATTCTCTATTTAGTCCTGTACCCCATTTTAATTGGATTATTTGCTGTTTTGGTAACTAGCTTCTTGAGTTCTTAGTATATTTTGGAGATCAGTCCTCTGTCAGATGTGGGGTTGAGAAGATCTCTTTCCATTCTCTGGGCTGCCATTTTGTCTTTTGATTGCGTCCTTTACCTTACAGAAGCTTCTCAGTTTCAGGAGGTCCCATTTATTAATTATCAATATCATTATCTGTGCTACTGGTGTTATGTTCAAGAAGCGGACTCCTGTAACAGTTTGTTCAGAAGTATCTCCCACTTTATCTTCTAAGAGGTTCTGTGTGGTTGGATTTATGTTGAAGTCTTTCACGCATTTGGCCTTAAGTTTTATGCATGGCAATAGGACAACCAATAGCAAAATAAATGAAGAGAAACTCAATGTAATTCCTCTAAAATCAGGAACAAGTTGTCCATTCTCGCCATATCTCTTCAATATTGTACTTGAAGTACTAGCTAGAGCAATAAGAAAACGAGATCAAGGGGGTGCAAATTGGAAAGGAAAAAGTCAAACTTTCACTATTTGAAGATGATATGTTAGTTTACATAAGAGTGACCTGAAAAACTCTACCAAGGAACTCCTACATCTGATAAACACCTTCAGCAAACTAGCAGGCTACAAGACTAACTCAAAAAAATAAGTACCCCAACTATATCCAGACTACAAAGAGGCTGAGAAAGAAATCAGAGAAACATCACCCTTCACAATAGTCACAATCTGCATAAAGTGTCTTGGGGTAACACTAACCAAACAAGTGAAAGACCTATATTGCAAGAACGTTGAGTCTTTCAACAAAGAATTTAAAGAAGATACCAGAAAATGAAAAGATCTCCCATGCTCATGGATAGGCAGGATCTGTGTAGTAAAAATGGCAATCTTGCCAAAAGCAATCTACAGATTCAATGCAATCCCCATCAAAATCCCAGCATAATTTTCCACTGACCTTGAAAGGAAAATACTCAACCTTCATGGAAAAACAATAGACCCCAATGGCCAAAACAACCCTGTACAATAAATGAACTTCCAGAGGCATCACTATCCCTGACTTCAAGCTCTATTATAGAACTGTAGTCCTGAAAACAGATTGGTTTGTGCACAAAAATAGACAGGAAGACGAATGGAATTGATTGAAAACCCCGATATTATTCCACACACCTGTGAATACTTGATTTTTGACAAAGTAGCTAAAACTACACAATGTAAAAAGGAAAGCATTCTCAACATTTTGTACCAGTACAACTGGATGCTGGTGTGTTGAAGGCTGCAGATAGAACCCCCCCTCTGTTCTACTTCCAACCTGATCACTCATGTTTTGATCTCTAACCCACCAGTCCATCCAAGAAGTCTGTACTATTTCCACTTCCCAGGGAGATCCATTAATCATCCCTTGGGCCATCCTTGTAACCTAGCCTCTCTCAGTCTGTGAATTGTAGCATCATTTTGTTTGTTTGTTTCTTTTTGGTTGTTTTGTTTTATTGTTTTTTGGTTTTGTTTTAGTTTTTCTTTTCTTTTTTTGTCTTTCTTTTTTTTTGTTATAGCTTATGTCCACTTGTGAGTGATTTCATACCATGTTTGTCTTTCTGGGTCTGGGTTACATCTGTCAGGATAATTAAATGTACCATATTTTCCCATATCTTCTTTAGCCATTCTTTGGTTGAGAAGCATCTAGGTTGTTTCCATGTTCTGATTATTAAAAATAAAGCTGCTATGAATGTAGCATGTGTCCATGTGGTACGTTTGAGCATCTTTTGAGTACATGCCAAGAGTTTTATAGCTGTGTCTTGAGGTAGATTGATCGACAATTTTTTGAGAAACTAACATGTTGACCTCCAAAGTGGCTATACAGAATTTCACTCCCACCAGCAATGGAGGAGTGTTCCCCTTGCTGTACATCCTCTCCAGCATAGGCATTCATTTGGGTTTTTTTGTTTGTTTGTTTGTTTGTAGGCATGATGACAGGTGTAAAATGAAAGCTCAGAGTCATTTTGATTTATATTTCCCTGATAACAAAAGATGTTGAACACTTCTTTAAGTATATCTCATCAAGTTGGAAAGAGAACCATTTCTGGCCAAAGGTAAGGGCAGCTGAGATTTTTGGTTATAAGTTTAAATATTTAGAAGGCAGTTTTAGCAAAACTATACACTACAAAACAAATCAACCAACGAAAAACAAATACTAGCATTAGGTCCTTCCCTGGGGCCTTTTGCCTCCCAAGTCATAGGGTTCAAATGAAATTTACAGAACCAGGTCTGAATTCCTGCCTGTAAAGCAGAACAATCCAATCTCCAAACAGTTTCTTACCCACATAACCTTCATTCTACTATTTTTTCTTCAGGCCCCATTTGCCTGTCAAGTAAATATTGTAGCATACAGGGTTGGGTAAACAGATAAAACATGTATCTTACTTCTCCCAAAGTATCCTGCACAGCAACTTTCAGCACTAGGAAAGAAATCAGAAGAAGGAAATCCTCAGGTCAGTTTCAGCTTTATTTTGTTATGATGTTTTAAAACCAAAGTGTATTTTGTTTTTAACAATATGTTTTTACTATCTAGCTTGGGTAGACAACCAATAGCAATGACAATAGCTTATGTGGATTTGCATGTCCTGCCCCTGTGGCACCCTTCTTCAAAAATTGTAGTGAGGAATTCCATTTCTGTTATTGAGATTTTGTCTTTTTAAATAATATGCTTTAAATTGAAATAGAGTTGTAACACTTCTCTTGCTTTCTTTCTTAACCCTGCCTATATCCCCAACTTCCAAGTTCATAGCCTCCTTTTCTTGATTACTATTGTCACAAGTATATATGTGTAATATATATATATATATATATATATATATATATATATATATATACATGTATATTACACACACACACACACACACACACACTATGCTGTGAGACTATATATGTTGGGGGTATTTACATGGTTTCAAGGCTGACCTCTTTGCTAATTTGCATTGGACAACCAATATGAAAGCTCACCCCTGTTAAAGGTTAACTTCTCTCAGAAATAACATAATTAATTACCTGTCTTTCTTTGTCTAGGGGTAGAACTACATGAAAACTTCCTTCATCCACATTAACATGTGCATTTATATTGCCATAGTTCTGGTTTTGTTAATGTTGCCATTTATTGGTTTGTGGGAATGACAACTGGTACAGTACTCTGTAAATGAGTATGGGGAATCTGAAAAGCACTACAAAGCATTTACCAGCCATGACCCAGCTTTAGAATTCCTTGCTATATGATAAAAGACTTCATGTTTTACTCCATGAATACTTGCTTAGCCATGCTCCTTGTCAGCCTATTCATAGAAGTCAGAAAAGAATGGAGACAAACTAAATGCCCTTTACAGATGAGTGGATAAGGGAAATGTAGTACTTACACACAATGGAACACTATCTAGGTTGAAAGAAAAATGAAAACAGGAAATTTATTAGTAAATGGATGGGCCTGGAGAAGATTATATTAAGGGAGATAACACATATCCCAAAAGAGAGATGTCATGTGTTCTTTGTCATCTGTGGTTCCTAGCTCCAATTCCTCAGATGTGTGTATACAACATGGAATAACCAAAGAATCCAGTGAAATATATAGGAGCAAAGAGGCAGGGTAGACTTGGGAGGAGAATAGCTGGTTACATGTAATATAAAGTGAGAAATAGAATAACTTGGAAAGGGAGTTTCAACTGGGGAGCAGTTAGGAAAGTTTGTTCAGGAAGATAAGGAAGGAGAGATAACAACTAACATCTTACAGTACCAAGCTTTTCATGTGATAGCCCATGGCTTTTGTGAGAATCGTCCGTTCATGCAGGGTGTCTGAATTCAAACCCCTTCCATTTTATAATCTTGTTTTTAAAACAGGTTACTGCTCACTATATAATAGGTTTCCATAAGGTTTTCCCATACATATTTAGTTTTAGTTAACCTACCTTATTTCTTGCTAGTCCCTTAATTCCCTTTCCCTTCACTGCTTACACTTTTTACTCCCAAGTATTCCATAACACACAACTTCATATTACATGGGTTGTATTCTTTCCTTTCTTCTCAAGTCCTCCTCCCCTCTCCTTGTCATTAACCTTTAGAGTTTCTTGCTATAGATACTTTAAATTAAATATATACATATAAAATTCAAAGATTTTATTCATAAGTTAGGAAGAACATGTAGGGTAGTTATTTTTATTTTTTTTTTTTACTTTCTGCCTTAGGATAACCTCACTTAGAACAGTATTTTTCAGTTTCACCAATTTTCTAAACATTTCATAATTTTCTTTACCTTCAAACATAAAATTCGACTGTGGGTACACAAATATTTTCAGTTACTCATTCAACTGTTTAAGGCTATACTGGCTGATTTAATTTTGTAACTATTGTGACAAAGCCACAATGAACATGGATGTGTAATTTTTCCTGTGAGAGTCCTTTGAATATATTGTCCAGGAGGGGTATAAATTTATAACATGATAGTTTTATTTTTAGATATTTTAGAGAAATCAATAATGACTTCAATAGTGGTTGTATTAATTTATACCTCCACTAAGAGTGAATAAGTATTGCTGCTTCTATATATCACCTCCATCTTTTCCTTTATTGCAAATGATGTTGAATATACTAAAATATTAGTATGCATATACTGTCTTTTAATACTCTGTTCAGTTTCATTTCCAAGTGTTTATCTTGGTTGTTTATGTCTATGTTTTCTTTTGTTTTTGGTGTGTGTTTGAGAGACACATGGGAAGAGTGAGGGAAGGAGTGGGGAGAGGAGAGAGTTTTGCCAAGCATGAATGCCCATAGAGTGCAGAATTACAAGCTATTTTGAGTCCTTGTCACTACTAGGAACTGAAGTCTGGTCCTCTAAATGTCTTCAGCTCTCTATTTTCTTGATGTTTATTTTCTTGAATATTTTATATTCTCTACATACTCATTCTCCCTCAGATTTATAGTTGTCAAGGATTTTCTCCCATTTTTTTCTCCTATTCTGTAGTTTTGTTGAGTCTCCTGATATACCTTTTGTTGATCATTGGCCTTATATTCTGTGTGATTAGAGTCCTGTTCATGCAGACTTTATACATTCCTATTTCTTGAAGTATATTTATCCCTTTTTCCTCTAACAGTTTCAGAATTTAAATTCCAATGTTGAGCTCCTTGATCTATTTGGCATTGATTTATGTGCACATAGAGAGATAAATATTTAATTTAATTCTTCTGCATGTAGACATCCAGTTTTCCCAGAACCATTTGTTGATGATGTTGTATTTTCTCCAGTGTGTATTCTTGACATATTTATTGAAGATCAGATGGTCTAGTCATATGGCCTTGGAACTGGATCCTCATTTTATTCCATTGATCTGTGTGTCTCCTTTTATACCAGCATCACACTGTTTATATTTCTGTGTAGCATAACTTGTAATCAGATATGTTAATACCTTCTGCCATATTTTTTTCAGCCTTGCTTAGTTAATCTAGGGTCTCCTATGCTAATGTACGGATTTTGCTATTTTTATAAATTTTGTTATGACTGTTACTGCAATTTTGATAATGATTGCATTGAATTTTCAGTCATTTTAGTAGTAAGATGGTTATTTTTATAATACTGATTTTTATCAATACATGTATATAGGAGACTTTCTACTTTTGGGTGCCTTCCCAATTTCCTTTCTTTTGTGTTTTAATGTTTTAATTATGGAAGTTTTTCACATACATCACTAGTTTTATTCTTTAGTTTTAGTTGCTTTGTAGTAAAATTTTGTATGTGATTTAACAAATAAAGCTTGTCTGAAAATAAGAGCAGTGAGCTAAGCCACTAATCAGCCATAGAGGCCAGGCAGTGGTGGCACACACATTTAATCCCAGCACTGAGACTGAGGCAGATGGATCTCTGTGAATTCAAGGCCACCCTGGGATTAATGAGATTGAAGCTGTCTAAAAGAGAAACAGAGTTCACACCAAGGTGATCCCCAGCATTTGGGACCACTTGCCTTTAATCCCAGCACAATGGAGGTGGAGACAGGAGTGATATGGCTGGGCAGAGAGAAGAATATAAGGTGTGAGTAGACAGTAGCTCAATGCATTCTGAGCAATTAATCTGAGGAAGCAGTCTGAGCAGTCAGTCTGAGCATTCAGTCTGAAGATTCATGGACACAGGATTTCCCCTTTGGTCTAATCACTGGTATGGGTAAGACCTATCTAGTGGCTGGCCATTCTGTTTCTCTGATCTTTCATGATTCACCTCCTGATAGCTGTCCCCAAGTTTTTATTATTAAGAATAATTAGAATTTGTGCTAAACATTTTGATTTATTTTTAATTTAGATTATATGAATTTTAGGATTTGGGGATTTTGATCTTTATGGATTTTGTTATTTGGGATGACAGCATATTACATGATGTTTAGGGAGATTATTATCACAAGTGTTCAAAGCATCAACATCCAGTATAACAGACCTTGAGGTCTAACCAAATTAGATTGAGAATAATGTCATTCATTAAGTGACGTTGGCTAAAGACAAGAATGTCATTCATTAAGTGGCATTGGCTAAAGACAACCGTCAGTTCTTTAGAACAATATTGTCACTGATTACCTGTCCATATTAAAAGTTAGAGGAACATATAGAAACACCTCATATATAAACATGCCCTTGTCATACCTATATCTTCCTCTGGGACTATTACTCTTTTCCACAGTGGTATAATTGTTCTTCTGATGCACCTATATTGGAAGTTTAATACCTTTGTCATTTTCTCTCTCAGCCCTTATCAGAATTGCTTTTGTTTTCAGTACATGGAACTTAATACACATATACAACTGATAAAAGTGCAGAAAATAAGTGACTATGGAGATCCCAGCCCCCAATGGGATATATATGTCATTTATACCTTTTCCCCACAAGTCTCAAGTAACATGAGGAAGAAAGCATGATAATATTATAAGATCCAGAAGTAATGGAGGACTAGAATGAAACACGGTATTCTAGACATATGAGGATAGCATGAGCTCTTAGAAGCTGTGGTCATATGCACAAATCCTATACAAGATCAAGCTAATCATCTTCTAGAATGGCTAGTGCTAGGGCTTACAAGACTCTATTCCTAGCTGAGGAGTCGTGGGTAGTTGATGGTGCTAGGAGAGGAGGGCTATTTTCTCCAAGGCTGTGGACTATGAGGTTTCCTACATTCTAGTGGACAGTCCTCAGGTAACATATACATACTGGCAACATTATACTCAATGGTAATATACATTTGAAGAATACATGAAGCTTTAGGTGGTGGTAGAGTAATTTAGAAGAAAGGTGTTTGTGAGGAGTAGAACTGGCCTAAAAAAGGGTGTATATTTTCAAAATACATGGCATACATCTATAAAATTCTCAAAGAACAAGAATTTTACAAAATAAAATAAAAATGTTTTAAGTATAATTGTAAAGGTATTTCCCCGAGATTCTACATTTTGTTTTATTCTACAAGAAGTACCCTAAACTGAGTCACCACTATAAAGGAACTATTCAAATGAAATCAATTTTGTTTTTAAGGTAAATACCATGATAGGAACATTAAACTGGAATACCTTGTTTTGTAGAGTATAATCACTGTTAAAAATAAACAGATTTCTGAATTCTGTTAAATTCATCAAGGCTTAATGTAGAGTATGGTCGTGGAGGACATAAGAGTGTTATAAAGGAGAAAACTTGAACTTAACTCCTAATACAGCCAAGAAAATTATGAATTCAACTTTCATAAAAGTTGAGAAATCTAATTTGAATAAAATTAAGTTAATATAAACTTACTAACTTCTACATTGGCTAAATGTCATTTGTTATGTTATAACAATCATTAGCAACACAATTTCCCATGAAGTGTTTCTTTTTCATCCACACTAATTGTGCTAGTTTCAGATTCATTTATAACACCATCATTATTGTAATATACAAATATGCATATATATGTAATTTTCTTTTCTTAAGTTTTTACTTAATATTTTTATATTATTTTGCATATAGATCCCAGTTCCCTCTCCCTCCCATCCCCCTTGCCTCCCACAGACCCCCCCACCATCCTTTCTACCATCCACTCCCCAGGGAGGGTGAGGCCTTCAATGAGGAATCATCAAAGTCTGTCAAATCTTTTGGAGTAAGGCCTATGCCCTCCCCCATGTCTCTATGCTAAGGGAGTGTCCCTTCACAGTGAATGGGCTCCTGGAGTCTGTTTCTGCACTAGGTTCCACTGTCAGAGGTACCATAGACTTCTATGAGACCCACATTCAGGAGGTCTGGGTTAGTCTTATGCTGGTTTCCCACCTATCAGACTGAAGTCCATGAGCTCCCCCTTCTTCAGGTCAGATGTTTCTGTGGGTTTCTACAGTCTGGTCTTGACCCCTTTGATGTCACTTCTCCTACTCTGCAATTGAATTCCAAGAGTGCAGCTCAGTGTTTAACTGTGGGTGTCTGCTTCTGATTCCATCAGCGACTTGATGAAAGCTCTAGGATGACATGTAAGGTAGTCACCAAGCTCATTATCATGGAAGGGCATTTAAGATAGCCTCTCCACTATTGCTTAGATTGTTAGTAATTTTCATGGCCAGTTGTTCATTGTTTTTATATATAAACGTCAGATTTTAAATATATGTTAAATTGATTATTTTGAATTATAATTTTGATCATTTTCTTAACAAATTCTATCTGATGACTTAGTTACAAATTATGGTCACAGAATAATTGATAAATTTCTCATGCTGTATTATACGTGATTGAATATGGATGGCATTGATTTTCCAGTACCAAGAATTTTTCCTTAAGAAATAGCAATAGGCTTAAAAGACATGTTAAAATACTTTATTTTCTTTGCCCTTTATCATTGAAATCTATTTGTCATATATTATTATGCCATATAGGTATCTACTTCTGAATTCTTAATTTTATTTGGTATATTTTAAATTGTTATTATGATATGTACTATTTGATGAAATCTTTTTTTTCCTGATCAGTATATTGTCTTTTAACTTATAGATTTTATGTTAGGGGCAGTTCAAATTTTAGGAAATATTGAACAAAATGCAGATAGTTTGCCTCATAATTCCTTATCTTTCCTTCCCACAAGTTAAATGAATTTGTCATTATCTCAGGATATATTTGTTACAACTAATCAACACAGCCACTCTACACACACACACACACACACACACACACACACACACACACACACACAGACACACACAGATTCAGTACTTTCAGATTTGTTCTTTGTGTGTACATTATATTTATTTTGGCACTAGTGCAGCCATATGTGATGGGGACAGCAAATGTCATAAAGCTAGCACAGTAGCTTTATGAATATCCAGTAGAGCTGGCCACATGATTGCCATTGTGCTTGCCATTCCATATTAGTTTTAGTCTCCAAGGGTTTCATCCATGGAGGGATTTTAATATTTGTACAACTCGAATTCATGGAATATTTCTCATGAATCATTTGTGCCTTCTCCCAGGAGTACTGCTTCTAAGCTTCCCCAGGAAAGTCTTGAGCATACTACCCCTCCCGCTTTTAGGAAAATGTCATTATCTACTAGAAGGTATTCCTTGCACCCTGTAGGATGTGACACATATAAAGATGGCAGAGATATCTTTGACTCTTTGAGATGTTCTTGAAATGTCTGTCCCCATACTCATGAATAAGTTATCAGAACAAAGTATAAGTTTCTTTCCTACTGTACCCTCAGGTGGTTGCATGACATATGCAGCAACAAAGTTGGATTTTCTGGAGTTACCTCTGCCCTACACAGAGGCTCTCCCTGACCACTGTTCCTGACTCAATCCTCATTTCCCTACTAATGGCATACTCCCTTGTACCTGTCACCCATCCAGACTGCCCCTGGCACGACACCTGTTAATACCACAATGTCAACAGAATAATTTCTTTGTACTAAATTCCCCTAAGCTTCATGTATTTATCATACCTCTCATGAAATCACTAATGTTTTTTCTTTTACCATTCTTTTGTTGTAGTTAAAATCATAAAATATATACTCCTTTATGAGCTTATGTCACCTGCAATAATATTTAACTTTATTCAGTTCACATTTTCAATGTAGAATGACTCATGGTTTAGCATTAAATATTCCATCATAGGTATGAATTTCAGTTTATTAAAATATTCATGTATTCTAGAAAGAACTTCCATGTTTTGGTAATTATGAGTAGATATTCTGAACAGGTATAGTATGGCAGCTAGATAATACAGCTGAAGCTATTTTGGATTTTGTAAGGAACAGTTGAAATCTCTTCCAAAGTGACTTTAAAGTTTTGGATCTGTAGCAGCAATGGATAAATTTCCTGTTCCTCTATATCTGTGCCAATATTGGAGTTATCAGTGTTTCAATTTCTATCATTCTAATGATTTTGTAGTGTTATCTTTTAATTTTTAAAATTATAATGGCCTGATATGCTTTTGTGTTGAGACACTTTTTACATGCATATATATATATTTGCCTTCTGTTTATCTCCTTGATAATATATCTGTTGACATCTCATATCCATTTTTAATTCTGACTTTTATTTTTGAGTTAAATATTTATCTACCTCTCTTGAAATCTCAATATTTCTTCTTTCATTACTACTTTATTGAAGTTTAAATTATTCAATCCATAATCTTTTACTGACCTATTTCACCAGAAGTAACATCCAGTATTTCTTCAATCCACCATTTCATGATTAAATAAATTATTTTTTAGTATTGAGTATTCAATCATATGATTTCCATTTGCTGTACATGTCTTTTTAAAATCATTCTTTAAATTTTGTAAAATGTTCTCCCAATCTGTAGTTTGCCTCTTAATTCACATAATCACATATTTCAAAGAATAAATGTGTTAATAAAAGCCAAAGTATCATCATTAGATTCTGTTTTTGTTGCTGTATCTAAAACATCATCCTAAATCTAATGTCCTTAAGAATATCGACTAGTTTTCATTTCCTATTTCAACTTAAATTATAGTTTTGGCTATACATTGTGTATAGGATAAGATATAGGAGTCTGATAGTAATTTTAATGTACATGTCAAAATCTTATAGGACCATATACTCAATTATCTCCTCTTTTTTCATGCAGTTGCCTTTGCTCTTTATATCAGTATCATATGGAACATGCCACTTTGTATTAACTTTAAAATTCCTCTCCAAATATAGGAAATGATAGCTTTATATTCTGTCTTTGTTTTCAAGAATATGGATTGTGTGTTCTTAAGTTAGTATCATTATTTCATATAGAAAATCAACTTTTAGTGTTAAGTTTAAATTTTAGTATCATAATCAATTTTGACATCAATGTGCATTAGCTACTTTTTGCATTTAAGTTTTCAAATGAATTTTTGCTAATATAAAGGCAAGTTAATTGCTCTCTTATATTTCAAACATGGGAAATCATGTGGTGTTTTAGCTGTAAAAACTATCAAATTATAAACTCAGTTCTATCTATTCTCTGATATTTTCACAGAATGTTTAATTATATGATTGAGTTACTGTATTTATAATATCTTTCTAATGAATTATTAACACTACTGGTTAGAGAAAAGTATAGGTGAAGTTATGCTGTTTCTGTATTAGACATGACTTCAGAAATTCAAGTTTAAGAATAAAATATGCTTGTTTCTTTTTTCACGGTATGACCTTTGCAATTTTATGCATTGCCATTCAGGTGTAATCAGACTGTTTCCTTAGGCATTTCAAGTGTTTCTTTCTTTTTGAGAAATCACTTTCAAACATTTGTTTTGTACATTGTTGCTACATTGACAATTTGATAGCCAAATGTGTCTTCAGTTGTACTTCATGTTGATCTATATGCTTATATTTTACAGGTTAGTATTCTGTTAATTTTTGACAGAAATATGTAAGGGGTAAATTTGAGTGCTACTTTTGTTTATGTTATAAAAGGATAGAAACTCCATTTTAGTTTTGGAAATAAGAAATAAGGGACTGAGAATCTAATGTATTTGTAGCTATCAAATGGCAAAAATTCTTAACAAATTTACTTCCATAGAAATAGATGAGAGAAGAGAGAGAGAGAGAGAGAGAGAGAGAGAGAGAGAGAGAGAGAGAGAGAATAAAAGAGGGAGAGATTATAGGTTTGAAGAGAAAACTGAACCTAGAGAAATGTCTAGAGACCTACAAGACTGACCCCAATTAACAGTTTGAACAACAGTGGAAAGGCTACCATAAATGCCCTTCCCTGACAATGAGATCGACGACTAACTTATCCACCATCATACAACCCTCATCTAGTAGTTGATGGAAACAGGAGCAGACACCCACAGCAAAACACTGAGCCAAACTGGAATCCAGATGCAGAGAGGGAGGACAAGACCAGGCTACAGAAACACAGAGAGACAGCTGACCTGAACAAGGAGGAGCTAATGGGCCACCGGACTGATAGCTAGGAATCCATCATTGGACCGACTCAGACCCCTGAACATGGGTCTCAGCTAGAAGGTCTGGGCAGTCTAAGGAACCCCTGATAGTGGAACCAAGATGTGACCCTGGTCCACAAAAGGACATTTGAAGCACATTTTCCATGGAGGGATACTCCCTTAACCTAGAGACAGGAGAGAAGGCCTAGTCCCTACTCCAAATGACTTCACAGATTTTGTTAACCCCTCCTGGAAGGCATCACCCTACATTTGGAGTGGGGGAGATGGGAGGAGAGGGTTGGTAACAGGACCTGAGAGGGTGGGAGGGCGGAAAAGATGGAAAGAGGGAGGGAGGGGGAACTGGGATTGATATGTAAAATACAAATAAAAAAATAAAATAAAAACCCCAGCAACTGCTCTTAACTGAAAAAGAAACAAAGAGACAAATAAATAAAGGGGTAATTTCTCGATAATTATCAGTGACTTGTTTTAAACATTTAAAATATAACCTGAATCAAGTATATGACTGAGGGGTAAATACAGGCAGCAGGGGCAGGAGGTACACTGAATGGACACACATAGGAGATTAGGCAAAAGAATGCAGGTATTATAATTTATTAGGATCATGATTACCATAGACGAAAATAAAATCCTCAGCTTGGTTCTGTTTCCAATCTCTGCCCCACAATAACACTTTGTCTGAGTAACAGTTTGAATATGTGTTGAAATCAGGTAAAGAATTGATAGAATTTGGGAATGTATTTGTGCTTATATATTGAGAGTCTTATTGAACATGGGAAGCTAAAACATGACTTTTCATCTTAGGCAATAGTTATTATGAATAAGGTAAGTGTCTTTGAAAATCAGTGCCTGTGATGTATCCACAGAAGGAACGTGGACCTTCTCCACTCAAAACATATTTGCTGGATTTAAAATTTCATTAACATATTCACCAAGCAAACTACAACTTGCAATGTCTAGGTGGCAAAATTTAACACCAAATACAAACATCATAATTCATTATCTAGTATCATCAAACCCAATAAAGGATCCAAACATAACATACTTATTACAATTAGGAAACTTTAAACCATAAATAACAGAACAATAAAAATGAAAAGGAATCAATATACTAATTCTGCAGAAACGCTATTAATACTTAGCAATGACTTTCCATAAAAGAGAGATAAATATACAAGAGATGGGATATGACAGGAGTAATGTGGAAACTCCTAAATATATTGCACTGGAATTTTCTATTCTATTTGTAACAATAAACATTTTTATAATGTCAAAAGAAAAATAAATTCCACAGAAAACAATGAACTTGAAGTCAGGTATACAGAGGTCTTTAATGTGAAACAGTGAACAAACAGCAAAGCAAAACTGAAATAACACCAAATAGATGCCTCTTTCAAGTAATTTTTCAAAAGAAGTTTTAATTTATAAGTCACAAGTGAAGCAACACATATCATTATTGAAGATATGCTTGGATGGATGGGGAATCAGAGACTGTAGAAATTCCAATATGTCATTCCTATATTCTTTTTTTTTTAAACATTTATTTATTTTATGCTGGACATAATTATACATGCCTTTTTTTTATAATGAAAACAAACATTTATAAACAATATTTGGAAATTTGGGTGTCATTCTTTCCAAACTGCTTCCTGCTGGTAGAGGGCGCTGTCTTGGGGGAATCCTAAGAAGACGCAGAAATCCTGGCTGTAGTGGTCTGCAAGTCTGCATTGTCTCATTGACGTTGCTTCAGAGGGTCTTGCTCAATCAAAATACATTAGTCTGGAAGGAATCCACAGCTTTTCATTTTCTGTGGAAAGAAATTTAGAAATCCTTCTCCCCAGTAACTTGTCCTTAGGCTTAAATTTTTGAAGTCAAAGCATTATATATATATATATATATATATATATATATATATATATATATATATATATATATAATCCAGCACCATTTTCCTTCTTTTTTTATTAATAATATAATTTAAAAATTTTACATGTGGATCCCAGTTTCCTCTCCCTCCCTCCCTCCAACCCTCCCTCCCTCCCCTTCTCTTTCCTCTGTGACATGCACCCTGGCCACCCTCCCCTCCCATCCCCCCACCCCCATTCCACTTGTAGGGCTATGCTATCCAGGTTGGGTCATATAAATCTGTCAAGTCATTTGAAGTACGGACTAGGACTTCTTTCCTGTATCTAGGTTAAGGGGGTATCCCTCCATGGGGGTTGTGTCCGCAAGGTCCTTTTGTGCACAAGAAATAGATCCTGTTTCTACTGTCTGAGGTCCCTTAGACTGTTCAGTCCTTCTACCTGAGACCCATATTCAGGGGGTCTGAGTCAGTCCTTGCTGGGTTCCTAGCCTTCATTCTGGGGAGCTCAAGCTCCTCCTTGTTCAGGTCAGCTGTCTTTGTGAGTTTCTGCAACCTCATTCCTATATTCTTAACCTTTCTTCCAGAGTCTTGATCTTAACATACCCACATAGATTTCACTTCTGGGTCTTTTTTGCAATCGCATACTGGAAGCTTTATCTTTCTGATTTCTGTAAGTAGTGACTCCAAAGCTGCTAGCAACAGCAATTTTAGAACTTCAATACTTCTCACCTTTTGCAGTTTTGTGATCTTAATGGATACATGGTGGCTTAATTCTTGTTTAAAATTGGTGATTGACCTAGCACCCTAATTTATTTGTTAAATACTTTTGCTTGGCTGAGAGGATGAAGAGAGTGGTAATGGGAGGAATTGAGGTGGTGAAAATGTTCAAAATACATTGCATTGAATTTTCAAAATCTTAATACAATATTTTATAAACAGCAAAAATGTTTCTACAGTTTAAATGTTGGGCAGCTTCTTATGGTATTCCTAAGAACTTTCATCTTAAAATAATTTAGTTTGATAAAATAAATTTGGAGCATTATTAAAACCTGGAGAATATGCAGTTTTACTCTCCTTGTCTGTAATTTTTCAAGATAAGGTCACAAGATAAGTAGAAATTTGCATGCAACACATTCTGTCATGGATCATTTGTGTGACTCAGTTTAAATCTTCTCTAAACCTGAGATTATTATGCTTATTGATATAGCTACCTTTAAATTCAGTCATTTAAATTTCTGATTATAAAAGCAACCTATATTTGTTAATTATATAATGAAAGCCATATAAAAAATCATTGTTCTAATAATTATTAAGCATAATAAGGAACTCTCAGTAGTGCTATCTTCTGCTTTGTCTTAGTATGTAATGAACCTGTTGACCAGATTTGTGCTTATTGTAAGCAACAGACTTTCATTTATGTTCTTTGTTCAAAAAATTCACAGTATCAAGACAGATATGATATAAAATAGGGAAATTTCCATGATTTATTTTAGAGCCTCAGTAGTATACCAGAATTTAAATCAATTATGTTACAGTATATGTATGCATTGTATACACATTTTTCAAAACTATACAGATGAACATGGCAATAAAATTGTAGCTAAACTTTGAATCATTGTAATGCCATTAGTAAACTCCTATGTTTAGAATCTTACAATTATGGTTTTTAGCTCATGGTAATAAAAATATATTTTATTACCTACAGTAATTTTTATGTGACATTGAAGTTGATATGGCTCAAGACTGTCAATATTTGTAATTCTCAGGAATAATATATAGAAGAAATTGGTAAATAATGCCTCAATTTATAAATAAAATTGACAGCCTATTCATGCCTTTACACATGATCACATATTATTTTTATAGAAAAATGGGATAAAAGAATCAACAAAATATTTTTAAGAATTAATGCAAAATATGAATTGAGAAAGGGAATAGGAACTCAAAAATAAAGAATGAGGGATCAGAATGTCAAAGCTCTCTGTAAAGTGATAATTTTATGTAATAAAGTTGCTATGACATTTCTATTACAGTGAGTATAGTTCATTGAATAATAAAAATATTATTTCTATCAGTACATAATATGATGGAAATTGCTATATATTTTAAACCAAACAACAAAATGAAGTATGTTCTTGTGATTACTAGTAGGTTATTAAAGAAAATACTGAGAATATATTTAAATCAAAGTGTACAGTTATTCATTGAATGGATATATTTATTGTACAATGAGTAAGCTTTCAAAACATAGAATGTGCCAATAATTCTAAACTATATAGGAAATGTACCATACTTATAAGTGTGCATTATAAAATAAAAAATCAATATGGACAATACATGAATTTCCAAGCATTTGTTTGAAAATGGCTTATAGTTTAAGTTGTAGACTGTGTTGTGTTTATGTTCTTCAAAATAACTTAATTTACAACATTATACTATTTTATATTCACCTTTTTTATTATTGTCAAGGTGAAGCCTAGAATGCTGTAGAGTTCTGCCCAAGATCACAGAAGTTAGCATCAAGATCTGTAGAATTAAAAATAAAATAGTTTATCCTAACTAAGTTTAGGTGGGGCTATGTTATATGTCACTCTCATTCACTTTCTGGAACTCACTGTATTGCATCAGCTGGCAACTGGAGTAGACCTAGCCACTATGATATATGAAAATAATGGAACATACCTTGCTCTAAATCTTTAAGTTTTGTCTGGTAGAGGAGCACTATTTTCTTTACCCACATCCTGGTAAGTATAGAAAGTCTTAATGTCCTTCTGTGGATGTGAAAAGAAAGAGGGGAGAGCACAGATTACATGGGATTGTTTTACACCCACAGAGCCTTGATGAGTAATTGAACATTTGCTCTACTGGGAGTTCCATAGACTAGAGGATCTCTGTCTGATGCCTGCCACGCCATTCCTCAAACAATGCATTTTTTTTATTCAGTGATTAATTTTGAAGTTTGAAGACAGTCAGACAGAATACATGTCAAATTATAGCCCTCCCACTTATTTGATATACTAACATGTATAAATTACCTGATTTTAGGTATCTGAGCTTCATAACTTTTATTTTAAAGTCTGAGATAATAAATGACATATTTATCATAAATATGTATATAATTATTATATACTTTCTACTAGAAAATGCATACCAGTAACTTCAATCCTCATAGAGATGAAAATAGATTTGAAGACTCACCAAACAACTATTATAGAAATACATTTTCCACTGATCAGAAGAGGTAATTACTTGGTAGCTCCTGAATCAGAAGCATAAGTTGGTGAGATTCTCAGAATTATATCACATGTGGGAGTTATATTGAACATTAAATGTGTAAGTCACACATGGCCAGATGTGCAGCTTTACACTCATTCCTGTGAGAAAAAAATCTCATGAAGTAATTGCCATATTTCTTGAGTGAATACTGTAAGAAAATAGTATAACAATCTTCACTCAGATTGTTAATATTTGAGTCTTCCACCCTGCTACACAAAGGAATATACTTAGGTTTTTACCCTTTTTAATTTAAACAAGAAGATGTACTTTGTTTTATTTAATAAATATGACCTAAACATATTCCTTAGTCTTGTGTGAATGAAGTTAAAGCAGATATCTCTATACTGTACTATCTTTCCCATATTTTCAAGAAAGTATGTTTGTGTATTCCATAAAAAGCATTGGTTTTGTTGATTGAGTTTTCTTTCTACATAGTTCAGGGTTCTCAGTCATGATGTTTCTGTCTCATCCTCTCATGTGCTATATACATTATACAGATGTGAACTACCATTTCTGGCTCACATTTCTGGTTAAAATGAGTATGGTATGCCCTATATATTGTCTCTATTGTTTTTTTTTTAATCCCAGTGATTGCAAATCTTTGTTGTCAACATGGAAAATATAAAGGTTTTGCTTCATAAGATTGGCCTGTGGATAGATATGTAAGGTATTTTCTCAATTCTTAATTGTTGTCTGAGTGCTCAACTTACTGTGTGCAGTGTCATCTCTAAGCATGTAGACCTGAGATGTATAAAAATGTTAGAAAGAAAGCCTAGGGAGCAAGCCAGAAGGTTGTGTTCCTCTGACATTTCAGCCTAATGTTCCTGCTTTGAGTTCCTATCTTAGCTTCCTTTGATGATACAGTGTAACCAACAGGGATGAAATCAAACCTTTAATTTGCTTTTGGTCATTTTTTAAATTACAGCAATAAAGAAGCAAATTAGAATAAGCCCATGACTTTGGGTATATTCCAGCCCTTCCCCCTAGTGTATTTAGCTGCGTAATGGGAGACTCCCCTGGATGTACAGTAGATAATACAAATGTAAAATGTACTTAATTGGACCCTGGTATAATAATCTTTTATCTAGTGCTTGGTTGCCTCAATTTATTTCTGTCTCAGTGTTTTTTTACTTCTATTTATTTTGTATAGTAGAATTTCCTCCTATCTTTCTGTTAATGTTTCTTCTTAGAATTTCCACTAATAGAGACAGGGGGAGGGGGGATCCTGAAGCATACCTGCAACATGCATGAAACCAGCCTAGAATTTATGCCAACAACAACAGCAACAACAAAGGCAGACAAACTTGGATACCTACTGTCCTCTGTGGAATCAGGAAGACAAAGTCACTCGCCTTCATGTCCACTGATTCCCCTTCCCTGGTCTCATCCCCATCTCTGTAGCAGACAACTTGCAAAGGCCTGTCTTTCCTTTCTGCTTCCATTCACTGGGGATTCTGGAAACTTTCACAGCAGCCAGCATTATTCCATAACCCATCCCTTTGTCTCTGGCACCAACATCTAGAGTCACCCTACACCCAAAAATCCACTAGCCACAATAGCCTGGGAATCAGGTGGACAATCTTCATTTTACTCCATTTCCAATTCCCCAGCCTCATCTCTAGCCCTTGAGCCGGCTGCCATCAGTGTCTTACCTTTTTGCTCTTATTTCCTGAATAGTTAAGTAATTCTCCTGGAAGGTTACTCTTTCCTCTCTTCTGTGTACCTCTCAGGCACCTCCCCTTTTAGACCATCTCCATTCATGCATGTTAGCTAACAATACTGAAAAACATGTCCTAACAGGCATGTATAAAATCAGTGGAAAAAAAGAAATCACACCCTAATGAGTAAAGAGCAAGAAATGAAATTAAGGCACAGATTATTATAATAGAAACCACCATAAAAAACAATATAAAGAATCAATGAAACAAAGAGTTTGTTCTTTGAGAAAATCAATAAGATTAACATGCCATTGCCAAAGTAAGTAAAATCCAGAGAGAGAAGATCAAAATTAACAAAATTAGAGGCCAAAGGGAAAGCATAACTACAGACAGGCAATACAGATGGTCATAAGGACACACTTTAAGAAACAATACACTAACAAATTTGAAAATCTAAAATAAATAATTTTCTTGATAAATACCACATAATAAAGTTAAATTAACATCAGATAAGCAGTTTAAATAGACATGTAATCCCTAGTAAAAGAGAAGCAGTAATTAGAAGCCCTCTAAAAGCCCAGGGCAAGATGATTTTTTTAGCACAGAATTCTATCAACCTTTCAAAGCACAGTTAATGTCAATACTTCTCAAATTATTTCACAACAAAAAACAGAACTACAGACCAAGCTCCCTTATGAAGTTAGACTTAAAGCTACATAGTGAATACTTTCAAACTGAATAATCATCACAGAAAAAGATAATCTACCATAGTTAAATAGCTTCATTCCAGAGTTGTAGAATGGTTCAACATACATAACTCAATAAATGTAATCCACCACATAAACAAACTGAAAGACAAAAACACATGATCTCACTTGATGCAGAAATGATCTTTGATAAATCCAACACTCCTCCATGTTAAATGTCCTGGAGAAATTAGGGACACAAGGGACATATCTCAACATAATAAAGATAATTTACAGTAAGGAAATAGCCAACATCCACTTAAATAGAGAGATACTCAAAGCTATTCCACTAAAATTAGGAACAAGACAAAGATGTCCACTCTCCCCATACCTATTCAATACATACTAGAAGACTTAAAACAATAAGAAAAACAAAAGGGTTTAACAGGATACAATTTGGAAAGGAAGAAGTCAAAGTATGTTTGCAGATAATGATGGTATACATGAGTGACACTGAAAATCCTACCAAGAAAAGACTACAGCTAATAAACTCTTAAAGTAAAGTTGTTAGATAAAAAATTAACTAAAAATTCCAGTAGTTCTATGTATAAATGATAGATGTGTGAGAGAGAAATCAGCGAAACACCTTTCACAATAGCCTCAAATAATATAAAGTATCTTGGGGTATCTCTAACCAATAAATTCAAAGAGGAATATTCACGCATTGCTGATGGGAGTGCAAACTCATACAGCCATTATAAAAATCAGTGTGGCAGTTCCTCAGAAAGATAGAAATTGATCTACCTCAAGAAAGAGCTATACCATCCATAGGCATTTACCAAACGATGTTTCATTTTATCACCAAAACACTTACCACAGAGTCTGTTGCTGCTCTATTCATAATAGCCAGAGTTGGATATATCTGAGATGTCTTTCAACAGAAGAATGGATAGAGAAAATGTGGACTATCACTCAGCTTTAAAAGTACAACATCATAAAAATTTCAGGTAAATGGATGAAACTAGAAATAGTCTTCCTGAATATTCCAGATACAGGAAGACACATATGGTATGTTTTTGCTTATATATGCAAAGATTATTTCCTAATAATATTGTTTTTTGTATGATAAAGACATAATCACGTATATAATATATTTTCAACTCCATCAGCCACCAATAATGTTGATGATAACACAATAAATTATGTTAATTTATGGAATAGAAAACTTAAAATATTGCATGATATGTCTCTGACTTAAAGAAGTAATTATATAACATTGATGCACAATATTGTTAACCTGTAGCTTCAAAATAATAGATATTTCTAGCATTTTACAAATTAAAATCAAGAATAACCAGCATTTGATATACGATAACATTTCTTTAGTTTTTGTTTGTTTTGTTTTTTGTTTTTTGAGACAGGGTTTCTCTGTGCTGCTTTGGAGCCTGTCCTGGAACTAGCTCTGTAGACAAGGCTGGTCTAGAACTCACAAAAATACACCTGCCTCTGCCTCCTGAGTGCTTGGATTAAAGACATGCACCACCAACACCCAGCATAGGTTTTGATAATATGATAAGATATGAGTTGCTTTTAATTCATGATTTGACTTTTGTACATTTAAGGGAAGTAAAGCATATGTGAATAAGCATCTTCTCATTCTTATAGTCATGTGGAGATAAGATTTCCTCACCATAATCTTTTCTTCCTGCTAACGTGTTCAAACAATAACATGTGCTATTACTGTGGACCTTGGGCTAGTCTTTTTTTTTGTAATATTGTAAAGAAAAATCTAGTAACACATATTATTTTCTGTAAGAACGAAAAAACCATGTCCCTGTTTGGTCCTTAATGTACTCTTCTTTATACATACATGAATGTTGAGTAAAATGGGTATATCTTTTCAGTTATGGGATAAAATCTGCAATTTTTCTAGGAAGTTAATTTACAAACTCACAGAACCACTTACTACTAACCATAACAGCTTGTGCGTCCTTGAAGTATGATTTGTGTAACTAATAGTACTTAAAGAAAGATTAAAAGCCTTAAATTTGGCAAGCCATGAGATTTCACAGACCTCCTTTCACTCACTGAAATTTATTTTATATTTTTCTTTTTGAGAAACCTAATCCTGGGTCATTCAATTAATGATGTTCAATACTGCACATATGCTGGTATCCATCTGCTGAAAGCTGCCATCAAGTGACATTGTCTTGTAACTAGATTTCTAAATGATTTGGCATGCATGCAACATAGCCCACCTTCTGTTTCAACCTATAAAAGAAATGCTTCGTTTTTGATTTGCTCTTTATTATAATGATTTATATCACTAATACACCAGACAACTTTTATTTAATGCTTGGCTTCTTTGAATATACATGTGCTTTCTCAGAGGACAGAACTGTCTTTATGTCAATTTTTCCATTTTGTAATAGTGAAAGATTACAAGTTTCTAAACTTTCCTAAACTACTAGCGTTTTTTTATTACATGGTCTGTGGATTTTGTTACCATTTAGTCTTCTGTGCCAAGGCTATTCTTCATGTGAGCATAAGCTGTATATATAACTCATCGCAATGTAGTACTGACAAAATAAGACATTAATAACTTCTATGGTTAAGATAACCCTACTAAATATAATGAAAATAAACATTTCCCTAAGTTTTATGGATCATGCAGCTTTTCTTTATAAAACTTATTACCATTATAATATATGCCTATTTAATTTGATTTCAGTAATGTTTTCATTTCTCACTAAACAGTATACTGTACAAAAGCTTGAACTTATTCTCATTAAAATTTTGATTCTCAGTTCCTAGGAATGTACTAACCATAGGGATTGTGTTCATTGTACTGTTTGATTAAAGCTCATGATTTACATAAAAGTATTTAAGGATTTTAAATGAAAAAGTTTTATTTTTAACCACTGAATTTATCTTGACAAATACCTCATTGATTACTTAATTGTATAAAATGATTAAAGTGGTTATTTCAGATGTGTCAACTCCATAATTTATTGGATATTCTTGAGATTAAAAATGGTTTGATAAGCTATTAGAAATAAAGACTATTTTTATCTTTATTATTTTATTAAAGAAAATATAGTAAAATCAACTACAGAAACATTTAAAATACATATTTTAATTAAACTGTCACATTTTAATCAACTAGTTTTGGTAAAATAGCTTCATTTTTAATAAGACAGATTAGAATCTAATTAAATGTTTTCAGTTAACATTTACTTGTAGCTTGATTGTAGAACCCAGACACATTTCCAGCCTTTTGATTTCTTTTTATATATTAACACATTTCTATTAAAGATAATATATGTAAGATTATAAGACTAAATTTACTTGACTATTTTCACTTTTAGGTAGACAAGCTAGACAAATTTGAGAATCATTGTTATGTATTCTAATTAGTTGTGTGGAAATTAAATATTTTGAACTGTTATTTCAATAAAAAAAAAAGATTCAAATTCTAGTCTGTTCTAGTTCAGGAGATCCAGTCCCTGTTTCTGAAGTTTATGGTGTTTTAGGAGTAGAAACTTACCTTCTTTTTCTGAGGGGTAACCAAAGACAAGAGTAGTTAGCTCAGTTTTTTCAGAGTGTCTTAGACAGCCCTCTTAATAACTTAAAAGAGGGCTTCTGATGTCTTGCATTGAGGTTTTGTTAGGTGGTCTTTGGCTGTTGAAATGAGGAACATCAGCTCAGTTGAAAAAAGTTCATTAAAACTATGTATGTATATTTATATACTGAATTATGTACATGATAGGGTTTTGGGGATATAAAGTTAATAGTATGATTCCTTGTGATTTTTAAAGAAATCATAATTATTTTATCCACTTCCCTCCTTCTCCTGTATTTATCTCCTTCCCTAAAAGGCCCCTCCCTTTTCTTATTTTCCCTATTGGGTCACTTATAATCTGCCATTCCCCTTTGTCTTCCTCCTATTTTATTTTGTATTTACCACCCCCCTCTCTAATGTGTCCCCCAATTCCCCAGTTACCTAGTCAGATTACTTATACCATAGTAGTTCCTTCTCTGTTTTTCCCGAACTTCCCTATCCTGGCAATGTTCTTATCTTACTTTCCTGGTCTTTGTAATTACCAAAGGCTATATACTGACATCTGAAGATTTAGACCTGAGAACCTCCAATAAAAGAGAACATGCAGTGTTTATCTTTCTGTGTTTGTGTTACCTTACTCTTACATGATTTTTTTCTAGTTTCATCTGTGTATCTGCAAAAGTTCATGATTTTATTTTTCTTTACAGCTGATTAATGTTCAATAATGTATATGTACAGTATTTTCATTATCCATTTATTCACTACAGGACATTTAAGTTCTTTCAACTTTCCACCTTTGTGAATGGAGCAGCAATGACCATGGCTGACCAGTATCAATGAAATAGGATGTAACACAAAAAATAAAAACCCAGAGGTAGATATTGGGGTTCAAGCTTCAAGCTGAATAACAGAGAAGCAAAAGCAGCTAAACCTCTACCAAGCTGAAATGGTTGATCCTGTCTCCAGAAGATCTACACCAAGCCTCAGACTGCGGCCTCTCCTCAGCATGGCTGGAGAATCAATATCCACATGAAATGCTATTTTTTAACCTTTCTAGTGTGGGAGTAAAGGCATGTGATCCCAAGTGTTGATATCATCTTTGTGTGGGCTGTTCCTTTTAGGAATGGATCAATTTCATGTAGCTCCATATGGCCTTGAACTCAGAGAGATACATCTACATGTCTCCTGAGTCCTTGGAATAAAGATGTGGGCTACACAGGCTTACTGCTGGGATTCAAAGTGTGAATCACCACTGCATGACCTCTATAGCATCTGGCTGTTTTTGCTCTCTGAATTCTCAGGCAAGCTTTAATAAAGCATTAATAATACACCACCACAATAGGATGTCAAGTCTTCTGGGCATATGCAAAGGAGTGGTAGAGGTAGGTCATATGGTCAATTTATTTAGCTTTTTGTGAATTTGTCCCACAGATTTTCATAGTGGTTGCACAAATTTGAATTCTCATAAACAGTGAACAGGAGTTTGCTTTTCCCTGCATCTCCTTCGTGCCCTCTTACTGAGGACTAGCATTCATGGTACCAGTGAACAGTAATTTGCTTTTGCTTGCATTTCCTTTATGCCCTATTACTGAGGACTACCTTTTATGGCAGAAGATGCCAGGTTTGATTCCAAAGGAAGAATGGAGGCAAAAATAGTTCTTCTAAGCTATGATAACTATAAGCTATATCTATGGTATAAGAACCCTAAAGGTGACTAATGCCACACAAACCTTGGTGGTAAGCAAAAGTTCTCTTAATGGACTCATGGCACACCCAATAAAAGGAAAAATATTCCTTGTACTGGACATCTAGTTAACTACTTGCTGCTGCTTATATCATGGTTATTGGAGCAGAATCAGTGACCACTAATTTACTAATATGTAATGCATTAAAACAATCTAAATCTTTGTCTCATACCCACATGTAATTTTAGACCTCACCGTTTTGCAAGGAAACAACTTTTGCACCAGATGGAGACCACTTCAGAAAAAGTACTGTTAATCTAAATGCAGAGTCTTGGAGGCCAGTCCCAATAGATATATCCACAAAGCACTCTCACACCAAAGGCTAAGTGAACTTTGCAGAAGAGGGCCCAAAAATTATTGTAAAAACCAGAAGATCCAGGGGCTTGGTCTGAAATGCTGTCTTCTAATAATGTCATAAGCTATACCTCAAAAGTCTTACTAATGTGACTGTCTAAATGTGGTTTTAGCAAAGATGACACCAATGATAAATCAAAGTGGTTAGGGAAATACTGAAAATCCCTAAACCCTACATAAAGAACAACAGGAAACAGAGATTATGTGAGCAGGAGAAATAATCTTCCCTATAGAAGAACATACCCACTGGTCATCCAGTTACAAATTTTCAGCATTGAAAACATACAAGTAATACTATATGGACTCAACAGTTTATATTTAGTTATACATAAGTATATTCAAATACATATATACATGCATCAGCAATTAGTGAATAAATGGCCAGGAATTTAAAGGAGATTGTGGAGAGGTTCATGGGAGAATTTGGAGAGAGAAAATGGAAGGGGTATACATGTTATAATTAAATTATAATATGAAAGATAAAAATCATAAATTATAAATAGTAGAAAGGGTATAAGCATCATTCTGCCTAGTTCTAATTTTTATATAATTACTGCTATATGTTTTTAGGAGATAAGTAATTAGCTTCCTGGACTAGATTATTGGGCCCATAAATTATTTCAGAAAATACTGGTCATTTGATCAGTAATGACACTGTGGACAAGTATATAGAGCAGGTCACATTTACTTTTATCTAAATAATGTTTAATGTGTTGTCAATAAGGATCAATGAAATCCCTTGTTATGTTTGTGTCAACTTGATACTAGCTGAACTCAGCTAGGGACTGTAATCTTAATTCAGAAAATGTCATCAGATTAGTTTAGGCAAGTATATTGGGAAAAGTTTATGATTAATAATTGATGTGAAAGAGCTCTGATCACTGGAAATGGTGCATCAGTAGGCAGGTGGTCCTTGGTGGTATAAGAAAAGGGGCTAAACAAGTCATGAGGAAGAAAGCAGTAAGCAGCACTTCCTTGATTTCTACGATAGTTTCTGCTTCCAGGTTCCTGTCTTGAATGAATCTTTGCCTTGCTTTCCATCAATGATGCACAGTGATCAGTCTTTTATTGATACATTGCATTCCTTAAATACACAGAAATAAAGTCAAAACAAAAAGAAATCTCACCTTAGTTAGGTTTCCAAATTGGTGTGACAGACATCATGACCAAAAGAACTTGTATAGCAAAACGTTCCTTTGACTTAGATATCTGTGAAAAACATTTGAAATTTGTTCAACAAATCAAAGAAATCACTATGAATCATGTTCTGTTCCATTTAATGACTATTAATGTCATTAATACTGCAAATTAATAGTAATACTAATAATTATCAAACCATTATTGTTTCTGTTTGCCTTTGCTTCTCAAGACAGAGTTTCTCCGTGTAGCCCTACCTGTCCTAGAACTCACTCTGTAGAACAGTTTGAACTCAAAGTCAGAACTCAGAGATCCACCTATGTCTGCCTCTGAAGTGCTTGTATTAAAGGTGAGTTCTAACACTATTTGTCTCATCTTATTTCTTTACTTATGAGAAAAACTATCTGGTGTATTTGGACTTTCCATTATTTGGGACTGCTAGCCCCCAAATAATTATACAGAGACTTCTTATTAATTATTAAAGATTGTTTTTTTAGCATAGGCTTGTTTATAACTACTTCTTAAAACTTAAATTAATCTCATAATAATATTAATCTAAATTTTGCCACATGGCTCATCACTTGTTATGGCAGGTTGTTCCTGCCGGTCGCAGCGGGTCTTGCCGCCATGGTCCCACAACCACGTGTGCCCCAAATAACACTCAGAGACTCTGTATTTGATACAGTCCTGTTGGCCAGTTACCATTACTGTTGATGAGCTATCTCTGTCTTAATTATTAACCCATTTCTACTTATCTAAGTATTTCCACGTGGTCATCTTATCGTGGAGCTGTGGCGGGCGTCTTCCTTCCTCCCCCGGGCTACATCTCGACTCCTCCCTACTGCTTCCTCTTTCCTTCTCCTGGGCTCCTAGCCCCGCCTATCTTGTTTCCTATTGGCCACAGGGCTTTATTAACCAGTATGAGAAACATATATACAGAATAACATCTCCCATCAATCACTTTTCCTTAATACAGAAAGGTTTATTTCCTTCAGGTCTTGCTGATGAACATATGTCTCTCTGATTCTTCCTCCAAGTTCCCCTCTCTCTCAGAAAGTCATGTCCATCCTCTCATGCCTAGCTATTGGCCATTCAGTTCTTTATTAAACCTATCAGAAGGTCCCTTAGCAGAGACACCTCTTAACAATATACAAAAAGATGATCCCACAACATTCTGGTATTTCACAGCTGAGTTGAGTAATTTCATGCATATTTAATCTCACAAACTAGACAAAGACCATTTTGAATGTATCCACCAGAATTTTAATGTGTAACCAATTTCTCACATGTACTTTCTGTCATTCCTGAAAGAACTCTGCTAGATGTTGTCTTCTTTATTAGAACTTCCACACAAACAAGTAGATGGAAGATAAGATACAAGTAGAATCTCTGCATATATTCCTATGTATTCTCAGTTTTGCTTTTAAGAATCACAGCATAAAAAATAGATTACCAAACAAGTTTAACAAACAAGAAAAAAAGAATAAACATACTATGGTTTAGAGATAAAAAATACTTAATAAAAATTTAAAGTCAATAGTGCATAACTCGAAAAATGAGAATATAGGGCATTTATTATGAGTGACTTCTGAGAGAAAATAAAACTCATAATCCTAATCAATACTGAAAATCATGTCCTTTTTTTAGTGAAAAACTATCATCATGAACAATGTCATCTTTTTCTGAAAATCAAGGGCAGCACAGCAAATCTTTACGAGTATTTGATTAAATAGGGATATCTGAGGAAAATGTTTCCAGTTATGGATGTTTTCATCAGAGGAGTATTTTTAAGCTAAAAGTTGCTGACAAAACTCAAACTTCAGACTGCAACTTTGCAGTGAGATGTCTACCCCACCTGCACCTGTTGCAAGCCATTGGCACTTAGAGACAAAGTGTGGGCCAGACCTGTGGGGACCAAGCCTGGGGTTCTGGACCCCAGTGCTCTCTCTTATTTCCTGTTGGAAACAGAGAGCATCCAGAGACATCCTTGAACAGGAACCTATGGCAGTTATCTGTTTCTGGGGTAAGTGATTTCTTTCTCCCCAAATAAACATCCATCAGCCAATATTGTGTCCCAGAATCTTATTTCCCTTGCAATACAACTTCTTAATTTTAATCTATGAGACACTTGCTGTGTCTGCATATTTATTTATTTTTACATTTCTCAAGCACAGGAATGTAAAATTGCACTTCTTAAGCATAAAAATAAGTTAAGACAAACTTCTGTTTATTTTCTAAGACAATTCATCCCGTGCAGCCTAGAATGTCAAAGAAGTAACTATGTACCATAGACTGTCATATAATTTGTTGTATTGCTGCTTCAGCCCTACCATCCTGAGATTCTATCCAGGTATAACCATATCCAGTAAGAATAGAAAATATTTATATATGAAGCTATATGTGTATTCTTCTCCAAGGAAATACTTTTTTCCTGAAACACATGAATCCCATGAATTAGTTTTTTCTTTTATTAGTTAAGGTTGAAATACCAAGATAAAGAGTTTAAAATAGGAAGGCTGTTTTAAAAGTTTGAAAGTAAAGTGTAGCAATCTACAAAAATGTTTCAATGACCTTTAATTATTTTTAATAAGTATCAAGAGAAAACAGTTATCAAAATTTGTTGAAATTTGATGAAGCAATACTGCTTATTTCAATGTGTTTGAATTGAAATTATTTCATTTTGTATTATGTACTGAATAAAGGATTCTTTTCAGTGTATAGAATTGGTCCTCCACTCAGATCAATTTAATTTTCCTTCCATTGGATTCAATTATGATTTTATCTGCCTCATCCCTCTAAATGTTAAAAATATTCTCTTGAAATCCTTTAGTTTATTGTGTCTCCAAGTCATATTTAAGATTCTATAATACATAAAACACTTTGAATAGAACTCATTTTAAATTGTAGAGTTCAGAAACTATATTAAAGCTGATTGATGATTCCCAAGAAGTAGACATTGTTTTAATGTTCTGCTTCAATGACAATTGAGAAAAGAAACCTACTTTGTTTGCATTTTGCATTTAATGATTTTAAAATTGCCTATTCCCACTCTTGGACTTTTTGCTGTGTATAGTAAAATGAGCTTAATAGGCTGTCTCCCTGAAAATCCTAAAGTCATTTCAGGGTCAACTGTCAGTAAGCTGTTTATAGTATATTTAGGCTCACATGATAAGAATATAGAAAACTAAGCTACTTGTGAGCTAAATCAAGAGTTTCCTGTGAAATTTGCCAATGAGTTATATTTCTGTTAGCATGTTTTAGATGGAGTCTACCCCACCTGCAACTGTTGTCATAACAGGTCATAAATACTAATACTAATGTCATAAATACTAATTATTTAACCATTCTAGTGAATTTTATTCTAGTAAACATGTTAGAGATAAACATTCACAATAAATCTTGAAAGCACCTTCAACAAGCATCAAGCCTGGAATCTATTAAGCATGATTTTACATAGGGTGATAAATTTATTATTCAAGTTCATGACACATACAAAGAAAAGATCATCTATTTAAACTCTATGTGTACTTCATATGATCTTTTGACATTTTGAACCATGGATTATGATAGGATTAGTGCTATTTTGAATCTGGACATAAAAACTAAAAAGCGAAACAATTTTCCTTCCATATTTTGAAACCAGACATCATAGGAAGGCATATAAATATAGGATTAGGAGAAATACTTGTAAAGAGGATTCCCCAGACTTCAACTTTTCCAGTCTGCTAAGCTGAATGCCCAAAGTTTGAGTAAAACCTTGGAAAGTTTCAGGTCTGCTGCAAGTTCTTTAAAAACTGGAATGTCAGGATTGAGACCAGTGCAAACTCTTCACACATCAAAGGCACCAAAACTCATTTATAGACTATTACAAATTGCAGTGTTCTTTGTTTTGTTTGGTTTGAGACAAGGTTTCTCTGTGTAGCTTTGGAGCCTACTCTGGCACTCACTCTGTAGACCAGGTTGGCTTCGAACTCAAAGCAATCCACCTAAATTGCAATGTTTTTAATCTATCAGACAGTGAGTATTTTGTCACAGAATGTTTATGTATCTTATAAACAATTTATACATCATTGTAGAATTTCATAATATCCAAGCAAAAGAATCAGCCAAGGTATTCATCAGTTGATGAATGCATAAAGAAAATATGATCTATAAATACACTGAAGTTTTATTCAATCATAGGAAGAATGGACTGTCATGGGAAATAGATGCAACTGGAGATGACAGTATTAAGCAAAAGCAACTGCTATTATAAAAGCACACATATGGCATTTTTTTGAAATATTGAATCCAAAGGGTAAAGGATGTGAAATAGAGTGCGGAGCATCAATGTTCCATGACAGTATGGAAGTGGGAAGGCACAAACATATAAATGTTATGATATTCTCAGTGTCATCAAGACAACTAAGGTAGCAAACTTGACCTTGCTTGGCTTTGGAGATGTCTTTGCCCTGATGTTTGACAACCCCTACCTGTACATCTTGGACTTGAGGACAGAGAGCCTAATTAGCCACTGGCCTCTGCCAGAATACAGGAATTCAAAGAGAGGCTCCAGCTTTCTGGCAGGAGAAACATCTTGGCTGAATGGACTGGATGTGCACAATGACACAGGCTTAGTCTTTGCTACCACCATACCTGACTACAGGTCTTGTGGAAGGAACACAGCTGACACCGACAGCTACCACCACTGACTGACTTTGGGTGCCAGGGCTGTGGGTTTTGGGTGCAAAGTGTGTGGCAGCCAACTGCATGAACCAAAATTCTCACCTAAAGTCGTGGTCCATGACTGTAATCCCAGCACCCTGTGAGTTGGAGGCAAGCTTGGTCTACAAAGAAAGTTCCAGGACAACCAAGGCTACAAAGAGACCCTGTCTCAAAAACAAACAAAAAATATCTATTTCATGTATATGACTGTTTTGCCTGCACCTATGGAAATAAACAAGTGTGTGCCTGGGTCCTGTAGAGACCAGAAGAGGAGGGCATCATAATCCCTTGGAACTGGAGTTACAGAAGGGTACAAACATCAAGGTCCTTTGGAAGAGCAGCCATGTTTGTCTCCAGAGCTAGTTCCAGGACAGCCAGGGCTACACAGAGAAACCCTGTTTTGAAAAACCAAAGCCTAAAAGGAAGATCCTATCTCAGAAAGCAAACAAAACTTACCAAGCAGAAAAATAAGACAAATTACTGAAAGATGCAGGTGGCTGATCAAGAATACTAACCATGTAACACATACTGTACTTGCCTACCTCTGCCAGCCAGGAAGACGCGACTCTGGGAAGATCTTCTTCATGCAGTTTTAATCAGGATCCTTGAACATGCTTCTTCTGACCCATGGGCGCCTGGGGGGGCCCTGCACAGGCTTAAATCCCCTTGCGCTAACCTACCCCAGTGAGCTACATGGACCCTGCAGATAGGCTACTCTAACGCAGAAGCAGACGGGCTGAACAGACTTAACCAAATAAGGGCTTGTTTAAGCCAGAGAGCGCTCACCCTTGGGGAGGTGGAAGGCGGAAGCCAGTGCCATCTTTAAGGTAAGGCACTTCGCAGCTCTCTACAACATAAATCAATATTTAAATATAAATTAAATATTTTCACACAAACATCACATGTGGCCTTAAACATTTTGCTATTTATTGACTGATTTAAATATCAAATTTATGTGTCGATGTGGGGAAAACAGCAAAATTTCCAAAGAGAAATAAAACTCACCAAGAAATATACAATACACAAATATTTTGATGAATATGGTATATAAATTAAAAAATATTATAATGAAACACATTACCTTATATGACTAATATATACTAAAAATAGAAAAGACTAGAAACAACCATAAAACATATTAGAATAGGTTCATAGTATCTGTAAATACGGGGGAAAGAGTGGAGATCAATGTGTTCATAGTGTTTGGATTAGGCAATTATATCTTGCTTTACCAGGTTATCAGAGGATGTGTGGTTTATAAGAAATTATTAGGCTTACAGATTTAAGGAATGAAAATTTAAAGATTGGCTTTGCAAATCAGTAAGTATGTTGGTAAAATAATATGTTAGGCTGGTAGGTATTATGGTAGGTGAATTTCATAGCTGTGTAAGACTGTTGATAACATGTCTGGAGGGGTCATCTAAATATGTCAAGTCATTTGGAGTAGGGACTAGGCCTTCCCTCCTGCTTCTAGGGTAAGGGAGTATCCCCCCAAGGTTGCAAAGCGATTTAAAGTATTTTGAAAGCTTGATGTCAGGGAGGAAAATTCTGGAAAAAGTGAGCTAGATTTCTCTATGTCTTCTGAACCAAAATCTATCATGTCTTAAGCAATAGAGCTGAGGTATGAAATAATGGTAGAGAACACAGAGCAATAACTGTTTGCATTTTTTATTGATCTCTAAGATTTCTCTTCCCAATCTGCTTTCTGTCCATGGTACTCTAAAACCGAACATTTTTGTTTGGCAACCTATTGTATAGTGTTTTGAGTAAAATGCCCCCCCCATGGCTTATAGGGGTTGGCACTATGAGGAGGTGTGTCCTTGTTGGAGTAGGTGTGGTCTTATAGAGGAAGTGTGTCACTGGGCTTGGGCTTTGAGGATTCAGACTGTAGCACTAATTCTAATTGATATTATTAACAAACTTGGATACAGCTATCAGGAGGTGAAATCTGAAAGATCAGAGATGCAATGCAGCCAGCCACTAACTCTAACTTCTACCTCAGACCAAAGGGGTGACCCTGTGCTCAGACTGCCTTCTCAGAGTACTTCAGACTGCTGCTTAGACTGCTCTGATCTTCTGTCACCTCCCACCTTATAGTACTTTCTCCCTAGCCATATCACTCCTATATCTACCTCCTTGCTTCTGGGATTAAAGGCTGTCACTTCAAATTCTGGGATCACCTTTGTGTGAGCTCTGTTTCTCCTTTGGACTGAATCATTTTTGTGTAGCCCACTTAGGGTAGCCTTGAACTAACAGGGTTTTCTCCGCCTCTGTTTCCTGAGTGCTGGGATTAATGGTGTGTACCACTACTGTCTAGCCTCTATGGCTGACAAGTATGGCTGCTGGTGTTAAAGGTGTGTATCATTCTCTTTGCCTCTACTTTGATCCAAGAGTCTTCTTCTGCTTGTTCTCTTTGCCAGCCAGACCCTCCTATCCCTGTACTGCCTAGATACTAGCCATTCAGCTTTTTATTAGACAAATCAGGTGTCTTAGGCAGGCAAGATGAACCAGCAACCCATCTTCAAATAACTAAACAAATGCAGCATAAATGAATATAACACATGCTTACATACTTAAAGTAATATTCTGAAACATAAACAAATGTAACATATTTTGCTGGGTTAAAGTAATATTCCACAACATGAGAGGTCTAGCATGGCCACTGCAAAGAAAAATAACATTTTGCTATAAATTAAATTATTTATCTGTGAAAAGCTATTGAAGAAAAAACTGAGGCTTTCTAGTGACTGTTTTTCAAGGTCTGTCTGGAAATCAGCCTAGTAAAACTTTAAATTATAAACTAATATACAAGCCAGGTGGTGGTGGTACACTTCTTTAATCACAGCACATGGGAGACAGAGACAGGTAGATCTCTTGAATTCCAGCTTGGTCTATAAGAGCTAGTTCCAGGATAGGCTGCAAAGTAACACAGAGAAACCCTGCCTCAAAAACAAACAAATCAAGCATAAACAACAAAAATACAAAGGAAATGGATTGTATGCTTATCTTAATCTACAAGCTGTTGACAAGGAGTACATGAGGATGTTCTAATGTATTGCTACAGATGAGGACAAACTGAGCAATCAAAGAATGATGGAAAATAATAAAACAATTTTGCAATACTTACAAAGCACCCTGGATTTAATATCAGCAATTCCCACTTTGCATAAATAGAGTAGCATTATCTTGTAATTTTGGTCCATATTTTTATTATTATCTAAAAATTCTCTGTTGTTGAGTGTGCAATTAACAGTATAATTAGAAAAAATACTCTCCCCAAGGACACAATTATTTTCTCCAAAGGAAAGGTGGAGCTGAGAACTCAAGTGATTGGCTTCTATTTAAAATGATTTGTGATAATTAGCATATGTCTAACCAGAGTCTTAACCCCTACTGACTAGTGTTTATAGTACTAAAAGCTACTCTGCATGCCACCAGAGGGGAAAAGTAACCATTCGGCTAGCTACAAACCCTGTGCTCTACAACATTAGCCTACCTGCATGATGATGCTGGTGTAATAGTGCCATAATGTGGGAATGACTACCCACACATTGGGTAGATTTAATGTCTACTCCATGAGATGGATCCTATGCCATATACTACTCAGGTAACCAAGAACCTGAGAATGGACAGGCCTTTTGCACTTGGAGAAAATCAAATAGTATTTTTCTGCTAAAGATACCTAACAACAAAAGTACTCCTAATGAGATGCTTTACAATACTCATAGATCAGTGATTATTTTATGCACACATATGCATATATGTATATATTTGAATATATAAAAACAAGCTGAATCAAAATTTTTTAATATACGCGGTTTCAGGGCTGACTATTCTGCATTGGACAACCAATAGAGAGGTGCATCCATGGATGAGGCTACATTCTCATTCTTTCAACAGTCATGAGTTTTATTTGTTATAGTTTTTGTCTTGGGCTGGAGCCCCATGAAATTCTCCTGTTTCATGTTAATAAGCTCATCAATATTGCCATTAGTCTAGTGTTGTTTATGCAGCCTAGGAGAGGTGGCTTCATAGTAGATTTCCTGCTATTCTGGTTCTTACATTGTTGCTCCCCAGTTTCTGTGATGCTCCCTGAGCCACAGATGAGATACATATGATATTAATGTGTCACTTAGGGCTGAGCTCTACACTGTCCATTGATATCTGCATTGCATCTAGCTGTGGTCTATTGTGATGTTCTTCATTTTCTGTAACCTACATCTATCTGTGGGATAAGATTTAGAATGTAGTAACTAGGGAAGTATAAAGCAACTATGGAGGTGGGAAGTTTTCTTGAGTGGAGAAAGGAATAAAGGTCAGAGGTGATATGTATTAGAAAATAAATGAAAACAAAGGAAGGGAACAATTCTGGGAGGAAGGAGGGAAGTCAATACAGAAGAAGTAGAAAGGAAAATTAAAATGGTGGTTGTTTGATAAAGCCTCAAGGAATCATTATTTTATATATACCTAAAATTACACATAACACATATAAAAGTATGTATATGCATTGTCACACATAGTTAACATATATATGCACACACACACAAAAGCTGAGCCACTTGATATAACAGTGCTCCCCATAAGAACAATAAATAAATAAATAAATAAATAAATAAATAAATAAATAAATAAATCCCACTAGCAAGAAAGAAAAACAACCTTTCTCTCAATTTAAAAGGAAAAACCTTAAATTTATTTTATATCCTGACCACAGTTCCTCCATCCTATCCTCCCATTCCCCCTCCACCTCCCCTCTGTCCCCATCTAATTCACTTTTCCTCCATTTATGTTTAGAAAAAAAAAGGTACACATGGACATCAACAAAACATGGCATATCAAGTTGTAGTAAGACTATGCAACTCCCCTTCTATTAAGGCTAGGCAAGGCAACCTGGTATGAGGAATAGCGACCCAAAACCAGCAAACCACATACAGCCCCTGCTATGCCTATTGGTAGTCTCACCAGCAGACAAAGCTACACAACTATAACATATATGCAGAAGGTGTAGGTCAGTCCCATGCAGGCTACCTGGTTTTCACTTCAGACTGTTAACCCGTATGATCCCAGGTTTGTTGATTCTATGAAGTTTTTGTAGCATCCTTAACCCTTCTGGCTCCTACATTGTCCTACATTGCTTCCTCCCTCTCCTCAGCAGGCTTCCCCAGCTTGGCGTAATGTTTACTGTGGGGTTCTGATGCTGTTCCCATCAGTTGCTAGATGAAGCCTCTCTGATGACAATTGGGCTATCCACCAGACTATTAGTGCATCAGAATATTTTTAGGCATGACATTGACTTTTTTCCAGTCATGTTTCCTTCTATCCTAGGTCTCTGAGCCTTCCAACCTCTTGGTTCTATGAAGCTACACAATGTCAGGTGAGGGATCACATTTTTACCATGGGTCTCAGGCTGTGCAAGTCATTGTTTGGCTATTATCACCATCTCTGCACCACCCTTTCCTTTCCCAGCACATCCCATAGGCAGGACAGACTGTGAGTTGAAGTTTATGTGGCTGGGTTGGTGTCCCAATACCTCCACTTCAAGTCTTACCTGGTTAAAGGAAATCGCCAATTCAAGCTACTTGTCTGCAATCACCAGTAGTCTTAGCCTCGTAGATTCCTGGGAGTTTTCCTTGTTTGATCTCAAAATGAGCTCCACTTTCCAAACATCTCTTATAATACTCTCCCCCTGAATCCTCAACCAGATCCCCCATATTCCTATCCCATGTGTACCTCCATCCACTCGTGAAATCTCTTCTATTTTCCTTTACAGGGAGATGCAAGTGTTCTCCTTTTGAGCTTATCTTTTTACCTAGCCTCTCAAAACCTGAAATGCAGATACACTTAAATTGATAAAAGGAAATAGTCTTGAAAATATTAGCACAGAAGAAAACTACCTGAATAGAACACCAATATTTCAGACACTAAGATCAATAATCAATCAATGACACCTCACGAAACTGAATATTTTCTGTATGCCAAGGGACATCATCAAGTAAACAAAACTGCAGGCTACAGAATGGGAAAAGATCTTCACCAATTTCACATTTGACAGATGGCAGATTTCCAAAAGATTTTTAAAACTTCAAAAAACTAGTCACCAACAAACCAAATGATCCAATTTAAAAACTGAGTAAAGATCTAAACAGAGAATTCTCAACAGAAGAATATCAAACTGACGCTTAAAGAAATGTTTGACATCGTAATCCATGAGGGAAATGTAAATAAAAACAACTCTGAAATTCTACCTTGTACCACTGAGAATGGCTAATGCTGACAGCATATGTTGACAAATATATGGGGCAAGGGGAACACTCCTCCATTGCTGGTGTTAGTGTAAACTTATACAGTGACTTTGGAAATCAATATCAAGATTTCTCAGAAAATCAATCTACCTCAAAACCAGAGGATGCTCAATCATTCTCCAAGGACACTTACTCAACTTTATATATAAAAACAACAGACCCAGGAAGAACACAACCGAACAGGAGAAAAAGAGTCTTCAAAGCAGGCAAAAGAGGCAAAGACACACTTTTTCCCACTGTTAGGAGTCCCAGAATATCTCGAAATTAACAGCTATTACTTGTAGAGGACCCGATGCAGACCCACGCAAGCCGAATGCTTGCTGTTTTAGTCTCTGTGAACCCCTATGAACACAGTATAGTTGATTCAGTGGGCTGTGTTCTTCTTGGGTCCTGCATACCCTCAGACTTCTAGAATCTTTTCTTTCCCTCTTCTGCATAGTTCCTGAATTTTCAGGGGGAGGACCCCATGGAAATCTCTAATGTAGCCACTCTTCCTCATAATGTCTGGATGTGAACCTCTGTACCACCTCCCCATCTTCTGTCAAAGAAGCCTCTCTGATGACAACTGGACCAGGTACTGATTCTATGTTTCTAGCTATCCACTCTCTGTTTCCTGAACATCCATGCAGCGTGGGGCATGGGATCTTTCTTGTAGTGTGAGCCTCAAGTTAAATCAGACATTGGTTGACTACCCAACATGCTACATGATGATATTTGCCTCAGCATGTTTTGGAGGCAGGACATAATAGTAGGTCAAAGATATTGTGACTAGGTTGGTGGGAAGTGTTCTCTTTCAGTGGCCTTCAGAGAATCTTCCTGTACCAAAGAGGTAAAAGCTCCATTAAGGCACTAGCTCCATCTCTCTCTGCTTTCAATGAGTAGAGTGGATGATGTCTTTTGGCAATGGGGCCTCACTTCCAGTTTTTGGATAAAAATGTCTCATTTGTCCAGTGGTGCTCAGATTCCTTACTTGGATGCCTTAATTTTCTTGGAGAGACACAAACAAAACTCTGCTACAAACCTAACCTTTGGCAGTTTCCCTTTTACCAATTTATGCCTGATCAAATGAAAAGCATTTGCTAGTCTTATAAGTGAGTTGCTTATCCAACCACCTTGCTGAAAGTATTTATCAGCTGTGGAGTTTGATTTTTAGTGTCAACCATGTACACTATCATATCTTCTGTAAATACAGATACTTTGACTTCTTCTTTTCCAATTGGGATCCCCTTGATCTCCAAGTACTATATTGCATATATATGGAGTCAGTAGCCCTCCTTATTTTGTTTCTGACTTGAGTTAAATTGCTTTGAGTTTCCCTCCATTTAATTTGGTGTTGGCTACAGGATTGCTGTTAATTGCCTTTATTATGTTTAGGTAAGTGCTTTGTACCCTTAATATTTCCATGCATTTTATCATGAAGGGGTATTGGATTTTGTCAAAGGCGTTTTTGACTTCTAATGAGATAACCATGTGTTTTTATTCTGTCATTTAATTACATGTGGATTTCATGTGCTGATTTTCATATGTTGAAACATCCCTGTATCTCTGAGATGCATCCCTGTATCTCTGAGATGAAGCATACTGGATCATGATGGATGATCTTTTTTATGTGTTTTTGGACTCCATTGAAAGTATTTTGTTGCCTAATTTTACATCTATGTTCATAAGTGAAATTAATTCTCTTTCATTTGGTCTTTATGTGGTTTTGATATCAGGGTAACTGGCGATTCATAAAATGCATTGGACAATGTTCCTTCTATTTCTATTTAGTGAAATAATTGAGGTATATTAATGTTGACTGTTTTTTGATAGTCTGGTACAATTTTGCACTAAATCTGTCTGATACTGGACATTTATTTTGTGGAGACTTTTAATCAAGCTTCCATTTCATTCAGGGGTGTTGGCATATGTAAATTGTTTATTGGATCTTGATTTAACTTTGGTAAGTGGTACCTATGGAGAAAATGACTCATTTATTTTAGATTTTCCAAATATTTTGTACAAGTTTTTAAAGTATGCACCTATTATTCTCTCGATTTCCTTGGTATTTGTTATGTCCTCTTTTCATTTTGATTTCATTAATATTGACATTTTCTCTCTGTGTTTTAATTTGTTTGGATAAGGGTTTGCCTATCTTGTTGATTTTAGAAATGAAAACAACTACATCATTGATTCTTTTATTGTTCTCTTTGTTTCTATTTTATTGATTTCAGTACTTAGTTTATTTCTTACCATTTACTCTTCTTGGTGTTATTTTTTTGTCTAGAGCTTTCAGGTGTGCTGGTAAGTCTTGTCCCATAAGTTTTATTATGTTGGGAATTTATTTTCACTGAATTAGGAAATCTTTAATTTCTTTATTTTATTTCTGTGTTGACTAGTGTTTCATTCATTAATGAGGTTTTCAGTTTCTAAGAGTGTGGAAACATTCTGATGTTTTGTTGTTGACATGTAATTTTAATCCATGGTGGTCTGGTAGGATGAAAGGAGTTACTTCAGTTTCGTGATGTGTACTGAGACATTTTTTGTGTCCATATATGTGGTCAATTTCGTGGAATGTTCTCTGTGATGCTGAGAAGAGGTCATATCTTTCTTTGTGTGTTTCTGAAAAATCTTCTGAAATTATCTGTTATGTCAATTTCAGTTATAATGTCTGTTAGTTCCAGCATTTCTCTGTTAAGTTTTATCTGGCTAACCTATATATTGGCAAGAATGTGGTACTGAAGTCTCCCACTATCAGCGTGTGAGGGGCAATATGTGATTTATGCTGTAGTAGTGTTTCTTTTCAAAAGTGTGTGCCATTGTGTTTGGGGAAGAGTTGTTAAGAATCGAAATGCTTTTTTGATGGATTTTTACTTTGAGGTGTAAGTAGTGTACTTCCCTATCTGTTTTGATTAATTTTGGATTGAAGTCTATTTTTTTAGATACTAGATAAGCAAGTGGCTACATAACTGCTTCTTAAGCCTATTGGCTTGGAGTATCTTTTCTAAACCCTTTATGCTGACATAGGTCTATCTTTGATATGGAGGCATGTATTTATTATATGGAGCAGGACAATGGATTCTGTTTTCTTATCCATTCTGTTAGTCTGTGATTTTTTTACTGGAGAATTGAGGCCATTTATTTTGTGTGATACAATAATCAGCCATGGTTAAGTCCTGTTATTTTTTAGTAGTGACGTGTTTGTGTATATGTGTGTGTGTGTGCACATATGTGCTTCTTTTCTTTTGGCTTTGCTAGTGTAAGATTATTTATTTTCCATCTTTTAATGGGTATAGTTAACCCCTTGGATTGATGTTTCCACCTACTATCTTCTGTAGTGCTGGATTTGTAGATATTATCATGGCATATATAATTTGCTTCATCTATGGTTATTGGAATTTTTGCTGGCTATAGTAATCTGGACTAGCCCCTGTGGTATCTTGGAGTCTGTAGTGCATCTGTTCAAACCCTTCCAGCTTTTAATGAATTTGAGAATTCAGGTGTGATTATATTAGGTCTGTCTTTATATGTTACTTGGCCTTTTTTCCCTTGCAGCTTTTAATCTTTATTCTTTTTTGGTTTTAAAATTATTTGTTTCCTTTCAGCTTTTAATATTGTTTGTTCTGTATGTTTAGTATTTTCCGGTCCAGTATATTTGGTGTTCTGTATGCTTCTTGTATCTTTATAAGCATCTCCTTCTTTAGGTTAGGAAAAATTCTGCTATGGTTTTGTTGAAAATACTTCCTGGGCTTTGATCTGGTATTTTCCTTCCTCTATTTCTATTATTCTTAGATTTGGTCTTTTCATAGTGTCCCAGATTTTCTGGATGTTTTATGTCAGGAGTTATTTTAGATTTAACATTTTATTTAACTGATGTATTCGTTTCTTGTATAATACCCTCAGTTCCTGAGATTCTATCTTCCACCCCTTTGTATTCTGTTAGTGAAGCTTGCCTATGAAAATTATGTTCACATTATTAATTTTTCCAATACCCAAATTCCCCCAATTTGTGTTTTCTTTTCATTTATATGTCCATTTTCAGTTCTTGAACAGTTTTCTTTCTTGCCTTTAATTGTTTTATTTTTTTTTTTTGGCTTTCCTTAATGGATTTACATGTTTCCTGCAATTGTTTTTGTTTTCCTGAATGTCCTTTTTTTCCCCTTTTGGGTTTCAGACACAGGCTTTTTCTGTGTAGCCCTTGGTGTCCTGTAACTCCCTCTGTAGACCATGCTGGCCTTGGACTCACAGAGACCTGCCTGCCTCCTGAGTGCTGGAATTAAAGGTAGGTGCCATCACTGCCAGCCTTTCCTGTTTTTTTCTTTTTTAAGGAATTTATTCATTTCCTCTTTGAGGTCCCTTATCATCTTTACAACATTGGTTCTAAGGTGTATTTCTTATGCTTGAGATGTGTTGGAACACTCAGGACCTGGTGTGGTATAATAGCTGTGCAGCAATGGAGAAATATGGTTCTTAATATTACTGATTGTATTTTTATGCTGGAATCTAAGCAGTTGTGTTTGTGATGATTATAGGTCTATTGGCAGATTTCTCAATTTGTCCTTTTTGGGTAGGTATTTTTTTCCTTGTTTTTGTTCCTCTCTAGATTATCAGAGATTATATTGGCTATGAGTTGCCTGTTTTTGTGGTCTGCTTGGCTGGTGCGTTCATGGAATGAACTTGCTGTCATTGGAGTCTGGGGGAAGGGGAAACCAGAGGTAACAATTTGAGGGATCCATAGGACGCATGAACAGCAAGGATGATAGGCTTCAGCTAGTGTTCTGTTGTAGACCTAGGGACAACCTTGATGAATTGATCTGGAAGAACAAATACAGTAAAGAAGGTCCAAGGGCAGCCTACCTGGTCTTCTGGCAAACTTTTCCAATGGTTGAGCAAGGGTGTCTGCCTGAGTTGGGGGCTAGGATCCAGTGGTAAGGGGGCAAGGGAGGTCAGGGCAGAATGGTATATGGGGTCCACAAGAGGCATGGACTGGGCAGAGGATATGCTGCAGCTGGTGTTCTGTCCCAGTGCTAGGGATGACCCTGAAGATTGGGTGTGGGGAAACACAGAGATACCTTTTCAATATTTATGTGTTATCATTTTGAATATTAAATAAGCTTATAATGAAGCTACATGTTAAAATAATTTTATTAATTTTATAAAAATTTAAAATATATCCTTCTCATTATTTAACTAAAATTATTTTTAAAAGCTTTATTGTTTTCCTCACATATTTTAACATTTATATTTATGTAAAATGGAATGACATCAATTCTACCCCCTCACTTCCCTCCCTAAAGCCCCTCCCTGATAACTTCTCTCCAACCCATCTTAGGTACTCCCAAGATGACTACCTGTTTTTATCTTTAATTATTTTTGTTTATATGTGTGTGTTTATGTTCATAGGTGCACACATGTACATACACAAATATATAAACATAATATTTTGAGTCCATTTTTATTGTTTGTGCACGTGGTTTCATGACTCACCTCTTTGCATTCGACAGTCAATAAGGGGATAATCCATAGGAGAGGCTATTCTCCTTCCAGCAGTCATTGGTTTGTGGTTGTTCTTTGTGTAGGTGTAGAACCCCACAGAATTTTCTTCCTTCCACAGAAGCATGTCCACTGATACTACCATTGTTTTGGTCTTGTCTATGCAGCCATTTCTAGGATAGACTGCTTCACAGCAGACTACCTGTGATCTTGAAGCCAGAAACGTCAAGACATCTAGCTGTTGTATTCTTTCTAGCACCCTTTATGTAAGGTTCTCTGATCTATAGACCTAGGAGCTGTGGCATACGTATACAAGAATTAGATTCAAATAGATGAAAAACTTCAATTTGAAACATGAACCATTGAAATTGCTAGAAGAAAACACAAACAGTACCCTACAAGGTACAGGTATAAGAAAGTACTTTCTGAATAGGACTGCATTTGCCTAGGATTTAAGGCCAACAATTGGTAAACAGGACCTTATAAAACTAAAAAGCTACTATATATCTAAGGAAATAATTAATTGAGTTAAAAAGAAACCTACAGAATAGGAGATCTAGTGGAGAAGTAGTGTACAGATTATACAAAACACTCCAATACAGAAAACAAGCGGCCCAAATAAAAATGGGTTAGGCTCCTAAACAGAGTTCAAAATAGATGACATAACAATGCACAAGAAATACCTCAAAAATGTTGGTGACTCTTAGCAATTAAGAAATTGCGCGCACACACACACACACACACACACACACACACACACACACACACACCCCAAAACCTTGAGATTTCATTTCTCCCCAGTCAGAGTGGCTAAAATCAACAACAGCAGCAGCAGCAACAAACTAACAACTAACAACAAGTGCAGGACAGGTGGCAGAGAAAGAGGAACCCTCATCTGGTCTTGGTGGGAAAGTAAATTGGTGCCTCCATTTTGAGAATCATTTCTGTAGCATCCTAAAATGAACATAGCTAAATTTCCTAGTCAAAAACTATTTATTTGAATTCACACAGTTTTTATCAGACTTATTTTTGAAGTTCCTATTTCAATGAGTGTGTATATGTATATTTATTTGTATGTGCACTGTGCATATATGGAGGTCAGAAGAAAATTCGCAAAAGTCAGTTGTCTCCTTCCACTACTTGGGGCCCAAGAATCAAACTCAAATGGTCAGGCTTGGCAGCAAGTGCCTTAATACACGACTGCACTTAAGAAGGCTTATTTAATGTTATCTACATAATGTAGGTGAATGAAAATTTTAACTTTTCTGATGGACATTTATAACAATATTTTTTTTAAATTCCTTATTTTAGACGTAGTCCAAAATCAGATTTAAACATTGGAATAAACACAAGTTGGAAAATCGTTTTGTGTTCCTAGGGAGAAAACACTTTTTTTTTTTTTGGTTTTTCAAGGCAGGGTTTCTCTGTGGTTTTGTAGGCTGTCCTGGAACTAGCCCTTGTAGACAAGGCTCGTCTCGAACTCACAGAGATCCGACTGCCTCTCCCTCCCAAGTGCCAGGATTAAAGGTGTGCACCACCACCACCTGGCGAAAATACTTATTTTTAACAGTTAAATAAATGTTTCTTAAAGTAAATGGGATATTATTTAATACTTTTAGTGCCTATTATCGTGGGAATCACTTTTAACTGTTGAGAAAATGTATGTAATGAACTTCCTATGTTGCTTGGAGGCTCAGGTTGGGGGTTTAGTTGAAAACTAATGTATTTTTGGAAGTAACTGTTTGTTACGGCAGGTTCCTCCCCGCCAGCCTCCTGGTCCTGCCGCCATTGTCTCGCAGCCATGTGTGCCCCAAATAACACTCAGAGACTCTGTATTTGATACAATCCTGTTGGCCAGTTACCATTATTGTTTATGGGCTAGCTCTGTCTTAATTATTAACCCATTTCTACTTATCTAAGTATTTCCACGTGGTCATCTTATCAGGGAGCCGTGGCAGGCATCCTGCTTCTTCCTGGGCTACATCTCGACCCCTCCCTCCTACTTCCTCTTTCCTCCTTGTCTCCTAGCCCCGCCTATCTTGCTGTCTCATTGGCCCAACGGTGCTTTATTAACAAGTATGAGAAACATATATACAGAATAACATCTCCCATCAACTGTTATCTACAGGATCCTACCTTATTAATAGATTAACCCTTAAGTGGATTAACAATTCTATGATATTATCTGGAGGTGTTGGAAAATAGGAGGTGTTACCGACTTAGTAAAAGAAGGGAATGGTCGATGTGCCCTATTAAGCATACTTTACCCAAATTCCTTTTCAGCTATATTTACTTCCTATATGCATATACCTGTCAGCTTCCCTCTACCCCTCCATGTGCCATATGATATTTTGCCATACCAGAGGTCCAGAAACAAGAAGACTATGTCATAATGTCACTACCTGTGACACTGAGCAAAAGTAAACCCACCCTCTCTTAAATTACTTATCTCTTGCACTTGGTTACAATTAGAAAATGCTATTAGCCTTATGTAAGTTATTGGTGTTATGTAAAGTCTATTACAGGGTTGCCTCAACTTAGACTAAAAACCTTGAAATAAATCAGTTCATAAACAATTGTTTAACCTTAAATGGTAAACAAATTTATATGGAAGCTACCTATTTATAAAGAGGACACATTTTATTCATTTGCTTTAAAGGAAAATTGATTATTGTCACTCAATATCTGTCTTAGTTATGGTTTCTACTGCTTAGGTCATGAAACACCATGACAAAAAAGGCAAGTTGGGGAAGAAACATTGTATTTGGCTTATACCTCCACATTGCTGTTTATTACTGAAGGAAGTCAGGACAGCAACTCAAAATGGGACAGGAACCTGGAGACAGGAGCTGATGCAGAGGACACGGAAGGGAGATGCTTACTGACTTACTGGCTTGATCAGCTTTCTTTCTTATAGAATTCAGGACCACCAGCCAAGGAATGGTACCACCCACAATCAATGGCGTTCTCCCATTGATCACTAATTGAGAAAATGTTTCACAGTTGGAGCTCATGGAGATAATTCCTCTACTGAGGCTCCTTCTTATGACTATAGTGCTGTGGAACATTTCTGTATACTTTGTAAATTATGCTATGATTGGTTTAATAAAGAGGCTGACTGGTAGGATAAGCTTAGGCAGAAAAAAACAAATTAAGGGAGGGAAGAGGAAAGGAAGCATCAGGAGAGACAATAGCCAGTGACTGGGGCAGCAAGATGCTAGAGGACAGGTAAAGCCAAGAGCCACATAGTGATACCTAGATTAATAGAAGTGGGTTAATTTAAATGGAAGAGCTAGTTAATAATAAGCCCAAGCTATCAACCAAGCACTTGTAATTAATATAAGCCCCTTACTGGTTATTAGGGAACTAAAACTTTCTTTTTTGTAGTAGATGCCAATGAACACACAACCCTATCCTAGGCTACATTCACAGACTGAGAGAATTTGTAATACTCAGATCTAAATGGGATGCCTATATCACATCTCCTGAAGGCTCAGAGTTAGATGAAGAACAAGAGACAAAAAGGTTTTAAGAACCAGAGGTTGTGGAGAAATTCAAGCAAACTGTTTTCTTGAAAAAAGAAGACAGATGCACATATTAAACTCATAGCAATAGTGACAGGATAATGAAGACTTGTGTAAGCTCAAACCAGACAAAATTCCAGGATTGAAGAGGGAAAGTAAACCCAGCTTCCCAGACCTAGCCAAGAAGCAATCAGCAATTAATAGGTGTTAGGAGAGAGAAAATCAGTTTTTCTCAATGAAGTGACACTCCACTTTAACCACACTCCTGTGTGGGCTTCAAGCTTAGGGGTAGTTAGGCTATATGCATTCAAATAGATGCTTTTTGGTTCTGTTTTTCTGTTGTTGTTTGTTTTTAAGAGAGAGAAACATTATGAAGTTTAGTTGTCAAGGAGGTGGTGAGGATCTGGGAGGAATTAGGACTTGGGAAAAGGATATGATCCAAATATATGAAAATCTCCAAGAAAAATAAAAAATAAAATACTTATGGAATCACACATTATTTTAAGAACAAGTATTTTATACTTTATTCACATTAATTTTATAATTTAAATTCAGAAGCTTCAAGTACTTGATGGAAAAAAATCAATTTTAGGTACTTTAAAAAAGATGACAAAGGACAATTGAAGGAAAGTATCATAGTAAGAGCTTTATTATCTGGTGCTATTTTCTGAATATTTTATTAGTAGCATCCTATGATTTATCATGTTCTTTTTGATATTTTCCATCTTTTAGGTCCACTGTTATTTATTTTATTATTTTTAGTTCTCTTTCACTGTCTTGCAAACAAAAATATAGAATATGCTCAAACATTCACTTGATATAAATGTATTGTGTGTTAAATACTGTATATTATATAAAATGGGAAAATGTAAGACTTGTTCCTTATTGTTTATAACCATAAGAGGTCTGGTTTACAGTTCAGATATTTGATGTATTTTAGGGATATTTATATAAATACTTTATTAAAATGTCATTGGAAAAACTGGAAAAGAAAAATGGTATTGTTTAAGAGTGAAATACAACTTTCTGAAGAGTGGTAAAACTATTAATTCCAAGTTTTATGTGGGGAATTTTAAATCACTGAAAATATTAGGGGAAAAATCTGGAAGTTAGTTTTGACCCAGTAGTCCAGAAAACTGTTTTTGTGTATGTCTTGCTGATTATTTTTATCCAAACATTTTATAGTATAAATCTTTAAAAGTAAACATAAACCACCAAGTATTATATAAGATTATATGAAATGCCAAGCTATATTCCAAGAAAAATGTCTACCATGATCTCAGACATTTGATCACCTGGTTCCTAGTTAGTGGTGATGTTTAGAGAGATTAAGAAACCTTTTGAATTTCCAAACTTGTTAGAGAAATTGTAACTAACCTGAACAGCAGCAATATCTACCTATAGCTATATATAAAACTTGGTTATCAGACTATTAAAACAACAGACTCCAAGTATTTCTCATTGAATCTTCTACTAGAGGAAATGCCTGAAGACCTGACTGTATCCAAAGGAGGAATTTGTCTGCCAGAAAACAAAACTTCAATGACTATGGAGCTTTTAGAATGATCCTGGTCAGATAACCTAATTAAAATTTGTTTTGAGTTGCCTAATCCCCCCAAAGACACCCAATGCCCACCTTAATATTAGATCTAAAATCTAGTTATACATACAGCATTTTGAATTGTAATACCTTAAGAAACCCTATTTTCCAGCAATGCAAGGTCTGAGAATGGTCTGAGACAGCATCTGCAACCTATAGTTGAGATTGATCTTTCTGATATCAATGCCCATTTAATGATTTCATCAACATATTTTGAAAAGTTCTTGATTTATGATATTCTTTGTTCTTTTATTTAAAAACAGCTATGAAACAGTTTCAGATTGGAACACTGAGCCTGGGGTAACCTATTCCCATTTTCCCCGGTTGCAACCACTCATGTTCGGCTCTAGAATAAACTCTTACTCTATTTGAAGCGGGTGCTGCGTTTTTCTTCATGAACATATTCAACCAGGAGTGGGTTTTGGGTATTTATAGCTTTGCTGACTTTCATTTTTCTGCTTTCCTGATGTATTGAGAAAATACGACGAGTTTCCTATTCTGATTTCCTGCTGCCAGGGCATCCAAGTAATTATGGATTGTAACGCTCTGGAACCAGAGCTCAAATAAGCTCTTCTGTCAGTTGCTTTTGGTCATAGTAAGTTTTAACAGCAACAAATAGTAATGAATAGAAAAGTTGGTAACACTGAGTTGAGTTTCTGTGAAGAACCTGATCTTTGGTTTATAATGTGGGAAACTTTGGAACTTTAGACAAAAACAAAACAGATAATACTCTGAGCAGAGCCTAATTAATACATCTTTCTATTAGGAACTTAGAAGATAAATGTGCTGCTGAAATGATTCACATAATAGAGACATGGTACAAGAGTTTTCAGATGGGAGCAAAATTAGCAGCTAGGTTAGAGGTTATGAGCATAATACTTTTGGCAAAAATATCAGTGTTCTGTCTGTGGTGTAAGAACTTACATGAGACTAATTGAAGAGTGCATCAATTTTTTGATGGAATTTCCAGGACAGAATAATTTGAGCCTGTTTCATAGTTATTGATCCTAAATATTGTGCAGGTCTACAAGGAAAAATAGCAAGTAGAGCAGTAATGAATACAAAATATTCTTTATTGGAGAGCAAAGAAACACTAGGAAGTTTAATGTTATAGCCAGGAAATGTACTGAAACACTAATTCTTAAGGAGATTAGTGCCATTAAAGAGAAGTCTCCTGAACTGCCTTGAAACAAAGGAAAGGTGACTTCAGGATGAATCCACATATAACTTTGCCATGGAAAGAGCCAAGCCATGAAAGGAGAAATCCAAAGGGGTTACTGCTTCTTTAAAAAAGCAGTTTTTTTCAACATACAGAACCATGGTGGCTGCTAAATTTGGCCATGTTAGCTTCCTGACATCCTTTGGAAGGTTTGAAAGATGCAACAGTGGTTCCTTTCACTCTTAGTTTTATTTATTTAACAGGGGTTCACATTTAAGATATCTCCTTGATTGGTAGAAGAGACTAAATGTTTGATCATTATTGAGATTGTAAAAACCATGACACTTTTGAAATTAGATTAAACATGTTTTACATCATGGAGTGGTTAAAGGGGCCAAGGGACCAAGTTTAGTGGTTTGATTAAAAAATCTGCCCATAGGTGCAGATATTTAACTACTTGGAACCTAGCTGGTGTCACTGAACCTGGAAAATTGCAGTCTAGTGGTGACATACTTTGTATATTTATTAATCCTATTACACTTGCAGTTTCTACATTCCTGGTGTGCTAAAAAAATTGATCAGCCAATTTTCTCCACTGATCACATGCTGCCAGGCTGTCCCTACAATTATAGATTCTAACCCTTTGAAACTATAAGCCAAACTCTTTTTTTCCATGAATTGATATAGGCCATAGTATTTTATTGCAACAATGAAAACTAGCTAATATCTGTGGAATCTAGCATCAACTTGCTCAGTGGTTTAAAAAGGTTGAATTTGTTTTTATTCTTATTTTTTATTTTTAATTTGGATATAAGGTGTAATTATAATTCACATTTTTTTCTCATTTAGCTTTATAAGTACTTGTTCCTGTTTCCATATGCATATTAGGTATTTTAGAGACCTAGTATTTGTCTTTTGACAATCCCAGTTCTCCCTCCCATCTTCCCATGCACCCTGAAGCCCCCTCCCATTTTATTCCCCACCCACTCCACATATTACTAAGAATGCATTGTTGTTAAGCCCTCCATTTCTTTCTCTGAGGTAGAATAAATAGAATATTCTTCAAAATGGCTTTGCCACATATAAAAATACTAAGTCTAAAGAGGTTGTAGAGTAAAGCAAAGAAATTAAGTCAACTATCCAGTTAACAAGAGCATCAAGGGAAGGAAGATTTGAAAATAAAATATTGTTTTGGAATAGATTTGTTAGTGCCATATACTGATAGTTATAGAATGTCCTGGTGCTGGCTCCGAGAAATTCATTTCATCCTTCATGACTTTCTTTTTAAAACTGTATTATTTTCTCTTATTTTACATATCAATCCCAGTTCCCATTCCTCCTCCCATGCCCCCCAACCCTGCCTTCCACCCCATTCCTTCCCCCATTCCACAGGGAGGGTGATACCTTCCTAGAGAGGTCTTCTAAATCTGTCAAGTCATTTGGAGTAGGGACTAGGCCCTCCCTCCTATCTCTATTCTAAGGGAGTATCCCTCCATGGGGAATGTGCTCCCAAATTCCTTTCCTGAACCAGGGATACATCCTGGTTCCACTGTCAGAGAGACCTTGTATTTTCGACAAGGTTCTTTTATTCTGAACTGTGTTATTGTATGTGATACAACCAAATATACAATGAATAAACTGAGGTGTACTAATATCTACAAAGAGTTGCAAAATGATACTGAACAAATTCCCTACTAACACAATTAATAATTAGTGAAAAATATGAATAATGTTTTTGTAATTTTTGTTTTTCTCTTTATATAATACAATATATTTCAGTAATATAAAATTCAGGATAACATTATTATTAATAAATTTAATGAGTTAAATTTAATATAATTGGATTAGTTTTCTTTCATCTTATTTTTGTACACGTTTAAATATATTTCACATACTTAATAAGGATTTAGAGATCTGGCTATATTAAACTACAAAGTACTCCCATTTCAGTGTATATTCAGTAAGTTGTAATTAATTTCTTTCCTGACACTCATAGTACTAAATTAAACTTCTGTGTGATTTGTTCTAGTATCTGTTTGCACTAGATAAACCACTGTCCACATTATATTAAATTCTTAATTATGATCATTCACATGGAGTGTTGGGTATATTAAGTACAAAGAGGAAAAACTTCTCAAAGTTTGCAAAACCATGATATTTGAACTTCATGATTTTGAAATATATTTTAGGTTTGAAAAAGTTTTTCCTGATACTTTCAACACAATCTACAGCTGTGTGCTATGCACTGTATTATAGCAAGCCTTATCCATAGGAAAACAGGTATCTCATTGTATGCTCTGTATTCACAAAATCATCCAACAGGAATTTTACCTAATCAATGGAGTGAATGGTAGAACACTAAGGGATATGTAAACTGTTCTAATTAACAGTTTTCTCCCATTTTTGTCACAGAAAACCTGTTTCCCAGAACCGCATGATCATTTTACACAATAGAAATGAGGCTGAAAAAAAATCAAGTGCACATGATGACCTTTAAAGGTAATTCAAACTGTTCCATAAAGTGGTTTAAAAACAGAAAAATATGCACTAATTTGGGGATATATGTGCAATAGAGAAAAGACTGCCTTTTAAAAGCAGTTATTACTATTTTTTATGAAATTCTGGCCTTAAAACTCAGTTCTATTGTATATTACTTTATTGTCCAGAAAAGAAAGATAAACTGTCTAAAAGTATCAGTTGAAAAAAAACCATATTTTTATATGTTTTTGGTGTAAGATGTGATGCATATAAACATATACTATATATATATAATATCTATAAACATATACTATATAACTATATATATATATATATATATATATATATATATATATTCAAATGTGGTTCTTCAAAACCAGAGAGAACATAACAATGCTTTTCAACTTTTTTAAGACAATAAAAGAAAATGTTTTTTCTTTTCATTTTTTTTCATTTTTTTTATGGTTGTTTGCCTACATGTATGTATGTGCACCATGTGTGTATGTTTGGTACCTGCGGAGGCAATAAGAGGGCATCAGGTCCTTAAACTTGAATTACAGCAGCTGTAAGCCACAAATGTAAGCGTTAGAAACTACACCTGGATAAGCCCTCTAAACTGCTGAGCTAATCTAGTACCATATTAAAAAGCTTTATTTTTATCTTTCTATGTATAGAATTATTTGCCTATATGTAAGCATCAGCAAAGTAGAATTTCTTAAGAGAAAAAAAAAGAAACTTCAGTAAGAAAGCAACAAAATATGTTTGGAATGGGGTTCATTAAATTATACCTAGTGCTTAAAGAACACTAGAAAAATTTTGCAGAGGAGCATAAAGAAAAATTTAGTAAGTGACAAATATTGTATGGGCAAATATTTATTTAAATTATTCATCAGGGTTGGAGAGGAATCATGGTTGGTGAATATGTCTTAGGATTTTTCTTGCTGTGTAGAGATACAATGACTAGGGCAACTTTTATAAAGTATAACATATAATTGAGGGGCTTGCTTATAGTTCCAGAGGTTGAGTCCATTATCATAATGGTGTGAATAATGGATATATTCTAGACTATTAAGTACTGAGTTATTTGGGGAAGATAACATACTAGAGTTAGAATGTTCATTTATATGAGTTAATATCATGAAAAATATCAACTTTTCTTAAAACTCACTAAGAAATAGCAAAGATATGTAGAAGAATATAAGCATAAAAGGTCTAAAACATTGCTGAAGTAGGAGAGTTCAACATAAAGTTGAGGAAGAAGCAGATTAAAAATTCTCATGGCTGCTGATGTCAGAAGTAACTACAATATGCATCGCCAAGGTTAAGGGGCACAGATGAACTGCAAATACTCAAATCTCTTCTTTTTAGAATGATCAGAACAGACCTTATCAATTGATGATTGGCTTTTTAAGCAAACATTCTAGTTCCACAGAAAGGAGCAAAATTTTCCAAAGCTGGCTGTGCTTGAAACAGATGGCAAAGGAGAGATTATTTTTGTGCTGTCCTAGATCTACTTTTCTGTAACAGTTAAATAGAAAAAAATCACTCAAAAATTTTCTGTACATAAATACATGTAAAACAATTTAAGTATCAAGTAAGTAACTAAAAATGTGACAAATAACTCAGGCCTTGTTACAAGAAAAAAATATATAATCAAGAGCTCAGTCTGAAAAGTTCACAACATTTAAAGATGAATAGTTTGATAAAGAAAAGATATATTTCTATGTATTTTCATAAAAGAATAAAATAAAATACTTAAGCATAATTAATGGAAGAATTATATTTACACCTTCTAATTAAGAGATCAGAATCAGCTGGGTGGTGGTGGACACACCTTTAATCCCAGCACTCGAGAGGCAGAGGCAGGCAGATCTCTGAGAGTTTGAGACTCGCTTGATCTACAAGAGCTACTTCCAGGACAGCCTCCAAAGCCTGTCTTGAAAAATCAAAATAAATAAATAAATAAATAAATAAATAAATAAATAAATAAATAAATAAATAAAAAGAGATCAGGGTCAAAATGTTTAGCTCAGTATGTGCTTAGTATACATAATGTCCTTATTTTGTTCCTTAAATAACAGAAAAATGAAATTAGTAAATGTATGTATATGTATATGTATAAATGACATATTTCATTCATGAGAAACTATGTGCTTTTATGTACCTTTTATAGCAATATATAAACTGTATTACACGAATGCCTTATATAGCTTACATTAAGTCACATGTTATTATCTAGTAGAAACATCTGGAACACCATTATAAACAATTTTGTAATTCCAGAAATGGGTCTCAATGAAATGTTTTGTTTTATGCTAGTCAATGTATGATTCACAGTTTTATTTGTTATATTAGGAAGTAGAAAAGCAATATTAGGAAACAAACAAACAAAAACCCGAGGACCAAAATAAAGGCAGGGACATAGAGTTAGTAATGAAATGACATGTATAAATTACAATAAAACAATAATAGCCTTACATTTAAGTGAGGTAAATAAACCAAGTCATGACAGATTGATGGCATGCATAAAAATTCATTGCATTTTTCTTTCTTGAAAATTTATGTTAAATATAATTTTATAATTGAATTAATGCCTAACATAAAGAATAACAATTTCTGTCTGTATTTATCAAATTAAGTGCCTATTGTAGTGGTTTGAAGAAGAATGGCATAGGCTCCTATGTTTGACTACTTGGTTCCCAGTTGGTGGAGCTGTTTGAGAAGGATTAGGAGGTATAATCTTATTGGAGAAGGTGTCTCACTGGGACCAGCTATGAGGTTTCAAAAGAATCATTCCAGTCCCATTCTGTGTGTGTCTGCCTACTTTCAGACCAAGACGTGAGCTCTCAGCTGTTCCAGCCATCATGCATGCTGCTTGTTGGCATGCAACCCAAACAAAAAAAGACTCCAAATCCTCTGAAACTATTATTCCTATTTAACACTTTCTTTTAATAGTTATATTCACCTTCAATTTTTCATCACAGAAATAGAAAAGTAACTAAGACAACTGTATTAATATTTGAAACAGTCACAGGAGAATTAGCAGAAACACACACATATACATACAGAGAGAAAAAGAGAGGGAGAAAAGGAAGAAGGAGGAAGAGTAGGAGGAGAAATACTACACAATGATGAATTAACTAAAATGATATTTTTACCTTTATGTACCAAACAATAGAATATTTAAAATGTACTATTGAAAGAAGAAATTCTGAATTTCATTTCAAGCTTCATAGCTGATTTGATAATAGCCTGGGATACATGAAACCTGATCAAAAATCTCAATTAACAAATAAATTATAACTTTTGTCTATTGTGGCAATAAAAAATTCATATTTTGCCCTTTACTCTTACAACAAACATGTGTTTTCTAAAATTCATTCAAATTTGTCCTGTAAGTAAGGATGGCCAATTGGTGTATTTGCAGAAATCTATTTATATTTCAAATGAGACAGATGAAGAGAACCACTGCTCAATGAGACAGTGGAAGAGTTTAGGCACTCTTTACAACACTGTTAAAATCACTGTTAATGTTAAGATCTTATTATAATTAAAATTGTTATGGCAATCATTTTTACTACATAACAGCAAAGATGATAAGGAATAGGGCAGTATCTACATCTCTACATCTACATCTAGCAGTTGTTGGACTTGCATCAAGAACTGTCAGTCAAATAGTCAGAACACTTATGTCAGCAACAGCCACCTTGAAAGTGTTGCAGATGATTTGAGAAAACTACATAATGTCCATTTTGGATTGACCTGATTCCTGAGCTAAGACTATTCCTATCACAAATTCCATGAATTCTAGATGACTTGGAAACTGTATTCAGATAGGCCGAAGAGGTATTTTTGGCTTACCATGTTAACTGCTATGAACGCTGCTAAAGAGGTGATGAGTGCAAGCATCACTTTTGGGGATATACAAATACCTTGATTAGGTTTACTTCATAAGTCAACTAGGAGATACTCTCCTACATTACCTCTTCAGTGTTACCGTATTTTAGGCTATTCAAAATGCACCTCTTAAAGGGTTAGTTATTGCTTACATTGAGTAGTGAGGACTGTTGGTAATAAAGAGAAACAGAAGCGTAAAAACAGACACAATACTAAGGACAGGCTGAGAGGCATCCTGCTGCCTAACAGCTGAACAAGAAGTATGTATATAGTTCAGTAACAGCCAAGACAGGGGAAGTGAAGCAGAAATATTCCCAGAAAGTTTGGAGAATTGATAATAAAGAGATTCAAAGGTATAAGCAGCCTAAAAAAAAGAAACTATGTATATACCCTGATCCCTGGAATTGTTCCCAGAGTTACATTTTGGTCTCTGAGCAGTTTACACAGAATGTTTTGACTTCTGAAAATGTTTTATGATATAATTTCTATATATGGCTTTCATTGTATATGCATATACTGTACTTCTTTAAGGTTTCATGCCTCATATATAGTCCCTGCTATTATTAATAGAATTGTTGAGACACAGTTCTTTTGTTGTGTTGTTTCAGAATATAGACAGTATATCTTACAATATAAGTCTTTTGAGAGTCTAATTACAATGAAACGAATCCATCCAGTTTTTCAAGTCTCTTGATAATAATTCAGAGCAAATGAATGAGTAGATTTTGTAGTAAATCTAAGATGAGCATAAATTCATCATAAAGGGTTTTTGTTGTTGTTGACTTAATCTGTTTCTTTGTTAATTCTATGAGATCTTGGGAGAGAGATTATTTGTAGTGCTATGGACAAAATATCAGTGGTATATCACTGAGGAAAATCTCTCTCTCTCTCTCTCTCTCTCTCTCTCTCTCTCTCTCTCTCTCTCTCTCTCTCTCTCTCTCTCTCTCTCTCTCTCTCTCTCTCTCTCTCTCTCTCTCTCTCTCTCTCATCATTTATTGTCTATGGAGTATGGGGGCTTAGGGAATAGAAGCTCATGAACCATGTCGTAGCAACCCAATGACCTATAAATTCTGACATGGTGAAGCCTCATAAGCCACTTCTCCATAACAACCATTAACTACCTTAGAGAATGATGGAACCTCATGAGGTAATGCTACCTGGCAACAGCTATTTGTGTTCACATTTTCAGGGTGGGATTAGGCTTTGTGTGCTCTTTCCCTCTCCTTGGGATATTGATGGGCAAGAAATCATTCAGGCCTTATGTAGCTACTATTTTCTTGGTTTACCTCAGTACAGTATTTAGCTGTGATGTCTAAAATGTGTTTGAAAGTATTTTTCTAAAATCTCCCTAGAAAAAATTTAATATGTCATTGCGTGCATCTTTAATAATTATATTTTTCTCCAGCTAAACATGCTAACATCATCATTTCCAATTTGAAAATGTTTACAAGGTTTTGAAAAATACTAGTTGTTCCATAATAAGTACCAATAAGTCAATTATATTACAATCCTATTTATAGCTGTTTGATATATTAGATAATTTATCTTTGCTACAGCTACATAATAATAATTATTATCATAGTTTCTGCTTTCTTGAATCACACTATTAATTTTGGGAAGATTCAAGAAGGCCATGTTTATAAATGCTATAGATTTCTTCTTCATGTTGTCAACACAGGTAATATTTACTCAGGATTATAAATCTTATTATTCATGTGTTTTAATTTATAGTAGGCAATTTACTTAATGATCTATGAGTTTATTGTTTTATAGTGTATTCTGACACAATGAACTTTCACTTTTAAACACTCCCATACATACCTCTTCACTCTCCTTCAAATTCATGACCTGAATAATTTTACTTGTATGTATGTTTTCAGGGTTGATCATTTGATATTGGATAACAAGTTGGTTTTCCCTTAAAAAGCAGAAGATATTTATTTCTTAATCAGAGTGCCTATATTCTGCTTCTAATTATCTAAAATATTTTCTATAACATATTTGAAAATGACTTAGAAAAATATGTAATTATTCAAAGTTAAGTATGTTCCATTAGACCACGCTGAGTAATTTTTCTTCTTGTGATGTTCACAGACATTCAAGTTTATGGTATGGAAATGGGATGTGAATCTATTGTTACTGAAACAAAGATTTAGATGACCATGTGCTCTGTGGTCTGATGCTTCGTTATTGGGGACACAATACTCATTTAAATTTGGGATTTAAATCTGAAATTTATTATAGTACATGTTATACAAAGTAGATTTTATTGTAATTTTTAAAAATTGTCTCACAATTTTTATGCATATAATAAGTACTGATTAGAAAAAATGTATATGCCATGCTATCTTCCAAATAATATTGTATGCTTCAGCTATGTTTTCTAATTAGTACTCTGTTTACACTTACCAATTCAAGATCAGCATGCATAAATCATTCTATCATTATAATCTGAACTGGAAAACATTAAATCATAGAATATGCTTTTTTTGTTAAAAATCATGTTATTATCTTTAGCCATTTTAATACCATATGAGTTTCAGATTTGGTGTTCTCAATTGGGCAGGCACTTCTAATTTAAATTTGCCAAAATTATAGCAAACTTTGAAGTATTTCTTTTACTTTTAACAATAGCATTCATGTCTTCAGAGTTTATATATCTAGCTTAAAATTCTTCACTAATATGCTGTAATTTTCCTGTAATAATACCTTGAATAAAACTTGCTAAGGTTAGTTCTGGTATATAATAGACTATTTTAAGTATACTTGTGCAACAAAGACATTTAATGATGAAATAATGGAATTATTTGCTTTTCAATCTTGTTTTCTCCAGTGTTCCTGTAAGCATTGCTACTACGGTGCAAACATTTAGATGCATATTCCATTTGCTCTTATAATTTCCAGCAAGATAATGGAGGTAACTTTGAGGAGTACTGAATCAACCAAACCTTAGACTTTTCTGTCTTAACATGATTCTCATATTCCCTGCCAAATCTTAAGTATACAAGTCACCTAACATATCACATCACTCATTGATATGATCAACTCTCAGCTCACACTCTTCCTTTTGCCACACAAATGACAAATGTTAAGAACCCCTACTCTAAACTTCTTATTTTTATTTTTTTTTTGAGCCAGGGTTTTTATGTAGCTTTGGAGCCTATCTTGGAACTTGCTCTATAGTGCATACTGGTTTTAAACTCACAGAGGTCTGCCTGCTTTTGCCTCCCAAAGTGCTAGGATTAAAGGTGTGGGCCACCATTGCCAGCTATTCCAAGTATTCTTATAAGTGATAGCTGTTTCTTGTGGTTATTGGTTTTAAGTTAATAAAATTTATTAACCTCTAATACATAAGCAAATAATATCTTAGGTTAAAAACTTGAATTTATTTTTATGGTAATATTTTTTATTTAAATTTGAAACAATCCCCGTTCCTTCACCCTCCCATTGTATCCCCTTTCTGCTCCTCAGGGAGGGTAAGACCTTCTATGGGAGATTTTCTATCATATCATTTGGAGCAGAGCCTAGGCAATCCCCCATGTGTATAAGCTGAGAGAGTATCCCTCTATTAAAAACTTGAATTTCCTATTTTGATTTTCCAAATGGTTTTGTTGGACTGTTATTAAAGCTTGCCTGAAGTTTCAGAAAGCACATTTAACCACAAGCCATAGAGGTCAGAAATGGTTGTATACACCTTTAATCTCAGCAGCTGTAGTAGTTACCCATTAAGCCAGGAAATGATGGCACACATCGTTAATATTAGCACTCAGGAGACAGGCAGGTAGATTTGAGTTCAAGCACACCCTGGCCTATGTAAGAGTGAAGAATAAGAGAGCTTATACCTTTGATCCCAGCACTTGTGATCACATAGCTTTAATCCCAGCACTAGGGAAGCAGAAACAGGAGTAATATGGCTGGGATGAGAAAGGTATATAATGAGAAGGAGAAAGGAACTCAGAGATTTACATCTGAGGATTCATGGAGATAGCATTGCCTCTAAGGATTTATAGAGACAGGACAGCCTTTTCAGCGTGAGGTAGAGGTAAGAGGTACTGGCTGGCTGCTTTGTTTATCTGACCACCACAACACCTGTTTTATGAGTGTAGGGCAAAAACTGTATCCATTGTGCTATTTCCACAACATTTGATAGATTTTTATAAGGATAGTAGTCAACAAAGCATCTATAGAATGAATATGCCTCAATATGCAAAAGCCGTATATTAAGGTCTACACCTAGCATTATTGCATAAACTTAGAATTTAAAAAAATGATAAAAAGTCTAAAGAAGATCCAAGTAAATGGAATAGACACCCCATGGTCAAGAATTGAAAATTATAATATAGCCAGTTGTCTGTCTTACTCAAAGACCTCTACAGATTCAATATAATCCTTGCTTTAATTTTCATAGCACTCCTTACAAAATAAAAAAGTCTCATAATTCCCATGTAAACTCAAAGGAATCCTATTAGAAAAACACATTTGCAGAAGAACAAAAATTGGAATTATTTTATGTACTGATGCCAAAAAAACCTGTAAATCTTCTTCACTTCAAACAGTATAGAGCAGATGAAGAAAGAATTATATAGGTGAGGGAACAGAGCCTAAATCTCACAAATAGTCTGTAATATTAAAAAAAAGATACAATGGGCCAAGTTCAGTCATTCTAACAAATTACATTGGGAAATTTTATGTCAACTATATTCAGATGTGATTGCATAACTCAAATTTTAAATAATCATTAAAAGTCTATGTAGTAAAGGCTTGGTACCCAAAGGGATTTTTTTTTTGAGTGATAGTGGGTGTTTTAAGGGTCAATTCTTAGTACTATGATTTGAATATGATATACATTTGTTTATGCTGTAGAATATTACTTTAATGGTGAGATATATAGCATATTGATAGCGGTCTTTACTGTATAGAACTTCATTTGAGTTTCATTAGTCCCCATTCATTAATTGTTTTTCCCCATACATGCACTATTGGGGGCCTGTACAGTAAGCCCTCTCTTGCCTCAATGAAATCAAGTATATTCTCTATTTTCTTCACTATGACATTCAGAGTATCAGCTCGTATAGTAATGGATGTCCTTGATCTATTTGGATTTGAGTATTGTAGAACTGAGAGGTAAGACTCAAACCTCACTGTATTACATGCACATTGTTGAAGATGGTATATTTTCTCAAATGTGTACTGTTATTTACTTCTTTGTGAAAAATCATGTAGCTGTAGGATTATCGGTTTATATGTGGATCATTTCCATTTAATTGGTCAGTGCATTTGTTTTTATGCCAATACCATGTATTTTTCCCTTTAGCTCTGTAGTATAACTTGAAATACGGGATGAAATATCTCCAGAACATTTTGAATGTGTTGAGACACAAACCCTGAGTCCATATTTTTTTCTGGATGTTTTATTATGAATGCGTGTTGGATTTTGTTCAAGAGATTTTTTGCATCTAATGAGATTTTTTTTTTTGCTCTCCTATAGTCTATATATGTGGTGCACATTGGTTTAAATGAAAATGTAATTCATAGACACATAGGCTTGAATATTTTCCCCATGTTGGTGACATTTTTGGGTAGGTTTGGGTAGAGTGGACCTTCTAGAGGAAATATGCTATTGTGGGTGGGCACTGAGAATTTAGAGCTAAACTCTACTCCCAATTCTCTCTCTTGAAAGTGTCCATCAGATTAAAGGTGCTTCTCACAGGCTTTCTGCTTTGTTCCTTATTTCCCAGCCAGAATGGACTTATTATTCTGGAATCAAAAGGCCAAAATAAATGCTTCAGTTTCAGAAGATTACTGGATCCTAATATTTTGGCACTGCTGTAGAAAAGTAATGAACATATGGTAGATTGCATAGTTACCAATTTACATATGTTAAACTATCTCTGTATTTTTTGGTGAAACCAAATTGATCATGATGGATAATCCTTTGCTTGTGTTCTTAAATTAATTTAGACAGTAATTTATTGAGCATTTTCATGTTATGTTAATCAAATATATTAGCCTATAATTTTCTAATATTTTTACCTTTAGGTTGGTATCAGTGTAATACATTTTCAGAAGGAATTTGGGATGTTTTTATTTCATTTACTATTTTTGGAGACTATTTTGAGAAGTATTGGAATTAGTTCTTGTTGAAATGTCTGGTAAAAGTTTACACTGATTTCACCAATACCCGGGCATTTTTAAGTTGGAAGATCATTAGTAAATTTTCCAGCTCAATGAATGTTAAGAATCTATTTAAATTTTTAACCTCATCTTTATTTAGTTTGTTAGGTAAGATATATCTAGAAATTCAAGTATTTATTAGATTTTTAAGTTGGGTAGAATATATATTTTAAATATGTTCTTGTTATTTCATATTTTTTCTATATCTGTTTTATCACTAATTTTTGTTGATTTTCTTCTACTTTGTTTTGGATAATTTACCTAAAATTTTATCAATCTTGTTAATCTTCCCAAAGAACCAACTCTTTGTTTCACAGATTATTTGTATTTTTTATTTCCTTAAATTCATCCCTGTTTTTGATTATCTTATCCCATCTACTCTGTCTCCTTGTTGACAATTCTTGATTTTCTAAGAACTTTTGTTGCATCATTCAGTCATTAATTTGGTATATTTCAGCATTTTGATGTAGACACACACAGAATAAAGTTTTATCTTAGGACAGCCTTCATAGTAACTCATATATTTTGCTATATGTTATTTTAATAGTCACTCAGTTATAGGAATTTAAATCTTTTCTTTCTGATGTTATTCTGCACAGCTGTGAAGCACTGCTTTTTTGCTTTGTTTTTTATGAGTTTGGATAATCTTTTATTTCTTTTGCTAATGATACCCTTCTCCAATTATTGGTAGTTAGATAGAAGGCAGGATTTTGCTTTAATTTCCTCTGTGTTTTACAATTGTCTTTTGTCCTAAAATGTGTTCTATTTTGGAGAAATCACCATGGACTTCGACAAAGAAATTGTATTCTTTAGTATTTGACAGTGACTGTAGATATCTGTTGTTTCAATTTTATTTATGATGTCATTTAACTCCAAGTTTCTCTATATAGATTTTATCCCAGATAGGATCATTGATAATGGTTATTTTAAGATAAAAAAAAAAACTATCACTGTGTTCTATTTGGTATGGAATTTTAAATCTAATAATGTTTCCCTTCTGAAAGTTGAGTATTTCTGTTTTCATTTTAGGATTACTCCTGTTTTGTTTAGGATTGCATTTTCATGCTGTTGAATCTTTTCATTTAGATTCAGTATACCTCCTGGGGACTCCTAATCAACATTGAAATAAATTTTCTCTTGTATTAGAATAGGTATACCTGTGTGTTTCTTAGTTTCATGTTTTTCCTGTATTACATATTCTATCCTATTGCTGTAAGTTGGTGCCTATTTTTGGCCATAAGTTGTGTTTCTTGAAGGCAAAAAAGACAGGTTTCTCATCCAAACAGTAATAGTGACTTTTTGTTGGGGATTTGAAATAATTCTTATTAAAAGGCTTCACAGAATATGTGTACTAATTTCTGTCATTTGCTATGTTGGTGGCATTCTATTAGACCTCTTCTGATTCATTGTTCTGGAATTGCATATTGTTCCTTGTTCCCTCTTGGGCATTTTAACCTTCTTCTCGATTATTTCTTAAAGAAACCTCTATAGTGATTGCTTAGTGAATATAAATACTTTGAATATGTTTTATAATGGAAATTTTTCCTTTATCTTTCCAGTATGACTGAGAACTTTTAAGTATAATAGTCTGTGGTGGCATCTTTAAAATTTTTATTTAAATTAGAAATGACCTTATTTTACATATCAATCACAGTTCCCTCTTCCTCTTATCTTCCCATGCTACCCATTGAACCCCATCCCACTCCCCATCCACTCCCCAAGGAGTATGAGTCCTACCATGGGGGAACATCAGAGTCTGTCACATTATTTGGAGCAGGATCTAGACCCTCCCCTGTGTGACTAGGCTGAGAGAGTGTCCCTCTATGGGAAATGTACTCCCAAAGTCCATTCGCATATTATGGATAAATACTGTTTCCACTGATAATGGTCCCATAGACTGCCCAGGCCTCCCAATTGACAACCATGCTCAGGGTGTCTGGGTCAGTCCTATGCTGGTTTTTCAGGTGTCAGCTCCCACTTGCTCAAGTCAGCTGTTTCTGTGGGTTTCCCCAGCATGGTATTGACCCCTTGGCTCATCACTCCTCCCTTTGTACAACTGGATTCCAGCAGTTCAGCTCAGTGCTTAACTGTGGGTCTCTGCTTCTGCTTCCATCAGTTAGTTACTCTAGGATGGCATTTATGGTAGTCATTAATCTCATTATCGGGGAAGGGCATTTAAAGTAGCCTCTCAACTGCTTAGATTCTTAGTTAGGGTCATCCTTGTGGATTTCTGAACATTTCCCTAGTGTGAGATTTCTCTTTAAACCTATAATGTCTCCCTCTATTAAGGTATCTCTTTTATTGCTCTCTTCTATTCTTCCCCAGATTCAATCTTCCTGATCCCTCATGTTCTCCTCCCTCCTTCTTTTCCCCCCTTTTCTTTACCCTATCTCCCCCCCAAGTGTTCCCAATTTGCTCAGGAACTCTTGTACATTTCCCTTTCTCCCTTCTGGGCTTCATAGATTCCATTGAAAAATTGGCTGTTTTTGTGACAGACCTACCATTGTATATAACTTGCTCTTTCTTTCCTACAGTTTTCAATTTGTTTTATTTGTTCTGAACATTTATTGTTTGCACTATTGTATGATGTAGATAATTTATTGTTCTATGCCATTCTATTTGGTTTTCTATTTCCCTCTTGTAATTCCCTCAGATAAGGAAAATTTTCTTCTCTTATTTTGATGAATATATCTTCTGTGCCTGTGACCTGAAGCATCTTCTCTCTTCCTCTTATTTGTAAGTGTTGTAAAATATTAGTTGAAGATGTGTTACATTCATTTAGGTTGTTGAATAATTATTTAATGATGAAAACATGTATTGTATTCTTTTTTGTTGCATTTGTTTAACTTGGTGAAGGTGTATTACTTTGCCTCTCTAAAACATCTGATTGGTCTAATAAAGAGCTGAGTGGCCAACAGATAGGCAGGATAGAGAAATAGGTAGGACTCACAGGCAGAGAGTATAAAAGCAAGAAGAGAGGAGAGAGAAAAGGAGGAGAAAGCATGCCAGGTGCCAGCTTCCCAGCCACACAGCGCACAATGAAATAAGAAGTAAAGAAAGAGTAGAGACAGGTAAAAGTCCAAATGTAAAAGATAGACAAAATAATTTAAGTTAAGGAAAGTTGACAAGAAACAAGCCAATCTAAGGCCAGACATTTATTAATAACAATAAGTCTCTGTGAACTTATTTGGGAACTGGGTAGCAGATCCCCAAAGAGTAAAGAGTAGTAAAAAAGTCAACTATACTTAAGTGTAGTCTTTTTATAATGTCCCAGATATATTGCATGTCTTACACTATTTGATTTTGTTTTGTATTTGATACTTTCTTTGGTAGAGTGAGCCAATACTTCTAACTTGTCTTCAAAGCCTAGTACTGTCTTGGGCTTCACATAACCTACTAGTATGGCTTTCTTCCAAAATTTTTATGTGAAATCCTGATTTTTTTCATTTAAAAATTTGCAGATTTAGATGACCCCTCCTGAAGGAAATCACCCTACAAGTGGAATGGTGGGAGGGAGAAAGAGGAGGATTGTCGGAGTGCATGTAAGGTGGGAGAGAGGAAAAGGGAACTGGGATCGATATATAAAATAAAAAAATTAAAATAAAGAGAGAGAGAGAGAATTACTAACCAAAGGACAGTAAGAAAAAAGAAGATTGTGACAATGTCTGTGAATATTAAGTACTGAATAAAAATAAAATTTAAATTCTAAAAAAGTTATTTCATTTGGGCTTTACTGCAGAGATTCTATCTCTTAATCATATGTTGGATTATTTTTCTTATTTCATTAAACTCTTGGTGGCTTGTGATCTTCTTTTTGGCATATAGTTGCACAATACTGCTATAAAGTATTTGAAATTTTTCTTTCTAACTTTCCCCTATTCACATTAACTATCTATTCTACATAGCTGCCCCACCTTGCTCATGCTTTGATAACTATTGTTTACATCTATGGTATCCCCAAATTAATTAAAAAGATGAAGTGCTTCTCATTCTATGTCAGATTTATTTCAATTAACAGTAGATCATGTAGGTTCACATGTGTTTTTAAACAATATGAGCCAAGGTATAGTTTGTACAACTATAACTTTGGACTTCAAGAGGATAGTTGGTTGAGTTTTTCAGGTATCCTTATTGGACACAGAATTTTAGGAAAGTTTGTTCAACTACTTTCAGAATCATTTTAGTTATTATTTTATTAGCAATATAATTTAAAATTTTTACATGTGGATCACAGTTTCCCCTCTCTTTCTCCCTCCCACCCTCTTTCCCTCTTTTCCTCTTCTCCCTGTGACATGCACCCTGGCCACCTCCCCTCCCATCCCCTCACCCCCATTCCACATGTAGGGCTATGCTATCTAGGTTGGGCCATGTAACTCTGTCAAGTCATTTGAAGTAGGGACTAGGACTTCTCTCCTGTCTCTAAGTTAAGGGAGTATCCCTTCATGGGGGATGTGTCCACAAGGTTATTTTGTGCACCAGGAATAGATCCTATTTCTGCTGTCTGAGGTCCCTCAGAACATTTTAGAATGAACAATGCCATCTAACTAATTTCCAGGGACATTTTGCAGCCAAACCTATTCATGATGGTTTCAAGGCTGCCTTTCACCTCTGGGAGACCAAATGTGAGGTAATTTACAACTTCAAGTATAGTAAAAGGCTAAATTTTAATAATTTTATACTAACACATAACAAGTGTGTGTTTATGAGTTGCAATGTGGTATGTTAAGAAACTCATACATGGAATGATCTACAAATTATTTCATAAACACATATATACCACTCTTTATCAAATACTTATCAATTATATTAGGTCAGAGCATTGAATATATTTTCTTCTGGGTTGTTGAAACATTCTTTAATCTGTCATTATCTAGTCATTATAATAGTCAGTATACTGTACAGTTGAGAGTTGAGTAAATATTCTCTAAGTAATGAATAGGTAACATTGTACATTTTTAGTTCAATGTAAATATGTATATATACATATATATAATGAAATTGTAAATATATATACATATATATAAAACAAAATTAAACATCTAATTAAATTGAATTGTATGATGACTGTCCTCTCAGAAGTTTGAAATAACTTACCATGGAAGTTGAAATCATGTGTGGCTATTATATTAAAAAACATAGTACTCCTAACACAATATCTGGCTTCTATTAAATTTAACTCAGTTCTTCAACAAAAAGTAAACTATATACTATTTTAGCTACATTAAAGTGAAGTAACAAGTATCCATTTACATGTAAATAGAAGACATTTTTTAGTTTATAAAGATATTTCATAGAATGTTTTATGCAAATATGTAATATCTCAGATTTGAAAAGTGGTCCTCAAATAACTTTCCCAATTACAAAAATTCTTTTAGGAATCAACTTCTAAAGTGGAGCAAGGATTTTGTTATTCTTTATTATTTTCAAAATAAGGAAACTCAGATAAAATAAAATTTAAAAGATCACAAGTCTAGTAAGTTAACAAAAGCAATAAAATATTGAAAATGATCTGTGCAGGAGAAACAAATGCCATTTGATACAGATGAGTTGATGACATTTTAATTTGTGCCTTTTCACACAATGCTTAATGATACAGTAGACACTATCTCAGAACAGTGGCAGTGAAGAGACCTGATGAATTTTGTACTTCTATTAAAAACATTGTCTATAAGGACACTTAATATTTTGCTAAAATTATCCAGTTCTTGGAGCAATCACTATTTTTTAAATTCAGTTATAATCATGCTTGACTCAGTTACTTCAACAATAGCAAATTAAAGCATGGTAGTAGCTAATATTCTGTAATTTAAGAGCCCATTGGAAAACTAAATGATAATACTCTGTTTTGGAAAGCTATTATGTATTAGTGCCAGAATTCACAATTGTAGAAAATCATATACTTACCCCAAAATAATTTAGAAATAGAAAGTCCTGCTTAGTCACCCTAGACGACCATACAATCTACAAAAGAATAAAGGAAATGTATTGCTCATTGTCAAGTGTCTCACGTTTGAAATTGCCCTTTTGTACATATATAGCACTGGAGGAAAGGTGTAGGATATAAGAAGATAGTTGAGAAAATTTGTGATATACCACTAAATTATAGTGGAAGTATACCATGTATAATCTGCATGTAGAAGCAGATTGACCAATAAAATAAGAATGTAAAAACACCACCAGAGCTGTCAGTGTCTAAACGTTTTTCAGGATACAAAATTAATACCTTAAGATTACAACTACATTATTTAACCACTAATAACAAGTTATTTGGAGTTAGAATAGTCTAATAGTAGTTATCTTACAATAAGTTATCTAAAATGTCAAATTTCAAACAGAATAAAGTATCTTAGCATCCCAAGACTTTATAGTGAGCAGAAATTTCATACAGGATATTAAAAAAATAATGTCAAAGAACAAATATTAACCACGACTTAGGAGTCTATGGAAATTCTGAGAACAAAATGCTACAAAATGGAACACAAATAAAGAGCTATACCGTATAAATGAAAAATTTGAGGTTGAATTAAATTTAGATATATGGGTTTCAAGGAAAACAAGAAATAAGGGGGAATTTGCAAATGTGAACATCAATTGACATTATGCAATCAAAGAAACAAAGTAAAAATAAACAGAAAAACAAACAAACAAACAAAAACCAAATCAGTTGAATGTGAACTTAATGAGCTGAAATATGATTTTATTGAGAAAAGATGTTTGGGCCTTTTGATCACACTGTGGCTGCTGATAGTGCATTATTTAAATAAAATCAACCATAAGTGGAGAGGTGGATCAAGCAACCAGTTGACTTGAAGTAGTCATAGAGCTCAGGGAAAGTCAAGAAGTTGGAGAGAAAGAGGCACAGAAATCAGAAGCAAGGGACGTCTCACTGGAACTTTTGTTTCAAATGAGATGGGAGAAAATTTTCTTTGAGATGACAGGGTAGGAAGGTCAGCCAGTTGCTTTCGCTGTGTCTCTGAGCTAATAGGTTTTCACTGCACCATCTGACTCCTGAGTCTTTATTGGTAAAATAAAAAGACACAGATTTGCCTCCCTAGTGGAGACAGCTGAGTTGGGGAAGTTGTGACACGATGGCTCTCTCTCAGGGCACAGCCTCAGAATTAAGGGAGCAGGAGACGTCCAGTAAGAAGCTGATAGGAACCTCTGTGCCACAGGTACAAATCAACAGAAAGATAGAATTAAAATGACAGAAAATGAATAGATGACTTTTAAAACATAAATTTTATCAGACATTTTAGTTACCCACTCAAAGTTAAGGTTGTCTAAGTACTCAAAATTCAAATTCCACACACTGTCGGCAAGTTAATAAAAGTCAAATCCTTGAAAGCAGAAACTATGAAACGCTATTAATAGTTTTAAATTAAATACTATGTAATATTAAAAGCTATTACATAAAGGGGTTCCTAAATATATATATATATATAAGCCATTTTTTGTTTGTTTGTTTGTTTGTTTTGATATTTCTGAGACAGGCTTTTGTTGCAAGTAGGTTCACCCGCCCCCCAGCCAGTCTGGTCCTGCTGTCATGCCAGCCCTCAATAACATGCTGAGACTCTTTCTGTATTTGATACAATGCTGTTGGACAGTTACCATTATTGTTTATCGGCTAGCTCTGTCTTAATAATTAACTCATTTCTATTATTCTAAGTATTTCCATGTGGCTCATCTTACCGGAGATTGGTGGGCCAGCATCTTGTTTTATCTATGTTCTACATGCTGACTCCTCCTAGCTATTTCCTTTTTCCTCCTTGTCTCCTAGCCCCGTGTATCTTGCTTTCCCATTTGCCACAGTGCTTTATTCATTAACCAGTATGAGAAATATATTTACAGAATAACATCTCCCATCAGGGTTTAACAGTAGCTTTGGAGGTTGACCTGTAACTAGCTCTTGTAGACCAGGCTTGTCTCAAACTCACAAAGGTCTGCCTGCCTTTGCCTCCCAAGTGGTGGGATCAAAGGTGTGTGCCACCAATGCTGGGCTATAAGCAGGTTTGACTAATCAGAAATCATGGAAACAAAAGCATTGGCATGATATATACAAACTACTGAAAAATTAATATTTGCATTGATATGAACTGTACAAATTAATATAGTTACAAATAACAAATATTACATTTGTCAGTAACTTTTTAAGACACATTAAGTGAAGTTCTTCAGCCATAAGTGAAAATAAAAAATAAAGTGAGGTTATATAGGTAAATATGAACATTTATATGCTTTGAAAAAGAATTTGACAAACACTGTACAATTAGTGGCATTATAAAATATATACAGTATTGAACTGTTCAGTGATGAATACATTGACACACACACATGCACTTGCTAGGTGTCACAGGAATGTTCCTTGAGTTGATAGTGATGAACTATAACATGTACACATTGGATTGTTTCATGAGAAACACTAAAAACTTTCCCACTTAAATAAGGCTATTTGCTCTTTTCACTTCCTTTCTTAGCTATAGCCAGTTTTTCAGAGCAAATTGGCATAGAAACTGAGTTAAAATTGCAGAAATTGGAAAGATAAACACACAAAGTATTTACTCTTACATATGATATGGGTGAACTCATTGGTTTTCAAACAACAAGTCATGGAAGAGAACACTACTTGTAGTGAAAGGGGATGCTAGAAGTGGGAAACACATTGCAGAGGGTAAAGAGATACAGTGAATGCCTGTTATGAGTGCATGAAAATATCAAATAGCTGTATAAAATTTGTAATAAAAATCTTTAAAATTTTAAATTGAATAAACAACTTTCAGAGTTTATAAACAAAGTTCAATTAAAATATTCATATTTATGTAAATAAAAGTGCTGTTGAGAGGTTGAGGAAGGATAAAAAATTCTACAAAAATATACTTTGTTTTTCTAAAAATTTAAAGAAAACATAAGTTTTACTTAGCCAGTATTTACTTGTAGTTTTAAAGTTGTAACTATTGCCAAATTGATCTACAGATTCAACACATCTCAAAATTCCAAAGTGATAAATTTAGAAATTTTTAAGTTGATAATAAAGCTCACTTGAGAAGGTAAAGGATGCCAAAATAAAAAAGTATTTGGAAAATCAAGGTGATCTGAAATTTCATTTCCCCATGAAAGGATCCTCTTTTACTTCCTTTTCGTCTTTTCTATACAAATATTGCTTTAGTATGAAATATCTATATCATTTGATATACTGAGACACCTTATATTGAATGTAAACCAGGCTTCTTTATTGTCATTTTCTAAATGTACCCTATCTCTCATGAGAATTCAAAAACTAAGAAAAATTTATCATGATTTAATGTGCTCTGTAGCATACCTGTTTGTGTATTAACTATCCACTCTCCTTTTAGGCACATATGCATCAAAATTGGGAACCAGGAGAAGGGGGATTATAATCAGTTTTGTTGTCTGAGGTTTTGTCCGTGTTAAGAATAGGTCCTGATAGATCATAGTTCATAAATAATATTTTGAATACAATAATTTACTTTTAAATCTAGTCTGTAATATGTCAGATCTGTTTCTCCCTGGTAAATGGAATTGGTAAATATCAGGTGGGATTTTTTCTTTATCTGATTGACAAATATTAGGTTTTGGAGATGGAAATCTTCCTATCTCTTTACAATAAAAATATTCTTTGATGAAGAAGACATCCATTGTATATGTTTTATGGTTTTCCAAGTTATATGAAGGCAACAAGGTAGCACATTCAGTAAAGGTGCCTGCTGCCAAGATTGAGGTTCTGAGTTTCATCCCTGGAACTTACATGGTAGAAGAAGAGAACAACTCCCTCCCCCAGTTTGTAGTCTGACTACCACATGCTTTCTATGACATTCCTGTATACCCATAAACACAAACAAATAATATAGAAAGATTCAATTCATTTTTTAAACATAGAAAGAACTAACAACTATTTCTCTTTAGATTTTTTTTTGAGACAGGTTCCCTTTGTGTAGCCCTAGCTGTCCTGTCCTGCCTCAAACTCTCAAAGACCCACTTGCCACTGCCTCCTGAGTGCTAGGACATGCACCAGCACTACCTAGCTGAAAGAAATATTCTTAACGCCATGTCATTCCTTTGAAAGACCGGAGATTAAAATTTAATAGATAAAAGAATAACATAATTCACATTTAGACCTCATTTTTATGTGCTCTTAATGAGACAGTACCAAATCATAAGAGGATACTGCATAACTTTCTTTGTATACTCTTGAACAGGTCAATAATAATCAGTTGGCTGTTTGAAGTTTATCATTTTGTTTCATATTTACTTCTTCATATGGTACTCAAATCTTTTTTCCAAATTTGAGATGGCTATTATCTAGTGAAAAAGAGTGGGATAGATTAGATAAATGCATGAACAACATTCTCCAAGTCAATTGAAGTTTGAATTTAAAAGTTGATTTTTGTATAATTCATTTGTTTTCCTGGTGATTTATTCAACTCTCGAACATTCAATAGTACCAAAAACCCCCCTGTGAAGGTTAAACTTCATTATCAATTTGATAAGATTTCAAATCACCATGTAAATTAAACAATGATCATAAATGTGGGGAATTGTCTTTATTACGTTAACTGAGGGGAGAAGATCCATTATAAATATAGTGATATTATTAGATAGGCTGGAGTCCTGTGGCAAATCAAAAGAAGGAACAAAACATTTTTCTCTTCTTCTTTAGTTCAGATAAATGTGCCAAGTGTCTTGTCCTTCTTCTGACATGATTCCCTTGCCATCATGAACTGTAACCCTCATTAATTTGTGAGCCAAAATAAATATTTCCCTTAACTGTTTTTTGTCAGTTATTCTGTTATAGCAAGAAGAAAATTATTTACATATACATATATATACTTTTTTCATATTTTACATATCAATCCCAGTTCCCTCTCCCTCCCTCCCTCCAATGCTCCCTGACCCCCATCCATATTCTCCCCCCCCCCACTCCACAGGGAGAGTGATGCCAAGAAGAAAATTATTAAATATATCAAGGAACAATTGATTCGTTTAAATCTCATTGCACAGCTTTGATAAAATATTGGATGCCCATATAACAAAATTCTATTTTAATTACTTATATTTTTAATATAATATACTGAAAGTTCACATTTTGCATAATCCTAATATATTTTTAAAGCCAAAATATTGCTACTGGTTATATTTACAAGCTTATTTACAAAATACAAACTTTTCAAGCATTCGCTCACTTCTTGTGGCAAAATTATTGATTCTCAAATATAAATGAATTATTTTTTCCATTTTAAATTTTTATCTTTAAATTTTCTTACAAATTATTTACAGCATAAATGGCAGTGCATACTGATGTAACATTTTTCCTGCTATTTTATCTTTACATTGTCCTCTTACCAGTACATGTACATGTACATACTACATGTACCTTTCATCATTCTATGCATAGATTATTTGCATTTAAGGAATTTGATAAAGTGCATACTCATTCAACATGCTGTCTTAGTCCTTTTTGTATTGCACTAACAGAATATTTGAGGTTGTGTAAATTAAAAAAAATATAAAGATTTATTTCTCACACTTTAGATGTTGCAAAAGTTCTAGGACAAGGCATTAACATCTGCTTAGCATCCAAAAAGAGCCAAACTTTGCACATATGTATTCATCAAAATAGAAAATATATAAATAAAAATATTCTACATCAACAGCCATTGATATGTTCATCATAAATTATGAATTCGTGAAGCCACAGTGAATTTCGGTCCATATATTTTTATTTTTGAATTCAAAATGACCAATTATCTTGGTTTGGCAAAAATCAGGAGTTCTCTATGATGCACAATTTTCAGTAATACAATTAAAAACTGTTGTGAAAACACTAAGGGGATTGCTTATACATTCAATATATGATGCAAAGCTTTATTAGTGATTATTTTAGCGATGTAATTCAAGATTCCAAGATCTTATTAGTTTTGTGAAATTAAAGCACATATTCTAGCTGATATCAATGATTGAATTTCCAAACTTACTTTGAGTGTAAGTACACCAGTGGATGCATTCTTGATTTAGATAGAAAACAGTATTTATTTTTTTCCTTGGGGGACTTTTTAAAAGTTACTTTGAAATTCATTGTGTATAGTGAATGTCAAAGAATAGCAGGTTGAAAAGCAACAGATTTAATCAACAGTCCTCTGGTTCATAAAAGTAGTTACAACTAAGGAAAATCAAGAGAAGAATAAAGTTTGGTATAGAGGAGAAATAAAAGTAGTTCATGAACAAGAATATGCCAAATTTTCTCTGATGTTTTATCCTAACATTAACTAGTCCTTACGCATTTATCTTACCTCCCATGCATATTCCTGTGAAACAATTACATTTGGGTACTATTCTTCCCCAATCTGTCCCTGGAATTTCTTTTTTAGTTGAGAAGGTTTTTAGTACTATTTCAATCTCCTGATTTGTTATTCGTCTCTTTAGCTTCTTCATTTCATCTTGGTTTAAATTTTCTTGTTTTAAAGCTATTGCATCAGAAATAACTGATAGCACACATCAAGTGTACTTAATAGATATCTAGAATATACCACCCAAGTGCCAATGAATACATAATATACTCAGCCACACATGGGAACTTTTCTAAAAGTTGACCACATTCTGGGACAATAAATAAATCTATACAAATTCAAAAAGATTGAAATAACTACCTGTGTCGTATCTGACCACAATGTAATAAAGCTTATAATCAACATCAAACAAATTTTCAGTAAATATACAAGCTATTGGTGATTAGACAACTCATTACTGAATGACGAATGTAACAAAGAAGAAATGAAAAAAATGAATGAAAAACTTCTTTGTACTTACATCTCCTTTGGCGAACACATTTTCCAAGCAGTCATCAATGGGAGAGAGCTTCTGTGTTAGGGATGGGGACATCTTTTCTCAGCACTTGGACCTCATCTGCTGCAAGCCCACACATGACCTCATGCTTCCAGTCTTGGTGAGTTCATTTGTGCGTCAGTCCTACTGTGTTTCAAAGGCTTGCTTCTTTGGTGTCTTATATCTTTACTGACTCTTACATCTTTTTTACTTCCTCTTACTCAAAGTTACCTGGTCTCTGAAGGAAGCAATGTGCTGAAGACATAGCATTTAGGACTGTGCATTCGAAGGTTTCTCATTTTCTCTACATTGTCTGTATATGAGCCTCTGTATTTTTTCCTTCTACTGCAGAAGAAAGATTGATGATAGTGGAACAGGGTACTAATCTGCAAGTACAACAGAATATCAACAGGAGTAATTTTATTACTACAGTCCTTCAAAAATGGTAATGTGGTATATTTGGTTTTCCCTGGGTCCCTGGCCTATATATTCTCAGGTTCTTCTGTATCTTGCAAGCAGGTCACTATTGTAGATGGGAGGCTGAGAAGGAGGGTTAGACTTTACCTTTACAAGCTGTCAGCTAGCAAAGTACCTTTTAGTACCATGGACACTAATTCACAGAGGTGAAGGCTTTAGGTAGGTAAAAGCTCAACTCCAGTTTCAGTGTGTTTAGGTCTTGTCTTCAGCAATAGTGCATTGCTGTTTTTTGTGGAAAACAATCAATAGCTTTGGCAATAGCCTGAATTTGGAGTTCCTATTGATCAACAACTTAATTGGATGTAACCCATTCCTAGTACTGGAAGTTTCATTTGTTGATTCTAGATGTATATTTAGATTTCCTTTATATATGTATATATTTTAGGCTCTGGGGTGTTTACAAATATAGGTGCTGATAGCTTTTCTTGTCTTTGAGTGGTGCATATTCCATTCCCTGGTTTCTTTTGCCTTCCTTGGTATTTAGTTAAGTGTGATGGCTATAAGATGCCTGGTAAGGAGTGTTTCTGAGATCCTGGCAGGTGTGGCAACAGGATGTTCCCAGATATAAAACATTTTCAGGTATTGGAAGCTAACACTTGGTTATGGAACTGGGTTAGAAGGGAGAGTCAAGCCGAGCAAGTCCACTTAAAGGAGAAAAGCAGGGTGTACAACAATCTGCATAGACCCGTGGGAATAGAAACAGAGAGGAAGGAGAGACCACACTGGTGACTTGCTACAAAGCTTGGGATAAGAATGGGGGTTGTAAATAAAGGTGAGTGAAGACTACCTGGATACTGGATCTTTTCAGTGAGTATTTCCAGGGATTGAGGGCAGAGTGGATGAGGAAGTTTGTAAGAGAAGATCTTTGTAATCCCCTGGAGATGGGGAGCAGAAAGGAAGGGGAGACAACAGCAGGATTCTACTACATGGTGGGCATTAAGACTGAGGGATTTGAATTGGATACGAGGAGGGAGATTGAAGATGTATGCCTGGTTTCCCCACAGTTGTAGACAGCAAGTTTCCAGGGAGTACCTCAGGAAGTTGGCAGCTGAGATAAAAAGATGGCTTGGTGAGGAAGATTATAGGAGAAAATATGGTTAAATTCATATTTTCAATCAATATTATTTTCATATTACAAATTTATCAGGGCATAACCAAGTTGAAAGGTGAGGGACACATCACACATATTGGTGGAATCGTACAATATTTGGTTTTTGGTGATTGATAGTTTTCACTAGTCCTCCATTCTTAATATGTCTAATTGCCTTTATAGATTCATACTATTTTTTAGCATGGAATAGTATTCTACTGTATTGATGCAACACTGTGTGTTTTCAAATACTTGATAAAAGTTATTTTGGAGGATTTACAGTTACGGTGGTTAGGAATAAATTTGTTGTAAATCTCATGTGAAGCTTTATGCTGAGCATATATTTTCAAATCATATATATTAAGTGGTGAAGTTGCTGTATCATATTATTTAATCTTTTAAGGAATTGCTAAATGGTTTTCTGAATTGCCTGTTCTATTTTTTCAATATTTACAGTAACTTTGTTTTAATATTTTCACTAAGGAATTTTTTTATTACATCTCCCCAAATAAGCTAAAAAGAAACACTTGTAAAAATACTGAAAACACATTTTAAGACCCCCAGATTGATATGATACATTTTATATGCTTTAAAGCTAAGAACAAAATGTCCAGTTCCATGAGGGACTTTCTGGATAATTTTGATAGGAACTTATGGTAGAATCAGAAGGACTGTACATTTCAGGCTATGGATGTGGCTCAACAGGACAGTGCACACTTAGCAATACAAAGCTTTGGACTCAAGCCCCAGCATCTAAGGGAAGGGAGATGTACATTCAATTCTAGTTAGGTTTTGAAAAGCTGAATTTTTGCTGACAGGCATTAACGATGAGATCATTCTAGAAGGCAGACATTTATATGGTGGAACTGCCAAGGCCTTCCATACAACAGATTCAAACATTTTACTATTTTATATCACCATGAGAATAAATGACTCTCTGTGGTTATATTGCTCACTATTTGTGTAATTTTCATTTTTTATGTACTATGTTGTTAGATGTCTTTAATATACTTAATTTTCATTTAGATATTAAGTTTAGTTACATGTTTGTTCAAGGTTTTTCCTGTTTACTTATTGATTTTTATGATATTTCTCTTTTAAAATTTTGTAGCTTGTATATAATTTGACAATTAACCTTGTATGTAATATATGCTTTGGAAATACATTCTTTAACACTGTTACTTATTTTTTTTAATTTATTAGTAATGTATGTTCTTGGAATGAATGAATGTTGAACCTAAATTCTTCAGTACTTTTATGAATTGTGCTTTTGGTAGAAAGGACAAAACATCAAAAGCCCAAGGAAGCTCTAAATGTTCCTTTATGCTGATTTTAGTTGCTTTATAATTTTGTATTTTATACTTATATCTCTGACCCATTTTAGTTGAATAAATGTGTTAAGATTTATATAGATTCAAATTTTATGAAGGTTTTTAAAATCATGAGCATGTATGTGTCTTTTTGTTGGTAATTGTATATGAGTACAGATTACTACACAGGATCTAATACTGTAGAATGAGAAAAACAGGCACTTTTGAACCATTTGATGTGGGTACTGGGATCTCAATTCATACCTTCCTCAAGAGGAATATGTACTCTTTTAACTGATTAGCCATACCATGAGCCCAGAATGATATTTATAAGGCATATATGTTTCATACTGTTCTTTTTATATAAGAATAACATAAAGTAAAACTGGAGATACATAAAATTGTGCAATCATGCAAAAAACATTTTAAAATAATATTGAACTAAACCCATGTAATAAAAAAATATGATACTTGAGGGAGAGATAAGATGCTCCTGACTCATTGCATTCTCTTCTCATAAAAATGAATTCATAATAGACTAGAAAATAAGTAATCATCATTGGTTATAGAAGATTTCATCCAAATGTATTTAAGAATTTAAGAAAAGGCCCATGAAACACTCAATGCTCATGGCCCAAATCAGTTACCTAAAAGAATCCAGTTACAAAATGAAGTTACTAAAGATTATTTTCCTCATTTGAATAATTTGGATGAAATACAAATGCTGAATATATAAAAACATTGTTCAATCGAAGCAAGAAATATAGTCTGGTTTCTTTTATTAGTTTTAACTTCAAGGATAATTCATCCAAGGGACAAAGGCTGTTTTTTTGTTTGTTTGTTTGTTTTGTTTTTTTTTCATTTTGCTGAGCATATGGAAAATAGAAGATAAAAAGGTAAATTTGAAATCAATCTCTGTTTTGGATGGTACATAAAAATAAAGGACATATGGAAAAGACATATAAAAGACATATATGAGCATATGGGTAAAAGGATTAAAACAAAACCACAGTTATACACAATTTAAGTAACAAATGAAATAGAATGTGTTTATGAAAGAAATTATATAAATGATTCAGGTAATAATTCTCTCCAAGGTGATCCTCAGATGAATATAGAATGTTGTTTAGTTATTAACAATGAAACAAGTATTGATTCAAGCAAGCATGGCTTCCATTGTCTAATGCCCATTCAAGATAAATATTTGCAGAAAATGGAACCACCATAAAAATGTTCCTCAAACAGCAGTATAAATCCTCTAGAAATGATAATCTTAGTAAATGTATTATGCTCGCTTCCATATCTCATCTTTAAAAGAAAAATTACCAAATTAGGGTGTCAAATAGCCAACTGGCTTTGTTGTACTTTATGTTTAAAATAAAAATATATTATTGATGTCAATGTACAGTTATGTAAACCATAATTAACCCAGCAATTTGTTATAAAGAATAGAATACTAAAACACAAATACAATGCATGATAACTTATGCCTGTAAAGCCAACGTAGTACATAGAAGTAGAAGCAGTTCTAGGTCAGCCTAGGCAACATTTTCTCTTAAACAAATTAAAACAGAAGCTTACATAATATTTTAATATTATACCACAGCACACAACATGGTAATATGTACACAGCTTTAATAAAGTATGAGGTAACTCATTAAGCATAATTGAACTATTTTTTAAACAATGCAGGAGCACTAAGTAATTGGCTTTCACTGCTTTTGAACTGGATATATAAACTAAATACATTAAGGGAAATAGTTTAACATGTAGTGTATCTGTATTTAGTCATTATCATCTCATTTTACAAAGATTGTCTAATAATATTAAGTTTATCTGTAACTGAATATTACATATTAGAATGGCTGATTTCTGGTTCTCAATAAACAAGTATTCTGTGAACAATATAGAGTAGCTACTAAGTAGAATAATAATTTATTCAAGTTAATTTATTAGAACTTTATATAAAACTACATATTAAGGTTCAGAAATTTGATTTAATTTTATTTAAAAATATAAAGTTGGTGATGACACATTTAACTAAACTTAAAATACAAAGTATTCCATTAATGTCACCAAATCAAAAAAGTCAGGGGCACAGATAATATATAATAAATACATTTCCATAGATTATTATTATTTATGTTTAAAATTGCTTGTTCATGATAGTTATGTATTCAACAACACAAAAATTAGTGATGTAAAGGCTACAACACTTCTTTATTACTTGTAAGGAAATTCAATCACAGTCTGAAACATTCTATTGGATATTTACTGATGTCTTTTAGAATCTCAGTTGACGCAACAGTATTTTTTTAATAGATGTTTATTTAAAATGCTTATGAAAAATATGTAAAGTCTTTCCTAGGTTTTTCTATTCACTGACTTCTTACCATATTTCTACAGATCTTACACATCTATTAGTAGTTCAGCAATCTTATTTTCTTGTTCTCTGATGATAAATAGTTCATTGATACTAGTAAATTTTCTTTTTACTGTTTATCAAGGTATCATTATCTGGTACAATCTGGATATTTTATTTTGCCTTAGCCTGGACACTGCTGCTTAATAAAACAATGGCTTATATTTGAACAATTATAACCCTATTCATTGAGATGGAAAGAGGTATTCATGCTGGAAATAAAATTAGAAACAAACAATGTTTTTTGGAAGTCTAAAGTGGCAACAGAAACAGTACAAGTGAATTAAATAATTAGAATCATTATTTACAGCCACTGAGGACTTATTTTTATTGGCAGTAGTTCTTAGCCTTTGACATTTTTTGGAAAGATAATTTTCTATTTTGTGAGACAGATGTTATGATAATTTACCCTGGCATTGACCTGATTCTTTAAAAACCTTTAGAATAATAATAGTCATTTGTGAGCAAGACTCCCTAAATTGATATGAACTGAATGCTACACTGAGTTAATGACTAATGTCCTATTTTTGAAGTACAGAATGAGATAAAGCTATATTGTTTTGAAAGCAATTTATTCAGCTTGTGTCCTCTTCTCCACTTTCAGAAATGCATAAAAAATTTTTTTGTGAGAATCTCAAGATAATCTTTGAAAATCCTAAGTACAGGATGTTATAACTGAGGCCACTAAATTTCATTATATGTATTATTTCCTTTGATAATAATTTGTTAAGTTGTTCATATATTTGTTCATATATTTGCAACACTTTTAAATGCAGTAGAAATAATTAGAGAAGTCCTGTCAGGATGTATTAGAGCAAATTGTAATAAACCTAAATTTTTCCACATTCTTCCTCTGAAAAATAACACTGAATATAGCCCACTTCTTTCATTCTACAGGTCTTGTTTTCAGAACTAAAAGCAAAAGATTTTGGCAGAGATCACCTTACTTTTCATGCTTTCTTATTGTTTCTTTTGTTGAAAATGTTTGTGTTAATATATGACGGTCTAACTGGTAGAATCTTAGTAACTTCTAACTAATATGTCTCAAATCTAATTCTGAAGTATGCTATATATTGATTTTATTTTTCTATCAATTTATGATTGTGCATTCTTGCTCTTGAAATAATCAGTATCATCCTGGGGAACTGTAATAATAATTATGTCCTACCTCTAGTTAATCCTTTCTATCCCCAGCATTTTTCCTCTGTCATTTTTTTTTTCACTTATATTCTATTGTTCCTCTGCTCTTAAGGAATTCTGTTTCTAGTTTTCTTGGTTTCATGAGTAATCCAAATTAAATACCCAACTATAAACATTAGAAGGTATGTTCTCCACAGGAGAGAAAATGTGGCATTTGTCCCTCTAGGCCTGGGTTATGCTGATATATTTATATTTATTTTCCTGTTTTAACTATTGAACTAAAAATTTTATCACTTTGTTTTTCTTTAAAGCTGAATGAAATTCCATTGTGTATATCTACAACAATTTCTTTAACTATTCATCATTTGATGGAGACTGGTTCTACTTTCTAGCTATTTTAGTAGAACTGCATGAACATGGATTAACTGCTGTCATTATTGTTGGATATATAGTCATTAGGGTATATTGCCAAAAGTGCTATAGCTTGAGGAAACTCCATGATGCCATGATGAATTCTATAGCAGCTGCCCAATTTTATACTCCATTGAACAGTGAACCTGTGTTTTCCTGTTCCACAAACCTCAGCAGCATCAGTTGTCACTTGATTGTTTTTGCTAATAGCCACTCAGACTAAGAGAGAAGGTGTCCCAATGTCATTTTAACTTGTGGTGCCCTAATATCTAATACCGTGGAACCATTTCAAAGATATTTGTTATCTATTAATATTATTTATTTTGAGAATTATCTAGTTATAGAACCCTTGTGATTGGGCTGTTTTCTTATCATTTCTCTCAATGGTTACATTTGTCACAAAGTTTCTAATTTTGTGAAATCCCATTTGTTTGTTGTTGGACTTACTTTCTGAGTGATCAGAAGCCTGTTTAGAAGCTTATTACCTATGACTGTATCTTATATGGTGTGAAATCATTTTTTTCTCTAGGAGTTTAAGACAGTCAAAGCTTATGATTCAGTTTTTGACTCACTGGATCTGAAGTGTGTATACAGTGAGAGAAAAGCAAAGCATGCAGTTCCATGCTTCTACATGTGAACATACAGTTTTCCCAAGACCAATTGTTGAAGCTCCTGTGTTTTCTTTAGTATGCATCTTTTTCAAAGACAAAGTGGGCATAGTTGTGCAGCCTTTTACTTGGGACTTCCATTTTTATTTTATTGATTTTATTATTTTATCTGTTTTGTGCCAGCACAATGCTATTTTAATTATTCTGTGTCCTGTTTTGTCTCCCCTCTTCTGTAATAAATATCATCATTAAAAGAAACTTGGAGATGAAAGGGCTTGTTTTAGGATGCCAATTATAGGCCAGTCTTGAGGAAAACCAGGGTGGAAGCTCAAATCATGAAACAAGAGGTAGAATTGAAAGCAGAAACTATGTGAGAATGCATCTTACTTGGTTGCTTCCTCTAGTTTGCTTGGCTATCTTCCTTTTATAGCACAGGCCCATTTGCTCAGGAGTGATACTGCCCACCGTGTGCTGAGTCCTCCTTCATCTATTAGCAGTAAAAATCTATCACAGTCATGCCAACAGGCCCATCTGTTGAAAGTAATTATTTAGTACAGTGTTGCTCTTCTCAGGCTTATTAAGGTGACCACCCTGGTTAAGTTACTAGAAGTTTACACATTCTCAATGTTATTGCTCATTGATCTAGGTGGACCTAATCAATTATGGGTGGTTTTATTCCTGGACAGGACAAGTGGACCCAAGTTGGGAATAAGCCAGTAATCAGATTTTCTTCATGGTCTCTGCTACTTTCTGCTTAAGTACTTATACTTACTTCCCAAAAGGATGGAGTATGATGTGACATAAGCTGAATAAATCATTTTATCTTTCAAGTTGCTTTTGGTCAGTATTTCACCATCACAAAGGAAAACTAAACTATTTCACTATGGTCTACTATCAGACCTCCTGGAACTGGAGTTATAGATTGTTATTAATTATGATGTGGTTACTGGGAACCAAATTCCAGTTCTCTGAAAGGGCAACAATTTCCCTTAACTACTCAGTCAGCTTTCCAACCCATGGTGTTTGTTTGAATGTCTCAATTGAATCTTTTATCAGATCAATTTGGGTCTTTTGTTGTTGTTGACTTAACTGAGAATTTTAAAATCTTTTTAAAACAACTTTTTCCAAGAACCAATTCTTCATTTCCTTGAGTTTTCAGTTGTTTTGTTTTTCATTTCTGTTTCACTGACTTCTTCATCTTAACTACATCCTTTTGTGTACTTACTTTGAATTTGTATTCAGAATTTGTAATTCTGAGGTCTACACACATCACATTCTTTATCTGAATGAAATATCTGTTTGTAATTGGAACATTTAGGGATATTAACTTCCTTTTGTATAACTGTCTCTGTTGTATTCCAAAATTTTCATGTTTTTATTTTCATTTTATTATAGGCACTTTAAATTTCTTCCTTCATTTCTTTTATGAACCAATTATTGTTCAATAGAGCTCTATTAATTATTTTCTACCATTGTATGTATGTTGTTTTTTCTCTGCTCTCAATTTTTAGATTTTTCATCACATTGTTCTCACAGAATACAGGGAGTCATTTATACTTGAGTTTCAGAATATATTCTATGGACTTCTGAGGAATGTATGTATTTTGTAGTGTTTAAACTGAATGTTTTAAGGTAACTATTGAATGCATTTCAACTATTGATCCATTTTTGCTGCAATGTTTTGCTATAACTTTTTTGGTATAGATGGAATGTCTGTTGTGAGGGTTGTGCATTGAAGTCACTGACTACTATTGTGTTAGGTTAATCTGTAACATTAAACCTATTAATATCTTTTTTAGTAATTGGATATCTTTTAAAGTATATGTTAAGTATACCAATGTCCTTTTGATAGATTATTTTTTAATCAATGGGCAATGATTTTTAACTCTTCTGATCTTTGCTAGTTTGAAGTTCATTTTGTCAGATCTTAGAACATCAACTCCTGTTTGCGTCCTAGTTTTATTTACTTGCAAAACCTCTGCCAAAATCATGTTATTTTAAGATTGTGTATGGTTTTGGTGGTGATCTGTGCTACTCAGAAGCAGAAAAGTGAAGGGATCCTGTTTTTTGGTTCAATTCATTATCTTTAGTCGTTTGAGTGGGGAATTGAGTCCATTCTTATTTAATTATTGTTTTATTTTCTTTCTTTTTTTAACTTTTTATTTATTCATTGTGGCTTTCACATCATGCATTTTGATCCCATTCACCTCCCCATCCCTTTATATTCACCCTCTGCCCTTGCAACTTCTCCTCCAAAATAAATGTTTAAGAGAAAAGAAAAAAGAAAGAAATAGAAAAACCTTCTCATGGAAGCTCTAATGTTACATACTGAGTCACAAAGTATACCCTTTAGTCCATATATCATTATTTGTGAATGTTCATTACAGCATCATTGGTCTGTTTCAAGGCCTCTGATCTCTGCTACACTATTGATACTTGGCCCTCATTGGGACTTCTCTTGAATATCCTGTTGTTGCCTTGTGTTTTGGAGATCCTGCATAATTATGCATGACAAACCTCTTACATTTTCTAGCAGACCATAGATAAGGTGGATGTTTGGAGTGGACCAACGCATAGCCCTGGTTCTAGGTCTGGGTAGTTGCAGGCTTGGTCAGTTGGCCATTTCTCCCCCATCCTCAGATCCAAGGTGAGATCTCTAGCATTTCTTAGGCTAGTTCACCCGATACACTAAGAAGCAAGGGGAGGGACCTGTTCTCCTGCTTTTGAGCCCTCAGAGCTGGCTCTCCCACAACTATATTACTACCTGGTCCAGCTCTACTGTGTTGCCTAAGTAAGGTACAAGGGCTACTCTGCAGAGTACTACAGCTGGTCAGGGGCAGCCAGAGCTCTGCTGCTCTCATAACCTAAGGGCAAGCTTACCCTCTTGCCACAGGTGGTGAGGGGCAGATAAGTGGAAGGGCCAGATCTTCCAAGCTTACAGTCACCGACAGCTCACCTGTGATGGGAAATGTCATTCTGTAAATATGTTTCTCTTATTCGTTAATGGACAAAACCCTGTTGGCCAATAGGAAAGCGAGATAGGTGGGACTAGGAAAGAAGGAACATTTGAGAAAGGTAGTAGAAGATTCAAGTTGTAGAGACTTGAGAGAGCAGAGGTCTGGACCTTTTCTCTGGTAAGATAAGACCACGTGGAAACAGATTGAAAGAAATGGGTTAATATTTAAGACAGAGCTAACCAATAAGAAACACAAGTAACAGGCCAACAGCTTTATATCTAATACAACATCTCTGTGTATTATTTGGGGCTGACACGGCTGTGGGACCAGGATGGAGGGAAAACTGCTCATAACGCACCTGTGCCTTTGCCAATAGGGTCAGCTCTACTGTCCTGTCAAGGCAAGATGCAAGGCCTGCTTTCTTGAAGGCTGTAGCTGGTAAGTATGAGCCTCTGCTCCTTCACCTGTCACAGGAGGCAAGAGGAAAGGGAAAATGGCATCTTTCCCTCATCCACACTACCATGTGTTAGATGATGTTAGTGGCGACAGCTCTTATGCCCTCAGGGTGAAGGCCAGTTAACCTGCACCCTTGCTAACAGGGTCATCTCTACACTGCTGCCCAGATGAAGCACAGGGCCAGCTTTCTCAAGTGCAAGAACTGGTAAAGGCAGGTCATGTCTTGCATCTGCCACAGATGTCAAGGGATAAGAGGCAAGGAAAGCATCTCTACCCTGCCCACACTATTATATGAGAGACAAGTAGTGGGGCCACTTCTCCTATGTTCATGCCCTCGAGGTCTGCTCACCTGTCATCAGATCAGCTCTACTCTGATGCTCAGGTGAGGTGCACAACCTGTCCTCCAGAGTTTTGCCGCCAGTGAGGACACAGGGCCAACTCTGTGCAGCTCTATCCTGTTGAACTTCCATGGTAACAGGAGTCATGAGCATCAACATAGACCACAATTGCAGCAGGGCCATGCTCACAAATATGGTTCTTGCCATCAGTCCAGGACCCGGCATGGCCATGGCTCAGGATGACAAACAAGCCACCTACGACATCCTACTCCTCATCACCTTCACCTCTTCAGATATCTCTCCACAGGTCATGAGCGATTCTGTTTCTCTTTCTCTCTCATACTACACCATATAATTGTTCACCATAATTTTCTCCTTGCTGCCCAGGGCAGCCCATCTGGGGCAGTCTTGTGGGCTACCTTCTCCTACTCAGTTGTAATCCATATTAAGCTATTATTTAAAAGCATGTATTAATCCCTCTTACTTTGTTGATTTTAGGCTAAATATGGAGTTTATTAAAATATTGATTTCTATTATTATTTTGGTTTTGCTTCAGTCTCATTATTGAATTTCATTTTTTTTAAACAACATTTTTGTTTACTCTTTGGTAATTTCATACTTGTGTACAAATAATTTTGTTAATGCCCATTTCTTCACTCAACTACCTCCAGTCCTAGCCCCCACTTTTCTTCTTACTCAAACTCTATGCTCATTTCTCAAAAAATAACTCACCAAGTCCAATTTGTGCTGCAAGTTTATTCATGTGTGTTTGGGCAGCTTCCACTAGAGTGAGTTCAACCTATAAGGAGGAAACCATTTAAAGAAAACATGCTACTGCAGAAACAATCATCTGTCATTTCTCTGCATCTAGGGATGAGGGCTCCAAGTCTCTTTTCTCTAACTCTATTTTCACACCTTTAATAGACTTCCTTGTTTGATCCTGTGTTTGTATTTTCTTCACTCATTCCTCTTTTAATTAATTCATGTATTTACTCTTATCCTTTTTGAAATCTCTGAATATGTTTATAACCATTCTTTTAAATTCCATGTCTATGACCTCATTGTCACTACGGCCCACTAATATGAGATTTTTGAAGGAAAAATTCTGTCTTGTCAACCTACTAGCTTATTTATTTATTTAACTGAAAATACATTTTTGCATATAATATATTCTGATTACAGTTTCTTCTTCTCCAATTCTCCCATATCCTCCCTATGTTTTCATATACTCAAATCAACACCTTTTCTTTCACTATATCATTAGAGAATAAAAAAGTACCTAAGACAACTAATACTACATTTTTAATGGTGGCATTTGTTCATGTAGATTGAGTTGTTAGATTAAGATTTTTTGGCATACTTGAGTTAAGTATGCATTCGTTTTGATCCCCTTTTTTATTACCCCTCCTTCATGAATTTTAGTTTAGTATGCTGTTGCTTAAGATTCAGCTCTGGAGAGACTCTCGTGGTGTTGTCTTGTGGAAGAAATAGTTAAAGGTATTCTTGGCACAGTTACAAAGATACAGCATCTCAGCACCTAAACAGGAATTAGTGCATCATGGAGGGGGGATGGTGGGTTTTATTTGGGCAATGTTCATGGAGATGCAGATACCACCAGCTTTAGCTTCAGAAAATGGAAGATACATAGGGTATCTTTTCCAGGTGTGGGTGACTTACATTCTCTTGCTTTTGCAGTCAGAGATTTTAGGCAGTAGTAAAGTTGTGAATTGGAGGCAGGGACAGAAGGTTTGTTTCTCTAGCTTCACCATGCGAGTTCACATTGCCTGGCCAGTGTGTGTATGCTTAGTGGAAAAAGTGTGCTCAGGAAGCCAAAGGACTTAGATTTCTTCTCAAAGGATGCTCATATCCTTCCCAAAATGTTTAAACCAGGGGCTGGAGAGATGGCTCAGAAGTTATGAGCACTAGCTACTCTTCTAGAGGTTCTGAGTTCAATTTCCAACAACCACATGGTGATTCACAACTATCTGTAATGAGATTTGGAGCTTCCTTTTAGCTTGCAGGCATATATTTATATAGAATGCTGTATACATAGTAAGTGTAACCCAAAAGTTAATTTTTTTTTCAATACAAGTTTTCTGTGTGTAGCCCTGGCTATGCTGGAACTCACTCTATAGACTAGGCTATCCTGGAACTCACACTGTAGATCTGCTGGTTAATTTTTTTTTTCAATACAAGTTTTCTGTTTGTAGCCCTGGCTATCCTGGAACTCACACTGTAGATTTGCTGACATCTGCTGGGATTAAAGGCATGTACCACCAACACCAGGCGCAATAGTCAAATTTTATGTAGCTATCCTTAATTATTCTTGTTTGTAATCCCAACCATGGTATGACATGAGAAAAGGAAGGCAATGCAGTATTTTTTATAAGGATTTCTTTGGAAGCACAAGTGGACAATCATTCAAATAATATAAAATGGCAACTTTATCATTGTATACTTGTGTCACTTAAATGCCCAATTTGTGATAGAGTGATGAAGACATAACATCCAAACAGAAATTATTGAGGCACTGCCAGTCATGGATACATATGGCTGGAATTGTAAGAACAAAGTATAAGTGTTCATTAAAAAAAACCACAAAAAACATAAACAACAATAACAAAAAACCCATGAATTATTTTCCAGAAATATCATATATAGTCACTAGTGTTTTGAGAAAATCAGTACCTATGATTCAAACATACTCATTTCTCTGGGAAGAACATTACAAAGGATACATAGGTGAGAGTGGTACACAATCTATTTGGACCAGCTGAGTTTCAAAATCTTGTTCCTCCCTTTTTTTTCTTTCAGACTGAAAAGTGTTCTGACGTGATTTCTTTATTTAAGCTTACCGTGCTATTTTGTTGCTGCTCCTCCTGGAATTTCCAAAATGAATGTGTTCTTTTCCTTGATAATAGAGCATCATCTCAAGTGGATTTCTACACTTTTCATCAATCTGGGGTTTATTTGTTTTTGTCCTTATAGGTAGATTATTTCAAATGTTATTTCCTTTGCCTTTTGGAATTTATTGTCTGTTGAATGTCACATTTCATTCATTGTACCCTATACATTCAATCTATTCTTCACCCTTTTCTTAGACTTTATTCATAAAGCAATTTATTTTCCAATTTTGACCTGTGTATGTGCATATGTATATGCTATATGTGGACAGTGTTTTAAGACTCCAGGAGAAGGCTCTTTAACTGGAGTTAATAGGTGGTTGTGAACTATCTGCCATAGATACTGGGACTCCAGTCCTCTGCAAGAGCAGAAAATTCTCTCAAGTCTGAATTTTCTTCTTGTTCCTTATATCATTTACTCTTGTGTAGTACAGAATGATATTTTTGTTCAGTTATAAAATATATACCCCCGTTTTTCTCATAAAATTATAGTGGAACAGAAAAATTTCTAATGACATTGTAGTTCATGTAAGATTATAATTTATGCTTTGCATTTGAATCTTTAGTGCTGGTATTATAAAGAGTTGCCTTCTTTTTCTAGTTGTACAAATGTATAGCACATAAAATTAAAATAATTTAAAAGATAATAAATTATGATCTTACTGTTTTACCTATTTACTAAATTTAAAAATATTTTTTCAGTGCATTTCTCTTCTTTAAAAGCATTTACTGTAAAACTATTTGCTAATTTCTGACAGCAATACTCTCATACTTCCCATGTTTCTTGATTGCCTCAAGAAGCTATACTTAGCGATTGATTTATGCCACCTAGTTTTGTGTAAATGTGTTCTATGATATTTTCCTAACAATAACATTGCCTAATGATGCATTTTAAAACCATGTCTTCAATTTTAAGTAATACATATCTACACTCGCTCTCTGTGTCATTTTAGGGCTTACAAATCTTTGAAACAATTCTTTTAGTGCTTTTTCATACAACATGCCAAGCTTCATCACTTCTGGGTCCATTATTGGGCTTTATGTGCTTGGTTTCGTGGTATCATGTTTCTGCGACTATGCAAGCTTGTGTAGAAAAATAAATATGTCTGTCCATCTCTGGCTGGTTTCCACAGAGAAAGACTTTTACCATTCAACCTACCCAGTGATTTGGGATCAAGCTTCTGGAAGAATTTTTGTATGATGGATTCCTGATTTGTGTGTTATCAGGCAGTATGACATGAAATTCAGAGCCACAGGAGTTATACTGGTATCTCAGTCTGTGGGAGCAGGCATAACCATGGATGACTTAGGCTCAGTAGAATGGTCTTTGAGTATTTTTCATTAAATTAAACCTTAAGCCACAGTCCAAGAAGAATATAATGGCACTTTGGTCAAGTATGGTAGGATTGGCAGTGGGGGTCATTGACAATAGGCATGGGGCCTATAATCTCTATAAAAGAAATCATCATAAAACTGTAACGGAATCTACAGGGACAAATGTAGCACTTTGTACATAAGGGGTAGGCCTGGTCATTAGGTTATCTGGAACATAGTGATCAATAATCTTGTAAGTGATGTCTCAGAGATTCTAAAAGGTGGCTGTTACGGCAGGTTGTTCCTTCCCGCCAGTTCCAGGCTCCATCCCGCCTGCTGCCAGTCTGGGCCCACAGCCGCACCAGCCCCAAATAACACTCTGAGACTCTGTATTTGATATAATCCTGTTGGCCAGTTACCATTATTGTTAAATGGGCTACCTCTGCCTTAATTATTAACCCATTTCTACTTATCTAAGTATTTCCACGTAGTCGTCTTATCAGGGAGCCGCAGCAGGCGTCCTGCTTCTTCCCTGGGCTACATCTCGACTCCTCCTTCCCACTTCCTCTTTCCTCCTTGTCTCCTAGCCCCGCCTATCTTGCTATCTCATTGGCCACAGAGCTTTATTAACCAGTATGAGAAACATATATACAGAATAACATCTCCCATCATCTCCTCTTTTCTGTCTAAAGTAAAAGAAGGGGTTTAACCTTAACATAGCAAAATATACCATTCAACAGTTATCAAATAAGTATCACAGTTAACAATATTTAGTTCATTAACATTTTGTAAGACTTAAAGAAAATATCATCTATCCTATCTTTGTGAGTCTAAAGTGCTATATGTAACTTATCTTTAATCCTAACTAAGGAAAACTATAACCATAAGTACCTGTCTTCAACTACATCAAAGACCACAGAAAGATATTATATAAACTCTAGAAATGACAGAGACAACACACTGCCTGGTCAGTCACCCGAAGTTCTTCTGTAATGTTCCATCTTCAGCCCATAGGCCATAGTGTGTGTCCATACTCCTCAACAAGGCAGGAAACTTTTCTCTGTGTCCTGTAGACTGTCTGGCTGTCTGGCAGCCTCTTCCATGAAGCAGGAATCCTGTAGCAATGTCCATCTTACATCAGCAGTCATCTTTTTTGTGGGTCCTGCATGTCCAGTTTCTACAACATAAAGTCAGTCTAGACAATAGAAGTACCTTGCTCAAATGCCTAGTCTTTCCATTAGAAGCAAACTCCATAATGTTTCTCTTTGATGTCCATCTACCTTTTTGATGCAGGTGGTATTACCAGGAGCAGTTGTGCCTCATAGTCAAGAAAAACCCTAAACCATTTTAAATGCCATATTCTGTAGGTCTTTGAAAGGTTTGAAGAATGCCTATCCATCTCAAATACATCTCTGTATATCTAGAAATCCTAACTCAATTAACTCTAAGTTTTAACTATCATAGGTAACTCTCTATAATCTGTAATAAATTATACATTACATTTTCTAATGAGCTATATAAACACAATACCTAAACAAGAGGAGAAATATACATATCACAAAATTGACCTTAAATTGTATCAGTTAAAGGAAATCCATTCCAAAGCAAAGTATTCATATCTATACCATAATTCTCTTTTTACCTTTAAAAAGATTGCTTGTGTCATTAACTAGTTATACCTAAGCCCAGTTAAATGAAAACAAACATTTATAAACAATATTTGGGAATTTGGGCGTCGTTCTTTCCAAACTACTTCCTGCTGGTAGAGGGCGCTGTCATGGGGGTCCAAAGAAGATGCACAAATCTTGGCTGTAGTCTGCAAGGCTTTGTCTCAATTGCTTTGAATGTTGGATCACCTGGGACATTGTTTCAGGGGGTCTGGCTTGATCAAACCACATAAGTATGGAAAGAATCCATAGCTTTTCATTTTCTGTGGAAACAAAAATAGAAATCCTTTTCCCCAGTAACTTGTCCTTAAGCTTAAATTTTGGAGTCAAAGCATTTTTAAAATATATAAATTGAATTAATCCAGCAGTATTTCTTTTATCAGTAGTTATTTTCTCAGCAATCAAATAATTTAAAGACAACAGAAGTGCGTATAGTATCCAAAATTTCTCTGTGTTTTCCATCTTTACATGGCTTTTTTATTACTCTATTTATTCTACTTCTATTTTTACATATTTTGAGACAGGGTTTCTCTGTGTAACTTTTATCTGTCCTGGAATTCAGTGCATACCAGGTTTACTTTGAAATCACAGAGATCTGCTTATGCCTGTCTCCTGAGTGCTGGGATTAATGGCGTGTGCCACCATAGCCATCCATTCTATTTTCTTTTTTCTTTTTAAGCCATTGTATCCTGTTTCTTTTTCTCTCCCAAGCCAGCATATTTTTTAAATCACAGTGTAAACCTTCATTGTAGCTCTTGTATACAACAATGAATTGTTAGCAGAGCTCTTTAAAAGCAAGGGGTTTTTTGCTGCTTATGCTAATTTTGGCAACCTCCCTTAAAGGAGCCGTGAAACTCTCTGTCTACAGCAAAACCAATCCAACCGAGAAAATGCTGCTACTAAGAAGTCTTGCTAGTCTCTGTTCCTTTGTTTCTAAAAACTATTTTTTAAGCTTTTGTTAAGTTTTAAGTGAAAGTTCTCAATCCTGCTTCTGACACCATTATGTTATGGCAAGTTGTTCCTTCCCGCTGGCTGCAGTGCATCCTGCCGCCATGGTCCCACCACCATGTGAGCCCCAAATAACACTCAGGGACTCTGTATTTGATATAATCCTGTTGGCCAATTACCATTATTGTTAGTGGGCTAGCTCTGCCTTAATGATTAACCCATTTCTACTTATCTAAGTATTTCCACGTGGTCGTCTTATGGGGAGCCGCAGCAGGTGTCCTGCTTCTTCCCTGGGCTACATCTCGACTCCTCCTTCCCACTTCATCTTTCCTCCTTGTCTCCTAGCCCCGCCTATCTTGCTATCTCATTGGCCACAGAGCATTATTAACCAGTATGAGAAACATATATACAGAATAACATCTCCCATCAGGTGGCCTGTAGTTTGTTAGTGTGACTATGATCTGGGAGCAGTTTGCATCACTTTTCTGGGTTCATAGGAGATTTCTTTAATCCAAAGTATGTTGGGATCAATCTTGAGTTTGAATTCACAGAAGAGATCCTGGTACCTGTTTATTTAGCAACTGTTCCAACAACAAGGCATCAGGGAGAAGGCAGAGACAATAAGATTACTGGAAAAGGCCTAAGTATTGGACCAGCTGGCTTCTGAGGTCAGGACTGTGGAGACTCAATTTAGGGCAACTACCATGCAGTTGGGAATACAAATGTTTCCATTCTTGTGCTTGATATCTGTTATGATCAGTTTTCCCTGCCAGCCTGGTCCAATAGACATGCCAGACTCAAATAATACACATACATGCTGTATTAGATATAAAGCAATTGGGCTATTACTAGCTTTTTATTATTGGCTAGCTCAGTCTTAAATATTCATCCATTTCTATTAATCTATGTGATTCCACATGGTCTTCTGTTACTGGAGAGAAGGTCCAGACTTCTTCTCTAAAGTCTCTACACCTTGAATCCCTTCTCCTACATCTCCCAGAATCCTCCGTGTCTCCTAGTCCAGCCTATCTTGCCTTCTTATTTGCTAACAGTGCTTTATTCATTAACCAATAGGAGAAACATATACAGAATAACATCTCCCATCAGATACAAAATAAAAATAATAGGCAATGGAGATTGCATAGAGCTTGTTATTTAGGTGCTGGGCTAGCATGAAGGATAAGACTAGATATAGATTCTGTATGGATTAACCTTGAGCCTCACACATGAATGCTATCCTGATACTCTGATAAGTATGATAACTAGAATTACAAGGGACAACACAGAACCTGAGGCCACAGAGTCAAACTGAGCATGGAGAAAAGAATCACAGGTGTTAGGGCACTTGTGCAAGTTTACAACTTAACTCTGTACGTACTATGGCTGCCTTTTAGTTGGGGCTGCTGGAGACCTAGTGTTACAGTTTAGTGAGGTAGTCTTGGTTCTATGTTTCATGATAACTTTGAGTGCTTATTTCACTGGGTTACGTTCAAAGTGTCTTCATGTTGTCTGTGCTTTAAAGAGAATTGATCTGGGTAATATGAGAATGTAGCATGAGTTCAAAGACGTCTTAACAATAAAAACACAGAGTTAGATATTGGGGTAAATATTAAAAGGTTAGAGAAGTAAATGAGCAAGCCACAAGAGAGTCCTCTTACCTCTAGTGAATCTTCAAATCAAAGGGAAAGTCCTGACTCTAAGAAACCTCAGACTGAATTCAATGACCTTTTATCTCCTCCCATACTATATTCCTCTCTCCACCCAAGCATATCAGGCCTGTCTCCAAACAAAAATCCATGTATTAAAAAATACTAATGCACTGATTTGTCAATGCTGACTTGATAGGGGAGGATCAAAATGGCTGTGAAATAAATATAACCCTCATTTTATTTTGTGTTTAGATGCATAAATCCCTTAAACACCTGAACTCTTATAGTACATCTTGCTTTAATATAAATTTGTAGAATAATAATCTTTAGGCTGTATATTATAAATTATCATAGTGTAATCATTGTGTTTTAGGTGACCACTACATTTAAGAACCTTAACTATATGAATGAAACTTTCCAAGTGAATTATGCTACTCGGGAAAAAAAAATGGTCTTGTTGCTTTTTGAAAATCATTTTCCATAAATCTAAGGGAGAATATGAATCATTTAATCAAATTGTTGTAGAATACTCATCAATTAGATTATTAATTACAACTCATCAAACGTGTCTTCAACATCAAATTAGACTGCATGATTATATTTATAGTGCATTTTCAATTGTAATCATACAGAAATTTTATACAAAGACTTTAGTGGCCAACACCTGTGTTTACATTTTGCAATGCAGACATGTAGAAAATAACTTCATTTGATCTAGTAAGTTAAATTTGAAAAGAGGTAAAGAAGAATAAGGATATTTCTGATTAAGAGAACAGTGTGGAAAGGATATGAATTCATACAACAATTAGCCTATCTGGCAAATGGAAACAAATAAAATTGAAACATAAATTTCATACTAATACAGTAAGTATGAACTTTATTTTGTTTGCAGTTAGGACCAAAACAAAAACAAAGCTAATGAATTTTAATTCAATGATTGGTCAAAGTGAGTAGTTATAACTATTCTTGGTCTTCAGCATGAGTGAGGCTGGAATTAAATAAAAGCAAGCTGCACGCTACATCTGTGAATTACTTTTTCTTAATTAAATTATTTAAAGTAAGTAGTTCCAATTTTAATTCAAATCTTTTCTGGTAGGACGATATAACTTTATTCTGGAGCACACCATCAAGTAGTAACCTATATAAAGGAAGGTAGAAGGAAACACTTGGCTCTTTGCCTGGTTGCCTATACTCTTGCTGTCCAGTTCATTATGTCATATGCATTAGGGCCTACTTCTTCAGGATTCTAGCTGTTATTGAAGAACCGCTGATATATCCACCCTCATGGACTCAACAACTAACTACTGGATTCTTAGACCTTCTATTTATAGACAGTCATTGTTAGAATTGTCAGACCACAGGCTGTGCAATAAATAAACCAATCTAACAATCATATACAATCATATATATATATATATACATGTATATATATATATATATATATATATATATTCATTCTATAAGTCCTATTTCTGTAGAGACCCTTGACTGATACAGTGGTTTAGAGAAAGCTATATGAGCAAAGAGTTTCATGAAGTGGAGAGTACCACAATGGATGTGATATAAATAGAACTATCTTTATTTTGCTTTGTATTTACTGTTTGTGGTTTAAGGGAGATAAAATTCTCAATAGACCTACTACTTTATAAGAAAAAGAGACACTGATATCCTTGCATCAGTGTAATAAGTCAGTCTTTTAAAAAGAATTTCAGTTTTAGAGTATTTCTATACAAATTAATAAATAATAGCATATTAATTTCTGAAATAATTTGTAACTAGTTAGTAATTATAAATTTTAGGAGTGTTTTTCTAAATGTTTTCCTTATTGGATTGTTTCCACTTTTTAAAATTTCCACTTTTTAAAATTATGTTTTGCATTGTTGATATAATATGGTATACTCTATGTGGCATAAATTGAAAAATAATGCCCTCATTATATTTATTGTCATTGAATGATTTTTTCTTAGTGACTAGAATGATTTATAAGAATTGATAATCATTTCAGGCTTTACTGAATAAGTTAGAGATATTCTTCTGAATTAGAGTATTTTAATACAGTTAATTTTATTTTATCTGAAAAGAATATGTACTATTATCTAGTCCAGGAAGAATAGATAATGTATTGCCTATACTAAATACTTGTTATAAGTCAAATATTCCTTTCCTGATATTTTACCTGTTGTTCTTTATTCCACTTGCACTATAGATATCATATATAATTTTGCTAGAATCTGAGGGGTGGAAATGAAGTTTTTAAAATCTTACTTTTATTTTTATTTATGTGTGCACATGTGTGTCTGTGTGGGTTTGAAGATATGAGTACATTGTCTGGGAAGGAAGGAACAAGGCTATGGATCCTCTGTAACTGGAATGAGTAGTTGCTTCCAGTAGCCCAACAGGGGCTTTGGGAACTGAGATTGGGTCCTCTGCAAAAGCAGTTGAGTCTCTTAATCACTGTGTCATTTCTCTAGCTCTGATAAAATCAATTTTTAAATAGAATTTATATACTAAATTGTGTATCGGACCTAATGTCTTAATGAAAAAATCAATTTAGTACATGCCACTCAGATTAGTCTTTATGAATAAATCTGTTCAGATTAAATCTTATTACTTTTTCTGAAGTTTTGTTATAGTCAGGAAACGGAAAAAAAAATCAATACCTTCTTAATGATAGGAATAATGTAATTATCATTTTATTTACCAGCTTTATTACCTAATTTACCATATTTTATTATCAATGATAGAGTAGCAAGGTGAAAAATAATATCTTTTGTTAAATAATTTAATTATCTTTTATGGCACTATTTTGAACTTTTGGACAAGAATGTAGTAATTAAATAGATTGACATATATTGTACTACAAGAATGGGAAACTCACATCAAAACATTTATAGCCCCAGTTTCTCAAATAATGATAGGCTCTATTAATGGATGGAAATTCATGTTCATCTTCAATGGGCTTTTACTTAACCCAGTTATTTTCAGATAATTCTATTTCTACTTATATTCAGACTCTTTTTACTTGTCATATTTAATTGAGAGCAAGAGCTTAAGTCACACATCAGTACAAAGACCATCAGTAAAAATGTCTCATGAAAATACATTAAAAGTGAATATATTTATTGGCCATCAGTGTTTCTGTCAAGACATTTTATATCTTGAGACTCTCACATATCATATACATGAAATGTCTATCATGTTGTTGCCTGATGTGATATATGCATCAACAATTATAGCAATTGCTTAACTATGTAAAATTACTTGGCATAAAGCTGTAATAAAATTATCTGATAAGCCAATACAAGTATAAGCATACAGGTTAATTTAAAAAAAACAACAAGTATAAAAGGAAAGAGAGAAAGCAATTAGTTATTGTATGATGAGTAAAGTATATCAAATTGAAATGGAAAAATTTATGAACAAACAAGTATGCTAAGCTAAATAGTCATATTTCTATTCTCTTTTGTAATTTCACAGAGGGTCGGAAATTAATTTTAAAATTTAGCTTAGAAGTTGGCCAGAAACCTGAAAACCATTCTACCCAGAGCCCCCAATTCCCCAATTAAAAAGTTATTATCCAAATGGATTTAAACACAAGATCCATCCTTCTGCTACACCCAAAAAACACACCTGAGTATCAAGGACAGATATCACCTTAGGGTAAAGGGATGAAACAAGGTTTCCAAGCAAATGGACCCAAGAAGCAAGTGGGTATAGACATTTTAATATCTAACAAAATACAATTAAAACCAAGACTGATTAGAACAGACATGGAAGGATACTGCATACTTATTAAAGAAAGATCCACTAAGTAGGCATTGCAATTGTTAATATCTATGTACCAAGCACAAGGGCAGCTAGGTTCATAAGAGAAATACTACTTCAGCTCAAATTACATATTGACCTTTCACACAGTCATTGAGTATGACATCAATACCTCAATTTCCCCATTAGAAAGGTCATCTAGACAAAAGCTAAACAGAGAAATTTTTGATATAACTGACCTCATAAATCAAAGTCCATAACATATTACAGAGAATTTTACTTAAATACAAAAGAATGAACCTTATTCTCAGCAGCTTATGCTACTTTCTCTAAAATTGATCACATACTTGAACAGAAATCAATTCTCAACAGATAGAAGGAAATTGAGGTAAAACTCTGTATCATATTTGAGCACCACATATTAAATCTTGGTACAAAAACATGTGCAAAAGCTCAAAAACACAAGTAAACTGTGCTGCTTAGTATTTAATAAAAATTGAGTCAAGACTAAAATTAAGAAATCAGTGAGAAGGAACTGGGATTGATATGTAAAGTAAGATTGTTTTAAAAATGAAAGGAAAAAAGCAAAACTTCTAACCACAGTAGATGGAGGAGTTAGCAAATACAACTAAGTTTAGGTAGAAAAAGAAAATTAAAACATACTGAAACTTATAGGACACAATGAAGGTGGTTATAAGACACAAGTTCATAAACAATGAGTGCAAGAATTAAAATATTGTAGAGAGACTCATCTCCCATGTCATCAGGGGCTCCATGGGACACAGACATCTACTACATAGAGAGGATTGAGAGTGCCCTCCACTAGGGAGACAGATAAGTACTATACTGAGTACTGAGATAGGGAACTAAGGGAAAGGATAGAGAGGATTGTATCAAGAGAAAAAGACACTGGGTGCACTGATGTGAAGAAGAGATGGGTAGATGTAAATGCAAAAATACATTTGACAACCTAAAGAACAATATGGAAACACCAGAACCTAGTTGGCACTACATTGGGAAGATCTGAACATCCCAGCCAGGAAGAAGGAGGAGGAGGATGAGGAGGAGGAGGAGGAGACTTTAAAAATAATTTCATGAATATGATAGAGTCCCTTGAAGAAATGAATAATTCTCTAAAAGAAATGAAGAAAAAGATATGCAAAAATTGGAATAACTCAATAAATCCCTTATAGAAAGCCAAGAAAACCAAGAAAAAAGTTCAAACAACTATACGACTTGAAAAATGAAAGAGAGACAATAAAAAAAAAAAAAAACAAAACACAAATGGGGCAAGCTCTGGAAATGGAAAATCTGGGCAAATGGACAGGCACTACAGATGTCAGCATAATCAGCAGAAAATCTCAGACATTGAAGACACATTAGAGGAAATAGATTCATTGTTCAAAGAAAACATTAAAGCCAAAAAATATCTTATAACACAAAATGTCCAGGAAATCTGAGACACTGTGCAAAGACCGAACCTAAGAATTATAAGGATAGAAGGAGAACACCAGCTGAAAGTCACAGATAATATATACAACAAGCACAGAAGAAAATATTTCCAACCTAAAGAAGGAAATACCTATGAAGATAAAGGAATGCTATAGGACACCAAATATACCCTTGTGAATCTTGGACATATCTGAGCTTCATACACCTTAAATGCTTTGTAGTTTCTAACCCTTCTAATGGTTCTTTTTCCCTGCAGTTTGGGATATTTCTATTTGAAGAAGTTGATCTTTCCTATCCCATAGCTGTCCAGTTGACCAAGTACTCATCATTCACTGACAATGCCATACCTTTCTTCATTAAAATGTACTGATAACATAAAACTAATATCTAAAAATATGTTTGTAGATTGTTTTTATAGAAATTGAAATTTGTTTATAGACTGAGATGGCTGATCTTACTTGTCACCTTGTCCACATCTGGAATCAATACAAGCAGTTGGACATGCATGTAGGGATTATTCTTGATTGGATCATTTGAGGTGTAAAGACTAGTCTTAATTAAAGATCACTTGAGGTCAGGATCATACCTTTTTGTGTCAACATACAGAAAAAGACCTGGAAGAATGAAGCATTTGCTTTTCACCTGTTTGCCCACACCCTCAAAGGCAATTTCATCTACTCTGCTGCAGAGATATTCCTTTGCTGTTATTACAACCTACTTACTTTTGGGGGTTCCAGTGTATATAAGAGACCAGCTGAGACATTCAACCTTGTGGAATGAACAACTACCAGATCCTTAGCCATTCTGCTGGGATACAGCCATTAGTGGGGTATCCAGACCACAGCCTGCAAACTACTGTACTATCACCTCTTAGTTTTGTACCTTTAGAGAACACTTAGTAATATTGGGGCTTATCTGCTCTATTTTTCAAGGAAAAATATCCTTATTTTTACTGTTATATCAGTAGAGATTAGATTTTGCCTACATGAGAAAAATGAAAGCAAAACCTTTGTGTTTTTCGCATAATTCCTAAGAACTGAGAATAAAAGTGGTTATTTTGTGTAGGAGACTTTTCTGACTTGTCAGTGAATGAATCACATTTGTTTGATATACATACGCACTTAATTCCTGCTGTTTCAGTTTACACCTCATTAATTTAATTTGTTAATTCTGTTGCCACTGTACCTGCATAGTCATTTAAATGAACTGAACAGAAACAGCTCACAAAAGCATAAAGCCATCACTAAAACACACACACACACACACACACACACACACACACACACACACACACACACACACACAATGGGAACATATGCTTTGAAGATGCAGTTAGTTCTACTATAGGTAACTTAAAGACAGGCCCTAAGTCCAATAATTTTTTAGTTTTTATCCCATGTCATTTTATCTATTTATAAACTAAGAGATTAAACTTCAACAAAAAATCAATCTGTTACTCTTTGCACAACCAGGTTTTTTTTTTCAATTCATTTGGTATGGGTACATTTAGGCATTTTCTTTTTCAAAGTTTATATATTTTCAATAATTACTTTGACTCTACCTAAATATTTGGCATTCCAGATTTTTGGATTGAAAGTATTTTTTTTGAAATATTGAGTTTGATTATGTTATCACCACACATTGGTTATATGCTTATGTATGCTGATGTAGGGAAAATAATCAGTATTGTTGATAGTGTAATATTTCATTTTGCAGAACTGGATGTGGAGTTTGGAAATACTGTAATAAATGATATAGATAAATGAGTTGCCTGAAAATCTGGCCTGTGACTTTTATTTTATTTTATTATTTATAGTTTTAATTTTTGTCTAAAACAATTTTTTTTCATAAAATATATTGTCATCATGGTTTTCCCACTCCAGACTCCTCACTGGTCCTCCCTAAATCTGACCCACCTAAATCCACCAGTTTCCTCTCAATCTTACTAGAAAACAGACACCTAGAAACAAATAAGTCAGAATAAAACAAAACAAGAATAAAAAACAGAGGCAAGGAAAAATGCCAAGAATGATATATAGATGCAGACACACACTCATACACACATAAATCACATTTAAAACACAAAATCAGAAACCATAATAAAGCAAAAGGCCTGTAAAAATCCTCATACAAAGCATTATTGCCCTCCAAAGGTAACATTGAGTTCATTTTGTGCTGCAATCTACTGCTGATTGTAGTACCTGTCCTGAAGTATGGGGTGTATTTCCAGTGAGACTCCATTGAAAAGAACTGAGTTATCCTTTGAAAGTGTTTGTCAATTGATGATAGTATCTGAGATAGAGATGGGGCATTTTTCATCTTCCCACTATCATTTTTGGCATATCATATGGCTTAGACTTGTGCAGACCTTGTGCATGCCCCTACCATCTCTGTGGTTTGAAATGAGTGTCAGCTCTGTTGTGTTAAAAGGCTTTGATTCCTTGGAGTCATCAATCCCCTTAGTTTCTTAGAGTTATTCCACATCCTCCTCTATAGAATTCATGCAATCCTTAGGGGGGCAGTTTATGGAGACATTCCAATTACAATGGAGTGTTTCAAGTTCGCTCACAATGTTTAGTTGTGAGTTTCTTTGTTAGTTCTCATCTACTGCAGGAGGAAGCCTCTCTGATGATGGTTGAACTAGACCCTTATCTTTGAAAATAGGAGAATGTCAGTGTTCATTTTATTGATGTTTTCCTCAAATAGACAGCAGTAATTGTTCACTGTAGGTCCATGACCTATCTAGCCTCAAGTTCTCAGGGTCCTGGATGGGTTCCTGTAGAGAGCCACGTAACACCACGCTTTAAAGTGGCTTACACCTTCCCGCTGGTGAAGGCTCTTTGGCTAAACAAGCCCTTAATTGGTCAAGTCTGTTCAGCCTGTCCGCTTCTGCATTAGAGTAGCCTATCTGCAGGATCCACGTGGCTCACTGGGGTTGGTTAGCTCAAGGGTATTTAAGTCTGTGCAGGGGTCCCCCGGCTCTCTCTCTCTCTCTCTCTCTCTCTCTCTCTCTCTCTCTCTCTCTCTCTCTCTCTCTCTCTCTCTCTCTCTCTCTCTCTCGTGGGCCAGAAGAAACATGTTTAAAGGATTCTGATTAAAACTGCATGAAGATCTACCCGGAGTCGCGTCTTCCTTACTGGCGAGGACAGCAAGGTGCGTACAGGTTCCAATTTACAAAGTGGGCCTCAAGTTCCATCATATATTTGACTGCTGATCTCAGAAGTTTTGAACAATTATTGTACCAGTTTTCCTTCAGGGCCTTTAGTATTGAAGATTAAAGGTTTATAGCTGGTTTGCTATTCCCCTCTGGTAACAGGAAGAGTCCCTTCCTGTACCATGAACATTAGTCAGTATGGGAGAAGGCTATATTTAGGGACCAGCTTGATTTCTCCATGTTCAATGGTTTATGTAAAGGTTTTGTTTAACAATAGGGCATTACCACCATGTTTTTTGAAAGCAAACATACTTATTGGCAGTAATATGGGTTGCTTGTTGGTTTCCATGTTTCCCCTTTGGTCTGCAACTCAATTATATATAATGCATTACTGGCACTGGAAGTTTCAGTTGGCATCCAGTGATGTCTACTTGGGACTTTACCTCCACCTTTATTTGGTCATTCCATGTAGATTTCTTTTATATATGCATATATTTGAAGAAGATTCTACTATGTGACATTTTCATAAGAATCCAAACTTGCCTTTAGTTTCAATTGTCCTTCCCCATAGCACTCTATTGCTTTTCTGTTCCCTCACAATTTCCATTTAATTTTCACAACTAATCTTTACCCACAAGCTCCCCATAATTATATATTTTATTTTCTCTTCCTTTGGCAATCCTTTACACCCCCTTAGTACCTTACTCTTGGGCATACATATGTCCAATAGTAGTATATCTGGATCTTGATGCAAATCATTTTCATTTCCCAATCTCCTGAGGAGCTACCACACTGCTTTTCCATAATGCAAGCATGATATGGCATTGATTTTATTGCTCTTGGCCATTCTGATTTGTGTAAGAAGGAATGTCAAGGTTGTTTTGATTTGCATTTCTTTGATGAGTTAAGTATGTTAAACATTTCTGTATTATTCACTTTTTAAGGCTCATTTATGTATAAACTCATATCATCTGCAGATAGCAATACTTAGATTTCTTTCTTTCCAATATATATCCTCATGATAGCCTTCAGTTTGTTCATTGATATAGCTAAGACTTCAAGTATTACATTGAATATATATCAAGAGAGTGAACAACCTTGTCTTGTTCCTTATTTTAGTAGAATTGCTTTGAGTTTCTCTTCATTTAAGTTGATGATTGCTGGGGCTTGTTACAAATAACCTCTATTATGTCAATTTGGTATGTTGAGATAATATGTTGATATTCGCCTTGTATCCATGCTCTCTCTAGGACTTTTTTGTTATCCTGAAGTGGTGATTGATTTTGTTTTGAATCTAATGAAATGAGCATATGACTTTTGTCTTTTAGTCTACTTTTATGGTAGACTGCATTTATAGGTTTATGCATGTTCAACTGTTCTGGCATCTCTGGGATGAAGCCTTCTTGTTTATGTTTGCTAATCTTTTTGAAGTGTTCTTGGATTTGGTTTGGAAAATTTTATTGAGACTTTTTGCATATGGTTTCATGAAGTAAATTGGTCTATAATTTTCTGACTTTGTTGAGTATTTGTTTAGTTTATATATCAGGGGAACTGGGCATCATTAAAAAAAAGTAAGCAATATTTCTGATTCTATTTTGTGGAATAATTTGAGGAGTATTGGAATTTAGTCTTTGTAGGCCTAGTAGAATTTTGCACTGAATTCGTATGGCCATCCATGGCTTTTACTATTTTTTAAAAATTTCTTTTGACCTGCAGGACTTTTAGTTACTGCTTCTATTTCATTAGGATTTGGAGTGGGCTAGATGGGGGTAAGATAAGTCCCTCATGAAGTATGAAAGCTGGGTCCACCATGAGGTTTGTCAGAGTCCCCAGGTGATAGAGTTGGAATGAGGACATGTGCTTGCACATGGTTGACTATAAGGTTTCAGATGAGGCTGGGAATTTCAATGGCAGACAGAATGGAGAGTGAATACTGCCTATCTGATCTGTAGCCCAGTGTGACCATTAGGCAATCAGATAGGGAGTAATTATAGCTATTGTTGGCTGACACAAAGGAGTTAGAAGAGGTTAGAATAGGGTGTTGAAAGGGTTTACAGGAAGAAGAAAACAGAGTATGAAGGAAGTTTTAATGGATTCCTCAGAGAAAGTAGGCAGAGACAGAGGAAACACCCCTGCTAGTTGTCTCCTATAAGGTTGGTGATGATACTGTAGAAATTGTAATAGAGATCAGGAGGGACAGTGAAGATTGCATAATTGATTTTAATGCTAGCCTGATCACTGTGTTTCTATGAAAAAAAGTACTTTAAGTAATGGCAGGTGATATAAAGGGATGGGGATGGATATGAGGGAGTGAGGGGGTAACTGAGAGGGTCCACAGGACACAGGACAGAAGAAATCTAGGTCAGCTGTATTTGGTGCAATTCCAAGGCAATGGAGGCAGAGAGGCAGGACAAGTAGCTCTGTGATTTTATTAGGAGCAGGTTTTTCCCTGCCGGCCTGGGCCCACCACCATGCCAGCCCCAAATAATACACATAGACTCTGTATTTGATATTATGCTGTTGGCCAGTTACTATAATATCTTATATGCTAGCTCTGTGTTAATTATTAGCCCATTTCTATTAATCTAAGCATTTCTATGTGGTTTCATCTTACCGGAGAGGGACCTGACCTCTGTTTTCTCCAGTCTCTCCATGCTGACTCCTCCTTACTACTTCACTTCCTCTTTCCTCCTTGTCTCCTAGTCCCTCCTATTTTCCTTTCCTATTGGCCGACAGTGCTTTATTCATTAACCAATACAAGAAACATATTTAAAGAATGACATCTCCCACCATGATTTTTCAGAAAGCTTTTAATTTTTGATTTATATACAGTATATTGATAATATTCCATGTTTTTCAAACTCTTCCCAAGCCCCATCATCTCCTAACCCACACAACTTTATGTTCTCTCTCCTTTTACGCTTCCTCTATTCCTCTCTCTCTCCCTCTCATCTATCTCTCTTGAACAAAGAACAAAGCCAACTGTCTAAGCAACAACAAAAAACACAGGAAGCTACAATAAAATAAAAATATGAAAACAAAAAGTACATTCCCACAAAAGGAAAAAGAAAGAAACAAAAAACCCACGTAGTTTTGTGTTCTTCAACTACTTCATAGTGTGTGTTTTTCCCTGAAGTGTTAATGATGTAAGTAGTTTCACTAAAATGGAGAAAACTGATTTTATTTTATATTTTTTTTGCACTCACAACACATATCAGTTGGAAAAATCTCCTCCATTAGGGGTAGGACTATGTGTCTACTTCTCTGTATTTTGTCCTGTTTAAAATTAGTTTGACATCTACATGATGTTACAGTATCTGAGAGTTATCTGTGTATTGTCCCAGTTGTATTTGAATGAAGCTGTTTTCTTGGAGTCATCCAGCCCTGGTTTTTATCCCACCTCCTCTTCCACAAAGACCACTTAGCCTTGATTGGGGCTTTAATTAAGAAATCCCCTCTATATCTGAGTGCTGCAATATCTTTCAATTTCTGCAGTGTTCAGTGTGTGTTTGACAATAACCTTCTACTACAATAAGAAGCTTCTCTGATCACAGTTGAATAATGCATGAGTGGATGGTGTGTTGGCTAGAATTATATACACTTCTTGCAAGTTAAAGTCATTTGAGAGGAAGAACCACAATTGAGAAAATGCCTTCATAAGATTGGGCTGTATTCAAGACTGTAGAACATTTTCTTAATTACTGATTGATGTAGGAGGGCTTATCCCATTGTACTGGTGCCATCTGTGGGCTTGTGGTCCTGAATACTATAAGAAAGCAGGCTGAGCAAGCAGTGATGGGAAGCCAGTAAGCAGCATTCCTACACAGTCTGTGCATCAGTTACTTCCTTCAAGTTCTTGTCTTGTTTGAATTCCTCCCTTGGCTTTTCTCAGTGGATTATAAATACGATATGTAAGTCAATTAAATCCTTCCCTCCCTAAATTGCTTTTGGTGATGATGTTTCATCACAATAGTAGAAAAAGAACTAAGACATATGAGTATAACAATATATTATTAGGAGTCATTTTATTGCTATCTTTCTTTAGTAGAATAGTATAGGAGTAGCTTTCCAAATAGGGCCCATGGTCTGATGATTAGGGATATAGAGCAATTCCTTAAATTTGAGATTCTTCTGGTGAGAATTGCATGTTTAGTTCTATACCTCATTTTTAATTGGATTGTTTTATATTTTGATGTCTTTCTTGAGTTTTTTATATATATATATTTTGGAGATCAGCCATCTGTTACATGTGGGGTTAGTAAAAAAAAAACTTTTCCCATTATGTAGGCTATGGTTTTGTCATTTTTTACCATGTCCTTTGCCTTATAAAAATGTGTCAGGTGCAGGAGTCCCATTGATTGATTGTTGCTCTTAGTGTCTATGCTATTGGTGTTTTATTTAGGAATTGGTCTCTTGTGACAGAGCATTCAAGGCTACTTCCCACTTTGTCTTTTATCAGGTTCAGTGTAGCTGGATTCATATTGAGGTCCCTGATCCACTTGTACTTGAGTATTTTTTGTGTGGCAATGGATAGAGATCTATTTGCAATCTTCTACATGCTGACATCCAGTTATACCAACACCAATTGATAAAGATGCCTTCCTTTTCCCATTGTACCATTTTGGATTCTTTGTTAAAAATCAGGTGTTCATAGGTGTGTGTAGTAATGTCAGGGCCTTTGGTTCGATTCCATTGGTCTACGTATCTGTTTTTATGCTAACACCAAGCTGCTTACATTACAGTAGCTCAATGGTAGAGTTTGAAGTCAGAGATGGTGGTACATCTCAAATTTACTTTATTGTATAATATTGTTTTAGGTTTTTTTAGTTTGTTTTTCCATATGAAGTTGAGCATTCTTTCAAGGTCTATGAAGAAATGTTATGGAATTTTGATGGAGTTTGCATTGAATTTATAAATGGCTTTTGGTAAGATTGTCAATTTTATTATACTGATCATACCTATTCATGGCATGGGAGATCTTTCTATTTTCAGATATCTTCTTCATTATTTTTCTTTAGTGACTTAAAGTTCTTGTCGTACAGGTCTTTCACTTGTTTGGATAGAGATACCCCAAGTTATTTTATATTTGTGTCTATTGTATAGGTAATGTTTCTTGATATCTTTCTCGGTGTATTTATCATTTGCTTATAGGAGGGCTACTGATTTTTTTAAATTAATCATGTATATACCACCAGCAAAAATTTTAACTAATTAAAGTAGTTTTATTGGGGGGGTGAATCCTTCCACCCTGTTCCTAAATAAATACATGAAGACTTAATCTTATTTTTGAGTGCCTGGCCTTAGCTGGTCTTGTTTCTGGCCAGCTTTTATAATTTAAATGACCTCATTTCTTTTTAACTACACTTTGCCTCTGGGCTTTCTTGTTCTTTTATTATATATATCTTCTTTCCTTGTTACTCCATGGCTGGCTGTATGGATGGGTAGCTGGCCCTAGGATCCAGCTCTCCTACTCTTTTTCTTGCTGCTCCTCTCTTTGCTAGATTTCTCCTATTACTTACTCTCCATACTCTCCTGGGACACCAGCCATGCTTATTCTTCTCTCCTGACTAGCTATTGGCCATTTGGCTATTTATCAGACCAATCACGGTTTTGGGCAGTCAAATTAGTACAACTTTACTGAGTCATAAAAATGCAATATAAAAGAATGCAACCCATCTTTGCACTATTAAACAGATATTCCACAGCATAAACAAATGTAACACATCCTAAACAAATATTCCATAAGAAAATAAAGAAGTGTTACATTAATCTCATTATCAGGGATGAGATTAATGATTAAAATATCCACCATCATAGAGCACTCATCTAGTAGCTGATGGAAACAGAAGCAGACACCGACAGCTAAACACTGAGCCAAACTCCTGGAATCCAGATGCAGAGAGGGAGGACAAGCCCAGGATACAGAAACCAACAAAGACAGCTGACCTGAACAAGGAGGAACCAATGGTCCCCCAGACTGATAGCTGGGAAACCAGCATTGGACTGACTGAGGCCCCCTGAACATGGGTCTCAGTTAGAAGGCCTGGGCAGTCTAAGGGACCTCTGACAGTGGAACCAGGATGTATCCCTGGTACACAAAAGAATTTCTTTCTTGGCACGTTCCCCCATGGATGGATACTCACTTAATCTAGAGGTTGGAGGGAGGCCTAATCCCTACTCCAAATGACTTGACAGATGCCTTCTTGGAAGGCATCACACTATCTATAGAGTAGGGGGATAGGATGGGAGGGTGTTTGGGGGGTATGGGAGGAATGTAGAAAAAGAGGGAGAGAGGGAGGGGGAGGAAACTGGAATCGATTTGTAAAATAAGAAAAAGTAAATAAAAAAATAAACTAGATGTGTTACATTGGTTTATATTACAGAATAAGTGTTTAACTATGGAAATATGTGTTTCATTTATTTGTACTACATTTGTTAAACTATGTAAAGGTGTCTTTCATTTGTTTTACCTTGCCTGTCTAAGGCACCTGATTGGTCTAATGAAAAGCTGAATGGCTAATATGTTGTCTACAGCAAGATAGGAGAGATTGGCAGGCAGGTAGAATAAGTAATAAGAATAATCCAGTCTCAGTAGGGAATGAGATATAAAGAGAGGGATGATGGGGGCTGTCCTGCTATATACAGTAGCTGATTCCTTTACTCTACCTTTCTATTCTCCTTCAAATTTATCCTCCTATTCTATTTTTACCTTCGTCTATTCACAATAATATACTCTATTTCTATTTCCTTGTAATATCCACCCCTCTTTCTTCACACTAGTACATAAGTAGCTTCATAAACTCTATTGTTAATTTTGATTGAAATACATGCACTCAAAGATAATGTCCTTATATATGGGAAAATACAATATTTGTATTTTTGTGTCTGGATTATTCTCATGCAGGATGATTGTTTTGAGAGATGCCCATTGGTAACAAAATAAAGGGTGGATATACTACTACGTAGCAAAGATTCAGGACTAGAGACATATATTTAGGAGTTGTTGCCCACAATTATAAATTAGTGAATAAACACTAAAGATATTTCAGTTAAAATAAAAGTTGTAAAGTATGAAAAATCACCATGGAGAGCACTGTGATTCCTCTATTAAATTTTGTGAGAATATTGAAGTTTGCCAAATGAGAGAGAAAAGATATATCTGAATAATTAGGACCAAAATAATGTTCTCTCCTGAAAGCCAGAGACAAAAATGTATCCATAAAGTCAGTATGTTAAACAATTTTAAATACTAGTGACAACTCAATAAGAATATCACTGAAGATAAACTATTAATTTAGCTATCTTACAATTCTGAGGAACTTACTATGATTGTAATTGCAATGATTGTTAGAAGTAAAAAGAAGAAGTAAATTAGAGCTGGATTGTCTTTTTGAATAGTTTAATATTAAGTGGATGATTAAAAGGAATTCAAGATGGGAAAAGAATGAGGCAAGGATAATTTTTATTATTGGATAATTGTTAAGGCAGGTTCCTCCCCACCGGCCTCCCGGTACTGCCGCCATGGTCTTGCTACCACATGAGCCTCAAATAACACTCAGAGACTTTGTATTTGATACAATCCTGTTGGCCAGTTACCATTATTGTTAATGGGCTAGCTCTGTCTTAATTATTAACCCATTTCTACTTATCTAAGTATTTCCACGTGGTCGTCTTATAGGGAGCCGCGGCAGGCATCCTGCTTCTTCCCCGGGCTACATCTCGACTCCTCCCTCCTACTTCCTCTTTCCTCCTTGTCTCCTAGCCCCGCCTATCTTGCTATCTCATTGGCCACAGTGCTTTATTAACCAGTATGAGAAACATATATACAGAATAACATCTCCCATCAGATAATTGCAGGGGAGTATATTTTTAAATAATGCAGTTAAGGAAAATACAATATTATTTTAAGAAAAAATGTTTTCCATTTTAAATAGATAATTATCACAAAATTCATTATATAGAACAGTAAACAGAATGTTACAAATATGGAAATTGTTTAAAAAGCTCTGTGAAGGAAAAAACTCACAGGAATGTATGCTTTTTGGATGTTTGAAGTAGAAGATTTGTGCAAGCTTTTCATAACTTTAGGCTGCCACCTGTATCTCTTGCCTGGTTACTTTATTGCTCTGCAGCATCAATAATTGCTTCTGTGCGGCTCTGTTGTGATCATAACAACTTTTTGATGACTCTTTTTACTGTTTGTCTTCTAAGGACTAATGTGATTACATTGTGTTCACTCAGGTTAAAGAACAAAAATCTGCTTTTTATTAAATTCTTAACAATATTTCTATAGTCAATTTCTCATGTGAGATAACATATTACCAGATTCCACAGATAAAATGCAAACCTCTGTGGGGGGTGAAGTTTTCCACCTACCACTATAAGAGATAAATGATGAATTGTTTTTTTTTTGTTTTGTTTTTCATGGGGCAAAAAGTTAGAAAAGTAAAGTAAATGGCAGATAAAAACTTTAGAAATACTCTTTTAAATGCATCAATTTCCAAATTGCAGTAGGCAAAAAGAATTCTGTTGATAGTGAAGATGGGATTAGAGACATTTGAGATAGAAGGGAGGAAAAATATAAAGCAGTCATTTGAGAGCATATGAATGTGAATGAAATAGGACAATAAAATGTAATTACTGACACTAAAGATGCAATTGAAGCATAATTTGTGATTTTCTTTAACTATACTTAGCTGCATGTAAACTAAATATTCTCTTATTTTGAGTTGTAATTTTATAGAGTGATTAAGCAAATTCAGAGATGGGTGAGGAGCTAAGATCAAATGAAAAGAAGTGATTAAAATATTTAGAATTGGAAATTAAGCTTTCAGTGAATTCTACGCATTGAAAGCTGATAATATTTTTGAGTTAGATACCCTTATTGGATCAAACTTTATTCAGAGATGTCTAGTGTTACAACTCAAGTGGAAAACTAGTCAGTGATAGTGCCACAAGTGAATTTTATATTTCAGTTTATGGAGATATTGCAATTATTCTTGATTGTAGATAGGATGTGATATTACACTTTACACCAGTGATTCTCATCCTTTTTGGTGCTGTGACCCTTAAATACATTTTCTCATATGGTGACACCCAAGGATAAAATTATTTGCATTGCTACCTCATAATTATAATTTCAGTATTGTTACAAATTATATGTAAATGTCTGATATGAAGAATATCAAAGGGTTTGCAATCCACAGCTTGAGAATCACTGCTTTACAATTTAATGTTAAGTAGATAGCAAAAATACAAATTGAAAATAAATGATTTCACTAAGAGAACATATATGTATACATTAATTTCCACAAGTCAATAAAAATTAGTGTTAAAAGTGAAAGTCCAATTCAATCTGACATTATTGACAAGATTGGAGAGTAATAATGGAGCTCATAAGGGTATGACATGCAGATTGTACAATGTATGGACATGACTAAGGTAAGACAGAAATAATAGATTGGAATAGCAACAAACACAAATAGAACTACTAATATCCATTACAATGCAACTACATGTGGTACAAAATATTATGGGAGGAATGATTACCTTTTACAATTACTCATTTTACAAATTGAACAAAGCATATGAACAATTATGAAACTCCTATTTGATCTCTTCCTGTGGCAGCATTTTTAAATTTTATATATAAAAGTGGTGTTCCATTCTGTAGTGTCTTTTGTATCCATCATCATCAATGAAATTGATCTATGTTGACTTATATCTTTAAGAATCTATACTTAAAGTGTGGCAGTGTGGAGTGTGGCAGTCACAGGGGTCACCTTGCAGCTCTTCCTCCACATCCTGGCCTTCACTGCCTTCTACTATGAGAAGGACCAGCAACAGATCCAGAGGCACAGGCAGCATCATAGTGTTTGCCAAGGCAGCATTGCTAGGGATGACATCACAGAGTGTGAGGAACTGCTCTCTCTTGGTTCTGCAGGTGAAGACACCTTCACTGCTGCCACAGCCTCTGCTGCTGTGGCACAGCCACCATAGCTGCCTCACCATAATTGCAGTGACTTGGTGGAGTGTCATAACATCAGTCCGACAGAGTTCATTAGACAAGATTCTCTGATCATCTGATTATTAAATTATTGAATCTTTAAAATCAGTTAAAAAAGTAGTGTTCCATTTTGTAGTTTCTTTTGTATCCATCATCATGAATGAAATTGATCTATGTTGATTTATATCTTCAAGTATCTATACATCTATTTGCTATCTGTTATATATATATATATATATATATATATATGTATGTATGTGTGTGTGTATGTAAATATGCAAATACCTATATATCCCAATAAAATTTATCTTCTAAAATAGTATTACCATTATGAACTGACATAAAGCATTTATAGCAAATGCCCTCCTGGCTATTACAATAAGCCTATGGTATTTAATGTTCCCTATATTTTAATTAAGAGAAGATAAGCTAGTTCAGATTTTAAAATCACTGCATGTGTAAGAGCAAAAAAAATCAATTATATTTCTTATAAATCTCACTAATACTAGTAGAAGTTAGGATTTAACATGTGTATTGACTGTTGAATATTAAATTCTGAGTTACTTTTTGTGTTTTGTCAGCATTTTTCTAGTTTAGCTTTATAATTTGCTACAATGTTTTAAATATCCACCAGTGGTTTTCATCAGTTACAAAGAAAAGAAGTCCTCCAAATCAAAAGCTTATCTTTTGTCTTAAAAATAGTATTGTGTTTTTCAAAAAATTACATATTTAAGGTCAAATCCTTCCTTGAATATTCTTATTATGTATACACTGTTCAGCTTACATGTATGCCTACAGAACAAAAGAGGACCACAGATTTCATTATATAATTGTTGTGAACTATCCATATGGTTGCTGGGAATTGATCTCAGGTCCTCTGATAGAGCAGCAAGTGTGTTAACCTCTGAGCCATCTTACCAGACCCAAGGTCAAATCTTTTTTATTATTTTTCAAATTATACAATATTTAATCTGTATATGCCCAAATCAATGTTACACACCTATATTTTTATTTTCTCTTTTACTATTTTAGTTTCAAACAATACACTTTATCTTGAACAGATGTGTTATACAACTTAAGACATAGCTATACTTAAAAATTAAATGAAAATATGATGTAAAACTTCCTTAAAACATTTGAAGATTCTCACATTGATTTGCTACTTTTCAAGAAATTGCATGTTCTAGGAGCTATTACAACTTCAACAACAATAGTTCTTAGTCATTAAAACTGTGGCATCTATAATTCATTGCCTGTGTTTTGCATATCATCTCAGTAAAACTAATTTATTTGCACAACTTTCTGAATCTGTGAAATACGGAAATAATTTCATCTACCACATAGGACATTAAGTGCTAAATGAGATGACATTTGTAAAGACCAAACATATTATTTTCTCAAAATTATGTATATCATGATTATTAATAACATGATAAAAACACTCCTAATGGATTCTAAAATTACTTTCATTAATGTATTTCTCAAAGGCTTGAAAAAGGGAGACTATTGAGGAAGGCATAATAGGTACATGTGTACATCACACATAAAAATCCAACCTAACCAAGAGTTCTATCACAAAACTTGTAAACAATAAGCAAATTCAGCAATGTGGCTGGATATAGAATCATCTTTCCCAAACCAATAACTTTTCTACTTACCAAAAATAATCAGGAAAGAGATTATTGACACACCCCTGATCAAAATAACCTCAAAGAATATAAAATACCTAGGCATAGAATTAAACAAGGAAGTTAAAAATTTATACAAAAAGAACTTTAAACGTCTCAATAAAGAGATAAAGACAGTAGAAAATAAAAAGAAATTTCATGGTCATAGATATTGTAGAATTAACATTGTGAAAATGAATATTTTACCAAAAGTTATTTACATATTTACCAAAATTTCATTTAAAATGTCTGTCTTATTTGTCACAGAAATAGGAAATATACTATCATAAAATTCTCATGAAACCACAAAAAAAACCCCTACAGATTGCCAAAACAATCCTGAGCACAAAGAACAATGCAGGAAGGATTAAATTTCCAGTTTCCAAGAAATATTTCAGGGCCATAGTAATAAAAACAATATAGTACTAGTACAAAAATAGATACTTCTCTTAGCAACAGATGACAACCAATTAAAATGCAGAGTTGAGAAGCCTGTCCTAACTGATACATCAACAACAATAACTCCTGAATCTAAGGCATAGGAATGATTACAGAACAGGGAGCAGAAAGAATGTAAATTCTAGAAGAGTATCAAGTTTACTGTGAGGTTTTGTCTGCTTGAAGTATTTGAAGCTATTCCCATAATGTCTCACCAACATGACTGCCTTAACATGAGGAGAACAGTGACAGAAAAAAATAGACATTTTAGCATGCACAGGGAAAGGCAGAAACTGTAGTACACAAAGTACTACAGGCAACCAAGGAATGTTGAGAGCTGAGGAAAATGGCTTCCCAGGGAGGAGGACAGCAATTGTTTATCCAATATCAGGTCATCATCCCTGAAAGCGTATACTTAACAGTAACACTAACCAGACTGTATTTAAGAACAAGCACGCACGCACACACACACACACACACACACACACACACACACACACACACACACACTCTCTCTCACTCTCTTTTGATTTCTCTCTCTTCTCTCTCTCTCTCATACACACACACACACACGCAGAGGGAGAGAGAGAGAGACGAGAGAGAGAGAGAGAGAGAGAGAGAGAGAGAGAGAGAGAGAGAGAGAGAGAGAGAGAGAGAGAGAGAGAGAAACTAACAGGCATATAATTGGACTTAAGACCTACTCAACAAGAGGGAAATCAGGCTTAGTCATGGAAATCCAGGCAACAGCCAAGGCTAGTTAACTCATCGATTTTGGAGGAGACTATACAACTTCTGTTTTTCTAAACAAACATAATACATATACATGTACATATACATATATATGTGTCACATATATGGTATGGTATTATATGGGATGGTTTTGAGGTAGGAAAAGGATGGAGAAAACTAAATAGTTGCATTATTACATGAACAAGAAGAAAATAATAAAAGCCCACCTAAAGTTCTAATATCGCAATTATACTGTATTTAGTTTCTTATATTGCATAAATTCATTATGTCTTAGATTTATTTAGTTAAGGAGGATTACTTTTAAGTCCATGTTTAAATAAAAATTTGAACACTTAACAAGTAGTATCCACAGCTATTTAGTTAACAGAATAGACAGCAACCTTCTCCTAAGTGTAGGATGTCAACTTTCTCAGCTCATTTTTAAGTATACATTTTTTCCCTCTTGGCATAATATGCACTTATAAGTGCAACTCCAGGTATTACCTGACACATTCAATAAAATTATATTAGAGTATAAAACATGCATTTCAGTGTGCTGTGTACTCTTTCTATTTATAGGTCTAAAGAGTTTTGCAGGTGAAAAATATAGTCTGCATTTTACGTGGATGATTTTTGCCAGAAAAATTTAATCTTCATGTTCAATAGGGACAAAATCAATAGACACATGAGGATTTTGTTGTTGTTGTTGAAAATTGCAGGTTAGTGGCTAAGCAGTGTTATGTGATCTCCTAAATTACAAAGATTGAATTTCAACTTTTGGGATCATTTTCCTTATTAATGCCAAGAATTTTACATGTAAGTTAATTTGGTTTGGTGGTACAAACAGATTATTACAGAAATATGGGACTGTAGCCAAGATGATCAAGATCTTGAGGACAGCCTTAGTTATATATGAGCTTTTGGCTATCCTGTGCAAATTGACACTTGGTCTCAACCTCCTGCAACTTCACTCATATCCCCAAAGAAGCAAACAGAAATCAAGAGTGGCATGTATAAATGTAGCTCAGTTTATCAACCTTGAAAGATCATAATATAAATTTGTACTGTTAACTGTCTCAATTATTTGAAAAATACTTTTTAAAAGAACAATAGCAAAAAGTTCTGTTATTGTAGTTTGCTCCTTGAATTGAGAGTGTGTAGACAGAATCTATTATATTGTAATATTGTTTTAAAGCACTCACACATTCCTATAAAATATTATAATTTACTTTTACATACAATTTACTTAGAACTATTAAACTTTTGAAACTTTGACTATTTTCCAAATTTCAGTATAGTAATTATAGAAGTAATTACTGTTGGTTAATATTTCAGAGGGTTTTTTTTACCGTTTTATTTGAAAATGGGTATGTGAAGTTCATGCTACCATTTTATTAGTGGATGTGAATATTTCAAAAACCTTATTAGATAATAATAAACATGAGTTTGTTTAAGTGTTTATATGTGTTTTCTGATTATATCAACTTAAAAGGAGGAAAGTTTTATTTTGGCTATTAGTTTTTGAGGCTGTAGAACATGATCCATCCTACCTATATGTTCTAGATCTGTGGCAAGCTAGAGACCTCATAACAAAATAGTAAAGTGAAAAAGTAAGCATACTTTACTGGAGCTAGGAAGGAAATGAAAAGAAGGGTGGGAGAAAAGCCAGGAAGAAATTGTACCTTTAAAAAGTAGTGCCCCCTGTTACATAAATCTTCAATTTTATTCTTCCTTGTAATAGCCCATTTTATAGATGAAGTCAGTTACTTCTTGATTTAATAACCTCCCAATAGCCATACCAAGTTATGAGTAAACATTCAAAACAGAAGACTTTTAGGATACTTATATCCAAAATACATGGATATTTGCCTGTGTTGTGAACAAGGTTGGGGTGCTTGCCAATATTAAATTATATGATGCAGCAAAATAAAATAAAAAAACTAGAATAGGACAAAACAAGCAAATAAGAGACGAATAAAATCACAAGAAATACATGAGATGCACAGAAAACCAATAAAACCTGAATCAGAATCCATACTATGTAACAAAACTTCTGTAAAGTTAAAAAAGAAAATAAGAGAGCCCAGATAAAGAATTGTGAGAAAACAACAAAAGTTCTCCAAAAATATCAGTGAGTTCATTTTGTCTTGGCCATCTATCATTGGGCATGAGGCCTGCCCTTAAGTATGCTTTCTCTACCCAGTATGACTCAGTAGTGAAAATTAATGTTTCTCTTTGTGAGAATTTATCAGTTAGAGGTAGCTTCTAGGTTAGGAATTTGGATCTTGTATCCAAATCCACTCTCAGTGCTTACAGCCCATCTAGCTTAGACACCTGCTGCCCTTGCTGTCAATGCTCATAGTCTCTGTGAGTTCATATGTACCACTCTCTACTATAATGTCTAGAAAGCATTTTTCCTTGATACCACTAGCTTAGAAAATCATTTGGCTTCCTCTTCTGTGGAGTTCCCGGAACCCTGAGGAAAGGGAATTGGTGGAGACATCTTATTTATATTGAGACGTTGAACATTCCAACATCTCATATATGCACATTGTCTAGTTATAGATCTCTGTATTTGTTCCCATATAATGCAAGATAACTTATTCTCTGATGACTGAGTAAGACACTGATCTATGGGTATAGTTGAATGTTGTTATGAGTTGTTTTATTGCTAAATTCCTGTAACAGTAGGGTAGTATTTGTTTTTCTCTTAGCTCTATGGTCTACCTACTATATTTATGTTCTTGTCTACTATGACACTGATGGGCATGAGTACCATCACATGGAGTACACCTTAATTCCAATAAGGCAGTGATTGAGTATTCACATAACTTTTGTGCCATTATTGCATCAGCATATCTTGTAGGCAGATCACCACTGAATATTCAAAGGGTTTTTAATTTTATTTACATTAAAAACAATCTTATTTTACATACCAATCCCCATTTCCTCACTCCTTCCTGTCATCTCACTCCCTCCACCATCCCTCCATTGTACCCCCCCCATCCATCCACTCTTCAGAGAGGGTGAGTCCTCCCATGGGGAATCATCAACATCTGTCACATCATTTGAGGCAGGACCCAGGTTCTCCCCCATGTATCTAGGCTGAATGAGTATTCCTCCATAGGGAATGGGCTCCAAAAAAATAGGTATAGATAAAGGTGAAGAAGCCCATCTCAAGGATTTTTAAACAAGTTAATGTGTTTACCTTTCTTTTATGAAAGTATGTAGTGTACCTCCTGCCAGGTCTGGGAACATTAGTGAGAAGTGATGAAGACTCTAGATAGGCACTAGCCTGGTTTCTCCGTGTTTGGTACATTACATATGTGTTGTCTTCAGTGGCAGGGCCTTATCATTACTTTCTGGAGAACATATACTTGGCAATAGCCTGGGTTGTTTTGGAGTTTCCATGAAGCCGTTGGGTCGAACCACTTTATTAGATTTAATCCATTCTGGGAACCGGAAGTTTCATTTGGTGTCAATGAATTTGTAGCTCTGCATTTGTTCCCATGTTATTGGTTACTACAATTTAGATTTGTTTCATTCATGATTATATTTTAAGAAGCTGCTACTCTGTTAGGTTTTTATATGACCCCTAAAACTGTCCCTAATTTTAACTAATCTTCTCTGCATTCCTTCCTTTATCCCTCTCTTCTATCACCTTACCCATTTGACCTTTGTGTTCCAGTATCAAACCCATTCCTGTCTAACCAGAGCTATCTTTTGTATTACCTATTCATAGAGAGAAATTTCTCTTACCTCCTTTCCCTTATTCTACACATAATCTGTATGTTTGGATGGATTATAGTATGCTTATTAAATGCTTAATAGCTAACTTCCACATATATATGAATATATAACATATTTGTCATTCTGGGTATAGTTTACCTCACTCAGGATATTTTTATACCTCCAACCATTTAATTGTGATTATCATGGTTTTACTATTTTGATAAAAATATTAAATATTGATGAGTAATATTCCACTGTATAAATGTATATTTTCTTATTTCACTTATGGTAAAACATCTAGACTATTTTCAGTTCTGGACATTATGAATAGAGAATCAATAAACATGGCGGAGTACATATCTCTGTAGTGAAATGTAGAGTATTTTGGGGATATAGCAAGATCTTGATGTAAGTCAATTCCAAGCTTCCTAAGAAATTGTCATACTCTTTCCATAGTTGGTAGTACAACTTGCACCAACAATGCTATTTGTTTATTGATTTTGGTTCTCAAATCCTGCATTGTCTTCCTCATTTTCTTCAGCTGTGTATTTTAATTTTCTTAAACAGCATTCAAGAATTTGTTTTTATCCATTTGAAGTTTTCTTTAAATTCCTTGAATTCATAGATTTTTTTTTTAACTCTTTTAAACTTTGTGTCTGGGTGTTAATCTGGATTGTTCTTAGAACACACTTCTACAGGCTAGGGGCCTTTATGAAAAACAAGTTGTCTTGGTCATTCACGTTGCTTTGTTTTTGTGATTTGATCTGTGAATGTGAACTTGTTCCTATGGTTTTGTGTCTGATGTGATAAACTTGCTTTCCTTGGGATTTGTCAGTTCAGCAGATGCAAAGTTTCTGCTAGATAAACCTAGTGGATGAGCTGTTTAACTGGACCATGCAAAAATGTCTCCCAATCCACAAGTTTGGAGCTAGAAGTTCAGTGTAGTGATAGCAATGGATGCATGGATGTAACATGGAAGAAATATCTCACTGTTCAAAGATACACAGTTCTGGACCTATGTCTGTGGATGTGGGGATAGACGCAGATGGGAGGTTGAAGGATGAAGAAAGGACAGAAATTGGGAAAGGAAAAAAGAAATTTAACATGCAAATTGCCTCATAAATAAAAGAGGTTTCCTGGCTGAGGGTATTAAACTAGGTTTATGGGATTGCAGATGAGGGTGGGGAGATTAGTGTGAGAATAGGGAAGAGCTATCTACTCAGTTAGGCAACAATTAGGTTTGTAGATCCAAAAGTAGGCTTATGGGTTTGGAGATGGTGTTGTACTACGGAATTGGCAGGGAAATGACAAAGGGGACTTAGCTGGCAAAGACACTGGAGAATGAAGAGTGATCATAAGCTATAGATATGGAAATAGGCATGTGAGTATGGGCATTGTCAATGATGTAGAGTGGTGGTGGGGAATGGGATGGGAAGGAAGATGCAACTTACCTGGCTCACAAACAAGATTGAACAGTTCATAGGCCATGGGTTGAGAAGTATGCTTAGGGATTTCTAGATCTCCTCTTTTTCCCCCTAGTTCCCCAGTCTACATCATAAATGAACTCATCCTGCCTTCGGAAACAGAACATAGACATCCATCAACTGAGGAAGGCATAACACAAAAGTGGTTCATTTACACAATGGGGTATTTTATAGCTGTTAAGAAAACTATGATTCTATTTGCATGTGAATGGATGGAACTGGAAACAGTCACCTTGAGTTAGGTAATCCAGGTCCAGAAAAATAAATATTACATGTTTTCTCTCACATCTACAAGTTACTTTTTAAGCCTTACATACTGCTTGTCTCATTTGGAATAACAACACAAATTAGGAAACCAATAACAGACCATGAGGGAGCAGGAGATCTTTCAAGCAAGAGGAAATAGAATATGTTATGAATGAAGAATGCGAAAAATGATTCAACTATGTTTAAAGGAGGTGGGAGATGTTAGAAAAGGGTCGGTGGGAATGGATAACTAACAGTAAAAAATATTTAATAAAAGCCACATGGAAGCCTACTACAGTTAAAGCTTATTAAAATATGTACATATCCATATATAAAATTAGTTGCTCTATAGTGGGGGACACTGACCCAAGTATATAGCACATGCTACTAAATAAAATGCCCCTTACCAGGAATGAGGTCTCTTGTTTGTTTGTTCCCATAGACTCCACAACCATTTCAGGCTGTTATTGTTACTCTGGATTAATCTCCAGAACTTGACAGTAAAACTTTATTGACGACTCCACATACTTAGAACTTGGAATATGAAGTCATCAAACACCTATTCATCTGCAAACGTTGTCCCTACTGGTTAGTGTTTAAAGAACAGGAAGGTCCCTGTGCATAGTACCAGATGAGAAAAGGAAGCCTCAATTTCTCCCGTTGTGAACTCTGTTTACTCTCTGCAGAATCTGCATTTATGTCATCTTTGGTTAATTATATATCTGTAATAATTTTAAATATGAAAGGGTATTGTCTGTGATTAATATCTTTTAAAGGATCACTGAAATTCTACATGTATTATAATAAGGAATTTTCTAAGATATGTTGAGTTTGATGGATCTAGCTAAATGATGATTTAACATTTTCTCCATTATCATACAGCTAGTATCTTTTTTTTTACTTTGCATTTTCCCAAGTCTTTTGTTCTTGAGAAATCAGTTCAATTACAGTATATTACATTATGAATTCCTAAATGTATACAAGTTTTCTCATCTTGATTTTAAAATATTTTATTAAATTATTATTAATACAAAGTATGTTAGATTTTATTTAAACATCTATGGCTGATATATCAATTAAGCAAATATATATATAAATATAGTGAGAAAATGAAAATATTAAGGGTATTGCATTAGGATTCATATGGTTTCATCAGTACATAAACTAAGAAAGAAGATAATGCCTCAACAAATGATAAATCTATTGTACTTTATTCATATTAAAATTAATCAATATTTTTGGTTTGAGAGATATTTTGTAGAATGTGTCAGATATTAGAGATATACAGAAAAATGTTTGTCACTTGCTTTATTTGTTTCTCATTGAATTTAAGATTTACTTATTTAGTATTTGTGTGTGGAGGGGGATTGCATGCACATAAGCATGCATGTGTGGGCATCCACCCTCTTGTGTATCTGTAGGGGTGTGCTTATTGATGTTAAGGACAGCCTTCTACCACATGGGTTCATGGGACTAAACTCAAATCATCAGGCTTGATGGGAAGTCTCTTTACATACTGAGCCATATTATTATTCCCTTTGTTTAAGGCCATCATACATAAAGCAAATAAAAAAAGTACCCACAATAAATTATCTGGCCCAAAATATAAGAAAACTTTACAATGATAAAAGTAAGAACAGGTGTCTAGAATCAAAGTTGATGAATGATGGTAATAGTAAACCAAGGTCATCAAACATTTTGAGAAATAAATTATTTCTAATATTTTAATTAGTATAGTGAAATATTTTCCAATTGTATACTTTTTTTTCAATAAATTTTTACTTTGGAATTTGTATTATTCAGAGAAGTGAAGAATAATTACCCACATAAGGAAGTCTACTTGAATTTATTTATAGGGACAATTTTTATATTCATTTTTATTCTTCATTTGTCAGAAAAAGTAGGCCTACATATTTATTTTACCTTTATAAAGTACTAATTATTCTTTCTTATTGCTGAGACAGTAGTGGATCATTATAAAACACCACATCTTTGGGGAAATTATTTGGTTATAAGAACTAATTAAGTGAGTTCAAACCTTAAATGCATTTCAATAATATCCTTATGAAAACATAATATTAAAGTGATCCTGGAAGTTCACAAAACATGTTTTTTAAAAATTATGTTGGCCTTTTTTTGATAAAATAGACAACTTCTCCTCTTAAATCAAGTTTGAATGCTACTATAAAAATTAAAGTGGCAAATTCAATCCTTTCTTAAGGTTCTACATTTGATGTTACTGCTAGAACCTATATGCTGGTCTGTTGTAGGTATTCCAGGATTTATAATAGTGGCCTAATAAACATAGAATTCTGCAGATGCTTCTCAAATTTAAAAAAGTCAAAGTCGATCAAAGCCTAGGGCTAAAGCTCAGTAACAATGTCTTCATAGTGAATGACAGATATATTCAAGGTTAATATGCAATATATTTGGCAAAATTTGCCTGTAACATTTTATTGCTGTCAAATGTTATTTGTTTCACTCAAAGTGTATGTCTGTTACAGGTTTGGAAAAATAAGATTAATATGACTATCTGCTAGTAAGGGTTTATTTTTGTTATATTGCTAGTCTTTTCAATAAATAATGAGTCAGATTTTTGCATGAAATAAAATGTTTAATGATATTTTAAATAAGCTGTTGTTTCCTTCCATTTTAAATGCTTTTTAAAAGTTCCCAGAAGTAAGCCAGCTGAAATTCTTCTCTCTCATGGAAATAATAAAAGGAGCAATGTGTAAAAGTGGTCTTCATAGAATCACTACAAAAGCCTTTTGCCTTCTCATAAAACATCTTATGAAAGTATTGATCTACTTACCTAGGTATCTTAAAAAATTATCATCAAGAGAAATTTGAAATTCATTTGCCACCATTATCAAACATTCAATCTATTAAGTGATTCTAAATGTAACAAGCATGTTAAACTCAGGGGTCATTTGCATTAAATACTGATTCTTTATTGTAGAATATATTTGGAAATTTCTAATATTAACTAAAAGTTAGTACCATGCCCAATTGTTTTTTGTGTGATGATGGAGTGTTAGATTTGAGAAGTGAGCCCATTATAAAAATATGAAAACAAGAAAATTATATTAACATTTTAAAGTTCATAATCTAAATATAAATAGAAAATTTTAAAATTATATCAGTGTTTTAATTTTTAATATCTTTAAATTTTGATTTAATTGCATCATCCCCTCCTTCTTTTTTCTCTGTCCAGATCCTTCCTATGCACCCTTTTCTGCTTGCTCTCTTTCAAATGCATTTCATCTTTTACTTTAATTGTTGTTCCCCAGTGTTAGTATTCAAGCATCTATACTGGCCTGTCCTTGGGGTTCTGACAAAACAAGCCCTCAGCTACAGCCACAAAGAGGACCACCTCTGCATATTCACTTTGTCTCCCCTTTAAAAGGGCCCTGCCTACCTCCCATACATCTCATTCTTTATCTCCCTCTCTCTGCCTGGTCCCCTCACTCTCCATCCCTCCCCTCTCTAGCCTCTACCCTCTCTCTCTCTCCCTCTCTCTCCTTTTCTCTCCCCCTCTTTTCATTCTCCTTTCTGCTGCTACTCCTGTCTCCAGAGGCCAGTCTCCCCCTTCCCTTTCCCCTTTTTATAATCACTTTCCCTAATAAATCACCCCTCTGCTTGAACCCTGTGAAATGGTGTCTTTCTCTCACACCCCACTTTTCTTAAATTAAAACACCCAGGAAAGAGGATTCCAATTACTAAGTGCTCACACCTAAAAAGTGCATATACATGTAACTTCATACACATGGAGCAGGTTGTATTTATGCATTTAGGTAAAATTTCTTTGAGTCCATATTTTAATAAACAGAATTTAAAGTATTATTTTGATGCCATATACATATTTTTTGGCGGGGAAATAAGTGAGGGCAAACCCTTAAAGATCATAAAATAAAACTGCATAGATTAAATCTTTTTCATCAGTTATTTAATATGGCACACATAATGTAGAATTTTGTGACATAAAATTTAGATACTAATAGACTCATCTAGAATTTGCCTAATGCATCATGCTTTAGCATTCATATTACATCACACCAGCTATACTGCAGGAAACACACAGTTACCAAAGCAGTGTGCATTCTTTGAGTCAGGATAAACACTCAAATATTTTTGTAAACTACTCTTTTGAGAGAGGAGACCATAATATGGGGGAACAAAAAAAATGAATAGACGAAGAAAGCAATGTTGTAAGAAGACAATGACCAACAGAAATATTTTGTTATTTTTCCATTCTTTTCCTGATGAAACACCTGCTTTTATCCCAAAAAATTAACTGGGAGTGGTTACAGACAGTGATAGGAAATATAAAATGTATCAAGTAGGGATTGCTTCTTATGTCCTCTTTAAATTATCTTGTTCACAAATTTGTTTGTTAAATTCATATGCTGACTTCTAGAGGTCTGGTATCGTATCTACTTTTCCCTAAATGAATATATCCTTGCTGAAGTATCACAGTTAATGATCTCCAGGGTATTTCTTTGAAAGGAGAGGAGAGTGAGTATAATAAAATTAGGCTGTCTCTACACTTGTCTTCTGGCTCAGAGGTGCGTGTGAAGCATTAGGATGCAGCTGGCAAAACTGCAGCTGTTGCTTATCTATGAACTCATGTCCCAAATTAGTAAAGATTAGCCACTTTGCAATTATAAAAGCAGATGCTCTGCTTATTTAGGAGGACGACTGCAATAACTTTTAGAGAAAAATCACCATGTGCTTGAATGTGTAAAATAGATGAATGTGGTTAAAAGTGCTTGAAGATACTCCCCATTTCAATGTAATATTATAGTTTACTGGATAATGTACATACATGTGTCACTCACTTTTCTCTACATTTTATTTATTTAATAATAATGGTTTTCTTTAGAGGAGATAGATATATTTGGCATTTTCTATGGTGTTCAATCAGTACATTTTCATTGGGATTAAATAGGTAGCTAAAGTTGAATTTTTTCACTTTGCCACAATTTTTAATTTTACTATTTAAAGAAATTTTAAATAATATTGTATTACTTCTTTGAGAATTTCATAGAACATATTTGGCAAAATTTACCCCGAAACTCCTCTGATTTCTAGCCTCTTCGCCTTTATCACACTGTTCCAGTTTCTTGACTTGATGTTATTTTGTTATTGCTGCCTTTTATATTTGTCATCAATGTATCCACCTAACTTCATTTGTACCCTGTATTGTATTTATATTCCATATAACAAAATGAAACTTCCATGTGAATGGGAACTGTTCAGTCAAAATTTTGATGACAAAATTTTCACATTTTTGGCATTCTTCCTCATCTAGTACCTGTTGAAAACAGAAGCAAACACCCATAACTAAACACTGAGTCGAACTAGAATCCAGATGCAGAGAGAGAGGACAAGACCAGGCTGCAGAAACTCACAAAGACAGCTGACCTGAACAAGGAGGAGCTAATTGCCCCCCCCACAAGACTGATAGCTGGGAATCCAGCCAGGGACTGACTCGGACCCCCTGAATATCGGTCTCAGCTAGAAGGACTGAGCAATCTAAGGGACATCAGACAGTGGAACCAGGATGTATTCCTGGTGCACAAAAGGACCTTGAGGACACGTTCCCCATGGAGGGATACTCCCTTAACCTAGAGACAGGAGAGAAGTCCTAGTCTCTACTTCAAAGGACTTGACAGATTTACATGACCCCACCTGGGTAGCATAGCCCTCCATTGGAATGGGGGTGGGGGATGGAAGAGCAGGGTGGTCAGGGTGCATGTGAGGGGAGAGAGAGAGTAAGAGGGCAGGAGGAGGGAGAGGAAACTGGGATCGGCATGTAAAATAAAAAAATAATAAAAAAATGTTTTTATTGTCCATGTTACCTTTCTTATTACTTTCATGAGCATATTGTGAATTATATGTGTAAATATTTGAATGATTGAAGCACAGTTTTAAAAATCATGAAAGTCTTTGCATAAAAACAATGTTTAAAAGAATTCCATCTGGGTCAGGGGTGATAACTTACTAGTTGAGAACACATGCTGATCTTCTAGAAGACCCAGGTACAGTTCAGTTACTAGTGACAACATTTTTTATTATATATATATATATGTATATATATATATATATATATATACATATATATATATATTTCCTACAATCACTTATTGTCTTAATCAAAGTGTGGTTTGGGGTTCCCAGTTGTATATCAGTTTAGCATATATGCATGAATAAACTGCATATATGCATGCTATTTACCCTTTGGTTTCTATATGTACTTTTTATATTGTTGTGATACTTTATTTTGTAGTTATAGGAATTTAGTACATGTAAGTTTAAGATAACATTATTTTGATTATTATTGTTCAAAACTGATTTGATGATTCAAGGTCTTTGTTGGTCCATATATAATTTAATATTGTATCTTTTTGTGAGCCAATGAGAATTTAGCATGAACTATACTAAAACTGTAGTTTAGAAGATACATGAATAGAAACTTAATAACATTAAAAACCAAGAATATGCACATCAAAAAACCATGGATGAGCAGAAGAGATGGCTTAGTGGGTAAATTGCTTGTTGTACAATTATACCTGAATTTGCATCCAAGGATCATGTAAAAGATCCCAAGGTATAAGACAAAATAAAAATATCCATGTTCACTGAATCATCCTTAATGTAAGAGTAACAGAGATAGACTCAGACACCTGATACCAATTTCTGGCCTTCATGTGAGCAAACACATGTGTGCTCACCTGCACACACAAGTACACCAAACACACACACACACACACACACACACACACACACACACACACACACACAAAAGCAAAGATGCCTATTATGAAAAAAAAAACACAAAAAGCCACCCACAGGGCCACATATCTGTCAAAACATCACTTGGGAAGCGGTAAGCAGAGGATCAGAATATGAAGTATAATTTTGTCTAATGGAGCAAGGTTAAAGTCAACATGAGATATATGAGTATATTTTTAAAAAGGAATACAAGGAAGACTGAAACTGGCCAAAAGCTTTTTCTTATTCTGTGATGGCTTACCTCTTTATTAGGTTTTACAGTTTTTCCTTTTACTTTCAAATTTCATAATTACATTCTTTGTAAAAACTGAATAATATTCCATTGTGTAAATGTTCTGCATTTGCATTATCCACTCTTTAGTTGAATGACATTTACGCTGATTCAATTTACTAGCTATTGTGAATATCTACATCTGTTGTCATTTAATTTCATAATGACAGCCATTGTGACTGTGGTTAAATAGAATCTCAAAGTCATTTTAATTTTAATTCCTTTGATGAATAATGACAGAGAATACTTTATAGTGTTAATCACTCATTTCTGTTTTCTTTTTCTTTTTGAGAATTCTCTGATCTTTTGTGTTTTTAGATTTTCAGAATATTTTTATTTTTAATAATTTTTCATATTTTACAAATCAATCCCAGTTCCCTCTACCTCCCATCCTCTGCCACCCACAGTCCCCACCATCCCATCCTCCATTCACTCCCCTGGGAGGGTGAGACCTTCAATGAGGGATCATCAAAGTCTGTCAAATCATTTGGAGTAGGCCTTCCCCAAATGTCTCCAGGTTATGGGAGTATCCCTCCATGGCAAATGGGCTACTGGAGTTCCTTCCTGCAATAGGGATATATCAGCTGTGGGTGTCTGCTTCTGCTTACATCAGCTATGGTATGAAGACTCTAGGATAGTATATAAGGGAGTCATCAATCTAATTATCAGGGAAGGGCATTTAAGGAGATTCTCCACTATTGCTTAGATTGTTATTTGGGTTTGGGTCATCCTTGTAGGTCTCTGAACATTTCAATACAAAGAATCAATGTAACAGAGAGTTGGTTCTTCAATAAATCAACAAGATAAACAAACATTTATCCAAACTAACCAAAACAAAAAACAAACAAATAAATAAACAAACAAAAACAGAGAGAAAACATGTAAATGAGCAAAATCAGAAATGAAAAGGGGGACATAACAATGGACACTGAGGAAATCCAGGATTTCATAGGTCATACTTTGAAAAACCTATACTCTAGAAAATTTAAGAATTAAAAGGAAATGGATATATTTCTGGATAGGTATCACCAAAATTAAATTGAAAAAAGATAAGCAATTTAAATAGACCTATAACTCCTAATGAAATATAAGGATTCAACAAAATCTCCTAACCAAAAAAGAAAAAAAAATAACAAAGAAACAAAACTCAGGGCCGAATTCTACCAGAAATTCAAAGAAGAACTAATACCAATACTCCTCAAGTTGTTCCACACAATATAAGCAGAAAGGTCATTGCCAACTTCTTTTTATGAAGCTACAATTACCCTATTACCTTAGTACTCAATCCCCACAAAGACACAACTAATAAAGAGAAGTAGAGTTACCCTCTTACCTTAGTACCCAAGCCCCACAAAGACACAACTAATAAAGAGAAGTACAGACCAATATCCCTCATGAACATTGATGCAAAAATACTCAATAAAATATTGGCAAATTGAATCTAAGAACACATCAGAGAAATCATCCACCATGACCAAGTAGGCTTCATCGCAAGGATGCAGAGATGGTTCAACATAAGAAAATCTATCAATGTGATACAACATATAAACAAACTGACAAAGAAAAATCTTATGGTCATCTCACTAGATGCTGAAAAAGCCCTTGACAAAATCCAACACACCTTCATGATAAAGGTTCTGGAGAGAATAGGGATAAGAGGAATATGCCTAAACATAATAAAAGTGATATACAGTGAATAAACAGCCAACATCATACTAAATTGAAAGAAACTCAATGTGATTCCTCTAAAATTAGGATCAAGACAAGGTTTTCTACTCTCTATATATCTACTCAATATTGTGCCTGAAGTTGTAGCTAGAGTAATAAGACAACAAAAGGAGATCAAGAGGATACAAATTGGAAAGGAAGAAGTCAAACTTCCACTATTTGCAGATGATATGATAGTTTACATAAGTGACCTGAAAAACTTTACCAAGTAACTCCTAATAGCAACTAAACACCTTCAGCAAAGTGGCAGGATATAAGATTAATTGAAAAAAAAAAATCAGTAGTCCTATTATTTACAGAGAATTTTCTGTTCTGCTTGTGGTTTTTGTTTGTTTGTTTGTTTTGATTTTTATGTTTTCCTGGTACTTTCTTCATTCTTGGTAACTCTAAATATTAATCCTCTGTGAGCTGTATAGTTGATGAAAAATTTTCCTATTCTCTGTAGGTTTCCTCTTCACTGTATAAAAGTTTTCTAAATCCATCAGTCCAACACTTGTACTATTTAAAATTTTATTAGAGTAATTTAACACAGTCTTCATGGATCATAAAGTAATATGTATACCATGTCCTTATATTATGATTTTTATTTACGTGCTTTCTTACTGCACAATCATTTAAAAATGAAAGTACTTTCAGTATTTCCAACTTATATGCTCACATGTGTGGTGCTATGAATGAGAATGGCCTTCATAGGCTCATATATTTGAGTGTGAGTGCAAGTTGGTGGAACTGTTTAGTAAGTATTAGGAGGTGTGGCCTTGTTGAACAAAGTTTGTCTTAGGGAGTGGACTTTGAGGTTTTAAAAGCTCACATCAAGACTATGTCCCACTCCCTCTCTGCTATGTGCTTATGAATTAACTGTAAGCCTTAAGCTACTGCTCCAGCACCATGCTTGCCTATCTCACATCATGTTTGTTCCCCAACATGATTGTCATGGAATTAACCCCTGAAACTTTGGTGAGCAACCAATTAAGTTGCCTTGGTCATGGTATTTTTTCACAGCAATAGTAACCTCCTCACAGCAATAGTAACTAAAAGTAGTAACTTAGAGTAAGAAAAATTTAGTGGCTAACAGAGTAACTGATACCAAGGAGTGTTATTTTGCTGTGACAGGCTTGAGAATGTTACCTTTTGGTAAAATTTTGTTTCAGAGGGGAACAATAATAGTTGGGATAGAGACCATTCTTGTGACATTTTGGCAAAATAATGTGGATTATTTTTGCCATTGTCATAAGAATCTGACTGACGCTGATTATTTTGGAATACTATGATTGGTAAACAAGATTTTAAGAGAAAGTAGTATTGACTTTGACATGTGGTTATTATCAATCACTCTTAGGCTGATCTACAATTACATTGCTCCCTAGATTTGACTCCCTATTCTACCTCCTGGACCCCCCACCCCACAACTGGCCCCTTAGCTGAGCAGCTGACCCAAACTCCAATGAAATTATGCTGATCAGGTACAGGCCACACCAGTCAGAAGAATTGGTGCAGGGCATACCACTCAAAAAAACTAACCAAACCAGTGAGAAGAGCATTGACCTCCCTCTTCCTCAGAGGCTTAGCTAGAAGCTACATGAAAACCAGCCCTGAACTTGAATAGAGACTCTCTAAAAGATCCGAGATCATGCCTGCTACTAGAAATCAAGGCCACAGAAGAACAGACCAAAGAAGTAATGGAAACCAAGGAACAAAATTCACACTCAACTAAGAAAAATTATAAAACCAGTACATAGACCTATAACCATGTCAAACTGAGAAGCCTAAATACCAGTGTAAGAAAACAAACAACAGCAGTACATCACCAGCATGTCTCAGCCATCCTACACCAAGCCCTAAATATTTAGTCCAGCTGAAGCACAAAGAAACAATCTTCAAAATAACATTATGAAGATGATAAAGTTCCTTAAAGAGAAAATGGGAAAAAATTCCTTGAAGAAATCAAGGGAAAGAAAAAGTTGAAAGAATTCAAAATTCCCTTAAGAATGCCAAGAAAGCCAAGAAAAAAAAAACAAACAGGTGAAAGAAACTCTTCAAGATATGACAACCTAAAGAGAAGCAATAAAGAAAACCCAAACTGAGGGAATTCTGGAAATGGAAAATCTGGATAAGTGAACAGGAACTACAGATGCAAGCATCAACAACAGAACACAAGATATAGAAAAAAGAATCTTGGGTGTTAAAGATATGATACAATAAACAGATTTTCCTAGCAAATGGACATAAGAAACAAGGTGGTATAGCTATTTTAATACCTACAAAATGGACTTCAAAGCAAAAGTAATCAAAAAATTTGGAGGACATTTCAAACTCAGAGCAAAGGAAAATTGGCACTCACATATGTAAAGAAAATTGTATTAAAGCTTCAATCAGGCATTGGACCTCACATATTAATACTGGGAGATTTCAACACCCACTCTCACCAATGGACAGGCCATCCAGACAATAATTAAACAGAGAAATAATGGAGTCTAACAGAAACTATGAATCAAATGGACCCAACAGATCACTACAGAACACTTCACCCAAATACAAAAATATATACCTTCTTCTCATCACCTTACTAAACATTCTCCAAAACTGGCCAAAACATACTTGGCCACAAAGCAATTATCAATAGATATGAGAAAATCGAAATAACCCCTTGTATCCTATCAAAATACAACCAATTAAAGCTGAATATCAACAACCATAGAAACAACAGTAAGTCTACAAACATATGTAAACTGAGCAACTCCCTACTAAACAGACACTAGGTCAAGGAAGAAATAAAAAAAAATTTAAAAACTTCCTAGAATTTAAGAATAAGGAATTCACAGCATATCCATACTAACTGAACACAATGAAAGAGGCACTGAGAGGACATGCCATGGCATTTAGGGACTTCACAAAGAAATTACAGTGATCCCATATACGTAACATAACAGAACACACGAAAGCTCTAGAACAAAAAGAAGTAAACACAACAAAGAGGATTAGGAAATAATCAAACTGAAATTAAGAGAGAAAAAGATCCTTTAGAGCAGGAGAATAGATGGTTATGAGCCACTTGATGTGGATTCTGGGAACAAAAGTCACTTCCTCTCCTAAAGCAGCAATTTAACCAATTAGCAATCACTCCTGCTTCTTGACTGAATTTCTTATCCAATCCTGTATCTTCTTCATTCAATTGTTTATTTGTATCATCTTCAAAATCAAATTACAGGCACAAACATATCCTCTAGACTGCCAAACAGTGGATTCCATGTTTCTTCCTTCCTCTCTTCCTAAAACTATACAGCTGCTCTGGCTTCTCATCTCAGAATTCAAACTGCAGCATTTAAATTGAAATAATTTTCAAGCAGGTAACATTTTTCTCCACTTATGTTTGTGTACATCAACTTGGAAAGCTCAATAATTTTCTTGGACTTACGAAGAATGTCAACACAGTTGCCTTTGCAGGAAGATGGAATATCATTTTGAGTGGGAAACAAGTGTCCATGATTCTCCCAGAAAATATATAACTGTCTCATTTTCTGTTATTGCTCCATGGAGTGATGCTGGCCAGCCATTGCACTCTCAGCATTGTTGAGGTATGGCTTGTCCTCAGATACAATGATCAGAATCACTGAGTCATTTTCAGTCTCTGTTCAAAATAGAACTTCTAAGTATTCACTCAGTTAAGCACGTCAATAAGTAGATACTCACCTCTAGGATTTATTCTGAACATAGGAAACATTAAAAAATCTTTACTTATTGCAACAATACCATCTTGATGTTGTTTCATTATTACTTGTCACATGACATGTACTTAATTGCATTTAGCAATGCCTGAAGATATTGTTACAGAAATGTTTCTTTAATGAACATGCTTATTTTTAAGTACTTCCATTTATTATGTTTATTATAATAAGCTTCTAAGTATTCAATCTTAATTTGATTTTTTAAAAATATAATAATGTTCTTTGAAACAGCTGTAAGATTAATAATAATCTATAGAAAATTCTAAGTGAAAAAAATATTGTTTTGCTCCTCATGGTTATGATTTTTAAATAAATGCATATGCTTCTTTGTTAGTTATAACATCTAAATGAAATAATAGCAAATGTGTATTTTTTACCTTGTTCACAAAATATATGTCACCACAATGAAGCATTGCTTTATATTAGGCTTGGGCAAATGTGTGGAACCCATAGCCCCAATATTTTGATACACAAATAATTCAAAGTTATTGTTCTACTTATAATATAAGTGAACAGATTATGTTAACCTTTGTTTGAATTGAACAAAAGCTCACTAATTTCAAATTCAAGAATAGAAATGTAGTCATCAATATCTTACATATGTTCAAATATTAGTCTACATTGAAAGATTGAAAATGATACTGAAGGGTGATCCATACAGAAGATTCATTAAGTTGAAAATAGCACTTTCTGAGTATTTCACCAGGGAATCATGAAGTAATAGTTTGTCCTTGCATTTATCTTTACAAACCAAGGAATAAAAACCAATATTAATTTTACTGAAAGTTTTATGTATATTCAGGTTTTATTTGTAGCACAAAACTTATAAATTATTTAGTCTATTACTACAATAAGAAATTCAGTGCTTAGTTTCAAATTCATTATTGCCTATTAATGTGATTAACAAAGTGACTTCTTAGGTAAAACATTAAAAAAAAGATGCTTATTGGAATTTTACCATTTGATATAATCTTTTTCCTTTTATTTAATTTAATTTTTATTTTTATTTCACATATTGGTTCCAGTTCCCTTTCCCACCCTCCCTCTTTCCCTCTCTCCCACAATCTCATGCCCTGTGACCACCCTCCCTCCCAAGCACCCCCCCCATCACATGTAGGGTGATGCCCGCAGAGAGGGATCATGTAAATCTGTCAAGTCATTTGGAGGCTCTAGGTCTTTTCTCCTGTCTCTAGCCTAAGAGATTATTCCTCCATGGGGAATGTGCCCCCAAAGTCCTTTTGTGCACCAGGAATACATCCTGGTTCCACTGTCTGAGGTCCCTTAGACTGCCCAGGCCTTCTAGGTGAGACCCATGTTCAGTGGGTCTAAGTTGGTCTAATGCTGGAGTCCCAGCTATCAGTCTTGGGGGCCCCATTAGCTCCTCCTTGTTCAGGTCAGCTGTCTCTATGTGTTCCTGCAGCCTGTCCTCCCTCTTTGAATCTGGATTCCAGTTCAGCTCAGAGTTTAGTTGTGTGTGTTTGCTTCTATCAGGTACTAGATGAGGGCTCTATGATGTCCATGCTGGTGGACAAGTTAGTCGTTGATCTCATATCAGGGAAGGACATGTATGGTAGCCTTTCCAAAGTTGCTCACATTGTTAGTTGGGGTCAGTCTTGTAGGTCTCTACACATTTCTCTAGGTTCAGTTTTCTCTTCAATCCTATAATGGCTCCTGCTTATATGGTCTCTCTCTCTCTCTCTCCTCTCTCCCTCCCTCCCTCCCTCCCTCCCTCCCTCCCTCCCTCCCTCCCTTCTTCTCTCTCTCTCTCTCTCTCTCTCTCTCTCTCTCTCTCTCTCCTCTCTATATTATTCCCCTGACTCAATCATCCTAGTCCCACATGCTTTCCTCTCCTCCTCTTCTCTTTCTCCTAGTTCCTTGTCTAATCACAGCATGCACCTTACTCTCCATGTGCTCTGGAGATCTTGTCCCTTCCCCTTTATGTGAGGGGTCTTACATGAATCTCTTAAAATCCTCCTTGTATCCTAGTTTCTCTGGTGGTGTAAATTATAGGCTGGCAGTCATTTGCTATATATCTAAAATCCATATATGAGCAAGTACATACCATGTTCCTCTTGTAGGGACTGGGTTATCACATTCAGGATTGTTTTTTCAAGTTCCATCCACTTGCCTGTGAATATCAAGATTCCATTTTTTTTCCACAGAGTAGTATTCCATTGTGTAGATGTGCCACATCTTCTTTATCCATTCTTCAGTTGAAGGGAATATAGGTTGCTTCCAGGTTCTTGCTATTACAAATAATATTACTATGAACATGTCTTTGTTGCATGTATGTGGATCATTTAGGTATATGCCTAAGTGGGGGATTGTTGGGTCCTGTGGTAGACTGATTCCCATTTTCCTGAGGAATTGCCATACTGATATCCAAAATGGCTGTACAATTTTGAACTTCCTCCAGCAGTGGAGGAGGTTCCCCTTTCTCCAAATCCTCTCCAACATAAGTTGTCATTGGTGTTTCTAATTTTAGTGATTGTGAAAGGAGTAACTGGTATCTCAGAGTGGTTTTTATTTGCATTTCCCTGGTAGTTAAGGATATTGAGCACTTTCTTAAGTGTCTTTCAGCCTTTTTGATTTCCTCTATTTAGAGTTCTGTATTCAGTTCTGTACCCAAATTTTAATAGGATTATTTTCTGTTTTGTTGGCTAGTTTCTTGACTTCTTTGTGTATTTTGGTGATCAGCTCTCTTTCAGATGTAGGATTGGTGAAGATCTTTTCACAGTCTGTGGGATGCCATTTGGTATTGTCAACTGTGTCATTTGCCTTACAGAAGCTTCTAAGTTTGAGGAGGTCCCATTTAGTAATTGTTTATCTCAGTATCTGTGCTATGAGTTATTTTCAGAAAGCGGTCTCCTGTATCAATTTGTTCAAGGGTACCTCCTACTTTCTCTTCTAAGAGGTTCACTGTGGCTGGATTTATGTTTAGGTCTTTGATCCAGATGGACTTGAGTTTTGTGCATGGCGATAGATATGGTGCCCAACGTGGCTATAAGAACTTTCACTTAAAACTAATAAGAGCTTAAGAAATGTTTTAGAAACAAGGGAACAGAGACTAGCAAGACTTATTGGTAGCAACATTTTCTCGGTTGGATTTGTTTTGCTGTAGACAGAGATTTGCGCGGCTCCTTTAAGGGACATTTCCAAAATTAGCATAAGTGGCAAAAAGCTGCCTGGCTTTTAAAGAGCTCTGCTAACAATTCATTGGTGTGTAGGAGAGCTGCAATAAAGATTTACACTGTGTTTTTAAAAATACGCTGGCTTGGGAGAGAAAAAGAAACAGGATACAATGGTTTAAAAAAGAAAAAAGGAAGTAGAATTAATCCTAGTACTCGGCAGACAGAGGCAAGCAGATCTCTATGATTTCAAAGTAAACCTGGTATGGAATGAATTCCAGGACAGATAAAAGTTACACAGAGAAACCCTGTCTCAAAATATGCAAAAATAGAAGTAGAAGAAATAGAATAATAAAAAAGCCACGTAAAAAATGGAAAGCACAGAGAAATTTTGGATACTATATGCGATTCTGTTGTCTTTAAATTATTTGATTGCTGAGAAAATAACTACTGATAAAAGAAATGCTGCTAGATTAATTCAATTTATATATTTTAAAAATGCTTTGACTCCAAAATTTATGCCTAAGGACAAATTACAGGGGAAAAGGATTTCTATTTTTGTTTCCACAGAAAATGAAAAGCTATGGATTCTTTCCAGACTTATGTGGTTTGATCAAGCCAGACCCCCTGAAACAACTCCCCAGGTGATCCAACATTCAAAGCAGTTGAGACAAAGCCTTGCAGACTACTGCAAAGATTTCTGCGCTCTTCTTTGGACCCCCATGACAGCGCCTCTACCAGCAGGAAGTAGTTTGGAAAGAACGACGCCCAAATTCCCAAATATTGTTTATAAATGTTTGTTTTCATTTATATGGGCTTGGTTATAAATGGTTAATGACACAAGCAATCCTTGTAAAGATAAAAAAGGGAATTAAGGTATAGATATGAATACTTTGCTTTGGAATGGATTTTCTTTTATTGATACAATTTAAGGTCAATTTTGTGATATGTATATTTCTCCTCTTGTTTAGGTATTATGTTTATATAGCTCATTAGAAAATGTAATATAATAATTTAGTACAGATTATAGAGAGTTACCTATGGGAGTTAAGTTAGTTTGGATTTCTAGATATGCAGAGATGTATTTGAGATGAATAGGCATTCTTCAAACCTTTCAAAGACCTACAGAATATGGCATTTAAAATGGTTTAGGGATTTTCTTGACAGTGAGGCACAACTGCTCCTGGTAACACCACCTGATCAAAAAGGAAGATGGACATTGAAGAAACTCGTTACGAAGTTTGCTTCTAATATGGCAAGACTAGCCATTTGGGCAAGGTACTGTTCTTCTGGACTGTTTGACTTTAGGTTGTAGAAACTGGACATGCAGGACCCACAAAAAGATGACTGCTGATTCAAGATGGACATTGCTACAGGATTCCTGCTTCATGGAAGACGCTGCCAGACAGCCAGACAGTCTACAGGACACAGAGAAAAGTTTCCTGCCTTGTTGAGGAATCTGGACACACACTATGGCCTATGGGCTGAAGATGGAATATTACAGAAGAACTTCAAATGACTGACCAGGCAATGAATTGTCCCTGTCATTTCTAGAGTTTATATATTATCCTTCTATGGTCTTTGAAGGAATTGAAGACAGATAGTTATGGTTATAGTTTTCCTTAGTTAGGTTTAAAGATAAGTTACATATAGGACTTTAGACTCACAAAGATAGGATAGATAATATTTTCTTTAAGTCTTACAAAATGTTAATGGACTAAATATTGTTAACTATGATTCTTATTTGATAACTGTTGTATGGCATATTTTGCTATGTTAAGGTTAAACCCCTTCTTTTACTTTAGACAGAAAAGAGGAGATGATGGGAGATGTGATTCTGTATATATGTTTCTCATACTGTTAATAAAGCCCTGTGGCCAATAGAAAACTAGATAGGTGGGGCTAGGAGACTAGGAGGAGGAAGAGGAAGTAGTAGGAGTCGACATGTAGCCCTGGAGGAAGGAGGACGCCTGCCGCGCGGCTCCCCGATAAGACGACCACGTGGAAATACTTAGATAAGTAGAAATGGGTTAATAATTAAGACAGCGCTAGCCCATAAACAATAATGGTAATTGGCCAACAGGATTGTATCAAATATAGAGTCTCCTGCGTGTTATTGGGGGCCAGGACGCCAGACCAGCGGCGGGCGGGCTGGCGGAAACTTACATGCTACACATGAGTCTATGTGCTGTCTTCTACACACCAACATCCAGTTGTGCTAGCACCACTTGTTGAAGATGCTTTCTCATTCCCATTGTATACTTTTAGCTGTTTGTCAAAAATTGGGTGTTCCTAAGTGTGTGGGTTAATATCACAAATTTCCATTCGATTCCGTTGGTGTACCTGTCTATTTTTGTGCCAATACCAGGCTATTTTCAGGACAATAGCTCTGTAGTAGAGCTTAAAGTAGGTGGTGGTGATTCCTCCTGAAGTTCCTTTATTGTACAAGATTGTTTTGGCTATCCTGGGTCTTTTGTTTTTCCATATAAAGTTGATTATTATCCTATCAAGGTCAATGAAGAATTGTGCTGAAATTTTAATGGGGATTGCATTGAATCTGTAGATTGCTTTTGGCAAGATTGCCATGTTTACTATGTTTATCCTAACTATCCAAGAAAATGGAAGCTCCTTCCATTCTTATCTTTTTAAATTTCTTTCTTTAAAAACACAAAGTTTTTATTACATAGGTCTTTCACTTGTTTTGTAAGTGTTACCCCAAAATACTTTATGTTGTTTGTGGCTATTGTAAATGGTGATGTTTCTCTGATTCCTTTCTCTGTCCCTTTGTCATCTAAATAAATAGTGCTACTGTTTTTTTTGTTGTTGATTTATCTTGTATTCTGCTAGTTTGCTGAAAGTGATTATCAGCTGTAGGAGTTTCCTGGGTTGCTTATTTAAACTATCATATCCTCTGCAAATAGTGAAAGTTTGACTTCTTCCTTTCCAATTTGTATCCCCTTGATCTCCTTTTGTTGTCTTGTTGCTTTAGATAGAACATCAAGTACAATATTGAAGAGATATGGAGAGAGAGGGCAGCCTTGTATTGTTCCTGATTTTAGAGGAATCGCCTTAAGCTTTTCTCCATTCAGTTTGATGTTGGCTGTTGGTTTACTTTATATTGCTTTTATTATATTTAGGTATGTTCCTGTTATTCCTGATCTCTCCAAGCCCTTTATCATGAAAGGGTGTTGAATTTTGTCAAAGGCATTTTAAGCATCTAGGGGGATGGTCATGTAGTTTTTCTTTTTCAGTTTGTTTATATGGTGGATCACATTGATAGATTTTTGTATGTTAAACCATCCCTGCAACCCAGTAATGATGTCTACTTGGTCATGGTGGATGATTTCTCTGATGTATTCTTGGATTCCATTTGCCAGTATTTTATTGAGTACTTTTTGCATCACTGTTCATGAGGCATACTATTATGTAGTTTTCTTACTTAGTTGTGTCTTTGTGTGGTTGGTTACCAAGGTGATTGTGGCCTTGTAAAAAGAGTTTGGTAATGAACCTTCTGTTTCTATTGTGTGAAACAATTTGGGGAGTATTGGTATTATTTCTCCCTTGAATTTCTGGTAGAATTCTGAACTGAAGCCATCTGGCCCTGGGCTTTTTTGGTCAGAAGCCTTGTGATGACTGCTTCTATTTCTTTAGGAGTTATAGGTCTATTTAAGTTGTTTATCTGTTCTTGATTTAATTTTTGTAAGTGATAGTTATCCAGAAATTTGTCCATTTCCTTTAAATTTTCAAATTTTGTGGAGTACAGTTTTTCAAAGTATGACCTGAAAATTGTCTAGATTTTCCTCAGTGTCTGTTGTTGTGCCCCCCTTTTCATTTCTGATTTTGTTAATTTGCATGTTCTTTGCTTTTTTGTGAGTTTGGGTAAAGGTTTGTCTATCTTGTTAATTTTCTTGAAAATCCAATGCTTTGCGGCATTGATATTTTGTATTGTTTTCCTGGTTCCTACATTATTGATTTCAGCCCTCAAATATATTATTTGCTGGTGTCTAGTCCTTAGGGGTGAGTTTCCTTATTTTTTGTTCTAAGGCTTTCAGTTGTGCTGTTATTTCTCTAATGTGACTATCCTCTGTTTTCTTCATATGGGCACTTAGTGCAGTGAACTTTCCTTGTAGCACTGCTTTCAAGGTGTTACATAAGTTTGGGTATGTTGTGTCCTCATTCTCTAAGTTCTCAATTTCATTTTTTATTCTTTTTCTCCAACCAAAGGAAATTGACTATGCTCAAAAAGACCTAGCAATATATAATCCCACTTCACAAGAACCCAAGGGTAAAACAGAGCAAATATATTCACAACACCACAAATCTAAAATGAACAAGCATTCATTATCAATGGTCCTTACTTTCCCTCAACATGAATGGTCTTAACTTTCCTATAAAAAGACACATGCTAACAGAATGGATACAAATAGAGAATACATTCTTCTATTCTTCTGCTGCATACAAGAAACACATCTAAGCTTCAAAGACAGACATTACCTCAGGTAAAGGGTTGGGAAAATAACTTCCAATCAAATGGACACAAGAAGCAAGCAGGTATGGTTATCCTAATATCTAACAAGTTAGATTACAAACTAAAATCAATCAAAAGATATGAAGATGGCCATTTCATATTCATCACAGGAGAAGTCATTCAGCACAAAGTCTAAATACTAAACATCTATACCCCCAAATATAAAAGCACCCACATCCATAAAACGAATGCTACTAAATTCAAAGCTCACATAATCTTTTTCCTTTAATAAGAAACATCACTTTTATTCCTATTTTAAGAAAAAACAGTAATTTCCAAATTTATTCAATGATATGGAGTCTTTCATATGTGTTCAATATGAATTACAATATATCATGTGAATCTGTATCATTGCTATTTAATTGTTCTTAAAACTATTTATTTTTGATTGTCTTCAATAACAATATATACAGAGTTCCGATAAAACCACATTTTACTTGAACACAGAAGAAGCATTTGTTATTTCATATAAACATGGATTCATGGAATTGTCAAAAATACAATCCAAAATAAATCTTGCATGAGAAAAACATCAATAGTCTCATCAACCTTTTCTATCTTCACGTCAGGCATCTCATTTCATATACAGATTTATTGAATCACACAGTTTGGAGAGATTACCTGTTGTAAAACACTGTTATATCCATTATATCTCTGTCAAGAGCTCAACAACCCTAACTACAACATTACAAATAAGAGGGATCACAACCTCCCTTCTGTGTATTACCTGACAATTCTAAATTGAGTTGAGATTTGTATGCATAATATATTTCTTAAGTGCTATAGTACTGGAACAAGGAAAATCAGTTTTGAATATTAACAGTCGCTTTCAAAATAGACAGCTGTTTATTTTCTGTGAACTTGGGCTTGCCCATGAAAAATAAGGATAATAACATGATTACATTCTAGTGTCAGTGTGAAGATTCTGTAAGATAACATACTGAATTAAGTAAATTGAAAATGAAAAACCCTAAAATATAGTAGCCATTTTTGTTATGATTTATATTTATTTAGAACTTCTATATATACTGTTTACATTATATCAAAGTTATCACAATTCTTTATGAAATGGATGGAGGGCCTAGACCCTACTCCAAATAACTTGGCAGATTTTGATGATCTCTTCTGGGAGGCATTAGCCTCCCTGTGGAGGGGGTTTTGAAGCCATGGGAGGGAGGGAGAGGGAACTAGGTTCAATATGTAAAATAAGTAATATATATTAATAAGTAATAATAAGTAAGTAAATATGTAATATATATATATATTCTAAGTAATTTTGAAATGAAGCTTGACATTTAAAAGTCAACTATTACAGTCAATTTTGTATTTAAGCATTCACTTAAATGTTATCTACTGTATATACAGTTTTATACATCTACAAGCCTACTCATAGAGAGCAAGTCAAAACATTTAAGGGCAGTAGACTATACAAATAATTATAAAAGCAAACAATAGATATCATTCTTCATTTTGAGAACATAAGGATAATAATTCATTAACACATTATGCAAATGATAAATATTTTTAAACTTGCCAATAGCACTTCATCATTCCTTAAATATCTACTTCCTCTGAATTATCAAAGATTACCTTTTAAAAATTATTTGATTACTAGATATATAAACACTAAAATTGAATTTTAACTAAATAATAAATATTATAAAATATTTGTGATTATAACTGAAAATCTTTTGTTATTTTTTTATTGGGGTTACATAAGTGATATTATCACTACCAACATAACACACAAACACACACACACAATAAAAGCATAATATGCATAATATATCACATTGTTGCTAACTATACAAAGTATTCTACCATATAATATTTCGTTTGCTTGTAGAAATAGGTCCAATAAAATTCTATTGTGTGTTAACACCAGTTTCATTGTCAGTTAATCAATTGATAGGCACTAAATTTCTGTATACAATGTGGCCAATTAAGATTATTTTTCTATTGTAAGAAAATTGCCTTGGAATTTTGGTGGAGATTGCATTTAACCATTATTCTTCTTTGGTATGATGATCCTTTTCTCAATATTAATCCTAACAATGAACAAGTTTGAGAATTCTTTCCATCTTTTGGTATCATTATCAATTTACTTCCTCAGTATGGTAAGGATTTATTGTAATTTATTTCACTTAGTTGACTTATTCTGAGATGATTTGTTTTGTATCTTTCTGAGGCTATTGTGAATGGTATTGTTTCTTTGAAATCTTTCTTGGATACTGGTGTGTGTGTGTGTGTGTGTGTGTGTGTGTGTGTGTGTGTGTGAGTGTGTGTGTGTGTGAGTGTGTGTGTTTGTGTTTGTGTTTTTTATCCTTCTACTTTGATGATTATCAGGTATAAACATTTTCTGGTGGAGAATTTAAATTCTTTTATGTTTAAAATAATGCCTGTAAATAAAGATATTTTCTCCTTATACTTAACTATGTTATATCATTTATCTCTATTTGGATTATTGTTCTAAGATTCCAACTACTATATGAAGAAAATGGGAAGAGTGAACATCTTTGCCTTATTCCTAAATTTAGTGGAACTGCCTTGAATTTTTCTCTGTTAAGGATTATGTTAACTGTAGGCTTTTCATATATTGCATCTAGTATGATGACATATATCTTGCAAAGTTTTCTACAGAATTTTTACCATAAGTAGTTTTTTGTGGAATGTGTTTTACACTGTGAGGATGTGTCTCTATGACTCATTTAATAAAGAACTGAATGGCTTTAATAAAGAACTGAATGGCCAATAAGGTACGCAGACAGAAGTTAAGTGAGACTTTTAGACAGAAAGAAAAGGAGAGGAGGTGAATTTAAGAATGGGAGAGATGCCAGAGAACACTTCAGCATTTTTATCATGAATGAATTTGGGGGAAATATTTCTCTATACTGTGTGAAGATGTGTCATTGTGATTGTGTTAATTAAGAGCTGAATGGCCAACAGTTAGGCAGGAAATGGTTAGGCAGGACTTCTGGGTACAGAGAGCTTAAAATGAAGAAAAATGGAGGAGTCTCCATACAGGGACAGAGGAAGCAGAATGGATAGCACAGAATAAAGTTAACCAAGGTACATTAAAAATATTGATTAAAAATATGAATTTGTTTAAATTATAAAGGACTAGTTAAGAAGAAGCCTAAGCTAAGGCTGAACATACATAATAAATGTCTCCATTTGGTTATTTGTGGTCTGGCAAGTGGGACAGAAGAAGACTGGTTCCAATGGATGTTGGATTTTGGCAAATGTCTTTTCTGCATCTAATAAGATAATGATGTGGTTTCTGTAATCTAGTATATCAATACAGTGGCATATTGCTTTACATATGTGGAACAAACCTTGGCCTTAATCTGTAGGATGAGGTTGACATGAACACATTAGAAAATCTTTCTGATATTTCATTTGGTTAGGTTTGTAAGTTTGTATTACAACTGTAATTGAAAACTGCAGAAAGGTTGCTTAATAATTTAAAATACAACTACTATATAGTCAAGTAGTCCAGTTTTTAGGTATAAAGAGTAAATAAACTCAAAACTATTAGACATAGCTAAACTTATACATTAATTAGGGAATCATTTACAATCATCAAAATTTAGTCTATCATGTATGTATAGACAAATATTGAAAAAACTCCTGTGGTATGTATAGATGAACAAATATTACTCAGTGATTAAAACATATCTCTTCCATTTGTAACAACATGAATAAATTTTGAATATACTAAATTGAGTGAAATAAGTATGGAGCATCATTTGATCTAATAAATTCACTTCTGGTGATGCACAAAAGGAAGGAAATAAAGTATGTTAATGACTCTGAATAGTCGCTATGTTACATTACTATAATGATGTATATAGGATAAGTACTTATAGATGGGCAATTAGGTAAAGAGAAAATGGCATGTATATGTACTAGGATGTTGTTTTCCTATAAATAGAACGTAGAAATGCTACTATTTACAAGAAAATTAGTGAACTTGGAAGAAAAGAATACATGGAAATCTGATTAGGAAAAATAGTGTCAAAATAACTAATTTCTTTTGTTGTAATGTGATTGTAGAAATAACTTTACTATAGTAACACATGCTCTTAAAATATACTTCAATGGATTAGTTCATGGAAATAATATCTTATGAATTTTCATCTTACCAATGAATACAGTTATATATAACTGTGAGAGTTATAAAGTCCTTTGCAATTTAAAGCAACCAACATTCAGCATCATCCTTACATTTCTAAGAGTAAGACATGGACTGAACCAAGCAAGCACATTGATATTTTTATTGCTTTGTCAACGTTTTTCCATTTTTATTAAAAATATACTATTTCTCATATTCTATATCTTGATATTCTGCTTACAGTCACCCCTGTTACTACTCATCCCAGTTACTCTCCACCTCCAATCCCATCCGGATTCACTCTGTTTCTGTCTTTCATAATTTGTAATTTCAATTCTTTTATCTAAATACATGTTTAAAGGGAAAGATAAAGTAAATTAAGTTTGTGAATCTAAACATTAAAAATATACAATGAAGTTCACATTGAGGGGATTAGAAGTAAAGAAAACACAACCAATTTTTATCCCTGGAACTCATATGATAGAGTGAGAAAATGACCATCATAAGTTTCCTCTAACCTTAAAAACTTCAGTATGGTCCATCAAAAAGAACAACATGGTGCATGTGTATGCGATTATACATGTGAGCGCACATGCCTGGACACTTGCATACCACTTAATAAGAATGTAATAAATACATTAGAAATTAACAAAATGCATAAAAGTGCGATATAACTTGATCTCTGTCTTGAAATCATTATTTTGAAACTTGTAAACCAGTGATTTTCTTTAAGACATTGGAAATAACTCCAATGCAATTTGTTTTCAAGTTGATATTAATTAATCAAATGAATTTTCAGCAATGCTTCATGTACATTTGAACAAAAATTTTGTCTGTTGAACAGAACATACTGTTATTGTAATTTGCATTTGGATGGAATTCAACAGTTTGAACACTTCAGGAAGATTTAAATGATTTAGACATCTTCAACGCAACATATAATTTGCTTACTTTTTCTCAGTAATTTATTTGCCCCATAAAATTAATCACCTTAAGAAAACAACTCAGCATAAATTTCTAGTTCATTTATTTCTAATATTTTCAACAACAACGTAACTTTGGTATTCTATAAAATTCTTTTCTGCAAAATATGTTAGTCATATGCACATTGAAATATATGACATGAAAATCAGAACGTGCTAAAGAAACTCAATCATGTTGTCCTTGGTTCCCTAAGATCAAGGAAATAAACTCTTTTGTAGCAAGAATTCTAATTTGTCTTAATAATAAAATCCTGCGTCAGATATAGGGGTAAATGCTGAAGCATCAGAGAAATAAGTGAGCCATCCATTACAGAGACTTTTAACTCTACATAATGCTCAGACCAATGTGGGTGAGATACTGTCTGTGTGAATCCTCAGATTGAATGCAATGAGCTCCTGTGTCCTCTGTCTTTAGTTTTCCTCTCTCCCCAGACATATCACTCCTCTCTCTAGTAGCAAGTATTGGAGTTAAAAGTGTGAGCCACCACTGCCTGGCTCTGTTTGTTTTGAGATTGTTATCTATTTATTTAAACCCAAGGTGACCTTGAATTCACAGAGATCCATCTGCATCTGCCTTCCAAGTGCTGGGATTAAGGGTGTGTACTACTACTGCCTGACCTGTGTGGTTAACATGTTGTAGCTTAGCTCCATACTCTTATATTCAGGCAAGCTATATTTGTTTGATCACAAATAAAATATACCACAATAATTTCTTTTCATTCTTTTGTAGTCTAATTGATAGAGAATACTACTTACAAACCATAAAGAAAAAGCATAGACTTTACAGGTTTCAATGAAACAATTGAAAATAAATTTATTCTTATAAACATATCAATTTCTCAATGACACACTCTTTATAATGTCATTATACTTTCAAGTATATTTTGATTCATATATTTTCAAATAGTGTCTTTGTGTTTTCATGGACATAAAATTAGTCATAAAATAGGGTATACTATAGAGAATCATGAAATAGTTTCCAATGTATTAAATTCCCCATGTTAATATATTTCCACCATTGCAGTAACAATATTTTTGTTGAAGGACAGATTTCTCGTTTTTCCTCATACTCACAATTCATACACAGGAAGATTTGAAGTGCAAAGTCCTTTAATTTGTTATTTTCATCAAATTTGCATTATGTTTTGAGACAGCCAGGTAGTAGTGATTAAAAGACATCCAGAGATAAAACTAGATTCTGTATTACCTTTCTTTAAAAATAGCTGTGAATCTTTCACCCTTCTGTGAGAGACCTTGTATGAATCTCTGAGAATCCACCTTGTATTCTAGTTCTTCTGGCGGTGTGAGTTATAGGCTGGTGAGCCTTTGCTCCAGGTCTAAAATCCATATATGAGCGAGTACATACTGTGTTCCTCTTTTTGTTCTCCAGAGCACATAGCGAATGGGGAGGCAGTGAGTGGAGAGGGAACTTGGAGAAAGAGGATTGGAGGAGAGGATAGCATTTGGGACTAGGAAGATTGAGTCAGATTGAGTGAGGGAATAATAGAAGACAGGAGAGACAGACAGAGAGAGAGAGAGAGAGAGAGAGAGAGAGAGAGAGAGAGAGAGAGAAAGAGAGAGGGAGAGAGAGACTGAGGGAGGGAGGGAGACTGAGGGAGGGAGAGAGAGTGAGAGAGAGAGACTGAGGGAGGGAGGGAGGGAGAGTGAGAGAAAGAGAAAGAGAGAGAGAGAATATAAAAGATGGAGCCAATAGAATTGAAGAGAAAACTGAACCTAAGAAATGTCCAGAGACCTATAAGACTGACCCCAACTAACAATTTGAGCAACAATGGAAAGGCTACCATAAATACCCTTCCCTGATAATGAGATAAACAACTAACTTATCCACCATCATGGAGCCCTCATGTAGTACCTGTTGGAAACAGAAGCAAACACCCACAACTAAACACTGAGTTGAACTAGAATCCAGTTGCAAAGAGGGAGGACAAGACCATGCTGAAGAAAAACGCATAGAGACAGCTGACCTGAACAAGGAGGAGCTAATGGGCCCTAGACTGATAGCTGGGAATCCAGCATGGGACTGACTCAGACCCCCTGAACATGGGTCCCAGCTAGAAGGCCTGTGCAGTCTAAGGGACCTCAAAGACTGGAACTGGGATGTATTCCTGGTGCACAAAAGGACTTTGGGAGCACATTCCCCATGGAGGGATACTCCCTTAACCTAGAGACAGGAGAGAAGTCCTAGTCCCTACTTCAAATGACTTGATAGATTTAGATGACCCCTCCTGGATGGCATCACCCTACATGTGGAGTAGGGGGTTGAGAGGAAAGGGTTTTCAGGGTGCATGCAAAGGGGGCGAAGGGAGTAGAGAGGGAAAGAGGGAAGGAGGGAGGGAGGGAAGAGGGAGTGAGAGGGAACTGGATATGTAAAAGAAAAAGAAAAAGAAAAAAGAAAAAAAAGCTGTGAATCCATACTAAAAGAAAGATTCTTATCAGTAATGCATGCTGGTACTGACTATTCTAAAATTTTCTTTTTATCCAAAGGAGAATTGAAGAGATTAAAGATGCAAAGGATTTACCTATAACTATTTATAATCAGTGCAGTATGTTGTTGTCTAAAGAAATGCATTCAGTGCTTATTTTGTACACACTAACTTATAAAAATATACATCTAAATATATTAATGTAGGAATTAGGTAGCATCTATAACTGTTTCTAATTTTTCTGTTATTTGTGATATATATATGAAATCTACTTTTTTGTGTGTCTGGATTTTATTCATGTGCAGAATTTTTGAAAGTGACAGATACAGGTAGCTACAAATAATAAAAGCCATTAGCATATGGTGACAAAGGGGAAAAGAAAATGGAAACTTCATAGATTATAGTTTAGTCCTCTGGAAGCTGAAAACAAATACCCACCTGAGTAAGGGGTGCCATTTCTAGATATGGGAATTTTGAATATGACCTTATTGATAGGCTCTTGAAAGAGTTTCATAGTTTGCAACCAGGTTGATAGGAAATTTTGGACACAGAATGACCATGAAAAACAATGGAAAATGCTAGAGTTATATTGGTTAAAACTACCAAGGAGTGCTATCAGACACTAAATATTTAGGTGGAGATATATAACTGATTCATCTTCACAGCCCTCAAAAGGAAGCAATTTCATCTATAACGGAAAACTGTGTTCTTTGTAACATAAATCCTACAAAAATTGAACAGAATCTGATAATTACAAACATATATTACAAACAAAACAAGCATATAAGTTCAGAGTATAATATAGTTCACAGGTGGAATCAAGTCAAATATCCACAAATAAACGAGTGCCAAATGGGACTGTGGCATATCTATAAATTTGGGTATTATTCTAGTCATCGCATTAAGATAATGAAGATAAATAAAATGGCTACATAATATGATTCCAAATATATTAAACATCTTACAATAAATTTCATATTTACTAAAAGCAGATTAATGATAATCAGAATTGAGAGACGTATGAAGAAGTATGACTAATTCATAAGAATGAGAGTGTATGAGGATTAACCAAACTAAACTGTTAATTAGATAGGAATCGTGGTTGTACAATGTTGTGAAAATAGTAAATGCCACTTGAAAATTATTCCTTGAAATTGTTAAAATATAAATGATATATCATATGAATATTTCCTCAAGTATGATATATTTTAATCATTGAAGTTTGAATTACTGTTCTTATGTTGGAAACAAAAATTTAAAACTGATTCACTTTAAAACAACTAAAATTCATTGTTTTAGTGTTTTAATATACATGGAAAATCTTTCTACACATAATCACAGATAATTTCACAAGAAAATCACTGAAGAATTTCCTGTGGTCAATATTTAACTCATATTATTTGTAGGTTTGACAGAATAATAATTACCCTTATTGCTTTTTGTTTAAATTGCTTAAGTTGTTTAATTGCTGATATGTTTGTGAGAGAACCTTTGATTCCTGGGTTGTATTTATCTCAAGACTTATTTTATCATTTCAACAAAATAGTCAAAAGAAAAACATATCTTAATATGTTTCAATTTTATTCAATTTTTTGTCTATACAGGCTTGCCTGAATATAGCATTAAAATTATGAAATGATTGCTAATTGTTTTATTTGAACTAAATTCTCATCAATGATATAGAATCATTAATGGATATTAATATTTTCATTAATATGATTGCTCCTAGAATATATATATATATATATAATTGTTGATTTAACTAAAACATTAATAAACAACAGCAGACACATATTCATCACATCTATGAGAACACTGATACACATTTTTATATGTATTTCACTTGTATTATGTGGTTTATATCTGAATCTTCTATTTTATTCTATTCATCAGCATGTCCATTTTTGCTAATAACCATTAAAAATGACATCTCATTCTGAAGCATGTTGAGTAAGGGGAACACTCATCCATTAGTGGTGGGAGTGAAAACTTGTACAACCACTATGAAAATCCTTGTTGGCAGTTCATTAGAAATTTGAGAATCATTCCTTCAAGACCTAGCTGTGCCACTCTTGAACATCTGATGGGTAGTTTAGAAGCCCAGTGAAGTGGCAACTTCCTAAAATATATGGAGGTGACTTTAACAAAGTCATTGTGGGAGAAGAAGTTTCAGCTGTCCAGTTCTTCTCACCAAAGCTACCAGTACCCGGTACTGGAATTGGCTTATATTCCATTGAGTTGAGTTGCTAGTCAAAGGGGTCCTATGGAAATATCCAAACTATCCAGGTCATTTGCAAGACAATAGATTGCTCTCCACAAATTGACAGCAAAGCAACATTACAGAAGAAAAATCCGACAGAACCCATTGTACATGGGAACTCTAGCTCATGTCTACATAGAACCTTTATCCTTGTGTTCTAATGTCTTCGGTCAAAGAATGTACTCTTCAGGCTACATAAACTCCAACCCACCAATGCAGCCACAAACCATTTGATCTATAATATTGGTTTTTTTTCTGCAAAATATGCTAGGGAAATTGTGGCACAAAGCTTGTAGGAGTAACCAACCAGTCTCTGAGTTAACTTAAGGTAAATTCAATAAGATGGAACTCATTCCCAATACTATTTTGGGTGATCTAGGATGAGAGACCAGGTATCCCAGAAATCAGGGTGTAACCAAACACTACTGGTCTTAAAATATTCAATTAAGATGATTCCCTATAATATTCTGCTATATTCATAAATTTGTGTGGCTTTTTGTTTTAATTTTTATATGATAATGTTTGATCATATTCTTTTCCATCCCCCAATTCCTCCAAAATATCCCTACCTCCCAGTCAGTATCTTTAAAATGTTTTCCTGAGACTAGTCTTGTGGTAACCATTACTCCACACAAATTCATTTGAATAGGAAGCCATTATATATTCCAAAATCTATTAAAGACATTCTGTCAAACATCATAAACCTGCTACATAAAGGCAAATTTATGTCAAATATTTTTATGTTTACATTTACAAAAGGCAAATATTTTGCATATTTTTACATATTAATCATGTATTGACTCTTTAGGGTTCTGTAACATATATGTTGGAGAATTTATTATTCATTTGCAATAAATTCTGGTATTATCATTTTACTACTCTCTGTAACATATTTTGGACACATGACAAGAATAGAAGGAATAATATTAAAATATTAAATAAAACATAGGCTACTATACAAAAGAGTAAAGTATAAAGTAAGTTTTGTACTTATAAAATATTTTCAATTATTGAACCTCATTGATTGGTAAAATTGATATATTTATGAAACAAATCTATTAAGAGAACCTTAAAGTCATCCAAAGCTTGGAATTGATATAATGTTGCATTTTTGTTTTTCAGGCCAGAGAGATGGCTCAGCCATTAAATTCTAGGCTACAACCAAAATATATATATGTGTGTGTGTGTGTGTGTGTGTGTGTGTGTGTGTGTGTGTGTGTGTGTGTGTGTGTGTGTGTGTGTGTGTGTGTGTGTGTGTGTGTGTGTGTGTGTGTGTGTGTGTGTGTGTGTGTGTATTTATATATGTTTTCCATACAGGATTTCTTTGTTGTAAGAATCTTGACTGTCCTGGACCTCACTTTGTAGGCCAGGCTGGCCTCAAACTTAGAGATCCACCTGCCTCTGCCTCCTCAGTGCTGAGATTAAAGGAGCACACCACCAACATTTGGCTTAAAAATAAAATTCTTTTATAGTTAATTATTAGAGAAAATTTCTATTTTGGGGGGGTTGTGGGTTTTTTGTTTTGTTTTGTTTTGTTTTGTTTTTGTTTTGTTTTGTTTTGTTTTTGAGACAGGATTTCTCTGTGTGGCTTGTCCTGGAACTTGCTTATAGACCAACCAGGTCTTGAACTCAGAGAAATCTTCCCAAGTGCTGGGATTAAAGGTATGCACCACCACTGCTCCGGAACAAAATTTCTTAATTGACTTCTGCAACAGTAGTTGACCTTTGAAGTGTTCAGGTAAGTATTGCACTATATAGATTCTATTCTTTCATGTGTTTTCAGGATTAAACAGATTATATATAAGGATATAGGTACACAATGCATTGTGTACAAAGTCATTTAAATTCATATGATTTTGAGTCACCACATTTCAAAGTACAGAGATGTCATCATATTCTTTTTATTTATGTTAGATTGTACATAGAATGTAAAACAAAAACAAAATTCAGAGAAAAAGCATTTCTTGAAAATTACCAATGAATATTCATTTTATTTTTTATCAGACATACTCATTTTTATATATCCACTTGACCTATGTATGTTTTAGAATTCAAAAATTATTTTTCTCCTTTAAATACTTTTCTCAGATAATTCATTCGTACAGACAATATTATATTTTAGAAAGGCAGGAAGTAGTTCATAATGCAGATGTAGATGAATCTATAAGTACAAACCTTTTCACTGGACACTTGATAAAGAATTTAATAGTATTCCACAAATATTTGTAGTTATTCACTGTTAGCGTTGCAATAATCTACATTTTTACTCTCATATATAGATTTAAAGTCACTAAACAAATACACGAGTCTGTCCACATAGTTAACACTCGCCATTTAATTCCCTAACACTTTTCTGGTTAATTCCACATGACTATAGACCTTTGCTTACAGTTACTGTTTGTATGAGTTTTAATTGCATTGATAAGAATCTGTAATTTATTTTACTGCAAGGTAAAATACACAGGTTCAATATTATTCTCCTATATATTTTTATCTGGTTTTATCAGCAGCACTTTTGGAATATTCTCTTTCCTCTAGTGTTTATTTTTCTCCTCTTGTTTAATATGAGACAGGTTGAACTGCATAAGCCCATGGTGAGATCTACTATTTTTTTTTTTATTCAGTTTAGCTATATTTCTGGTTATGTGCCAGGACCATGCCAATTTGGTGCTATAACACTGTAATATAATTTGAAATCTTGTGGGTAACTTAGCTCACGATTGCTTTGGCTGTCTTTGTGTTTCATATAAATTTTACATTTCTGTATTTCTGTGAATAATCCATAGTAATTTTTTATTAATAATATAATTTAAAATTTTTACATGTTGATCCCAGTTTCCTCTCCCCTCCACTCTCCCTCCCTCCTTCCCACCCTCACCCCCTCTTACCCTCTTTCCTTTGTGACATGCACCCTGGCCATCCTCCCTTCCTATATCCCCATCCCCATTCCACTTGTAGGGCTATGCTATCCAAGGGCGGAGCAGTTTGGGGGACCTCAGACAGTAGAAACAGGATCTATTCCTGGTGCACAAAAGGACCTTGTGGACATGCTACCCCCTTAACCTAGAGACAGGAGAGAAGTCCTAGTCCCTGCTTCAAATGATTTGGTAGATTTACATGACCCAACCTGGATAGCACAATCCATAGTAATTTTTATAATGACTGCACTGTATCTATAAATTGCTTTGGGTAAGGTGCTCATTTTCATAATATTAAGTTTACTTGTCTATGAGCATGGAGGTGTGGTTATCTTTTAATGTCTTCAATTATTTTCATAAATATTTTGAAGTTTTCATTATAGAGATCTTTAACTTATGTGACTTGGTTCTGCTAGATTTATTTTGAGGTTACTGTGAATGGAAGGGTTTCTATGATTTCCTTCTTAGCAATCTTAGCTACAAGCTTTTTAATTTGCTTTGTATCCTCCCATTTTACCAAAGTGTTGATTACTTCTGGAAGGTATCTGGTGGAATTTTAGTATCTCTAATATATTATCTATAAATTACTATAATTTGACTTTTGTCCTATTTACAACCCCTGAAATTATTTTAGTTTCATTGTTACTCTAGCTAAGGCTTTAATCATTATATTGAAAAAAGTTGGGTTAGCGCATAGCCTGTATCAGTCATGATTTAAAATGAACTGCTTCAAGATTTCTTCTATTTAGGGTAATATGATAAAGCGTTCATCATGTGCAGCATTTATTATGTTGACAAATGTTCCCTCCAATCTTATTTTCACTAGTACTTTCATCATGAAAATATTTTGTATATTGTCAAAATTATTTTCTTTTTCTTTTGGAGATGATCATATGACTTTTATGTTTAAGTCAGTTAAATGATTTATTATATCTATTGCCTTAACAATGTGGAAATATCTCTGTATTTCTGGGTTAAAGACAGCTTGATTTTTGTGATATATTCCTATATTCAGTTTGCAAGTATTTCAATAAATATTTTTGCATTTTTCATCAGAGAAATTGACATAAATTTTAATGAATTAACATCATTTTAGTGTTAAATGACACTATAGAAGGAGCTTTGATGTGCTTACTTTCTCTCTTTTGTTAACAAAAAAAAAAAAAAAGAATGGCTGTGGTTCTTCTATGAAAGTATGGTATAATTCTGCTTTGAGTGTAATCAGACCTGGATTTTTTATTAATAATATAATTTAAAAATTTTACATGTTGATTTCAGTTTCCATTCCCTCCTCCCTCCCTCCCTTTCTCCCTCCTTTCCTGCCTCCCTCTTACCCTTTTTCCCCTGTGACATGCACCCTGACCACCCTCCCCTCCCCTCCCCCCACCCCCATTCCACTTGTAGGGCTATGCTATCCAGGTTGGGTCATATAAATCTGTCAAGTCGTTGAAGTAGGGACTAGGACTTCTCTCCTGTCTCTAGGTTAAGAGGGTATCCCTCCATGGGGGATGTGTCTGCAAAGTCCTTTTGTGCATCAGGAATACATCATGGTTCTACTGTCTGAGGTCCCTCAGACTGCTCAGTCTGGAAATCGTTTTGTAACAATGTCTATTACCCTATCAGTATCCTTATTTGTGATGGATATCTTTAAGATGTTCATTTCTGTTTGGTGTTACATTGGTGGTTTGGATGAATCCAGAAAAATATGCTTGTTTGTATTCATTTAATTCAGGAAGAATATATCAAGTATCAATGGACTTACAGATCATTTTGGTAAATGACCTCTATCTTCCTCAATGTCTATATCTAGTTCATTTTCTAGTAGGAACCTGCATGTAAATTAATTTACATAATTTAACTCTAATTTTAAAATTAGCATATATTTATATTCTTTTACCTACAGACTCATCACTGTGCATTTATTGTTGGTGATATGAATATGGGAAACTCTGTGTGGGAACAGTAAATATGATTGAAAATAATAAGCCTTAAGGCTCAAAATAATGATTTCTCTAGACAAACAATTGAATATGACTATTTTTCTGTGAGTTTTAGAATGAACTGAGATATTAACACAAGTCAATAGTAATGGATGTCATATACATATTAGAATTTCATCAGTGGAATATAATCAATTTTGTACATTTAATTATATACCATTATACCTTCTCCTTTACTGTGTTATGAAAAAGTCCAAAGCATAAACACAAACTTCTCACAGGTTTGTTAGATACCACCAGAGGGAAATACCTAGTTTTCCTGTCATATGGTAGGAGACATGTAGCTGCTGGATTAGGAAATATACTTTGCCAGTTGAAGAACACTTACTCTCTCAAAAAGAGACTGGTATTTAAAAGTGTTACAGCAGGTTTTTCCTCCTCGCTGGCCTCCCAGTCCTGTGACCACAGTCCCGCCGCCACGTGAGCCCCAAATAACACTCAGAGACTCTGTATTTGATACAATCCTGTTGGCCAATACCATTATTGTTTATGGGCTAGCTCTGTCTTAATTATTAACTCATTTCTACTTATCTAATTATTTCCACGTGGCTCATCTTATCCGGGAGCCGCGGCGGCCTTCTTCCTTCCTCCATGCTATACATCTTGACCCCTCCTTCTACTTCCTCTTTCCTCCTCCTAGTCTCCTAGCCCCACCTATCTAGTTTTCTATTAGCCAACGGGGCTTTATTAACCAGTATGAGAAACATATATACAGAATAACATCTCCCATTATCTCCTCTTTTCTGTCTAAAGTAAAAGAAGGGGTTTAACCTTAACATAACAAAATGTACCATATAACAGTTATCAAATAAGAATCACAGTAAACAATATTTAGTCCATTAACATTTTGTAAGACTTTAAGAAAATATCATCTGTCCTATCTTTGTGAGTCATCATAAACGCATGAAGATTCAAAAACAATTAATGTTATTATTTTTTATTTTATTTTAAATTTATTATTAATTTCACATATCAAACATTTTTCACATTCCAACCTCCTCACCCATCTACTATTTAGTAAGGGCAAGGCCTCCCTTTCAACAGCAAATAATATAATTTTACCTATCTCTGATTTATAGCATGTGAGCAGCCATAAACATAAAAATTTCATCAAAAAAATTAAAAATCTATGAATCTCAATTTTGGAATTTATAATTCATAAAATAATGTGAAGTTTGATACTCATACTATGAAAAATCAAAGAAAATTAATGTAGGGCAAAGGAAGAGGAGCTATGTGCTTAATGATATATTTGAAACATTGTTTATGAGGTTTAAGTAAAGGTCATATAACAAAATTAGTTTGCATTTGATCATTGGAAAATTTACATTAATCATCTGTCATTCTATTACTTTTCATAAGATGCCGTGGAAGGATTAATACAATATGTTGAAGTGAGTAAATGTTCTACAGTATTTTATATAATAGTTACTTGTCATAGATGACTAGTATAATTAATTAGAATTGCTTATAAATAATATTGACTTTTTAAACTATTCATATATTCTTGCTTTACTTAATACACATGGCCATGTAGTATGACTTCTTCAAGTTAATAGGGCAACTGAAACCTTGAAACAGAAGGCATTTCCAATTTTCTCCCTATTTTAGGGAAAGCAATCCAATGAGACAATGAAAACATGTGTCAAATCAGATGATATAGAGTTTAGCGTGGAACCATGTTCATATCTTGAGCAACTATGTAATCATTTTTTAACATTCATGGAAAGATTAAACGTCTAATTATAAATAACAATAATGAAAAAGCACATTTACTACTATATGCACCATATAGTTCTATAAACCTTAGATAAACAAGTAAACTTGCAAACTGTTGGAGAAAAAAACAGGATAAGTCTGTCATATAATTTGGAACAGGGCTCAGGACCTACCCCTGTGTCTAGGCTGAGGGAGCATCCCTCTATGTGGAATGGGATCCCAAATCCATTGGTATAAATAATACTGAAATGAACATAGTTGAACAGATGTCCTTCTTGTATGAATGTGCATCTTTTGAGTGTATGCCTAAGAGTGGCATTACTGGATTTTGAGGTAGCCTGATTGCCATTTTCCTGAGGAACTACCCTACTGATTTCCAAAGCGGCTGTACAAGTTTGCACTCCCACCAGGAGTGGAGGAGTGTTCCCCTTTCTCCACATCCTCCCCAGCATAAACTCTCTTTGGTGTTTTTGATTTTAGCCATTCTGACAGGAGTAAGATGGTGTCTCATAGTTGTTTTGATTTGCATTTCCCTGATGGCTAAGGATGTTGAGCACATTCTAAGTGTCTTTCAGCCATTTTAGAATCCTCTATTGAGAATTTTCTATTTAGCTTTGGAACCACTTTTTAATTGGATTATTTGGTATTGTGGTAAGAAGCTTCTAGAATTCTTCATATATCTTGGAAATAGGCCCTCTTTTAGATGTGTGAATTTCTTTTCCAATTCTGTTGGCTGCCATTTTGTCTTGTTGACTGGGTCCTTTTCCTTATAAAAGCTTTGAAATTTTAGGAGTACCCATTTATTAATTGTTTATCTCAGTGTCTATGCTACTGATATATTCAGGTAGCTTTCTCTTGTACCAATTTGTTCAAGGGTCCCTCCCTCCTTCTCTCTTAAGAGCTTCTGTGTGGCTAGATTTATGTTGAGGTCTTTTGTCCATTTGGACTTAAGTTTTGTGAATGGCGATAGATATAGATCTATCTGGAATGTTCTACACATGAGCATCCAGTTATGCCAGCACAATTTGTTGAAAATACTTTTTCTCCCCATTGCATAATTTTAGCTTATTTTTATCAAAAATCAGGTGTTTGTACATGTGTGAGTTAATATCAGGGTTTTTAATCTATTTCATTGGTATTCCTGTCTTTTTTTGTGTGTGTCAACACTAAGCATCAAGGATGGTGATGACTCTGGAAATTCATCTCTTGTACAGGGTTGTTTTGGCTATCCTGGGTCTTTGTTTTTCCTTAGGAAGTTGAGTATTATTGTTTCAAGGTATGTGAAGAATTGTGCTGAGATTTTGATGGTGATTGTATTGAATCTGTAGATTGCTCTGTATTTTTGTTTTTGTTTTTTTACTATGTTGATCCTACCTATCCAAAGCATGGTAAATCTTTCCATTTTCTGCTTTTAAACTTCCTTCTTTAAGGACTCAAAGTTTTTATTATACCGGTGTTTCACTTGTTTGCTTAGCTTGACCCAAAGATATTCTATGTTGTTTGTGGCTATTGTAAAGGGTAATGTTCCCATGATTTCTTTCTCTGCCCCTTTATAGTCTGTATATGTTAGGGCTACTGATTTTTTTGGGTTAATCTTGTATCCTGCCACTTTTCTAAAGGTGTTTAGCAGCTGTACGAGTTCACTGGTAGAGTTCTTTGGGTCACTTTTGTAAACTATCATATCATCTGCAATTAGTGAGAGTTTTATTTGTTCCTTTCCAGTTTGTACCCCTGATTTCCTTTTATAGTCTTATTGCTCCAACTAGAACTTCAAGTTCAATATTGAAAAATATGGAGAGAGTGGACAGTCATGTCCTGTTACTGATTTTAGAGGAATCACATTGAGTTTCTCTCCATTTAGTTTGACATTGGCTGTTGGTTTGCTGTATATTGCTTTTATTATGTTTGAGTATGTTCCTGTTATCCCTGATCCCTCCAATACCTTAATCATGAAGAGGTATTGGATTTTGTCAAAGGCTTTTTCAGGATCTAGTGAGATGGTCATGTGGTTTTTCTTTTTCAGTTTGTTTATATGGTGGATTATTTTAATGAAGCACCCCACTTGTGGGTTTTAAACTGTGTTTTTTATTTGTCTAATTGAGATTTTAATATTTAATATAATTTATGTTTATGTTTTCTTTTACAATTATATTTATTTAATGATTTTTTTCATATTTGAATTGATGTCCTTATTTCATTCACCTAGAGTTTTTTGTTCCCTATGCAACCAATAATTTTTGGAAGCAGATGTTGTAGTTGATTTCATGTTGCCTTTTTTGTGCTCTGGAACTTGATCATCTATAGCACTTTGTTGGCATCTTCCTTTTAATTTTCCCCAAGTATTTTTTCTTCTTTCACTGGTGGTGTGCACAGTATTTAGTAATGTAATGAGGTGCCTATTTTTTTTTTTAGAAGAAGTGTTATTCTATGGAATTGGCATTGAGTTGTAAGTTCTTATCCTATTTCTTCTTACCAGTTTGTCTTATCTCTATTTTAACTTCCAATATGTAAGTGTTAACATACTCTTGGTTGTTTCCTCTTTCATCTAATAATATGGCTATCAAGACTGATTCCCTGAGCCAAGCCAGCTTTGGTCTGAGCCTCTCTTCTGATGCTTTCCATGCCTAATGTGGGACTCTATATGCCTGACCCCCTTAAACCTTCCCTGAGTCTTTAATCATCTTTTACTAAGTTCCCAACCCTTGGCTTGTGAATCTATTCCCAGTGTTGGTTCTGATATTTTACACTGGTAAATTATTTGCACTGGCATAAGTTTTGGAAATCCTGACCTGGTTGCTAGTGCCAGGTTTGGAATGACTGATTGTCCCAGTTTTTTTTTTTAATTTACTGTTGAACTAGACATGAATCATAACTTTTCAAAAGAAATCAAGAAATAGATATTAAGTAGTTTTTCCTACATATCAATCATTTCTAAACAGGACTGTAATTGTTTGGATGCAAGATAGTAACTTAGAATTGCACAAATTTCAGAACTTTTGATATCCTCCATATGCATCTACTAACAAAGTTTTATATCTCATGCACCCAATATAATTTCTGATCCTTTAAATGTCCATGCTAATTTTTTGACCTTTCTCTTAAAGTATATGTATAAAATATATTATATATGATCTTAAAATATATGTATAAATCTATGATGCACAAACATGTCAGCAACAAAAATAAACCCAAGAAAGAGGAAGATAAATTCATCAGGGTCTTTTAAATGAAGTATAGATTGAAAATGAATAAACATGCAATACATTAAGAGCTGTGTAAACACGAGCATCCCTTTCTCATTGAAAAATTGAATATGAATAACTTCTTCACTAGCACATAACTGTGCTGGAGAAATTGATGGTCTGTTTGTCAAAACAGATTTTCATTGTTGTCAATAAAATGATGCATCATTGGTTTAACATAGCCAATGATTATTTCAAATAAATTATGTATTGTGATTTACTAATAATCTTAGATATATAGAATGTTCAATATTTAGTTTTATGACGTAAATTTAATAAATAGCCCATCTACCTTATATTCAAAATGAACAGTAAGTTTCACCACATGGTTGCTTTCCTTAAACATATATGCTTTTGTTACCATTACCATGTTATTTCAAAATAACTTTATCATTTTGTTCAAATGAGTATATCCAATGATTCTTATATGCATGTTTTGGATTCAAGGTATTTTATATTTCTGTATGAAAGCCCTGCAAACTTTGACAAAAATTCTTAGTATCGTAAAGTTTTATCATATTTCCCTCCACTTTGAAAGTGGAGGACTAAAAAGCCCTCAGTCTGTGTACATGCATGTGTTTACAAATTTCCATCATGTAATTTCATTTTTCCCACTGGCTTTCTATTGGCTTTCTCTCCAGAGAAAAGGTTACAGTGCTCCATAATAAAGTACCCATCAAAGGAACATACTTTCCCTAGCAGTTACTGCTCCATCAAGAAGCAATTATTTCTTTATCAACTACTTATTTTAGCTCCTGCCACGGTGTGACAGTGATTAGCTATTCAGGGTGTATGATCCTGATTACTTACTTGACATCTAGAAGTAAAGAGTGAGTGGAGGGAAGAAATTAACCCACATGTAAGTGCAATCTTACTTAGAGGATTTATAAGAAAATTATACTTAAGGATAATTGTCAATGTTAATGCTTTAAATCCAAATATCCTGCATGCACATTCAATGCAAGGGGAAAAACCCTGGCAACATGTGAAAGTTTTAACACTCACTATCAATCTATGTGGATCACAAGTGGTTAAACTATATAAAGGTCTACATTTTAGATTTATAAAATTGGAGTTTTGAATTTATTCTTTATTTATATTTAAAGAGAATTGAGATACAGATATGATTGAGAAAACCACATTTTAGCCTAGGAGAAAATAAGAGTTCAGTTTGAACTGGTATTCTTTACTACTTCCTTCATAGTTAATTTGCTCCATGACCTTCAGTCAGTAACCTCATTGTGTGTCAGAGGATATAATAAACCTGACCTGCTGCACAGGGGCGTGCCATACCTTAATTGATGTGTGATAAGCTCCTGGAGGCAGTTTAATGAAAGCCATTATTGAAATGCAATTATTAACATTTGAGATAATGAAGTTAGCTTAGATGGTTTAGCAAAGCCTGGTGTGACAAAAGCACAAGAGTTCACTGTTATAAAACTAAAAAAAAAAAAAGCCTAAAAAGCAAAAAATAGAAAATGAAACCATAACTGGTTTATTTGCTGACTTTATCAGCACTGTGGCCTGGCCTGCAGTTTATTGCTTTGTCTCTGATCAAGTATAGCAATCAATGTGCATTATGAAAGAGATGCAAGGAGATAATTTTGCAAAGAAATGTCAAAAATGCAAACTTTGGAAAGTCTGAATGGACTAGAAATGACTATCGATTTTCTAAAGGTTGGAAAATTACTATAATACCAGCTTTCTGTGAGGTAGATTGCAAATCTTGCATTTTAAAGAAGAACAACTCGAATTTAAACTTCAAGAAAAGGTTAGTGCATTGTATGCATTAGTCTAATTCATGAGAAATTTAGAAGTTCCTTCCTGAGTAATTCCCAATAGTGCTCATTCTTTTGCTCAGCATTTCCCACCTGTCTCTGCATCACAGAAGGGCTTGTCTTTATTTCAGTGAAAAATTAGGACAGAATACAAATTATTGAAATTAACTACATAACTTCAAGAAATGACTTTTTGGCATATACCCAAAGGATTCACACACACACACACACACACACACACACACACACACACACACACACACACACACACACACACACACCACAGGGACAGTTGCTCAACTATGTTCAAAGAATCAGTATTCATAATAATCAGGCAAATGGGCAGAATTATAAAAGCTATCCTTTGTGAGGTAATCCAGACACAGAAAGGCAAACATAGTATGTATTCACTCATCAGTAGATATTAGACATAAATCAAAGGACAAACAGAATACAGGCCAATACCCCAGAGAACCTAGGTAATACAGAGGACCCTAAGAAAGACACACATGGATCCACCTAGGAAGGAGAAAAAAAAGACAAGATCTCATGAGTAAATTGAGGGTGTGGGGAAAAGGGGGAAGGGGAGGAGGGAAGGGGAGTGGGAAAAAAGTGTATCTCAATAAAAATAATAGGAAACACAATTACAAAGGGGAAGTTAGGTCTCTAGATGATTTGGAAATGGAACCATTGAAGGGATAACAAAAATTAAGAAATGACAAGACAAAATTCTCATGAAAACGGCCTGGAAATAATAATGTTGTTGAAAATAATGCCACCCAAGTAATGCCAATTATATTTTACAAACATAACACACATTATATAGGATCATAGAAACTGAGAGTGTAGGAAGCCATAATATTTATAAAATTATGTAATATACTCATGTGAATTATGTAAAAACTTATCTATTTCTTATCAGTACAAAGTTTAATAAAAACAAGTTGACTACTGACACAACAAATCCTCATAAGAATAAGTAACTTATACAAAAATGAAAGTAATTATTACTTTCTCATAGGCTACATGTTCAAAAAGTAGACAGACCTGCTTAAATTTTTTTAAATTTTCTTCACTTAAATTCCCTTCCTAAATGCAATAAAAGATAGCATTATTATAAATATTTTATACTAATAATATTCTATCAATATTATATATGGCTATGCATTTAGTTATATGTTTTAAAATACATTAATGACATAAAACTGCAACTTTCTATAACTTAGGTTTTCAATTAATGTATTATTCTTAAAATTCATGAGCATAGATTTATTTTACTTATCTTGATAATGTGAAAAATTAACAGTTTTTTATTATAGTCACATGGTACCATATTTTATATAGTTCCACCAGTAATAATTTGGATGTATTTTACCATTACCCTTGAGTATTTCATAATTAAACTAATATAAGTATACTTGTATAGAAATTTCAGTATTTGTCTATAAGTATATACATAAATATATATGTATTATGTAAATATGTATAAATGCATAATATATTATATACATGTACATATGTGTGTACATATATATAATATAATATGTGTGTACATAAATATTTATGTGGGCATATAGACTGAGGATTCTACATTATAGTGTAAAATACTATGAGGTTTAAAGTAATAGAAATAAATTTGCTTGCAGTTCTGTAGTTACAAGCTGTAGATTCAGACTTTGGCAAGATTTCCTTCTGAGATGAATAATTTTCCATTATTTTAGGTGTTTATATTTTTCATAAGGCATTTCATATATATATATATGTATGTATATATATATATTATATATATATCTCCGTGTCTCCTTTTGTCTTCAAATATTTTATTATAAGGATACCAGTAAGAATGGATGAAAGCTAACTAGTATTACCTTATTTAACATTAATTTCTAGCTCTATCTGCAAATTCTACTTATTCTATGGTAGGATTTTAAGGGGAAAACATTGTAGCTTGTTATATATGTATGTGTGTATGCAAGTATAAAACATACATGTGTATGCAGATTTATACACACAAGCAAGTGTATACACTTTTAATTGTGCACATCACTGGATATAAATATAAATAATGAGCGAAAGTAATTTACTAAGCAATCAGTAGATTATTGAAAATTATACATTCTTCTAAACTTTTCACATATATATTGTACTTTTATAGCCCTCTAATTCTTTCATAACTGTTTGGAAAATATCATTACTAACAAATTAAATTACATTTTTATTTTTAAAGATTTTATATATTTGGAGAATTTATTTTCATCAGTTTCCCTTTGCCTCCCCTCCAATACCCCCTCTACCTTCTGTAAAAGTTTTTTCTCCAAGTTTCAGTTGCTAGTTTCACTTGTTTTATTTCACAGAGTTTTCATATTCTACTTCATGTATATGTGTGAACCTAGGGTACTCTGTAAATTATTGTCAACAAAACCTCTCAGGGACCTCATCCAAAAAGAAGACTGACTGTCTTTGTCCAATTTTTATCATTTGCCAATAGTTTGTGAGCCTCTCACCTATGTTGCTTTGTAGATTGGTATTTGCTAAGCAAGAACTCTTGCCACTGAGCTAAATCTCCAACCCAGATTTATTCAGTATTTGAATTCACCTATCACAACTTCTTCCAAAAAATAATATATTCTCCTTAAATGTAAAAGACTGTTAAATTGTAAAAGACATTGATAAAGGAAGAATGCAAAAATACTTTTATTCTTGCACTATTAAAGGGACTGAAAACTAAAAGTATTTCAAATGATAAACTATGTATAAAATTGTTTCTAAATATATGTAACTTCTGTGTTTTATAATAACTGGGCAAAAAACTTCCAACATAAAAGGCAAGATAATCCATTTTAAAATGGTGATAATATACCCTACACACACACACACACACACACACACACACACACACACACGCACACACTGAAATTGAGATCATTTTAAGAGAGACAAAAGTGTTAGTTTAGTAGAATTTTCCAGATAACAGTGACATTTCACTTCGTCAGGAAAGCTAAAATAATATAAAACAAAAAGTAATAATTGCCCAAAAGTTTCTGATGCAAACCCTGTTTCATATCTTTAAGTCACTGATTTATGTTGTTGTTAACTTCCAAAGTTCTAAGCTGTTTTACTTTATCTGTGATTATGTATTTTGAGTGTATAATATACCATGATGCTTCCCTTTTGAGCTTAGGTTTTGAATTTCCATTAATAACAGTTTAGAATACGTCAAGAATAGAAATAAATAAGCTACAGATTCCAAGTTTACTGTGATAGTTGTGAGAAACTCCTTTCATTGAAGTTTAAATGACAGAGGAAAAGAAAGAGAATGAAGAAATTCATTATGAAAATAGTGTAGTATTATGCTTCACAGAAATATTGAGAAAGAAAAGATTAGAAATCAATTACCTTCATATCTCTAATGATACAGAATAAATAACAAACCTTGTGTATTTTACATAAGTGGAATATTAATAACCTAGATAATTATATTCAATGTAATAGATCCCCTATTAAGAATAATCATAGAAATATGAATAGAATTTTTATAATAATAGCATTTGAATCAAATGGATTTATACAAATATCATTACTTAATTATTTGAAATATTTCAAGTTCCCTAGGTATGATCATCACATTTTCTATACTAGATGTTTATAATTAAAATACTCCACTGTTACTTTAAAATAAAGTGAATATATTTTACTGATTTTTGTTACACTCAGCAAGAATCACTCTTGTAGTTTGATTGTATGACTGAGATTGCATTTGGTAATATCATTTGATTAGAGAGTAATCATCATTATTAGATTAGAAGGAATTAAATTACAATTACTAAAAATTACTCATAATTATAATACAGCTTAATTTCAAAGCTAAACTCATCCTCCAAAGGAAAAAAGAAAGCACTTAATCCATGTGCTAAAAATACGTCTGTATATCTATTAATGTGATGCATAATAATGGCTTTGGTCATTTGAAATCTAAAAGTATGTAATTGAACAATTATTACAGCCACATTGCCTGAAGGCACTATTTGTCAAGAGAGTTATATGTGGGCCAATTATATCCACTCAACCTTGAAGGATAATTCTATCTTCTGATGGGAACAAATTACCATTACACTTCTTTCTCCCTCCCCCAAAGTTAAACTATCAGATTTCCCAAATTAATTTTTCTAAAATGAACACTGCTGCAGTACCAGATTTTCTTTGATTTTAATAAAATTTAAATATTCAAAATTACCATGATATATCTTATAAGAGAACAAGGAAAATTAAAATAAAGCTTCAGCCCTGAAGAATTTATATAGAATTCTTGAAAAAAGAAGTCAGTTTGGGTTTGATAAATATTTACATTTTTTTTTATCAAGGGCATGTTGTGTTTCTTTAATGTATACTCTAGTTATTTGATTTCACACCTAGAAAGTCACCATTAGTATCAAATTGTAAAAAGTAGAGAATAACTCATGAAAGGGATTTATAGTAATTGCAAGAGAAAAAAAATTCAAATTGTCAGTATATGTTACAGACCAACACTTGAAAAATGTGCCCAGAGTGAGAATCTATGGGACATTCACTCTACATGGAATGTCTTCAACAAATCCTTCCCATCAAGGCTCAGGATCTTCCCGGAAGAAGGGACAGAATGATTTCAAGAGCAAGAGCTTGTGTGTGACTCCAAAAGAAAAGCATTTTTTAGGATATGTCTGGAATGTTGCAATTTGAAATTACATTAATTGTTATAGCACACAAAACTCTTGCACAAGTTAAAAATATGCAAGTTACCAGGATAGAAAAGAAGAAGACACAAAATGTACATCTCTAAGCAAGTAGCTTTTTGTAATTGAAAACTGCTGAAAAAAAGAGAAAAATCATGTTTTTTTTTTCTTCCAATTAAGTGATACCAGGTATACCAACTACATACAGTTCACAGTTAGGGACGTGTGTAATGCTCAGGATTAGTTTGTGTACTTTTTATTTGACATTGATTTCATGCTTTTCTCTTGTAGTTACTCTGTTTTGATTTCCATTTCTTGACTTATTGTTTGTTTTGTTTTGAGGATTTTGAGAGAGTGAGAAGAAATGAGTGGGGGAGGTAGGGAGAGAAGAATGAAATAGGGAAGGAAGAAAGGGAGGAAGAGGGATATCTCATGAAATTGAGTCTGTAATGAGTTGGAAACGATCTGGGAAGGAGTTGGTAAAAGATAAAGGATATTATTAAAATAATTGAATAAGTGAAATTTAACTGAAATAGAATAAATGAAAATATTTTGGTAAAGTTTCATTGTTGAAGACAACACTTCCATACTCATTGAACATGAAAAAGTTGAGGCTTCACATCTACTGAATAAGAATTCATGATACTAGAAAGTATTCTGCATACTACCAGAGGAGAATTGTTACCATCTACACAGATACAAACTCTATGATCTACAAAATACTTTCAGGGATAACCAAGAATTCTATGATAGAATTTATGACCTACTCTAGGAGATAAATCCTTTCCCTGATACTGCAAGTGTAGACAAGAACCTGAGACTAGATAAGCCATGGATCTAGGAAAAATTCAAAATTATTGTTCTGCTAAAGGAACAAAGGAAAAATACAATTCCTCAGGATATTATGCTATACTCAGGTGTAATTGATCTTAAAGAAATTCAAAAGGTAATTTTGCAGACTTTTTCCCATATTGTGTTGTTGGGCCATTTTTTGTTTCATAGCTATTTTGGTAGTATATTTTAATTTCTGTTTTTGTGATTTTTTTTTTTAAAAAATAGATGCTTCATATTTGTTTTTGAAAGAAATAGAGAAATGAATGGAGAGAGAAAGGTATGGAGAATATATAACTGGGTGGGTAGGGAAGTGCAGAACATCTGGGTGGACACAGGAGAGCTAAAATCCTTCATCAGAATATATTGCATGAGAAAAAGTTTTTGGAAAATAAGAATATAGTTTAGGACATGACTAGAAATTTCTATTTATTTCTGTTGAGATGCAATTATATTTCATCTGATATCTATTTAGGAATAACTGGGTTTAAACTAGAGATTTTCAATGCTTGACATAAATAATTTGTCCCTATTTTAATTTAATTTTTTAAATTGGTCAATTATATTATGAGATGAATGGAAATAAACATTCTACTTCTACTGACATTAAAGATACAATAATATTTCAGAATAATACTGCCTTTGTGATTTTAAGTTATACTTTTATGTCTAGCTGTTTTGATAAATTTGGGAAAGACAACATGAGGGGTATACATAATAAAACACATTGTACTCATTTATGAAATAATCAAAAATTAAAAAGAAAATAGGAAACAGAAATTGAGTTTAGAATATAAATATTTATGTAATAATCTTTGTATTAAAACTATAATCTATTTGAACCCATTCTTGTGTATTTAAGATCGGGACAGAATTTTAACAACACTTGAATATGTATTTCCTCTAAAGGACTATAATTTGTGTTGATTAGTTGATATAAAGAAAATTATTAGAATACCTTCATTTATTCTTCAGTCTGTTAATAGTTTAGAAGTATTTCATTAATCTTTTTAAAGTGTAATGCAATTTAAGTGAAATGTTTTTTAAAAAGCAAACAAGGACAGCAGTAAAATCAAAGAAAAAAAAGGAAAAACTAGTGGTATCAAATTCATAGGATTTTTCATTGTTGTGCGTAAGTTTTCATGATCTGAGCTCTTCAAATTAGACGTGGTTATACTCTATCGTTCTCTGTCAGGATACTGTTTTTCAAAAATTCTTCATTCTATTTTCTGTTGACTTTCATCATCTTTTAATTGGTTTGCTTTTTGTCTCAATAGGCACCATAAAGGGAGGTGGGATGGGGGGCTTAGTATGGCACATGGGAGGATGGGAGGTAGAAGGAACTGGGATTGTTTTGTAAAATAAGATTGTTTCTAAATTAAATAAAATAAATATAATTTTCCTTCATTCCTTTCTGTATATTTAATAGGCATATATAATGCCCAAGTACCTAATTAGTTTCTACTGGAAAAATATCAATGCAATAGTCCGGGGTACATGTGAAGTACATGTGAAATAGTCTTTCTGTTGGTTTTTCAAGACAAGGTTCTTTGCATGGCATTGGAGCCTATCCTGCCACTCACTCTGTTGACCATGCTGGCCTCAAACTCACATAGATCTTCCTGTGTCTGCCCCCCAAGTGCTGGGAATAAAGGTATGTGCCATGACCACCCACCATAAAAATACATCTTAATATTACATACTATCCTAAAAGAGAATAAATCTTGATTTATTTACTTACTATAATGTATTGTAGAAGATGGAGATGAATATAGTAGTTCTAGTGGGAGTCTACCACATGATCTGGCAATCCCACTCTTAGGCATATACCCAAATGAAAACTTATCTTTTCAACATTTAAAAATTATTTTTAATTCCTCTTCTACTGAATCCCTCCATTACCACTACCCTGCCTTGTAGATGCTATCTAATTTCTCTTTTCTGAGTGATCCGTGTGTCCCTGTTGGTGTCATCCTGTTTATCTAGCTTTTCTGGAGCTGTGGACTGTAGTCTGCTTATCCTTTGTTTTAAGTCATAATAGCTGTGTTTATTTTTCTGAGTCTGTGTTTCCTCATTCAGGATGCTTTTTTCTAATTCCATTCATCACCTGAAAATTACATTAGGCCATCTGTTTTTACTGCTGAGTATTACTCTGTTCTGTAAAGGTACCACATTTTCTGTATCCATTCTTCAGTTGAGGGGCATCTAGGTTGTTTCCAGGTTCTGGCTATTATGAATAATGCTGCTATATACATTGATGAACAAATGTCCTTGTGGTATGATTTGAGTGTCCATGAGGTAAATGTCCAAGAGTGGTATTGCTGGGTCTTGAGGTAGATTGATATCCAATTTTCTTAGGAACTGCCATCCAGATTTTCAAAATGGCTTTAAAAGTTTGCACTTAAAACAACAGTCCATATTCTCTGCAACATAGGTTCTCCTCATTATTTTTTATTTTAACCATTCTGACAGGTGTAAGATGGTATCTCAGAATCATTTTGATTTTCATTGCCTTGATGATTAAGTATGTTGAATACTTCCTTAAATGTCTTTGGCCATTTGAGATTTTCTGGTAAGAATTCTCTGTTTAGCTTTGTACCCCATTTTTCAATTTGTTTAATTTCTAATTTGATGTCTAGGTTCTTGAGTTCTTTATAAATTTTGGAGGTCATTCTTCTGTCAGATGTTGGCATATCTTAATAAAGAGAGACTCTATGGGCTAAGGGAAAAACCTGGTGCTACCGTAAGGAGGACCCCAAATATGATTCCTGGCAATAGTAGAGAGGATGCATGAATTGGACTACCCCTGTAATAAGATTGGTAAAATCCTTACTATCATCATAGAATCCTCATCTAGTAATTGGTGGAAGCAGACACAGAGATCTTCAAATAAGAACCAGGCCAAGTTCCGGAAGTCTTGGTGAAAAGAGGGAGGAGAGAATATATGAGCAAGGGAGGTAAAGATCATAATGGATAAATCTACAGAGACAGCAGAACCAAGCTCATGGAAACTCATAAACTCTTGACCTACAACTGTACATACTTCAGGGGACCAAATGAGGACCTCCATATATGGAAAACAGTTGTGAAACTTATGCTATCAGAAGAGATCCTGGTGTAGGACCATGCTACAAATCTGGTGCAAGAGCTAGCTTGTTGGATCCCATTCCTTAAGGTGAAATGCCATATTTATAGTGGCAGTAGGACCATGATTATAATCCCAGTACATGAGCTATCTTATTAGAGCCCATTCCCTATGGTGAGATATCATGTTTAGTCTTAATGCATGGCAGAGGGGCCATCCCCTGGCCCAACCTACTGTGCAAACCCTTACCTGTGAGGAGGAGTAGACTAAGGGTGGGCTAGGGGGGAGGTGAGGGACGATGGGAGGAGCCAAGGTGGGAATGGGATGAGGTAAGGGGGGAATTGGAGGAGAGGTGGGAGGGAGAACTGAGGTTAGAATGTAAGGTAAAATTAAAAAATAAAAGATGGAACAATATTTCCCTTTACATACCAAACCCAGTTCCTCTCTTCCCACTTATCCTTTGCCCTGCCTTCTTCTTTTCACCCCCATCCACTCCCCAGAGTGGGTAAGGTCTTGCTTTGTGAGGCAAAAATTCTGGCATACCACGATGAGGCAGGACTAAGCCTCTTCCCCCAGTATTAAGCCTGAGCAAAGTATCCTACCATAGGGAGTGGGCCCCAAAACGCTAGTTCATGCCTATTAGATTGGATCTGGTACTACCAGGGGACCTCACACCAACAGATCAAGTCACATAACTTTCCTCCACATGTACAGGGTCTAAATGGATCCCATGCAGTTCCCCCAGCTGTCAGTCCATAGGACGTGAGCTCCCATTAGCTCCACTAGCATGTATCAGCTGTCTCTGTGGTTTTTCCCATCATGGGCTTGACCCTTGCTGCTTGTTCATATGATTCCTTCTCCCTCTCTTCAACCAAACTCCAGGATATTAACCCAGTGCTTGACTGTTAAGAGTTGTTTTTCCCTGCCGGTCTGATCCCACCTCCATGCCACCACAAATAACACACAGAGACACTGCATTAGAGATAATTCTGTTGGCCTGTTACTAGCATTTCTTTTTGGTTAGCTCTGTCTTAAATATTAACCCATTTCAATTAATCTAAGTATTTACATGTGGTCTTAGGGGAGGGAGGCCCCCGACATTCCTTTCTCTCAGTCATCTATCTTGAATCTCCTCCCTACTACTTCCTCTTTCCTCCTAGTCTCCTCATCTTGCCTATCTTCCTTCCCTATTGGCCAACAATGCTTTATTCATTAACCAATAAGAGAAACATATTTGCAGAATTGCATCTCCCATCACTTGATAGTTTGTCACTGCATTTTTGTAAGATACTAGATGTAGGTTCTATGATCACAATTAGGGTAGTCAGTAATCTGAGAAAATGGGAAAGTCCATTCACACACCCTTTCCATTATTGCTAACAATCTTGGCATGGGACATCTTTGTGGATTCCTAAAAATTTTCCTAGCACCAGGTTTCTCCCTAACCTCATAGTAGCTTACTCTATCAAGATATCTCTTTCATTGCTCTCCCCCCAAACTCAGTCTCCTTGATCCCTTATGTTTCAACACCCCCATCAGCTCCCTTCTATCCCTTCCCAGTTAACCCAGGAGATCTTGACTATTTTCTCTTCCTGGCTCTTTCTATGTGTGTCCCTCTTATGGTCCCCTTTTTACCTAGCTTCCCTGTGGTTATGGATTGAAGCCTTGTTATCCTTTGCTTTACATCTAATATTCACTTATGAGTGAATACATACTATACTTGTTTTTCTGGGTCTAGGTTACTTCATTCAGGATTTTTTTAAGTTCAATCCATTTGCACATTTTAAGATGAATGTCAATGATATTTGTGTGTGTGTTATTTTTTGTTGTTTTTGTATATATATTTATTATTTTTTATTTTACATATTCATCCCAGAGGGAACTGCGATCAAGATGTCAATGTTTTTAACAGCTGAGTAATACTCCACTGTGTAAATGTACCACATTTTCTTTTATGCATCCTTCAGTTCCTTGTCATCTACATTCTTTCCAGCTTCTGTCTATAATGAATAATGCTTCTATGAACATAGTTGAGCAAGTATCCTTGTGGTATGATTGTGCATTTTTGGATATATGACCAAGAATGGTATTTCTCTATTTTGATATATATTGATTTCCAAAGTATCTTGCATACATGACCACCTAGGTTTGAATATTGTAGTCCTTAAAGCTCTGTGTCCATTATTAGTTTTTAACTTTGTAACCACAAATAGCTGCCAACTGACATAACTTCTGTGAGAGCAGGATATGTCTGGCTGGATATTTAGTTAAGCCTGCAAAAATTCTGAACTCTGTGTTTAGAATAAGATTATGAATGGTGTGGGAAGATATTTGAGAAAACAACAGTGGGGCTTTCATAGTGATCATGATGTATACCTTAAATTGTGATGGATTTCTTAAAGACAAAAATAGAATCCAATAACAAAGCTGTTTGTGTAATCCTGTTTAAAAACCAAAACTTATTTAATTATAAATAAAGACAGCCTGAGATATTCAGAGACACTTGAGTATAAGACACATGGTGGTAAGAATCTTTTCTTGCACTGACACCCCTTCCCTTCCCTTCCTCGGGACCTGAACCTGAGCTAAGGATGGACTCTGGTATATCATCACACTTGATACAATTGTGGTCTTTAGTGTTTACATAATCATTCCTTTTTGTAAAAATGTTTTCAAGACAGGGCTTCCTTTTGTAATAGCCTCTATCTGCCCTGGAACTCACTCTGTAGACTAGGCTCATCTATAAGCATATTTTTTAACATAACTCCATGAAATGTATTAGTTATTCTCAGCTATCCAAAGTATCCAAAGTGATACTACTGAACTTCCCATAGAATAATGTAATTGCAATTTGATGTTAAAAATATCACTGATTTAAAAGGTTTTACCAGTATACCCAATCAACACTTTAGGATAAATAGTTTGTCATATATTTTTTCAATGTTCATTATTTTAAATAAATATTGAATATAAAATATTTAGCAAAAAATTTGTTTTCTGGAAGACCTGTTGCTAAGTCTTAAATCCTTGGCCAGTCCTTTGGGAGCTTCTTAAAATCTGCAGTAATATCTTAGAAAAATTGAAGATGTGCTTATTATACTGCATCATTTAATTTTATCTCTCCAATCTGTGACTTAGTCAGAGTTACTAAATTCATATATTGGCTGACATAGAAACTATTTTCTTTGAAATTTAAAGTTCAGTGGCTACGCTAGTGTAAATTACTGATTAAGATGTTCATAATAGCAAATTTCCTATTACTATCCTCTTTCCATGATTTTTAAAGACCTAATAAAAAATGGAAAAATGGAATAGCTACAACTTATTAAATATACAAGTGATTAGCTTATTGAGGTTTGTCTTCTATACATTTTACAAACCAAACCAAAACTTTATAATAATTAATATATCATTAATTCATAGTATTTTCTTCATATATCATTCTCTAGAACTTGGTGGTAAGATCTTATTTCTCAAAACACCACATGTTTGAATCCTTGAAAACAGAAAATCTAAATTTTACCCACCTGAAAGCTGTATCTCTGCTAGCTAATAGTCAATGATGCTGTGTACACTGATGGTCAAACAAAGTTATCCTCATTTTCAATTAGCTATGAACCCCATGATAGTCACAATATAATGACTATCCTAGCTAGATTCCACTATAGTGAAACCATAGTGGTGGGAATGTTATAAGGGTAAATATTTACTTTCTTATTTGATTTAACATCCTCTCCACAAGTTTGAAGCTTATCAGTAGCAAGGTCAAGATCTTTTCCCAAACATATACAGGGTTAAACTGATTCTTAATGGCTAAACACTATACTTATAGATTCAAGCATTTCTCAACAATCATCATACAGGTTTTTATCCACAGTAGATGTTTGATGGGAGATGTTATTCTGTAATATGTTTCTCATACTGGTTAATGAATAAAGCACTGTGGCCAATAGGAAAGCAAGATAGGTGGGGCTAGGAGACAAGGAGGAAAGAGGAAGTAGGAAGGAGGAGTCAGCATGTAGAGCCTGGAGAGAGCAGATGTGGGCCCGCCACTCTCCGGTAAGATGAACCATATGGAAATACTTAGAATAGTAGAAATGGGTTAACTATTAAGACAAAGCTAGCCCATAGACAAAGCTAGCCCATAAACAATGATAGAAGTGTCCAACAGCTTGTATCAAATACAGAGTCTCTGCATGTTATTTGGGGCTGGTGCGCCATTGGGAAAAAATGTGCTCATAACAGATGTTGATTACCACTGAGGATGTAGAAAATCAGTGACTGTAGAATGTTCAGATCTAAATGAGACATCTATATAGCACCTTTCTTCCCAACACTTAGGAATCATTATAGGTGAAAAGATGGAAGCATTGTAAGCCCTGGAAGTGGTAGATGACTACATGGAAATAATGATTTCAGGACTAGCAGGGAAGGTACAAATATGAGTTCATAAGAAGTGAATAGTCATACACAAGATCTATACAAATCTAAGTCAGACAAAGTTCCAGCATGGAGTAGGGGGTAAGCATGAAAAGTAAAGTAGAATACTGTAAATGAAGTCCTTTAAAATATCCATTATTAATATGCCATAAAGACATATTTATATCTTACAGCAAACATGGCACAGAAGACAATGTTCAAAAGCTAAAAATCTACATATTTAAAATTTTACATATGTATCAACATCTTATTGCACAAAAAAGGCAAAGAAAATCTCCTTACAAAAAATTAGTCAGACATTATTTCAAATAGAAGAATTCCATCTGAATTTAATAATGTAAGAATCTAGGTCACTTGATCCATTTTGTTTGAGCAGTTATTTCTAAATACAACACTTTGGTTATATAGCACATTTTTTGAGTTTGTCCTTGAGAGAAAGGTATCAGTGACTATAATTAGAAAATTCTTATATAATTAGGCAATATTACAAGTCATTATTTGTTTCAATAAAAAGTTTTGCCACTTTATCATTTCCTGCCAGGTAAACAGATTCAAACATAAATGCAGTAGTAACTCTTCTGTTTAAAGGGAACTGTTCAAGTTCTACTGTTCATGTCCCAAAATTATGACTGAAGCTTATTTTAAAAATATCTGTGATTACATTGTTCACTTGGAGAGGTGCACCATCATACTAAAAGCTAAGGCAAGAATTGAAAACTCCTCTTTGCCTACAAAGTATGTGGTATCTGGAGTATTGACTTTGTAAACAAAAGAGTGGGTATTCTCAATTAATCTTTCTAGAGTAAAATTATCCATAAATTGCAAGTATCAGTATTCATTACTTTGGCAATACAAAAATCTGTATAAAATTATTTTTTGTATTTTTTGTATTTTTTGCATTTTGCCAATGAAATACAGATTTTAATGTAAGTGGAAATAATGATCAATCAGGTGTCTGAAAATGTTTTCACTAGGAATATTCTTTTGAAATTAGTTGCATGTATATAATGATTTACTTTTTTAAAAAACGAAAACCTGACCCTTTCTGCCTTGACAGAAAATATTATGGAACATATATTTAATACAACATTGAAGATTTATGCTTGGACTTTACTCATGCATTCATTTATGAAAAGCCACATTATACCTAGTAAATTGATCTATTGTCATCACTGAACCATTTGGAGGATATGATTACTTACCAGTATTTGCTTAAAGTTTGTCTTTCCTGTGTTACAGAAAATTCCAGTTCAGAGGAGTGAAAGCATTCCCATATTTAATAGTAATGACCAAAATTGTATTTACAAATAACATTTTCAGATAAGAATTGCCGGTGTTAATGAAAAGGAACTTTATATAACACATGAATTTACTGAAAATGAAGATATTGAGATTTAATCTGGCCTTGAATAATATGTAGTCAAAATAATGATGCCTTGTTGATAGGGAATGAATTAGTAAGAGTTTAAATAGGGATTTCAAGGTAAGAAGTTCCTTATGACAATCTTTTTTCTCTCTAAATAGTGTTTATGGCAATTACTACCAAGTTATAATGGTTTAAACTTCTGATAAAATCATGTTCCATACTTGGAGTAGGTTTAGGAATGCATATTACAGATTCTAACAAAGATAATTGCCTAAGTTAGCTGCTGCAGCAAAAAGTTGTGTAAAAAGGGTATTGTTACTCAAATAGGCAGAGAGCTGTGGGAGAAGCACATCGAAGCAACTATTCCCTCTTGTAATTTTGTTCCCAATCTTTCTTGTTGGCAACCTATCTGTTGGACAAAATTCAGGTGAACATTCATTTTATATGACTACACCAAAGTGCACAGATAATTTAAAATAAAAAATTAGATTCAATCCTTTCTCTCTCATGCAAAGAAGTAATGTGAGTATGAATGATAATTTTATAATGTGAATAATTGCAAAATATGAATATTTAAATCTTTTCAAGATTATAATTTAACATATAAAATTACATACGCTATAACTCATGGTTTAACAAGTTTTATTGAATGTCTTTTGCAGAAACAAGTCACATACAGTTCAGTTGTAATCATTTGGTTACCATTATACCAATGTAACAAATCAAGTTCCAACTATGGTTTTAGGATTAGAGAAATTTGAGACCACTCAAAGTAAGATGAAATAGAAAAATTGAAACATATTGACTATTTATTAAAGAAGAAAGAAAATCAATAGGTTTTATTTCCATTTTTTTCTTTCCTTCACAAAAGGGAGGATGTCATTGTGTTGAAGAATAGTATAGAAATGTTTTTCAATTATCATAGTTTCATTTAAATGCAGTTTTAATTTATTATGAATCTAGCCCAAAACAGTATTTTAATTTATGATACACCACACAAATTGCTATTGTGAAAAATTTGAGTTACAAAATAGTAACTATGAATTTCAGCGCAATATAATTATAGTATAATATAAATGACAATGGCAAACTCATTTCTAAGGGGAAGTGTGAGCTTTTATCAGTGTATTCTGAATAAATACTAGAAAGCACTCTTCATGGAAGATAAATGAAAAATAAAACTTAATAAAATATGTAAGTCATAAATGATGATTTCCTGTGATGCTCAAGAGGTTTAGAATTTTTAAGAAAGAAAAATTTAAAAGTTACAGCTATAAATGGCAATGAATATCAAATTATATTTACAGTCACATAGTAGTGAACAACAGATTAAATTGAACATCAATTTATGCTGTTTCCAAGTACCAAAAATATAAAATATTCAGAAAAATAAATTCACTTCTATGTTTCTTCCAGGTGTCTACAGATTATATAAAATAGTATTTCAAAAAATTGAAGGTGTTTACTTCAATATAATTGCTTTCAATAAATCACATGTTCTGTTTCTATTTTCTCATTGAAGAAGAAAGTTTTGTAACTAGAACTTACTAAAGTTATAGAATAGTAGCCTTCTTTATGCTTAAATTATGAAAATAAAGACTGTTGAGGAAAAGAAAGTACAAATAAACATATATACAGAAACAACTGTAGCAATTATTGGGCAAATACTAATTTTGTATATGTTTATGGTAATTGTTTAAATTCAGTTAAATGTTTTAAAATCATGACAGTGCTAACATTATTGGGATTTCTAGCTTATCTGAAAGACAAGAAGGACCTAAGAATATTAATTTCCTACTTTCTGAAGACAATGACCAATGAGACTACACCTCGATAAAGGTCTCCTGCCCAATCACCTTGAGTGCATGCAGCACCTAGTTATGAACAAACAGTTGTGCGTGGATGACCAAAAGTGAACTGTACACGAGACTCGGGTACCTTGTTTACAACAAGCAGACATTTCTGTTTTTGAGACATTTTTTTGTAATATTTTTGTTTTGTTTTGTTTTGTTTTGTTTTGTTTTTTAAATCAACATTATACTCATATTCCTGTTGAGAATCTGAGTTTCCCATACTTAGTTTTGGAAGCCCATAAACAGATAACTGCAACAAATTAAGGTAAGGGATGACTTAAGATTCAAGGCCTGTATTTTCCAGTACTTTCTTCCTGCAGTTCTCTGGAAATAAATCATGATTCAGTGATTCAAATACCCAAAACGTATGGCAAGTATAATAAGCCATTTGCTTTATTAATTCGAAATTTGATATATTTCTACTAACTATAGATAAGATGAAATGACATATTTTTAATTTAAAAAAGATCCTGAATAATATATTCAATGAACTTTTTATAAACATACAAATAAATAGACAGTAATGGCAGCCTGATATTGCAAATAAATCCTCAACATACTAGTGGAAGATTACCATTTGAGTATTTATTTTATACCTACTACATGATAGCCACTGTGAATGATAAAAGGATCTATTTTATCCCCATAATTTATTGAATTAAATCCTTTATATTTGACTTCTCACTTGCTTTGAGTGCAGAAGTCACTGTTATTTTATCACAAAATTAGTTTCAATATTAAAGCATGACAATGCTTCTTGTATTCTTGTAGAAATTTTTTTGTCATCGAATGAAACTTTTAATCTCAATCTTTCCTCTCACAGGACCACAATTTCCTTTCAGGCAAAGACAGTGGACAGTTAAGCAAGATTCCAATCTCTTTAAATCCACATCATTTAAAGATAGATGTTTTAGATATAAACATGCATATCAAGGTGGTATATGAAAAACTGAATAATACATAGTAATATATCATAATAAATGAATAAAGAATAAAATCTGTTTAGCATGAATTAACAAATTACACACAGACTGATATTAGGATCCAAACTTGAGGCTGAATATCAGAAAATAAAGCAGTAGGCCACTAGCTTCTTACCTCCACCTCAGCCTGAATGGGCTGATCCTGTCTCTATAAGCTCTCACCAAGTCTCTGACTGCTACCTTTCCTCATTGTGGCTGGACAAGGGAGTCCTCTCTGAGACTTAGCTTCTGTCTTATATACTTCCTTAATGTTGGATTTAAAGGTGTGAGATAGAATTTTCTTTTAGATTTACTCAGTCTTGTATAGATCTGGATGGCCTTGAACTCACAGAGATCCATCTATCTCTTAGTCCTGAGTCCTAGATTAAAAACTGTGTACCACCACCTCCTAGCTTCTGACTGATGGGATTAAAGGTGCATGCTTGACCTCTATTACTTGTGCTCTTCTAAATCTTCTGTCAAGCTTTAATAAATCATAAATAATATATCATTACAAATATGTGATATCTGGTCATCTCCAATTATATTTATTGGTATTATATTCAAGTATTAGATATAAATTTATTTGAAATGATCCATGTTATATATCAGAGTTGAGGATTTTAGCATACTCATTTTTTAAAATTTATTATCATTTGAGTTATTAAATCCAGAAGACTAACATCATGTCTTTTCTCTCAAATAAGTGCTTATGTACAACAATGACAAATTTACTGAGAAAGAAGTTAGGAAAACGTCCAATCCTCATTAGCTTCAAGTAACATCTGGGAAGAACTTTAAAAAGAAGACTTTGACACCAAAAAATGGAAATGAAAACACTCCAGAATTCAGATAATTTCTCTTTTCCTTGGTTGGAAGAATGAAAATTGTGAAGATGGCTATTCTACTAAAGATAATCCACTGAATTGATGCAATACTTATCAAAAGTTCAATAGCATTATCTAGAGTATTTGAAATAATACTAAATTTAATATGTAAACACAAAAGACCATAGATAACAAAACTGTTCAAAGCATAAAGAACACAGCTAGTACTATATTATCTGACCCCATACAACATTACATATCTGTATTGACAAAGATGGCCTTGTATCAGAACCAATTTCTGTCCTAGTTAAGGTTTCTATTGCTGTGAAGAGATACCATGACCACATGAAGTCTTAAAAAGTAAAACAGTTAACTGGGTCTGGCTTATATGCAGATATTTAGTCCATTTCTATCATGGCAGGTGTGTAGGCAGACGTGTGGCTGCAGAGGTAGCTGAGAGTTCTACATCAAGATTGACAGGCACCAGGAAAGGAAAGATAGTGACATTGGGACTGAGTTGAGCATCTGAAACTTCAAAGCCCACCCCTAGTGACACACTTCCTCCACCAAGGCCTCACCTACTTCAACAATGCAACACTTTCTAATTGTGCCATTCTTTATAGCAAAAGACACAGAAATTATTCCACAAACCTATTTTTGACAAAGCTGTAAGAAAAATATACTTATAAAATAAGTATAGTAAATGATACTGGAAATTTGGATATTTTGTTCCAGAAGAATGAAATTAGTTCCATATTGCTCTTCTATGACAAAAATCAACTCAGAATGAGTCATTAACTTTAATTTAAAACTGACAATGTTGGAACTGCTAAAGGAAAACTTAAGGAAAACACTTCAGAATATAGGTACAGGAATGATATTTCTGAATAGACTCCCAACAACAAAACATATGAACAAAAGAACACAATGTTTGATTAAATAACATTTAAAAATTTCTTCATAGTAAAAAAAAAACTCTCAATAGAATAATTATACAGCCTACTAATGGGAGAAAATTTTTTTGCCAATATATATATATATATATATATATATATATATATATATTTTAGACCAGTATGTAGTACCAAGGATATATAAAGAATAGCCACAGTTAAATTTATATTTAACAAAAAAACTGTCAATAGATAAATGGGGCAATGAATTGAACAAACAGTTCTAAAACAAAGTAAAACAAATAGCCAATAAATCTTTTAAAATACTGGTCAACATCATTATCCCTCAGATAAATGGAAACTGAATCTACATTATGACTCCTTCTCTCTCCTATTATGGAGTGGCTCATCAAGCTCACTTTTTATGTTTTCAGCTTTAAACAGTTGCCTGTAGGCTTTTGTATAAGTTTGAGGCATCATGGGTCTTTTCCCATCCACTTTTATATTTTTGTGTGATTCATCCTTGTTCAGTAAACAGTTGAGTGGTCAATTGATAAGATTTTAATGCTATAACTTCTGATGTTACCAGAAGACACAATCTCACAGCAAATTCCTTGATCCTATGGTACTTGTATTCTTTCATCCCTCTCTTCTCTCTGTTCCTTCTTCCTGCCCTTCCTCTGTTTCTTGAGTATTATTAGGTATGGGAGTGCTTTGTAGACATATCCAATAGGAATGGGCTCCACAACTCTGCAGTTATATTGGTCTTTGATTCACCTTCAATGTTTGAGCTGTTTGTCTGTTAAAATGAACTATACTTGAATACTGTCCTAAGTGGTCTTCAATTCAATTTGTTTTGATGATGTTAATATAATCAATAACTTTTGTGAAAAACTTACTTAGGGTTTTAGCTGTTTTTCCTTTTTGTTTTTATTTATTCTTTCATATAATACATAACAGCCATAGCCTTCCCATCATCCACTCCTCCCTGTTCCAACTTCCCCTACTTCCCCTCTTCTCCAGATCTACTCTTCCTCAGTTTCACTTGAGAAAAGAATGGACCTCCTAGGGAATAATGTCTGAACATGTCATAACAAGGTCCAAAACTTGAATGGCTCCCTAAGTCTCACATTATTTCAAGGCTCATACTTCTAGATGCCACAAATATTCTTATTTTTTCAGGTCTAATTATATTTTACTACTTGAACTAATAATGTGTACACAAATATATAATTATATATAGTTATATATAGTTATAAACTTGTAAGTTATTTATTTTGGCTGCTAACAAATTTTGGTAATAAAAATCTTGTGGTTTATTTGGAGACATATTTCTTCAGAACTTCTTGTAAATAATATGGTATGTGATTGATAGATCATATGCTAATAAAATGTTTAGTTTAATAAGGGACATCTAAATAATTTTCCATAGTATCATGGCCATTCAGTTGCCTTGAATATAATCAAGTTTGAAAATGTTTTCATGAAACTCATTAATATATTGCTATGTACATTGTTTCTCAAAATTTTGTTTTAAATAAATTACAGAGTAGAATTATTAGGACTTGTGAATGATATGCAAAAAAGACTGGTTGCAAGATAATCAATGAGAAAAGAACTACAAAACTCCAATTGCAATAAGAAAATAACTACCCACCCAGTGTGTGTGTGTGTGTGTGTGTGTGTGTGTGTGTGTGTGTTGAAACTCATAAAATGTCAGGCCATCGAGCACTCTGACCTTATCTGTTTTCCATTTTCACATGTGCATATTCAGACAGTTAAGACACTGCCATTCACTAAATTTTATTTCAGCTATGTACACACCCATTCAGACTTACCTGTAGATTTCTAAATATATATCAGATCTCTTCAAAGAATATATGTACACACACATTAAGACTTACCTGTAGATTTCTAAATATATATTGGTCTCTTCAAAGAATATAGTGATATCTCCTTTCACAGATTTTCCTTTAAGATTTTAGTAATTCTCATATATGATTTGACGTGTATAATGTCCTTAGAGAATTGAGGTACTAAACAACAGTCACTAATTGTTTCCTGAAAGTAGCTCATGGAAAAGATTTTAGTATTGAGTTCTAAATCAGATTTAGTGTGGCCATGGAGCCATCACATTGGTCAAATAATGAAAATTCTCTTGGCTTAATGGCTACCTCCATGCCTGTGAGCCTTCTCCAGTGGCTCTGGATTGCTAGATTTCATTGTAATTGGTGAGTTATTATAAGTAGAGTCTGAGGAGAGAAGACAATGGAGGAGGAAAGGGGAAAATGAACATATTACAGTAATCTTATTGAGTGTCCTTCATTTTTCTTGAATGAAGGTTCCTGTATTGTTGCAAATAGTCATTTAGCATCTAGAGTTCTGTAAAAGCTGATTTTGAAGCTGGTGTTCTTATTTCTGTTCTACCATTCAGGAAGTACTTATCCTTATATAAATCATTTTCATCTCTTCTGTCCATTTCAACTACATTTGCAGTATGTTCCCTCCCCAATTGTCAAAGTTATTCATTGAAAAAACTATGTCACATCTTTGAACTCTTCAACTCAAAACTAGAATGACTTTCCAAGCCTCAAAATAATATCCCAAGTGTCATCTATCTGTATGCCACAGGTATTCTTAATTTTTCTATCTCTTTAACTGTATATTTTTGCTTACTCAATAAGAGTTGTACTTGCCTTTTTCTATTCTTTGAACATGTCACGCATGTTATTGCCTTAGAGTCTCTTACATTAATAGCACCTTTCCTAGTAATGGTCATCTGATAACTGATATGTTTATTATACAATATTCTAGGTGTTTCTTCTCAAATATGTCCTTATCAGAGTCAATCTCCCGAGCACATATTTTATTTTATTTTTTTAAACTTTAAGAATTTATACAAACACAAGAATCATTTTGCAAGATGATGTATGCTTAATTTTTAAAATGGTTTCTGACATTTATGAAAACTCACTAAATATTTGTAGAATTAAACTAGTACTTAAAATTAATAGATACTAAATCATTTATTGCAAATTATTGCATATTTATAAGTGAATATAGGTTTTTTAAAATGAAAACTTTTGTGAATTGGAGTTGTTGACTTTTAAATTGTTTTTGACACATGGAAACCTTTTAAGAAGAAAAATAATTTATTTATGTTAGACAATGAAAACACTAAGACCACTGGAAGAATAGAAATTACATGATTAAAAATTCATTCTTATAAGAAAATCATGTTTTGTTTTGTTTTGTTTTCTACATTAGTATATTAGCAGGAAATGTGTCAGTGTATCTGTTTGTATTAGATTTGGCATAAATACAGTGAGGCAAGTCCTCAAATTCACTTCTAATTTTAGAGAGAAACATTGTAAAAATGACCTTGTTGATTTTATAATTTCAATGAATTCCTATATTATTTTGCATGAAGATATAATACTGAATAAAAGACACTTCCATTTTTTTGCAACTATTAAGATATTTTCACAGAGATCACCAAGGAGTCATTCATTAATTAATTCCTACATAAGGACTCATCAGAGCATACTTACATGGGCTACTTTATAAATGCCTCCAAAAAGGGCAGAAAAGTGTAATGAAAGTGAAAATGCTATTTCAACTTGTAGTACAATTAGGTCACCTTTTAAAAAGTGTGTCTTTTTTTCAGTCCATTTATATATGCTTTGTGCTATGAAAAACAGTTATTTAAGCAGCCAATTTGTAGGATGGGAAATACAGTAAAATAAATTTTAATAAGTGGAAGACTACTGAATTTGTAGTGAAAACATGTCATTCATTGTTTCTTTTCCCTCTGTTGCTACCATAGTACTTAAAATATATGCATTGTCTTAGTGTTTCTACTGCCGTGAGGAGATACCATGGCCATGGCAACTTTTATAAATAAAAAACAATTAATTGGGGTAGCTTATATTTTCAGAGGTTAAGTCCATTTTCATTATAGTAGGGAGGAGCATGGTGGTGTTCACACAGACATGGATGGTGCTGGCTACATTTTGATGAAAAGGCAACAGGAAATAGACTGAGTATTACACTAAGGAAATCTTGAGTCAAGGAGACCTCAAGCCTGTACCCAGGGTGACACCCTTCCTCCAAAAAGGCCACACCTACTTCAATAAGGCCATAGCTCCTAATACTGCCACTCTCTTTGCAGGCCATATTTTTTCAAATCACTACATTCTACGCCCTGGCTCCCAAGAGCTTTGTAGTCATTTGATAAAAAAAAAAAACAAAAAAAAAAAAAAAAAAAAAAAAAACATATGCATATAGTCTAACTACAAATGTTTCAATAGTCATTACAAAGTAAAACTTATTTAAAATTCTTAAGTTCAAAGTCTCTTAAGAAAGTCATGCAATCTCTTAACTATAATCCCATAAAATAAATAAAAAAATCATATACTTTGAACATATACCCATAGTATTATTTTAACCATTACAAAATTTAGGGAAGGGGGCATAGTAAGGAAATATTAGACCAAAGTAAGACCAAAACCCAGCTAGGCAAACTTCAAACACTTCATCACCATTTCTGATGTCAAAATGTTCCTCAGATCTCCAACTCCTAACACACTTATTTTTCTTGGGCTGGTTTCACTCCTTCTTAGCAGCTTTCCTCAGCTGGTATCACATGGTTCTGGCACTGCCAATATGTTGGGGTCTTTAAGGCAATCCAGTCCTCAACATCATACAATGGCCTCTTTAGGCCTCTTTTGGGGGACACCCTGACACATGCCTGACCTCAGTTGCTTTCCTTAGACCTAGAGGCAAATTCCATATCCCCTCTTTTCTATTCTTAACTCTAAAACCACAACCACATGGCTGAATTTACCAAGTACTGCTGGGGTCGGTGGATGGATCACAGCTCCCTTGTTTGATTATACCTTCACCAAAATTAGCTTTGATGATTACTGTCACTGGGTAAGATTGGCTTTCAGGAACTTGCTCTGTAGGCCATGCAGGCTTCAAACTCAGAGATCCACCAGCTTCTGTCTTTCCATTGCTGAGTTTATAGGTACAAACCACCATTCCCAGCTTTGTTTTCACAAGTCAGAAACTTGCTAGTTGGATCTTGCTCCTGCAGTCACCACTCCATTAATCATTCTTCTTAATCTGTTTATTGCAGAAGATTTAGTTATATATCACTTGCTGATGCAATTTTTCCCTTCAAATATTTTTCATTTTTATTTCTATTTTAATATCGATCCAAGTTCCCACTCCTTCCCTTCTTCTTTCCTTCTCCCTCCCACCCTCACATGCCTCCCGAACACCCTTCCCTCCCACCCCACCCCCACTCCCCATGTAGGGTGATGCCTTCCAGGAGAGGTCATCTAAATCTGTCCAGTCATTAGGTGTAGGGACCAGGCCATTCCCTCCTGCCTCTAGGGTAAGGGAGTATCCCTCCATGGGGAATGTGATCCCAAAGTCCTTTTGTGCAACAGGAATATATCCTGGTCCACTGTCAGAGGTCCCTTAGACAGCCCAGGTCTTCTCACTGAGACTCATGTTCAGGGGGTCTGAGTCAGTCCCATGCTGGATTTCCAGCTATCAGTCGGGAGGCCCATTATCTCCTCTTTGTTCAGGTCCACTGTCTCTATGTGTTTCTGCAGCCTGGTCTTGTCCTCCCTCTCTGTATCTGGACTCCAGTTGGACTCAGTGTTTAGTTGTGGGTGTCTGCTTCTGTTTCTATCAGCTACTAGATGAGGTCTCTATGACCTCTATGGTGGATAAATTAGTCATTGATCTCATTATCAGGGAAAGGCATTTATGTTATCCTTTTCACTGTTGCTCAAATTGTTAGTTAGGGTCAGGCTTGTAGGTCTCAGGACATTTCTCTAGGTTCAGTTTACTCTTCAAACCTATAATGGCTCCCTCTTTTATGGTCTCTCTCTCTCTCTCTCTCTCTCTCTCTCTCTCTCTCTCTCTCTCTCTCTCTCTCTCTCTCTCTCTCTCTGTGTGTGTGTGTGTGTGTATGTGTGTGTGTCTTTCTCTCTTTGTATTTCTTCTGTCTTCTATTTCTCCCCTGACTCAATATTCCTAGTCCCACGTGCTTTCCTCCCCTTCTCTTTCTCCTAGTTCCCTCTCCCATCACTACCTCACCACTCCCCATGTGCTCTGGAGAACTTGTCCCTTCCCCCTTCTGTGAGGGACCTTATATGAATCTCTTAGAATCTACCTTGAATCCTAGGTTGCTTCCAGGTTCTTGCTATTACAAATAATGCTACTATGAACATATTATCTGCAGTCTTCTACACTCCATCATCCAGCACCATTTGTTGAAGATGCTACCTACTCCTATTGTATACTTTTAGCTGTTTTATCAAAAATCGGGTGTTTTCAGGTGTGTGGGTTAATGTCACGATTTTTGATTCAAATCCATTGGTCTACCGTCTATCTTTGTGCCAATACCAGGCTGTCTTCAAGACTATAGCTCTGTAGTAGAGTGTAAAGTCAGGGATGGTGAAGCCTTCTGAAGTTCCTTTATTGTACAGGGTTGTTTTGCCTATCCTGGGTCTTTGATTTTCTATATAAAGTGGATTATTATCATTTCAAGGTCAGCGAAGAATCGTGCTTGGAATTCAATGGGGATTACAGTGAAAATGTAGGTTGCTTTTGGCAAGATTGGCATTTTTACTATGTTTATCCCACCTATCCAAGATAATGGAAGATATTTCCAATTTCTGGTATATTTTTTTAATTTCTTACTTTAAAGACACAAAGTTCTTGCTGTATAGGTCTTTCACTTGTTAGGTAAGCATTATTCCAAAATACTTTATGTTGTTTGTGTCTATTGTAAAGGGTGATGTTTCTCTGATATTTTTTCTCAGTCCCTTTGTAGTCTGAAAAAGTAGGGCTACTTATTTTTTATTTTTTGAGTTTATCTTGTAACCTGCTAGTTTGCTGAAGGTGTTTTTCAGCTGTAGGAGTTCCCTGGTAGAGACTTTTTTGGGGGGTCGCTTATGTAAACAATCATATCATCTGCAAATAGTGACAGTTTGACTTCTTCCTTTTCTATTTGTATCCGCTTGATTTCCTTTTGTTGTCTTGTTGCTTTAGGTAAAACTTCAAGTACAATATTGAAGAGATGTGGAGAGAGAGGCAGCCTGTCTGGTTCCTGATTTTAGAGGAATCGCCTTAGCTATTCTGCAATCAGTTTGATGTTGGCTGTTGGTTTACTGTATATTGCTTTTATTATGTTTAGGTATGTTTCTGCTATCCTTGATCTCTCCAAGACCTTTATCATGAAAGGGTGTTGAATTTTGTTGAAAGCTTTTTTTAGCATCTAGGGAGATGATCATGTTGTTTTTCTTTTTCAGTTTGTTTATATGGTGAATTTCATATGTTAAACCATGCCTGCAACCCAGGGATGAAGCCTACTTGGTCATGGTGGATGATTTCTCTGATATATTCTTGGATTATATTTGCCAGTATTTTATTGCGTATTTTTGCATCAATGTTCATGAGGGATATTGGTCTGTAGTTCTCTTTTTGTAGTTGTGTCTTTGTGTTGCTTGTGTACCAAGATGATTGTGGACTTGTAAAAGGAGTTTGGTAATAAACCATCTGTTTCTTTTGTTTGGAACAAATTGAGGAGTATTAGTATTAGCGCTTCCTTGAATTTCTGGTAGAATTCTGCACTGAATCCTTCTGACCCTAGACATTTTTGGTTGGGAGGCTTTTGATGACTGCTTCTATTTCATTAGGTGGTATAGGTCTATTTAATTTTTTTATCTGTTCTTGATTTAATTTTGCTAAATGATAGAAATTTGTTCATTTCCATTGAATTTTAAAATTTTGTGGAGTACATGTTTTCAAAGTATGACCTGAAAATTGTCTAGATTTCTTCAGTTTCCATTGTTATGTCCCCTTTTCCTTTCTGATTGTGTTTACTTGCAACTTGCATGTTCTCTCTCTGCTTTTTGGTTAGTTTGGATAAATGTTTGTCTATCTTATTGATTTTTCTCAAAAAACCAACTCTTTGTTGCAGTGATTTTTTTTTGTATTATTTTCCTGGTTTCTATTTTATTGATTTCAGACCTCAAATTGATTATTTCCTGGAATCTACTCCTCTGGAGTGAGTTTGCTTCTACTGTTCTAAGGTTTTCAGTTGTGCTATTAATTCTCTAATGTGACTATCCTCTGTGTTCTTCATATGGGCACTTACTGCAATGAACTTCCCTTGTAGCACTCCTGTCAAGGTGTTCCATAAGTCTGGGTATGTAATATCCTCATTCTCGTTGAATTTTAGGAAGTACTTAATTTTATTTCTTTATTTCTTCTTTGACCCATGTAGGGTGCATTTGCGCATTGTTCAGTTTCCATGAGTTTCTAGGGTTTCTGTATTTTGTGTTGTTGTTCAATTCCATCTTTAAAGCATGGTGGTCTGATAAGATACAGGGAACTATTCCATTTATTTTGTATCAGTTGAGGTTTGTTATGTCACCTAGTATGTGGTCGATTTTAGAGAAGGTTCCATGTTTAGCAGAGAAGAAGGTATATTCTTTTGTGTTTGGATGGAATGTTCTTTTGATGTCTGTTAAACCTAATTAAGATATAATTTCTGATAGTACTTTTGTTTCTTTGTTAAGTTTTTGACTGGTGGTCCTGTCTAGTGGTGAGTGTGGGGTATTGAAGTCTCCCACTATGAGTGTATGAGGGTTTATGTGAGCTTTGAGTTTTAAAAGGGCTTCTTTTACAAATGTGGGTGCCTTTGTATTTGGGGCATAGATGTTCAGAATTGAGGCTTTGTGCTTATGGGTTTCTCCTGTGATGAATATAAAATGACCATGATTTTGCTTTGAAGTTTAACTTGTTAGATATTAGAATAGCCACACCTGCTTGCTTCTTGGGTTCATTTATTAGGAAGATCTTTACCCAACTCTTTACCCTGAGTAATGTCTGTCTTTGAAGCTTAGATGTGTTTCTTACATGCAGCAAAAGGATAGATTCTGTCTTCATATCCATTCTGTTAGCTTGTGTCTTTTTATAGGCCAGTTAAGATCATTAATGTCCCTCAAATATTTTACTTTGGCATCTTATTCCTTTTTATTATATATTTTCATTATAGTTAACACTGGACACAACTAAACAAATTCTGTACTATCATGCTTGAGTTTTCAGCTGCTAATTGAATTAATCCAAAACTCTTTAATTTAGCTTCTGGTAGACTCTTTAAACAAGTGCAAAAGGCAGCTATATTCTTCACCAAAATATCACAACAACAATCTCTAGGCTGCATACTAAATTTTTCCCCACTTAAAGCTTTGAACCAGGTCCTCACACATAGCACCATGGCCTCCCATGCTACTACTATGATAGCCCATAAAGCAGTGTAGAAAATATGCCACTGCTTTTCTAACCTGAAGTAACAAAGCCTAAATTCCTCAAAAAAAATGGTATACCCTTCATAGCAATACCTCAGATTCTAGTACCAACTTCTGTCTTATTGAGGGTTTCTATTGCCATGAAGAGATACCATTACCATGGCAACACTTATAAAGGAAACATATATCTTTGGGTAGCTTACAAGTACAGAAGGTACTGTGTGTCACATAGAGGAAGCTTGAGCAAAAGAGACCTCAACTACTGTCCTCCACAGTGACACACTTCCTTTATTGAGGCAACACCTACTTCAACAAGGCATAGTACCTAATAGTGTCATTCCTTTCAGGAGCTTTTTTCTGTCAAACTACCAAACATGCCAAGGGTAGAATGTGAATGAATAGATGAATGATGATATCGTGACAGATTACTCGATTCAGTAGCTCCTCCACTGGGTACAAGGTGAGCAAAGGTAATTATTAAGAACTTTTGTTAAATATGCAATTCTCAAATCACTATCCTTTGGAACATGATTTTGTCTACAATATCTTTCTAAATTCTCTAAGCTGATTCTCAATCTTTACATTATAAAATATTTTCAAAAATACTTACTGATATAGATCAATTAATATGCAAGCTAATTGAATATGTGAAGTTATTTCCCCTTTTTGTATCTGGAAATTAAAGCAGACAGATTAGTATATGCAATCCTGCATATCATTTTAAGAAAATTATTCCTGACTTCAACTATTCTTTGACCTAAAATAAGGACTCCTAAATTCCAGTACAGTATTTAATCATAGGTACTTCTCCAAATACATAATTCTGTATTAGGGGAGCTATTAATTTTGAATTATGAATAAACTATAGAGGACTATATGAATGACACCTAAAGTATATTTCTTTCTTGAGTATTATTTGAACTCAACATTGTATTTTGTATTTATCATACAGTCATAAAATTAAATATCATAGCCCTTGAAATATCATTAAAAAGAAAATGCAATTACTTGGGAATCAATGAATCAAGATTTCTCTCTTATGATCAAAGTACATAGCAAATATAAGTGTTTGGGGTTTACAAAGAAGAGATAAGGAAAACAAAAAAAAAACTAATAAAAGGAAAACAAAACAAAAATGTAACATATGATTCATAGAATTTCACTTTAGTGGAAAAAAAATTTATATACATAAGCCAAAGAAGACAGTCCTGAAGAAGGTGAGGTTTTCTTGTTTGATCTTTGGGAGACAATAAAGTAAGAATGAAAAAAATCATTTACAGATTTTATTGTAAATTAAATGATTTAACTTACATAAGGATTTAGTTTGGGATTTTTGTACACTTTCCAGAATGCCTGGTGTTCTCTTTTAACAATGTATTTCATAGACAAGTTCTTTAAATGAAAGATCATTCAGCCATATTCATATATAATGTATGTCCACATTTATCTATTGATTCTTTTACTTTACAAGGTTATGAACTTCTGCTCTGTATATTATTATAAATATGATGATAGCGAAATTGGTATATGTACAAAATTAGGCAATGTTCTATAGTTTATGGTTAAAAATAAAGATTAATACCAATAAATAACAATTTAGAAGATGGAGAGAACATTTACTATCAGGAGAGAACAAAGGAGTTTAGAGATCAAGAGAACATTCTGGTCTCATTTGATGGAACATAAACTCATAAAAATGTACAATGTTTCAGAGAATTAAAATTCTGAAGGCAAAAATGAATGAAGTATTATGCTACAAAACCTCAGGATATCTGTGAAATTGATATATACAAGGATGTCCTTGAAATCCTGATTATCATATTTCTAACTCCCAAGAGATGATATTGTGCAATGGATAGCAAAGTCATGGGTAAACAGGAAGCTGTGAAAGAAAATAATGTTAGACAGTTATGCGAATCTAGGTTCACTTAAGGAACAAAAAAACGTATTTGTTCCCTTCTGTTTCTATGTTGTTCACCTAGCTACTAATGAAAGCACATGCAGATAACCCTAGAGCAAGCGGGCTCCCTTTCCCCTTTATAATGAGATTTTCTTTTCATACTTCCTGGTCTTTGTGATCTTATTTTGCCCAAGACGACATTACTCCTAGGCTTTCTCTTATGCCATATGTTTTCCATAGTCTTTTAGCCACATCTCTGTCAGGTTTTGTGTCTGAGAAACCAACTGCAGACCATCTGGGCATCAAAAAGATTACAGATGTGTGTCAATACATTTGGGGTTCTATAAGTTGGACCTAGATTAAAGGAAAAAATATAAACTTCAGATAAGTAATAGCATATTATATAAATGGATGGATATTGAATAATATTAAGCAATAATAAAATTCAGCACAATATGTTTAATGAAATACGCCCATATTCAGTAAAAGTGGTAAATGGAGGGGAAAAACAATATATTGAAGCATAGTGGATGCTATGAATATGGAAAACAACGTTGGAGAGAACTTTTACATTCACTTCTGTCAAAAAAGGCTTATCACAATCACCAGAGTTCTGTTAACATTAGGCTAATGAGGCTCTTACCTCATTTTATACCCCAGAGGAGTTAAGCTGTGCAGTTTCTGTGTTCAGTGCCCTAGAATAAATTTTCTGTTCAAGTGAGTAGTGAGACAAGTAACCACAACAGGGAAAGATTGCAATTAAAACTCTGTTTCAACTGTAGAAGGGCAAATCTAATTTTCCCACATCTCCTCTAGACCTAGTGGAATTTTGATTCTAATATAAGAACACTGGAATCAGATTATTTATTAGCATGTATTTACATTAAAACTTATGAGTAATAGATAACACTTATTTCTGTTTTCTTAACATGCATTATATAAGCAGAGAACTGCAGCTCTGTAGCTTTCCAGTTCTCCATTTGCACCAATTCTTCCCTCTCACTCATGGTTATACTTCAAGCTATGTACAATGATAAAAAACAACATAAACTGAAGTTTTAAATGTATTTTTAAGAAGGTTAATCATAACAATAAATGAAGAGTGACAATAATTATGTTTTAATAACAGTAGTAGTGATCACCAATGCAATATTAAGAAAATATTGCCAATGACATAAACATTTTCTTGAAATGATGAGGAAGACTACTCTGAGAGCTGAAACAAGTATAATTATTAATAAACTTAATATACAAGAGGACAAAAAAATTATTGGAAAAAGCATGCCATGTATAATTCATATGAGAACTATGGATATAAATTTGGATTAGTTTTCTATTCGCTGGCCAGATAAAACTGACCTTTAGATTAAATTTACTGATGTCAGTGCCCCATTAATATTGAATGTTCCAAACCAACTTTCTTGTACAGGTTCTCAACTTACAATTTTCAGGTATGGTTTGCTCTCAATCCTATGCCATTTCTGATTTATCTTGAAGATGGAATACAGATGTAAGCAAATATCATTTCTAAAATTTTAATAAATTAAATTATTTAATAAATGAACTTTATCCTGATAGAATTTTGTAAAGCTTAACAGGCAGTAAAAAACTTAGAGAGGGGAAGAGGGAAGAGAGGGCAATACAGAGAAGAAGGTAGCAAGGAATTATAATTTTATATTTATCCAAATCCTATACAATACATGTGTATATCTATATACCCACATTTGCATACATTCATATATATACACATATATGAATGTATGAAATGAAGTTTTGCTACTTGAGCTGGCATTGGTCCTCACAATAACCATAAGAATAACAAAAACCTCAATATCAAGTACCAGAAATTTCCTCTTGTATTGTTAGCTAGGTTTGTGCAAATGACTCTCAAAACAAAATGGCTGTTGTCCTTGGGTGCCTCTCAGAGACAGGAGGTACATATCTGTTGCTGAAGGCACCACACAGTTATGACACAGTGTTCAGAATATTTGAGCTGTGTCTAATCTGAAAGCTTCCTTCCTATGGTTGAAGCAAGGAAATACTATTTAATCAGGCAAGAGAGAAGAGAAAGTTATGGTTCTACCCAGTTACAATATATACACACCACAGCAACAACCAGAAAAACAAGCTATTTGCAAAGGTACATGTTGGTGGTTACCCACAGATAACAGATTACAAATTGGGAGAAAAATAATGCCTGGTTACATAAAGCAAGCAAACTCATTAAGACTACTTAGGTCATGAATCTCAGAGAAAATCTACTTTTGCTATTTTGATAGTGTATCATAATTCCTAACTCAATTTTGTCCAATGCCCACAGATAACTGTATCAATCAAACATCATGGAAGACGTTTCTAATTACATCAAATGAAGATCATCACAAAAAAACTGTAACCAGACACACATATATATCATCTACTGAATCAATAGCTTCGGGTACAATGCAGAAGAAATGTCGGAGACAGAATACAAAGAAGTCTTCTCTGATAGTCTCTTATACAACTGTGTATATAAACAATATTCTAGCAATGACAATATTAATAGACATGTGAACTCAGAGGAAAAAAAAATCTTAGGAGTCAAACTCCTGGATGTGGAAGTTTAAGCAATTTATGACTGCTAAATTAGTCAGACTTAGCTTCTCTCAAACATAAGATCCCTAATAGGTTGTTCATTATAAGTGAAATTACATACACACAAACAAAAAAACAAACTCAACAGGTTATATATATATATATATATATATATATATATATATGTGTGTGTGTGTGTGTGTATACATATATGTAATAATAATTGAAATAGAATGGACTATTAATTTAGAGTGAGGGAGAACATTGAGGAAGTTTAAGGGGGGAGTTTAAGAGGAGCTGGAAGCCAAAATGGAGTGGGACAAGTAATGTAATTATATTTTAATGAAAATGTATAAAATAAATGAATTATTTATTTATTTATGTATATTAACATCTATAATGCCTAATTTTGTCTCTAAGTTATTAAATTTATGGCCTTTGAAATCTGAATATATTTCATATGATTATAAGTAAAATTATTTTTATTGTAATTATGGTACTAACTCCTCTAAAATTTTCAAATACATTATATATTATTTTTAAATAAACCATAATTTAAAAAAAATACTATTCCTCCTTCTTCTTGTAGATGTAAACTTTCCACAATGAAAGCTGGTGTTGTGATACATGAAACTGTAGATTAAAATGAACCATCATTGATATACAGTGCAGAGAAATACCTTATGGCCATCATGAAAAAATATGGATTCTACATTTAAATTTCTCACTTACTGTAAGATTCTGGAATTTGAGAAGTTGATATTTAGATTGAAACACTTTAATGTAAAGTGATTGTAAGAACTGATATTTGAATATGCGTCTGTGTAGTTAATATACTTTAATAAGACATTATTGCAAATGAAGTGTACTTGAAAAATGTCTCCATAATATAAGGCTATGTGCAAGCTTTTAGGGAATTTTCATAATTAGATTGATGTGAGTGGGCCTAGCCATTATGGCTGGTGCCATTCTTGGGCTAATGGTCCTTGCTGATCAAACCATATGAGCAAACCAGTAAGCAACACCCCTCTCCATGACTGCTGTATTAATTCCTGCCTCTTGTTTTCTGATCTGTTTGAGAGTTTGTCCTGTCGTCCTTCATTAAATAACAGTACCATGAAAGTATAACCCAAATAAACCCTTCTCTTCTCAAGTAGCTATTTCCTCATGATATTTTCTTCCAGCAATATAAACTAACCAAGATAGAAAGTAGTTACATAATATGCCTGATCTATCTCTCCTACTTATCTGTATATTTATTTATTTCTAAAATAGCTACTTTCATTGATTTATTAATAAAAAAGTGCAGAAGTCTGATATTTTGGTAAAACTTGATAGATCCACAGGACAACAGAGAAAGTGATCATCAACCTCAACGTTTGATGCTTTTCCACTCAAAAGTGCCAGGTATGTCCTTTGGCCACTCATTATTCCTCTTGTGTGTCCAACTATCTCTGACTTCACCAGAAAATTCTATGGTCCATTCTGGCCAGCTGAATGTGAACGCTGTTGTGATATATTATTTATGATTTATTAGCGCGTATCTAATGATTCAGAAAGCAAAGTCAGCATCAAGCTATAGAGATCAGGCAGTGGTGGACACAACTTTATTGCCAGATGCTGGGATCAAAGGCAAGATGTCTGTTACTCTTCACTCTTGGGTAGGCCATGGTGTCCTTGAACTGACAGTGTTCTGTCTACCTCTTAATCCTGAGTCCTGGGATTAAAAATGGTGGTACAGACATATCACCATCTTTCAAACCTGACTGCATCAATTGGTCTGAGCAAAATTACACAAACAAATTTCTCAGAACTTTCTCCCCATTTTGTCTAAATAAAAAAGAAAAGAATTAACTCTATCATAGTAAAACTATATAAAATAAAAACAATTATCAAGGAAGGATTACATTATATAAAGTAAATTAGCTACAACATTTTGGACTCCACGAGAGAAGACAGATGGAGCACTTTCTCTGAATATGCATATTTATAATGAATAAAAAACTATATCTGTACAGTACAATCATTTGTATCTAGTATAAAAATACATCTCTATCAGTAGCAATATTTTTGCAATATAAAACTTACATTAGCCTGGGCACAATTTACATGTTCAAGGATTAAATTTTACTCCTAAATTTTAACTTCAATATATTTTTTCGTTTAATTTTTAATTTTTTATTTTTATTTTACATATTGATCCCAGTTACCTCTCCCTCCCTCTGTCCCTGCATCCCTCCCTCCATCCCTCCCTCCCTTCCACCTTCTATCCCTCTCTCCCACACTCTCATCCTCCCCAACTACCCTCCCCTACCTTCTTCCCTTACTGCACATGTAGGGTGATGCCCTCCAGGAGGGGTCATCTAAATCTGTCAGGTCATTTGGAGTAAGGACTAGGCCCTCCCTCCTGTCTCTAGGTTAAGGTAGTATCCCTCCATGGGGAATGTGCTCCCAAAGACCTTTTGTGCACCAGAGATACATCCTGGTTCCACTGTCAGAGGTCACTTAGACTTCTCAGGCCTTATAGCTGAGACACATGTTCAGGGGTTCTGAGTTGGTCCAAAGATGGTTTCCGAGCTATCAGTCTGGGGGCCCATTAGCTCCTCTTTATTCAGGACAGCAGTCTCTATGTGTTTCTGTAGCCTGGTCTTGTCCTCCCTCTCTGCATCTGGATTCCAGTTTGGCTCAGTGTTTAGCTTCTGTTTCCATCAACTACTAGATGAGGTCTCCATGATGGTGGATAAGTTATTCATAGATTTCATTATTAGGGAAGAGCATTTATGGTAGCCTTTCCACTTTTCCACTGTTGCTCCAATTGTTAGTTAGGGGTCAGTCTTCTAGGTCTCTGGACATTTCTCTAGGTTCAGTTTTCTATTCAAACCTATAATGGCTCCCTCTCTTATGCTTTCTCTCTCTCTCTCTCTTTCTCTCTCTCTCTCTCTCTCTCTCTATATATATATATATATATATATATATATATATATATATATATATATATATCCCACGTGATTTCCTCTCCTCCCTTCTCTTTCTCCTAGTTCCTTCTCCTTCAATATAATCTTAAGAATGTAATTCAGTTTCTAAAAATCAGTTTTACTACTAGTGTAATAGATTCAATAATTTTGCTTTATAAAATTAGAACAAATTATCAATATCAATAATCATGAAAACAACTGTGAATTTGAGCCAGATTTTATATTTATAATGAATGATTATTTGTATAATAAGTGCATAAACAAAGTTTAACATGCAGTAAGCTCCCTGTGCTAGAATACTATATATTTACTGCTTGATTTGGAAAAATATCACTTTTATGATTTGACTTCATCTTTAAAAAGTTATCTAAATTTCTTTTAATGTAAAGAAAGTGTAAGATATGTGGCTGGAAAAAAACTCTATAGTGGATTCACTGTGTACGTTCTTAAAATCATCCAGAATAAAACTACCAAAAACATATTTTATGTCATGATTTAAAAGGAGTAAGTGGAAAAATCAAGGAAAACATATCAGATAAATTCAAAGGAGAAAATAGGTGCTATTTGTATATATTGAAGCAATAAAATTAGAATATCAGCAGATTTGTATTCAAATAGATGCTAAATAATGATACATAAAACCTAAATAAAAGAGGATAAACTTACTTTTGCAACTCACACTATATTTGATTATAGTATTATATTACCATATAAAGGTGTTTGGCAATAGAGCATGTATTGAGAGTCAATGCATGTTAGAATATTCCTCAAGGCAATTAAAAACAACCAATTTATCACAAGGTACAGATATTATTGAAATATTCTGTTATTCTATCATATGATGTAATTAGATGTTGCTAGATTCTATTTTATCTAGTATTTTATGTCTTTTTCTATAGTTTGCTTTTGGTTGCACATATAAACACCATGCCCCAATTTTGCAGAACCTTTGTACTACTCAGAATCCATTTCATGTCTTGAAGATCCCACACATTTTTCTCAACTCTTATCTCTTTCGTTGTATTAAAATGTTTAAATATTTTTTTAAAAAAAGAAAAATCTCTTTTTGGATGTCTGGTAGAATTCTGTGCTAAGCCTGTCAGGTCCTGGGCTTTTTTGTTTTTTGTTTTCTGGTTAGTAGATTTTAAATGAATGCTTCTATTTCACTAAGGGCTTATCAGTCAATTTAAATTATTTATCTTATATTCACTTAAGTTTGTTAAGTTGTAACTTTCAAGAAAATTACCCATTTCTTTTTTGTTTTCTTTTTTTGTAGCTTTGTAGACTGGGCTGGCCTTGAACTCAATGGGATCCACCTGCCTTTGCTTCCCTTGTGCTGGGATTAAATGTGTACAATACCACTGCCCAGCTCATTATGATTTTCAATTTGATGAAGTGCACAATTTTAAGGTTTGTGCTTATGATTCTCTGAATTTCCTTGTTGTCTGTTGTTACATACAATTTTTCATTTCTTATTTTATAAATATTTTAGTTAGTTTGGATAAAGTCAAACGCATCATACACATAAGTTTCTATGCAATTCACATTTACTGTAGATTTTCAATTCCAACTTCTTATTCATTTCAACATAATTATTATTTTAGTACTACAGTAACATATTTTCAACAACATAATATTTTTGAGGTGTATTTAAATTGTCTTATGTCGATGACGTTACTATGGTAACAACCATTATCATTTGCTTAGAAGGGCCAGATTTCAGACAAGAGCTTTATAAAGAGTTTTATATTATTTCATATGATCCTACAAGAAATATCATAAGCTGAGTATTGTGACTACTTCCATTTGCTGTACTTATATTAATTAAAATATACAACTATTTCAAAGTCTTTAAAACCTTTATTCCATTTTCCATAACACCATACTAGTTTTTGTAACCAACAATAATGTATGTGTTTCCATTTCATTATTTTAAAATTGAAAATACATTTTTTTCATTTAACATGTGTGACAATAACTCACTATGAATTTTAAATGTATTTTTTAAATAACTTAAGTGTCTTTTACTACTTTGTGTTTTTTTTTTCTTTCTTTCCTGGAATAGAATTGTTTGAATTCTGTATATATGTTGAATACTGAATCTTTCTCACAAACCTGGATCAAAAATATTTTCTCACATTGTATCAACAATCTACCAGTTGGGTAACTTTCTTTTATTGTACAGACTCTTCATCATGATATCTTCTTATTGTTTCATATTTTAATTTTTTTCTGATATTTTGGGATCATATTCAAAAATATTATTATTAGTGTATTATCATTTGTCTCTTAGGTCTAAAGGTTTATGTCTTCCATTAATTACTTTATTCTATGCTTATATGAATTTTGAATGACTGAACTCAAAGAAGCAGGAAGAAAAATGGTCGTTACCTGGAGATGGGTATTTGGTAATGGTAGAAATTATGAAATACTACCTTATGGGCAAACAATTTGAGGCCAACAGTAATAAATTCTTTTAAAATCTATAACAACACTATTACAGACAACAATAAAATTATTATTTATTGGTAGCATCTAAAGATCAGGTAAAATATAAGCTGTTGGCAGATGGCATGTTTTTTTTGTTAAGAAATATTCATTTAATTTCTTTATTTTAAATGATTTATGTTACTTTTATTTATCTGGACTGGTCTTCTAGCAAGATAATGGCAAAATCATTTTGTTATATCAATGCAAAATAATTACTTTGCATCAAATAATATTCTCATGTTTTTTTTTAAAAAAGTACATTCAGCTTATTAAAAGATGGTAAGGGAAATGGGATTGGAGTTTACTTGCTTTTTCAGAAAATAGCCATTTAGACATTCATGGATCTGCTACACTCATAGATTGGTGACTATCCATCAGAGAACCTTCATCCACAGATGCAAAGAGCCACAGTCTAATATTAGGCTGAGCTGACGGAATCCTGCTTGAATAGAGGAAGGAAGGTTTGTAGGAACCAGAAGGATCCTACACAGAAACAACACAGAAACAATTAACGTGGGCTCATATGAACTCACAGAGTCTGAACCAACAATCAAGGAGCTAGAATGGGATCTACCTAGGCCCATTACATAATACCCAGATGCTGAAGACCCCACACTACTTTCACATAGTGCTTGGAAAAATCAAGCTGGAAATAGCCTGAAAGATTGTGGGGGGCTCGCTCTCATAGTATCTAAATATGTTATGCAAACTGATAAGGGAGAAAAGTGAAAGTTCTGTACAGCTATAAGCCTATGAACCACCAAAATGACAAGCCAGAAATGATATCCTCATGTGCACAACAATGGAACTTATATCTAAGTTAGACAAAGTCTGCTCAATAAAAGGGAATTCATTCCTGATACTAGGCAATTACCTTTGGCTGGTGATCTTGTGGACCTTAGATGAGAACCTACCACTGTTAAATTTCTAAACCATAGTATTTCTTAACCTTCTTCTAACTAGCAATCCCTATGTGTACTAATAATTGTAGCTGTCACACATCATCAAAGAAACATTTTGAAGCATATAGAGAAAAGTATAGAATTCTATAATTGTTTAAGATACAGAGAACAACTGACTCTAGGGTTCCCATCACCAACTGATATATTCACAATACCATCCCCTACACTTAATACTCAAAGACACTTATCATGTAAGGGTGGAGAGAGATTTGAAAAGCCAGAGAATGATGACATCTACTACAAGATAGTGTCTTTTCCAAGATGAGAAGTTGTACCCATGAACTCTTAACAGTATGTTCACAAAACCAAGGCATGCACAATTTCAACACTGATTGTTGAGCCAACACAGGTGGAAACAGTCACAATATCCTACACATGGCGAGAATGTGGGGTAGAACTGATACAAATACAATATTCATACATTACATTCTCAAAAAAATGATCTAAAATGACTCCTATGAAAAATTAGTTTAGCGATCTCAAGTGAAAAATAAATTCATTAAAATAAAAGGAGTATAATTAACTGTACATATATACTCACTTTTTAATTTTTATTTCTCAATATTTGTTGGACCACTAAATATGTTTTAATTTTTGTAATTGATGCCAACTTGCATGAGCTCTGTGACAAAGAATTCAGTGTTGTACAAATTCCATGGAACAGACATATTATTTATAGATAAGTTTCAACAGACAAAGGATGCCTAGGATGAACTGTGACTACATCCCAGACATCTCAAGGAAACTGCTTGGGGACAAAACATGTACATTTTTACAACTGACCCTAAAAAGCATCAGCTTCTATACTTCAGGTACCCAATGGTAAAATATTGAAAGACATTCTTCTTCCATCAAAGCTGGAAATACAGTCTTACCAATACAGTTTTTTTTTTCCTAACTCAAATTGTTAAGTTACCATAGAAAAACAAGAAAGAGCAAGCCTACGACTGCTTCAGGCAATTCCCTTACAATATTGTATTTCTAATTGCACTAATTACTTTTGTTTAAGTTCTCTAAGCAAGAAATGAACAGAACTTGGTCAATATGAAATCTCTTAAAGAACTTTCCTGAAGGTAGAAGGGTAAGGTAAACTATATAAGCTCAGCCATGAAGCTTTATGACTGTTGGAGTTGTAGCAACTTACATGCTTGGTTTTATGACCTCATTTTCAAAAAGTGTGGTGCACTTAGTGCATGAAACAGCATGAAGTCTAGACCATATTTATCTTGATCATGTCAAAGAGACTGTAACTAAAACTTTTAGGGGTGTATGCAGACTCTATTTACTTAAAACAGATTCTGGGGCTGGAAATACTGCTCAATGTTAGGGGTACTTACATAGGGTATCTTACAACTCCAACTCCCTCAACACCAGTTCCAAGGTATCTGACATCTTTTATAATAGCTGTAGCCACAGTTCTGAAGTCAGTACTGAGGTTCCTCAAAAGATGAAATAGAAATAATACACAATCCATCCACCTCCCTCCTAGAAATGCATAAAAAGGAAATATCAGTGCACAATCTCAGACTCAGATATACATTCATAAACACTGCAATTCGAAACAAAATTTTAAATAAGCACAAGAGCTTCACTTCATAAATGTTTGCAAATTTAACTTTCTTGGAGAAGTAGATTTTAGCATGTTTGGCACAATTCAAACATCTAAAGAGACCTTGTATTTCATGGGCACAGAACTAAGAAACATAGTTTTTAGAAGTGTGTTACATCAACTGAGTCACACATATTTATATACTCTATCATATGTATAAGCTCCACAATGTCTGGAACATACTGGAAACTATTTCAGTAGATAATAGCAATGATTCATTAATTAACTAATGTGCCAGATGCCTGATGTATATGAAACAAATATAGGCAAGATTCCCTACCCTTTGCCACGACTATATTGCATAGAATATTATACATGAAATAAATGAAATGTAATTATTTAAATTAATTTTTACAAGTGTAAGAGAATTAGAGTTTGTTCATAAAAGTGAAGGGATAATAATTATAATAAAAATAGTAATTATACAGAGGTTGAAATGTCCCAGAATGTATTTATTTTGGGCTTTAAATAATCTAAACATTTCAAAATACAAAATTTTAAGCAAGCTTGCCTTGGACTTGTATTAGAACCCTTGGAGAAATCAGCATTGATTGTGGGAGGTAATATGAGGTAGAAAAGTTTTTGTATTTTAACATTATTTGTAAATCCATACCTTGGTCTAGAAATTGTAAGGGTTAAGTTAGAAGTGGCAAATAGCAGAAAACATAAAGTGCATATCAATATGTACAAATAAAACTCCCAGCATATACATGTGATTCCTGGGGGGAAATAATGAAATTATTTTTACTTACATACATAAAGAAGCAAGGAGGCTGACTTGTTTTGTATAATTTAAAAAATATGATTCAGAAGCACTCATACATTCCTAAGTCCTAGATGCTAAAGTAAGAGAAGCCTTTGAATGCAAAATTAACTGCCAGTCTATTAAAATTCTCACATACACACATACTAATTCTCACATAAATTTTTGTTGAGAAAAGTTTATTTCTTTTAATGAGTTGGCTTTAAATAGTTTCTTAAGGAAAAAACTACAGCCTAACTACTGTTATCTCACTGATGCAATACTCTCCCTTCAGTATTTGATTAAATATTTGTACCATTACCAATCACTGCAACATGAAATCGATGCAATCCAAGAACAAATAGCTAACACAAGGTGATCTCAGCAGATGAAGTCACAAGCTTTTAATCCCAGTACTAGAGAGATGGAGACAGGAGTGATATGGCTATATAGAGAAAGAAATACAAGGAAGGGGAGACAGGATCTGAGATTCTTTTGGTCCTAAGGATTTGTGGGGGCAATTTAAGCTGGGTAGAGATCAGATCTACTGGTTTGGCTACTTTGCATCTCTGGTCTTCATTTTGAGTCCCAATATCAGTCTCTAGGTCTTATTTTTTCATGTTACAATTTCTACAATATCTTGCATAATGGCCATCAACATCAAAATTAATTTCTTTTACTTACATACTTAAATATCACAAAATATTCTTCTTTCTGTGAATAAACTGTGATTCCATGCATACATTTCATGTAATGTTCAAAGAACTGAAATAATTGAGAAAAAAAATCTCACAAATTGTAGTAATTTTGAAATTTATATAATGGATAGAGTTTTACATATCTCAACAAAGATGAAGCAAATAACTGATATTGATTGTAGCATGTATGTTTTCCACCAGCCTGCCCGCTGCATCATTTCTTTTATCAGTAGTTGTTATTTTCTCAGAAATCAAATAATTTAAAGACAACAGAATAGCATTTAGTATCCAAAATTTCTCTGTGCTTTTCATCTTTACATGGCTTTTTTATTACTCTATTTCTTCTACTTCTATTTTTACATATTTTGAGACAGGGTTTCTCTGTGTAACTTTTATCTGTCCTGGAATTTACTCTGTATACCAGGTTTACTTTGAAATCACAGAGATCTGCTTGCCTCTGTCTCCCGATTGCTGGGATTAATGGCCTGCGCCACCACACCCATCCATTCTACTTCCCTTTTTCTTTTTTAAACCGTTGTATCCTGTTTCTTTTTCTCTCCCAAGCCAGTGTATTTTTTTAAAACACAGAGTAAACCTTCATTGCAGCTCTTGTACACACCAATGAATTGTTAGCAGAGCTCTTTAAAAGCAAGGGTTTTTTTTTTTTTTTTTTGCCACTTATGCTGATTTGGAAACCTCCCTTAAACGAGCAGCACAAATCTCTGTCTACAGCAAAACAAATCCAACAGAGAAAATACTGCTACCAAGAAGTCTTGCTAGTCTCTGTTCCTTTGTTTCTAAAACATTTCTTAAGCTTTTATTAGTTTTAAGTGAAAGTTCTTATAGCCACGTTGGGCACCAACTGTAGCATTGTTGTTTTCTGCCAGCTGGCCCGCCTCAAGTCTGGGGCGGGTCTGTCGCACTGGCCCCAAATAACACTCAGAGACTCTGTATTTGATACAATCCTGTTGGCCAGTTACCATTATTGTTTATGGGCTAGCTCTGCCTTAATTATTAACCCATTTCTACTTATCTAAGTATTTCCACGTGGTCATCTTATCCTGTAGCCGCGGCTGGCCTCTTCTTTCTCCATTCAGACTCCTCCTAACTACTTCCTCTTTCCTCCTCCCTGTCTCCTAGCCCCGCCTATCTGGTTTCCTATTGGCCAACGGGGCTTTATTAATTAAACGAGTATGAGAAACATATTTACAAAATAACATCTCCCATCAATTGATAGCAAGCAGTTAGGCAGAAGCAATGATTAAAAATATCCTGACTAAAAAAATTTCAAGATTAGATGGATTCTGTTATATTTTATCATTCCTTCTGAGAGGGAGTAGTAACATGGGTTCTCACAGTAAATAGAAAAAAAACTACCTAACATTTTTATGAAAAAATATTAACACTTGGAAGCACTGTTAAATGTAATAATTCAAACTCCAAAATTGAAATTCTAGTAGATTTCTAAATATGTCAAATTGATATATGTATATATGTGAATATTTATTTAATTTCTTCTGTGCATACACACACATGAAATAAAATGTGTGTGTGTGCTGTGAGTATGTGTGGTGTGTGTGTTTGTATGTGTGTACGTGTGGTGTGTGTGTGTATGTGGTGTGTGTGTTGTGGGGTGTGTGTATGTGGTGTATGTGTTTGTGGTGTGTGTGGGTATGGTGTGTGTGGTGTGTGTGTGTGGTGTATGTGTGTGTGTGTGTGTGGTGTGTGTGTGTGTGGTGTGTGTGTGGTGTATATGTGGTGTGTGTGGTATATGTGTGGTGTGTTTGTGTGGGTGAAGTGTGTGTGGTGTGTGTGGTGTATGATGTTTGTGTGTCATATGTGTGTGTGCTGTGTGTGTGTGTGGTTTATGTGGTGTGTGTGTGTGTGTGTGTGTGAGTGTGTGGAGTGTGTGTGGTGTGTGTGTGTATGTGTGGTGTGTGGTGTGTGTGTGTGGTGTGTTTGTGTTTGTGTGGTGTATGGTATGTGTGTGTGGTGTGTTTGTGTTTGTGTGTGTGTGTAGAGTGTGTATGTGTGGTGTGTGTGGGGAGTGTGTGTGGTGTGTGTGTGTGTATGTATGTGTGGTATGTGGGTTTGTGTGTGTGTGTGTAGTGTGTGTAATGTGTGTAGTGTGTGTGTGTGTGTGGTGTATGTGTGGTGTATGTGTGTATGTGTGATGTATATGTGTGTGTGTGTGGAGTGTGTGTGGTGTGTGTGTCTGTGTGTGGAGTGTGTGTGTTGTGTCAGTGTGTGGAGTGTGTGGTGTGTGTGTGTGGTGTGTTTGTGTGTGTGGTGTGTGTGTGTGGAGTTGGAGTGTGTGTGTGGTGTGTGTGTGTGGAGTGTGTGTGGTATGTGTGTGGAGGTGTACTGTGTATGGTGTGTGTGTGTGTTTGTGTGTGGTGTGTGTGTGTGTTTGTGTGTGGTATGTGTGTGTGGAGTGTGTGAGTGTGGTGTGTGTGGTGTATGGTGTATGTGTGTGGTATGTGTGCGTGTGTATGTGGGTGTGTGTGTGTGGAGTAATTGTGGTGTGTGTGTGTGGAGTGAGTGTGTGTGTATGTGTGATGTATGTGTATGTGGTGTGTGTGTGTGTGTATGTGTAGTGAGTGTGTGTGTGGTGCATGTGTGTGTGGTGTGTGGTGTGTGTGTGGTGTGTGTGTGTGTGTGTGTGTGAGTGTGTGTGGTGAGTGTGTGTGGTGTGTGTGTGGTGTGTGTGTGTGTGTATGTGTAGAGTGTGTGTGGTGGTGTGTGTGTGGATTGTGTGTGGTGTGTGTGTGTGTGGTGTGTGTGTGTGTTTGTGTGGAGTGTGTGTGGTGTGTGTGTGTGGTGTGTGTGTGTGTGTGTGTGTGTGGTGTGTGTGTGTGTGTGTGTGTGTGTGTGTGTGTTTGTGTGTGTGTGTGTGTGTGTGTGTGTGTGTGTGGTGTGTGTGTGGTGTGTGTGTGTGTGGTGTGTGTGTGTGGTGTGTGTGGAGGTGTGTGTGTGTGTGTGTGTAGAGTGTGTGTAGTGTGTGTGTTTATTGTGTGTGGTATGTGTGTGTGTGTGGAGTGTGTGTGTGTGTGTGTGTGTGTGTGTGTGTGTGTGGAGTGTGTGTGTTGTGTGTGTGTGTGAAATTGTGTGTGTGTGGTGTATGTGTGTGTGTGTGTGTGTGTGTGTGGTGTGTGTGTGTGGAGTGTGTGTGTTGTGTGTGTGTGTGTGTGAAGTTGTGTGTGTGGTGTGTGTGTGTGTGTGTGAAGTTGTGTGCTCTGAATATAGAGCAGCAGCTATGTGATAGGAGAAAGTAGTGGTATGGAAGGAAAATTCAAGAGGGAAATGGAACATGTGCAAAAATAATCACAATGATTGTAAAAAGAAAGGTGTTCAGTAGGACATGTAGTTTAGTAATCAAGAAATACTATTGAAAAAGGGAACATATTAAAATAAAATATAAATGCACACATGAAAAGTAGCAACAATAATTCTCATACTTTTGTCATCTTCAGAATTCTCTACAAAGTAAAAGTAGTAGGATGTGACAAAATTAATACACTTTGCTGTCATAAAATATGATTTTAATATATATCCATCACTTGATTATGAATAGACTAGATGGTCTTGTGAAGATACTGTTTATTTGCAAATTAAGCCAGTGAATTCAGAATTCAATAGGCAGAGCTGATGTAAATACACTATACATAAATAAAAATACGGAACTATACATTTAAAATTAAAAAAACATATCTTAACCTGAATTGGAAGATTTCAAATAAAAGAATGTAAAATGATATGTTTGTTAAACAATACCTCAAAAATGGTATGAGAATAAGCATTTAACAAAATATATATTAACATAAGACACTACTACACTAAAATTTCTTTATTATCAATATTTTTCTTTACAATACATATATGCAAATTTGGTCTGAGGAGATTGCTCAGTGAATTAATTTTTTATTGCATGAACCTGATTATAATGTGAGTTTAGATGCTCAGATATAATTGAGAAGATAGACATGAGACCTTAAACACATAAAATTCCAGAGCACCCATACAGCAAGGTGGGAAGCAGGGCTAGAACAACCACAGATGTTTATTGGCCAGCTATCCCTGTGTTCTCAGCAATCATCATAGCATCCTTTAAAAAGCTGGAATGGGAGAACTGACACTCAAAGTGTCAAAGCTGTCCTCTGACCTTTAAAGTGCTGTGAGGCATATGCATGCTCAAGCTTTCTGTTGTCTTTGTCTCTTTATGTGTCTGTATCTGGGTCTGTGTCTATGTATCTGTCTGTTGGCCTGTCCATCTCTCCCTCCCTCCCTCCCTCCCCCCCTCTCTCTCCTTGTCTTTCCTTGTCTCTCCCTACACAAACACACACACACACACACACACACACACACACACACAAACACACACACTAGTCATGATAAAAGTAGCTCACGGACTATGAGTTTCAGAATTGTGAGACAATTTTTTCTTTATAAATTTGTAGACAGTTGTTCCAGCTATGGAAATTTTAATAACATATACAGATAACTCATTACAATTGTAAGAGGAACAAAAAAAAATTACAGTGACTGCTTGAATATTCTATAACAAAAGAAAGAAGAAAGAAAAATGATTAAAGAAGGAAAACATAAGCAAATGAGAAGTTTAAAAACTATTGAATAATAATTGCAAACATTTGTGAAATAAAATAATGATTGACAGGAGAAGGAAAATATATATGTATTAGGAAAATATGTGAACAAAGCATAATGATAAATGTTTTAAAATTGATGAATATATTGAATCACACTGTATCTTCAACTTTGTAAATAGGAGACAAATTGTCAAATTGGCAGTAATTAGCTTATATACTTTAATTTATTAACAAGAGAATAAATAATAGCCTTGCTAATTTCACGCACAGTATGTGATTTGGAAACAAATCCACACATAGAGACCCAGTTGTTAATTTCAAGGTCCATTGGATATGATGAAACTCAAAACAGCAAAAATTCACATAAAAATAATGACACTCTTCAGAAGAAGAGAAATTACTATTAAAAATTAAAAAATAATACAAAGTGTCTTTTAATTTATTTTCATTGTTCTCTCCCATGATGTTTACATTATACTCATCTTATTGTAAATGAGCATGTATAGTATTTTAGTCTAAGGAATGAACTAATATTTCTTTTATATTCTTTATTATTAAATGTGTTATATTTGGAGTATTAAATGTTTAAACAACAGTACACTTTTTAAATGTTTTTGTTGTATTTATATGTCCCACACATGTTATATAAGTTGGTTTTCATACAAGTGTCTATTGTCTGTTGAGCATATTTTCTCTGTACTTCACTTTACACTCATTTTGTTGTCATTTTTAGAAAGCTTTTTTAAAGATTTGCCATTCTGAAATTGAATTCGCAAGTCTTTGCCTCAAACTGGGTCCTAAAATTTCAAGTAATACCTAACATGCCCAGCCTTCTTCTATGTTATTTCTGTAACTGAACAAAAATACCCACGAGACCACAATATTATTTCTAGCCATAATCTACAATCTGAATTTTATGAGAGAAGAGAAGCTGAAGAGAATTTAATATAATAGTGAGCTTTAAAACATCAGCATCATGAGAAATAAATGGTAAAAGATTTGTAGGCTTATGAAGATCATTTTTTTCTAGCAAGCATGTAATAATATATATTAAGTTTAATTCAGTAATAATACATAATTTAGGAATGTTTGAGGGTTGTACAGTTATATTTGGCTACAGATTGCAACATCCCTTCAGGAAAATGTCTTTACTTTTTAAGTAGAGAATTGGAACAGTGGAATATTAAAAATTTAAACATAGAGAAGACACAATAATTACAAGTAATCAGGGTTAATTTTCTTGAATTTCATATATTTGTTTCTTTTGCCAAGATGATATATTTCCACTTTGTTTATGAAGAATATTTTTCCTCAATGCAGATGATATCCCTTATTTTACAGCAATTTAAAATTTCTTAGCCATTTCTTTGTATCTTTTGCTATCTAAAATAGTTGCCTTTCATTTATTTAAATCTTGCCTATTAAAAATGGCATCTGTTTCTGAATGATTTCAAGATTATCCTTTATTTGTTTTCAGTTTTCAAGTTTGTTTTGATAATTATTTTTGCATATCAATCCCAGTTCCCTCTCCCTCCCCCTATGCTCTTTCCTTCTCTCCCCCACCCACTCCATATGTAGGGTGAGGCCTTTCAGAAAGGATCAACACAACCTGTCAATCCTTTGGAGTAGAGACTAGGACTTCTCTCTTGTCTCTAGGTTAAGGGAGTATCCCTCCATGGAGGATGTGTCTGCAAGGTCCTTTTGTGCAACAGGAATACATCCTGGTCCACTGTCAGAGGTCCCTTAGAATGCCCAGGCCTTCTAACTGAGACCCATGTTCAGGGGTCTGAGTCAGTCCCATGCTGGATTCCCAGCTATCAGTCTGGGAGCCCATTGGCTCCTCCTTGTTCAGATCAGCTGTCTCTGTGGGTTTCTGTTGCTGATCTTGTCCTCCCTCTCTGCATCTGGATTCCAGTTCAGCTCAGTATTTAGCCATGGGTGTCTGCTTCTGTTTCCATCAGCTAGGAGAAGAGGACTTCATGATGGTGGATAAATTAGTCGTCGATCTAATTATTAGGGAGTGGCATTTATGGTACCCTTTCCACTGTTGGTCAAATTGTTAGTTGGGGTCAGTAATGTAGGTCTGGCCATTTCTCTAGGTTCAGTTTTCTCTTCAAATCTATAATGGCTCCCTCTTTTATGGTCTCTCTCTCTCTCCCCCCCACTCTCTCTCTCTCAAGTGTGGCTTTTATTTCCATTGCCATTTGAGGAGTTATCAGATATCTTTTATTTGACTACTATTTTAATGTATTTCTATATCCTCTATACTTGATGTCTGGTGATGCAACATATGAGAACTTTTCCAATTATCACTTAAGCACTCAATGTTCTGACTATTTTATTTTTATCTATTTCATTTCCATTTAGCTATAGATATATAATAGTTTTTGGTTATTGCTTTTTTCATTTGCACCTTCACTCATTTGTTCATATTTCCTATGTTTGATTTCTTTAATTAAATTTTCTTTGTTTATAATATTTAAACTATTTCATAAATACTTAGAAATTTGTTCTTTTATGGCCACTTCAAAATGTTGAGAAATATTTCAAGCTAGAGGTCTATCTTATATTATATGTCATTTAACTTTATTTGGAGTACAAGTTGATTCTTTTATGGTACTAGATGGGATTTGATTTGGTGTGTATGTGTGGTGTGTGTGTGTGTGTGTGTGTGTGTGTGTGTGTGTGTGTGTTGTGGTGTGCATATAAATGCACCCATGCACATGCATAGAAGTCTAAGGCCAACATTGAGTAGTCTTCTTTATCACTTTCTACCTTATCTCTTGGGACTAATCTCTAACTGCTTCTGACTCTAGGCTAGTGGACAATGAACTGCCATGATCCACAGCAGTGGTGTTCCAGACATATATACAAGACCTACTGGTTTTTCTTTGATTGATTTTTTGTGCATTCTGGAGTTTTAGACTGAAAATATCATCCTTGCAACCTTTTTTAGCAAATGCTTTTACAGGGAGCTATCTTTTCCTCCTGAAATTTGTGGTTTGCTGAATATAAAATAGAACATTATGTGTTCAGACACACACACCTAGCAGTTTCTATCAAATGACAAATTCAATAGAGGGGCATAAAAATTTAATTCATGAAAATATATGCTACAGCACATTTTACTTTAGGTATGATACACTAGTAATTATTTAAGAAATAGACCATCCTTATTGAAAAACCAGCATACATGCACAAAATAGTATTTATAGTAATCCCATCTACAAATGTTATAGAAAAGTCAATTGGAATGGATGCCATTAAGAGTACCACCAAGGAGATGCTACATTTTGATCTAAATTGCATAAAATCATTATTTTTGAAAAGCAGGGATGACAATAAGCCTTAGATTAAAATTATGTGTTAGTTTAGTTATCACTTGTTATAATATACATATATTCATATGCATGTATATTCCTAAATAAATGAATATATCCTGTCCAATGTGTATAATGTTGTTTTCATGTAAACTTTCAGAGTTTATCAGGTGCAATTTTTCATCTGTCATATATTTTAGAATTCCTTTAGCTAGAATGAACATGCAATTTCATCCAGATGTTAAGCTCTTTTGGAACATTTTTTTGCACTGTCATCATTCTTATATTAAGTCACATTAAATGGTTAAAATAACTTACTGTTTTGTTTCTCTCTCTCCATATTGTGGAATACTCCTGTATTTTGTTAAAATGGATATAATGTAGAGGAAATGGAAAGTGAAAGGGAGGAAGTGATAAAGGTAAAATGAGATAAAAGGAAAACTAATTAATTTAAAATTACATTTGGAGATTGTCATCTTTTTTATTTATTTCTTATTCCAAACAAGAAAACACTTCCATTTGTGCAGTTATTTAGCAAATGTAGACAAATACATCTTCACAACCTGACAAGAAAGCAGTTTAGTCTCTGAAACTTTAAGAAAATATATAGTCAGGTTTCCTTGTACAATTGCCCCATACAATTAATATTCTCAAGAGTGGGACAAAGAGAAAGTTAGGACACTGAGATTTCTTATCATCATAAGGGGATTATTATATATATATGTATATATACACACACACATATATATATATATAAAATCATTATCAATGTGAACATAAAGTGCAGTTGTCTATGTTATAGAATGAAGTGATTCTGAAAATAAGACTAAAGTCTATGATAAATAAAGGATTCTAATAATGAATACTCTTATCGGAATCTCTATCCTTACATAAGGTGGAGGAGTAAATTTGCAATAGAGTTATTCTCCTTGCCTAACAGAGCTCCAATTGGAACTGATACAACATTATTCAAATCGCTTAGTTCTTGAGACTTTATAATCAGAAAACTCTTTGCAATCATGATGCTGTAAAGAAAATAATAATAATTTACTAAAAACATTGACTCAAGCACGTTATTAAGTTCACTGTTAAAAGTTTTCACCCATATAGGTAGGGTTTAACATCACAGTTTTGCTTCTCAAGATGTTACATGCTCCTTTTCTTAGTAAAATGTTATTATACTCAAATAGACATGGAATTATTCCATGTTACTCAATGATATTTTATTTTATGTTTATTTTATTAATCAGAATTGCACACCTTTGCTATTTTTATGTATTGTTTCTCTATTGTTTGTAATAGGGATTACAAATTAAAGTAATTTGGTGTTTAGATAGTTAGATGAACCTACTTTTCTCCTAATATGTGTATTGCCTATGCATATGTACATGAATGCAGTTACCCACAGATACTGAAAGAGGCCTCATATCACCTGTGGCTTAAGTAACAGGTGATTTTGAACAGCTAGACATGGTATCTTGAAAGTTAATTCAGGTCCTTTCCAAAAGCAACCGGTGTTCTTAATTGAACTGTTAGTAGAAACTGAGAGGCAATGTTTCTAGAAAAAAAAATCCTGCAGTAATAAAAACGGAAATTTGCATCTTCATGTAATTTTTAGAAATTTATACTAGAAAAAAAAGTTGTTTTATAAAAAATAAAATGAGTAAGGAGTACTAAATTAAATGTATAAATGATGGTAAAGGAAAATAATGACTATGCTATAAATTGGCATAAAATGCATTGGTAGCACTTCCCATTTTTGAAACAAAATATGGGAAATGACAATCTGGAAAGGTAAATATTTGTTTTGGCTCAGGATTACAGAACTTTCTTCTCAACCACAGTTGGCAACTGCATTTTAGAATACTGAATATGATTGTGGAAGGATGTGGACATGACAGGGAAGATGTCTTGCCAAGCAGAAGCAGGTAAATAAAGAAAAGAGTGGAGCAGAAGAAAGCACTGCTCTTCTTTGAAGTAATGTGCAAATTATATAAAATCTCCTTAAAATCCTGTCATTTAAATATCTATAAACTTCCTGTCATGAGCAGTTTTCCCACCATCCTAGTCCCACAGCAGCAGCAGCCCCAAATAATACACAGAAATGCTGTACTAGATATATAGCTGTTGGCCCATTACTAGTGTTTCATATTGGCTAGCTCTGTCTTAAATATTAATCCAAGTGTTTCCACATGGTCTTATCTTACTGAAGAGAGGATCTGGACTTTCTTCTCTCAAGTCCCTACATTTTGACCCTACATTACCTCTCCCAGAACTCCTTGTCTACTAGTCCTCCCATTTTATTTTGCCTTCTTATTTGGCAACAGTGCTTTATTCATTAACCAATAAGAGAAACTTATTTACAGAATGACATCTTCCATTACCTTCCAACAAAACAAAGCTGAATAAGGCATTTTTAGCACAAGAACTTAGAAACTGCTACTTAAGTTCTAATCATACTAAAAAAAATACTAAACAAAAAAAACAGAAGATTGGAAAATGAATTAGTACTTTTTAAAAAATACTTTTTCTGAGGACTGAAATCAATAAAGTAGAAACTAGGAAAACAATATAAAGAATCAGTGTAACAAAGAGTTGGTTCTTTGAGAAAATCACCAAGGTAGATAAAACTTTATCCAAAGTAATCAAGAGGCAGGGAGAGAACATGAAAATTAACAAGACCAGAAATGAAAAGGGAGACACTGACAAAATCCAGAGAATCTTCATTTCATACTTTGAAAACCTGTACTCCACAAAATTAGAAAATTCAACAGATATGGACAAGTTTCTGGATAGATGTCATTTCCTCAAATTAAATTAAGAACAAATAAACAATTAAGAAAACCTATAAACACTAATAAAATAGGAACAGTCATCAAAAGTCTCCCAACAAACATAGCCCAGGGGCAGATGGTTTCAGTGCAGAATCTATGAGAAATTAAAATAACAGCTAATATCAATACACTTCAAAGTATTCCACACAATAGAAGCAGACGGTTCATTGCTAAACTCTTTTTACTGGGCTATAATTACCTTCATAACCAAGACACACAAAGACACAACTAGGAAAGAAAACTACAGAGCAATATCCCTCATGAATTGTGATGCAAATATACTCAATAAAAACTAGCAAATCGAATGCATGAACACATCAGAGAAATCATCCACCATGACCAAGTAGGCTTCATCCCAGGGATGCAAGGATGGTTCAACATACAAAAATCTATCAATGTAATCTACCATATAAACAAACTGAAAATAGAAACCACATGATCATTTCACTATATGCTGAAAAAGCCTTTGAAAAAATCCAACACACCTTCATGATTAAGGTATTGGAGAGATCAGGGAGAGCAGGAATATACCTAAACAAATAAAAGCAATATACAACAAACCAACAGCCAACAACAAACTAATTTGAGAGAAACTCAATGTGATTCCTCTAAAATCAGGAGCAAGACAAGGATGGTCACTTTTTCCATATCTCTTCAACAACGTACTTGAATTTCTAGCTAGAATAATAAGAAAACAAAAGATCATGGTATAAAAATGGGAAAGTAAGAAGTCCTACTCTCACTATTTGCAGATTATATGATAGTTTACATAAGTGACCCAAAAAACTCTACCAGGGAACTCCTACAGCTGATAAACACCTTCAGAAAAATGGCAGGATACAAGATTAATTTTCAAAAAATCACCTACCCTACTATATACCGACAAAAAGGGGCTGAGAAAGAAATCAGAAAAACATCACCCTTTACAATAGTCACAAACAAAATAAAATATTTTGGGGTGACACTTATCAAACAAATGAAAGACCTATATAATAAGAATTTTGAGTCTTTGAAGAATAAAATTGATAAGATACCAGAAAATCGAAAGAGCTCCCATGCTCTTGGATAGGTAGGATTAACATAGTAAGACTGACAATCTTGCCAAAAGCAATCTACAGATTCAGTGCAATCCCCATCAAAATCCTAGCACAATTCTTCACAGACCTTGAAAGAACAATACTCAGCATTATATGTTAAAAGACTTGAGATAGGCAAAACAACCCTGTACAATAAAAGAACTTCTGGCTGCATCACCATCCCTGACTTCAAGCGCTGTTTTAGAGCACAAAAATAGACAGGTATTCCAATAGAATCAACAGCCTTATTTTAAATTTAAATAAAAATCACAAACAAATCACTGTATCACAGAAAAATTACTTGCCCATATTACATTAACAAAAATGTTCAATCAAAACCTCAAGCCTCTTCTAGTGATAAGGAACTAAACAGGTTTTCCAGTACAAAGTACATAGACTTGAAACAGTATAAATACAAGCAATAAAAGTTTCAGCATGTAGTATTTGTATATTATTCATGTATACACAGAGACATAATTTACATTTGTGTAACAATAATCAATGAAAAAATCTATCAATTTGTGAGGGGTTTGACATTATATAGCTGAGAGGAGTTGGTGAGATGAGAGGAGAAAGTTATCTAATATATTTTAATTAAAATTTTAAAAATAAACATAAAACGAGTAGTTTTGATTTACCAAAGAAGTACAGACATAAAGCATATATACAGTCTCTATTTCCTTCTAAGAGGTAGATTAGGTATAACTTTGAGTCATTCATATAATTTTGAAAATTAATATGTTAGCATCATCTTCTATTTGTCCTGTGTACATTCTGAACCATTTCTGACAAAACAAACTTCCTTGTTCTAGTGGAATTTGCTAATTTGTTACATTACATACTTTTTTGTAACCCAGATACTCTTCATAGCAACTGAGGTAGATAAAAGTGTCATAGAGTGGGCTTCCATTTCCAGATCTTAGTCTCCTGGATCAGTTCAATTAATGATTATACTAATAAGAAGACAAATTTGAAATCACTTGCTCAGACCTCTCTTCCTGACTAACTACTAGGAATTGGATCTCCATAATAAAAATTTTCTACAATGATGAAAATAGTTGTTTTGCCAACTTGATATATTGTAGCCCCAACCAGCAGGATGATTTGCTTTTCAGTAAGGACAAAATAACAGATATTCTCAGAATACAAACTGTAATGCTTTCACCTTTCACAGCTGGTTCTTCATATAAACACAATAGAAAAAATGAATAAAAAAATGAAAGTTATTCACAAACCAAGCCCCAAAGCTGACATTATTTATTTAGTTAACATCTGTTATTGAAAAGACCAAAACGAATACCAAAAACACATTTAAAGATGACAATTCCAAAATTAGTAACATACCAAATAATTTCCCATACACTTGCAACTAGTTTAACTTCTTTTCAGCCTGTTATTTCAAAATTATCTTCTTTGATATTGCACTAATTTCCAATCTTAACATTAGTATTTATCAGTACTTTGTACAAATATTCTTTATATAAGCTTGTCCCAAGTATAAAGTTCTTATTTAGCGCTAATATCCATTATAGATATATTATCAAGAGACAGACAAGCAAGAAAATATTTTAAGTAATTTAAATATACTCATTCCAGTTTTTTGGATGTATTCATTAAATTAATTAATTGTTAATCAATTTGTGTATTATACATCCCAGTTGCAGTTGCCCCTCCCTTCCCCCCTTCCAGTCCCTCTCCCTCACCCACCTCTGTTTCCACCCTCTAATTTACTGCTTCTGTTCAGAAAAGAGCAGGTCTCCCAGGAACTTAACAATAGATGACTTATCAAATTAGAGTAAGACTAAGTATCTCCAATTTACTCTTAATTGTAATCTTTTACCTAATTACTAAATAGACACCATGATATCAGAGTAACATTTGGAAAGAGTCCATTCCAAAACTGGTGATAAATTTCCCTTTATATCCTAATGTACAATTATATACAAAATTTTAGTATTTCCCAGCATTAGTTTTTCAAAATTTTTATTTTGTGTGTATGAAAGTTTTACCAGTGTATGTATGTATACCACTATGTTGGTGCCTGCGTTGGTTAAAAATACATATCAGAGGGCTAGGAACTGGGTTTTACAGATAATTGAGAGCTGCTGTGTATTGGGAATCAAAACTAGGTCCCATGAAACACCAGCCAGTGTTCTATATATTGAGCTGTGTACTATAAGCATTAATAATTAATTCTGATTACCCATAATACATTGGTATTTCATCAATGAAAGAAATGAAGGCATTTCATTTGAAGTCATCTAACTGAAAGACCATATTTGAATTGTCTCCTTCATATTTTCCATGTATCCCATTCTCTGTTGCTTGAATCTGAATCTGTGCCTGTATCTGTATTTTTGTCTGTTCCTGTGTACGTGTGTGTGTGTGTGTGTGTGTGTGTGTGTGTATGTGTGTGTGTTTGTGTGTGTGTGTGTGTTGGCTGTGTCAGTCTGTCTGTCTGCGTGTCTTGTGTGTGAATGCTTCACTGTATCTTGTTCTGACAATATGATTTGCTTTATATTTGTGGAAGAGCATAGAAAACATGGGAGGAGGAATAGAATACTTTACAGAATGTAATTAAGTCACTGGCTCCAGTTGATCGCAACTGACTTGGAAAACAAACATAACTTTTTTTTCAGCACATTCCATAAATGTCCATATTGTTAGTTGCTTTCAACTTCTGTATTTGCAACTTTCAGAAAATGATATACTTGCATGATCTAGGTTGGAATCATGGAATAATATATGAATTCAGATTATAGCCATATACTAGCTAAGGTTATAAAAGTTGATCACATAGGAAATCCAAGGCAAGTTAGGGTGATTGTTATATTGTTCTCTAACAGGCAGGTTAAACACACATATTTAAGTACACAATAGGGTAATGGCCTTAAGTCTGAAGTGACATCAAGGTGTATTGTTAACTTCGGGTCTAAAGATGAGCAAGAGTTACAGGCTTTTAAAATGTAAATGACATTTTTCATACTACATTGATCTGTCTCCCCAGGCTTAAGTTCTGCTAATATTAACATTTGCATTTAAAAGGTTTTCTATCTTTAACATACTGGGTTAAAGACGTTATCTTCAAACTCAGAAATTTTCAAGTCTCTTGAATATATATCTATTTTCTTTCCATTGTAAAAATTATGAATGCAGAAAAATTCCCTCTAATAAACTTATGTGAATAATAATGTGTTGATAACTCTTGCCACAGTGCTGTTCAAATCTCTGGAACTTATCTTATGTAACTAGATTTATTTGTCTAATAAACAAAAATTCCCATTTTACCTTCTTTTATTATGTATTTGAATATTTTGGTGCCTCATGTATTTTGTCTTTTATAGTAACTTTTTTTTGTACCGGGATGAGGTTGCTTAATATGCCGGCTTCCAAGTATATCCCTGTAATTGAACATGACAATAGTTTAAGCTTTCTAAAAATTAATGTTATTTCATTGAACAAGGTATACACTTACATTCCTCTGCCACTGGTAAACATTAAGCTTATTTTCACTGTTTATTTATTATGAATAATTTTGCAATGAGCATTAGAATATTTATATGTTCTCAAGATTGTAATTCAGTACCTTGAATATATACTTCAAGTTAGTAATGAAACTCAATGATGAAAATGCAATAACCAAGTAACAGATGGCAAGGTTCACAAATACATATTCAACCAAAGGGGGAGACATGAATGGATAAAAGATGCGAACAAATATCAGAAAAAAAACACACAGAGTTCTGAAGGAAAGATAGCCTAATTTTAGTCAAATTTTTGTTGTATTTAATATCATAGATGGAGTAATTCATAATGAATAGATACTTACTCATTACTTATCTCGGGAAATTGGAAAGCCAAAGAGCAGAAATCTATTATCTAATGAGGAATTCTTTCTGAAATCTTGGTTGGTAAAAAGTATTACATTGAAAGACAGAGTAAATATTCTATCTTGAGTCTTTCATTTCTTAGAAAGTCACATGTACCATTAAGGTAAACTTAACAACATCAAGTACTCATCTAATTTTAATTTCTATACTAATAGTCACACCTTCAAAGAATATTAATATACAAACTCAGAGGTTTGATTTCAAACACAAGGAACATTTGAGGGGGATAACCATAATATACCTTTCTATATCTCCACCAAATATCTTCTTTATTACAGAAATATATTATTTTATTCCAAATACACCAAAGTTTATTTGAGGGACTGAGTCATAAGCTAAGAGGATTCATATGTGTTAGATCTAAACTGCAATTCATTCTAGGGGAAAATCTATTTACTTCAGGACTTTATTGAATCAAAAACATATCCAATATGGGTTAGGGATAAGACATACTTCTCCACTCCACAAAGGAGAACTAGGTAAAAATAAATAAATACACAATCTGAGAGACAACCAAGAATTAATAGCAATAACATGTAGTGTTTTGGGAGTTCCTTTGATAACTGATCAAGAACTCAAAAGAGGGTTTCTTAAGACTGATGTTATAGTCTTTGGTTCTTGGAGGCAGCAATATCATTCCAGATGGGAAAAATTTCACACATATTTCTACTCATATACTTATGTATGTTGTACGCATTTTAGGTAGTTGGAATATTATAATTCTTTATACATTTTCAAACATCCTTACAGTTATTTTACCCTTTTCTCTCCATTATCCATCTCCCTTATAATTACTAGTTAAAGTAGCCTACCCATTTCCCTATTTGTCCCAACTTCAGTTGTATTCTACCATTTTCCTCTCTGTTGCTCCCTCATTTCCTCAATCATGAAATGGTCTCTTTAAAATTTCCTGGTTCCTGCATTTATTCAAGGTTACCTATTCATATATGAGGATTAAGAGCAAGGAGCGTCAGATGAGAGAGAACATGTGATGTTTGCTTTTCTAGATCTGGGTTACCTTATAATTTGACCTTTTCTAAATATTTTTATGTCATTGCAAATTTCATGATTGTATTTTTCTTTATAGCTGACTAGTATTACATAGTATACATATATTGCCTTCTTACTATTATTTTGCTAGTATAAGGAAAATTAGATTGTTTCCAAGCCATAGCTATTGGGAATAAGGCAACAAGGAACATGTCTGAGCAAATATCTGTAGAGTAGGATTTCAAGTCTTTTGGATATGCATCAAGGAATGGTGTAACTGAGTCATAGGGTAGAATTATTTCCTTTAATAACTATTGCAGTTTAATAAGGATCAGGATAAACAATTAGGCCAAATAGATGTTTATTTAGGGAGAAATAACTTACAACATAGGCAGATGAACGCAGCGGGTTCCACATGATCTTAAACCTTCCAGTGTCCACTAGCAAGAGAGTGGCTCCAACCCTTTTTCAGCCTTTTCCCCCAGGTCACATACAGCCCTGTCTCCACCCACAATGGGCGTGGTCTAAGCCACAGGTAAGGACAAGGTGAATATCTCACTACAATTTTCTTTTTAGTCTAAAGAAAAGATTTGGGCTTGATACAAAACTATATACAAAAATAATAAGTGTGTTTTAAGAAAAGGAAAATCAAGAACAAAATGACCTATATATCTAGTCGTAGGGTGAAGGCATAACAAAGTTTACAATAGAATTATTTTTAAGCTGGAAATCTTAAGTCTAGTATCTAATATGTCTAACTAGGAAGAGAGAATAATAGTTGTGATAGTTTAATCTACAGCCTCATCAAGACCTGAGAAGGAAAATAACAATACTATGGTAGACAGGAAGTATGATGGGCAACTTCCAAAAGATGCAGCGAGGACAGAAACAGCAAGCTACCTGGACAGTCACCCAAGGTCTCACAGCAACGTTGGTACAGCCAGTTTTGGCTAAGGCCAGGAGTATTTGACAGACCACAACAAAAGCAGGGAGGTAGAAAGGCTGTCTTACCCTGACTTGGCAAGGTTCAGCAGTCTTCTATGTTTGTCTCCTGTAAGCACATAGTACTGCATGTCCAAAGCAGTGGTCAAGGTGGGGGCAATTCCTTGCCCAAGAGGCCATAGCCGAAGCTAGGATGAACTCCAGAAGGAGCAACAACAGTGTCCAACATACTTTTGGGAAAAACAAGATAGGCAGGGATAGGAGACAAGGAGGAAAGAGGAAGTAGTAGGAGGAGTCAACATGGAGAGCCCAGAGAGGTAGGATGGCAGCACCACTCTGGCCGGTAAGATGAGCCATGTGCAAATACTTAAGAGTAGAAATGGGTTAATTAATTATTAAGAAAGAGCTAGCCGTTAAGGAATTAAGAACTGGCCAACAAATTCATATCAAATACAGAGTCTCAGCATGTTATTGGGGGCTGGTGTGACTGTGGGACCAGACAGGTGGTAGCAGCAGGGAAAATGTACTCATAACAAATACCTTCACTCAGAAATAAAAAACAAGAACAGATGTTTCTGAACATATGTTTTTCTGCTTTATAAGTTACAATAAATTTACATTTATAACCTATACTTAACTTACAAACTGTTTTTAAATAAAGTGTAAATAAAGCAAATATGTCATATAATAATGAAAACAACTTGTGAGACAAATGAATATACATTAAGTAGCACTAATATAAATTTTACAGACTGATATACTTTTATGCATGTGTGTGTGTGTCCTCTAGCCCCACAAAATTCATAGTGGATTTGTTTATTGTTTCATAGATAGAATTTGTATTATAATGTGATAGTCATTAAGTAAAAACTTATTTCAATCACCATGAAATATTTTCATTTCTTCATCAAATTTATTTAAACATAATGCTTGTTCTAATGTGTAGATTTTTGTGTGTAGCTTTTAATAAACAATTTAATACCTTTGAGGTTTTTGACAAGGTTATATATACCACTTAATTTCTATTATTTTTATAGCATAATTTTATATTTTATAGCATCATTATAACTATGCACACATGTATATATAACAAATGTTTATTTGTTCTTTATTGATGACTTTGTGAGCTTTAACTATTAGAGACACATTACTTGAATTTGTATCACAAGATATAAACATATCATGTATTTCCACAGGACCTGAAGTCATTTCTTGAAAAATGAGATTATTACATTGTTGCATAATTAGGAATATTATTAGCTTCACTTATAATTGAAACAGTATTTTCATTCATAAATAATTATATAATAATCATCAACAATCAAAATATAAATATTACAAAAGAAAGTTTTAAGCATTTCCATGGCATTATAAAATAGAAAATTAATCAATGATTTAAAGAGGAGATAGAAAATATAAAAAATAGCAAAGTTTAATTTAAACACTTAGTGTATGAAATAGTGATTACCTGATATTCATGAGAGACAATGTTTGCAATAACCTAACTTCCTTCAATAGCAATATTATACAATCTGTCAAGAAGTCCCATTTAATTTTTTTAAAAAAATTTTGTTTTGAATTATATGTATGTGAAAATCTGTGCATGTAAGCACCTGAGAACAGGTGATTTGAGAGGCCAGGGGCATCAAATTCCATGGAACTGGAATTATAGAGGATTGTGAACAACTTGCCATGTGTTCTGGAAACTGAAACTGATTCCTCTGCAAGAGTAGTAGACACTGGACCATCTATAGTCCCAAACTTTTCTCTTGATGTTTTCATATAATAATTTTAAATTACCACTTGTGAAACAATAACCTACATTTATGGTTATACATTCCTACTGTCTAAAGTAATTTTTTCAAATAAGACAAACATTAAACCATGCCTTCTTTTTCTTTATTAATAATGCTCAAATTCATTAATTAATAAAACAAGATAATTTCAATTGACAATGCTTCACAACATTTATCAGAATACAAAGGAAGAAAATGCTGAAAATACTTTGCCAAATGATACAAATAATTCTATTGAAACTCAAGTATTTGAGCCACGTTTGAAAATCTTTAGGCTTACCATTCAATTAAAAAAGGTAATATATTGAGTTTTTAATGAAGTATAATCATCTATTTATGCTGGGTTTTTTTCTTAATTCCTTGGAGACATCTTTTAACATTGGTTTTCTATTGATTTAATTTATATTTTTGTACTAATTCATTAGAATGTGCACCCGTTCTTATTAATTTATTTTTTTATTTTTATTTTACATACTGATACCAGTCTCCTCTCCCTCTCTCCCACCCTCTCATGCCACTGACCACCCTCCCCTGCTATTCCCCCCACTCCACATATAGGGTGATGCCCTCCAGGAGGAGTCATCTATATCTGTCAAGAAATTTGGAGTAGGAACTAGGCCTTTTCTCCTGTCTCTAGGTTAAGGGAGTATCCTTCCATGGGGAATGTCTTCAGAAAGACCATTTCTGCACCAGAAATACATCCTGGTTACACTGTCCAAGGTCCCTTAGACAGATCTGGCCTTCTAGCTGAGACACATGTTCAGGGGTTCTGAGTCAGTCCCATGCTGGATTCCCAGCTATCAGTTTGGGGGCCCATTAGCTCCTCCTTGTTCAAGTCAGCTGTCTCTATGTGTTTCTGCAGCCTGGTCTTGTCCTCCCTCTCTGCATCTGGACTCTAGTTCAGCTCAGCATTTAGTTGTGGGTGTTTGCTTCTGTAGCCATCAGCTACTAGATGAGTGCTCCATGAGGGTGGATAAGTTAGATTTCAATCTCATTATCAAGGAAGGGCATTTATAGTAGCTTTTCCACTGTTGCTCAAATTGTTAGTTTGCGGTCAGTCTTGTAGGTCTCTAGACATTTATCTGGGTTCAGTTTTATTTTCAAACCTATAATGGCTCCCTCTTTTATCATCTCTCTCTCTCTCTCTCTCTCTCTCTCTCTCTCTCTCTCTCTCTCTCTCTTTCTCTCTCTCTCTCCTCTCCTCTGCTCTATTCCTCCCCTGACTCAATCTTCCTAGTTCCACTACTTTCTCCTTCTCCCCTTCTCTTTCTCCAAGTTCCCTCTCCACTCACTGACTCCCTCACTCTTTATATGCTCAGGAGATCTTGTCCCTTTCCCTTTCTGTGAGGGACCTTATATGAATCTCTTAAAATCCTCCTTGTATCCTAGTTTCTCTGGTGATGTGAATTATAGCTTGATGATCCTTTGCTCTATGTCTAAAATCCATATATGTTCCTCTTTTGGTGACTGGATTACCTCCTTCAGGATGGTTTCTTCAAGTTCCATCCATTTGCCTGTGAATCTCAAGATGCCATTTTCTTTTTCAGCAGAGTAGTATTCCATTGTGTAGGATTAGGATTATATATGAGCATCTTCTTTATCCATTCTTCAGTTGAGGGGCATCTAGGTTGCTTCTAGGTTGTTGCTATTATACATAATGCTCCTATGAATATAGTTGAGCACATGTCTTTGTTGCATGGATGTGGATCATTTGAGTATATGCTTAAGAAGGGGATTGCTGGCTCCCGTGGAAGACTGAGTCACATTTTCTGAGGAACTGCCATACTGATCTCTAAAATGTCTGTACAAGTTTGCACTCTCTCAGGCAGTGGAGGAGTGTTCCCCTTACGTCACATCCTCTCAAACATAAGTTGTCATTGGTATTTCTAATTTTAGCCATTCTGGCAGGAGGAAGATGGTATCTCAGAGTTGTTTTGAGTAGCATTTCCTTGATAGCTAAGGATGTTGAGCACTTTCTTAAGTGTCTTTCAGCCTTTTTCATTTCCCCTATTGAGAGTTCTCTATTCAGTTCTGTACCACATTTTTAATAGGGTTATTTGGTGTTTTGGTGACTACTTTCCTGAGTTCTTTTTATATTTTGGAGATCATAATTTTGTCAGATATAGGATTGGTGAAAATCTTTTCCTAGTCTGTGGGCTGCCATTTGGTCTTACCAAATATGTCCTTTTCCTTACAGAAGCTTCTCAGTTTGAGGAGGTCCCATTTATTGTCAATCTCAGTGTCTGTGTTCAGGAAGCAGTCTCCTGACCCAATTTCTTCAAGAGTACTTCCCACTTTCTCTTTTAAGAGGTTCAGTGTGCCTGGATTTATGTTGAGGTCTTTGCTCCATTTGGACTTGAGTTTTATGCATGGCTATAGACATGGGTGTATCTGCAGTCTTCTACACACCGTCGTCCAGTTGTGCCAGCACCATTTGTTGAAGAAGCTTTCCTCCTTCCATTGTATACTTTTAGCTGTTTTGTCAAAAATCAGGTGTTTGTAGGTGTGTGGGTTAATATCAGGATTTTTGATTTGAAGCTATTGGTCTACTTGTTTATTTTTCTGTGCCAATAAAAGGCTGTTTTCAGGACTATAGCTCTTTAGTAGAGCTTAAAGTCAGGGATGTTGATGCCTCCTTAACTTCCTTTATTGTACAGGGATGTTTTGGCTATTCTTTTTTTGTTTTTCCACATAAAGTTGATTATTATCCTTTCAAGATCAGTGAAGAATTGTGCTGAGATTTTAATTTGGATTACATTGAATTTTTAGATTGGTTTTGACAAGATTGCCATTTTTTATGGTAGACACTGACATGTTTATTTACGGAGTGACATGTGGAAATAAGAGGCAGACAATAATAGGAACAGCTTTGCTCATATATAATCCTAAAGTAGTTTCATGTACTAAAATTATAAAATTTTGAAAAGAACATATGCTTCAAAGGCAAGATATTCTAGATTTTACTAGAAAATATTGTATTTTCCTAAAATTGTAAATACCATGAAATCAAAATTATGCTGTAAAAATCCAGGGGAAGTTCAATTTTTGAAAGAAAATTTGTTTTTTTTCCCTTAGAATGATTCCCCAGTTTATAATTACACATGTGGTAGAAAATTCTGCATTAAAAGAATGAAATTTTAATGCTACTAATTTTATGAAAACTATCATAAAACAAAGGCCACGATGAAATCCCTGCACAATGTAGAGCCTTTGTTTTACAAATTGATCCATGTGTTACCTTATTGCTTAGATACACACTATCCTTTCAAAGGATGAACAGACTTGATGAGTTGTCTTTTTCTTGACCTAGTAAAATCTAATAATTTCAGAATTTGGCAAACTTAATTATGCTATATTATCATCAGCTGATTCATGGGAAACTGCCATCAATAAAAATGTTATATAGCTAAGGAGCTTCTATTGTAGTAACCAGTAGTTGATACAGCACTACAACTGCCATTGATATAGATATTAAGAGACTGTAGTCCATGACACTTTCTCCCAAGGCTCAAGAATCATTGTAGATGAAGCAGGAGGATTCTAAGATCCTTAGGCATTTAGGCAGTGGGTGACTACAAAAAAAGCAGTGTCCTTTTTAGAAAGTACGGCACTGACACATATGAAATCAGTAGTTCTGATAACACAAAACACGTAAGCACAAACCAGAACAAATGCCAACATGGAGATGGGGGTTGGGCATGAAACCACCCATGTGAAGCTATTGACAATTGTTTCAGGGATACATGGGGATAGTTTTCTCTAAGACGTAATTTGAAAATTATCCAGTGGATTACAGCACATCCAAGAATATTTGGGTAACACAAATTTTAATCTTCTTGGGTTTAAGAAAACATGCCACATTGATTTAAAATTAATATACACTGTGCAATATTTTGCATAGTACAATTCTTCTGACTGTAATGAACTCATTAAACTAGAATGAGAGGAATATCAACAATATCTTCATTGATGTGAACTGTTGATGGATTTTATACTGTAATATATGTGTCTTTTGATTAAAACATGGATAGAGAATGAAGGACTCGCAAGTAGTCCATATACTGTGTCTTTGATAAAGAGTATAGATTTCACAAGATATTTTTTATTAGTAAACCAAAGAGAAAAATTTATCCTTACCATCATTTAATAAAGACTCTTAAGTTAAATTTATGAAAAATTTATAAACATGGTTTTCTTGCTAGAATTGTTCTAACTACATGTTAAATATACTAATAGAATTATCGGTAATCAGGGAAAAATTGTGAATGCCCCTTAATGCACTATTCATTTTATTAGTATTTTTGTATTTAAAAGAAAGCAGTCATATACAAAAGAACACAAAGTGATCACATGTAACAATCCCTGGGAATTTAGTAAATTGTGAGTCACTAAAATATGGATTTTACACATAAAGCAAAGGATTACAAGCCTACAATTTACACCACCTGAAAAGTTAGGAAACAATGAGGACTCTAATAGAGATATGGTCCCCTAGAGAAGGGGAAGGGACAAGGTCTCCTAAGCAAATTCGGAGCATGAAGGGAGGGCAGGGAGAGTTAGCAGAAAGAGAAGGGGAAAAGAAAAGGGGAGCCGTGGACATGAGGCAGCAGGAAGATTGAGTAAATGGGGAAAATAGGAGAGAGCAAGAAAAGAAAGGCCATAATGGAGGGAGTAATTATAGATATTATTATTATTATTATTATTACTATTATTATTATTATTATTATTATTATGTATTGATTCCAGTTCCCTCTTTGTCCCTCCCTCCATCTCTTTCACCCTCCCATGCCCCCCAACCACCCTCCCATACCATCCCCCCACACTCCACATGTAGGGTGATGCCTTTCTGGAGGGGTCATCAAAATCTGTCAAGTCATTTGAGTAGGAACTAGGCCCTCCCTCCTGTCTCTAGGTTAAGGGAGTATCCCTCCATGGGGAACGTGTTCCCAAAGTTCTTTTGTGCACCAGAGATACATCCTGGTTCCTGAGGTCAGAGGTCCCTGAGACTGTCCATGCCTTCTGAGACCCATGTTCAGGGGTTCTGAGTCGGTCCAATGCTGATTTCCAAGCTATCAGTCTGGAGGCTCATTAGCTCTTTCTTGTTAAGGTCAAATGTCTCTGTGGGTTTCTGCCCTCCCTCTCTGCATCTGGATTCCAGTTCAGCTCAGCATTTAGCTGTGGGTTTCTGCTTCTGTTTCCATAGATTTAAGGAGAAATCTGGCACTAAGGAAATGCCCAGAGATCTACAAGGATAAACCCAACTAACAATCTGTTCAATAACGAAGAGGCTACCTTTAATGCCCTTCCACAATAATGAGATTGATGATTACATTATATGCCATCCTAGTACCTTCATCTAGTAGCTGATGGAAGCAGAAGTAGACACACACAGCTAAACACTAGCTGAAATCCTGGAATCCAATTGTAGAGAGGGAAGAGTGGTGAACCAAGGGGTCAAGGCTAGTCTAGGGAAACCCACAGAAACTGCTAACATAAAGAAGAGGGAGCTCATGCACCCCAGCCTTATAACTGGGAAACCAGCATAGGACCTAACTAGAGCCCCTGAATGTGGGTGTTAGGAGGACTGGAATGCCTATGGGGCCTTTAGTAATGGATCAGTATTTATTCCTAATATAGGAATGGACTTTGGAGCAAGACGTGGATGGGCTGGGGTTTGGTGTTGGAGGGAGATAGGGGAGTAGAGGGGGATGAGGGAACTGGGAATGACATGTAAAACATGTTTGTTTCAAATTTAAAACTTAAAAAGGACAAATGGGGAATGCCATAAAATCTCAAGACTTTTCCCCAATTACAAACTTCTGACAGTAAGGTAATGCATTCTGAAGTTTCTACACCCTCTCTAAACCGTACCATAGGTTCTGATGCAAGTGTGCAAAAGAATGATCTCATGTGGAGCACAATAAATAAAAGACTCAGAGACAGATATTTGGGTCAGGCTTCAAACTGAAGCTTAGAGAAGTATAGCAAGAAAGCCAGAATATCTTCCCTCTACCCAGCTGCAATGGCAATCCTGTCTCCACATATCCTCACAAGGAGAAGGCTCTTAGATCTTGTCTTCTCCTCCTTATATTCATTTCTCCACCAAGCCATATCCTTCTGTCTCCAACTCCCTAATGCTGGGACTGAAGGCTTGTGATCCCATGGGCTAGAATCAAAGGTGGCATATCTGTTACTCCTCACTCTTGTGTAGGACAGGGTGGCCTTGAGTTCAGAGAGTTCCATCTGCCTGTCTCCCAAGTCATGGGATTAAAGGTGTATGCTACCACTGCATAGTTTCTATAGCTAAATAGTGTGGCTGGCTTTGCAAACTGATCTTCAGTGGCTTAATTATATCATAAACAATATACCACCATATATATATATATATATATATATATATATATATATATATATAGTATTCAATTATTATATTGAAGAATTTTATGGTAGATACTTAACACATTTTGAACTCTGTTGCCAAGGTTTGGTAACAGTTATACTATGAAGAATGACAGAACATATTACACAATTGTTAACAGATGGTGTGATTAAGAACTTTTTAAAATCCTACATAAGCCTACAAAAATGTTAAATTCTTGAACTGTATCAGGTTTCCAGTTATCAACAGATATTAATTGGGGAAATATCTGTATTTCTTTAGCATTAATTACTTTGTCAATTTGTCACAGAAATACTTGACAGGTCCCTCTTGACAGAATGCTTTTGAAACTCTCAATTAAGAGAATTCTCTTAATATGTTCTACATGACTTTTGATGAAAAAAAAGAATACTTAAAAATAATTTTAAGCAAGCCATGTGCTAATTAAATAATCTCACTGAAGTACAGTAAGTTTTTAGTTGATTTACTACTGGGGATATCATACAGGTGTGGAATAGAAAGTTAGAGAAAAGGATTCTCTTTTCTTTTTATGAGAATATGATACTAACATACCTAAAACTAGTGAACTATTCAACAAGACAACCCCAGTATCATTGCCATCTTTTAATAAGGTTACATCATCACCCTGGATGACTTAATGGTTTCCTTACATTGTTAGAGACAAATCTGGATCATAAAGGAGTATCATGGCTTAATAAGGATCAGGATAAACAAATAGGCCAAACAGATGTTCATTCAGGAAGAAATAACTTATAATCTAGACAGATGAACACCAGCAGGTTCCACTGGATGCTCTCCTCTCAATGTCCCACCAGCAAGAAAGCTTTCCCCATCTCCTCCTCAGACCTAGTTCCACAAGTCACTTCAGCCCTTGTCTCTACCCCCAATGCATGTGGTCAGTGCCACAGAAGCAAAGTGTGTATCTCACCTCAATTCCTTTTTTAGTCTGAAGAAAATATTTAGGCTGATACAAAACTATATACAAAACAGTGAATAACAAGTGTGCTCTAAGAAAAGGAAAATAGAGAAGAAAACAACCTACATATCTAGTTCTTGGGTGAAGGCATAATGGAGTTTACAATAGAGTTGTTCTAAACTGGAAAGCTTAAGTCTAATATGTAATATATCTAACTAGTTGTGATAGTTTAATCTTCAACATCATCAAGACCTGAGAAGGAAAATAGCAATACTAGGGTAGACAGGAAGTGTGGATGGGCAACTTCCAAAAGGTGCAGCGAGGACAGAAACAGCAGGCTATCTGGACAGTCACCCAAGGTCTCATAGCAATGATAGTACACCCAGTTTTGGCTAAGGCCTAGAGTACCTGACAGACCATAACAAAAGCAAGGAGGTAGAAAGATGTCTTACCCTGACTTGGCAAGGTTCACCAGTCTTCTATGTTTGTCTCCTGCAAGCACATAGGACCGCATGTAAAAAACAGTGGTTAAGATGGGGGCAGTTCTTTGCCAAAGAGTCCATGGCCGAAGCAAGGATGGACTTTAGAAGGAGTGACAACAGTGCCCAACATATTTTCAGGAAAGTTTATGGTGATTTCAGGAGCAACAGTGTCTCATGTCACCAGAGTATGAATAGTAAAACATTTAAATACCATGTTCTGCATGTCTATGATTAAGAATCTATGTCTGACTAATCTGTAAAACTCAGGAACTTAGCTATAAAACGGGTTGAAACTGCCCTGAGTAAAGCAGGGACAGATAACTAAGCAATATAACTGTGTACATATACACACATGTAAATCCCTAAAATAGAGGTAGAGTAGAAACGTCTAGACCAGAAGTAGAACTATAAGGGGCAGCGTGATAAATATAGCCTAAATTGTATCAATATACAAAATGTCTTGAACATAAGTAAAATTATACATACATAGAATATGGTAAGGATAATGTGCTTAAAACATCATAAATGGATAGGTATTACACAATATGACAAAATGTACAATTCTTCTGGGAAAGGAATATAAACTTAATTTTACATAGGTTACCACAAATAAGAATATATAACAATGAACGCTGTATAATACTAATATCTCACTCTTACTAAATAATTCACAAGACAAGAAGATAAGCTAATCTACCTATATCCATTCTAAACCATACCTTTCCTAACCATACCCTATCCCCGTCTAAAAGATATACCTGAGTCCAAGTATCACCTTCCATACCCAACCCCAAGTAACTAAAATCAACCCTAAGAAGATTAATATTATCCCTAAATTCCAAGAGTGGGGAAAGGGGGTGACATTATCTTAAGATTACTTCCTGCTGAAATAGGACAATGATTGCTCCATGGGATCCTGTAGGAAGAAAATTTTAAGCAACCAAATTTCTCAACAGAACTGGCTGTGACATATGTAGCTAGTCACTGTATGGCAGGAAATGCTTGACTGGAGTTCTATTTCAAACTCTGGCCAGGAGGTAATGAGAAGGTGCACCATTACAGCTAGCTAGTCATGAGCTGTCTTGAGCAAAACAGTCTTGAACTGGTTTTAGGGTGATGTTTGTAGTCCAGATACATTAGGTTGAGTCAAGTGGAAATGTCAAATTGGGGCCCCATCTTCTTTCCAGAGTGTTCAAATATTGCTGTTAGGAATTGTTATTCCTTGTGGAAAACTTAAGCATCAGTATTAAATTAAAAATTCAAGTTTTAAGGTATCATATAAGGAAAGTCAACAATAAGCATTAAAATGTATATGAGAAAATAAGGATTTCAGAGAAAAAAATTGCATATAAGCAAATGAATCCCCAGATTTTGTTTTTTTCTGCCTTACCCCAATTGGCTTCTTGATATGAGGCAGAAACTGTGAATTTAATCTTAACAACATGCTTGAATTTATAGAAGGAAAGCCAACTACAACTCCAAAGCCAGCATTGTTTACATGAATTGGGAATACAGGAATACGAAATAGTAAAGAGAAATAGATTTCATTATAGAAATAGTTTACAAGAATTAATAATTTTTACCATAAATCAGATTCCTCTTCATTAAGTGATTGCTTCTGGAGATCTATCTTCTCTTCTGTAGGTACCTCTTCAGTGTCTTTCGGCTGTTTGAAGATGGGTGTTCTCTGTTTCCCTGTAAGGACAAGTACAGAATACTTCCCCTACCTTTGAGAGGTCTCCACACATCTAATGGGACCTAATTTGTTGGATGACTTGTAATTTCTCTTCATTAAGATGTTTCTCTTGTTCAACGCAGATCTTGATTAACTTAGATGATATCCATAGATTTCTTCTTCTGTATATACAAATGCACAACGTAACACATATCCTGATTTCTATTCTGAGTCAATACATCCTTGAAGTACACCAGCTGATTTAGATTTATCAGCCTGAAAGTCTTCTAAGGCCTGAAATCTAATCTCCATTACTTCTTTCAGTGTCTGAATTTCTTGAGTCTTATAATTTTCTAGAGCCTTCATTGGATTAGTCAGTTTCTTACTTTCTCCAGCTATGAATGATTCCATGTTTTTAATATTCTCATCCTTAGATATTATATGAATGGCTTGTGAACTGCCTTCCAGAGACAATGTTCTATCTGCTAGCTTGCCATTATCCTCAGACATGGAAGAGATTCTATCTGCTAGTCTTTCTATCTGATGTTCCAGTTTTTTAACCTTATTAGTAGCTTCATCTGACCAGGAACCAGCTGTCTCTGCTAGCATGTTAATGCATTGCATTGTTTCTGTTTTGATTATTGAGGCAGCAGACATGGAACACATTCTGTTTTCTACTTGGTCATTTTTATATTCCACGTTTTGTATTCTACCTGTCAGCTCTCTATTGCCATCTTCAATATTTTGAATCTTTGTTACGAAGTCTTCTGTAGTTTGTACATGTTCCTTATTGTTTGCTCTAATCTCAAAGCATTTCTTTAAGAATATCATATTAATGATGAAACCCATTGCTATTATGAAAAACTGTATATATTGGTCCAGTCATAATTTTTTTTGCTAAAATTCCTTCTATATATGAAGTAAAAGAATTACTAAAGTCCTGTATTGTAAAATTATCCACCATAGGTATGGAACAATTGATCTCAGATATTATATCAGCTTAAATTGCAAAGGATGTTACAATTACATTAGGTATAATTCTGCTGTCTTGGAACTTTGTTGCTTTTAGTTGTAGATGTCAACTTGTGGTAGTTAACGCCTAGAGGTGTACTGCCAAATACCGTCTGGCAGCAGAGGATCCGTCTGATCCTGGTTCTGCCTGGAAGTATACCACCAAATAGCGTCCAGCAGCCAACAATCCTTCTGATCAAGGTCCCTGTAGAATAGCTCTTAACAAACTAAGGCAAGTAAAATTTTGTTAAATGAGGGAGTGAAATGAGCCTTGTGCAAATTGCTAGGACATCACGGCGAACAGGTGTTGTTTGCAACTGGCATCTCCAGGCTGCAAACACACAAATGGGCAGGTCCAGATGCTGGGCCTTGCACAGGAACACATAAGTGGGGTAGGCAAAGCATTCTGAGGGAATGGGCAATAGTTGAGCAGTGGTCTCAGGGCTGCAATGGAAATAAAAGGAGTTGTAGAGCAGACACAAATGTTTCACAAGCTGTGGTGTGTCCTCCTGGTTAGGCAAGGCAACCCCCTGTTCAGGGATGGTGGGGGAAGGGTGAAGCCCAGGTCTCGTGAAAACCCTGATCCCACTTCTGACACCAGATGTCACAGTTTAATAAGGATCAGGATAAACAAATAGGCCGAATAGATGTTTATTCAGGGAGAAATAACTTACAACCTAGACAGATGAACACCAGAAAGTTAAACCCGATGCTCTCCTCTCTGCATCCTGCCAGCAAGAGAGCTTTCCCCAGCTCCTCCTCATACCTAGTTCCACAGGTTACTTCCGCCCCTGGCTCCACCCCCAAATGGGAGTGGTCAGTGCCACAGAAGCAGACAAAGTGAATATCTCACTACAAAGAAGAGGACCTAAAATCTCAAAAGAGATTAAAAATATTTTTTTAGACTTTTTGTTTCATATTGCTTTGTTTGGAATTTTTTTTGTATCACTAGCACATTTGCTTGTATATTTTGTTTCCAGTTTTATGTTTTCATCAGTTGTGATATGTTTCTTATGTTGATTTTTTTCTTTTTTAAAATTCATTTATTTATTTTTTTATTTAACATATCGATCATAGTTTCCTCTCCTTGCCTCCCTCACTCTCTTCCACCCTCCCATGCCCCCCAGCCACCCTTCCATCCCATCCCTCCCCACTCCACACGTAGGTTGATGCCTTCCTGGAGGGGTCATCTAAATCTGTCAAGGTATTTGGAGTAGGGACTAGGCCCTCCCTCTTGCCTCTAGGTTAAAAGAGTATCCCTCCATGGGGAATGTGCCCCCAAAGTCCTTTTGTGCACCACGGATAAATCCTGATTCCACTGTCAGAGGTCCCTTAGGCTGCCCAGGTCTTCTAACTGAGACCTATGTTCAGGGGGTCTGAGTTGGTCTAATGCTGGATTCCCAGCTATCAGTCTGGGAGCTCTGATCCATCAGCTACTAGATAAGGGCTTTATGATGGTGGGTAAGTAATTTCTCACATGAACTCATGACAGCTGGGATCATACACACAAGAAATGCCCATAAGCCAACCAAAATCTAAGCATTTGTAAAGAAAGAAATATGAATTCCATAAACTCTTTGGAGAGTTATTTCCAGATGATGACTTCTAGAAAAGAGAAAATCAGATTTCTGCATGCATATGGGCCCTGAGAGGTTATCCTGGATCCAGCAGATTCTCACACATGCATGCACCCATAGCAATCTTTAAATGGACTGAGTGGATATTATTACTTAGAAGTTTCAGATACAGTGTAGGAAAAGACTGCACATGAATTTGTGAGGGAGACATTGTGGGAAGGGCCAGAGGGATATTGGAAGGAGAATTGGTAAGATTCTATCAAAACAATTATATGCACGTGTAATTTTGTATAAAATTTTTAAAATCAAAAGAACATACAATTGTGACATATGATAAATGTCTCAACATACTTGTTTTAAATATTTCATAACATTTGAAAAGTGTCATCAAAATTAACTAAGCACCCAGAATACTTTCATTCTTTGCTAATTGAATCTCTATAAAATTCTAATAATTAAAACTTTTCAAAGAATAGGTAATAAGGATTAATACATTTACTAAACTATAGGTAAAATGAAAAGGTTAGCTTTCTGAATTAAATAGGGTTCATTTATTTTTAGAGTAGTTTGTTACAGCAGGTCTCCCCGCCGGCCTCCCGGACCTGACGCCACGTGGGCCCACAGCCGCGCCAGCCCCAAATAACACTCAGAGACTCTGTATTTGATACAATCCTGTTGGCCAGTTACAATTATTGTTTATGGGCTAGCTCTGTCTTAATCATTAACCCATTTCTACTTATCTAAGTATTTCCACGTGGTCGTCTTATCGGGGAGCCGCGCGGCAGGCGTCCTGCTCCTTCCCCGGGCTACATCTTGACTCCACCTACTACTTCCTCTTCCTCCTCCTAGTCTCCTAGCCCCACCTATCTAGTTTTCTATTGGCCACAGGGCTTTATTAACAGTATGAGAAACATATATACAGAATCACATCTCCCATCAGTAGTTAACTAAGATCTACCTATGAATATATGCATTTTCTTTAATTACTCAGTAGAAAAACAATACATTTCAATGGGTACTCCTTATGACTGTCATCAACAAGAAAGTGAAAGTACATCTACAATAAAATATGTTATGGTATGAGGTTTTTCACTCACTTTATACAACATTTAAACATGTTGGTCTATGAAAGAAAAGACGATGAAAAGATAGCATTTTACATTGTTCAGTACAAAGGATAAAGATTGCTTTAGTCATGCATTTTAAGTTCTTTTTAGATATTTTCATTTGATATTGGCGATTTAAATGCCAGATTTGGTTGTTAGTGTTACTATGTCTACTTAAGTTTTAAGTGAATCATTCCATGTATTCTATTTACAAACAATTCTCTCATTCTTGTGGTTTTCACTTATAGCTTTACCATTATTTCATTGGATAATTTCCACTAGCCATTAAAATAGTACTTGCAAATGTCTTTGGTAGCTATTCTTTTGTTATTTAGAAATTCTCATGTTCCTTGCTGTGTGAAAGTGGCACTTACTGTGATTAAATGAGATGCAAAAAAACTCACTCCCATTTGGTTTGGAGCATTCAGTGTGCTTTCATGTAGAGTAAATGAGACTGGTGGGCTTTCTACTGAACATTATTTCTCATTTTATTCACAATGAAAGAATACTGCTTGAACTCTATACATTAGAGCTCCTATCTCTTCTAAGGCCTGGAGAAAAGAGACTCATTTTTTTGTTGGCTGACAAATTTGAATAGGTCTAGATTGTTAGTCACTCATAGCTGTTTCAGTAATCGCTGTGTGTACTTAAGTACAGGTATTTCTTATGTTTTCTTTTGTGTCATATGATGAACAATATCATCAAGATAATTGATTGGAAAAATATTTTCAAGAGGAAGAAGCACCATAAAATGCAAGAGGTTTTCTAAAAAGCAATTAAAATATCTTATTAAGAGTAGTAGTTATATATGTATTTTCCACCCCATTTTCTTTGTCAGTGTATACATATGTGAATTTATGTGTTTAATGGTTATGTTTCAAAACAAAAAGGAAATAGAAAAAGAAGGTAGCAGTGAAAGCTGGTACAAGTGAAGTTTTATTCTACTTTTATTTTCAGAATTTTGCTCCTTTTATTATATACTGCTACAAACTTGAATTCCACCTAATGACATGCGACAGCCTAATATTTAGTCATGTATACAAATAATATCTCACACAGGGTAGAATAAAGACACAATAGTGATATTTTACAATGTTTTTTCTTTTAACTTAAATTCAGAAACTTAGGCTTCACACTTTTAGCAAAGGCACAAAGTAGTTTTATGTCTAGACAAATTAAGATTTCCATGAATGCTTGCAAAGGATTCCAAATGGTGGTTTCACTATAAATTTTGAGTCAATGTTAAAGGAAATGTGGCAGCTTTTAAGCGTGACCAACCTCTAGGTTAAGATTTAAAACTCTATTATACAGAAAATAAAAAAGGTAACTCATCATTTGAGCATATCAAAGAAGATTTATCACTAATCGAAATTATTACACGTTCCTCCTGAAAGAAATATATTTTATGCACAAAAGAGACATTTTAAAGGAGCTTGTTTTTAAGGTAAACAGCAAAAAAATTATCTAGACAAAACTTCAAGCTGTCTAGTATCACTTACTTCTGAAGCAGCATTATATTAAGGAGTGAAGATTCTAGATATTATTAATTAGTAAACACAAGGGCATGGCATGGAAATTCTCTTTGATTTGCTCTCAGAATTGTACTTGTCATAGAACTATATCCAGATGGTTGATTTTCATAGCCCAGTTAAAACATTGACATTATTACAACAACTTAAATTTCAGCAGCACATATATCTCAATCACAGATTGATTTTAGTTTTCTTCTTGGAGAGAATTTTTATCTTCTCATTATCAAATATAATTGAGAACCATTTACTTATGATGTTCTACAACGTGTCCTTTCCATCTATAATTTGCAAGACAGCATCATAAAAGTAAATAGCTGTTATTGGGACCACTCTATTTTTGCTTACTGGAAATATTTGTTATCTCTCTGAAAGGAATTCCATACCCTTTATGATGTTTACAAACTCATTAACATGATTTGCTGGATAGCATATTTCAGTCATCAGCAATGACTGAAAAATAAAATAATTCACATTACATGAATAGTTTAATTGATATAGTACTTCCATAGGAACCTATGAGCATCCAAATATGAATCCCTTAATACTAAACTGAATTTATTTCCTCAGAATAGAATAATTTATTTATACCTAAGGCTTTTATTTGCTTCAAGGAAGGTATATTTTTCTGTTTACTTTTAGGTAAACTCATCACCTGCACAACTTATTTGTTCACATAAAATATTTCAACTCTCTTCACTTTTACTTATACCAATAAAAATAAAGTGCTAAGCATTTTTCAATTTCCTTTCCCTTTCTTCCATTCAATGCTTCCTATGTACACCCTTCTCTCTCTCAATTTCATGACAACTTTCACTTTGATTGTTAATTAAATATGTATATAAGTGCATATACATGTGTATATTACAACCTGGTGAGTCCATATATTAATGCTAGTATATATGTGATATCAAGGCTGACCAATAACAAATCAGGGTTTTTTTCTGAAGAATACTAAGTCTTCCTATTGTGTCTGTAACCTCAGCACTGGGACATTAGGTAGAGAAAGGAAGATCATGAGGACTTAGTGGCAAGTCAGCCAATGACAGCTAGTAGTTTAGGCTGAAAACATAAAATGAAATTTCCCGTAATTCATGCACTTCCATGTTTATATGATAAATTTCATCATGGTCATATCCTAAAATTATATCATTTGGAAGAAAATGCTGTCCAGATGACCCACATATTATCCAAGAAAAATCCAAAGGTTAAACATGGAAAAATTCTCCTGGAGTTGCTGGTAGGGGAGTACAGCAGACTCTGAAAATAATATAAGCAATTTCCTTTGCCCTTATTCACCTGCAAGACATTGAAATTGAAATAAAGACTCTCTTGCTGAAGACATCATATATGTAGACACAGGTTTTAAGTAATATAACTTAAATTAATCAGGAAGCCTTCACCCTGTGTACAAGCTCTCATAGTATCAAAGGGGGTATACAAGGTGCCAAGGGACAAAAGCAATAAGTAATCACTTCCACCTGTATAGCCTATGTACTGAAAAATAACCAACATGGAAAATATCACCAATGATGCAATGGTGACACTTCTGTCTTTGGGGCAACCAAATGCTATCTTATTAAACTTAAAAAGTACTTCATTAGTAGGAAACTCATGTACAGTACTCTAAACTTAATCAACTACATGTTGATAGTAAGGTCATGACCCTTGAATATAACCTCCTATAGCCACTGTCTTAAGCCATTATTATTTCTCACTACATTGTAAATATTTATCCATATACAACGGATAAAACCAATGATCAGTATTCATCAAAGAAACTTCTCTTTGCAGCACACAGAGGCCATTATAGGAATCCACAACTGGTTAAAAAGTACACAGAACAATTGTTTGTGGGATGCCAAGACCCATTTAATATACCTACAGCAAAATTTCCACACCTGAGTCTCAGGAATATCACAGAAGAATTATCGAAAAAGTTGAAGAGCCAGAAAACTAGGGAGTTTGTTTTGAGATTATATATATATATGATCCCTTCTGTATGATTGTTTTAATATTATGTAATAATTTTTCCTGATCTCACATATATTTCCTTTAATTTCAGAGCAACATATAATTTGTGAGATGAAAATATAGTGCTGAATACTATGACTTCCCAGTTCATCTCTTTACCTCCTAAGCATGATAAGTGCTCCACATTTTGGGTGAATAACACCACAGTTTTCTTAGGTAACATACTATTTAATATTATTTATATATTCACATATTTATTTGAACCTAGGTTAAACTTGCCTTTGGTGAATAATACCCAAAACACTGTTTTTTTTCCTTTTTTCAAATTTAAATTTGAAACAATCTTATTTTACATGTCATTCCCAGTTCCCTCACCCTCCCATCCTTCCCTATCACCCCCACCAAACCCAAGCCCATCCCCTTTCTGCTCCCCAGGGAGGATGAGGCCTTCCATGGGAAATCTTGAAAGTCTGTCATATCATTTGGAGCAGGGCCTAGGCCCTCCCCCATGTATCTAGGCTGAGAGAGTATCCCTCTATGTGGAATGGGCTCCAAAAGTCCATTTGTATACTAGGGATGAATACTGATCCACTACCAGAGGCCCCATATAATGTCCAGTCCTCCTAACTTACACCCAAATTCAGGGGATCTGGGTCAGTCCTATTCTTGTTTCCAAGCTATCAGACTGGGGTACATGAGCTCCAAAACACTGTTTTTTAATATTGACTTTGATGCATGTACACAGATACTCAGGATAAGATGGGATTTTGCATTACTACACTTTGGAGAACTTTTTAACAATTTTGCAAAATGAGTTTTGCCAATTTTTACTCAAGTCCATAGTATATAAGAGTTTCTTTCTGTTACTATTATCTCAGGAATTTGTTGGTGCTTCTTTTGTTGATGAGATCTATTCTGACTGGGATATAGACTTGTATAGAATTTAACGAATGCAGATGAGATTTTTCATATATCTATTTGCCATTAATATATTTTGTTTTTAAAACAGGTATTACTTAACCTGTCCATTTATTGATTTTGTTACTAATGGTTTTATGTGATTTTCTGACATTTTAATGAATTCTGCCTGTTAACAATTTTTACATAAGTATATAAAAATATTTTTCTTTCACTTGTTAAAATTCTTCACTCTTTTATATTTTTTGTTATTTAGAACCTTTAGTTTGATGCAATAGAAGTTTTCAGTTATTTTTATCTTTCCTACACATTTTGAGTTCTCTATAAAATATAAAATTTTATTTATCCCTTTTCTATTAGTACACATTTTTATTAATTTTTCTTCTTGATTTTGATGTCAGGTACATTACCAGGAAAAAGTCATATGAATACATACTCATGTCTTAAAGAAAATCCCTTTAGTTTTTCATTCGATGCAGTTTTGGAGGGATTTTTATAAAGCCCTTATTATGTTGATGTATTGTCCTTCTATGCTTAGGAATCTGAAGTCATTTTGAAAGTTTATTGCATTTTGTGATTTTTTCCAATATCTTATCGAGATGATCATATTATTTTTAATCTGTACATTTATAGGTTCACTTATGTTCATCATGTCTGTCATTGCCTAAACAAAAGAAGCTGGATCATGATTTGTAATAATTACAAGATGATATGAATTAAATTTGAATGTATTTTATTAAGGATTTAAGGGTCTGTATTAGAAAATGGTATGTAGATTTTTTTCTTTTTTGTTATTTTCTGAGTGTCTTTATCTTATTTTATTTTCTGGGTAATTCTGTTATCATGGATTGTGTTGCAAAGACTTTATATATTACACAATACCTTAAGGAGGAATAGTGTCAGTTCATAAGATATTAAGCAGATATTTCATTTTTGTTAGACATTTTATTACTACTTCATTGTTTATTATTCATTTTTAAAAATGACATCTTGCTTTAATCGTGAAATGGCATATATAAATGAAATTGTATTCAATACACATTTTATTTAGATTTTTTTGTTGATTTTGTTTTTGGAGACAGCAATTATCTGTGGCTTTAGATGCAGTCCTGGAACTATCTCTTGTAGACCATGCTGGTCTTAAACTCAAAGAGATCTGCCTGCCTCTGCCTCACAAGTGCTGGGATTAAAGGTGTGGGATTAAAGCCACCACCACCTGGCTATTTTATCTAGATTTCTTTAAGTTCATTAAAATGTAAGTTTTTAAATTCTCCTGTAGTTCTAGGGTTTTCAGTGAAATCCTCTTCTATTTGCTACTTTTATATTTCTGTGATGAAACACAATAACAAAATTAATTCACAGAAAGAAGAGCTTATTTTGTCTTAGGGTCCCAGGGAGATAAGAATTCATCCTGGCTGGGAGGCATGGTTTCCAGATGACATGAAAGCAGGGACAGAAAGCTATCTTAAATGAAAAAGAAAGAGTGTATTATAAATGACTAGAGAATTTAGACTAGTAGGCTTGTCTTACTGGATATTATAAGAAAGCAGACAGAATAGGTCATGTAAGTAGTACTTCTCTGTGGACCATGCTTCAATTTATGTATATGTATTCCTTTCTTGAGTTTCTGACTTGACTTCCCTGAATGATTGACTCATAATATGAGATAGGCACTTACTTATCCAAGTTGCTTTTGTCATAGTGACTTATCATAAGAATGTATCCCCTATCTAAGACAGTAAATAATATTAACTGCTACAAATAATCAAGACCAAATCTACTTCTGAGGAGGTAGAGATTGTTAATACTTATTCTTAATGCTGACCAGCATATGGATGAACTACTCTTTCAAAATTTAATTAACATCATTGATGTATCCTAGCATATCTATAAGAAACATCATTTGAAATTTTGAAACAAATCACAAATGTATCAAATGTTGTGTCTAACTTAGATATCATGCAATCTTCATTCACATATTTCCTTATTAATATTACTGTGAGCTCAAGGGATCTTGGTCTATGTTCTATAAAGAATTACCATGGTTATGAAGATGATAATATTCATACTATTTTTGAACATGCTTACTATTCTAATCATAAAGGTATGTAAAAAAGCAAACCAATCAATTTTCATATTATAATATATACTAAACAACCCATGGAAGATAATGGTTTGGGGAATATAAGTTATACAAGAAGACAAAAATATTTTGATGCAATATCTCTGTTCTGATCTGTAAGAAACACAAAACTTGTGAACACGAACACATCTTTATAACAAGAAAAAAGTGAAAAATCTGAAGACTAGGAAATAGAGTTTGATTTGTTGAGGTCACAGGATCAACCGTTGCTACCAAGAATGGCTGTAAGAAAAGAAGATAAAGCAAATACACCCAATTGCAATGAACCTACACAGATATCTAGAAATTGACACCAAAATGAAAACAATATTAAGAATGATAAAAGACAATCTCTATTTTGAGTTGACAAATGCTAGAAGCACAATAGGAAAAGTTATGAGACTTAAAAGAATCCAGGAAGGTTGTTATTGGGGTAGTAATTTGTGCTACACTTAGTTTTCAGTTTAAAGGTCTAAAAAAATGCCTTTGTATACACATAAGATAGAAAGGAAAATTTACTCTCTTAAATAAACCTTCAATAATTCAATCCCTTCAATAAGTAGCATTATGTACTTCTTAATAAGTTGTACATTCAAAATTATGAATTTTGTCATACTATACATTGTGCATTTATCAATTAAATTGCTTTAAGGTTTTAACTAAAAATGAACAGATTACTAAATTGGACACATGAAATTTAAAGGGAAAATTAAAGGGAAACATTAACACTGACATGGCAGGAATAAGCATATAAGGCAAGATATTTGAAAGAAGCTTAATATGGTAAGTGTTCTGATATAAAATATAAACAATAAGGAAGAACAAAATATTAGTATGTACAGAGATAATAAGATTGTTAGGAGAAATATTAAGCATGAGCACTATAACAGAAATGAGTATTTTTGTAGGCTTACTGCTTAAAGAAAGAATGAAGTTGAGGACTTGTAAAAGCACAAGTATAAGCAAAATGAAAGCATGCAAACAGTGGAAAATACTATATAAGGACGAAGAGATCAGATGCAACAAGGTAAACAAAAATAGTAATATAAGACAAAATATGAAGTAATACATACTGAGAATTCTCATAAAATAAGTAGCAGACCCTAAACTATGGATTCAAGACACCCAGAGACAATCAAACATGGCAAAAATATCATCAAACCCACAGATATGAGTAACAAAAATCCATAAAACAAACCTCTTATATCTATGTGTAGGCATACAATGAGCTGACATACATATTGTCTCATGAGACAATAATCATTTAAAATTGGGAGTGTTTCTTGGCCATAGGATGTAGAGTAATCAAGCTAGGACTAGTGTAGAGGCTTCCTATTTCCTGACTGCCTAGTAGTTCCTTAAAGTGATATACAGTGTAACAGGGAATAATTGCCATGCAGTCTTACCTGGGTAATTTATGTGTATCAATACTGATCATCACACAAGATGAATTCAATTGTTCAGTAGTGACAATTCTATCATGGGAATGACCTACTGCTTTGTAATTAGATTTCCTGCACTCTCTATAAGACACAATTCATACTTGTAAACCTTGTGAAAATCACATGGGTGAGAACATTATAAAACCTACTTGGGGAATTACTTCATTGTTTTGTGAAATGTACATAATATAAATAACAAAATCTCTTCTAAATAATTGTTTATCATTATATACTAGTACAGCTGTCCACTTTTGTCAGAGAGCCATCTTTCTACAGTATTTAGCAGTGACAACAGAAATGCAAACTTGGTTAAAGTACAGAGAGAATCAATTATTGTTGAAGGCCTTGCCTTAAGTAGAAATGCTAAAACACCCTATATAAGTCTCATGTAACAAAAACCACAGGAAAGAATGGGAGAACACTGTCGAAATCTTATTTCTTGGCACAGCTGTTACATTCTGGAACTCATAGCATCTATATACAATTTGGAATATCAACTCTCTGTGATGGAAATGGAAGAGGCTCATTAAACCCTATCTGTATCTGAGGACTTATGCCCAGGATACAATATTTCATGTTTGATGGAGTGGCATTTTCTTCAGTAGCTCACATATTCTTGTTAACAAGTCTCTATTTGTGTTTATCTAAATAATCCCAAAGAAACTCATTGAGTCATGAGGAAATACATGAATATAGAAAGGAGTCTATTGGAGAAGTATAAGGGTATAAGAAATGAAAGAAGGGGCAAGATATAATAAAAAGGGTGAACATGATTGAAATATACTATGAAACTATTTAAGCTGTTTAAAATTTCATAATAAAACACATTGTTAGGTGTGTTATTTTTGATTCATTAAAGTTTGCCTGAAAGCAAAGTAAGCCATAGAAGCCAGGTACACTCCTTTAATCCTGGGACTCAGGATAAAGAGGTAGACAGATCTCTGTTAGTTCAAGGCCACATTGAGCTATACAAAATAGATCCAGTCCTTAAACAAAAGAGCTCACACATAGATGATCTCAGCACTTGGGATCACACACCGTTAATCCCAGACTCAAAAGTGGTATTTAAGACAGGAATAGGGTCTCAGAGCCTGGATTCATTCTCCAGCCACATTGAGGATAGGAAGACATCGAAGTCTCAATTCCCCGACTTTGCTGAGGAGAGACAGCAGTCTGATTTTTGGTGGAGCCAGAATCATCTTTCAGTCTGAGGTAGAGTGAGAGCTAGAGGCCAGCTACTTTGTCTTTTCTGATCTTCAGATTGAAGTTCGAATCCCAATAGCAGTCAATGGGTCATTCATTTTTTTTGTGTGTTACAGATAGGAATAGTTAATACACTCTAATAAGATGTTAATTGATTCATGTTTCTTATACACAAAAATTAATTGCATCTCACTTTTCAGAAAAATGTGTAAGACAGTGGGAAGTAGAATTTACAATAAACACACATACATACACACACATCTATAATACCAACAACTTGGTAGTCTGAAGCATTATGTTAATGACATTTGTCATGTGTTCAAGGCAAATCTGGGCTACAAGGGAATTTCTGAGTAGTCTACCTGTAGGGTAAGACTATCTCTGGGAAAAAAATTCACACGTACAGAAATGGGAAAATAAAGCTTAATGAATATGTAGCTTTCAAGAAATTATAGGAAACATCATTAACAAAAAAATCTGTAGGTTAAATTTAAAATTGCCTTTGCTCCTATAATGAGATTATTCTGCCCTCCCCCCCCCCAGGGAAGGGTTAAAGATGTCAGTGGCAGGTCACAGGGACATGCTTATGGTGGCGATCATGTGACAGTGAACTCACAGGCAGCCCATAGGGTCCTCTGGGTCCAGGCTCTCCCACAACTCCTTTCTCACCCTAAAATGAAAAAGCAGAAAGTTCCAATCATACACAGACCCTTGCATCCCCACATGGCTCATACAGAATGCTGCCTCTTAAATCTTCTATCAGAATGCCAATGGTTCATACTCCTTTAAGATTGGAGTGACAACCATCCACCATGGCAGATTTTACTAGCTGACCATTGACAGGACAGGAAGAAGCTGCCATTGCTCAGGTATGTTGAAGAATACCTACATGTAGAAAGCTCTACTTGGGTTCCTCTAGCATCTGTGCAAAGCATTGTTGTTTGTCTCAAGCTGTAGGTTTTTGTCCCTGACTGGAAATACTTAGGAGCCGAGCTGACTCTGGATTTGATATTTTGGGGATGAAGCACACATAAACTACAAAACACATTTGTTTTAGACATGCATCCTGCACATATACCCTACAAGTTAGTTTTATACAGTATTTTTATTGTGCTTGTGTTTCTACTGCAATGTGTCACATGAAGCCAGCACTGAAATTTCCATCTGTGGTGCTGTGCCCAAAGGTTTTTGGATTTTACAGGGATTCACAGTTTGAATTTTTGGCTTAGGGATATTTAGACTGCATTTCTTTCTTTTTTTTATAAAAGTAAGATTTCTTGAAAATCATCTCTCTTCAGAGAAGCCCTTCCTCGGCCACACTCTCCATTTCCACAGCTGTATTTCTCTTCTACTCCTTGGACTGTGAAACACAGACACAGATGTTGATATCATTATCTTCCAAAAAAAGAAAATAAAAAAGAAAAAGTTCTCTAAAAGAGTCATAAATGTTCCTCTGGATAAGGAGAAAGGGACAAGATCACCTGAGCAAGTTAGGAGCACTGAGAGAGGGGAGAGGGGGTTATGAGAAAGAGAAGGAAAAAAGAGGAGGGGAGAGATGAGCATGGAAAACCAGGAAGACTGAGTCAGGGGAAGAAGAGAGGAGAGCAAGAAAGGAGATACCATAACAGAGGAAACCATTACAGGCTTAAAGAGAAATCTGGCACTAAGGAAATATCCACAGATCCACAAGCATGACCCCAACTAAGAATCTAAGCAACAGTAAAGAAGCTACCTTAATTGCCCTTCCTGATAATGAGATTGATGACTACCTTATTGGCCATTCTAGAGCCCTCATCTAGTAGCTGATGAAAGAAGAAACAGACACCCACAGCTAGATATTGAGCTAAACTCCAGGAATCCAGTTGTCAAGAGGTAGGAGTGATGAGCCAAGGGGTCAAGACCAGGCTACAGAAGCCCACAGAAACAGCTGACCTGAAGAAGGGGAGCTCATGAATCCCAGTCTGATAGTTGAAAAACTAGCATAAGACTGACCCAGACTCCCGGAGCATGGATGTCACTTTGTAGGTCTGAGCAGTCTATGGGGCTCTGGTAGTTGATTAAGCCCTACTATATGAATGAACTTTGGGAACCAAGTCCACATATATAAATATTCTCTCAGCCTATTCACATGGAAAAACAGCCTAGGATCTCCTCTAAATGACATGACAGACTTTAAAGATCACCAATGGAAGGCCTCACCTTCCCTGGGGAGCAGAAAGAGCATTGTGGTGGAGAGAGCCAGGGAGGCAGAGGGAACTGGGACTGACATGTAAAACAAGCTTGTTTCAAATTTAAATTTTAAAAAAAGAAAAGTTCTTATTAAGAATATGTTACAAGCAGTATACAGAGTTACAATAGAATATAATATCTCATCATTTAAACATTTATTGTATTATTTTCAATTCTGTCTATAGTTTGTGTGTAGTAATATTTTTTATGATTTAATAAAGGTTGCCTGAGGATTTAGAAAGCAAAGTTAGCCAAAAGCTATACAGATCAGTCAATGGTGGTATATACCTTAAATCCTAGGAGTCATGAGACAAAGGTAGATGGATCTCCCTGAATTCAAGGCCATTCAGACTTATACAAGATTGAATCAGTCTAGAAGAGTAAGAGGGCTTGTTCATGACCTCAATCCCAGGACTCATGAGAGGTATTTAAAACAGGAACAGATTCAGTATTAGGCATTCATTCTCTAGCAACCCTGAGGAGAGGTTGCAGCCTGAGGCTTGGTGAGAGACAGGACCAGCCCATTCAGCCTCAGGTAAAGGTAAGAAATTAGTGGCCAGTTACTTTGCTTTTCTGATATATTTAGCTTAAGGTTTGAACCCCAATATGAATCTCTGGATCATTTCTCATTCATGTTACATTTGTGGGTATATAAACATGAATGTAGGTGTCCGCAAATGCCAGAAGACAGTGTCAGATGGCCCAGAGCAGAAGTTATAGGTATATGTGAATTACTTGACCTGGATGACCAAAATAAACTGAAGTAATCTCTAATAGTAAGTTTTCTTAATTGTTGAGCCACCTTTCTGGACCCCAAATATTAGTTTATTTAAAGTAGCAATTTTATCAAGTTATTGTACAGGCATATTCAATGGCAGAACTTACAATTCAGATATTAATGAAATAAATTAGATCATAGACTATGGGAGGGAATTATGCACGGAAAAGTATTAAATGACATTCTCTTAAGGTCAAGAAATAAAATAACACAATAGACAATAAAGCTGTGGTAAAAAAATCACTTTAAATTTCAGAATTTCAGTGATTGAAATAAATGAATAGAGACGAATAGCTTTTGTAGGGCAAAGAAAATTAGGAGTCAACAATATGGATGGTAGTAACAAGATGTGTGTGTATATGTGTGTGTGTGTGTGTGTGTGAAAGAGAAAGGATAGAATATGTCATGCCAATATTCATTAAAATAATTATTTAAGACATTTATTAGTGATAAGAGTCAATAAATAAAGATGATGAATAAACTTACAAACAAATATAATCACAAAAACATTAAAGACATGAGACACATAGCACATAGCTTTAAAAATGAATTATGTGGTTATTCAAGTATCAGAAAGAGATGGATTCATTTGAAATGTGGCTAAGTAGTTTGTTTTCAAGTTGAAGGATCTAGATTTTTTTCTGATTCTTTTGCAGAGGTCATAGGCAGTTGAACAATTCTAAAACTTCAGAGAACACACAAGATGTGCTTACTGATATGAAAAGAGAAAAATAAATTAACTAGTCTTAACCTAAGAATATCATTTTTTGCCATGGACACAAATCAGATTCTACTTACTATAGCTTCAAATGACTTTTGTAATATGGAATTATTTTGTCATGTTTTGGGGGAACTAAAATTGTTAATACAAAGTAACATGAGTCAAAACCAAATATAACTTCAAAGAGCTGTATTAAGTGTATTACTTGAAAATTTCAACACCCTCAACAATAAATTAATAAATGCCAAGTGTAGAAAATAACTTACATTATTAATCCAATTGAACATAACTATTATATAACTGGAAATGATTGTTATACATAAATTAACTCATGTTTAGGAAGAAGGGTATACACTTTTCCCAAGTGAAATGTGGTAAAAATTGAACTTAGTTCAAAAAATATAAACAACAAAATAACAAGCACAAAAACAGGAAGAAGTTGGGTGGGTAGGGAATTGGAGTGAATCTAAGAGTAGTTGGACTGAATTTGAACAAAACACAATGTATGAAAATCCTCACTAATGATTACTTATGCTGGAGAGGATGTGGAGAAGGGGGAACACTTCTCCACTGCTGGTGGGAGTGCAAACATGTACATCCATTTTGGAGATCAATATGGCGGTTCCTCTGGAAAATGGGAATCAGTCTTCCACAGGGCCCGGAAATCCCAATATTAGGCATATACACAAATGTCCCAGATCCATGCAACAAAGACATCAGTTCAACTATGTTCGTAGCAGCATTGCTTGTAATAGAAAGAACCTGGAAGCAACCTAGATGCCCCTCAACTGAAGAATGGGTAAAGATGTGGCACATTTATACAATGGTATACTACTCTGCAGAGAAAAAAATAATGGAATCTTGAAATTCGCAGGCAAATAGATGGAACTTGAATAAATGAATAAACCATCCTGAATGAGGTAACCGATTCACAAAAAGAACATGGTATGTACTCACTCATATGTGGATTTTAGACATAGAGCAAAGGATCACCAGCCGATACTTCATACAACCAGAGGAACTAGAATACTTGGATGATTCTAAAGAATTCATACAAAGTCCCTCACAGAGGGGAAAGAACAGTATCTCCTGAGTGTATTGGGAGTGGGGGGGCAGTGGAGTGAGAGCTAGAAGAAAGAGAACGGGAAGAGAGGAAAGCACATAGGACTAGGAAGATTGAGTCAGGGGAGGAATTGATGAGAGAAAAAATATATAGAGAGAGACCATAGAAGAGGGAGCCATATTAAGAGTAGTTTTCCCAGCCGATCTGGTCCCACCACCATGCCAGCCCCAATTAACACACGAAGACACTGTATTTGATATAATGCTGTTGGCCAGTTACTAATTTCTTATTGGCTAGCTCTGTCTTAAATATTAACCCATTTCTATTAATCTAAGTATTTCCATGTGGTCTCATCTTACCGGAGAGACGGCCGGCCTTCTGCTCTCTCCAATCTCTTCATGTTGACTCCTCCTTACCACTTCCTCTCTCCTCCTTGTCTCCTAGTCCCGCCTTTCTTGCTTTCCTATTGGCCAACAGTACTTTATTCATTAACCAATAAGAGAAACACATTTACAAAATGGCATCTGCCATCAGAGCCATTATAGGTTTGAAGAGAAAACTGACTCTAAAGAAATGTCCAGAGACCCACAAGACTGAGCCCAACTAACAATTTGAGCAACAGTATAAAGGCTACCATAAATGCTCTTCCTTGATGATGAGATTGATGTCTAATTTATCAACCATCATGGAGTCCTCATCTAGTAGCTGATGGAAACAGAAGCAGACACCCACAGCTAAACACTGAGTCCAACTGGAATCCAGATGCAGAGAGGGAGGACAAGACCAGGCTACAGAAACCCACAGAGACAGCTGACCCTGAACAAGAAGAAGCCAATGGGGCCCCAGACTGGTATCTGGGAAACCAGGATTGGATCAACTCAGACCCCCCTGAACATGGGTCTCAGCTAGAAGGCCTGAACAGTCTCAAACACCTCTGTCAGTGGAACCTGGATGTATCCCTGGTGCACAAAAGGACTTTGGGAGCCTGTTCTCCATGGAGGGATACTCCCTTAACCTAGAGGCAGGAGGGAGTGCCTAGTCCCTACTCCAAATGACTTGACAGATTTTGTTGACTTTTCCTGGAAGGCACAACCCTCCCAGTGTATTGGGGGAGGTGGGATGGGAAGGTGGTTGGGGGGCATGGGTGGGTCAGAGAGAGGGAGAGAGGGGGAGGGAGAGGGAACTGGGATCTATATGTAAAATAAAAAAAAGCAAATAACTAAATTTAAAAAGCAAAGGAAATGGCTGGGACGAGAGAGAAATCTTTGTAAAGACAAGTTGATGAAGTAACTTGTGTTCAAGACATCTTTTGTGGCATCATGGCTGCTGGCAGTTGAATTAAGAACATGTTCTTCAGATATTTTGACATATGTTTAGGGTATTATGTGTGAAAGGACAAGAAAAGTGTATTTAGTTGTAGATAAGAGCTGTGCACTCGAGGTTGCTGCTCTAACAAAGATTTCAAAGTCAGCTGTTCTTTTCTGGAGGCTCTGTGATGAGACATGCCACAGACTGAGTCAATCTTCTTTGGCCTCATTATCTGAACTTTGAAAATAAATAATTTGAAGTAACAGGATTTCATTTGAATAAAAAAAGAGAAAATCCTCAGAACTAACAAAAATTTAAAAATTGCATCTCTTAATTTGCTTACTACTGACTCCATTTACATAATGAAATAATTGTTTTCAAAGCCCCACTGTGAATATTGAGTTAAAACTATTCTAGATTTTAGCTGCTACATCAACATATTTAAAACAGTGGTCTATAGAACACAAATGCATACTTCTGTAGAGGCTATGGAATCCAAGAACAAGTGACCAGCATAATTTTCTCTTAGGAGAGTGTCACCTGCTTCCAATATGGGCCCTTCTTATATGCTCTGGAAGGGAGACTACTCAGTGTTATAAAATGGCAAGAGAATCATAAAGGTAAATGATTAAATTTTATGTTCTTAAATGATAATAGTGTTTAATAGCAAGTGGGACATTGTATGACATTGTTTCCAAACAATTTTGAAATATCCCAATCCATTCATAAATAAAAAACTACAGGGATTAAAATTAAAAAACTAAAGGTCTCAATCCTTAAATCAGTAGTAGACAGTTTAATTGTGTGGTTTTGTTTTCCCACCATCAATCTTGATCCAAAAATAATAAATTAAAATTTAATTTTAGTAAATGGTTTGTAAGTTTAAAAATGGTGTGCATTTTATGTTGTTTCATTACATTTCACAAATATATAAACCAATGTGTCACATAAATCCTCACTTAATATGCTACATATCCATTACTTACTTAGAAATGATACCAACTATCAAATAGATACTTCACTTGTGTTCAAGCAATTCTTATTTTACTTAATAGTATATCCAATCACCAAATATAGGTTTTTTTCCTTGATGTCCATATATGCCAAAGAAAATCTATATAGCACTTCTTATAAATGAGTGTACAATTTTGACTTAATAAAGAAACATATTATGAAGTGCAACAATCTGAAGTACATTGGACTTTCTGTCAATGAATTTTAAAATAGAAACACCTTCTCAAATTGCCAAAGCTGTAGTGTGGACAAATGATCAATTATGGTGGTAAATATAGAAAATTCTATTTAGCCACAGTAGCTCTGATTAAATATAGACACACTAATGACCATCTTGTCCACAAAGTAGAGAAAACAGCTACTACTCATACACAAGCGAGTAGTAATTGACTCTTTTGGATCATTTCTTTTCTGTCTAAGCAATATTCTTTAGCCAGTTCATGCATATTTAACAAGTATTGTGATAGTATTGTGCTACGTTATCTTCTCTAATCCCCATCCCACTACTGTAAACACCTTTTCTTTCTCAATAAGTTGTCCTCTTTCATATCCTTTTTGTTGTGAGCAACTTATCTAATTAGAGTTGTTTCATGAGGGTGAGTGTGAAGGCAGTTATTTATTAGACCAAAGGTACCTTACCAATAGGTACAGTTTGTAACAGTATGATTCCCCCTCATTCATAAAATCTTAAGTGCCTATGGCTCCTCAAGAGACATTTATATATTTTGCAAAACAAGTACAAGAACCATAATGGCATGGCAATATAAATAATGAAAACAGTGATTTCAAGTCTGTCTGATTAATTTACCTTGAAAATGCAGAGAAAGAACAAGCTATACTTTAATGTTTTTTCTTTTAGCACTAGGTAAATAATCATTAGACAGCCTGCAAATAAAGTAGGATATTCATGCCCAATTTCAATGTTTTCTTACTCTTTACACTTTGGAATCTGAGTAGAGGATATTAAAATTTATTTCTAAGTTACCTTATTTGCAAAGGCCTTTCTGAGAGAGATAAAATCACATTCCAACACCTTAGAAGAAAAATATTTTTTGTCAATAGTAATAAACACATATATAAGCAAACACCTACAAATAGCAAGGATACTTATTTTAATATGTATTATTTAACTTAATTTTATATAACACTAAGAATTAAAGCATTAGCTAGATACCTCATGATGCCTAATTATAGAATTCAATATCAATTTTCAACTTCCTATGGTAATGGCATAAAACTTCTCTGTATTTAATTTTTTTACTTTTGATATCAATTGCTCACTGGTAGAAACCATTCATTAAGCAACATCTATAATAGGGCTGTTTCTTTGAGTAGAAGAGATCTATCTGTGTTATTTCTTACCCAAGGTAAATTACATGTTACAGCAATTTACCATGCTCTTTCTCATTTTTGAACTCATGGTAGGCAATGTCTTTCATAACACTGCAAATCAATTTTTGAAAAATAGTTAATGGACTTATAATATTTTTAGACACTTGAATGAGAATAAAATGAATTAATGCTCAATTGATCCATTTTATAGCTGAGGCTACTCTACTCTTCTTCCAGAGTACCTGATATAGTCTTTTGACCTTAAACCACATATCACTACACTTTTATCATTACCAATCTCCCAATTAATGTTTTTTTTTCATATACACTATATTGTACAATTTCTAGCATCAGTTGTACTTCTTGTTTATGGCGTCAAAAATTAGAATGTAAAACTTTCTCTTTTACTTATGTTATGTCTTCCCATTGTTAATGTGAATTACTAATGATTTAGGTTTAAATAAATATTTAATGAAAACACTTATTGGGAAATTAGGACAATAAACTACTTTGTAAGTAGTGAGAACTTGGCAATTTATTCAGCTATTTGTAAGAAAAACATTCAGTAAGTTTTGGTAATGAATGAAAAATCTGGTATAGGGTGGCAGGTAAATGTGTAGTCCCAGACAAGATTGTTTATTTATATAACATTATTTAACAACAGAATTTTCCACTTTAAAGTGTCTTTCACATTAAATGATGCAGCTTACTCATTATTTGTTTCTCTTCTGATCAAATAAACACCTCCATGATGACTAAAATGATTTTTAAACAAGATTTAGCATTCAAAATGTAGGAAATATTATGAATTCCTTGAAATTATTGGAGGGAAATATGGGTACATGTTTGACTTACCCAAATTTACACCAGTTCTGATAAGTCATGAATTGATTAAGGAAAATAATTGTTGAAAATTAATACCCTTTTCCTAAAATTGTGTACTCATATGTAATATATTAATTTTACAGATGTTAATTTACTTACAAAATCAATTGTAATCACATGTAAATATTTTATACAAAGCTGTATAATTTAAGAAAATTGTTTATTTTTAATAAATTCTTATTTAAATGAGAAACAATCTTACTTTACTTTATATATCAATCCCAGTTCTGTCTCCCTCCCATCCTCCCATGATCACAACAATCCTATATCCCATACTCCATCAACTGCCCTGGGAGGGTGAGGCCTTTCATGGGGGATCATCAAAGTCTGTCCTGTCATTTGGAGCAGGGCTTAGTCCTTCCCCAGTGTTATCAAGACAGAGAGATTATTCCTCTATTGGAAGTGGGCTCCCTAATTACATTTCTGCACTAGGGATAAATACTGGTTCCACTGCCAAAGGCTCCATAGACTACCCAGGAACCCTAATTTACATCCATGTTCAGGGGGCCTGGTTCAGTCCTATTCTGGTTCCCCAGGTTTATGACTGGGTCCAAGAGATCCCCATTGTTCAAGTCACCTGTCTCTGTGGGTATCTGTAGCCTGGACTAGTCCCCTTGGCTCATCACTCCTCCCTCTCTACAACTGGATTCCAGGGGTTCAGCTCAGTGCTTAGCTGTGAACTATGCTTCTGCTTCCATCAGCTACTGGATTGAAGGATCTACGATGACATTTAAGGTAGTCATCAATCTCATTATAAGGAAAGGGCTTTTAAGGTAGCCTCTCCACTATTGCTTAGATTCTTAGTTAGGGTCATCCTTGTGGATATGTGGACATTTCCCTAGTGCCATATTTCTATTTAAACCTATAATGGCTCCCTCTATTAAGGAATCTCTTTTCTTTTGCTCCTCTATTCTTCCCCTAACTCAATCTTCCTGATCCCTCATTTTCTCCCCTCCTACCTCCTTCCCCCTCAATTTGTTCAAGAGCTCTTGCCCCTTTCCCTATCTCCAGGGGAACATGTATGTCTCTCTCTTAGAGTCCTCCTTGTTTCCTTGCTTCTCTGGAGGTGTGGATCTCAGTCTGGTAATCTGTTGCTCTATATCTAATATTCATATATGAATGTCTTTCTGTGACTGAGTTACCTCACTCAGGATGGTTTATTCTAGTTCCATCCATTTGCCTGTGAATTTCAGGATTTCAATGAATTGTTGTTGTTGTTGTTTTTTTTTTTTCTGCTGAGTATTACCCCAGTGTGTAAATGTGCCACATTTTCCTTACCTATTCTTTGGTTGAGGAACATCTATGTTGTTTTCAGGTTCTGATTATTACAAATAATGCTGCTATGAACATAGTTGAACAGATGTCTTTGTTGTATGAATGTGCATTCTTTGTGTATATGCCTAAGAGTGGAATTGCTGGATCTTGTGGTAAACTGATTGCCAGTTCCCTGAGAAACCATTATAGTGATTTCCAAAGCAGCTGTATGAGTTTACACACCCACATCCCCTTTCTTCACATTATCCCCAACATAAACCTTCCTTGGTGTTTTTGATTATAGCTATTCTGGTAGGTGAACGATGGCATCTCAGAGTTGTGTTGACTTGCATTTCCCTGATGGCTAATGATGTTTAGTAATTCCTTAAGTGTCTTTTGTATATTTGAGATTCCTCCATTAAGAATTCTCTTCTCTGATTTCTACCCAACTTTTTAATTGGATTATTTGACATTTTGGTGACTAGCTTCTTGAGTTCTTTGTGTATTTTGGAAATCAGCACTCTGTCAGATGTGAGGCTGGTGAATATCCTTTCCCAGTCTGTGGGCTGCCGTTCTGTCTTGTCAACTGTGTCCTTTGCCTTACAGAAGCTTCTCAGTTTGAGGAGGTCCCCTTTATTAATTATCAATATCAGTGTCTGTGCTACTGGTGTTAAGTTCAGGAAACAGTCTCCTGTACCAACTCTTTCAAGGGTACCTCCCACTTTCTTTTCTAAGAGGTTCAGTGTGGCAGGATTTATTTTGAGGTCTTTGATCTATTTGGACTTAAATTTTGTGCATGGCAATAGATATGGATCAAACTGCATCTACTACATGTCAGCATCCAGTTATGCCACCATCATTGGTTGAAGATTCTTTTTTTCAGTATATAATTTTAGCTTCTTTGTCAAAAATCAGGTGTTTGCAGATGTGTAGATTTATTCAATTCCATTGGTCTACCTGTCTGTGTTTGTACCAATACCAAGATCTTTTTTAAACTTTTTAAACTTAAATCAGAAACAAGCTTGTTATTTTGTTTGTTTTTGTTATTTTGATTTTGGAGATAAGGTTTTTCTATATTGCTTTGGAGCCTGTCCTGGAACTAGCTCTGTAGATAAGACTGGTCTGAAACTCACAGAAATCTTCTTGCCTCTAGAAGCAAGCTTTTTTGTTTTTAAACATATCTATCGCAGTTCCCTCTTTCTCTCCTCCTCACCTGCTCCCCACCAAACCCCTGCCCCACTTCCTTTCTGTTCCCCAGGGAGAGTGAGGACTTCCATGGGAGTTGTTCAAAGTCTATCATATCATTTGGAGTAGAGCCCAGTCCCTTTTCCGTGTGTCTAGGCTGCAATACCAAGCTCTTTTCATTACTATAGCTCTATAGTAGAGCTTGAAGTCAGGGATGGTGATGTCTCTGGAAGTTCCTTTATGGTACAGGCTTGTTTTGGCTATTCTGAGTTGAGGATTGTTCTTTCAAGGTCTGTGAAGAATTGTTCTGGGATTTAGATGGTGATTGTATTGAATCTGTAGATTGCTTTTGGTAAGATTGTCAGTGTGGGAGAGGATTTAGGGAAGGGATATCCCTCCATTGCTGGTGGGAATGCATACCTGCATAGCAAATTTGAAAATTAGCATGGTGGTTTCTCAGGAAAATGGGAATCAGTCTACCTCAAGACCCAGTAATTCCATTCATAGACATATACCCAAGCACATCGATTCAACTTTGTTTATAGCAGCATGATTTGTAATAGCCAGAACCTAGAAGCAACCTAGATAAAAAAATAAAGGCTAATACTTACCTTATACCCTACTAATATTACAATAAAATGATGTAAATGTTCAGATTGATTCTGAATGTGTTACTTATTATATAATAGTATTTCCAAGTTAAATAAGTGGTAAAGTTATGGAATTTCTCTTTATTACTTTATTCTGTAACTAGTGACTACTTGTTTTAATTCTGTAAGTGCTTATTGGGACACACAGATTCACAGGTTGCAATCATATGGTTGTGACATAGTTTTTAAGTATTTTGTTTGTTGATTGAGTAGTTGATTTATTTGAAGGAGGAAGATAATGACAAGATGAATATTCTTCAAAATACTTGTTATTCTTGATTTTAAAGGACTATTGTATTTTTGAGATTTCTTTCTGTGTCATTGCAATGTTCTCTATTTTTGTTTTTGTTTCACTACAATTTGAAAATATATTTTATTTTTGAAATCGCACCATAACTGCATCTTTCTTTTCCTTCCATCCTAGCCCTTCCATATACCTCAACTTTCTCACTTTCAAGTATAGCCTCTTTTTAAGAGACTTCTCTGTGGGAGTTGTAATTAAAATGTAACTATACAACTTACTTCCTCTCAGCCCATCCTTATGCCTCCACTCACAAATTTATAGCTTTGTTTTAATTTATAATTTTTACATATCTGTATATAACAATTTATATGATGATCTTGTTGTATCTGACAGCAAGTCTAAGGGCTATAATTTGGAAAACAGAAATATGTGTATATTTAAAATATATTTAAGAATTAGATTACCTTGAACTATGGTCGGCAAATGCAAACAAAATACACACTATACTGACAAACACATTGGGAATTCTCAATAAATTCAGATACAAGTCATTACTAAGTGACGTTATAGCTACATGTTTACCGTTATTTAATGGGAGGAGCCTTGACCTTTTTTGTTTGTACTTGTTTTATGTTATACAGAAAATTATTTTATCAATATTTATCTGTAAATCTAATGTAATTCAAAGGAAAATATCCAAGGGCATAAATTGATATGTGGCAGATCAGTTTTAAAATTTAAGTAGATTCTTTAAGGAATTACATAAATGTTATTTAAAATGGAAAAAAGATAAGGACTAGTAATGAATTTGAGCTAACGTTTAATCTTTCAGTGAAACAATAATATGCTACAGAAGGAGTGAGGCAGTTTCTTCTGTAAAATGATAAAGCCCTAACTAGTTTTTATCTTACTCAGCATAAAGTCAGTAATTGTTAATAATCAACTCTGCTTTTCTATTACTAAACCTGCCAAGTAAATATCCAGAAAAGAGGATATGTGGATACATTCAAATAAAATTTTTTAAAGAAAGAAGTGGATTATATTTTGGCTGCTACTCAAAAGGACAGTATGATGATGACCCTGGAGTAGGAATGTAATATCACAAAGTAGAATTTTAATTGTGTTGATGTGACAATTAATTTTCTGCCAATTGTATCAATATGAGTTTTGATGACATCCAAAATGTGAAAGAGTAGATTGAAAATTTTTTTTCAAAAAGTTTTAGGAGACTCAGTGTTATCTACTATAACACTTTGTTTAACAGTTCTTCCCAACTTATTTCAATTAAGGTTATGAAACTGCAATGATATGTAAGACAAATAGTGATACTTTTAGCTAAGAATGAGGATACTTTACACAGGTTGAGAGAGGAAAAGTAGTTGTACAAGATGGTTATAATTATTTTCAAGGAAGAGAATTTTAAGTACCATATGCATTCTACATATATTTATGTGACCTTAAATGGGATTTTTTTAGAATTCAAATTCATGAAGCTGTTTATCTGTTAATTATGCAGCGCTACATATACTTCTCTTTAAGTTTTATAGTTTTCTTCGTTGCACACTGCTAAATCTTCTATTTATTCCTTGATATTATATATGCTTTATGTTGTCATTGGTATGTCTTCATACATTTGAAGAAACTTTGTTATAATCATTGTAAGGTAACATTGCATGTTCTGTTTTTCAAAGTCAGTATATACATTTCATATAATGTGGTACATTGTTAAAGGCACTCAATAATTTAAATGGTTTATACATAATACATATAAATATACATCCAGAGAGTTTTATTTCCTTCATTGTAATGTTTGTGAGGTTGTTTCTTTTAGAAATTTTGGATTATGAGGGATTCTGTGCAAAATTACATAGGATTAAGAAGCCATGACAAACAAAATGTTGTTTATGTTTTTGTATTAAAGAGGAAATTTACATTTCATTTTGAATTTAATGTTTACTATAAAGATTTTAAAAATGATTTTAATTATTGAAAAAATTTTAACCAATATTGAATAAAACACAACTTGTGTTTTACCATGATTATCTGTTAAAATGTTGGTGATATATTTGACAAAGTTTATTGCATAGCATTGCTGTCTTTATTTTTATTTCAAAAATATTGTTAAGAACATAATGCGAGTTGATAAATGATAGTCAGTGCACCACAACTCTAAAATACCAGTTTTATCATTTCTAAACAAATTAATTGTTTATATAGGATACTGAAAGAATATATGGCTCCAGTCTGTATGTTAGCTTATGTAATATGTGTTATATATGCTATCTAGTATATTTAATTTATGTTTATACAATGTATATATTGTTCTTGTAAACATTCACGCATGTATAGCCTGTATCCTGATCATATTCCCTTTGCCACCAATCAACTTCCGCTATATATTGCCAAATGCATATTTCTTCCAAACTCATAATCTCCCTAAAACAAATAACCCACAAGGACCAATACTGTACTGTACCTCTGTATATAAATGTGGGATCATCCACTGTGACATGGGCAACCTATTGATGACCAAACTAGAACAAAAATTGGTTCTCTTTCAGTGTTATTAAGTATAAATAGCTCCTTGCCTAGGGATGAGATATTTAGAACCACTCATCACCCATTCCTACACATTTTGGCTTGATTGAGCTTGTGAATGTCTTTAAAGATAAACACATGAAAGTTTATGTGTTTATAAACTTTCATGAAAGTTTATGCTTACAACTATTATGTCATGTTCAGAGGGCAGCATTTCACATGGCTGCTGCCCATCCTCTGGATCTTAATTTTATACTTATTATTACTGTTTCCCATAGCTGTTCATGTGACTGATTGTAGTAATATAGGCATGCTGTTTTGTATGGAAAAAATATTTAAAAGTATTTTAGAACATAAATGGTATCCTAAGAAAAATATTAGACTCTAGCATTGAAAGCCTCCTTACTTTAGTTACAAATGAAAAAAAAATAAAAAAGAACAACCTAAACTTGAAATTGGTCTCTCTCAAACCATTCATATGAATTTTTATGCTTGGATTACTTAGACACCCTGGGGTGATATTGTCGTTCAGTTTTCAAAATGTGCATATATTATTTTCCTTATCTTAGGATGTTAGTAACTATATTATACACTGGGTATGCACATGATCTTTTTCTGTTATTAAAAACTTATCTGAAGGAAAAAATACGTTTCTCACTTTCTGAACAACCTGGATGCATTTTAGTACTTGATTAGAGATTGACTTCTTGGCTTTTATTGTTTGTTAGCTTTTGAATATATATTTCCTATATACCTATTGATTAAAATATTCTCTTTGTCCTTAGTTAAAAACACAAAGAGACATAAAATTTTATACAGCTAGATGGTTTAAATGACTTCATTGCTTACTTATAGTATTAGCCAGTCCTCCACTTTTTATCATCATCATAATTAAGTGAGAAAAATTTTGTAGGAGTTCAAAGCCCTGAAAAAATTTTAATGGAATATCAAGTATAAATACTCTTTAATATTAATGGTATATATTTTCCTTTAGGTTCCAAATTTTTAAGAAATTATTATCTATATTGTAGAATTAGTTAGAAAATTCAATATTTATGTGTATGTAAAAAATAGTATTTATAGTGCATACAAAGTAATAATACCATGCACAGAGGAGGAGACACTAAAGAGAATACTTTATAACTGAATTAAACTTAATCAGCATTACATTGCAATCACTTCAAATACACTGTTTCTCACTTCAAAGTAGGAATTGCTTTATTCGAAAGGTTTTTATGGATATATGTGTGTATTTCAATGCTAAGAATTGTTTAGTATTATGAATGGTAAGCAAGTGGTTTACCAGTGAGGTACATTTCCATTTCAATTATTACGTTTCTTCTTATATTAACAGCATCAAGTAATACAGGCTTTGTTGATTGATTTAAAAGGACTCCCTTCAGGAATAACAAAATAATTCCTTCTGATGTTTGTCTATTGAAACACTACTTAAGCCAGCACCCCGAATCAAGTATCAGTATATTATAAATACACAGGTCTACTTATTACCTCTTTCCCAAAAATATTGAAGATTAATTAAATATCCAGAGATCCCAATCCACTGAAACAAAATTTTTATTACAGTTTAACTTCTCATTCAGCTATTTGTTTCACCTTTATCGTTCTAGCCTTCTCTACTAAGGAAAATTAACAAGAAACCTCCTGCATACTAAGTAGTTCTATGGCAGCAGTTCTTAACCTGTGGGCCACAACCCTTTAGGAATCAATTAACTCTTTCACAGGTGTCAATTAAAACCATTAGAATATATAGATATTTACATTAGGATTCATAAAAGTAGCATAATGACAGTTATAAAACACCAACAGAAATAATTTTATGTGAATGGTTCACCCTAATATTAGTAACTATATCAAAGCATTGCAACATTAGGAAGATTGAGAAGCACTGATCAACACTGAACACTTTTCAACAATTTTTATACATAGGTCTTTAAATTTTCCATTAATGAATACAATATTCTGTTAATAAGAAAACCATATTCCAGAAGGAGATTAAAAATAATAAATATACTTTTTTAAAATTTGATTAATAGCAGTTACAAAGAAGCAGAGTTTGACTCCATTTTTATGTGTTTGATATCCATTTTGAAGCTTTTCAGGCTTTATGTGGATGTATGTGACCCTGGACATTGAGTACCATTTGTAGCGAGAGTTTTCCTTTCCCTAAGCCACTCTCAAATAAACAAACTGAGTCTTATATTAATTAAAAGGCCAATAGGTCAGACTTATTACTAACCAGATCTTACATTTTAAGTTAACCCATATTGCTTATTTATGCTCTGCCAAGTGACCGTATCTTTATTAGCATGACACATTCACCTACTGATCCTTCTTCATCTGGCTGGCTGCCATTCTCTCTCTATGCTCTTTCTGTCATTATTCTCAATTTGTCTTTCACACAGAACTTTTATCTTTTCAGATATTGGTCAGTCAGACTGTTTTTTTAAACAATCATAGGAACATATATTCACACAGTGTACTGCAGGATTATTCCAGAGAAGAGACATTCATTTTATATATGCTATACATAAAATGAACATTATGAGACATATTTAAAAGGTCAAAGTGACAATTTGCTTCAAAATTCTTGTTTTTCATTGATTTATTATGTGTTCATCATAATATTTTTAGTTCAAAATGAATTGAGTCATAGTTTTCTATAAATATTACACATTTGACACATGAGGTTTAAAATAAAATTGAGACTTGAAATATTCATTTTCAGAAAAAATCATTATGCATTTATAGGTGATTAGACATTTAATGCAGAATTTCAGACTTTAAAAAAACTGTCAAATTCCTTTTCTGTGGCAATTCTTAAAGAAAATCACATTGAAATATCCAGTTTTGCAATATAGTTTATTTACAGCATTTAGTTACTTTTAATCATCTAATCACATGACTTTTGATGGATCTTTCTTAGATGTGGTATCATTACAGAAACTTACACAAATTTTTTGTTGTTTTTACAATTAATCACCTGCCAACCCAGATAACATCTGTACTACATTAACTGATGCTCACTGATTATTAGACTGTAAAATACTCAGGTATATCATTAACCTTTCTGAATATATTGTATTTTCAATAATATCAACTTTCCTCAATATCACAATAATTAAAGCATAAGTATTTTACCATTTTATATTAATAATGAAATTACATGAATTATGGATAGAACATTATTTTAGTAAATACATGTAATTTTCTATTCTTATTTATTTAAATAACATAAAGTGTACTTAATTAAAGAAACTGGTCTTTATTTCTCTTTTCCCTCATATACTATGATAATTAGAGATTTGTCTTTATTTTTTCTCAAGTAGAACTAAAATGCATTATAGTAAAATAAGAAGGTTTAAGCAGGATTAAGAGAAATGCATTGTATTAGTGTGTAGAAGTTAATGTTTGACTGTGTAAACAATTCTTGCTAGTCTTCTGGATGAAGTTGGTAACCACTGTATTGTTTTGAGTCAAAATGAACCTGTATAGAGTTCCAGGAAGAAAACTATGGGAACCTGTAAAGGTGTAATCTGGATTTCTGAGAGATCCCAAGATGTTTGAGATACAAGTGATGAGGGATTTCTGCCAGGATATGTGAAGGTAGAATGTGGAACTAGCACAAGAGAGAGAAGGGTGTTGGAATGAGGAAATCAGGAAGTAGCGAGAGATCCAAAGAGGCTTTAAATTTTTGGACAGGAGACAGGGAGACACATGAAGTTTTACCTGGTTGGTCTCAGTCTTGCTATGATCCAGTGTTTCCTAAATATTCCACCTTCTCTCCACTTTGGAATAGTAAAGTTGCCCCTGTGTCATTATATATTGGGAGTATATAGTTTCTGTTTGTTTTGGTTTTGTTTGTTTGTTGATTGTATAAAGGGTTACAATTAAGAGCTTGCCTTGAATGTCAGAAGAGATTTGGCCCTTTTGAGGTTTATATAGTATTGAGAATATAAGAGAGTATGGGGATTTTTGAAGTAGCACTAAATTCTTTTTACATTATTAGGGCTATCAGGACCGGAAGGTGAAATGTGGTAGTTTGAATAAGATTTGCCTTCATAGGCTCATATAATTTGTAAGTCTAGTTTTTCGATTGTTTAGAAAGAATTAGAAGCTGTAGCCTTCTTGAGTAGTTATATCTGGGGGGGGTGTTGGTGCAGTTTGGTTTTGAGCTTTCCAAAGTCCATCCTGGGAGCAGTGTTGTGAATTATTATTTTAAGGTGTGTTGCATTTGTTTATTCTGTGGAAACATTTGTTTTACTGATGCAAATATTTTGCATTCTTTATGTTGCCTTTGTTTAAATCTGTGAAGCTGTGGTTCTTTGCCTGTCTAAAACACTTGATGGACTATTAAAGACCTATGGTGAGGCAGGAGAAAGGATAATCAGGGCTGCCTGGCAGAGTGAATAGATAGGAGGAGAAAGCTGAGAATGGAGGAGGAGCAAGAAAGGAAGGAGGACACTAGGGTCCAGGAACCCAGCCCCACAGTCAGCCATGGAGTAAGAGTGAAAGTAAGGCATACAAAAGTACATAAAAGATAAAAGACCAGAGACAAGATATAGGCTGGATAATTTATGATAAAAAGCTGGATACAATCAAGCCAAGCTAAGGCTGGGCAATTATAATTAAGGATAAGCCTTCATGTGTGATTTATTTGAAAGCAGGGTGGCAGGCCCCACATAAGAGAAAAAAGAAGCCAAAGGAGCATAGTGCCAAAAAATAAAATAACAACCAAAGACGGAGGAGCTGCCTATGAATAAGAAGTAAGATCTCAGATACCACTACATCATCATGCCTACCCATCTGTTGACATGTTCCCTGCCTCTGAAACTGTAAACAAATTTCTTTCCTTTATAAGTTACCTTCATAATGCTGTCTCTTTACAGAAATAGAACAGTACATAAGATAAGAACCATGCCTGAGTACTTTAATCCCTAAACAACTTAATTGTCTGTGCTGGAATATAGGAAAGGGTTATATCATGTGCTTGTCAGGAGGCAAAGCTTTCAGTTTTCTCTGGCACACATACCCAGAAAACCAGAGCCAATTGAATACTTATGTTACCAGTGTTATGATGGTGATGTAGTTATAAGAACTGTGTGCCATAAATATTGAAAATAAAAAACTCCAAAATGCAACAGTATGTAATGATATTAATTATAGTAAAATTTAAAAATATACATACATTTTCTTTATTTTTTCACTGTTATAAAGATGTGTTTATTTATTCCAAAACACATATTATACTTATATGGCTGATTAAGAAATGTGGTATTGCTAGAGTATTTCTTTAAATAAATAATTATTTATTAAGCAAATATTTACTACTTATCAAATGCCAGGAACGATGGCAAGTATATAGTTATTGTCTTCTGTGGATGAAGAAATACTTCATTAAAAATACACATATATTTGTAAATTATCATAAATAATGAAATGAGTAAAACAAGTTTTCTCATGTGGAAAGCAAGTGATTTGAAGTGATTAAAAAATTCTCCAAATGGTTAAAGATGAACAATAGTCACCATTTTAATAGAAAAATTGTAAAAACCTCTTGAAGTATACCATGACTTTGGTAGCCATGATCCATGACAGCAAGGCCGTAGTAGATTTATACTGTTATTTCATCTAGGTTCACCAAATTTCCCAGTGTCATATTCTTCAATCTATCTTATTACTTAACTGTAGTTCTTACTTTTAATTATGTATTTCTACCATCCATTACAGAAAAGCTTTTTTATCTTTTCCAGTTACAAGTTACTGACATTGCCAAGAAGGAGTTCCAGATCAAGATGATCTTGTGACCTTTTGCCCTTATGACCATGTTCTTGACTTACTATATTGACTTCATGTGTTGAACCATCCTTGCATTTCAGGGACAAAGCCAACTTGGTCATGGTGAGTAAAGTTGATGTATGTCTGTATTCCATTTGGTAGTAGTTTATAGGATTTTAACATGAAGATTCATAGGGATGTAACCTCTAGTGTTCTTTTATCTTTCTTTTTTCTGTATCTTTATGAGTTTCAGGTACTAGAATGCTGCTAGCTCAATAGAATGATATTAGGTGTGCTTCTTCTGATCCTATTTTAAGTTTCAGGAACTGTATAGATTTTCTCTATGTAACTATTGTATTATTCTGCTGTGAATTCATCTAAGTTTAGGTTTGTTGTTGTTGTATGTTTATGTAGTAGGACTTTAATTCCCATTTGTTATGAGGGTGTTTTGGTTGTTGGTTGATTTACCTTTGTTGGTTCGGCTGTTCTAGAAATTCATCTTTTTGTATGTATTCCAAGTAAAAGCAGCACAGGCTTTTAAAATATTCCCCTATAATATAATATTCTGAATTTATTTGTTGACTATTTTAATGTTTCCCAGTTAATTTCTGATTCAGAGAACTGAGACCTCTCTTTCCTTCTTTTAATGATCTCAGCCAAGGTTCTGTCAATCTTGTCTTCTCAAAGGAGCATCTCTTAGATGAGTTGATTCTTTGTCTTGTTTCCTTTACTTCTAGTTCACTGATTTCTGTTCTAACTTTTATTATTTCATGCCATCAACAGAGTTTTATTTTTGTTGTTCCTGTTTTTCTGAAATTTTGATGCATATTTAAGTCATGGATTTGTGATTTTTCTGATTTTTTTAAATATAGGCACTTAGAGTTGTAAAATTTTCTTATACAATTGATTTCAATGTGTCCCAGAGGTTTTGTGTTTCAGTGTGTCCCTGTGGATTTATGTTCCCACTTTCTTTTAGTTCCAGGAAGTTTTTATTTATTGATTGATTTTTTTCAACCACTTCATTATTCAGTAATGGATTTTTGACCTATGTAAATGTGTATTTATTAGATTTTACTATTAATTTTATGTTGTATTATCATCAGGTAAGATACAAAGAATTACTTTAATATTTCTAAAATTGTGCATAATCTATTTTTGAGAATCTTCCAAGTACTATTGAATAAAATGCATATACTTTGGTGTTTAGATTAAAGATTATATAGATATCATTTAAAACCATTTGATGTATTATGTCTCTAAGTTCTTATATGGTTTCTCTGCTTATTTTTGTTCAGATCACTTGTCTATTTGAAAAACTGAGATATTGAAATCACCTTCTAAGAATGGGTTGATGTTAATCTGTGTTTTTAAGTCCAATGGCATGTTTTATAAGAAATCAAGCACATTGGTTGGACTTATATATGCTTAAGATAATATTGTGGCCATGAATAGAATAAAGTATTCTTTTTTGTTTCATCAGATCAGTTTTGGTTTAAAACTATTTTGTCAAATATTAGGATAGTGGTACCTGCTTGCTTAATAGTTCCCTATTTTTAGAGTATATGTGTTATCCTTTTACTCTATGGCAGTGTTGTCTTTAAATCTAATATGTGTTTCTTATGGACAACAGATCAATAGATTTTGTTCCTTCATACATTCAGTCAGTCTATTCTCTCCACTGGAGAATTGAGGCCATTAATATTTAAAATAATTATTGAAATGTGTGTGATGATTGCAATCACCATGATGCTGATTTTTGTTGATGTTGCTTGGTTTTGCAGCAGTACTTTGGATTTCAGTAATTGTGTCTTCATATTTTTCTACAGTCTCTTGGATTACTGAACATTATTGTTTTTGACTATTTACATAATGAAAGGTTTTTATTTTTCCTTCAAATAGGCCTGAGAAAGTTTGCTGAGTATATTAGTTTAAGTTAGCCATCATGGTATTTTAAGATATGGATTGCATTGCTTTCTTTTGGCTTTCAAAATTTCTATTGAAACAGCAACTGTAATTCTGATGGGTATTCCTTTATATGTGATTTTCCCTGTTGTACATTTCTTTGTTCATTCTTTGTTTTTCGGTGTTTTAAATGCAATGTGCCATGGTGATTTTCTTTACTAGTCATGTCTATTTGATTTTATTTGTACTTGCAGAGGACCACAGTTTGTTTCCAAGATTACACATCAGACAACTCAGAACCACATGTACCTCTAGTTCCAGGGTGGTCAGATATCTATTGTCTTTTTGGGTACCTGCATTTCTGTATATATGACCACATACAGACTCAGAAACATACACACAATAATCCACAATAGCATAAATTTAAAACATGAAAGACCTCTAAGATAATTACAAACAATAAAGAATGAAATTAAATATCAGCCACAAAAGTCAAATTTTTCAAATATTTAAAAAAGAGCCTGAATTGAACGATTGTTTGAGATTCAGGGTCAAGATCATCATAGGGGAACCTATAGAAACAAGTGATCTGAGCTCATAAGAATAGCTCACAGAGTCTGGACAAACATACAGTAGCCCATATTGTAAGGACCTTGCCCCATGTGTGATGGTTCTGTAGCTTGCTCTACTCATGGGACTCTTAGAAGTGGGAGCAGGGCCTGTGCCAAATGCATTGTCTGGCTTTTAAGAACCTATTTCTCATACTGTGTTGCCTTAAGACAAGGAGAGGAACTTAGTGCTAACAAACCTTGACATGCCATACTGTCATACTTTGTTGACACCCGTGGAAGGAATATTGCTTTCTGAACAAAAACAGATTGGAAACCTTGAGCACTATATGGTATGATCAGGATAATTAGAACATATACACATAATCAACCATGGTAATGAAGCCATATAAGCAGAAAAGGATAACATAAAGTCATATCCACATATATAATATTGATACTTGTTTCTCTAACTCTGCCAAAAAAACTTCCCTCAATATGTTTCAGAATTTAATTCATAGACTCTTTTTTCTTTAATTACCAGAGAACATATTGGAGATTGTGTAGTGATATATTATTTATGATTTATTAAAACTTGCCTGATGATTCAGAAAGTGAAGTCAAACTATAGAGATCAGGCAGTGGTGATATGTAACTCTAATCTCAACAGCCAAAAGATAGAAGGTGGTGGTACACACATTTAATTCAAGGTCTCAGGATTACAAGGTAAACAGAGCTCCATGAGTCCCAGGGCACCTAGATAGAAGCCACCAAGATCTAAACAGCTCACACATAGATCATATCGGTACCTAGGATCACCTGCCATTTTTTCTTATCTTTGAATTAATTTTCATTTAAAATATAATCTTATTTTACAAACCAATCTCAGTTCCCTCTCCCTCCTGTCCTCCCATTCCCCTCTCCAACACATTAAACTACCCTCCATACACTCCTCAGTGAGGGTGGGCCTCTCATGCATGATCATCAATGTTGTCACATCATTTGTGGCAGGGCCTAGGCCATCACCTGTGTATCTAGGATGAGAAAGTATCCTTATATGGGGGAATGGGCTCTTGAAGCACATCCGTGTGCTAGGGATAAAAACCAGTTCCAATGCAGGTGGTCCTAAACTGCCCAAGGTCTCCCAACTCACACTCACATTCAGGGGGTCTGGTTTGGTCATATACCTTTAATCCTAGCACTAAAGGCAAATAAATGATAGCAGCAGGGTCTTCAGTAGTCAGTGTCAGGCAACTGAGTTAAGCTGGGAGCAGGTGAAGTGGCCTTACTCAGGAAGATCACACCAATTTGTGGTCCACTGCTAAATGGCAAGCCCTGAAAATGTGCATAAAAGTAAAATTTTGCAGAGTGAACACATTATACTTAATAGTACCTGCATATATATAAGCACAATGAAATAAAATGGCAAAAGTACTTGAATTTGAAAAAAGAACAGGAAAAAGTATATTAGAAGATTTTGATGGAGGGTAGTGAAAGGAGAAATGATGTAAATTTATTAAAATCTCAAAATAAAATAAAAACCCACAAAGAAATCCAGTGAATTATGCATAAATGATCCAAAAGGGTCCTTTGTAAAATAATCTGAAAAGGCAGTTATAAAGTACATTATATAATTTGCCAGCAAATACATGAAAAATGTTCAATATGTCATGTCTCAGATAACTACAAATCAAAAGTTGACTATAATATATTCACTACCAGTTAGAATGCAACAAATGCCAGTCCAGAAATGAAGAAAAAAGAACCTTGCACTATCAATAGGGGCATAAACTAATACTTCCATTATTTGGAATACTATTATTATTCCCATGAAACCTATACTTTAATATACCATATGATTCAGCCATATTACTTCTAGAAAATTATCCAAAATATTTGAAATCAGCCTACCAGAAAAACTGTTCACAACACCTACAATAAGGAATTGGTTTTTGAGAAACATCAACAGATAAATGGGTGTGTATCCAGTACAAAGAATGAATTTCTGTGATTTTCAGCAATTTCAGCAACATGAATTAAAATGGACATAGGTTTGGTTATAATTAAGCAGAAACAGAATGACAAATATGATACACTCATTATTTTAATACTCTAATATATTGGTCTGTAATTATGTTACTGATTCCTGGAGACATGGAGGCATTTAAGAAAGGTGGGAAGAGGATTTAATCAGTCTTTTATCCATGTAAATATTACCCTGATGTAATAAATTAATATGATTAAATGTGTAGGTATTGAGGGAAATGACATGAAACATCTTTAAAATTAACATGTAAAATGTTATGGCTATCTTTAATAAAACATAAATCATAGCAACAGTAATTTTCATTGTGGCAGCCCTGTTCAACTCCAAGGTGAAGTGTTTTATGTTCTCAATAGCTCCTGAGTAGGGGTGAATTAATTTCATCTATGGACAAGTCACCAATTTGTTACCCAATCCCAAGTGATCAACCAAGAGTATGTGTACATATGATTAACACTAAATGAGATCACCAGATTGTATACCCATATCTGTGGATATACGTAACAATAATAATTAAAGAAGATATGTGGATTTGGGACAAAGAGGGGACACTTATGAAGGGAAAGAGTTTAGGGAATGAGGAGTAGGAGAAATGTGGATATAGCAGTCATGTACAAGTTGTCAAAAATAAAGGCAATTTAAAAATAGCAAAAACTATAAACCATCAAAATGAAATGTTTCATCTTTCCTACAATTGGAGTAGTTTTTTCAATCTGTGCAAAAAATAACTTAGATTAAGTACAGTAGTCTGAAGGTGGTAGTAACTTCTAAATAATTAAGATGCTCTTATCTATAAAGCCCTTCCACATAATGCCCTAAGAAGACATTTTACATAGTTGTTGTAGTTTGAAAGGTAATGGACAAGTGACCCACAGTCTGTAGCATATGTGTAAAGGATTAGAAAATGTTGTTAAAGGAGGCATGCCAATGACAGTGACCATCCAACTCACTCTGTTTTCTTGTGGGGAAGGATGTAAATTCTCAGGCACTGTTTCATTGACATGTCTACCTACCCATTGTCATGCTTCACCCATGTTGGTCAAGAATGCTAACCTAACCCTCTGAAACAATAAGCGATAATAAACTCTTTATTCCACAAATTACCCTGATTATTGTCTCTTTCCTGCAATTCAAAAGTGCAACATTGGTATTGTTTAAGTCACTTCAATCTGGGAAGGTATTTAAGTGTGGTGTGAATTGTTTATGAGTTATTGAAACATACCTGAGGATTCAGAAAGCAAAGTCAGCCACAAGATATAGAAGCCAGGCTCACACCTTCAATCCCAGCTCCCAGAAGCTAGGAGGTGGTGTTACACACCTTCAAACATAGGACTCAGTATTAAAAGATAGACTGAACTCTATAAGTCCAAGACCACCCAGATCTACAAAAGAGTGAATTAGTGTAAAAGAGAATTTTAGCTCACAACTTTAATTCCAGTACTAGTGAAATATATAAGAAAGAAGCAAGGTCTTAGAGAGGCATTCATTCTTCAGCCACACTGAAGATAGGAACATTCATTCTCCATCCACACTGAGGAGAGGCAACCGTTTTAGACTTGGTTAAGAGCTCATTCCTGGGTCAGCCCTTTCTTCCTGAACTAAAGGTGAGAGCAATTGGTTGGCTACTTTGCTTTTCTGATATTCAGGTTTAAGTTTGAACCTCAATATCAGTCTTTGGGTCTTGTATTAATTTGGATTACATATAAGTAATAACATCTTTTAAGTATTACATCTAGTAGTGGTAAATTATTTATCAGCTATATCTCCACAACTGTACTATGCACAACTTAAAAATATCAAAGTTAATATGAAAATGATAAATGTTTTCTGAAAAATAGAAAACAGTGTGTTATAGAATATAGGATGCTATAAGATAACCATAAAGGAAGAATTTTTTGGAGTCTGGGTAGTCCTTTCTGAAGAAGACGTAAGAGAGACTTGGTCCCCAAAATCTTAGAAGTAAATTTAATATAGTTATTGTGAGAAGGGGGAGCTTAGATGTTGATAATGATAACTCCAGGCTTTGTAGAAATTGATGATTTTTTCCAAACAGAAGAAAAAAAACACGTTTATAGTTGAACAAAATGTGATAACTGTGATATTGTTTATAAGGTTTCTGAGCAGTATAGAAGAGATATGTTGTGAGCTACAGATTTAGGGTTCTCTATAAGAAAAGTAAGTAGAATCCACTGCTGCATTGCATTGGGAAAAATGAAATCTTTTATAATGAATAACTTCTATATGCAACAGCATGTATTTACAATTCCAGGAATATCAGACACTATGTCAAGCTCTAATATCAGACCTGGGTAATAATTATGAATGAATTTGAGTACAAATGATATAAAACAAATCTGAATGATATTATCCTTCCTTTAAAGTAATACATTGCATGACACTAGAAGAGAGCTATTTCATGGGATGAAGAGGACAAACAGGAAAGGACAGCTGTCAAAGAAATTTTTAAAGAGATGAATGTGAGCAAAAATCAGTAAGAAATATGCACAAAACATTCCTAACAAAGCCCATTATAAGGAAAATAAAATATTGATTTAAAATATATTTATTCATTAGTACTCTAGGGACATACGTTATAGGATACTATGTGATAATTCTGATCCCTTGAATTTATTGATCCACTTAACTAAGTAGTATCCACTTCTAAATTATTCCAATATAGCTATTAAGATTCTTTATATTGTATCAGTGTTCCAGGCAACAGCATGAAAAGTAAGCACGAAACAGTGAACTTTTATGTATATTATTCATAAGTTTTTACCAGGCCCAAATAAAATATAAGGATTGCTGGAATCCTGGTCTTTTCTATAGGCAGCCACAAATTCAGGAAGAAATTTTATTCCTGTGGAAGACTAAGGGAATACAAAATGAACTCGTATTGTTTGTAGTTACAGAATTACATGCTTGTAATTTACCCTTGAGGATTTCAAAATAGTTCAAGGTCAATATCCTGCATCTACTATTATAGCAGGAAGCTTCTCTAATAATTCCTGAGCAAGGTACTTTTCTATGAATATAGCAGACTGTCACTAGGGGTCACTTAATTGCTACCATTCTTTTAGCAGAATAGTAGTATTTGGTTTTCACCTAGGTCTCAGGCCCATCAAGTCCCAGGTTCTTGACCAACCAAGCAGTGTCAGACATGATTCAATCTCATGGAATTGGCATTAATTCCAACCAGAAACTGCTTAGTAACTATCACAGATTTGTTAAACAATTAGTGCATCTTTCAGGTAAGTCATCATTTTTGACCAAAGGGCTTCTAGCTGGGTCAGTATTTTCTTTTATCCTTTGGTAGTATGCAAAGTTCCTTCCAGTATTGTGAACACTAATCAGTCGGGTTAAAGGCTCAAGGTAGGTACCAGCTTTGTGTTTGTGGAGACAAATGAATAAGCTTAACAATAGTTTGAATTGTTTGGGGTTTCCCACAGGGTTCCTTTGTCCCACCACTTCACTAGAAGTAACAAATTCTTCATAATGGAAGATTCCTTTGTGAAAATAAATGCCCACTTAGCAATCTGTTTCACCATTAGTTGACAATTTTAATTTACATGACCTTCATTCACTTTTGCATTTTAGGAGTTTTCTATGGTATTGGGTTTCCATATAACCTCCTTAATCAATTTTAGTGTATCTGGTTTTATGTTGAGGTCTTTGATCTACTTTTACTTGAGTTTCATGAAGGATTCTAAATAGGGATCTATTTGCAGTCATCCACTTGCAGATATCCAGTTAGACTAACACCATATGTTGAAGTTGTTTTCTTTTATCCATTGTTTCTTTTTGCTTCATTATAAAAAATTATGTATGCATAGGTGTATGAATTTATGTCTGGATTTTCATTAGATTCTGTTGATTAAGAGAGTTGTGTCATTGGTGTCATTGTTTCTATATCTTTAAGGAACAAAATTGAGGATGATGATACCTCCAATAGTTCTTGAAATATACATGATTGTTTCAGCTGTCCTGTGTATTTTTTATTTTTATACTGTCCTCAAATTTGTCCTTGTAATTTCTTTGAAAAATTTGTTGAAATTTTAATAGAGATTGCATTCAGTCTGTAGATTGCTTTTGGTAAGATGCTATATTAATGCTAGCCATACATGAACAATAGAAGTATTTCTGTCTTCTGATATCTTTAATTTCTTTATTCAAAGACAGAACATTTTATCATACTAGTCCTCTACTTGTAGTTAGCATATTTTTGAGACTATTGTGAAAGTTATTTTGTTCCTTATTTACTTTTCAATTTTCCCCTTTTTGGTTTGCTGGTCTGAAGTTATTTATTCCTTGTTTTATCTTTCAGATGGCTAATCTCTTCATGATGATGATTTCCATCTAGTGCTTTCTGTAGGTCTGAAATTTTTGGAAGATACTATTTAAATCTTGTTTTTATTATGAAATGTATTTTTATTCACCTAATGTGAATGAAAGTTCTGATGGATATAATAATCTGGGGTGACATCTGTAGCCTTATAGAGTCCAGTTTTTAGAGTATACGTTAACAAGTTGGTGTTATTCCAGTCGTTCTGTCTTTATGTTTTATTTGTTATTCTTTTACTTTGTAGCTTTTAACAATATTTTTTATGTATATTTATTCATTTAATTATTACATAATGTGGGGATGTTTTTTCTCATCTAGTCTAATTTGTATTCTGTATGTATCTGGTACCTTGATAAGAAATTTTAGTTTAGAGAAATTTTCTGCATTGATTTTGCTTAAGATCTGTGATTCTTTACTTATTCTATTCCTATTAGTTGAAGAGTTTCTCTTTTCTTGTGTCCAAGGCTTCATGGAAATTTTATGACTGGGTTTTGTGCTTTTATATTTTTTTAAACAAGTTATTATTTTCTCCTATATTGTCTTTATTCCGGAGGCTCTCTTATCTATCCCTTGCATACTGTTTATGAGTCTTGTCTCTAAGGTTCTTTTTCAAACTCCTAAATTTTTCATTTTCATTTATTCCACAATTTGGTTCTCTTTAGTGATTGAATTTCCAATTAATATCTTGAACAGTAGTCTTCTTTATATTCCACTCTTTGCTTGTGTTTTCATAAGTGGATTTATCCACTTTCTCTTTAAGAACCTGTAACATATTCATAATAGCCATTTGGTAGTCTTTGTTTTGTGCCTCAGCTTTGCTACATTTCTCACATTCTACAATAGTTGTGTCACTAGGCTCCTGTGAAGACGTATTTTCCTGTCTGCTATTGACTGTATTTTCATGCTAGTGTCTATGTGTCTAGGTGGCTTTGGGATGATTACAAACCCAATACTAATACCTGGCCTTGTCTTTGTTTAATGGGTGTATATTTTACTGTTTTCTGTTACCCTCTCAGGTTCTCAGGAGACTATGGTAGATAGGTGTTGCTTCTGGTACCCTTCCATGTGTGGTCAGGGAAGTCTCAAGTAAACCCAGGAATAATTTGTCTCTAGGTGTTAGGGTCAGACACAAGAAAATGGTAATGGGATAAAAGGGGACACAAGCTGGACATGTCCACAATAGAAAAGATAGCTGTGTATTGAAGTTGTGAAATTTATGTGAGACTATAAAAAATATTCATATGTAATAAGTCTATATCATTATTAGAGACAATAGAGTAAAATTACAGTCAAAAATAATGACAAGAATTTGATGATTTACATGTGAAGGAGAATGGTTTCTCTATAAACTAGTGATGATGACATTTTTTTCTTGACCTTCAGAACTGTACTAACATTCATCTTCATGGACATGTGCTGGTAAAGATGAAACAAAGGTTCACATTTGGTTTATGTCTTTGTACTTTTTAGTTTTGCATATAAAAACAGATTAAATTTAAAAGAATAAATTGTGCTAATAAAATCATAGATTTAAGGTAGTAAGTCCAGAGTAGCTTGTTATTATATGCAGTATATAATCATAAGACAGTGTTCCTGAAATTCCAAATATTTCTATCATTTTAAAACAATTTTTATTTTGATTGTGTATTTGTATGCATGCCTGTGAGGGTAGTCCCATCTGCCACTGTATGTTGGAGACTAGAATATAGTGTTGGATGTCTCATAACTGGAGTTTAGGATAACCAGCTTGTTATATGGATACAGGAGTTTGAATTCTGGCACTCAACACTAATTAATAATAATTCTTCACTGAAACATCTCCCATCCCTCTTTATAGCATTTTTTACATGAAAGTTTTTAAGTGCAGAATAAATTATATAAGTTTTATTCAACCTCACAATTTTCCATGATATTAATTTAAGAAATAACAACTGGAACACTCATACTTTTGTAGTGTATCTTATTATTGAGTGTTACAAAAAAAATAATTCTGGATATTAAGTAGAAAAGGAAAGAATTCCATACATGAACAATTTAGTTTTTCATATACATTTGTATTCAGGCCCAGACACAGTGTTAGTCTTTTCAATAGATTTTACTCCAAATAGCTCCATTGAACAATAAAATTTTAGACATGATTGTCCACTTCAAGATTACATTGCTAGATTACAAAATATTAGGTCAAGTATATAAAATATTTTATTTTATGATACATTGCTAGTGATTGTGTGTGTGTGTGTGTGCGTGTGTATAAAACAGAGTAGATGGCTCTTTTAAATGTTGTAGACATTTGAAATCTAAAAAAAATATTTATACAAGAAAAAAAATGTGTTAAACACAATAACTGCCTCATATTACTAGATTGCTAACATTGGTAAAATTCACATGAATTGCCTTTGCATTTGCATTTAATACTTTTCTGGAACTGATCACCAATTCCTTCAAATGGCTGTGTAAGTTGGGTATAAAAGATGAAGTTATAGGTAACAAAAACAATAAAAGTGAAAGACAAAGTTAATGCACTACAGAATTTAATTTTATTCATTTCTAAATTCAGTTGAAAGACCAGAACTGATGATATGAATAGATATGACCTCTATACAATAATTTTGGGGTTATTATTTCTGGCCTTTAGTATGTATAGAAAAATTATGCAGGTATTATTCATCTATCCACAAAGATAGGCATAACCTTGCCAGTTTTCTGCTGACTTTTAAGTTGTATACATTGTTTTGTGACTGTGACACCTCTCCTTTGGGTACTACATTTGAAGACTGCATTGTCCTTCAACATGACTGAGAATATTGGACAGTGATTGAATGCCATCTAATGCTTATTAATATGCATGTTGTCATTTGTCATCTCAGACATCACTGACACTTTGTCATTTATGTTACTGTAAGCTTAATATCAACTCTTAGTTTTAAGTTCTCAAACCCATGTACTGCATAAAAATTCATCAAAAAATACCAACAACTATCTACAAGCCCAGTGGTAATAAAAAAACATGGGTTTAAATTTGCTTAAATCATTCATACTTTACTACAACAAAACTACAAATTTTATTGTACAATTGTAATATACTTTATGCTTTATATTTTAATGTATTAAATAAAATTGTATTTATTCCTACATAAAATTAAATGTCATTTTTAAAACTCTTATTATAATCTTGTAAAATAAGATAGAATTTCTATGTGAATTAAATTGTATAGTAGATACTATATTTTATAATTTTCATATAAAGATAGGCAATAGAATCATACCAAAGAAAGTAAAATAGTGAAACTAAGGTCCCTTTAAAATTTTCAAAGAACACAATTTTAAAATTTTTAGTATTAAAAATAGAATGTAGAATCTTACATCTTGCAATTGATTTTTTATTTTTGTGCTATATAAATTGATATCTTCAAAAGCATTCTTTTGATCATCTTACAAGTTGTTTAAAATGATAAAATAAACAAAGCTGTACATATTCTCAACAAGATTCAGTCTTCTAGAGAATATTGATTTCTTCATTTATCTATCCTGAGACAAGTGATTGCATGTTTAAAGGGAAGTTGACCTGATTCCAACTGCCAGATGGTGGATATTTAGTTTAATTCATTCATGGTAATTGTAGTGTTCTTACCAGTGATTGGAATAATAATATGCATATGACCAATGTCATGTTAGTTAAGCCCTCTAAATAACTTCGTGGAACATGTTTTTTTAACTCAAAAGAAATAAATGACATAAAATTAATCATGTTCCTTTGATATTTCTATGTGAGGAATGATGATGAGAAACTTTACAACTTTCTTCCTGTGTGATTGAGGATGAAAATAACATACACAGAAGTGAAAATAGAATCTTCACATATTATTCCTGAAAGTATGTCTCATATTTTCATCTTATTATATGACAACACACATTATTAAAAGCTCATGATTAGAATTTGTACCTAGTGCACACTTATAGAGGAAGAAAAACCTTCCTACCTAGGATATTTTCTGTAACAATCATAAGTATTTATTCTCTCAAGTATTGTTTTGAAATATTCATTATGAAAAGGAAGATCCTTATAAAATGTGTGTAACCATGCCATGGGTTGTGATCCCGAAGTGAAGCAAAAAGAGAAAACAATCTGAGAAAGAGCATCCATCACTCTCAATTTCTTGAATGTTATGGGCTGCCTTAAAGTATTTTCTTTAGTTGTATTTGTCAGTTTTTATTCTTTCTTTTTTGTCACAACAGTATGACCAATAAATAATGCACCCATATATCTAATTGTCCTGGGACTTTTGTATGAAAAGAGAAATAAAATTTTTTGACTAGCTTCTCATGTATTTCAATACTGAAATAATTCACTCAGAATTCCTTGCTGTAAAAAATTACCATAAGTCCAGATCACAAAGAAAGATCATTCTAATATAGTTCTCCTACTGCTTTTATAAAGAGGAAACTTTACTGAACCTTTATGTAAGTTTCAATAGCAGCACAATTTTGAACTGTAATGTATGTTCTGATGGTGATTCTTTATATAATACAGACAAAATTAATTAACTTTTATAAGGTTAAGTTAACTCATTTCTTTTTTATTAATAATATAATTTAAAAATTTTACATGTCGATCCCAGTTACCTCTCCCTCCCTCCCTCTCACCCACTTACCCTCTCTCCTCCCTCACATGCACCCTGACCACCCTCCCCTCTCATCTCCCCAGCCCCATTCCACATCTAGGGCTATGCTATCCAGGTGGAGTCATGTAAATCGGTCAAGTCATTTCTTAAATGAAGAAAACAAAGTGTAAGGATTCAATTAGACATGTATATTTAGTACCAAGAACATTGCAGATGCTGGGTATTTGTCAATTGTCATTGTTATTTAGTGGCTCTTCAAACAAGTTATTTCACAGATTATAGAGAATTAATCAATTATGTTATTTCATAATTATTTAACAGACTTTATAATTGTAAGAAGGTTAAAAGGTGACAGTAATTTTGATAAGGAAAAGAAAAAATATTGAATTGATGTTATTATTACTATCAAATAGCTTATTATTCTTTTGTGTGAAAATTCAGAAACTGTGAACTATCATGTACTAAAATTAAAACTATTTTCTAAATTTAAATGCTTAGTAGATTGGTGAGAATTATAAAAACAATGATAAATTTTAAAATTGATCTAAAGTACCAAAAAATCTAGTCAAACCAAAAGATAATGAAAGAAAATAATTCCAGTTTTATCTCCCTCATAGGTTGAAACTCAAACATGTTGATCTTATGGAATAGAGGAATGGAAGAAGTTGCTGCTAGGGGCTTGGGCATTAGTGGTATTGGTAAAGATAGAGAATAATTAACCAATTGTTTAAAATGTGCATATATATGGCCAAAAATCTAAAAATTGTATTCTTAAAATTCCAAAGACCAGGGAGGAAATATATATACAAATTAAATTATTTGAGATTTTTACATTGCTTGTCACATACAAAATACATTACACTATTTATATTTATATTGAACATTTCATTGTTCCAATAAAGCACATTATTTTTTAATGTTGGAAGTAGAATGCAGAGCCATTCTAGGGAAGATATCTGCCACAAGCATATACTCTAGTACAATATGACAACTTTAACCTTCTCGAATTTAAAGAAAAATTTTATAGGACCATCCAGAAGGAGAAGCAGGTGTATGTGCTTCTCCTGCAAGCCTGATAACCTGCATTCAATGCCCAGAGTTTGTGTTGAAAAAGATGGGTGTTGTTATTAAACCATTCCTAAGAAATATCTAATGAGCATGGAGGAGGAGACAGAAATATTGACTCAATATTTGCAAGTCTGTTAGAAGGCAGTATGCAAAGTATGAACAAGAAAATATGCTACCTCAACAATAGGAAAAGGATAAAAAACCTCCCAATGGTTGTTTCCTGACCCTTTCTGTACATTCCATGGAATGTAGCATGTACACACACACGCACATGCACACAAACACACACACACACATGAACACATGAACACATACATGCACATGCACATGCACATGCACACACTCACACAAATAACAAAAATCAAAACGGCCAAACAAAATAGTTATGTAATTGGAGTTAAACACTCTGAAACAGGATTTAATATCTCTCAGCATTTGCACTTGCAGCTAGGTATGATTCAAATGTTACTCTTGGGAAATGTGAGAGCTGTAGATATTATCAATCTTGTCGTCTCATTTTAAAGGGATTTTCAAAATAAATTACATAGTTTAGATTATTTATACTTTCAGAGTTTTGTTTATAAATATATGAATATCTGAACACATACATACTATAGAGACTGGTGTTAAGGCCTTTATAGCATAACTTTCCATAATTTAATTAAATTCCATTGCACTGCTTTATTGCTTAAATCACATTAACTTTATTGCTCTAGTTCTCTAATTTGTTAGAGTTTTTACAAAATAATGCAATAAAGAAGTATAAGTTCATTAGTGAACTATAAATAATATGATCAAGAATGATATTGAGTAATAAAATAATCAATTGAAAAATAATGTAATTACAAGTGCCATGATACTTTAACAATTTAGGCAATTTGCCTTTAAATGAAAAAAAAGGTTTCTCCTTTTCAAAGGAACACATAATTATAAGCACTTTATGGGGAGGTTTATGCTGAATTGGAAACATATTTAATACTCTTGATTAACATATAATTACCTGGTAAATATTATTCTTGAAATTTGTATCAATAGTGCTGTTATAAGTTCAAATATAAACATATATTATTATTTACCTTTATTTCCAGCTCATATTTAAAATGTGGGCATATCTTTTTCATTCAAATTTGGCCTTATTTGGGAGTAGCAGATCTGAATGATAGACAATGATTGCTACCAACTTTATTTTGTGGCATTAGAGCAACATTTTAAGATGGTTGTTCAAACTTTAGGTATAATGAATCGAATGTGTTTTATAAGTTATTGTTTCGTTGTGTGTGTGACTTTGACTTCTTATATCTTCTAAGAAAAACACCCCTTCACATATGCAAACTAATAAATACTGTTTACAAAAAAAACAGTTACATGATAAAACTTATGTAAAAGACTATGGTGTTACAAAGTACATGTATATTATAATAAAGTCTGACAATAGAGACAATAGAGATTCATAGTGGCCACATCTCAAAATTATGATTCTCGGGTATTTTATCAAAATTTACTTAAGGTTTTATGCATATATTTGTGTTCACTTTTAACAAATACCTAAACTAAATATCAAAATACAGAATTCATGAAAATGTACTTATTAACACAATGGAGTTATCTATTCACACAGTGATGAACAATATGAGTCTACTAGTTTCTTTAGTACAAGAAAACCAGAGATGGAGAGTTGTCTAATAATGTTATTACAAATGGTTACACTATAGCAAGGATGAATACATGGATAACTTAAGTTAAATATATATGATATGGAGAACAACCAAAACCTACTTTCCAGTAATATATATTCTTATAATTAATTGTATGTATGATATCATCAGAAAATGTGCAGTTGCAGTACTGAAAATATTTGCTGTTTAAAAACCAAACTGTATTCATTGACATTGAAATGATTTTCGTATCTTCAGAGAAATTGAACATAATATAAAATGGATAATGAAACTACATATGAAATTTAAAATTTTTGATTCATGAGAACTAAGCTGATTTCTGTCCATAAGTCTTAGGAGTAATTAAATAATGTATTCAAAGACTGTCAGTGGACACTATGTAGATATCTACTATCTTTACATGACATTGAAAACTTTGAAAGTTTCTGAACTACAGGATCACTTGTTGAATAAAATAGGTAATCTATTGAGACACTAAAACTGTTACTGATACCATGTAAATTTAATCAGACTCTGTCAATATAAAATACTATAATGTAAAAGAACATTTAAATTTTTAGATAGAGTACTTCTACTTGTATAGAATATATTATAATAATATAAGCTATGCCATATAGTGATAAGTATTTTGAAATTCTTGGTGCTCTATCTTGTTGAGAGAGTTGTACTTTAGACTTAAATCCTAATATTGTAATTCTGATTAAAAAAAAAGGAAGTATGTACTGTCACCTTCCAATGAGAAACAACACCATTATTCTTCATTCCACTTTAAAAGTGCTTTGCTGTGCGTGCTATTGTCTAATAAAGATAGAGAACCCTTCCGTTTTTATATTCCTGTATAAGAGAGTAACATTTACCACTCATAAGACTATTGTTTCACATTCTTTTCTGGCAAATGTTGCAACAAAATGGCATTCAGAGGAAGCAACAGTATAATAGTATAATCTAAAGTCTCTAAATAAATCCATAATTGGAAATTTCCATATGGCATATTAGTTTAAAATTTGTCAGATATTTCATTCATTTCATGTGTGTGTGTGATCTCTTTTAATATTTGTTTATGCTAGTCAAATACTGCTAATTTTAAAAGACCAATTTCTGACTGAATAAAAAATTTGGATTTATTATAATTGTAAAAAATTAAACCTAAGAGAATAGAAGTTATACTGGTTCATAAGTGCTGCTTCCTACTGTTAAGTTAATGTTTTATGACATCATTATACAACTTTTCCACTCCCACTGGAAAATTGTCCTTATTTTATCTTCCTGAATAAATAGCCTGAAACAATATACTTTGATAACTGTTCTGGCTGAAAATCATATCTGCACCCTGGTGAGAAATGTGGTCCAATTTAAATTAGTATTTTCAGTAAATATAGAAAAACACTTTCCAAAAGATATTTTAGTGATGCTCCATCACCAAATTATGTATTTTCTAAGTAATGCAGAGCAATTTGTATTCAAGTCATTTTGCCATCTCATTAAACTTTACAGCATATGGCATTTTCTTCAAAAGTAATGGAACAAGAGAAAAGAATCATTCTGAAAAAGAAACAGTAGCTACATTCACATGTGTTATAGATTTTTGCCTCAGATTTTGTTCTGGTGATGCGATATTTTTCTTTTTAATTTAAAAGAAATAATATGAGTATAAAATATTATTAGAGATTGTCTCATGTGTGTTAATGTGAATAGAATAATTTTATATACAGAACAAATGCCAAAGCAGATATAAAATTTTTATATGTTATTGGTATTGATAATTCACTAAGAAATTATGGTAATTTACTTATAAATTATTTTTTTTGCTATTTTGTTGCTCATTGTGAAATAAATAGAAAAGATCCCTAACCTCAAATGTCTCATACCACATGGAGACTAGAAATAAGGTTGGTACAGAAAGGCAAACAAAAGTATCTAACATTATTTTTTATTGCACACAGAGAAATGGTCCATACATTCAAGCAATATAACCTGGATCATTTTCACAGTTAACTTTTTGTCATCAGAGCAACTAAGCCAACAACCAAAGGCATGAAATAGTATAAGTATCAATTCTATTTCTATAATCTTTTGACCATACGTACCTAGAACTTTTTACTCTTTGAATCACCTCATTTTCTCCACACAATACTACTTCAATAATTAAGGGAACATTAAAAACATTATATGGAAACCTAGTATCTTTATAAGCATCACATGTGTACACACATTGTTTGGCCATTGGCTTAGGTTTCTTACTAGCTAGCTCTTCTTAAGTACTAATCCATAACTATAAATCCATCTATCTTCAAGTGCCATATCTTACCAGAGAATGCCTGGGTATCCTAGCTTCTCAGTAGCTATATGGTGCCTGTATTTTGTCTTTCTTTTTTGTTCTTCTTTGTTCAGAATTCTTGCCTTGCTAAATTCTGCCTGTTCACTGGCCAAAACAGTGTTATTCATCAACCAATAAAAGCAACACACACTTGCAGTATACAAAAGGACCTCCCACATCATTTGACTAGAGAATTCCTTCATAAGAACAAGGCATTCAAAATTCTTGCATGGAGAGGGAATCGTTCTTGAGTCCCTAGCAATAATGTAAAGCTATTGACATTGATAGCTTCTGTGGTTTTGAGAACCAGTTTTATTCCATTATGTGGCCTCTATTAAATAGACTATGATCTATGGATAGCTCACAACTTGCAGCATATGGTCAGAAAACAATTGGACACAGAGGATTACAAAGAAAGGAAATGAAGATGGGGGAGTGAGAACATGTGTAATGAACAAAGCAGTAATTAAGACAAGGTATGCATCTCTGAAAAATTAATAACAATTATTTTATCATAAAACAGATGAATGTAAGAAAGCAGACAAAAATAACCTATAATAACTAGAAGTTCAGGAAGATACTTGTAGTAAAGGGATATTTCAAATGTAGCAAGAATAAGAAAAAATCAGAGACAGATATCGGGGTTCAAGTTGAAGACAAGGGAAGCAAAGCAGCCAACAAATAGAGTTTTAACCCTTACCAAGGCTGAGATTAGGGTCCTCAGCATGACTGCAGAGTCAACACATTGCATTCCTGTTTCCCTCAACTGATGTTCCTCTCTAGTACTGGGATTAAAGGCTGGCATCATCACTACCCAGCACCGATGGCTAAGAAGTGTGGCTACTGCCTGGACTGTATTACTGAGTAGCTCACTATGATCTTCAGGCAAGCTTTATTTGTTAGTTCATAAACAAAACCACCGCAGTTCTCCTTGTTTGTCTAATACAAAAAGGATGTAACTAACATGAGAAAAACTATATATAATAAGTAGAAATATATACAATACACACAGGTATAAAATACATCAGCAAAGTCTAGTCCATTTGCATACAAAGGTTGTACCTAATTCAATTTCTATTCTAATTTGCAATATTGAATTATATTTTAATGTCTCTCAACCTTTTACATTTTATAGCTATTTAGTGTGTACTTTTTTCTGAGTATGGTAAATGAGGGAAACTATTACTATAACTATTTAGTCTTCAACTCCCTCAGAGACCCAAGAAGGAAATAATATTAATTCGCGTTACATTGTTAAATGAGCTATATTGGTACAATACATTGAAAAAGATTAGAAATGTACTTACAATATGTTTTTACAAAATTAATCTCAAATTTATATCAATACATAAAATTTGTATACAATATACAAAAATCTAATCTAAATTATTTAAAATAGTAGTTGCCTTTTAAAGGTAGATTATATAATCTGCATTTTTATCTCATCATATCTTTACCCTTTATTCTTTTCAGAGTAGATTCAAAAGTCTATCCATTTATCCTATCTATATTCCATTTTCTTTTCTTTCCTTTTCAAAACAGGATCCCTGAATACAATCTACTGTGTTTAGCTTTATTCCTAAGCATTATCAATAACAACTTGTAACCAATTTCTCTAAATAATGACAAATATCTAATTCCCAATGAAAGACCAAAATCCACCCACCACATCTCTTGAGAATGTGGGTGTCATGATCTCAAAGTTACTTCCTGTTGTCTGGAGATCCTGAAAAAAAAATATTTGGGATAATTGTCACATCCTGGGAGAGGTAGCTGCATCATTTATTGTCTAGTCTCTGTATAATGGGAAAGTGCAAGTCTTGTCTCAAGTCTTGGCTAGAGTAGTTTGTGAGGCTGTATCATCTCAGTTAGCAGCCTCCAAATTGTACTGAGTAGTCTGTAGTTCAAAGCTGATTTTTAGCTAGTATTTTTTAGCTTAGTGGTGTTATCATACTCCTGGTGGAATTGTCTCATTAGGTCAGATTATGCCTTTCGTTGATAATATTTTTTCAGGTGTATCTCCCTTCTTTGAGTGCTTATTTGTTCAATGAACTTTAAATTCCTATGATGGTTGCTTTTATTTGCCTGAAAATAAAAAAAACAAATTCCTTCCCCAACTTTGGGAGTGTTTCTAATATAATAATTATCAATTTTAATTTTTGGTTTCTCTTGAGATTTTGTCTTATCTTATAATAGCTGTTGTATCATTCAGAGAAGCATGGTTTCTGTCAATAGACCTTAGGTTCTTTAATTTCTCTATGAAGGAATTCCCTTGTCAATGACAGGAAATGACTGAACCCTATTTGGCAAAGGGGCCTGGGAGTGGTCCTTTAAGGAGTTTCCTAATGGCAAAGGATTACTTCGGAAATTTCCTGTTGACTTACATTCATTAGTCCAATGGCTGCCTTTGCCACATCTTCCTCATAATCCAGAAGAGAGAGGGGTTCTGTTTGAATTATGCTTAAGAATAACATTGTCTAGGAATGCCCTGTTTATAATCCCCTTTAAAGTGACCTTGTTTGCCACAATTAAAACAGCTCGATTTGATTTTTCTTTAAACCTCTTGAAATCACCTCTCTCATCCATGGTCATGAGAATGAATACTGATTGGATCTCAGACACAGTCCTCCAAGGGTACTGACCTTGCATATAGCAGCTTAATTATCCTTTTGCTTTGAGAATTAGCATTTTTAAAAGCCAGAGATTAAATTATTATTTGTCTAGCTACTGAATTTTTTATCATTCTATTTACTGCTGATGTCAATCTTTGTAAGAAATCCATGAAGCCTTCTTTTGGGTACTGGATAACATTAGCAAATGACTCAAATTTCTTTTTTACTTCTTTAATTGTGTTCCAAACATTCAAAGGTGCTACACAGCATATAGCCAGGGCATGCTCATCATATAGATATTGCCTTTCTACTTTTTATTTATTTATGTTTATTATATTTGTAGATACTTTATTTAGTTTTTTTCCTTATTTTACATATAGATCCCAGTTTCCTCTCTGTCCCTTCCTCCCCCTTTTTCTCCCTCCTATGCCCCCCAGACCACCATCCCATCGTATTACTCCCTGCTCCACATGTAAGGTGATGCCTTCCTGGAGGGGTCATTTAAATCTGTCAAGTCATTTGGAGTAGAGACTAGGCCCTCCGTCTTTCCTCTAGGCTAAGGGAATATCGCTCCATGGGGTATATGCTCCCAAAGTCCTTTTGTGCACCAAGGATACATCCTGGTTCCACTGTCAGAAGTTCCTTAGACTGTCCAGGTCTTCTAACTGAGAACCACACATAATATTCTTCTCAAATAAGTTGATCTTGGGAGCCTTCCATATATCTAGATTTACTCTATTGCTCAATTAGCTTCTCCTCTGAACGATAGTAATTATGGTACAGGCTCTAAACTGCATTAACCAAGTCTATCAAGTCTGTATGGACAATTCTATTACCGACTTATCAGGTGTTTAACATCTGCTTCACAAATGATGAATGCATGCCAGATGAGACTACTGCTTCCTAGAATCTCATTAAATTTTACATTGTCACAGGTGTCCAATTTGTTTTTACAGAGTTTCTATTATTTGGCAATTCCTTGTAATGTTACTGGATATATTACAGTTGGTTGTTAGAAAATGTTAGGCTGTCCCTCTTGAACCTTATAAGGCAATTCTAAAATTGGTTCTCCTTTAAATTCCTCTCTCTGGGTTTGGCTATCTCCAAGATCTGCTTTAATACATTTTTGTAAGACACTTATTTGAACCTTATATCAACCACATTTTAGAGATGAATCAAGACTTATCAAACTAGCAGCAAAGATTACGAAAATGATAATTGACAGTATGTCAATACTGGTTAAGTTGGTAACCTTCCATTTAATTGTTCTACCTGTAAACCATCCATTGTATATTCACACAAAGACCTAGTGTTCCCAATTTTTAATGTTGGACAAAAACACTCTCTTTTAATGGATTCCTTTCTTTAACAATTCCTAATTTTCTGACCAAATCTTCAAACATTGTCAGTCAACTGTGAGGCATAAATGTGTGATCAGAGAAACAACATGTGGCCCTGAGTGGAGAGTGGCAGACAGAGAAAGTGGCCTGTGGGGAAGCCCACCACCCTTGACAGAGGAAGGAATGGGTCAGATGGAGAAACAGAGAACAACAAGAGAGACCCATTTGTATGAAAATATATAACATGATTGTTAGGAAGACACAGGGGTAGTGGGGGTTACCTGAAGGCACATCCAGCGGGTCTAAGGTGCATAATTCTTGTGGTGTTTGAAGCCCAAGTGCTTCTGGTGTTTGGGTGGTAGCTAGAAATTGTTTTTAAAGAGGTTACAACAGTAAAATCCCTAACTCAGAGGCTTTGGGAAAAAAGAAAAGAAAATCTAGACAGCTGGGCAGTGACTTCATTAGGAGTCCAATTTCAGTCCCTGCCTGTGCTAGTGGATGAAACGCCACAGACAAGTTGCTTTTTCATGAATTTGTACCTTTATGTTGGGTGCCAATATGTAGCATGAATAATAAAACCCAGAGACAGTTATTGATATTAAATCTGAAGATCAGAGAAGCAAACCAGTCAAGGCACCAGAGAGCTCTTACCTCTACTAAGGCTGGGGTGATCCTGTCATCATGACAGTAGACTGAATGCACTGCACCCACTTTATATTCCTCCCTAGTGCTGGGATTATAAGCATGCACCACCAGTGCTCAGCTTCTATAGCTAAGTAATGTGGCTGCTGGAATTAAAGGTATGTGCCACCACTGTCTGACTCTTTGGCTGTCTGGTATGGTTAGCTCTGCACTCTTTTGCACTCTGATCATCATGCAAGCTTTATTTATTTCACCATATTTCTGAATCCTCTTGAGAGGATTGTAACAATGAGTAAATCCATGGAGTATATTTCAAATTTTCTTTCTTTAAATTTTATATACTTTTTATTTACATTAGAAACAAGCTTGTTTTAAATATCAATTCCAATTCCCACACTCTCCTATCCTCCTCTCCTGTTCCCCCAACCAACCCTCATCCCATCCCCTTTCTGTTCCCAAGGGAGGGTGAGACCTTCCATGCAGAATCTTCAATGTCTGTCATATCATTTGGAGGAGAGCTCAGGCCCTCCCCCATGTGTCTAGGCTGAGGAAGTATCCCTCTATGTGGGATGGGTTCCCAAATTCCATTCGTAAATTGGGGATAAATACTGATCCACTACCAGAGGCCCCATAGACTGCCTAGTCCTCCCAAGACTCCACATTCAGGGAATCTTGGTTGGTAATATGCTGGTTTCCAAGCTATTAGACTGGAGTCCATGAGCTTCCCCTTGTTCTGGTCAACAGTTTCTATGAGTTTCTCCAGATTGGTCTTGACCCATTTGCTCATCACTCCTCCCTGTCTGCAACTGAATTCCAAGAGTCTGAGTCAGTGTTTAGTTGTGGGTGTCTGCTTCTGCTTCTATCAGCTACTAAGTGAAAGCTGAAGAAATGTATTTCAGATGTGTTTACCAGAAGGAAAAATGGATAAGATGAGAAATGTATTAATTAATTTTACTTAATTATGCTACCATTAAAAAGAATTAAAGCATAACTATGTAATAACTATATACAATTATTTTATCAATACAAAATAGAGTTTAAAAATGAATAGGGATATCTAAATGTCTCAATAAAGAATTTACATGCAATTATGAGTACTTGAGTTAAGATTCCCAGAACCCAGTGTATCCCAACTAAACATTGTAGACATTTGTGTATTTCTACAATACTCATATTGGCAATAACTAGTGCTTGCCAATCATCAATCTACCTTAGTTGGAGAGCTCTAGAATAAATGAAAAGATCCATCTAAAAATTACAAGGTGGATAAAAATAGAGAAAGACACCTGAAGTCAGTCATATTTACACATATGTATAAATTAATGCCCATATATGTGTACACAAGTGAACATATACTTAATTTTAGTAAATAAATAGCAGTAAACATAATTCAATATCATATGCAAATAACATTTTACATTTTAATGGAATAAACTAGTTATAATGCTCTTGCGAAACAAAAGCTTTCTAAGTAACTCAAGTGTAAACTTCATAATCTTACAAAAATAACTGTATTTGGAAAACTGTTCTGTTTAACATCAAGAAAATATGGGTAAAATAACAACCATCTGTGGAAAACATGCTGGTACATTCTCAGTAAAAGAGGAACATAAAGTTAAAAGGCAAAAGATTGACAGTGTTAAAAGCAATGGAATATAAATAATTAGATGGACAGATAAAGCAATCTAGATTTTCACATCGTTCTATTTAATCATAAAATAACAATCCTTTTGTATATAGTAAAGGAATTATAGTGAAAAAGTTAGCATGAATAACAAAATACCCCCAGACTGATATTGGGGTTCAAGCTTCAAGGTCAGAGAAGTGAAACAGCCAATTCAGTAGCTCATAACCTCTGCTTCAGCTCTGACCAAAGGGGCAATCTTGAAACTGCTCCTCACTTCACTGTTCCTCAGATTCACCCAGACTGCTAGGCTCTCCTCATCCTGGTTAGAGACTAACTATCAGACTGAATGTCTCTTTTATACCTCTGAAATCCTGGGATTAAAAGGGTGAGCTATTCACTCTCCAGTAGCCCAGGGTGGCCTTGGACTCAGATAGCTATGTACCTCTTAATCCTGAGTCTTGGGATTAAAGTTGTGTGCCATCACTGCCTACTGTTATAGCTAGCTTAGCTGGGGTGGCTGCTTTGGTATTTTGATCTCCAGTGGCTTTAATAAATCACATTACCACAGGAAAAAAACAGAAATGTTTATTTTGTGAAAATTTTCAAATTATATAGAGGAAAGGATAAACAGAATTAGCACAGAAATGAAGCATATGAACAGCAAGCGGTGGGAGAAAGAATTGAAAAGTAAAGAAGATTTTTCCCCCTTAAATGAGGTATGTATAATGAGACTGATTATTAAAATAAATTAAGACTGATAATAGACAAAATGTATTTACTTGTGGGTATATGGACATGTGTTTATATAGGTTTTATGTGAGTTCAGTAAATTAATGGATGTAGATTCTTTTTCAGCAATGACTTCATTGTCACTGCATAGTTAGCAAGATATCCAGTACCAGGCATGGTTTTCCTTCTGTTGAGTGGATCTTAAGTTCAATTAGAGAACTGTTGTAACAAAATATGGGTGCCACTAATCAAATTTTAGTGTTATTGTGCTATCCTGATCATTGTTGTGGCTCATAGGTATCAGAGCCCAGTAGGATTTAGGGGGTATTCCCTTCATTTGGAAGCTTGCATGTTATCTTCTGGTGTTTTAGATAGATAATCCAAGAGGAAATGGGGCTTTTAGTGAATTTCTAGCTCCTGGTATCTGAGTGCTGCTTCTGAAGTGTATGGTATCTTCAGCAATAGGGATTTACCTTCTACCTCAGACGTATAACCAAAGGCAACAACACTAGGTTGTTTATTTTGGAGTATCTTAGATGGCCCTGTCTAACGATCCAAGAAAGGGTTTCTCATGTCCAGTATTGAGGTTTTGTTATGTGGTTATACAAGCTAATTTGATTTGTATCAAATTGATACAAATGAGAATTATTTGAAGGGAGGGAACTTCAATTGAGAAATTCTTCCATACAGTTAGGCTGTAAAGCATGTTCTTAATTAGTTATTGTTGGGCCAAGCCTGTTGTGGGGGTGCCATCCTTGGGTTGCTTTCTACAAGAAAGCAGAATGAGCAAGCCATTATGTGTAAACCAATAAGCATCACAATTTTAGGAAATGTGACTTTTGTAATGACTTGGATTATGTGTGATTTATATTCTTAAAGTTAGAGTTAAGGCTTTAGAAATTTATGTAAATGACTTAACTTGAGAGACAACAGTAATACTCTGGAAATACTCTAAAGCCAAACATTAGGAAAATGAGTAAGTCATACTCATATGATGAGATTTTATATAACTGCTTAGAATGTGTCCAAAGATTATTGCGTGGCTTTGAAAAATATATCCAATTATATACATAAAATATATGAAGATGTAGATACATTATGCCAATATATGTATATTGTGTTAAAAGAGAATCCACAATTTCTATAAAAATACATGCTTTAAAGATAGGCCAACGCCAAGAATGGAAGAATTAAAGCCAAAATGAACAAAGGGGACAGATATTATAACATAATAAATATGGTTTATTATAACCATTATAGCCTCAAATACTTGGAAATTTCTCACATCAGTTGCTTATTTGTTTCAAAATATGTGAAATCTGATGTTCTTCTCTACTAATTATTTTTTCAAATGTTCATTTAAATGGTTCTATGTCAACTTAAATACTTAGATTTACAAATATTCACCTTGTTATTAGAGTAGTTTTGTTAATATTATCTATGTGTAATAGATAATAACTATCCAAAAATTAAATATTATAAAATACTACTTTCTTATCTGCAAGTTTATAAGAACCAAGGAAAATCTGCTTTACTATTTCAAATAATATAGCATATCACAGGATATTATTGTCATTTCACCTGATTGTGCTTTGGAAAATATTCCTAAATTATAATCAACTGAATCTAGAGAAAAGCTATGAATTACCAAATAGACATAATATTTTATTAATTAAAGTATGATAAAATGTTAAATATCAAGCATATTATAACTCAATTTTATAATTTAATATGAAGGAATTCATATGTGATATCATCAATGGAATCCTTGTACTCTTTCAAAACTGTGAAAAATGATACTTTTTGATTAGTATGAACTTGGTCACTAAGGTACGTAATGTTAAGTATTGAATTTTTAGTTTCAAGATAAAAATATTGAATGTTTTATTCTTGTTGTATTACTAATGTAGCAAGGAAAACATCAGATCAGTAAAGGACAGCTACATTCAGGAAGGAGACATCGTGATGTTGATTTAGAAACAATTCTGAGAGTGACTTAACAAAATAAAATATTAACTTTGTTTTCAAAATGTCAAAGTGAGGAAAAACAACAGTTTTGACCTTTTTAATTACTTGAAAATGTCAAATTGACATATATTTATAGTTTCTTTCTCTCTAATTAAGAAAAATATTTTTTTCTATTGGAAACATACAGTAAAATTGTTTCTTGGATGTCAATTTGGAAATATGTGTATGTGTGGGTATTCCACTTTCAAAAGAAACAATGAGTGTAACTTTAGTAAAACAACACACAAGCAAAACTAAATAACTTCATAGACAAAGCAAAATCCAAATGTTTATAACCAAAGCATTTCAGATTGAATTAGAATGATCATGATTTCAACAATTCCTGCGGCCTTATTAAAGTTTAACTATACCCTGGTCTATATAGAAAATTTCATTCTTAGACAAGCATACAAGCAAACAAAAGTGCTGGGGATTGAATTCAAGGCTAGAGTACTCATCTAGGTAGCATGACCAAGGTTATGAGTTGAATTATTCTCCAACAGCATCTAGAAATGAATGCCAAGTTTCAATATTCCCTTCATCATAAGTACAATTATACTGTTAAATAATCATACACATATGTTTCTTTTGTGAGAAATCTAGATTCCCCTAATTGGCTCTTGAATCTCAGAGATATGTATAATAAAGTACCCTTACTGGATGGGAAATATGTGACAGTCACTCACCATAGCTACTTCTCACATCTCAATATGAAATATTCAATAACATACACTGAGTCTATTCTCTGGAAAGAAAAAGTCAACATGGAAATGTTTTCCTTATCTTTTATGAGAGAGAATATAGTTTTTTCTCATGTTTGAATCAAGGTGCTAACAGCTAGCTACCATTTAGACAGAGATGTCGGTCAATGGTAGACTAGCAACTGTGTGGCCCTGGCTTTGATTCCAAATACAACAAAAAAGCTAGGTTTGAGGTCATTCAGAGGCAAGTATGATTTAGACTAGTCCATAGTCTCTGACTTAGTATGCAAATAATGGGAAGAATCTTCTTTGCTCAGCTTCTTTCTGAGTTGGAAGTCAGTGTAAAATTACATCTTTTGTGGCTGGAAAGAGTGGAGCTGCTTAATGGAGGGGGGTGGTCAGTTCTAGCTGTTTCAGAACACTGACAGGGCCTGGTAGCCTCTCAATGCCTAGGAACTTCCAGGAGCAATCAAAGCTGCCTAATTGCTGCTGCTTTATCAGACCTGTATTAGAGTAGACATCCCAATATAAGTATGTTGTTTGGCTCTTTGGGGAATATAAAGTGTGTGCGTGCATGCGTGTGTGCGTGTGTGTGTGTGTGTAATCTTCATGTTTTCAGATGTATGATAAAGGTACCATTTTCTATCTTAATTAACTACTATTGCTAAACTGCATTAAGAATACTTTAAGAATTTAGAAGGTTCTATAGGGCTCTGTATTTTGTGCTTCCCATTTCTTTCCTACAATGTACATATTAATTATCTAAAAATTATTTAAGATATGATTTGATTGTGGTACATCTGAAGTTTTGCATCTTCTGCAAGCTGCCAGGCACTACTAATTCCCCTAACTCATGAACTTGCACTTTGATGGACAAGAAATGATGCTTGCATCTGTAGTCTGTTTGTTTACCCAGATTTTTCTTTCCACAAATTCCCTCAGGTTATGTTTTCTTTATTGCCTCTATTTTAGTTTTCAAGTCTTGAACTGTTTCCTACACCTGTGTGATTGCTTTTTCTTGACTTTCATGGCTTTCTTTAAGGCTTATTGATTTCTTCCTCTGTTTTGTTTGCCATTTACTCAATTTCTTTAAAGAAATATCCTAATTAATTTTATTTAAATTAAAAACAATCTTATTTTACATACCAATCCCAGTTCCCTCTTCCTCCTGTCCTCCCATTCCCCCCACCAACCATCCATCCCAGACCTCATCCACTCTTTAGGGAGGGTGAGGGCTCTCATGGGCGATCATCAAAGTCTGTCATATCATTTCGGTCAAGACCTAGGCCCTGTCATATGTATCTAGGCTGAGAGATTATCCTTTCATAGGAAATGGCCTCCCAAAGCCCATTCGTGCATTAAAGATAAATTCTGCTGCCAATGCCAGAGGCTCAATAGACTGCCCAAGTCCCGAACTGACATCCACGTTCGTGGGGCCTGGATTGGTCTTATGCTGGTTCGCCATCTGTCAGACAGCTCCCACTTGCTCAGGTCAGCTGTTTCTGTGGTTTTCCCAGCATGGTCTTGACCCCTTTGCTCATCACTCCTCTCTCTTTCTGCAACTGGATTCCAGGAGTTCGGCTCAGTGCTTTGCTGTGAATCTCTGCTTCTGCTTCTGTCAGCTACTGGATTGAAGGCTCTATGATGGTGTTTAAGGTAAGTCATCAATCTCATTATAGAGAAAGGTCATTTAAGGTAGCCTCTCCACTATTGCTTAGATTCTTAGTTGGGATCGTCCTTGTGGGTTATTGAAGCTTTCCCTAGTAGAAGATTTCTCAAAAAGCCATAATGGCTCCCTCTCTTAAGGTATCACTTTCCTTGCTCTCCTTCTCTGATCTTCCCCCAACTCATCTTCCTGATTCCTCTAGTTTCCTCCTCGCTTCTCCCCTCCTCTTTTCCTTACCTCATTCCCCCTCCCCCCATGCTCCCAATTTGTCAGGAGGTCTTGTCCCATTTGCCTTCTCAGGGGTGGGGGGGGTCCATGTCTGTCTCTCCTAGGGTCCTAGTTGCTTCCTTGCTTCTCTAGGTTTGTAGATTGTAGGTTGGTTATCCTTTGTGCCTACAATCCACAAACCTAGTGAAGCTAGGAAGAACTAGGTGAGTACAAACCATGTTTTTCTTTCTGTGTCTGGGTTACCTCACTCAGGATGGTTTCTTCTAGTTCCTTCTATATACCTGAGAATTTCAAGATGTCTTTGGTTTTTTGTTTTTCCCCACTGAGTACCACTGAGTATTACTCCACTTTATAAATGTACCACACATTTGCTTTTTCATGTATATATAAATATATATATGCATATATATATCCTAATACATTCCTACCACCAATAAATTAACTTTACAAATGAAATATAGCAAAACACTAATGTCAATTTTTGTAAGAGCATATAATATACTACAACAAAAATGTGAATATGGTCTATTCTTCTATTTCTTTTAATTTATCTTACTGTATTATTATCAACTTTCCTTTACCTCTGTTAGAAGATTACACATCATATATTTAATAGATTCAAGAAAGCTTACTAGAAGAACACAACCCTGGTCTGCTTCTTTGAAAATTCTAATTAAGGGTATGTAGAAAATCTACTTATCATTTCAGTGACTATCAGAAAATGGGTAAATTTGGTATTTTCCCATATAAAATGTTTTAGAAAACATAGAGGTACAGAATAGTAGAACAAGATTTCAGAAGTTTGTCCCAATGCTAGTCAGACAATAGAATAACAGAGACGAATAGCAAGTAAAGGAGGTATCCATTAAATATATCCAACTCAGATATGGGTAGAGAAAGGAAGAATGAACCCATCAGTCAGGACATGACTGATGTTCTTTGAACTTCCCAGTACTTCTCAGTGTAAAGCTGAGTCTTGAAGTGATTTCTGTCTGTTGCTTTAAGTACCTTCAATTTGATTTCCACAGAAAATATTGTCATTTTTCCTCTAACATTGTTGTGCATGGTGGCTGGTTAAAGAAGTTCAGAAAACTAAACAGGAACACATGATTAGGGGTGGGAACTAGGTCTGAGAATATTGTTGTCATAAATATTGATTATGGGTTACCTGATACATGTTTCTTGAACAGTGAACATTGTTATGTAAAAGCAAACTGAATTCCATAGATAACAACAATTCCTAAATACATTGTAGCAGCAACAACCCTCCAATTTCACATGTAAGTATAAGAAATGGCAATAAAATAGGATCATATATTTTAAGTATAATATGATACTTTTATGTAAATATAGGGAGGAATACTAACTTCTTCACTTCATATAAATACTTTCCTAAACAAGGGAAAATAATACTTAAAAGATATAATCAATTGAAGTAAAAGGAATGACATTTTGATGTAGCTTTAAGGTAATGTCAATGTTTGATCACATGCACATAATACTAGACAATAACATCTAAAAAGGTGAGAATATGTACTAATTATTGACCTATGTTAGAAGAAATTATTAGTGGAGCTCTTTCTGTTATGGTCAGATGATTGTAGGTGAGAAAGTAAAGAATTTGAAGACATAAAACTTTTTAGCAAAATTTAAGTACACAAATTCAAAATGTTGTAATGGTTACCCAGTAATATAATTTGATTTTGTTAATACTGTGATAGGCTCTAAGAATTAAGAGACTACTAACCTCATACCTATTGTAAAAAATTTAATTTAGGACACTGACAACATTCTGAGTAGAGATGAAATAAAAACGAAGAACTGTTTATGTGATTGCAATATGTATCAGCCTAAAATAGATTCATACCCCTGGAAGATGTTTTATTTGAGCCCCATTGCAATCAGAATACCAAAACATCCATAGAACATATTTATAAGAAAATGGGAAAATGACTATGTGAAAAGAAAATAATTCATGCTTCCTCTGTTATAACATAGCAGTAATTTAAGAAGAATTTTATAATATTGAAATGAGTAAATGATTTCCCCTACCAAACAATAGGCACTCAATTTGAAAACCAATGTTACCATGGTGTCCTTCTTATGATTCACCAATGGGACTTAGTTTTTTCAAATTTTCTCCTTCACTGAGAAGTCTTCCAGATGCTTTAGGCCTGTAGGCTGAAGATGGATGCCCCAACATTACAGGATTTGGGGTGACTGTCCAGGTAGCAAGATATCTCTGTCATTTCTAGAGTTTTGGAAGTTGCATACAAGGCACTTCCACTTTACTTAGGAAATAATATCTTCTTCTGGGACCTTTGATGGAGCTGAAGAATAGATAGTTACAATGGCTCCCAGTTTATTGTTTATGTTACTCTATTATATGTGATCATATCTACTCCTAACTTCCCCCTTAACTCTTTCCTTATTACTTTAACAAACATCCTTCCCAGTTTCATCTATTTTATTTTCTTGATAACCCACCAAATATAGTTATGGATGCCCCTAAATACACTAAGGTGGGTCCTTCCCTTGAAATATGGGAATCATGCAGGTGGCACTACCACGAAAAAGGAATGATTTCCTCTCTCCTTCCTCCCCAGTAACTACTCAATATCAGTTGCTCCTAAAACCAAATATCACATAACAAATAAACACAAAAAAGCATGCATTTGAGTTACTGGTCAGGGATGTCCAAGAAATTGTGAAAATATATAGGCCATTTCTGTTGTCCTTGGTTCAACCCCAGAAATGGAAGGTAAATACATATTACTGATGATACCATGTGCTTCAGAAACAAGGCCCAGCAGCACATGAGCTAGAATTGACTTGAGCATTCAATCCCTAAGAACAAGGTTTCATGGTGCAATAGGGAGATTTTTTAGCTTCCAAGGAAATAGCCATCTAATAAGCCTATATAACTTGAAACCTATTTACCACACTAATGATCATCATGGTGTTGACTAGTCAAACCAGATTATTTACTACAAATTCTGTCAGTATTTCATAATTCTTCTATGAAACTTAAAAACAATAAGATGAATTATCCACACCATGCTCATTTACTCATCTTAATTTTAAATTATACCCATCTTATTTTTCAAATCCTTAGCAGTTTTCTCCTGTGATCTTAAAATTCTGTTAGCTGTTGGGAAAGAAGGTTTTTTTTTCCTAGAAATCATTTAGTACCCCCTCCACATTTAATGAATAAACAAATTAGAAAGATCTGTTACTTAGGGTGACCAAATCATTCAGCTGGCATGTACCAGAGACAAAGCAGGAAACTAGTTCTCCCATTTTCCAGTTGAAAGCTCTTTTCATTATTCTCTCATTTCCTCTCTTTCACCCATCACAAGCTCCTTAGTGGTGCACTGTCCTCCCTTGGGCCAAATTCTAATCTCTTGAAATGACTAGTGATGGGTTAATTAAACTAATTCCTACTGATGGATATCTTATTATTCATCAATTTACACTGTTACTTGTTAGGCCCTTGGGACACAAACTAAAATAGAACCTCAGAGTTTACTCCTCTGGAGATACTAAAAATCTAGTGGGGAAAATGTAATTATAGTAATGTGATAAATATTGTAACTAAAACTGTTAAGAGTTTCTGATAGAGAAGAAAGAAGAAAGTTACTTCATCTATGTTAGATGGGGTAACAGAGTAGTTCTGATGCTTACGTTGATTGTAGATTGTCTACAAAAATTGTTTCTTTTATTGATGTTCAGACATAATATTTCCAAGCCCATTATTCTCTTGGAAAAGATAGAAAACTATTGTGATCCTTATCACATGGTTGCCTTTTCTCAAAAGGAAAGGTTTCTTTGTTTATATTTATCAGTGAAATTAATAGTTTTTCCAAATTCCTTCCAATTTCATACTGATCATATCACCCTTGCCCATGTTGTCTGTGTTCTGTGTCTTTCCCCGTAAACACACATTGGTTAACTAGGTATGAATTCCTCTTATCACTCAAACACGAGCTCAGTGGAGAAAGAACCAATTGATCTTCAGATTCATGGCTCGTTTTAAGGCTTTCTTGATGGAAAAAGTGAATGAAATGCTCTCTTCTACTCAATATGCAAGCATACTCACTTGTACATTGAGCTTGTTTTAGACAATTGTTCTGTACCAAGCCTTCTACTAAGGGCTAGATGAACAAAGAACGTTTGTTTCCCTCCCAGTGCTCAATACAAAGTATAATGAAACCTGAAAATATAAGATTAGGTATCCCTAAATAACATCTTTTGCCTTTTCCCATTTAACATGTGCATAAAAATGTCCTGTATTTTCCTTGATTTTGAGGTTAATTTCTTTTGACATTTTCACACATAACTACCATTTATATATCATTTCTAGCCCTATTGCTTTTTTCATGCAACTCCACCTGTGTTTCCACATTTCTTCTAACATTAAGAACCTCTTCTTCTCTAATTATTATTATAATGCATATTTTCATATTTGATTATATGCATATGTATGCCCATAAGAATAATGCAGCCTTATGAGTCATACATACACATATTGCTGAGTAGTTAGAATTAGGTCATCTTTCATAGTTTGTCCATGGAAAAGACTGACTTTCCTCTTTCAGCAGCTATTAATTACCTGTTAAACTAGGATCAGGACCTTGTTATAGTTCCTGAATCTACATTGGCATGTTAATTGCTGTTGTCATTGTGAATTTTGGGGATGTCCAGATTTTGTCACATACATAAAAGACTATCTCAAAGCAGATTTCCTAGTCATCTCATTCAATTTTTTCTTTCCATATTCTAAGATATTCTCTGAAGCTGAGGCATAAGAATTAATAATGTGTTTATCTATCAACTTGGATTGGCATTTGAAAGTTGTTCTCTGCAGTAGTTCTTTTGTCAAGTGGTTACTTTCTGCAATTGTCTCTTTACACTGTAAAAAGGATGAGGGCATAGAGCTACAATTTTCTCTTGGTGTAGTACAAGAATTAACAATGCAGTCAGAAATCACAATGCAGTGAGAAAGTGACAGGAGTAGGGTCTCCTCTAGGATCCATGACCTTTCCAGTTACAGGTCAGTTAATAGTTTTGTAATACCAGCCACAAATTCCCTGTTTTTGAGTGATTCTTAAGTTCAGCTAGACAGCAATATCTTACACAGAGATATCTGTGCCCCTATTGCACCCAGGCAGAGATAATTTGCTATATCAGAAATTTGTGTTTTATAGCATTTGCAACTTGACAGAATCTATTGATGGCTCTTTATACTTTGGAATATTTAGTTGCCCTTTCAGATACAATGAGTGCTGTTCCTCAAGGAAGAAGCTTTTGTGATTGCTTCAGAATGATTTCTCTAAGACCACTGTCCAATGAGTGTGGCTATTTTTGCATTAAGATATATTTTTCAAGTTCTTGGACACATCAAAGAGAAATTGAAATAGGTTACCTTATTCAGGAAGTCACTTCAAGTACCCTAACAATTCAAGTAGACATTCCTCATGCCTAGCAATTGAGTTTTGTTAGAAACTCCCCAAATCCTTCTACACATCTAGCATTACTCTAATACACCAGACATCTGAAAATATACCACTAAAGGAAAAAGATCTACAAGCTCAAAGTCTCTATGGAGCTACTTTTACTCTACTGCACGTGATCAAAAAAAATAATAATACCACAAAATTTACCTGCCAAAAGCTCTGATAAACGTGAAAGCAAAAATCTTCAAGAAAATGTCCTTACAAAGTGTAGCCAGTGCTATATGAAAAAAATAGAATCTGATATGATCAAGTTGGCTTTATAGATGCAGGGATGCTTCAACATATATGAGCCCATAGATATAATAAAAATTTTATTTAAAGACCAAAATTCATGATCATCTCAATATATGTAGAAAATGCCTTTGACTTTGAATTTTTATGTTTAAGAAATGTTGGATTTTGTGAACAATCTTTTCTGCAGATACCAGAATCATCATTTGTAGGTGATATTAGTTCATCTCCAATATGCATTTTTGCTATCTTTGCTAAATATCAGATGACTATAGTTATGTGCAATTCTTGGATGTTTTATTTTGTTCCATTAATCTACTTGTATATATTTATGCAAGTATCATTTTGTTTTTATTGGCATAGTTCTGTAATATACATTGAAATCTGGTATGAAAATTTCTCCAACATTGTTTTATGCTCCCCACTCAGTATTCTCTCTTCTATCCAGAATCTTATGTTGTTACATATGAATTTTATGGTTATTTTATCTATTTCTTGGAGGAATATCATAAGAATTTTCATCAAGGTTAAGTTAAATCTCCAAATTCCTTTCAGTGTAATGTTCATTTTTACAAAATTATTTTTTCCAATTCACAAACTTTGGAAATCTTTCTGTCTTCCAGTGTCCTCCTTAATCCCTTCATTCAGAGATTTGAATCTTTCAATTCTTAGTGTTGTTTTTGAAACAATTGTGAATGGAAGTTGTTTTTCTCCTTCTTGGCATTTTTATTATATGGAAATGTACAGATTTTTGTTATGTTTATATTACAGCCTGCCACTTTGTTCAAAGTTTTGATCATTTCTAGATGTTTTCTTAAAAAATTAGAATCTCTTATGTATTAAATAGTCTTCAAATAAGGCAATTTGACTTCTTTTTCTATTTGTGTCACTGTAATTTACATATTTTCCTGCTATTACTTAAAGCACAATAAGGAAAATGAGTGGGGACTTTTGATGGGATTGATTCACTTTTTTTTTCTCTATTGAGAATGATGTCACCTTTGAGATTTTCACATAGTTTTTTATTATTTTCAGGTATGTTTCCTGCAATACTCTTGTGCATATTCCCTCATGGCTACATCTTACTACAAAGCTGCCCATCCAAGTTCATTGCAGGTTTAAAAAAATAACAGTAAACAGAAAACAGTATGTATCTATCAACTAATGAATGAATAATGAAAATGGGATACATGTATACAATGTAAAATTATTCAATTATAAAGGAAAATTTGGAAATTTTCAGGTAAATAGTTGGAGTAGGAAGTGATAAGTCTGAGTAAGGTAACCCAGATCCAGAAAGACAGTGTCACTTGGGGAGGGTGTAGGTCCTACCCCAAATGATGTGACAGACTTTGATGATCACTCATGGAAGGCCTTACCCTTTCTATGGAGCAGAAGAGAGATGGGATGGGGGTCTGTGGCTGGGGAGTGGGAAGATGGGAGGGAGAGAGAACTGGGATTGTTTCTAATTTAAATTTAAAAGAAAAAACAAAATAAAAAATTATAAAAAGTCATATATTCTCCTTATGTTGTGGATGTATCTTTTGATATGTGTGTTTAAACTGGTATGCCTACAGATATTGTCAGAAACAAAGTAAGTAAAATTAGGAAATGGTTTCAAATGAAGCAGGATAAAACAGAGCTGATATGAAGGGGTGTGGTAGGGTAAATTATATGAGAGACAGTATAGTAGATTAACAAAACATACATATATATATATATATATATATATATATATATATATATATATATATAAAAGCACTTTAAATGGAGTCATACAAAAGTATGGACACAATGTTAATCATAGATACAAGGAGCTATCAAATAAAAGAACAATGCCACATATTACTATCCCTGTGTGGTTTGTAAGTAGGGTGTCAAAGATGCTCCCCCTCAGGCATTATAGACTACTGATTGTTACTTGCTCTCTGTTGCATTGGGAGTCAGATCCTATTGCAGAAAAACAATGTAGATGAACATTGGATGAACATGAAAAAATTAAGCTAGAACTGACCTGGAAGCATCATGTCCATTGGCCAGCTTTCATGGTATTAGAAGTTTATAAGCATGCAATTTGAGAAAAAAAGGTAGTTAACACCCTTACTCAGCTTGTGATGCTCTGGATTCTAATGACTAAAGTTCTGGAACAATATAATGAATAAATATTTTATGAATAACAAATTACTATCTGATTGAACTTAAGGAAACAAAGCAAGATGGAATTCTTGGCCTATAATATTGAGCGGGTGAGATCCAATTATGTATAAGTCATAATAGAGAACACTATATTTTGCTAATACATATAGTATTAAAAAGTGAGCTTAGTATATAATAAAGCACATGAAATCTGGAGAATAACTGGTAGGGTTATGAGATGAATTGAACATACACACAGTGTATCTTAATTAACACAGAATGAAATTAATGAGAAAAAGTATTAATCCAAAGATAACAATGTCCTTAGACTAACACATTAAACATGCTGCAACTCTTTATAAATATTGTAAGATTGTTATACTAATTTATTTCATTTTCTGGGTTTAAGAAAGCAGACAACAGAATTAAGTGATACATGTACGCTTTGATTCTTCATTACTAACAAAATTTGCTAGATTTTTTCCCAATATCTATCTATCTATCTATCTATCTATCTATCTATCTATCTATCTATCTACCTACCTATCTATTTGTAGATTCTGATTCTGTGTGTCTGTCTCTCTCTGCCTTTCTGTCTCTCCTTTTCTCTTTCTCTGTGTCTCTGTGTATATTTATGTATTGCATGTGCTGTGTGCTCATTATGGATGCCAGAAAACTTGCAGTGGTCAGTTTTCTACTTCCATCCTTTAGGTCCTGTGAATAAAACTCAGGTACTTTAGGTTTGGCAGCAAGCCAGTTTAACTGCTGAGCCATCTGATGGGCCCTATAAAATAATTCTTCTACAATAGTTGGGTGTTTTTGACATTCAAAGTTCCACTGTTTGCATTTAAACATGCCAAGAGTTGAATACTAGTCTTTTTAAAAAGCCTTTCAACACTTTAGATGCTATAATTTTATTTTCATTGTTCTTGTTGCTGCTGTTGCCAATCTTATATTTTCTTCATTTCCTTCTCCTCCTCAGAATCCTGCTTCTTTATATCATTTTCCCCTTTCCATCTTCTAATCATTCTTCCTTTTTTTCATAATACCATACTATTCTATTCAGTAACTGCTTTTATATTAGGTTAGCCATGAAATAAGTAACATGGTACATGTATATTTAGAAATATATTTCCAAAGATCCAGAAATACATGGATATATAAATGAATCAAAATTTAGGAAATTAAATACATGGTTTTAAAATGAATAAAAATCTATCTATCATGATATTCATATAGAACTATACAGTGTTACTACACTTATTCCCTGCCAATATACCACTACTGTGTATAAAATTTTACTGTGTCTTTTCTTAACATCTCTTGCTTATAAAGTATATTCTTCAGGTTACTAATTATGTTTTTGGATTAACTTTGCATTTTAGCTTAATTGGTTCTGCCTTAATTTGAAGTGGTACAGTTTGGAATCTGCTAACAATTTAAAGCTCTTTTTCGAAGGCTTAAAAATTCACAAAGAAATGCCTGTCTGAAAGCTTGTTTTTTTATTACTTGATACTTTATTTAAACTTGGCTTCATATACCTAGGTAAAATATCAAATTCAAACCATTCAAAATGTGAAGGTAATTCGGTTCAGCTGCCTTTCTATTGCTGCAGGTAATCCAGTCACAAAAAGAAGAACATGGTATGTACTCACTCATATATGGATTTTAGACATAGAGCAAAGAATCACCTGCCTGTAATTCACAACACCGGAGAAACTAGGATACAAGGAGGATTCTAAGAAATTCATACAAGGTCCCTCACAGAAGGGAAAGGGACAAGATCTCCTGAGCATATTGCGAAGGTGGCAGGGCAGTGAGTGGAGAGGGAACTTGGAGAAAGGGAAGGGGAGAAGGGGAAAGTACGTGGTACTAGAAAGATTGAGTCAGGGGGAAGAATAAAGTAGAAGAGAGACACAGAGAGAGAGAGAGAGAAAGAGAGAGAGATCATAAAAGAGGGAGCCACTATAGGTTTCAAAAAAAACTGACTCTAGATAAATGTACAGAGACCTACAAAACTGACCCCAACTAACAATTTGAGCAACAGTGGAAATGCTACCATAAAAGCCCTTCCCTGAAAGAGATTGATGACTAACTTACCCACCATCATAGAGCCCTCATTTAGTAGCTGATGGAAACAGAAGCAGACACCCACAGCTAAACACTGAGCCAAACTGGAATCCAATTGCAGAGAGGGAGGACAACACCATGCTACAGAAACCCACAGAGACAGCTGACCTGAACAAGGAGGAGTTCATGGGCCCCCAGACTGATAACTGAGAATCCATCATTGGACCAACTCAGACCCCCTGAACATGGGTCTCAGTTGTAAGGCCCGGGCAGTCTAAGGAACCATTGACAGTGGAACCATGATGTATAACTGGTGCACAAAAGAACTTTGGGAACACATTCCCCATGAAGGGATACTCCCTTAGCCTAGAGGCGGGAGGGAGGTCCTAGTCCTTACTCAAATGAGTAGACAGATTTAGATGACCCCTCCTGTAAGGCATCACCCTTCATGTGGAGTGGGGGAAGATGGGATGGGAGAATGCTCAGGGGCATGGGAAAGTGGACGGGAGGGAGGGAGAAGATACTGGGGTCAATATTTAAAATAAGAAAAATATATAAATAAAAATAAAAGTAAAAAAACTGCAAAAGTAAAATGAGTTAAAGTAAAAATTCCTCCATCATCTTCATCATGACATTTGACTTTTACTCCTCCTTCCTCTCTCATTTTGTGACTCCAAAATAATTACATAGGGAACAGTTATACAAATAATTTATTATATTTGGAATAAACAGAGTTTGGGGAATTACATAGACATCCTTTACATATAGACTCGTGATGAAATCCAGATCAAATGTGAAGGTAATTAAAAATGTGTAAGCAATATCCCGCTCATATCTGTTATGTAATATATATTATTATTATTCAGAATCTAATTCTATATTCATATATACAAATAATTATTCCATTCTGTAATTGGTTGATCAATTATGAGTGCACTTTTAGTTATACATGTACAGTTTATTTCATTTAAGAAGATTATGACAGGTAATTTATTTGTTTTCCTATTTTTTAGTACTTTCCATAGTTCTGGAGTTTGAAAGAATTCTAATATATTGTATGCTAAAAGACATATCTAACTCATCAATACTACCTGATTGGTAGAACTTTTCAGTATTATGTTGCTCCTATGCATTATTGTATTGTAATTACCCATTGTATTATCTAGTTCCTCTTGACCTTTAATTTAGTACCTACTATATACACGTTTGAAGTATATAATTCTATTACAACATTTTTGTATTTGTGGATGCTTTATTTTATTCAATGTGATAAAATATCTCTCATTTGTCAAGCCTGGGGCTGTTTATCTTATATCTCCCATGCCTAAATGATGTACAAATATCACTGTTGATCTCTTAGGGGAATTGTGCACCTGAAACAAACAAACAAACCTTTACATTTATAGGTTTGTGTGTGTGTGTGTGTGTGATTTGAAAAGGAATTTCTTTTCAAATAAGTTTATTGAAATGTTCTAAGTACTTTTCATGAGTGTTCTTTCTAGATTATTCTGGTTTGTCTTTGCTTCAGGGTAAGGCATAATACAGGTTTAAAAATCCATTCATAGCATGATGACTAGGGAAGAGAGAACAAAGACAATAGACTTTTAATAAGCTTGAGTTCATAAACATGACATCAGTAATATACTTCCTCTAATTAGGGCCATCACTTAAAAGTTTCATACCCTCTAACAGTGTAATTAGTTTGTAAATAAGCTACCAATAAATGGACTTTTGGAGGAGTTTGAGATTAGTTTGATATGTATAGGCACACCGTACACCCTTACACATACCACTATTTATCCCTAGGACATCAGATACATGTCACAGTGTTGTGAGGTCAATTAATATTTAATTCAATGGTAACAATGTTGCCAATATCTTAATGTGTTTAGGTGATGGTGATACTTTGAATGGATGTATCTACAAAGCCAAGGAATGATATTATCTATATATGGAAGGATGAGAATATTTAAGTAAATTGAGGAAAATATTTAGCATTAAGTCCTTTTAATTGGCATTCCCAAAAACACATTACTCTTAGAAAAACAAAGTAAATTCCTCCATATATTTTGTTCTGCGATATCCAATGGAAGCTAAATTCCCATCTTGTTTTCTTAAGTAAAAACAGAAATGAGCTTGGTCATAGTTCAAAACATGTTTTTTCATACAATATATTCTCATTATCATTTCCTCTTCCACAACTCTTCAGAAATTCTGCCCACCTCACATATCATATGAAATCACACTATTTATCTCTGTAATTAGGAAACATACAGACTCTTTAAGATTAATAATAAAAATAGATAAAACAAAAAGAATCAAGGAGGAATATAACAAAGTAACCAACCAGAAGGAAAAGAGGTCCAAAAAGCTCCACGAGAAATACTTATAGATACAGAGGCACATATTGGATTCCCATGAAAACACTCAACCTGATGCCATAATATGTACCCAAAGGATCTGTAATGTATAAAATCATATGAGACAAATTACATCCTCAGATGCCACTGAGTTCATTTTATGTTGGACATTTACTGCTGAGCATGGTGCCTGAACTTAAGAATTCTTTGTATCCCTCATTAGACTCTGTTATAGGAAACAATATTTTCATTTGTGAGCATTTATCTATTATAGATACCTTCTGTCTTATGTACAGGTACTGTCTACTTCTCAGCACTGATGCCTCATCTGGCCAACGTAGACCCTGTGTATGTTGCCAAATTCTGTTGAATTGATATGTGAATTTTCTTGTTTTTAGAAGTTGTTTGTTTCCTGGGTGTCCTCTATCTCCTCTGGTTCTTACAAACTTTCTGCCATCTCTTCCACAAAGTTCCCTGGAATTGGATGGAGGCATCTCTTTTAGGCATGAGTGTTCTATGTTCTCTTACTCTTTGTACATTGTCTGGCTGTGGTTATCTATATTCTTGCACTTCTACTGCAGGAAGATGCTTCTTTAATGATAGCTGAGCAAGAAAGTGATCTATGAGTATAGGAGAATTTTCTTAGTAGTCATTTTATTTCTGACTTCTGTTAGTACAGTAGTATTTGGTTTTTCAGTATATCCCTGGCCTGTCTACTCTCAGGTTCTTGGCCACACAAGCAGTCTTTGGGAATGTGTTACAACTCATGGAATAGACCTTAAATACAATCAAATATTGATTGGTTACTCCCAGAATCTTTGTGCCACAATTGCATAAGCACAACTTGTAGGCAGGAATAAATAAGTCTAAATGCTATATTGTTTGTCATTTTTCTTAAGACAAGCATCTTCTCCCACTTGTAAAGATATTTCAAAGTTTATGCCTTATCATTTTACAAACATTACAATACAATACATTAAATTTAATGTCAAATCCATACTTGAGATGGCTAAGGAAAGGCAGAAAATGACATTCACAAGAGACGAATAACAGGAAAAATTTTCAACAATCATAAGATCCAGAAGGAACAGAAAAATAGTATTACATTTTGTTGCCATTTAGATTGTTTTTCTGCAGTTTTGTAGATTAACTAATCTCTAATATAAAAAGGGAGTAAATTTATATAAGTAAGCTAGTTTTATCTCATCAAACTGACTATGAGCAATGGTTCCCGAAATTTTTGATATATTTAAACCACTGTCTAATTAATAATTTATCAAATTAAGAAGTACAGTGACATCAGTGGGAATAATAATTAACATTTACATTTTTGTATTATTCACTATGCAGTATTCTTATATTAATTTATTCTATGAATCATTCAACATATTTCTTCAGCACTCAGATGTACCTTATATTGCTGCATTTTTTTTCTTGTCTGAGTTCTGAGTAAAATACAGATGATAAAAAGATACTTAGAGTGTTCATTGCTACATTAATGATCACAGAGATAGACTATATGAGGTGATATGACTCAAAACATATTTAAAATTGGAATAGATACCACATCTCTGAACTATAAAACATAATGCTATTGAATAAGGTAGGGCAGAGTATTGTTTATCAAATTCACTCAGTATCTCCTGAGAATACTGAATTAATTCACTGTTAATGCATGTGATATGAATATGATTGAATGTAAATAAGTATAAATATTAAATGACTAGAGAGTTCCTAAAATTAAATGGCCTTACATAGCAATGCTCTGAGACCATTTAAATCAGGCTGTCACAACTACACATTTGTTTTTGTTACTGTTTCTTGTTAGTAGCACAGATAGGAGTAATATTTTATTCATAATAATAAAACAGTCAATCCAAGTTCAAAATTACACATCCACTAAGGTCAGCAGCAATCTATGAGAGTTGCATATTTAAATCTATTGTTCAATTCCTTCAATAGAAATAATTTTTAAAAATTAATAATTGATTTAAAATATAAGCTATCTAGTTCTTAAGTTTCAACTACTAAACAGTACATAATTATGCAATATAGGAAATTGACATACCACTGATCTGTACTTTACACCTTATGCAATAAACTTACTACAAAATGATTTATTTAGCATTTAGAGTACTCATACAAATGGTACATTATTAATCATGAATCTTCACTAAAACACTAATTAATCATGAAAAGAAAACTCTGCATGTATATTTGCATTGAATGAACTTTTGTACAAATTTTGAGAGATTGTATTTGGTCAATATGCAATTAGCCAAAGTATTGATAATTCCATTTTCCAAAAGTACCAGTAAATCAACTTAATTGGGGTGAAGTCCCTTTTTTCTCCTACTCGACAGTGAGGTAAATCCTATATACTTCTCCGACTGATACCCATGCAATTAATTTAAGTAATCTAAGAAATCTCATAACAAATAAAATTGCTCCCATTCTCAGCATTTCTTAGTTACTTTCAGTTGTTTGGTAGAGATTTGGTCTCATGGGCCATAACAGTTTGTCAATATTGTCAATACAAACTCTTTGTTTAATTGAGTCTGTATTATTTGTTCAGTTTCTATTTCATTTATTTTTATCTGAATTTATTTTTTATTTTCACTTTTTCAGAGATTTTTTTTTACTTAAAAACAAACATATCAATCCCAGTTTTCTCTCCCTCCTATCCTCCTATAGTCCCTACCAACTCCCTCATCCCACACCCTATCCACTCCCCAGGGAGAGTTAGGCCTTCCATGGGGGATAATCAAAGTCTGTCACATCATTTGGGGCAGGGCCTAGGCCCTCCCCCATGTGTGTAGTATGAGAGCGTATCCCTCCATGGAAGAATGGGCTCCCAAAGTACATTTGTGCACAAGAAATAAATATTGGTTCCACTGCAAGAGGCCCCATAGACTACCCAGGCTATGAATTTATTATTTCTTGCCACATAATAGGTTTGAATATACCTTCATTTTCCTCTAGAGCCTAGAAGTGAATCATTGGCTTATTTAAGATGCTATTGATAAGGAAAGCAAGAAAGAGAATTGGAGGAGAGGAGAATATGTGGGACCAGGAAGATTTTGTTCGGGGACAAATAGACGAGAAAGAGAGAGAGAGAGAGAGAGAGAGAGAGAGAGAGAGAGAGAGAGGGGGGGGTACCATTATAGAGAGAGCCATTATAAGTTTGAAGAGTTGAAGAGAAATCTGGCACTAGGGAAATGTCCAGAGATCTACAAGGATGACCTCAACTAACAATCTAAGCAATAGTGGAGAGGCTACCTTTAATGCCCTTCCCTGATAATGAGATTGATGACTACCTTATATGCCATTCAAGAGCCTTCACCCAGTAGCTGATGGAAGTAAAAGCAGACACTCACAGCTAAACACTGAATAAAATTCCCAGAATCCAGATGCAGAGAGTGAGGAGTGATGAGAAAAGGGGCCACGATCAGGTTGCAAAAACCCACAGAAACAGCTGACATGAACAAGTGGGAGCTCATGGACTCCAGTCTGATAGCTGGGAATCGAGCATAGGACTGACATGTACCCCTGAATGTGGGTGTTAGTTGGGAGGACTGGGCATTCTATGGGGCCTCTGGTAGTAGATCAGTATTTATCCCTAATATATGAACAGACTTTGGGAGTCCATCTCACATAGAGGGATACTCCCTCAGCCTAGACATATGTGGGTGGGCCTAGGCCCTGCTCAAAATAATATGGCACACTTTGAAGACTCCCCATGGAAGGCCTCACCTTCCTTGAGGAGCAGAAAGGGGATGGAATGGGCATTGGAGGGGAACAGGGGAGGACAGGAGAGTGCAGGAACTGAGATTGACATGTAAAATAAGCTTGTTTCAACTTCAAATAAAATATTTTTAAAAAGGGATCCTATTGATGTTTTAATTTTAATAGCATGTTATTAATGCATTCATACAGTATATTTGGTCATATACACCCATATCCAAACTCCTCATATATCTACCTTCCTCACTATGCTCTAGCACATAAAATAAAAGGCCTAGAGATTGATACTGAAGTTCAAGTTTCAAGTTGAAGATAGCAAAAGCAAAGCAGGCAGCCCCTACCTCTTACCTCTATCTAAGACTGAAGGGTTATCCTGGCTCCATCAAACCTCAGACTGTAATCCCAGAATGCTATGCTCTCCTGTGTGTGGCTGGAGAATCCTTAGACTGAATGTCTTTCTATCCTCAATTTGAGACTGTTCCTGTCTTAAATACTTCTCATGAGTCCTGGGATTAAAATTCTGCCTTAAATACCTCTGAATCCTGGGATTAATGTCATTTAATCCCAAGTTCTGAAATCATCTTTGTGTGAAATATTTCTCATTAGGACTGGATATATTTCTTGTATCTCTTGGTGACCTTGGACTCACAGAAATCTATCACTTAATCACAAGATTTAAGGTTTGTAACATCACTGCCAGCCTTCTATACCTTGTGGCTGACTTTACTTTCTGAATCCTCAGGCAAGCTGAGGATCATAATAATACATCACCAAATTACCCACCCAGCATTGACATAGGTGACGTGCAAGGCTGTAGTCTCTTTGATATGTTGAACTCAGAGGGTCATAGGCAAGGATATATAAATGAATTCTATTCTTAACATATCTTAAATAAGCGATTTAATCCATTAATAGGTTTATTGACTGTAATTTAATGGAATTAAAAATATCTTGAATTCTTTACCATATAAATTAGCAGAAACATTTTTAAATTATGATTTTACATATTAAAATGTTATAAAACCGAATTAATTTTTATTTTTTGAAAAATACAATCTATTCCATAATAAAAATCTCAACTATTGTCTTTTGAGGAATCTCAGTAGAGCAATGTGGCTTCTGTGACTTATAATTAGATACATAATATTTTGTATAACTCATAGATTTTTTTATGAATAACACTGTGATACATTTCATATTGTAGGTAACATGAAAATTTTCAGGGGATTGTGTTTAGTATGTAAAATTTCCTGGCCTGAATAAATAATATGATTAATAATGAATATGTAATAGCAGTACCTGCATGATTTCAAGCATCAATCAATGGCTTGATTAATGACTTCTTGAGTAATGGCAAACAAAATTTATAAATGACATGTGAAGGAGACAAAAGGATTATATTTAGTCTGCTGTAATATAAATGAGACATGACTACACTATCCTGTTATCTAAATATTTTCAGTTATTTAGAAAATGCTTGCATGTCTCACTTGACTTCTTAGAAATGTATTACAACATCAAGATACTTTTTTATACTTTCTGTAGAATACAAAAGCACCTTTCATGTATGTGTAATTTCACATTAGTACATAAAAACATTGATTTCAATTACATATTATTAGATAAACTAGATCCAATTATTTGTGTTTCAGATTTATAAAAGCAAAAATTTATAGAGGATATGCAGAAGTTGTAGAAGAAATATCAAACTCCAGTTTAGTACACCTCACCATACCTTACATGGATTACAACTTTCTATGTGGTCCTCATGTATCATGCCAATTAAAAAAGTGATTATCACACACATTAGCAAATAATAGCTTTAAAATTTTATCAACATTTCAGTGTGGGAACACATTCCAGAATCCTTGTAAAGAATGATCTGGTAGCTTATGTTGTCTTTCCTTTCCTCTATTTTGGCTTTGGGAAACTGAGTGATGATTTATAATTCTATTACTACTTTTTTTTGCTAGGCTTTCAGAAATGTCATATACTATCCTGCTTCTTGGCCATATGAGAGAATGGCATATATGACATTTGTTCACAGTTGTCTTTGACTGAAAGGACAAAATTAAACACTTTTGTCTAAAGAATTATCTAAACAACACGTTAGTCCCAAACTCCAAATCACTAATTTCTTTTTAAAAATTCCCACTTTCATTCCAATCTCCCATAAACACTTGTCCACTCTCCTTCATATTTATGGCCTCTTTTATTCATTATTTTTATTGCAAGTATGTATGTACATATATATATATATATATATATATATATATATATATTTCCAAATATAAACTGTTGAATTTGTATAATGTTACATGTATGCATGTTTTCAGGGATAACTCTTTGTACTGTACAATAAATGGTTGTGCTCTTTCATTGGAAGAATCACCTCTCCCTTCTCCCAGATCTAATTTGTTCTGTGAACTGGGTTGAGGCCTTGTGTTTCTTTTCCTGTGTTGTTTGGCATGTTTGTTATCCTCCTTGTTAAGCTCACATTTAGGCCATCTGAGAATTTACAAGTTTAGTATTTGGTGTTAGTGGGAGAAACAATCTCCAACAAAGTTACTAAGTGTGGTAGTTTGTTATGGCAGGTTGTTCCCTCCGGCACCATCCTGCTTGCCGCCAGTCTGAGCCCACAGCCGCTCACAGCCATGCCAGCCCCAAATAACACTCGGAGACTCTGTATTTGATATAATCCTGTTGGCCAATTACCATTATTGTTTATGGGCTAGCTCTGCCTTAATTATTAACCCATTTCTACACGTGGTCGTCTTATCGGGGAGCCCTGGCGGATGTCTTCCTTCCTCCCCAGGCTACAACTCGACTCCTCCCTACTCCTTCCTCTTTCCTCCTCCTGGTCTCCTAGCCCACCTATCTTGTTTTCTATTGGCCACAGTGCTTTATTAACCAGTATGAGAAACATATATACAGAATAACATCTCCCATCAGTAGTTGGCATGTAATTTGTTTCCATAATCTTATAGGGAGTGACATTATTAGGAGGGTTGGGCTAGCAGGAAGGTGAGGGGAAGTGGGAGAAGGGATGGGAGGGAGAACTGTGGTTGGAATGTACAATGAAATAAAAACTGGAATTTTATTAATAAATAAAATGAATAAAATTAAAAATAAACATTAAAGAATTATCATATTTGTTTCAGGAATCTAAATCATATATTATCATCAAAACATATTTAAATCATCCCTGATTAAAGGACTAGGAAAAGGGAACATGGAAACTATAAACATCATAATACCAGTTGATACTGGTGAATACTGGTTAATCAAACAAGCAGTCTTAAATCTCCCAAGATCTATTTAGGAAAATTAATACACTTATCTTCTGGGAAGCAAAATCCTTTGATATAGAGAGAACTAGCTAGTTAATGATATTTATTATTTCTTCTACTTTCAACTTTCTGTGGTTAGATAAAACATCTGTATTTCATAATGTTTTTTAATGGAGTATAGGAACTCTTAGATAGGTTACATATTCTTCCTGATCATAAGTAAGCCAACAAATTGGTTTAAATTCTTTTGTTAAAAATACCCTGCAATATTCTTAAAACTGAATTCTTTGCTTTATTTCTTTTTCTAAGATTAAAACTATTGAGGCTGGAGATACGGTTCCTCAGTTGACAGCAGTTAAGGATCTGGGTTTTATTCCCCAGCATGCAAATGTCATCTCAGAATCTTTTGTCTTTCTAGCTTTCAATAGTCTATTACTCTATTCTTTCCTCTGTGGTAAACAGCATGCATACAAGAAAAACACTTTTAAAAATATATATGTAGATAGAGAATTTAACATTTACGGGATGCTATAGATTTAGTTGTTCTTTGGTTTATGATCACTTTGAAATTTCTAGTGTTGGTATTTAATCTTCAATAGTGCCTTTTTGGTATTCATTGCAATATCTTGGCTCAATGTGACAAGAAAAGTTAATATTCCAGAACCCTGTGTGTCTCATAAATAATTTGGCTCCATGTTTCTCACAATCATTTATAGTGTTCTAAATTAAAACCTTGGATAAAAATATGCCATTTCAAATCCAAGTTTTCTATACAAAATTACTTCATTTTATTTTCTATAAAATGTGAAGTATTACATGAATTAAATGGAACTATAATGAATGAGTGCTTTCATTTGAGATGTTAACTTTTTTCTTTTCTTTTCTTTATTTTTATTTTTGAAGAGTAGCATAGAGACTGCAAAGGCATTTTGAAAGAAATGATAAGATTTTCATTTTAACGTATCTTATACATAGTTTATTTCCATTTTAGTTTTTTATAGACTCCTCGAAAGCATCCAAGTATTATATATGCCTCAGCTTTACTTCACTCATTAAGCTTTTGGCTCAGACATGGTGAGTAATGATTGACACAATTTGCTGGTAGTAACCAATTTAGTAATTGATTCAAGCCATAGGATCCCCATATATATTAGTGTTTCTCTTCAATTTTAATTGTATCATAGAATTCATATAAATAAAGGTGAATAAGAGTCCCTTCCTTATTATCAATTGATCCCATTTTAATTTCTATTATCAAATAAATGACAATTGTATACTGATAATAATGCTATATATATGTATATATATATATATATCTTCTCATATTTTATTTTTCTTTCACTTTGTTGGTTTCATTATACAATGAACAAGAAATATCTGAACTACCTCCTTGTTCAGAATAGCCAACTCCTGACTACTTTTTCACCATTGCCAGACATAACTATGTTTCTAAAAATAATGCAAATTTACATACTATATAATCATAAGTTTTAATAGGTCAGCATATTGCTATTAGTTATCATCAGCAATTATATATATATATATATATATATATATATCCAAGAAAATAAACAGTCCAACAAAAGGAAATTTTCAGAATTTAGCAGAATTTAGAGAGAACATAGTAGGGACTTTTAAGCTGTATTAGCTCAATTATAATAAATAATCAATCTCAAATTTCAGTGTGTTGTGTTTTAATTCAATTCTATAGGAAAATTTTAAACATTTATTTCTCTCTTTCTCTTTCTCTCTCTGTTTCTCTCTCTCTCTCTCTCTCTCTCTCTCCCTCTCTCTCTCTCTCTCTCTCTCTCTGTGTGTGTGTGTGTGTGTGTGTAAGTTGGAATACAACTTTTGGGGCTTATTTTTCTCTTTCTACCAAGTGGTTCCCTGAGGTCACACTCAGATCAATCAGGCTTGGTAGCAAGTGACATCTCACTAGCCCAGATTTTAGGAAATTTTAATTTTGTTTCTGATTTTTTTAATGATTCACGCAATATTCAAAAATGGGTTGTTTAGTGTCTACTAAAGTGTTTCCTTTTCTGTTCATTTCTAGCTCTTCTTGCTCTGTGATAAGACAGAATATGGAAATTTATTTCAATTTCTCTGCATTCAATAGATATGCTATTTTTTTCTAATGTGTGATATATTTTAGAATAAGTCATATAGTACTATGGACTGGTAAGAAGCAGTTTATAAAGTTATCAATAAAGAAGTCATTTCAGTTACAAATGTTTAAAACATGGCTTTGTTTTTTATATATCAATAAATAAGATAATAGAAATATATGGAATTCATATATACATGGTACATAATGATGGAGACTATTTGATATAGTACCAATTTAGTAATTGGTTCAAGCCACAGGGAGAGTTGCAATCCCAAAATGCTCCAGTGTTTCTCTGTAGATTAACTTATAGCATAGACTTAGTGTAAGTAAAAGTGAAATAAAATACCTTCTTTATTATGAAGTTATCGTAACTTCATTCCTGTTGTTATGTGGCAGATTCATTATTACTGCAACATGTATCCCAAAAGGAGCAAATGGTTTAGGGGTAAAGCCAGATCTGAAATACCATATAAAATGTGGCACTTATCTGTTGATTATTTAGAAATGACTTGACATATGTACGGTCCAACCAATTCAGGTTTGCTCATATTTTCTATCTCAAACTAGACATGAAAAATCATGAAAGGACAACCTTTGGTGCTCCAAATACTATTTGCTATATGGTTTTCCACCAGAGCATGCCAGACTTACCAGGGGCTATACTCTTATAGAAAACGGACTCTTCTTTTCCCAGCAGATAACAATTGCTAATAACTCCACAGCAAGAGTTAGCTTCTCATTTCTTCTAAACAAGACAGTGCCTTACAATGGGCAATGGTGTTTTCTTATTTATTGTGTTATTGCAATTTTTCAATGCAAATATATAACACAGTAGTACCAGGGAGCCTTGGTACTAGTCACTGAACAGTCCAATGTATTTTTTCCTGTGGTACAAAACAAAGTAAATACTTGAAATACAAGTAAAAATATTTTGTGAATATTGGGACAAAATTTGGCTAAAAACCAATTTTAAAACATAAATTTTTATTTAAATTGAAAACAATCTTATTTTACATACCAATCCCAGTTCCCTCTCTTTTCCTGTCTTCCCATGACCTCCACTGAATCCCTGTCCCACCCTCTTCTACTTCCCAAGGAGGGTGAGGCCTTCCATGAGGGATCATCAAAGTCTGTCACATTACTTGGAACAGGACCAAGGCCCTCCCCTGTGTATCTAGGCTCAGAATAATATGCCTACATGGGGAATGGGCTCCAAAATCCCAGTTCATGAACTAGGTATAAATACTGGTTCCAAAGCCAGTGGCCCCATAGACTACCCAAGTCTCCCAACTGACACCCATGTTCAGAAGGCCTTGTTTGGACCTATGCTGGTGCCCAGCTGTCAGAGTGGAGTCCATGAACTTCCACGTGCTCAGCTCAGCTTTTTCTGTGCATTTCCCCCAACTTGCTCATCACTCCTCACTCACTACAACTGGACTTCAGGACATTGGCTCAGTGCTCAGCTGTGAATCTCTGCTTCTGCTTCCATCAGCTACTGGATGAAAGCTCTAGGATGGCATTTAAGGTTGTTGTCAATCTCATTATAGGGGAAGGGAATTTAAGATAGCCTCTCTACTATTGCTGAGATTCTTAGTTTGGATCACCCTTGTGAATTCCTGGAAATTTACCTAGTGCTGTGTTTCTGGTTAAGCCATAATGGCTCCCTCTATCAAAGTATCTCCTTCCTTGCTTTTCTTCTCTGCCCTTTCCCAAACTCGACCTTCCTGATCACTCCTGTTTTCCTACCTCCTTCCTTTCTCTCCTCTCTCTCTTGTCACTCTCCCCATCCAGCCATGATCACAATTTACTTAGGAGATCTTGTCCCTTTCCCCTTCTCTGGGGCTCAAACTAGGCTCACTGAACCTGGGTGTTGGTTGCTGGGCTTTTGGATTCCATTCCCTATGGAGGGATATTCTGTCAGGAGTGGATGGGGTTGGAATGGGGGAGATGGTGGAGAGAGTGGGAAGATGTATTTTTCTCTGGTTAGAAGTAATAAAATATTAAAATAATGAATTGTCAACCCACAATGAAATGAGAAAGGAGAATCACCTAGAAGCCCATTGTCCAAAAACCTTTGAATATGGAAAAAACAAGAAAGCCTGGCCCATCAAGATGAAAGGCAGGAAATTAATCCTGAAAGTGTTCCTCTAGTTTTTATATGCAGGATTATACATATTTATACACACTTGCATGTTTCCTCCCTTCAACATCCCCCCACACAATCTAATAAACCAAAGTGTGCTATTTACCAGATAATTATTTAGTGGAAATGCAAACAATAATCTTTTATGGCTAGCTTTTTACACATAAACAAACAATGACATTTATTTCATGAACATAACATAGTCTCTTGACATTCAATGTACCCAAATATATGTACTCTATCAAAACTGTCTATTGAAATCTCATGACAAAAAAATGACAGTGAATGAGAAAATAATTTCTTCCAAAAGTAATTTATAGATTATTGGTTCTGATACCTATTATGCTTGGGTGGCTGTCATTTTAACTATAGATATTTTTCCTTGGTTAGGATTTATACTAAACAAAAATTTCAAAAAAAATTAAAATGATGTTCAACAAATAAAGATCATAAACACTGGACCACAGCAGGTTCATAGCAAATATTTAGTTTCTATTTATGTCAATATTTACTGTCTAAGCAAACAATTCTGACTCTTGCAATTTTCTTCCATATTGCATATTTATACTTCTCCATGATGTACAGAAAGTAAAGTTTTCTTCAGAGAAACTAGATAAACTCCATTCCCAATTGACTCTAATTCTATTGCCTTGTATTTCTCATTGAAATGCTTTTAAATTTCCCGGCTGCTCTTTTCCCTTGTGCCATGCTCAATTTCATTGAATGCATTTATTTTGGATTAGGACATAATAACATAATACAACATGACTGATGCAAGTGAACAAGATTCATTACTCCATTTCACATCAGTGTAGGAAAATTTGATCAGATGTGGTTAGAAAACTGTTTATCAAGTGGTAGCATTCTCTGATCTCTTACATTGAATACATATAAAGCTCCAGTAAATAACTTCTTTATCCATATATAAATGTGTAGTAGAAAATATCTTTGCTTAAATATTGTCTTTATTTATGTTTTTATATTCTTAGAGAAGCAGTTTATTATAGTAAAGATTCTGTAGAAGTTATGAACTGAAGATAAGGTAGTCAAATTTTGTCTTGTCTTATAGGTATGATTTTGGATGTAATTAATGCAGAGTTGCTTCATTAAAGGACATCACATTAAATTACTTCAAAAATTATTTTTTTAACTTTTCTTGGGTAACACATAAAAGCATGTACTATATAATATAATGGTCTAGATATTAATTAAGAATTAACCCCCCAGAAAGCAATTGATTCAACATCCTTATTTTGCATATCACACACCCCAAAGATTTATTTGTTGAAATCTTCATACACAATGCAGCAATATTCAGAAATGGATTTTTTGAAGTGATTGGACAACCGCTCTGATTTTATAAATGCATTAAACCATTAATATATTTATTATTTTATGGGCCTTTGAAGATAAGGAAAATTGAAAGTGAAATACAGTTGCCCTTTGGGAAGATATATCCTTTCCGAAAGCTCCAGCATTTCTCTCTCTCTCTCTCTCTCTCTCTCTCTCTCTCTCTCTCTCTCTCTCTCTCTCTCTCTCTCTCTCTCTCTCTCTCTCTTTATTCCTCCCTCCCCTCATTCTCTCTGTCTCTCTGTCTCTGTTCCTCCTTTCTTCCCTCTTTTCTTCCTCCCTTGCTTCCTGGGTGCTATGAGAAAAGCAGGTTCATTCTGTCATAAACTCCCAGCAATATGTTCTGCCTCAACAAAGTTCAAAAATAATGATGCTAAGTCACCCTTGACAAAGACATCTGAACTTCTGAGCTGTAAGGAATCTCTTTCATTGTAAGTTCATTTTTTTGCTATTTTATTACAGCTAGTAAAGCTGAATAACTTTCATAAACTAAAAATGTTTGTAAATTCAAAATGAATGACCCAAAAGCGAAAACCCCAAATATATTCTATTTATCATGGTCAGCATTATTGCCATGAATATTTTCTGTTTAATATTCTGGAACTTTCATCTTTCTATCCAATTCCTTTGAACATATGTTTCTAAGAGCAGTATTGAATATTGAAATATAATAAAATAAATATTAGTAAAACTAAAAGCATATGACTCTTGGTAAACTGTGTAAAGATGCAATTGCTTGTTTAAAAATGAAATAAGGTTGAAATTGCTGGTTTAAAAGTTCTTTGAAACAGTATAGATTGGATTACTATTTCATTCAAACCAGAGTGAATATTCTAAATACTTTGGTGTATCTATTAGACTGTCTTTCAATATCAACATTTCAAAAGTGGACATACATATTTGGCTCACAGTGTGAGGATATGAGGTTAGGTGTTTTTTTTCTTTCTTTCTTTTTTCTTTTGTTTGTTTTGCAAAAAGAAATCTACATCCTTCAAACCCTCTGAACTCATGTATCTTATACAAATTCCAAAATAACATTGTAGTGATTATCAAAAACAAGTGAAAAAAGGAAAAAGGTTTGAATACTGTGTTTTGGTACATGTTCTCTAGTTTCACCATATGCCCATTTTTTCCCCAACCATACAATGATGATAGCCAGTTAAATACAAAAGGAATAAGTCAAATACTTCTTAAAACCTTAACCTATGTTACTCCAAGAAGGAAAAATTGCCACAGGAAATTAATGATTATATGCACTGCTATCCAGCACTAAATTATAAGATACAGCTCCTGAGCAGGAGAGTAAATATTATATTAAAAAATTTACCCAGCTTATTCAAGAAATACTAGCCCTTAGTTTTTGTGAAAATCAGTAGACAACAAAAATCTATTTAGTGTCATTATGTCACTCTTATCCTCTCAAAAAAATTAAAATGGTCTACATTTCTCAATGCCAGTAGTTTTCTCAGTAAACATTAATGAAAAGATCAGAAAGTTATGAAAACATAAAACTCTAATATATGCTTAAAAATTCAAACATGGAAGTAACAACAAATACATCTAAATCTAAACTGAACTGTTGATGATAACAATCCACAATCCTTAACTGTATACATTTTCTACCCTTCCACCTTCTTTCTCTGTTTGCATATGAAGAATTGCTTTTGTGTGTATGTACCAAAAACCAAAAATTCAAACATTGGTTTTTGTTGGCTTTCTCTTCTGTTATCTTTAATTTTGAGTCTCACATTCATCTCTCAACTTAGAGTTTATTCTTTCAAGAATGCTGCCTGGATATCAAACTCCTAGGATCTGTCTCTGCGTGCCTCAACACTAGAGGTATAAATACATGTAATCATGACAACAATATTTTTATGTAGCCTTCCTTAATCCGTTTTTGCATTGTAAAAATAAGAAACCCTCCATGGTATCTTCCTAGCAAATACATTTTCTAATATTGTCACTGAGTTTCATTAACCTTTAACTGTTCCAGGTGTAATATATACCGATTCTGAGGTCACTGGGAAATGGAAAATATGATCAGAACTTGGTGCTAGGAACAATGCATCTGAAAAAATTTTCACATTCAGTGTTTTCTTCTTCCACTCGTAGGAATTGTATAAAATATATTGCAATGCTGGTATAGTTTAGACTTTTGAAAATCTACTTATCGTGTGTTTGTTTGAGATAGGGATTATTCTGTGTACCTTACTCTGTAGTACCCTGGAATTAAGCTAGTGCCCACACCATCCTCAGACATGAGTCAGTCTTTCTGCTTTGGTGTTCTAATTGCTAAATAACGAATAGGAGTCAACATTTCCTAACAAAATGCTGCTTTTTTCCCCACCATTTTTGGAATGCACAACCTCAAGAATGTGAAGCAAGGAAAGTACACAGAGCTACATTCACTGCCGTCTATGCTCCTATTCAAAGAGTTTAAAAGAATAAGAAAGAAAATACATACAAAATTATCTGACTTAGAGATGATGCAGATAAATGAACTAAACAGTTAAAAGTAGAAATTATTTATAAGTTAGTGTGGTTAGCTTAAAGTGATCTACCAGTTAATTAAACATACATATTAACTGAAAACATTTTTAAACCACACTGTATAGCAAGCACAACATTAATACCTTCACATAAGATGCATTATACTTGTATTTTTAATTATCAGATCAGTATATATGATTATGAGGCACAACACTGAGTTTTGATATATTTTTAAACATGAAATGAACAAATTGTGTCTTAATTTCATACCTCCCTGAAAGTACCTGATCTCATTTGCTCCAGTGAACAGATTTAGCACCCCTCATGCATATTTGTGTTTGATAGAACATTTAAAATCTAGTACTAAGTATATAAACAACATTCAAGAGTGGGCCCCAGGCCTGCAGGAGATTGCAAACTAGAAATAAATCAATGATATTTAGAAAGCTATTTTTTGTCTCAGGGCATTGGGAAATTTTTTTTTCTTTTATTGAAAATATTTTTTGCATATAATATATCTTGATTATGGTTTCCTTCTCTCTATTCCTTCCAATTGCTTCCCATTTTCCTCAATTCAGATTCACTGACTTTCTCTCATTAGAAATTCAAAAATTTTCTAAGGGATACTAATAAAACAAAGTAAATATAAAATCAAACACAAAAGCAAATGCAGGAGAATAGACAAAACAAATGGACAGAGGAAAAAGAGCCCATGATACGGGGCAGTAAATACATATAGACACAGTGATCCACTATTTTGCACACTCAGAAATGTCATAAAACATAGAACTGGAATATATAATATATATCTATAGTAGCATCTTGTTTTGCCAGTGAACTATCAGTGGTGAGCATGGGACTGGACATTTAGTAAGTGTTTGTTGCTTAGTGTTGCTCCGCCTGGCTGTAAGTCCAGATTTATGTGCCTTTCCTACTCCTGAACTACACTTGATATTTGTTATCATTTTATATAGTCTTGTATCAGGTTTAAAACCCTCTTATTTAGACAAAAAGGGGAAATGCAGTGGCATCTTAATTTGCCAGTGAACTTGCAGTAGTGACTACACCATATGGGTGTGGCTTCAAGTGTTCAGACTTGACATTTCTAAGGTAGATAGAGGAGTGGCCAGCTTGCTCTCTAGTGGAGCAGGAAGGCTGCACCGGTTATTTACTGTCATCTGTGTAAGTTCTTCCCTAATATATACCTAATTACCATTTATCTTGGGTCTGGCAGACTCATTTAAACCCCACCTTCATCTATGTAAAGGACATATAAAACTTAAAAAGAGAAAACAAGTAAAAATTAAAGTGAAAAAAGATAAGATAGCCAAAACTGAAAATAAGAAAGAAGAGATAAGAGAAATCCCTGACAAGCATTATGAATCAAGGAAACTCCAATGATAGTGTTAAGTACATTTTTAAAATTTAATTTAGAAATAAATTTTTTTTTGCATGTCAATCAAAGTTACCTCTCCCACCCCTCCTCCCCTTCACACCACCAACTCCCTATTCCATCCTCTTTCTGCTTCCCAGGGAAAGTTAGGCCTTCCATGAGGATTCTTCAAAGTCTCTCATATTATATGGAGCGGGGCCCAGGCCTTCCCCCATGTGTCTAGGCTGAGGGAATATCCTTCTGTGTCGGGTGAGTTCCCAAAGTCCACTCACATACAAGGGATAAATACTGATTCACTAACCAGAGGCCCCATAGACTTGACAGTCCTCCTAACTGACACCCACTCTCAGGGAGTCTGGGTTGGTCCCATGCTAGTATCCCGACTATCAGTCTGGGGTCCATGAGCTCCCCTTTGTTCAGGTCAGCAGTTACTGTGGGTTTCTCAAGCCTGGTCTCCTCACTCCTCCATTTCTGGAACTGGATTCCAGGAGTTCAGCTCAGTGTTTAGCTGTGGGTGTCTGCTTCTGCTTCAATTAGCTACTGGATGAAGGCTCTAGGATGGCTTATTGGCTTATAAGTCAGTCATCAATCTCATTATCAGGGAAGGGCATTTAAAGTAGCCTCTCCACTATTGCTTATATTGTTAGTAAGGGTCATCATTGTAGGTCTCTGGACATTTCCCTTGTGCCAGATTTCTCTTAAAACCTGTAATGGCTCCTTTATTATGGTATCTCTTTTCTTGCTCTCCTCTATTCTTTCCCTGATTTGATCCTCCTGCTCCCTCATGTCCACCTTTCACTCCTCTTCCTCATAAATCTCTCTCTCCTCCCCCCATACTCCAAATTTCTTGGGAGATCTTGTCCCTTTCCCCTTCTTCAGGGAACCAGGTATGTCTCTCTTAGGATCCTCCTTGTTTCCTAGCTTTTTTGGTGGTGTGAATTTTATACTTTTTAATTTTAATTATTTCATAGAAATGATATAATACTGTACTTACTTCACTGTGATTACTTTATTTCACTGAGCATAATGTTTTATCTTAACAGCCTAAATATCTTCATGTTGCTACTCTTTAAGAAAAATTATAAAACATGAAACTTTAAATGAGAAGTCATTTCACAATCATATTATTTATCCTCTGGATTTTAAATATTAAGGAATTCTTGAAATGTAAAATAAATTTGTTCATATGCAACTATTATTAATGTATTTTCTCATGCTTGTGTCTGCTTCTGAGAACAAAGCAAATCATGTCCAATAACTCTCTTCCAATCCCTGCCCTAATCATCTACTTTCAACTTACAATGTTGTGTAAGGAGAAATGATCTAACAAGAGAAACAGAGAGGCAAAAAGGAATTGTAGTAGGATATTCACTTTGTCTACTTCGGGGGCACTGACCACACCCATTGAGGGGTGGAGCAAGGGGCGGAAGTGACCCATGGAACTAGATGTGAGGAGGAGCCTGGGAACAATATCTTGTGGGCTGAACCAAAAAATTTTGGAAAGATCAGTTCCCTTTGTTTTATTGGCCTTAGCATAAATGACATATGTTAAAGGTGGCACCCTGATATTTAAAACATTTAGCTGGTTGTGTTCTCTGCACCTAGCTGAACTGTCATTTTTGGTGATGACTGTCACTTCAATTTCATGACTCTATTAAATATCATTCATTCAATTTGAGGTTACATTGAATATTAACTATTACAAACTAATGAATTCATGTGTTTACTGACTTTACATTTGTGGTATATTTTTTCATACAGATAGAATAATGGCTCTTGTCTCTTTTTTTCAAATACCTATGTTAATTTAATGTTTTCTGGTTCCATATACAGTTTAGAATTTTTCTAGTCCTGTTAAGAATGTCATTGAAATCCTCATAAAACTTGTATTAAGTCTGTGAATAACTTTGGGTAGTTAAGATAATAAAATAACTTTTGATCTTATGGAAAAAAGGAATATCTTTCTACAATTTAATATCTTCTACAGTTTCTACCAAGAGTGATTTTAAATTTTCAATATAATTTTCTTTACTTCTTTGGTTGAATTTATTTCTCAATACTTTAATTTTTTATATCTTTTAGAAATAAGATTCATTCCTAATTTGCATTTCCATTTCCTTTTGGAATACCATGACAATATTGATTTTATGTGTTGATTTTACATCCTGCAGATTATATGAGTTTAGTTTTTAGAATTTCTTTTTGTATAAATAATTTCCAGATACAAGAAAATGTCATCTATAAAAAGGTGACAATTGAATTTCTAGGTTTCTCTCATGGATGAAATTTATTTCACCTCTTTCTTTAGCCTGGTCATTTGGCTAGGACTTGTAACTTTAGCAGAAGAAACATAAAATTGTACAAGGAAGTCTTTAAACTGTTCTGAATTAGCATTATTTCGGTTGTAAATTTATAATAAATCAATAAACAGCCATGGAATCTGTGACCACTAGATCCTTGCCCATGCCCCCAACTGTATATTTGAGTATCTGGGTCCCTGGCTGGAAGACCCCTCCCTATAGACCCTAAGCACCTTGGACAGCGTCATGCTGCATCCCTGCACAATGCACAGAGACATGGAAGCAGCCTCCCCATACCCCATAGGACCTGCAACCACAAAAGCCTTGACTGCAAGTACATCACAAGAACTCAAGAGCCTTATCAGCATCCAGTGGAAGCACAAAACAATTGAGCCTATAAGAAGAGTCTACCTAAGCCATAGGCCCCACCTACACCAATTGGATAAAGACAGATCCACATGTAGCAGAGACCCTACCTGTACCTACAGGAGGAAAAGATGGGTAATAATGGTATAAGAATGTATTCAACTGCATGAAGAACAATATGGCAGCACCAGAAATTAGTTTTATATCAGCAAGACCTGAACATTTCAACAGAGATAAAGCAGAAGAAAATGACCTTACAGATAACTTTATATAGATGAGAGAGGACCTTAAGGAGGAGAGGAAAATCTCCCTTAAAAAAATATGGGAAAGACAAACAAAATGGAAGAAATCACCAAATCCATTAAAGAAATCAAAGAAACCAAAGAACAAATAATCAAATAGGTGAATGTAATAGTTCAAATAGTTCAAGACTTGAAAACTGAAATAGAGGCAATAGAGAAAACATAAACCATGGGAATGCTTGAAGTGGAAACTCTTAGTAAACAATAAGGAAGTACAGATGCAAGCACAACCAACAGAATGCAACAGATGGAAGAAAGAATCAAAGTTTTTGAAGATACAATGAAGGAAATGGATTCATCAATCACCGGAAGTTTTAAATCCAACAAACTCTTTATTTATTTATTTATTTATTTATTTTTCTTATTTTACATATTGATCCCAGTTCCATCTCTGTCCCTCCCTCCCTCCCTCTCTTCTACCCTCCCATCCCATTATGCCCCCCAATCCACATGTAAGGTAATGACTTCCAGGAGGTGGGCATGTAAATCTGTCAAGTCATTGGAGTAGGGACTAGGCACTCCCCCTGCCTCTAGGTTAAGGGAGTATCCCTCCATGGGGAACATGCTTCCAAAGTCCTTTTGTGCACCAGGGATATATAGACTGCCCAGGTCTTCTAATTGAGACCCATGTTCAGGGGGTCTGAGTCAGTCTCATGCTGGTTTCACAACTGTTGGTCTGGGGGTTCACTAACTTCTCCTTGTTCAGGTCAGCTGTCTCTGTGGGTTTCTGTATTGTGGTGTGGTCCTCCCTCTCTGCATCTGGATTCCAGTTCGGCTCAGTGTTTAATTGTGTGTAGAGAGCTGCGAAGTGCAGCACCTTAAAGATGGCTCTGGCTTCCACCTTCCACCATCCGATGGTGAGAGCTCTCTGGCATAAACAAGTCCTTATTTGGTTAAGCCTGTTCAGCCTGTTTGCTTCTGCTTAGAGTAGCCTATCTGCAGGGTCCACATGGCTCACTGGGGTTGGTCATTACAAGGGTTTTTAAGCCTGTGCGGGCATTTCCCCGGGGGCAGAAGAAGCTTATTCAAGGATCCTGATTAAAACTGCATGGAGAAGAAGATCTTTCCGGAGTTGTGCTTTCCTTGCTGGTTGAGGTTGGGCGCTTACATGGGTGTCTGCTTCAGTTTCCATCAGCTACTAGATAAGGGCTCTATAAGTTAGTCATAAATCTCATTATCAGGAAGGGCATTTATGGTAGCCTTTCCACTGTTGCTCAAAAGGTCAGTCATGTAGGTCCTCTGGATATTTCTCTAGAGTCAGTTTTCTCTTGAAACCTATAGTGGCTCCCTTTTTTATGCTCTCTCTCTCTCTCTCTCTCCTGCTCTCTCTCTCTCTCCTGCTCTCTCTCTCTCTCTCTCTCTCTCTCTCTCTCTCTCTCTCTCTCTCTCTCCTGCTCTCTCTCTTTCTCTCGTATTTCTTCCCTGGCTCAGTCTTCCTGGTGTCAATGTGCTTTCCTTTCCTCCCCTTCTCTTTCTCCTAGCACCCTCTCCACTCACTGCCCCCCCAACATCCAATATGCTCTGGAGATCTTGTCTCTTTCCTCTTATGTGAGGGACCATATACGAATCTCTTCAAATCTTCATTGTATCTTAGTTTCTCTGGCAGTGTGAATTATAGGCTGGTGATCCTTTGCTCTATGTCTAAAATCCATATATGGGTGAGTACATACTATTTTCCTCTTTTGTGACTGGGTTACCTCATTCAGGATGTTTTCTTCCAGTTCCATCCATTCGCCTGCACATTTCAAGATTCCATTTTTTTTTAACCTCAGAGTAATATTCCTATTCCATTGTGTAAATGTGCCACAACTTCTTTATTTTTTTTCAGTTGATGGGCATCTAGGTTGCATCCAGGTTCTTGCTAATACAAATAATGCTGCTACAAACAGAGTTGAACACATGTCTTTGTTGCATGGATGTAGAGCATTAGGGTATATGCCTAAGAGGGGGATTGACGGGTCCTGTGGTAGACTGATTCCCATTTTCCTGAGGAATGCTGATCTCCAAAATGGCTGTACAAGCTTGCACTCCCACCAGCAGTGAAGAAGTATTTCCCTTTCTCCACATCCTCTCCAGCATAAGTTGTCAATGGTGTTTCTAATTTTAGCCATTCTGGCAAGAGTAAGATGGTATCTCAAAGCTGTTTTGATTTTCATTTCCCTGATACCTAATGATGTTGAACACTTTCTTAAGTGTCTTTCAGCCTTTTTGATTTTATCTCTTGAGAATTCTCTCTTCAGCTGTGTATACCATTTTCATTAGGGTTATTTGGTGTTTCATTGATTAGTTTCTTGAGTTCTTTGTATATTTGGATATAAGCACTCTGTCAGATGTAGGATTAGTGACGATCTCTTTTTAGTCTGTGGGCTGATGTTTGATCCTTTCAACTGTGTCATTTGCTTTACAGAAGCTTCTAAGTTTGAGGAGGTCCCATTTATTAATTGTCAAAATCAGTGTCTGTGCTAGTGGAGTTATGTTCAAGAAGCTATCTCCTGTAACAATTTGTTTTAGGGTACCTCCCACTTTATCTTATAAGAGATTCAGGGTGGCTGGATTTATGTTGAGGTCTTTGGTCCATTTGGACTTCAGTTTTGTATGTGGTGACAGACATGGGTCTGCAGTCTTCTACATACTATCTTCCAGTTGTGCCAGCATCCTTTGTTGAAGATGCTTTCCTCCTCCCATTGTATACTTTTAGCTGTTTTGTCAAAAGCAGATGTTCATAGGTGTGTGGGTTAATATCAGAATTTTTGATTTAATTCCATTGGTCTACCTGTCTATTTTTGTGCCAATATCAGGCTGTTTTCAGGATTATAGCTCTGTAATAAATCTCCAAATCAGGGATGGTGATGCTTCTTGAAGTTCTTTCTATGTACGGGGTTGTTTTGGCTAATGTAAGTCACTTGTTTTTCCTTATAAAGTTGATTATTATCCTTTCAAGGTCAGTGAAGAATTTGGCTGGGATTTTTATGGGGATTGCATTGGATCAGTAGATTGCTATTGGTAAGATTGCCATTTTTACTATATTTATCTTACCTATCCAAGAGCATGGGAGATCTTTCCTTTTTCTGGTATCTTCTTTAATTTCTTTCTTTAAAGACACAAAGTTCTTGCTATATAGGTCTTTCACTTGTTTGGTATGCATTACCCCAAGATGCTTTATGTTGTTTGTTGCTATTTTAAAGGGTGATGTTTCTCTGATTTCATTCTCAGCTCCTTTGTTGCCTGTATATAGTCAGGCTACGTGTTTTTATTTAGTTTATCTTGTATCCTGCTAGCTTGCTGGAGGTGTTTTTCAGCTATAGGAGTTTTCTGGTAGAATTTTTTGGGTTGCTTATGTGTCTACCAATTCATCTGCAAGTAGTGACAGTTTGACTTCTTCCTTTCCAATTTATATTCCCTTGATCTCCTTTTGTTGTCTTATTGGCTTTAGGTTGAACTTCAAGTACAATATTGGAGAGATATGGAGAGAGAGGGTAACCTTATCTTGTTCCTGATTTTAGAGGAATCGTTTTAAGCTTCTCTCCATTCAGTTTGATGTTGGCTGTGGGTTTACTGCATATTGCTGTTATTATGTTTAGGTATGTTTCTGTTATCCCTGATCTCTTATGACGTTTGTCATGACAGGTTATTGAATTTTGTCAATGGCTTTTTTAGCATATAGTGGTTTTTCTTTTTAGTTTTTGTTTTTTATATAGTGGTTCACATTGATAGATTTTCGTATGTTGAATCATCCCTGCATCCTAGGGATGAAGCCTACTTGGTTATGGTGGATGATTTCTCTGATGTGTTCTTGGATTTGATTTGCCTGTATTTTATTGAGTATGTTTGCATCAATGTTCAAGAGGGATATTGGTCTGTAGATCTCTTTCTTACTCATGTCTTTGTGTGGCTTGGGTACAAATTCTTAACACTATCTCCCATAATCTTGGTTCAGTAGGATTAACATAGTAAAAATTGCCATCTTACCAAACTCAATCAACAGATTCAATGTAACTCCCATCTAAATCCCCGCACAATTCTTCATTGACCTTGATAGAACAAAATTCAACCTCATATGGAAAAACAAAAACCCAGCATAGCCAGAACAAACCTGGACAATAAAGCAATGTCCGGAGGCATTCTAAACTTCAAGCTCTACTATATAGCTATAGAAATAAAAAGTTTGGTATTGGCATGAAAACAGGTGGACCAATGGAATTGAATCAAAGAACCTGATATTAATCCATACACCTAGAACATCTGATTTTTGAAAAAGAAGCTAAAAGTATACAATGAAAGAAAATAATCAGCATATTCAACAAATGTTGCTGGCATAATTGATTGTGGACATGTAGATGATTGCAGATAGAACCTTATCTATTAGCATGCACAAAATTTAAGTCCAAATAGATCAAAGAGCTTAACATCCTGCTTCTTTTAGAAGAGAAACTGGGAGATACTCTTTAACAAATTGGCACAGGAAATTACTTCCTGAACATAACACCAGGAATATGCTCTCAACTATCGAATGGTACCTCAGAGGCATATATCATTCCATTACAAGTATATCTGACATCTTAGCTCTGTAATCTGTAACACAGAAACTACATATACATAAAACAATCCCAAACAAAATGAAAATAAGCACATTTTATAAAACATATTGTCCTATGTTTATTTTCCCTTTTTATATGTTTTAAATTGAAATAGAACTCTATAACCTCCCCCCCTCTTTTTCTGTCTCCAGTGCTCTTTAAAGCCTTCTATTTACAACTCCAATTAAACCCAATTCTTAACTTTATACCTACTTTTGCATCATTATTGTTACATATATATGCTTATGTATGTACACACTTATATATTCATACACACACACATATATATATATATATATATGAGACTTGATCAATCCATTTTTATTGATTGCATATTATTTGAAGGCCTTCTTCTCTGCCTTAGACAACCAAATAGTTGGTTTATGTCTAGAAGAGGCTAATTCTCTATTCCCAACCAGTAATTAATTGCTTCTAACTCTTTGTCTGGGGGGGGAACCACATGAAATTTACATCCATTAATATGAACTTTTCAGTTTGTACTACCAGTATTTCATATAGCAGAATAAAAAACCTAGAGTGAGATATTGGTGTTCAAGCTGAAGATCAGAAAAGCAAAAAAAAAAAAACAAAAAAAAAAAAAAAAAAAAAAAAACCAAACAAACAAACAAAAAAAAAAAAAACCCAAAACAAAACAAAAAAACCCAAAATACTAAATAGCTCTTACCACTGCCAAGTCTAAGATGATCTTGACTTCAGTGTGGCTGGAGAGTAATTGCCCAAGCCTGAATGCTTGCTATGAGACCTTGCTTCTCTGTTTTACATCTCTTTAGTGCTGGAAATAAAGGTATGACCTCTGTTTTTGTTTTAAACTGATTGATCCTTGGGTAGCCCAGGGTAAACTTGAACTCACGAGATCCATTTGCCTCTTCCCATAAGTCCTGGAATTAAAAGTTTTGTACCAACACTGCCTGGAACCTATGGATAATTATTATGGCTGGCTTTGTATTCTTATCCCCAGGCAATCTTTATTAAATCATAAACAATGTATCACCAGGATTCAAGACTTCTTTATGCATTTCTTTGACAGAGACTGCTTCACAGCAGACTTCCTGGTCTTCTAGCTCTTAAAATCTTTTACCTCACCATTCATATTTTTCCTTGAGATGTAGATACAGGGGCCATAATAGAAATGTATTCATTGGGGCTGGGATTCATATGATCTGTTATTTTCTGCCTTGTGCTCAGTTGTGGTGTTCTGTGATGGTTTCCATTCACTGTAACATAGGTCTCTCTGATATCTGTGTGTATAAGGATAAGACTTAGAATATAGTAAAGAATTATACTGGTTTAGCAAAGTGGCAGTAGTATATTATTTTCTAAGTTATATGAAGTCACTAACACAATGAAGCTGGCTAGGTCTTCAGTATCAGGCATGACTTCATTCTTGTTGAGGGGAATCTGCATAAGCTTTCATTTGGTAAAGAACACTGGATCTCTGTGTGATTCACGAGAAGAAGAGCCCATGCTAGCTTTGATATTCTGATCCTCAGTGGTTGGAATCTTGTTCACTATTCTGCCATCCAGTGTTGTAGGACTATTTGTGTTTGTAGCCATGTTCCTCCCTTGACCAGTTACCATCTATGCAATGGATTGTGTGGGTTTATAGCTTTGTTAAGCACTGGTTTTCAATTGTCTAGGCCTAGACTATTAAACAAAGTCTAACATGTGGCCCCGATGGTATATCTCTTTCCTAAGCATGAGATATGTTTTTGCATGTTCACCTTCTGGAAAAGATAGGAGGAGATATTATGGGATTTTTCTCTTTTACCCTCATCAGTTCATCTTTTCATGATTTTAGATTCAAAGAAGACACTATACTCTCACACCTGGATTTTGTTAGTTCTAATGTAGTTATTTTTCTGCAAATAAATATTCAATTATGTGTAACTTTGGAAAATTGTCACAAAAGGTTGTTTCTCAGCTCCCATATCAGCAACTAAGTTTTAGCCTGTGAGTTTTGTTGGTTGTTTCCACAAAAGACTTTTTATTAAATAATTTTGAGCTGGTGATTTAGCAGATATTTCCTTACATTTCAAAACAACCAGAACAAAAATGTCTTAGGTTTGCAAGATGATATGTGTGTGGTAAGCATACTTTCAGTACTTAATATGGCTGATTAGGAAGCAGACAAAATTCTTAAAGGGCAGTGTCAAGCTGAGAAACACAGGATAGAATTAGAGCAGTCAAGTATTCACAACATTTTCTTAATGAGATTCTGATTTTTTTCACATTCACTTGGTTACTGCAAACTTGCATGACATTTCAAAATTATTCTAAACGATATCATGAGAATATATAGCATATAAATTTCTGGAGATCCCTGCCCTCTCATTTTTGCTGAAGCTATTGGATATTTATTTTAAATAAAGTATGCTATACCTTAATAGAACATAGAGACCTATATAATATCAGGAGATAGAGTTTAAAATAATCACTGTTGAATTTGTTCTGTGCTTCAATTTTGCATGCCACTTAAATTGTATTAATTAATTAGCATCAAAGTGTTTTACTGATTCTATAATTTCTGTCACAAGAAAATTGTTAGAATTACTTTTTACTAATTAGCTATAATCCCCTCTGATAGAAAAGACACTAATTTTCGCATAAAAACATCACCTGCAATGTTTATTTTAATGTAGCTAATTTAAATTGATTAATGCAATGGTTTTGAAATCTCCAATCAACAATGAAATTATATACATTAGCTTGCATAAATATAACATATTTACACATTTAAGCCAATGTAAGATAACAGGTGTTGAGGAATTCAAATCAAAGCAGTATCATTATTTGAGTGCATCAAAATTGGACCAAACAGAAAAAGGCAGCTTAAATTGTAGATATTGATTATTTTTGCTACCTATCTGGGAAAGAATAACATTAGGATTCTTAAAAAAGCAATATCTGAGTTAAGCATAAATTAAATATGTATTTCTTTTAGGTTAATACATGATCATAGTGATATTCTTTAAAAAAGTAACAGTTACAATTATCTGAATTTCATATTGTTGCCCCGTGTTTAACCTAGGATAACAATAATATTTGTATTCAGTGATTTTTGAAGCATATTATCGTTAGTTATCCAAGTCACTGAAAAAAACATTATTCATCTCCTTTGAGCTAATACTTTAATTTTAGTTAGATGATAAAAGAAATTTAACTTGTAATAAAAAATCAATCCTTATATAAAACTCAGTTTTCTTGTCCTAAATTATAACCAGAATACAGAAGAAAAAACGCCTTCATAGTCAATAGTTTCATAATTTCAAGAGCACAATTAGTTTCCCTATTAATAATATTTAACTAGTAATCCAATGTTTACTCCATGAAATGATTTAGGAGCTTTATAAAACATGATGTGAAGTAAGGTTTTCAAAATCTGATCCTCTATTGTGTACTCATATAAATTTTTGCATATTTTTGTATCTGGGAGGTGTTGAGGGAAAGGTTGATTAAAATTCAGAACTCACTTTTAAAAACTCTAAAATTTTAACAAAAAGTACAACATAAAATAGGTAAAATGCATTAAAATTCCAGTTCTCTTCTGAAGAAGACTCTTTCTCCCACTCTCAGCATTTCTAAGTTGCCTCTTGTTCTTTGTCTAGGATTGAAGCCCTCTAGGCTTTTCCATCTTCCATGTTAGCTTGTCTATTGATGCTGTCCTTGTTCAACTCATCTATAGTCAGTCAGGCTTATGAGACTACTTGGTTGTAGCTTCGTACATTCCCAGGAGACACAATGTCACAGCGAATACCTGTTCCCCTGGCCATTAAAATATTTCTTTCTGCAATGATCCCAAACTTAATTTGTAGGAGTTTCACGGTAGATATATTAATTGGATTTGTGCTCTACACTTCTGCATTTTGAATGGTTGTGGAATAGTTTAGGTCTGTGACAGAGAAGTTTTGCTGATGGTTAGCCCTGAAAACATGTACAAATAAGTAACAATATACAGCATGAGTAGATTGTATCCATGTATTTAGGTGTATATAATAGTTAACAAAGCAAGAGGTCAGGAATTTGAACTAGAGCAAGGAGGGGTACATAAGAGGATCTGAGGAGAGGAAAAAGAATGGAGAATGGTATAATTGTGTTACGATCTCAATTAAGAAAAAATAGAAAACTCTACTTCTATTCCTATTTAGCTCGATGTTATAAGGCAGCTAAAATATACTCACCTTGTCTCATATTCTTTGACACAAATTCTGAATATATAATTAAAAACTGTTCAATTTGTATAATGATACTAATATGATTGCTTTAAAGGCTGACCAATTGGTATTGGTGTGCTTTTCCCTGGAGAAGACGATTTTTCCTGCTACTTGACTATCTATAGATCTTTCTGTATAGTTGAGGCTTCATAATATTTTCCTGTCCACTTCAGAATGTCTATTGTTATTGTCTTTATTCAGCTCACATTGTGGTGAGACTTTATAGTTGTAGCTTCTTATATTATGGGGAGACATATTTTCATAAGAAACTCATGGCTTTTATATTCTTTTTTGCCCTCTATTCCAAAATGTTCACTGAGATTTAGATGCAGGATGCATTCTTTATCTAAATATAAACACTTATTTATACCAAGGGACCTCACTAAATTTAAAATTATTTGTAAGATATAGAACTTTATCTATAACTGTATGTAATTATTTATAAGATGCATTGCCACTTAAGTAACATATTTTCAATTGAAAGCCTATGAATATACTTTCTTAATCTAGTTTAAACTTTCAGTCTTAAGCTAGAAATGTAGATATGCTGTTTGATTTTTAAAATTTATTTTGAGATATACTTTGACATAACTCTTAATATTTCATAGAAATGTTAGCCATTTTCAAAGTGTTTTGTGTAGTTATTTACTCACTATGAGAATGTTCCTCATTCATCTTTCATTTGCAAAGGCAAAAATGAATGAAATGTTAGCATAAAACAAAGTAGAAAACACACTCTATCATCAAACCTACTAAAGTAAACAGGGATGAATAGAATGAAAGAAGTAATTTGGAAAGATTATTTTTTCATTAACTTAATTCATTTTTATTGTACAGTGTATGTGGCTAATGCATAGTTGTCCCATGATCATATCTAAATTAATCATTTTATGTTGTTAATTATTAATTTTCTTATCTCAAAAACAATGGATATTAATTTTGCTACTATGCACTATCTTTTTTATATGAAAATAAAAATTATTTTCAAGGAATGAACTGACTAAATTTGCATTTCTTTTAGAAAAGTGTTTAAAGACTGCTTATCATTTAATCTTTTATTAAGCCATAATCACCACAGATTGCAGATTATACATCATTATTTGTAACTAATGCCTTCAGGCAGGATACAAAGGCTAAATGTCTACATAACCACTATGGGTGTTTATGCCATAATTTATGTCCTGTAAATATTTCTTCAAAATAAAACAACTAGACATAATGTAAATACAATCTTAATTTCCATAAAATCCCTAAAAATTGAAAATGTTAGAAATCATTAGTAATCCTAAAGTTATTATATTTAAATTGTAAGATTAGTTTCTTTATTAATTTAGTTTCTTTTATTGTACAATATATGATGTGGTTTTTCCTTTCAAATAAAAATATTTGTAAAAATTGAAAGATCTAAGTTTTGGGAAAAACACTCGGGCACTCTCTCATTTGTAATTTTCCTATTACTATTGTATGATTATTTATCTTTTTTTGTTATAAATATCCACTTGCAATCTAACATTTAGTCTTTCTTTCATTATTCATATTAATAAGTGATTTTCCAGAGCCTAATATTTGTTTTTAACTCTGCAACTTCTGGAGTGCATAGAGATAGGGGAAAATTTTTTGCAAACAATCATCTGTTGCTCACCTAAAGAAGAAAAAAGAAGTTCAGTGTGGCTGGATTTATGTTGAGGTCTTTGATCCATTTGGACTTGAGCAGCTGTAACTGCAGTAAAACAAGAGACATGTTTTCTAATGCAAAATGCTAATGCTATTTTGGCATTTTCAGCCCTGAAAATGCACTAACCGGTCCTGGATCCTGAGATGACTAACTTCCCCCTTTGCTTCCTCCTCCTCCATCTGATGCCAGAGTATATAAGCCAGCCCCTGGAGTAAAGGAAAATGAAAATGATTAATAAAGAGCCTTCTTAATATCAAAAAAGATGTGTTATTTATGTTGTGGAATATTTGTTTAATGATTCAAAGATGTGTTGCATTCTTTTATGTTGCATTTGTTTAACTCTGTGATCCTGTGTCACTATGCCTGCCTAAAACACCTGATTGGTCTAATAAAGAGCTGAATGGCAACAAAAAAAAAGATTTATCTAACATTTTAACAAAAAATTAGATCCCCCAGATAATGCATGTGATGGACAGTTGCAAATGATGTCAATGGGATGCTGTGTTTATATCATAGCATAAATTTTACCATATGTTATTAAATTGTAATAATACACCATATATATATATATATATATATGCATATAAAATTTTTGAAGTTTCCTGCCAGCAGACAAATAGGGCATAATACATTACACTCTATCTCACTGAATTGCATCTTATTTAAGATTTATTTTTATTATTTACTAATGTGTATGTGTGTATTTTGTGGGGTTGTACATATTTACATCAGTTCCTGAAAAGTCCAGAAGAGGGTGTTGGTTCTCCTGGGGCTAGTTACAGATAGATTGTGAACAACCAGACTTGGATACAAGAAATCAAACCCAGATTTTGTGCAAGAGCTGTAAATGCTTATAACCTTTAATCCTTCTTTCCAGACCACAAAGCACTTACTCAGAAGTTGGTATGATTTGTGACTGGACAAATAGAGACAATGGTGTCTGAGGTGGTGAGGGATGTGTTTATCCAGCTAGACAGTGGCCTGAATTATTTTTATCACAATAAAATTTTAAACTTGTCCACCCTCAATATGAACATTTTTACCTTATGTTATTATACCTTGTTTTGTCTTGTTTAATTGTTGTCTCTTGGTGGCCTGCTCTTTTCTGATGGGAGAGAGAAGGTGAGCAGATGTGTATGAAGAGGAGAGTTGCTGGAAGGAGCTGGAAGGAGTAGAGGGAGGGGAAAATATGATTTATGAGAGAAGAATCTAATCTATTTTCAATTTAAAATTGCCCCTGAAATTAAAAATCAAATGTATCACAACTTAACACAATTCTGCACATATAAAAGATTACAAACCCTCCCTGGGGATCAGAATGGGGGAACAGGGAAGGACGGGAGGATGTAGAAACTGGGATTGACATGTAAAACAAGACTGTTTTAAATTTAAAAAAAATTATAAAATAGATTAGAAATAAATAGTATAACCATGTATAATAGTAAGTTCAAAAATTAAGAAAATACAATATGAAAATAATCTTAAGGATATGTGATTTTTCTGCCAATATAATAATTTCAGTTATTATGACAGAAAGGCCATGAATGTAGAAGAGTGAGGAAGGATGTATGGGAGAAAGAAAGATGAAAAGGGAAGAGGGGAAGGATGTAATTATAACATCACCTGAAAAAATAATTTGAAATATTATAAAATCTAAATTTTAGTTTTGCAGGTATTTTAGTGAAGTTCAACAATTTTCAGCAGAGAAGCAATGATTATCACTTCAGAAAATAAAATACGGCAATAATAAATGAGAGACATCCCACAGAAACATTAAACATTTAGTGTAACAATCCAAACAACAAAGCATTTAAGTACATGGACTCGCCAAATAAATTATATGTATGTAAGGAATTTGGCCAATATACCCATGTGAATTTTCCATATTACAACTCTACTTTGTATAAGCAAATTTGCCTTGATCTGTAAAAAATATAAAATACATAATATCAGTTGTAGATCCATTATTTGCTGTAAAACCTTGAAGTCTAAATTTGTGCTTTATGTTGCTCATTCCCTCACTTCATATTATTTAGCTCTTACATAATCCTCTTCATTTCGTCACGTTCTTTGAATCTTGGAGTGACATGGCTGCACCTTTTAATGCTGATACTTGTTTTCATCAGCTTGATCATCCATAAGTCTCTACATTAATATTCTCTGCAAGATGATGCTTCTTTGATAAAGGTGAAGCTAACACAAGTTTCTGGTCATAATGTAGCTACTTCAAAGTGTTTTTAACAGCATGTCTATTTAACAAAAGAACAGCACTAAGTTCACACTTAGTACGTATGACCTTCTCAACTACAGGCCTGTGACCAGGTCCATGATATCAAAATGAAAGCCCTCTAATAAATTTGTAATCAAAGCCAATCAGAAATCTGCTGTTTAATCCATAAGTATTGTACTACTATTGCAGAAGATATTGATGTTGCATAGCAAATTGGTATTATAGAATACAATGTGTAAGACCAACTTTTCTCCCTTACCTGCTTATATGGCAAATTCTGATACTTTGAAGGTAAGTTAACAGGAAAGAATCTTTATGCTAAGCCCCAGCAAATGTCCTGTCTTTTGCAAACAAGGTATGTGATTTCTTTAACAATAGGATTTTACCATCCAATTCTCTTGGGCATACAATGGCAATAACCATAACCTGTATAGTTTTAAGTGTCACTGGTTTTATTGAACAACAATTCTTAGGGAGGTGTCCTGCATTTAGCACTGAATTTTTTGTTTAATAACCCAAAGTTCCTGGGATCTGCATTATCCATAATAATGCATAATACCTCCATACTAATACTTTTTTAAATTATGTTTTTAATTAACTCATACAATAATGCCTTTCCATATGACTTCATATTTCTTTAGTTTTAATGTACCCACAATCTATTGCACATCTTCAAATGAAACCACTTTGTTCTCTGTTTATTTTCACTGAGAAAATTTCTATATTTATGACATCTCACATTTTCTTTATAATGAGATCATCATAGATGTTACAAAATTCATGAGGTTCCAACTCTGGAAATATTATTTATTAAATTAAGAATAATCTGATAGTACCTGTTTGTTGTGCTAGTCACTATAAAGTAGTAGGAAATGTTGCTATTTTAATGCCATAAAGTTTAGTTTTAAAAAGCAATTTAAATTGAAATAAACAACATGAAATAAGACTTAACATTAATCCTGATTCAACCTTTAGTTAACAGAGATGTTGTGTTAGAAGATTCTTAAATAGCTTACAAGTGTGATATACTGAGTTTTCTGCAGAGGAAGTTCCTTAATGATGGCAAACTGTAATCTTCAGACTTACTGTGCTCATGTTTATAATAAAGATTTTGCATGTGGTTAATTCAAAGTGAATGTTGGCGTTTATGTTTATAAATTTTATATCTGATTTATAATACTAGCATCAAAGAAAGAATGAAAAACTGCTACTTCCTAGTATTTGGAGTCACTTCGTAAATGTGATAGAACTCATCTGTAACATTACTAGTACAAGACTTTGCTGGTAGCTGTTGTACTGTAAATTCAATAGCATATTTCTTATAAATTTAATTTATATGTTTAATAATTTAATCAATTTAGGTAATATTTTACTGTAACAGCTTTCATATATATTACTTAATATTGACATTTAATTTGTATAATAGCATTTTCAATCAGTTTTATTAATTTAATGTATGTGGGTGTTTTGCTATTATGTGTGTGTAGGGACTGCATACATGCTCCCTACCCACAATGACGAGAACTACAACTAATCCCGTGGTACTAGAAACACACACAGATGTGCTGTGTGGGTACTGGAAATGATTCTTCTATCCTCCCAAAGAACAGCTAGTGCTTTTTACCAGTGAGCCATTTCTCGATGCCATAATAGTATTTATTTTTTATAAAAGGGTTATAACTTAAAAGTGCATAATTTGCAGGAAGTTAGTAGAATGTCTGAAGCTGTTTTCAAAACCAAGTAGGACTAAAAGTCAGTAGTCCTACGCTCAGAAAGTCAACAGCTCTCAAAGGTTCTGTTTCAGTTGTGAGTTTGGATGATACAGATACCCTTCCATTGTTCAGGTCTGTGACAGAGAAAATTCAGTTTTGGCATACTAAATTATTTAAATGATAGCTGTTGAGATACCATAGAGAACAGAGATCAAGGAGTATTCTCTAGATGGGAAGCTCCAATTTTGCTAGTCATGGTCCCTGAAAGAGGAAAAGTTAATAGACGGATGTTATAGAAAGAATCCTCCACTGTGTATATCAGTAAGGCAACACACTGACAATGCAAATATGGCAGGCTCATGAGAATGGCTCAAGATGGAAAATACATAGGAACAGGTATTTATGTCCTTAAAGTCCAGGAATAAATATAATCATTTTGATAATTTTATGTCTGAGAGACAATTTAACTAAAACACAATATAAAACACATGGGTCATATCCAGACCTGAAACAGGAAAGTTAACGTAAAGGATGAAAAGAATCATGAAAAATCAAAAAACTATAAAATACGAAATCTGGCTCAAAATGTCAGCAAAATATAGGAGAAAGTCAGCAATGAAATAGGTATTCTGGGAAAAAATAAATTTAGAAAAAAGAACTAGCTTTTATAATAAGAGTAGATGTTGTGCAAACTGTAAAGGAAGCCAAGCAATCAATAGCCATAATCTTATGTGATGTGTGCCAACCACAACAACGATTAGTATGGAAGGATATCTCCAATGGTACAGTAACAGCATGTATATCTTGAAGGCTAATCAACAGCTGTCTATTTGTACTTAAGAAATAGGAGGGAATTTATGCCTGATACTGCAAATGAAAGTAAACTTAAGTGCCTATTTGGTTAGGACATGAATACTAGAGAACATATTACTGCCATTTACCCAAAACATTATAAAGTATAATAACTATCAAAATTCATTATTTTGGAGGGGTTTTAAAGACCGGGTTTTGTAGCTTGTTGTTTTCCGCCAGCCTGCCGCTGCTAGTCTGGTGCGCCGGCCCCAAAGAACACTCTGAGACTCTGTATTTGATACAAACCTGTTGGCCAGTTACTATTATTGTTTATGGGCTAGCTCTGTCTTAATTACTAACCCATTTCTATTATTCTAAGTATTCTCCGCCTCCTTCCTAGACCTAGTCCCACAGGTCACTTCTGCCCCTGGCTCCCCGGCTCAATGGGTGTGGTCAGTGCCACCGAAGCAGACACAATGAATATCCCACTACAGGGTTTCTCTGTGTAGCCCTCACTGACCTGGAACTTGTTTTGTAGACCAGGCTGGATCAATCTTAGAGAACTGCCTGCCTCTTCTTCCTGAGTGCTCAAATTAAAGGTAGCTATTTGCAATCTTAAAACTGAAGTTTATACACAGTGACAAGTGTAGTTCCCACCATTCATCCCAGAAGCTTCTACTTGTAAAAGGAGAACACCATCGTGTAAATCCACAACTAGTTCAAGTGCCTAGAACCATGTGTTGGTCAGCCCTACCTAATACACCTATTACACAACTTTTACACGTAAATATCTGAAAACATTATGGAAGAGCTGGCTGAAAGACTGTAAAAGCCAGAGAACAAATATTCCTCCTATGAGGAAGTGTCTTCCACATATGACCCGTGAACACTCAATAATATGGTTGCTTTAACAAGACGTGAACAATGACAACAACAATCGGTATGCCAGTGTTGATGAAGAGCTACAGGCAATTAAGACTTTTGAGAGTGAGAACATCAATCCTACTAAGGGATGAGGTCCCTAATTTATGTGACATTCCAAGTGGTCAGCCCTAAAACCATATGAGCAGTGCGCGAGCACACACACACACACACACACACACTGAGAGAGAGAGAGAGAGAGAGAGAGAGAGAGAGAGAGAGAGAGAGAGAGAGAGAGAGAGAGAGAGAGAGGAAAAGAAGAAAAGGCTAACATAGGAGGGAGAAAAGGACGGATGGGCATTATGTAAGTACAATTACATATATGTGGAAGCAAACCAACAAATTAAAAAACCTCAAATAAAATCAAACATACATTAGAAAGGATAAAAAATATATTTGATGAAACAAATAAAAGAATCTCACAACTGGATGATAATAATGATAAAAACATATCATTTAAATATCTACAAGGGAAGAAAATAATTTATAAATCACAATATCCAAGAACAATGGTATATGTTCAAGAGATCAAACCTAGCTTCCTCTATACCATGGATTATTGATTTGGTCTGCTGATCTTACACATGTACCATATTTTTGCTTAGCGGCCCACAGAAATATTTTTCTGTATTTTAGGCAGTTTATTAGTTTATGCATTAATAACATTTCATTGTACAAAAAAGTCTCATATGTGTTCCAAGAATTGTAGAGTTCTGTGAATATAGATATGTGAGTTCAGGAGACAATTTGATACTATGTCCACTTCACAATGTAATAGTACATTAACCTGTAAGTCTAGGAATTCTACAACCATGGTGTACTGGGCAGATTTATAGTAGTAATCATGTTTTACTTCCTGTGCATCTGGCCTTAAATAAAATCAGAATTACTAAGTTACCCCTATAATATCAATGCAACTATTGTGTCTGTGAACATATCTCAACATGGTGATCATTATTGTTGCTTACAGAGTTCACAGCTGAGTAAAAACTATTTATGATTTCCTTTTACTCTTAGCAACATACATAACAACTTGTGAAACTTCAAATATCTAACCAGCCAAGAGTAAGCCATCTGTTCAGAACCAATTTGATTTCTCTATGTCCTTGGACTAGAAAATGTAGTATCATCAGGAATTGTGTCTTACCATCAATTTCTTGTGGGCAATCAATAGCAACAGTAAACATGTGCTATGAACATATAAGACCATTTAGTTATTTGAATATAAATTTTTATACTTCTGCATATTCATAAAGTACAGAATGTGATAGGAGTGCATCAAGCTCTTTGAGGAATTAACTGCCTCTTTTGTTCGGTGCTATATAATATTCTAACTAGTAGCATATAGGATTTATATTATTTCCATGATTATTCAACTATTGTCATTTTACCTTTTATACTAGATTTATTTATTTTATGTGCATGAATCTTTGGTCTGCATATATGTTTGTGCACAATGTATGTGCCTGGTGATGTCAGGGGTCTGATGAGCCATTGAAATTCATGTATTTTAAGTTATTGATGATTTGGGCCACCATGTGGTTTGTTAAAATAAAACAGGGTTACATGTGAGAGCAGCAAAAGCTCTTACATGATGAATCACCTCTCCAGTATTATTTTCTGATTACTATTTACTTCTAATAAGGAGTAAAATGTTGTTTCATTTGGTAAATACAGACTTTGCAATTTCCTAATTCTACTGTCAAATGGACAATATCATATATGTGCACAGTGTTGAATACATGAGCATTAAACAACTGAGATGATCTTCTATTTAATCCTCTGAACACTACACCAAAATGTGAGTAAGAAGAATATTATCTGCAATAACAGACATTGATATGGTTGCCTAAATTAGGGTCATTGGAAACAACACAAGAAAATTAATGCGTTAGATTCTTCAGAAATGAATATGTTCATCCCAGCAAATAAAATCATTACAGAATTTGTAGTGGGGAAAGAAAATTATAATTGTTTGCTACAACCATACTACCAATTACAGAAATCACTGTAATTATCCTAAGTATTTATATTTTCTTTGTTTACTCATGTATGTTTAGATTTGTGCATATATAATTACACAATATCTTTGGTTCATTCTGTTATCCTGTATATTGTTTGTCTGACATAACATTTAAGTATTATTATTTTTAAATAATAACATTACTTTAATAGGATTTATGGAAAAATAGACCAGTAAAAAGCAGTATTTTCCCTTTGGAGTGGATTAGAAATGAATAAAGAAAAATATCATACACATATACATGTAATATTAATAACTCTTGAATGAATTATCCTTTTTGTTAACATGAATAGAACTGGTGGTTACAAATTTTAGTTAATTACTTATAGAAACACAAATTTTGTACTTTATAACTATTTTTTACAAACATGACTTTTTCTGTAACTAGGATGTCATTTACTGTCTATACTGTAACCTCAAGAAACGAATTGCATATTGACACTGAAAATAAGTATTAACTTTCACATATTTGATGAAATTTGTGCAGAAATTTGTGTAGAAATTTGTGCAGTAAATCTGTTTTGATACTATTATTTTTGGGTTTAGTGTTCATTTTTAAGTTTCTTTAGATACAGTGTTTATTCACCAATAATTGGTGGCATGTAACTAAAAAATCTTGGTCATCTGCAAAAAAGAATGTCATTTTTGGTAAATGCTGGCATAAATTTCCTGATAGATTTAATATATTATGCTTCCATGTGGCATTTTCCATAAATAGAACCTTTTCCTAAAGACCATAAAAATCATATGAAAGCAATACCTATTATAAAAGTGAATAATTTTAGGATGAATGTATAGCATATAGAGTTTAATGAAAAATTACTGTCTAGTAATATTCTTCTAAAAATATAATAGCATACACTATTTTTATCATTTTACTCAAAATCTTTTACATGAAAGCTCAATCTCTTTCCATGTTCACACTGTCAAACAAGAAACCATCATCTTATTCAAATTAATCCATTCTCATACTTTTGCAAATCCACACACCTAAAGGTCACTATGTAGAAGTTATATCCACAACAGATAAAAAAAATATTCAACTGTAATTTTCCCATGAATAATCAGTTTAAACCTCTACCTGAACACAAGTATAGCGTCATGAGGCTAGACATGCACCTAAGCTATACTACCATCTGAAACAATGACAGAAAATGTCAAAACAGGGATGCATGGATGATAATATATATGAAAGTTATTTTGTATATTCTAGATACAATTCCCTTGATGCACTATAAAGTTGATAGTTTATTTTCCTTTCTTATGGGAATCACCTTAAATCAGGTGATGGTATTATTTGCTCTTACAGATGCTTCTTGTTATGTTATTTTTGTTTCATATAGCTCCATTTTTCAATTCTAGAAATGTTATTAATAAAATTTATTTAAATTAAAAATGATTTTATTTTACTTATAAATTCCAGCTTCCTCTCCCTCCTATCCTCCTATGCCACCCAAAGACAACCCCATTCCATCCTCCATCCCGTCCCCTGGCAAGGTAAGGCCTTCCAGGAGTGATCATCAAAATCTGTCAAGGCCCTCCCCTGTGTCTCTAGGCTAACAGAGTATCGCTCTATGGGAATATTTAGTGTACCAGGGATGCATTCTGGTTTCACTGTCAGAAGTCCCATAGACTGTCCAGGCCTTCTAATTGAGACCCACATTCAGGAGTCTGAGTAGGTCCAATGCTGGTTTCCCAGCTATCAATCTGAGGTCCATGAGCTCTCCTTGTTCAGGTCAGCTGTCTCTGTGGGTTTCTGTAGCCTGGTCTTGACCCCTTTGCTCATTACTCCTCCCTTTCTGCAACTGGATTCCAGGAGTTTGGCTCAGTGTTTAACTGTGGGTGTCTGCTTCTGCTTCCATCAGCTCCGGGTTGAAGGTTCTAGGCATATAAGGTAGTCATCAATCTCATTATCAGAGAAGGGCATTTAAGGTAACCTCTCCACTATTGCTTAGATTCTTAATTGGGTTCATCCGTGTAGACCTGTGGACATTTTCCTCATGCCAGATTTCTCTTAAAATCTATAATGGCTCCCTCTATTGATGTGTCTCTTTTCTGGTTCTCTTCTATTCATCTCTCTATTTAAATCTTCCTGATCCCTCATTTCTCCTCCCTTTCCGTTTCCCCTTCCTCAATTTTAGATCTTAATGCATAGAATCCTTTTTCAGAAAGTCTTTTCCTCTGATAATAGCATTAAGCATATATTATACTCTCTCCTCTATCAAATTCAAGATGTTAGTTCTTAAGTCAAGGTCCTGGTTTCATTTGAAGTTGAGTTTTGTTTAGGCTTCATTCTTCTATGTGCAGAATACAGCTTGGCCAGCAACATTTGCTGAAGTATTTTCCTCACCATGTACTCCCTTTTTATCAAAAAGCAGATCATCATAGATGTGTGTACTTGCATGTGCTATGAACTGTCACTACCATTCCATTGATTAATATGTCTGTTTTTGCCAGAATCATGTTGTTTTTATGACTGTATCCCCATATTTTTGTATGATACTTCCAGCAGTTCATTTAGTATTCAGGAAAGATTGGACTATATTATTGTCTTTGTGTCTTTCTAATTGAAATTTATAATTCTTATTTAACTTCTATAAAGAATTCTCTCAGGATTTTGATGATTAATTTCATGGAATTTATAAATTGATTTTGGTGTATATTGCCATTTTCACAATATTATTTCTACCAATCCATTAGTATAGAAGGAATAGTTTCCTCAGGGGTTACATATACCTCAGTCATTGTACATTATTGCAAGTCCTCTTGGAAAACTCTCTAGAACTTGCTGATAATACCATCCTATGGAAACACTGCATACAAGAGTCCCAAAACATGGGGAAATACTATAGTATTCACCTGGGAGTTTGATCTCTGTTGGCTATCTTTTGCAGGGCTGGGGTGCTATGATTACTACCAGAGAAAAGTAGTCACAATTTCACTCATCTATATACCCTGCAAGCTACAACAATGGCTAACAAGACAAGATATAACCACTGGCATAATTGTAGTACAAATATTTTTGGAGTAACTGACTACTTTCTAGGATCTGCTCCATGAGATGGAACCTATCACTTGAATTCATAAAGGGATCAGTAACTTGTGGCTAAACAGACAATAAGTCCTGGGATACAGCCATATACTACTATTTTTCTAAATAATCATAGTATTAAAGCAATTCCTTAAAGACATATTGCTATACCGATACATCAGAAAATTAGTCAAACATCAAAAAAGTTTCTTTAATGTAGTTAACAATTGTCAGTGTTCAGAGAATAAGGCTGTGGAGTACTCAGGCCTAAGAGGGACAGACACACTGTATCTCTCCTTCCAGGATCAGAGAGTAAAAATATTAAAGAGGCAGAGATAGTCAAAACAGTGCTTTCCAGACACAACAGTGCGGTTCTGTAAAAACTAACAGACCTTGTTTGACCAATACAAATAAATCCTATGTAAGCTCCATTCAAAGGCAGGAGGGGGGGCATGTAATTCTACCACCAGGTAAGCAACTATTAGTTTTGAATAGCTTCTTTAAAGGGGAAAGTCAGTGTTTTAATATTAAACCTGGCAAGTCAACCACATACAAAAGAAGTCCTATACCCAAATCTACCTGGATACCACAAACCAAAAAAAAAAAAAAAAAAAAAAAAAGAAAGAAAGAATAGAAACACAATAGAAAAAAAGAAAGCAAAAGTATTCAATGCTCATCAAAAGATGTATTCTGAACTTCAAATACATTCTATGGCATGTACATGCACATGCACTCACACACACACACACACACACACATACCTCATATGCCATAGAACTATATAAATTTATATTTATTAAGATGGAAAAAAGAGTAAATTGTAATTATATAAACAAAGAGTAACATTATCATTAGCATGTAGCATGCACATGTTTTCTAGCCTATCATAGCTTTGTTTTAACATGCACCTGTTTTTACATGAAAATCCTTACTTTTTATACATTTAATTTTCTATTATCAGTCTAAAATATTATATTTGCCCAGAAAATAATCTAACACTCTGACTTTATACTTCTTTTTTTGTTATAATACACCACAAAGGTGTTTGCTATTAAATGTGCACATATTAAATCAAAGTGAGTACCATACACATGACATATTAGTAAATACTAGAGCAGGAACAAAAATAGTATGACTAGATACAAATTAATAAGAAATACAAAAAACCAACATGGTTAAATATAAAATACAGAGAGGAAAGTCGAATCAGTATTTAAGAATGTGGTTATAACTATTGTTTATGTACTATAAATAATGATATATACTGTAGATAGTTACAATGACCCTCCCAGGTTGAATCAAAGAAAAATTATGAATACTAAAAAATAAAATCATTAACTTTCCTAATCTTATTATTATAAATATTACTTAATTCTCTACAACTATGTTACTTATACTGTGTAATATTTTTGTTGGATCATGTAACAAAGCTTATATCCAAGTTTTTGGTCAGCTTTGAACTGTTGCAGAATCCTGTAAATAGGATAATAAGTAATGTTAATATTTATAATTATAATAATAATAAACATAGTCAGGCTAGGTTTTATTCTTAATTATTATTTAATATCTGCCTTACACAGTGATTTTGCATCATGCTGGTGGGTGGAAAGGAGAGCATGTGGGACTAGGAAGATTGAGTCACGGGAGAAATAGACAAGAAGAGAGAGAGAGAGAGAGAGAGAGAGAGAGAGAGAGAGAGAGAGAGATCATGAAAGAGGGAGCCATTATAGGTATAGGTTTGAAGAGAAAACTGACTCTAGAGAAATGTCCAGAGACCTACAAGGATGACCCCAACTAACAATCTGAGTAACAGTGGAAAGGCTACGATAAATGCCCTTCTCTGACAATGAGATTGATGACTACCTTATATACCATCCTAGAGCCCTCATCTAGTAGCTGATGGAAGCAGAAGCTGACACCCACAGATAAACACTGAGCCAAACTGAAATCCAGATGCAGAGAAGGAGGACAAGTCCAGGCTACAGAAACACAGAGAGACAGCTGACCTGAACAAGGAGGATCTAATGGGCCCCCAGACTGATAGCTGTGAATCCAGCATTGGACAAACTCAATTCCTCTGAACACGGGTCTCAGTTAGAAGGCCTGGGCAGTCTAAAGGACCTCTGACATTCCACATGGAGCAATACTCCCCTAACCAAATGACTTGACAGATTTTGTTGATCCCTCCTGGAAGGCATCACCCTCCCCGTGAAATGGGGGAGGGATGGGATGGAAGGGTTGTGGGGTGGGGGGGGGGCATGGGAGGAAGGGAAGGAGGGAGAGGGAACTTGGATTAGTATGTAAAATAATAATAATAATAATAATAATAATAATAATAATAATAATAAAGTTCTTCTCCAGCTGCATATTTACAGAATTTTGAGAACTCTGAGTTAGAATGCATAGCTTAAAATAGTTTTGCACAGATAATAGCCTATGTCCTTTCAGACTGGTAATGTTTTTACTCTGGCAAAAAGGTTAGCTAGGTTGTTGTTGAAGTTCTTTGCTCTTCTTATCCCTACCTCTTTTGACTTTCACATTATAATAGAAGAGACAGTATTTAAAGAAAAAAAAAACAATCATTTCAGAAAACCCAAGGTTTGATCATAAAATTATACAATGCTTTAAAAATACTAGAAATTCATTTATCTATTTGGAAAACAGAATTTTAGTTTGAACATGGTGAGAAATTATGAAAATCTAAAGAATTTTCCTATTCTCAAAAGGAAATCCATATATTTTTAATTTGTTTATTACATAAAATCAGTACAAATGAAAAATAAACACAAACAGAAATTAATCAGACTCACAGATAAATAACCATATAACTTTTCATATGTTTATAAAAATTAGTATTTATAAATAAATTACAATTTTTCATTGTGTTGCTCAATATTGAATATAATTATGCTCCAAAAATTTATATACTAACTAGACATATTTGTATTACCATACAACAATAGCTACATTGTTGCTTGTACACACTGTGTATTTATCAAGAAACCCATGTAGATTTTGATCAGTTGGAGTTAAATGGTATCTTGAGTTTTTAAGTGAATTACTTTCTTTTTTCTTTACAGATTTATTGTACAATCCTTAACAGCATCCTCATTTTAAAAGTTTATGTAGTGGGATATTCACTTTGTCTGCTTCTGTGGCACTGACCACACCCATGGGGGTGGAGCCAAGGGCAGAAGTGACCCATGGAACTAGGTCTGAGGAAGAACCTGGGAAAGTTCTCTTGCTTGGTGGACTTGGAGAGGAGAGCATCCGGTTCAACCTGCTGGTGTTCATCTGTCTATGTTGTGAGTTATTTCTCCCTGAATAAACATCTATTTGGCCTATTTGTTTATCCTGATCCTTATTAAACTGCAATAATTTTTTTTTAACTAATGTACTTCAATAGGGTTATCTTGTTTTAATTTTACAAGATTTTGTAGAGCTTTTTGCTTAACATTTAATTAGTGGTATTTAATTCTGCTGGTGTGAAACAAGAGTTTATTTTATAATATGCCACAATTTATTTTTAATGTGCAGACATAATTGATTTTCTATACTTTTGTTACCAACATAAAAGTGTTTAAACAATCATGTCTGTTTTATACATGTCACATTCTCTCCAAATATATATATATATATGCATATATACATATGTCTTTATGTACATACATATATGTGTATATGTGAGCAAGCAATTTTCATGGGCATATCTAAAAGTGATATTCCTTGATCATATGCTGTATATTTCTGTCATTTACTTTTCTTGTTACTATGATAAATTATCTCAACTGAAGGATAATTTTCTTTACCTTATATTTTGGGAAGTCATAGGGAGAGGAGCCGGATATTTCAGGAAATATTCTGTCTACAGTTAGGAATAAGTTGATCCTGTAACCTGTCACATTTATAAAGGTGCTTAATATCTGTAGGATTTCCTTGGTAGGTTTTGTTGGAATCATTTATGTATATTACCATATCATCTTAAAATAGTGAAAGTTTGAGTACTTCCCTTCCATCTTCTATGCCCTTGATCTCCTTTTGTTGTTTATTGTTTTAAGTAGAACTTAGAGTACTATATTGAATAGATATAGAGTTTACAGCCTTGTCTTCTTCCTGATTTTAGTGAGATTGCTTTGCGTTTCTCTCCATTTAGTTTGGTATTGGATATTGGGTTGCTGTATATTTTCTTTATAGTGTTTAGGTATGTTCCTTGTGTCCCTGATCTCTAAAAACTTTATCATGAAGAGCTGTTGGATTTGGTCAAGGGCTTTTGCTTCATCTAATGAGATGATCATATGTTTCTTTTTTTCTTTCAGTTTACTAATATGATGGATTACATTGACAGATTTTTGTATGTCGAACCATCTCTGCTTCTCATGGTGGATGATATTTGGATGTGTTCTTTAATTCAGTTTGCCAGTATTTTACTGAGTATTTTTCAAACATTATTCATGAAGGAGATTGGTATGTAATTCTCTTTTTTAGTTATGTCTTTGTGTGGTTTGGATATCAGGGTAACTACCAAGGTAGCTGCATCATTGTAATAAAGAGTCTGGCAATGTTCTTTCTGTTTCTATCATGTAGAACAACTTGAAGAATATTGATATCTGTTGCCTGTGTTTTTAGTGTGTGCAGCTGTCTTTCTTGGGTTGTAGTTTTTTTTTCTCCTAATTTCTATAGGGCTAGATATATGGATAAGTATTGCTTAAATCGGGTTTTGTCTTGAAATACCTTGTTTTCTCTGTCTATGGTGATTGACAGCTTTACTGGGAGTAGTAGTCTGAGCTGGCATCCGTAGTCTCTTAGTGTCTGAAGGGCATCTTTCCACCTTGGCTTTCAGTTTGTCCATTAAAAAGTCGTGTTTAATTCTTATAGGTCTACCTTCATATGTTACTTGGCCTTTTTCCTTTGCTGTTCTTAGTATTCCTTCTTTATTCTTCATTTTAAGTGTTTTGATTATTATATGATGAAGGAACTTTCTTTTTTGCATCCTATTTGGTGTTCTGTAAACTTCTTTTATCTTCATAGGCATATCCTTCTTTAGGTTAGGAATGTTTTCTTCTTTGATTTTGTTGAATGAAAATTTCTGGGCCTTTGAGCTGGAATTCTCCTTCTTCTATCCCTAGTATTCTTAGGTTTGGTATTTTCATGGTGTTCCAGATTTTCTGGGTGTTTTGTGTAAAGAATTTATTGGACTTAAATTTTTCTTTTACTCGTTAATCTATTTCCTCTATTATGTCTTCAGTGTCTGAGATTCTTCGTTCTGTTGTTTATACTTGCATCTGTAGTTGCTATGCATTATCCAGATTTTTCATTTCCCAAATACCCTTGGTTTATGTTTTCTTTATTGACTCTATTTTATGTTTCAAATATTGGATTGTTTCCTTCACTTGTTTAATTTTTTTTCTTAATTTCTTGGCTTACTTTAAGGAATTTATTGATTTTTTCTAATTTTTGTTTGTATTTTCCTCCATCTCTTTAAGGGAAAATTTCATTCCTCTTTAAGTGCCTCTAGCATCTTCATAAACCTTACAATAAGGTTGTTTTCTTCTGCTTCATCTGCATTGGGATGTTCAGGATTTGCTGTTGTAGAACCACTAGTATCCGGTGCTGCCATGTTGTTCTCTCTGTTGATGAATATATTCTTACACTGCTCTCTACCCATCTTTTACTCCAATTGCTGCAGATAGAACCTGTACCATCATCAGTCTAACTTTTAACTTTTTCTACTAGTTGTGGATGAGTCTTGTTGCTCCAGATGTCACTCTACCTCCAGTTCCTACAGGTAAGGTCTTCGCCTTCTGGCGGTTATTCTTCCTCAAGGTAAAGTTGTAGCCTGTGACTCTAGTGGTGGGTGTTCTTCCTTGTGGTGTAGTTAGAGCATGGGGCTCCAGTGGTTACTGATGTACAGTAGGATATTTGGGTGTGAGGTGGGTAGAATCCTGCTTCCTGGTTACTTGGGCTGCAGTAAATGATTTGAGGCATGGGATGTAGGCTAGAGCTTAGAGAGCAGGGCCTTCCAGCTGGGAGCCCATACACTCACCTGTTCCTCTTGGTATAGATAAGGTATGTGAATCCCTTGGTTGCTGATACAGTGGAAGGAAGATTTGGTGAGGGTCAGAGAGAATGTTGCCGATTGTGCCCTTATAAACAAGGGCATAGAAAACAGGGCTGTCCAGCCGGAAGCTCAGAAACTCGCCACTTCCAGTTAGATATTTTCTTAAGTTTTACAGTTTTGTACCTCTTATATCTCTTCTCTCTGTACACGAATATTTTTTTCTATATTCAAAGGGAAATAAAGGAAAAAATAAGCTATCTATCTCATTTTAATTTACTGCAATCCAAATCACTATGATTTTCTGGTACTGAATTTGTTGAAATAACTTGCCATCTGTGACAACTTCGTAAGGAACAAATCAGTTCACTTATTTCAAAAGCATTACATTGCTCTTTCACAATTTGGTAATTTTCACAATATTTCAAAAGTTTTCTTCATTGTCGCATCAGATATTATGATATGTGACCAGTCATCTTCTGTGTTTTTAGTTCATTGTTTTGAGGAATCAGAACTGAATCAATAAATGATGGTTCATTCAAAAGACAAAGTTTGTGTCTGTAGTGATGTCTTCTTTGTAAGGCCTTTCTACATTCCCGATCTTTTCATTGAGATAGCTTATTTTTTGAGACACACAAAAAAAGTGTTAACAACTGTTTAAAAGACTAACTGAAGTAGTATGTCAGTCATTTTCAATATAATTATAAACATCATGACATTTAGTAAGAAAAACATGCTTAAAGCTACAAAAATCTGAAGTAGATGTCTTTTGTTTCTATTACCTAAGATGTAAATGGAAAGAAAACATACTTAAAACAATATTAGTGATACCTTGCTGCACAACATATAGATGATTAAAAAAACATCATTTTACGTTCCCTAGGGAATCTATACTTTGACATGATCTGATTTTTTGCAATATATACTTATTCCTGTGGTTTGGAACTGCACATACTAGATATCTTAGATATGCCTGCAAATTTCATTTTTATCTTTTATCTAATTAAAATTTATTCAATCAATGCAAATTTTAAATTATAGTTAAATTTATTATATTTTTAAAAATGGTAACAATTATACTGAAAATTTAATAATAAAAATATAAAATCCAATTTTTTGTACATAAAATTTCTGCTTAATGAAGTGGTTTTGCTCTTGAAATCTATATTCTGCTCACTTAATATCTTTTTCATGCCATCTGTCATGACTGAATATAATTGTATTAACACACAGGTATAACGATGTTTGATGCTTTAATGGCTATTTTTTTCAGTGGGATTTTTTGTGGTTTAAATTCTACTGATTATTTGGGAACATTCATGTCTGAACATATATGCAAGAATTACATAATTAAGCATTAAAAAGCCAGTGATTTTTTTTTTGATTTTTTTTCAATTAACACATTTTCACAATACATTGTCTTATTCTAAAATAAATTATTTTATATCTTATTAACCACAATATTAAATCTATCATGCAAGTGTTTCTAATGTTAGTCTACTTCGTCTTATTTGACTATTACCATGTTTAGTATGCAATGGGGACTCAAGAAATATTTGGAGCATCTTAAACATATATTATTTTAATGAAATATATATTTTATAGTTTTCAATCTGAAATTTTATAAATATGCTATATATTGTATGAATTAGTCTAGTAGATTGTCTTATCATGGCACCACAGATTGTAGAATTCCAAAATGATAGCAAAAGAATTGATTCCTGAGCCTCACTGCTTTGTTTACATATGGATGCCTTCTCATTTGCAAGGTCTTTCTTTTATCTTTTCTTAAAGAGAAAAAATGTGTGGTGCCTGTTCTTACTCTAAGTTGTGTAGTTTAGAATTACACTTTTTCCATGCTAGATTTTGATCTCTAAAAATGCTATACGATTTTATAGACTGACTATAGCAAGTCGCATTGCTGAAAGTTTAATATATATCTACTGAGCATTCATAATAATCTTTCCTTCCACAGAATCATAATACTTTTTAAAAATTCTCAATTTTCTGGTATTTCTTCACTGATAATGATGCCTGGAACAATGTCAAGATAGTGACAAAAGCCATAGTTGTTCAGATAATAGAGACAAAGAACAAATTGTGAAATACCTTATTGTATAATAGATTTATATAGACACTCATTAATTTTAATATTTTAGTCTTAATTGTAATATCTCTTCATTATTTTGTATAATTTTCTCCTTAAATATTCTTCTTATATCTTATTTTGTGTTTTCATTACATAAAATGGAAACAAATCCCTTTGTCCTACTGGCTTTTTACACTAATGAGTTAATGTAATAAAGTGTTTCCATTGATCTGACAAATGTATTCCAAGTTCTTTATGTCACAGCTTATCTAGTTGACCAATACAGTGTTTCTGCCTTTACTGCCAACACTATTTTATCTTATTTGTCATGCAATAAATTGTATATTCCGTTTTATTCTTAAGGCCTAAGCCATGTACCACATAAACCAGAATTTTAATTACATTCTTTTCTATAACTTGCTTCTAATTATCACAATCTTAATTTTTATTTCCCATGAAATATTTATTTTTCTTCATTCTTTCCATTCCAGTTTATTCAATACACAAAAATTTGATGTTCCTAAGGTAGGTAGAAATCTAGACGAGAACATCAAAAGTTTACCCTTCCATAAAACTTTAGAGAAAACATTGTGATTTCAAAATGGCTTCTAGGTCAAAAGCCTCAAAGGAAGAGAGTTTTGTTGCAGGTAGAAGTACGGGTGAAACAAATTAATTGGAATCACATCATTGTGAAGCCTCTCTTTTCTTTTTTGTTGTTAGCTAAATGCTTTAGAACCAAAAATGATGACCTTCATAGATAAGAGTGAAATGAAGTAAAAATGCTTTCAATTCCAATTTTACCTTGAAGGTTGATTTTTATCAGACCGACTAAATGCATTTTTTTTAAATGAAATCTGTAGGCAAGGGTAAACTTTTAATGTACTTTTCCATTTCTTTCATAAAAGATAATTGTCATTTTAAGCATGTCATTTATTTTGTTAGTATGATTATTAAAGTAATTTTACTTAATTGGAAAACTAATGTTTCATTTTTAGTATAACATAAATGTCTAAGTAACTATAAAATGTGTATTTTCTCCTGAAATAAATTCATATATTTTCTGCATTTGAATAATTTCCTTTCTATTCAATTAAAGATTTCAGAAATCATTTGGTTTAAAATATACTGCTTGTCATGTATTTTATTAATACTTAATGAACAGCAGTAGTAATTATTCTTTTCACAAATACAATTTTCTGACTGGCATTTCCTTTGTCTAAGTTTGGACTTTTGTATCTAATCACTATTATCAGACACTACTCACTCTATTTGCCTTGTGACATTCAATAAATCAGACATAAAATTAAGTCCCTTATTTTCAATCTGAAAAGAACTTATATAAAGGTTGTGTAGTGTATGCTATTAAACAAAAAGCAATTAATACCATCAAATCTTGGAAATGAAGTTGTTTGCAAGGAATACCTAACTGTTATAAGTGACTGATTCATCAAATAGATATTGGGCAGCTAACTCTGCAAAATAGTTACATGCATTGAAGCACAATTACACACTGATTCTCAATTCAGTCTTTATAAACAATGAGTTGGTAAATAGATTGTTTTAATGTTATTTTGAGATTTTAATGAGATTGAAAAACTTTTTCATGAGATTCGTCCAGTAAAAACTTAGGTACACAAAACTCCCCTTTTGAATGCATGGTAAATACCTAAGTGGAATGAACATAATTTTAAGAAGTAAAAATGTGTATAAATCACACCAACTTCAAGGCAACTTTCTGTCTAGTTCTCATCTAAAGGCAATAAAATATAAACTCTTATTTTATATTTTTAAAGAAAACACCAAGTCCATTGATGTTTTCCCCTTCTGATTTTTTTTAAATAGTCTATTATCTCATACAATACATTCTGAATACACTTTTCCCTCCTTCTTCTCCTCCATGGTTGCCCCCACCAAACCGCTTCCCCAGATCTATGAAAACCCTGTTTTCTTTCAGAAAACATTCATGTCTCCATGAGAAAACAACCAAACACTATGAAACAAGATACAATAAGACAAGGCAAAAATTCTCTTGTTCCTCATATTTGGATGAGGAAACCAAATATGAGGGAAAGTCCCAATGACATGCAAAAGAGTCAGACACTCATCTTTTCCCAGTTAGTAATCCCACAAAACCACTAAGATTATATAACAAAACACAGTGACAGCATCACATGGGCAAAGAAAAAAATTATAATCCATCATTTCTTCATTTTTCTTCCTGTAAAGTCATAAGTTGTGTCATTAAGCTCAGATACATAAGGTTACAGATATCATTAAGTATTAACAAACATCTACCCTGTAAAAACATTATCTCACTAACTTCTGAATTAGGTTTTCAACATGCAAATATTTGAGAAATGTATTTAAACCATAATTATATCTTACTAGTAATACTAGTAATATCTTACTAGTAATAGAGTCTCTGGGATAACTACATATCTTATATAACTAAAGAAATTTTAAGTCAGAAAATTTAAGAAACTTATTTTAAATCTAATGAACTAGATCATGCTAATAACCTTAGTTATTCAATATAGTGGAACAGGGAGATTATCTGTACCCATCAGTCTGAAAAAAAATAAAAGATATCACAAGACTCCATCTCAAAATCAAAACAAAGTATTAAAATACAAAACAATGATAAGGTATCTTATGTAACACTACATGTTTCATAAAGCATGTGTGGGCTTATTCTTAACCAAATATTCTAAATAATATTGACTTTTAGTCTAAATTTAATGGTATTATTACTTCTTGTCATAAGATCACCAAAAACATTTATATTGATAGTCAATTAATAGTCAAGTCAGACTCTTTTGTATCAGTGCATTTCTTTGCACTTCATTATTATGTACTGAACTTGTTCGAATACAAGATTTTAAAATAAGATACATCAGTTTACCTTGATAATAAACGACATTTACCTTGCTCTTTTCATCAAAATATTGTATAGACATATAGCTTTTGTGCTAAGAATATTTTCTATTGTGATACTGAATGGAAATGCAGATTAAGTAGAGGTAATTAAGTGCTTATATATGGCCAGGTCATTGCTTTTACATTTACTGTAAAATAAGTTACTTGTTTTTTAGGTGGGTTGTTTTGTTCTTATTTTTGCTGTGTGTTTTCTTTTTACCAATTGACAGAAGTGAGCAATAGAATATTACTTTATGAAAACAATAATGTTTCATTTAATTGCGGCTTCTAAGAAAAAAACATATAAAGGATTTAACACTTTACTCTTACCACCTGAGTAGGAAGGAATAATAAAAATATTCCAGTACATATATTTATGAAATTCTAATGAATAGTCAACTGGTAATATATATTGAATTCTAAATCATGTAAAACTCAGATATTCTTACCTTTAAATATTTCACTATACACATCTTCCAGACAAAGCTCACTACATATTAAAGCCTAATTTAAATAGTCTAAAACTCCTTATTTAGGAAGCAAAAATTTTCTGTGTCAGGAAATACAGGAATACAATAATGAACGAACACTGGAGTCTATTATTTCTGCATCTATCTATTGACTTGTGTTACTTTCTGTAACAACTTATAAAATGGAGACTTAATCATGGATCATCTATCTTCTAGTATCTGCCTGAATAAAAAAATAAAGAAATATTTACTTCTCTGTCTTAATTTTATGTTCTGATAAATCATGCCTAAAATGATAATCAATTTTGAGAACTATGAATAGATTGATGTATGAGAGACTTTTGTAATGATTGCAATTTGTATTTAAATAATTTATGTTTTTTCTAAAGACGAAAACAAGAATATCAAACTCCACTTACAATATAATACTAATCAAAGGCTCTACATTCTCCTCTACGCCTTGCATTGGCAGAAAAAGAAAAGCTGACAGCAATCATCATCATACAAATACTATATTTTGTATTAAAAGCAACATGCTAAGAAGTCAATGCTATCTAGTTGCTTCACTAACCAGATATGTACCATTTTTTTCTCACGCTTTCCATTAAATTGAGAATTCTGTAATATCTGCGTTAGACCGTGTACCTAGAAATTAGAATTAGGATCATATTAACTTTTTTGTTTTTGTTTTACACATATTACCTGGAAAACTTTTTCATGTCCTATATTTTGTGCATCAACTATTTTACTTACAAAATTGAAACATTAATAGTTTTCTAATAGTTGTATGTGTGTATAAAATTCCAACAGTAAATAAAATGTGAATTGTGTTATAGAAAAAATGATGCTATAAATATTAAGTGTAAACAATTCTCATATTTAGCAATGAGTTAGAAAACAGTATTGTTCACAAAATACACCCCCAGTATTTATCAACTTATATTCTCTATTTGTTTTCTCTTCCATATAGAAAAGGAAAAGCAGATGCCTGATAAATTAGTAAATTACACTTTGCATGAGGAAAAGCTGTATAAACTGAGTTCCTAAATGACTTCTATTTGAAAGGAGTATTATAAAACAAAAGAAAATAAAACAATACAATTTTTACAATTTCATGTTTTGCATATTAGTTAAGTACATCACCTGCCATAGACAGTTTCTTCAGAGAATCAATAGTTAGTAGAGAATTACTTCTGAGAACCAGTGATTAGCTAAAGTGAATCTGACTTCTTTCTTGCTTTTTTTTCTTGTTTCATTTCTCTTGTCATTTGTTGATGTTTTATATAATGGTAATAATCAACTCCAAATCTCACAAACATATTCAAAGATCATACTATTGAGCATCATCTCTTCAGACAGATTTTGATTTTTTTTTTCTTTACTTGTATGTCCCTTATTCCTATGGCCAGTTTCCTTCCTTTTACTATTTTTGCATTTATAATTAAATATAATTGCCACACTTCCCCTCCCTCCAGTCACTCCATGTTCTCTAACTATAGCCCCTTCTGTGCACTGCTCTTTTTTTAATTGAGACGTAGGGAGAAATATAAATACAACTTAAGTTTTTGCATTTTTGTTTGTTGGCATGCACATGTTTTCAGGGCTGTCCACTTTGTACTCTGTAACCAAGTGGGTCATTCATCCCTGAGAAACACTAATCTCTCCCTTTTAGCAGTAATTGATTTTCTGTAGTTGTGGAATTGGAACCCAGTGAGATATCTATCTATATTGTCATTGTTCAGGTCTTGTTTATTCAGCCCTGACTTAGAGAGGCAGTGAAACAGGAGACTTTCTGGTATATTGGCACTTATAATCTTTCCACCCACTCTTCTGAACTTTTCCTTTAGCTAGCCAAGTGGCCATAGGAGATTGTTGCCTAAAATCTTTACATTTCTAAGCCCTGGGTAACTGGCTAGCTTTCTCATACCAAACATGATTTCCCTTCTGTTGAGTATATGTTAAGTATACCTAGCTAGCTGTTGTTTACTAAGGACATGTTTGTGAACTAGTCTACCATTCCAAATATATTAACTTGTTAGTCATTTTTCTGTTTCATAGGTGTAACTGCTCCTTTAACAGCTTATACAATACGTCCTGGTACAATAGAAGCTAGACTTCTGGAAGGAGCCTTTTAGGTTAGACTCGCTTCAAATTATCTAAGTTCTTTTACCTATGTATGCAGTATCTTCAGCTATAAATGCTTAATCTCTAAGAAATTTCTAAGGGCAAGAACAACAGACTGTATTGCATGAGGGCCATTTGGGCAACTGTGAACAACCTTTAATTCAAAAAGTTTTTTTTTTTTCATAAATGGTTCTTGGAATTTTCTTAATCTAGGATACTTGTGTGGAGCATTGGCAGCCCAAATGGAATTACTTTCTTTTATATATTTATATACACACACAGTATAAATTGGGAAAATATAAAATATGATTCTTTGAGGCTTTAACAAACAACCTGAGAGTTTTGCCCCCTACTTCTTTCTCTGTGTGTATTGACTTCCCTATGCCCTCACAGTTTCCTAATTAGTTCTTTTTCCTATTTTTATGTTTTATCCCTGATATTACCTGGGTCCTGCTATTCCCTTACCACTCCTCATTTTCTGCTGTTATTTTACATGCACTAAAATATGGAGAGTTGATGCTTGAAACAAAAATAAGAGAGAACATATTATGTTTGTCTTTCTGGATTTGAGTTAAATTACTGAATATGATCTTTTCTAGGCTCCTCAAGTGCCATCCCCAATGCCCAGAAACTATTATGGAACAGGTTCACAAAGAGAAGTTACATCTTATTTTTTGTGTAGCTCAGAAAGTCTATATTCTACTATGCATCCTAATGGATAGAATAAGGAATGTAGATTCTATGATTTAAATCTCTCCCTCAGATTTTTAAGCTATTGTCCTTTGTCATATAACTTCATTATTCCTCTTGAGGAATATTATGTTCTGCTCAGTTGTGGCATTTTCAAGTCATGTCTTTATGATTAAATTTTAATAATGTTTATCTAGGTATGACTTCAATTTCATTTGTTTTCATTGATATCCTAATACTACTTTAATGTATAAACTCATATTTTTAAAATATTTCAATTATTCTTAAATTACTTATTTTATTATGTTCTCATGTATTTTGTCATTATTAGAAGCTTACCAGACTGCCTTCATGCTTTTTTCCTTTAAAGGTGTTATTTCAACTTTGTATTTTCTCAGAATATATATATATGTATATATATACATATATACATATATATATATACATACATATATGTATATATATTATACATACATATATTGTCATATACCTATGTACAATTCCATGTGTGCAGATGTCATTTATTTTGTTTCTTATGTGAAACATTCTCTGTTCAGATTGTATGACTTATATTTTTCAGATTGGCATTATTGCTTATATTAAAATCTTCCTGCACAAGAGCTCATACTTATTGACCTTTCATAGATAGTTAAAACCTTGATTTAAAGGAAGGTTTGTGAGTATTTGGGGAGATTGTTTCTCTTCTTTTGAGAAGCAAAGGGTTTATTTCATACTTCTGCATATTGTCCACAATCCAAGGGTAGCCCAACAGGAACTCAAGGCAGGGACTTGGAGGCAGGACTTGGTGAAGAGGCTTTGGTGGTACGGGCTTGTTAACTGGTTCTTTGTTTATTTTATTAAATGTTTTTATTCACTTTACATACCAACCACAGTTGCCCCTCGTTCATATCCTCCTGATTCTCTTCACCTTCCCCCTATTCCAACCCCCATCCACTCCTCTGAAAATGTAAGTCCTCCCATAGGGTGTCAATAAAGACTGGCACATCTAGTTGAGGCAGAACCGAGCCCTTCCCCTTCTGCATCATGGGTGAGAAAGGCATCCTACCATAGGGAATGGGCTCCCAAAACCATCTCATGTACCAGGAATAGATCCTAATTCTATTCCCAGGGGTCCCACAAACAGACCAAGCCACACAACTATCATTCACATGCAGAAAACCTAGTTAGATTCAAAGCAGGCTCCCTAGCTCTTGGTTTAGAGTGTTGACTTGTTCTTAATTATTCGCTGAGCTCTCTTTCTTATAGCAGCCAGGATAACCTGACCTACACAAAGTAGGTCTTGGGGAGACTTCTTGATTATTATTCTTTTTTATCTGAGGTTTTATCTAAGGAATGTGCTGGAGTGTCTTTTTGAGGGATCTCCAACAGTGGTTTTAAACTTCCATTTCTCTGATTAATTAGTCTTTATTGCTATGATAATGACTAAAACATTTCTCTGAAAATTAATGTCTAAATTTTAGTGCATTCATTACTAAAATAAATCTCAAAGCAATTTATGTTCAATACAAAAGAGGAATTTTCTTTTTCTTTACTTTTAAACTGTATTTATATTTTTTGGAAATATGTACTTAGTTACTATTAATGATAATCATTATTATGTATACATGTGCTAAGATTGTAAACTTTACCTTGCTACCTTACTATGTTGTAATATCATTTCTAAATGATTTAATTATATTTCCTTAATGTAAATTTAAACATATACCATGAATGGTGAAGAGATTGTTCTCTCCATTTCCCTTCTCTGACTTTTATTTGAATGTACTTAAAAATCAAACAAAGTCTCAAAAATAGTACACAGAAGTTCCACAGACTGTTTATTTGGTTTTGAATGGTTACAAATCTCCTTATATAATTGAGTATTTTTGCAGAACTCGTAATTAACAAGCATGATCTTTTCAATATATGACTTTTGTTAAACTACAGCAATCACTGATTTAAATGTAAAGAAAAGAAATCCCATGTTTTAGAATATCTTATGTAAATTAAGAAAAGTGAGACCATAGGAACTGTAATAGACAAATATTTATGTGTCTTAGACATATTAAGAACAATTTGGAATTTAAATAAAAGAACTGATGTTTTATCTCTGAACAACCAGGTAACTGCAACACTTCTGTTCTATGCCATGAGGCTTGGGTAGGTGAGCGATCCCTGAGTGTGTGAGAGAGGCATAGCTGGTATCATCTCTGTCATCTGTGGTGTAGCAGGGAGAACAAGGGAAAGATGGCCTTCCCTCTCCTCCCTACAACCTCCAGCTGGCACTCTCCTTTACTAGCTGAACCACTGGAGAATGTGGGCCCTGCACCTGAACCAACCATCACATCAAAGCTGACCCTGTTTACAAGGAAACAGGTGAGCCAGCCCTAAGGGTGTGGGAATGGGATATATCTGCCATAAAATGATAGGGGCAGGAGAGATATCCTCTCTCCCATCCTTTGATGGATGGGTGGGGCAGTTGTATGTGAGGTTCTAAGAGTGGAAAAGCTTCCACTCACTAGCTGCAGGATTTTGAGAGTGGCCTATAACATGATAAATAAAACCCCAAAGAAAGATATTGGGGTTGAAGCTTCAAGCTGAATATCAGAAAAGCAAAGCAGCGAGCCACTAGCACTAACCTTTACCTCAGCTCAGACCAAAGGAGTGATCCTCAAACTGTTTCATACTTCACTTCTCCTCAGATTCACTCAGACTGCTATGCTCTCCTCAGTGTGGCTAGGACTCCAGAGACTAACTACTGAACAGCCTGTGCCTACCCATTGTATTTCTCTAGTGCTGGGATTAAAGGCGTGAATCTGTTACTGTTCTAGACTGATTCAATCTTATGCAATCTTATGCAGCCCTGGGTGGCCTTGAACTCAGATAGATCCATCTGTCTTTGTCTGCTGAGTGCTTGGATTAAAAGAGTGTACAGCAATGCCAGATCTCTATGTTTTGAGGCTAACTGCTTTCTGAACCCTCAGGCAAGATTCAATAAATTGTAAATGATATATCACTGCAGTGACCCCTGTACCCCAACTGGTCAACACAATAGTGCTGGCCTTAATGGTCCAGATGTGGGGATGCTGCCTTTGAAGGTATGAAAGCTGGAAAATTAGCCCTGCCCATTGCTTATTGCTAGAAGTGCTTAACAAGTGAGGGTACTGCAGGAGGGTTCAGATTAGTGGTGAGGTGGACTGAACAACCCTGTAACTACTCAGGATTAAAGTGAGTGTTATAAATTGCTGTACCCCAATATCCACACCATCTATGATCTGGGGAAACACAGGATTGGGCCTGACCCTTCAGACCCAAGTTGTAGGATCTCCACAATTCAGGACAACAGCAGGATACCCAAAAAAAAAGAGTCCCAGTGAGGTCCCAACATAGGTATTGTAACAGAAACCAGATCAAAGATTCCTTGCAGTGAACACTTGCAAGTAAAGGTATGTAGACAAAAGGATTTATTACATGACTCACTGTTTCACACGACAGTTTCTCAGATGATATTTTATTTTTTTAATTTAAATTTTATTTTATTTCATAGGGGGTGGTTTGCAAGGGTAGAGGGCAGATGCAAAGGGATGTATAAATGAAATATATGTTACGTGAAAGACACAAAAAATAAATAAAAAGAAAGGTTGAAAAAATTTTAACTATTACTTCTGAAATCATTCACATATATTTCTGTATTTATATTCACAGGAAGATCTTTGTAAGTGTATGAAAAATAATTTTGGAAATATAAACACCCTTTGAAAAATATACAACTCTACATTTGTAAAAATATTAAACCAAGGCCCAGGGTCCCACAAAGATGTTCTCATTTTAATATTTAAATAAATAAGAAAAGCTGTGATATACTACTATGGGCAAGTTTGGAAAGAGTCTTTGGTACCACAGATTGCCACTGTAAAGTAATTTGAGGCTATCGTCAAAATTTAGAGCATCAATGTCATCCTCTATTGATTTTCAATCTCATTTCACTTGTTTCTTTCAGGAAATTATGCCCATCAAAACTTCAGTGTATTGACACAACAGTAGAATAACAGTGATACAAGACAGTAAATTAATAGTAGTCAAGAAACTCTGACTTTAGTGTTAACAATCTATCAATTGATTTTGGAGGGGGAGTGGCTCCAGACAGGGTTTCTCTATGTAATAGCCCTAGCTATTCTGAAACTGTCTGTGTGGATCAGGCTGCCCTGAACTCACAGAGATGTGCTTTCCTCTGCCTCCTGAGTACTGGGACCAAAGGTGTGTGCCAGTACAAACCAGCTCAATTTTTCTTAATGTAGGTTGTAGGATATGAGTGTTTAAATGTCTATGACTCATAATTAAAAGTAGTATATATGCATCCCATCTCTGGAAAATTACATCTGTCTAAGGATGTTTATTTACATAGATCAAAAGATGTTATAAGCCACTTATCTTCAAATACTACTGTAGGAGTTAATGTTTTATGGGTGTGAGACACCATGACCATGACAACTCTTGAAAGAAAGCAATGTAATGTGCTTGCTTATAGTATAAGAGAGTTAGTCCATCCATGATAATCCTGATGGGGAACAGGTGCAAAGGAAGGCATGGTACTGCACAGTAGCTGAGAGCTCACATAATCTCCAAGTGATAGAAAGAGAGACAAAGACAGAGAGAAAGAAAGAGAAGTTCAGTGATATGCAACAAACAGAAAGAGAAAGAGAGAGTGGAAGAAGAGAGAGAGAGAGAGAGAGAGAGAGAGAGAGAGAGAGAGAGAGAGAGAGAGACTTGACATGGAATAGGCTTTTGAAAGTGTTCAACTTTCCAACTATATTTGGAGACTTAAACCCATCTTTAACTGTAATTCACTGTAAAATCAAAAGCTAACCACATACTCCAATACACAATGACACAGATTGAGGTAGAGGTAAGCAGCTAGTGGCTAAATGTTTTGCTTTCCTGATACTCAGCTTGAATTTTGAACCACAATGTCAGTCTCCGGGTCTTTTATTAACCTGTGTTGCACATGTCCACACATAATAGATGAGTATTTGGCTGAGGTGTGGGTGAGGCAGCTGTGACATATGTTACTCATATGTCATGTAGTGACATGGAAAGGGGAGAGATGACTTCTCTCCCAACACATCAATGCCTGAGAGCTTGTCCTGAGGTCATAAGGGAAGGTGAACTGCACCTGTTGCTCAGCTGCAGCAGCAGCAACAACACTCAGGAGAGTGGCCCCTGCCCCTTACCTGAGCAACACAATGGAGCTGACCTTGAAGGTGCAGGTCTGGTATATCTGACCCTGAGGGCATAAAAGCAGAACAGGCCCCACCCCGTGAACAGATGTCTTTGTTTCATGGATGTGTATCTTTTGGGTATATGCCTAAGAGTGGGATTGTGTACTCCTGTGGTAGACTGATTCCCATTTTTCCTGAGGAACTGCCATATTGATCTCCAAAACGGCTTGATCTCCAAAATGGCTGTACAAGCTTGCACTCCCACCAGCAGTGGAGAAGTATTTCCCTTTCTCCACATCCTCTCCAGAATAAGTTGTCAATAGTGTTTCTAATTTTAGCCATTCTGGCAAGAGTAAGATGGTATCTCAAAGCTGTTTTGAATTTCATTTCCCTGGTACCTAAGGATGTTGAACACTTTCTTAAGTGTCTTTCAGCCATTTTGGATTTCTCTATTGAGAATTCTCTCTTCAGCTCTATACTCCACTTTTTAATTGGACTATTTGGTGTTTTGGTGATTAGCTTCCTGAGGTTTTTGTATATTTGGGATATAAGCCCTCTGTCAAATGTGTAGTTGGTGAAGATATTTTTCCACCCTGTGGGCTGCCATTTTGTCTTGTTGACTGTGTTCTTTACCTTACAGAGGCTTCTCGGGTTGAGGAGGTCCCATTTATTAACTGTTGATCTCAGTGTCTGTGCTATTGGTGTTATATTCAGGAAGCTGTCTCCTGTACCTATTTGTTCAAGGGTACCTCCCACTTTCTCTTCTTAGAGGATCATTATGCCTGGATTTATGTTGAGGTCTTTGATCCAATTAGACTTAAGTGGAGAAAAAGGAACAACATGGTGTGTATTCATTCATATATGGATTTTAGAAATAGAGCAAAAGATCACCAGCTTACAATTCATACTACCAGAGAAACTAGGATACAAGGAGGACCTAAGAGAGACACACGTGGTCCCTCACAAAAGGAGAAAGGATCTCCTGAGCATATTGGGAGCAAGGGAAGCAATGAGTGGAGAGAGAGTAAGAAGAAAGAGAAAGGGAGAAGAGGAGGGGAGAGTAGAACATGAGAGAACAGGAACATTGAGTCAGGGGAGGAGTAGAGGAGAAAAGAGATACCCAAGTCCTATGTTATCTTGGTTTATTCTTTTGTCACTTATAATTAGTTCTTTAATGTCTTATAAAAGATGAGTAGCAATATATGAGTCATTAGTAAGACTGTTTGAGAATATATAATGTTATCCTCAAAATAAAATATAATACATATTAGCTTACATATTAAATAATAATTTGATCAGGAACAAACCTATACATTTTTGTGAAATAAAATGTTAAATTTCTCAATAACTGAGTAGATTATTAGTAACAAAATAATCATAGCTGAACAAAGAGAGGTAGAGACTTATATCAAAATTTAATTTAAGAGGACTTACTACCCTTGAATTAATACTATACTTACTTCATGATATCTAAAGGAATCATCTGCTCAGATTTCTTTTTATACTTTTATTTTCTTATCACAACTAAAATCTGCTACATATATTGTTTTCTATCGATTACAAAGAGAATTTTTTTTTTGATGAGGGGTAAAGATTATACTTATTTGTGTGTAAGGTTAAGTATTTATAGGTTGTTGTTTGAAATTGTGATGGTTTGGTAAATTAGTGGTTGTAGATTCTCCTTCAAAAACACTGTGGTTGCATTATCACTAAACAGCTAGGCTTTTAGTATCAGTCATAGTCTCCCACTTGTTGAATTGGCCATGAACCCACTTAAATAATGAAATAACAATTAATGGATAAGGGCACTATGAACTAGAGAGAGGGAGAGAGAGAGAGAGAGAGAGAGAGAGAGAGAGAGAGAGAGAGAGAGAGAGAGAGAGAGAGAGAACAGTATAGGACTTGAGGAGGAAAGAGGGTGCAAAACTGTTGTAATTAAAACACAATTTAAAAAAAAAGCAAAACACAATTTAAAAAAGGAATAACCTTTTACCAGTTTTGATAAAACAGTAGTTTTGAGAAAGGGTTGGGTGCTTATGTAAAAAATGTTTGGATTGTGTTCGGCTTATACTGAGAAAAATCTCACACCTATATGAGTAATAAAATAAAAATGTTGAAAAATATTTCTGTTTGAGTAAGTTTATAGAAAATAATTTGGGAATCATTCAGTTGTGTCTGTAGGTAAGGGCACCACTTACCAAACCTGGTGACCTTAGTTCAATCTGCAGAAACTACATGTTTGAAGAAGAGAAATGACTCCAAAAATACTCCTCTACTTTCAATACATGTACAAAGGCACATGAACACACACACACATACTGAATAAAATATATTAAAACATTTAAAATGAATAACTATTTACATTTAATTTTTATATTTTTGCATATCAGTCCTTATTATGTGGACATTATTGTTTTTCATAAATTCATAGTTTAACTTATATCAATTGATCTTAACAAGGTAGAACTTATACAGTATAGTGCATGATATCTTAATTATGGATTGCATATTAAAATATACCTACTATAGTATAAATAATATAGAACATTTTTTATAAACACTGTCATTTGTCATTATTTCATATGTTATTAGGTTTCTCTAACTGTGAGTTTTTCAATAATAAGATTCAAGAAATAATTCCTGAATGCTATATGAGTTCCTCAGGGTCTCTGACATGGCTATATTAATAAACAACAGTCTACAACAAAATATATTTGCATTATATTATACTTTTGTAAATATAACGTTAAATGAATTCTATGAGAATATACAGCCTAAATATTGGTTTTTGTTTGTCAACATTTTTAATTGAAGAAATTTTCAGGAATAGACATGGAACTAGTAAAAGGATCTGTATATGAATATAGTACCATGCTACTAGATAATGAACGATGATGTTTGTGCTTTAAGTCAGGGACTATAACTTATCTTTGATATAATTCTTCAGTTAGTTAAATACAATGATGTTCCAGAAACAAGCTGAATTTTATATTGTATGGAAGTATCTCTGTCTTTTGAGAAGAAATAGGCAAAATATTTACTTCTCAAATAATTTCTCTCTCTTTTTACTGATACTGATATACACTCACTATAAGTCTAGGTTTTTGTCTACTTTGCTGTTTGAATTTGCAAAGATGATATTATGAACACGAGGAAAAAATCTATGGTATTAATGTTTTTGAATGATGTTAGTAAATACCATTGAATACACTACATCAAGGACACCTTTTCTGACTTGCATTTATTAAGTCTCTCTATTTGAAATGGTTCATTTTGTACTCCCTGTATTATCTCTATTTGTATGTCTCAATTTCATTCATTAAAAAGAACCAAAAATTTGATTTGATTTCAGAGATGTTTGCTTATCTGCCTTTATATTTCAGAGTAAACCATATATTTAAAGTAGCAAAGCAAACAACAATGCTCAGTTTCCCTTGATTTTAAAACAGAAATTCTCCAACTAATAGAGGATAATATACCACCTATGCACTTGATGGCTAGGAAGTCCAGGAAACTACATTTACTGCTGTTTAGATTTATAAAACTGTAAATTGTCATATTATTTAATTATAGGATCATTTGGGACAAAGAATTATCATGATCATTCTATGCAAACCTCAATATCACCTTTGCTTTGAGGTTGATTATAGAAAAGAAAACCTCATAAGGGTCAATGAGAAAAATATAATTAAATACATATGTAGGTGATTATTTAATATGTTAGTATAAATGCAAATAAACATTGGAGCCAAAATTTGCAATGAAAACTAGAAGAGACAGATCTATAGATAATACATATAGAGTTGATAAGCAATTATTAGAACACAGAATATAAGCAAATTACATCAAAGAAATACAGCATGCAAAGTGAGACAAGAAAGTAAAGGAACTTAAACCATGATGAAAGTTTAAAAAGAGACTATAACCTAGGAACTATATTGAGAGATGAAGCATCCTAGTGAGAGGCAGTAGATGGAGGAAATGCAAAGAACAAAACAAATACAGATTCAAGTGTAGTGAGGAGTTCATGAATTTGATAAAATGGAATCTGAAAATACAGGCTTATGTAGTTGATGGAAGTTTTGAGTAAAATGAGGAAGAATTCAAATATCATTAGGAAGTCAATCATGATTTTGGAGTAACTGACAGCATTAATTTGAAAATATATTGTAATTATTATAGTAAGAATATAAACATTGAGAAATACCATCAGGATAGAACAGAAAATACAATAGACTCAAATCCTGAAATATAGAGCATGATGAAGGAAGTACAGATAAAAATAGAAAAAAAAATATGTGTAGGAATAGCTTAATGGCAATTGGTAAAAGACTCAATCAGAAATCAATAATATTTTTAGCACAGAGGATGGCAAATACAAGGAAAATAGGGAAAAGGAACAGAACTATATGTCAGACCATTATGGATAAATTTAGTATTGCAGAATTTAATAGATTGTGAGAAGGCCCATTCATTTGCAATTGATTATTAAACAAAAGTCTTAAGACAAATTATTAAGACAAACTCCAATTCTTATACTCTAGAATATGTGGGAACCTCGATGTAGAATTAAAAGTCAATTAATAGTATATGGAATAATTTGAAATTAAGTTTTGCATCAAAGAACTACAGACAATGTAAACAAAAGACATTTTCTTATTTGACAATATTTAAACTTTTATACATAATTGAAGTACAAATAATCCTTTTATATTTGTGGACAAATCTTACTTTAAGGCACAGATGAAAAATCTTGCTGGGAAATAATAGATTGGTCATAAGTTCTCCATATATTCAAGAGTTTCATGTTGTTTTCTTTTATGCAATGCTTTACTTAGTTCAATCATTTTTAGATGTCACCTCGTGTAAAATCACAAAAAATAATTATTTCTGATGTCTAAATGTTCATTAATTCTCTGGATTAAGAAAAGAGAACTTTAATATGTATTTCTGAGCATAGCTATTATTCAAGTGAAGAACATATGTGCATACATTGGGTAGAGAAGAAGGCTTAAGGAGTAGGGACTTTTGGACAGAGTGTACAGAATGTGATAATGTTCTATATTTGTATAAATATATTATGCTTAGATTATTGGCTACCATAGCATTACTTTGGCCTCTTCATTGATTATGAAAATCTTATTTGAAATTCTTTCTTATGTACAATGGATTCAAGAGAAGAATAACTGTTATACCAACACCTATGAATTCCAGGAGTAAGGGAAATATAATTCCAGCAGGAATAAAATCATGGTTTACTTGAGGAAGTACTGGAGATATTACTTGAATGTGAAAAATGAAAGAAAACTGAAATCAATATTTAGCAACTATTTGATAACAATTTGTGAAAAAATGATAATTTAGTATTAAATATTTAATATTAAAAATATTAAAAATGATTTTAAGTTAAACATAGATCATTGATTTGTTCCTTACTTTCTAATGATTCACTAATCAAAGGGACTTGCAAAATATCATTGTTATTTACATAATACTCTTGGATGAGAATATAAGAATAAGAAAATCTCAGTGAATTGTGAAAGGCTAGCTGTTAGTGGACAAACATGACAAACATCACTATTGCTATATTGAACAGTTTCAAATGAAACACTGATTTGGGGGTCTCTCCATTTAGCGTAAACACAATGGCATTCCTTTCTTTCTTGAACTGTTATTATTTTGCAACTATGATTGTACGTGTGTGTGTATGTGTGTGTGTGTGTGTGTGTGTGTGTGTGTGTGTGTGTGTATGTGTATGTGTGTGTGTGTGTGAAAAGGGAGAATGACTGGATGACATTGATTCTTACCAATTCAGTATGCAAATAGCCTCCATTACTGCCCTGCCCACATTTCATGGCCAAAAACAGTATTTTTGCTCCCTTTTCTACAAATGTTATTGTTTTTATAAATCTCTGTGTGTATTAGTATATGCATAAATATATAAATCTTCTGTCTGTTTACTGTTACCTGTATGTTTTCAAAGTTGATCATTTGGTATTGGCTTGAACTGGGGTGCTCTTACTTCAGGGAGATTACTTCTTCTGTTCTCAGATTTTCTTTTTTTGCCTACAGTTCTTTGTGTAGGGATGAGGTCTCCTGGGCCTAATCCAGACCACATCAGCATGTCTATTATTGTCTTCCATTTTCAGATAATGCTTAGGCATCCATGTTGCTGAGACTTAATGAGAGTAGCTTCTCAGACATCTCTAGAAGACATAATCTCAAAACCAATTTCTTTTTCCCCTGGCTCTTACAATCTTTCTGGCCCTCTTCTACAGTTTTTCCTCCTTCTTACAAGGATAAGTTGCTTTGTAGATGAATCACTGGGGGTTGGGGGCCTCCCATTCAGTTGTTCTCTGCATTTTTACCAGTGGTAGATTTTTGCAATAATTTCCATCTTCTGTAAAAGGCATTTTTTTTTCCTGATGATGTATTAGAGCTACACTTGTGTTGGATGATGAGCACAGATGAGGCAAATTACATTAGGCAGAGATGGGAGAAGTCCATAGCAGAGGAGGAAGAATTGTAGAAGTCATAGTAGTTCAGGACACCAAGAGACTATGGCCCACAGAATCAACTAAGTAGAGCCAATAGGGGCTCACAGGGACTGAGGCAATAATGGCAGGCCTGTATGTGTCTACACTAGGTTCTCTACATAGATGTTGTTAGCCTAAGATTTTTGTTGGACCCTTAACATTGGAACTGAGGTTGTCTCTGACTCTTTTGCCTGGCCTTGGGACCCTTTTCATCCTGATGGGCTATCTAGCCCAGTCTTGATATGAGGGCTCATGCCTAGTCTTATTGTACCTTGTTGTGCAGTGTTTCCTTCACATCCCTGGGAGGCCTGCTCTTTTCAGAAGGGAATTAGAGGAGGGATCTAGGGGAGAGGGGAGGTAGGGGGACAATAGGAGGAGTAGAAAAAAGGGAAAGTGTGGCAATTATGTATTATATGAGAGAAAATAAATTTTAAAACCATATATTTAAAATGATTTTTAAAGGCAATATTTAGAATGCAGTTTGGAATACACTTGTTTAGGAATGTGAAGATAATAGGCTCTCTTCTAAGATACATGGCTTTATTGGTCCTGGATATTTTAATAAGTTTCAGTTACCAGGCATGATTTCTCTCCGGTTGACAATGACCTTAATTCCAATTAGACAGCAATTACTTACCACCAGCATGTGAATTCAAATATTGTATTTTTAGCAATATCTTACCATGATGACCAATATATTAATACTGTAATTCTGTGTACTAAGGGTTCACATGTCTGCAATGCTTAAAAATGCTTTGAGTTCTGTGATTAAAAGCCTTTCAACTGTAAGTTAAGGACTTAGAACATGAGACCCTCACTCTAACACCAAACATGATATTATCCACTATAAATAACTGAATCTGAAATTAAAAGCAGATGCTTTATTAAGCTAAGTTCAGAAAACAGGCAATTTCAATGTTGATTCAGCTTTATATATTCATGTACCTCTTCTCAATTTAGCAAATACAAAACCTGATTTCTCTTGTTAAGTTACTTAGAACACATCCAAAGTGTAGGAAAACTTTCCAAAGCACAGTTCCCCTTTTGAACATATATAAAACATACTTCATCAAATACTTTCTGTCTCATGAGGATCCTCATACATCAAAACTGAAAGAAATAATGATCTCATAACAGACTATTTCAGTAAATATAAAAAGGGTCAGCTGGATTCCACTCTGTATAAAAATATGTTAGTTCTCTATGTACTCTTAAAATTTGTTGAAAATAAAAACCAGTCATATCCTGAATATTAAAAAATCTTTAATGTTTTATTTTGAGTGAGGCATTGAGGGTAATATTCTGGTTGTGATAAAATCACCTTGGGTAAAATAAGTTATTATTTATTTATTATATACAGCCTGTTATTTTGGTGAGGTCAATAATGAGATAACTAAGAATCTTGCACTAGATGTCACAATAATATTGACTGTTTTTTCTAAGATCTCAATGTTGACATACCAACAGTTGACAGAAGTTTCTGTCAACAGCACATCCATTTCAGATGCATTTATCATTTTGTCTGATTAATAATAATAATAAATATCAACAACAGGTTGCAGCTGTTTTTTGTTTTAGAATTTAGGAAGAGGTCACACATCAAATGTTTTTGGAATTATCCAATGTACATGCCATATTATTTCTGCAGAAGCTGTTGGTTATGAAAACTTCTTGACTTATCATTATTTCCCAAACAAACTTCTATATTAGTATATGAAACCTAAATAATAAAAGAGTTAAATGGTTAGAAAGTGTCTGAAGCAAGAAGACAATGGAGGTATAATTTATTACTGATTTAAAATATTGCTTCTTGGAGTACCTGTGCTTGAGACATTGTGTTTATTTGCCTGTTTGTTTGTTTCTGTTATATTTAAAATTCTTGAAGTATACTCACAAACATATTATGAAATTAATGAGTCAAAACCTTACATTGTCAGTTATTTTTGTAACTAAATTTATTGCTGAGAAAAATAGCAAGCTAAGTGAAGACAATTATGACATAGGCTTTTAACCTTTACGTATCTGTTCATTCAAGTTCAGCTCAATTCAGTACCAATCACTTACAATATGGTACATGCTATGCTAGCCAAAGGAATCATATACAACCATAACATTCTCCTACATTTCATAAAAATTATGAGATGGCCAATTTAAACTTTGTTTATATAGATATTTCACCAAATTCAAACAAGTATCAAATAGAAAAGTAGGGAATTTAAAGGCTTGTAAGATTTTTAAAACTATACATTTTAAAATTATAGTTATAAAAAATATAGCAGACAACAGATTTTTACAAATGTCTCCCTTACCATAGAAAAATACTATGTGAGCACCTATTGTTATTATAGAGGAATGAAATATCAGTACAACTGAGACATGATGACTTATGAATGTTTAAACACAGTTGGAAACAATAAGTAAACTTATGAAAAATTGAGTGAACAAAGGGAGAAATTCTCTATAGAGATCTTATTACCAAGTCTTTGAAAAATAAAGCAATTAAGACAGGCAAAACAGCAAAATCAGTCCATCTATTATACTTATTAAACTGTGACTTTCTCAACAGTAGAGGAGGGAAGAGTTAATCTTAATACTGCTGGTCTTAAGTACTATTAAAATTAAGGACTAAAGGGTTTCATGAAGATAAATGCTTCATCACAAGAGTTTCAAGTTGTATGAAAGTGGACATATACACATAAGAAAAGCCTATTGTAATATTAAAGAGAATAATAAAATAATAGGACAAATTGAAAGAGGACATACATAAACAGCCTTCCCCATAGCTTATGCTTAAGAAATATCTTGTTAAAACTATGATTTATATTATTGAGAAAAAGATTTCTGGTGTTTGTAAAACAGTCAATTCTGATTTTTGCTCTACTATTTGAGCCAAGAGAAAGCACCATGTATGTTCATGATAGATTATGGTTAAGGAAGACATCTTATCATCCAGTATAAGAACTGAGGAAGTAACAGTAACACTATATTTTATAAGTTATAGATTTCAAACTGCTTGATCCTATAACAGCTTGGTAGAGGGATATGATTATGAAAACTAGTTATATATCATATGTGAATGAATATATATAATTTCTGTTGCAGGTGACCCTGCCTGGGTACCCCTTGGGGAAGGGATGAGAAGATGCAGCAGGAATGACTCAGGCACAGGAGTCAGTGACTAGCAGAGCATGCTGCAGACTCCATTATTAAGGAAGTTAGGCCTTTCTTTATATCCCCTCCCAAGGTCCCATTTGCTCTGTGGCTGGCTCTGCTGTGTTATCCTTTTCTCATTGGTTTCTCTGGTCAGGTGCCTTTTTTGTCAACAGTCTCAGGATAAGGCTTAGAGGCAGGCTTGCTTCAGGGAGGAAATACCTGCCATACATACTCATGCAGGATGGCCTGGGCAACAGGGCAGGACTACTGTGGCTTGGGTAGGCTGTCCAGCTGTTTCTCCTACATAATTCCATGTGTTCACCTCAGTTTAATATTGACAGCTAAAAATCTATATTAAATGAAGAATCACCCAATTCCACAAAAAGCTAGAAGTATATGCTTTTTAATCAAGCAGAATTTTGTTATTGTGTATATCCAGAGTGAAATCAACTTTGCAGTTTAAAACATTGCCTTTGGTGTCTTAGGAGGCAAATGCTTACGTACCAGAAATTTATTAAAGTCAAAAGACAAATAAAAATAGATCCAACTATGACAAAATAATGCTGCTATGAACATAGTTGAACAAATATCCTTGCATAAATGTGAAATTTTGGTTTTATGCCTAAGAGGAAGATTGCCAAGTCCTATGATAGACTGATTCCCATTTTCCTGAAGAACTGCCATACTGATCTCCAACGTGGCTGTACAAGTTTACACTCCCACCAGCAGTGGAGTAGTGTTCCCCTTTCTCCACATCCTCTCCTACATAAACTGTTTTTGGTGTTTTTAAATTTAGTCATTCTTACAGGAGTAAGATGCTATCTCAGAGTTGTTTTGATTTGTGTTTCCCTGATGGCTAAGGATGTTGACCACTTTCTTAAGTGTCTTTCAGCCATTTTAGATTCCTCTAATAAAAATTCTGTATTTAGTACTTTACCCCAATTATGAATAGATTATTTGGTGTTTTGGTGACTACCTTCTTGAGTTCTTTATACAGTTTGGAAATGAGTCCTCTGTCAGATGTGGGGTTGGTGAAGATCCTTTCTAATTTTGTGTGCTGCCATTTTGTCTTGTTGACTGTGTCTTTTGCCTTATAGAATATTCTCAGTTTGAGGAGGTCCCATTTATTAATTGTCGATCTCAGTGTCTGTGCTACTGGTGTTATGTTCAGGAAAATGTCTCCTATACCAATTCCTTCGAAGGGTACCTCCCACTTTCTCTTCTAAGAAGATCATTGTGGCTGGATTTATGTTGAGGTCTTTGATCCATTTGAACTTAAGTTTTGTGCATGGCAATAGATTCAGATCTATCTGCAGTCTTTTATATGCCAGCATCCAGTTAGCCAGAACCAGAACATGGAAGAAACCTAGATGTTCCTCAAATGAAGAATGGATAAATAAAATGTGGTACATTTATGCAATGGAGTACTACCCTGAGGGGGGAAATAAAACAATAGAATATCGAAATTCTCAAGCAAATGGATGGAACTAGAAGAAACCATTCTGGGTGAGGTAACTCAGTCACAAAATAGACAAACATGATATGTATTCACTCATATATGGATTTCAGACATAGAGCAAAGGATAATCACCCTACAATCCACACCACCAGAGAAGCTAGGAAACAAAGAAGACCATAATAAAGACATATGTGGTCCCCCACAGAAGGGTAAAGGGACAATATCTCCTGAGCAGATTGGGAGCATGGCAGAGGGGAGAGGGAGTTAGGAGAAAGAGAAGGGGAGAAGAGGAAGGGAGATGTATACTAGAGGGAACAGGAAGATTGAGTCAGGGGAAGAATAGAGGAAAGCAAGAAAATAGATCCTTTAATAGAGGGACCTAGTACAGGTTTAAAGAGAAATCTGGCACTAGGGAAATGTCTAAAGATCTACATGTATGTCCCCACCTAACAATCTAAGCAACAAGGTACAGGCTACCTTAAATGTTCTTCACCAATAAAAAGATGATAACTACCTTATATACCATCCCAAAGCCTTCATTCAGTAAAGGATGGAAGCAGAAGCAGACACCCATAGCTAAACACTGAATTGAAATCCTGGAAACCATTTGCAGAAAGGGAGGAGTGAACAGCAAAGGGATCAAGACCAGGGTGGAGAAACCCATAGAAACAGCTGACCTGAACAAGTGGGAGCTCATGGACCCCAGTCTGATAGCTAGGAAACCAGCAAAGGACCAACCCAGTAAGTTAGGAGGCCTGGACTATCTATGGGGAATCTGGTAGTGGATCAGTATTTATCCCTAGTATTAGAATGGACTTGGGGAGCCCGTTCCACATAGAAGGATACTCTCTAAGCTTAGACACATGGAGGAGGGCCTCTGCTCAAAATGATATGACAGACTTTGTAGATCCTCCCTGGAAGGTCTCACCATCCCTGGAAGCAGAAAGTGGATGGGGGTAGGGAGTTGGTGTAGGGAAGGGGAGGAGAGGAGGAACAGGAAATGGATTGATATGTAAAACAAGCTTGTTTCTAATTTAAATAGAAAAATAGATCTAAGCTTTTGAGTAACATATACTAGAAGCAAACACCTGAATGTGGCTGAAATATTTATTTCTATATGCACACTAGTACACATATAAAAATTTACCTTGAAATCTTCCTAATAATGTAGATTTCACATACTTCTTATCAAATATTTTGTATATTTTAAGTCAATATATGCCATTGACTAACCAAAGGGAATATAATAAGAAATCCCAACTTACTGAGAGTTTTACTGATATATATTTCAAATTTGTTGTGATAATGTACATGCACATAGAATATTTAATCATGTGATTAAAATATTTGCCCTTTGGTAATTGTGAAAGGTATTTAAAGAATTTATTCTATTTTCTTGTCCAATGTTAGATCACTAAGTATGAAATGGAAGCAAGTAAACATAATAAGGACAAGTTAGAAACTCCAGCTATTATTGAAACTAAAGATGGATGGAAACATGTATAAGCTACTTGTACACTGCCTTGAAAGCTTCAGAATTTTTGTGCATTGTCTTAAAGAACAAAAGCTGTTGTATGTCACCAGATGGATAAACAAGCATCTTCAATACAAGTGAGAGAAACTTAATGAGAGAATTTCATGGAGTACCCTTCGACCTGATGTTTTTTGTTTGTTTGGTTTGGTTTAGTTTGATTTTGCCACATACTAACTAGATAGACCAAAAGAAAGGAAAGAATAACTACTGAAAGCATCCATATCTTATATTTTAACTTGATCTGAACAGAGTATAAATAGTCACTGCTTAACACTGCCTTTAAATCTAGTGCAAAATATTTTAGATGACCCATGTATTCTTGTAAAGGAATTCTGAGTACATAGTGTCTGCAGTCCAGGTTTGTACAATAAAAACCAAAAGCTGTATTTCAATTTTGAGTAAAAAGGCAAATAAGAGGATAGGGCTCTACTTTATTTCTGCCACTTGAAGTTATAAAAAATGGAATCCTTGTATGTTCACACTTTTTAATTCTTAGCTAAACATATCTATTATTTTAAAGATTTAGAAAATGGAGGACATTCATATTGTAACTGACTTTAAAGGTACTAAGGTTATTTATTATAAAGGTTCATATAGTATTTTGTTTTTACCCATATTACTACATCCAAATGGTCATCAATCCTGTTTTCATCACTTTCTGAAAAGGGAAAATTTCTATCACTTAATTATCTACACTTTTGAAAATACTTTGTTCCTCATTGTCCACTGATTTATTCTAATTCAGATGATTATCACATTGAACATCCTTCTTTGTATATGGAAAAAAAGTTCTCCTTCTTGGGGATTAAAATAGTGAAAACTGGGAGAATATTTTAGATACCTGTCAATTAACAGGACATGAAAATTTCCCTTGTTATGACTGCAATTTCTGTGATCTTTATTTTAATATTTGAAGTAAGCAACAAAAGTATTGTCTCATAAATTATTGCATAGTTACTCTAAAACAAAGACAGTGTTTTACTAAACTCTATATTGAAAGTATTCATACTCTCTCCCTCTCTCAATTGCACCTTTATATGTCCCATAAAGTACTTTAAGAAAAGAAGCAGAAAACATAGGATGTTACGAGTAGGTTTTAACTGCCGGCCGCCGGTCTGGTCCCGCCACCCCACTACCATGCCTGCCCCCAATAACATACACAGACTCTATATTTTATATAATCCTGTTGGCCAGTTACTATTATTGTTTATGGGCTAGCTCTGTCTTAATAATTAACCCATTTTTACTTATCTATTTTCACGTGGTCATCTTATTGGGCCGGCATCTTGCTTCCTCTAGGGTCTACATGATGACTCCTCCTTATTACTTCCTCTTTCCTCCTTGTCTCCTAGATCCACCTATCTTGCTTTCCCATTGGCCCAACAGTGCTTTATTTATTAACCAGTATGAGAAACATATTTACAGAATAACATCTCCCATCAACAGGGCCTACACAGGTCTGCAGTAGGTGATCTACATATACATTATAGCTTTGAGTTTAGTGATTTTATGAGATTGATGACTGTTAGAATGATTCTTGCACTTGTCATTAAAACTCCTAGGCAGAAACAGGATATAAGGGAGAAACAGCAACTTGCTCTCTGATCTACTGAGTTGGAAGGAGGAAAAGTGGTGGTGGCTTGCTTCTCTCTGATCTCTCAGCATTTTCCTCTATATCTGACTCTAGGATTCTTTTACTTGGACCAATTAAGAACCCTAATTACAGGAACCGCAGTCTTAAAGGTAGATACAGAGAACTATCATATGGATACAGGCTATATTTAAGGTAATGAAAGAATAAAATCCATAGATTTGGTGGAAGTAGGAAAAGAAGATAATGTGAAGGTATTAGGGTTTCAAGAAATGCTCTTCCATTTAGGTTTGATCACTCTTCATAGGTCTTCCCTATAATGAATAAACAGTGAATGGAGATCAGATTATTCCAATATAATATGTATTTTGATGATTGATGATCATTTACCATCATATATACATTGTGTGTGCTGAAAATCTGTCAGAAAATTAGGTCATTTTGTTTGTCCTTCTAAAATCTGACCAGGCTGCAGAAATCCACAGAAACAACTGACCTGAACACGGGGAGGAGATCATAGAAACCAGCATTGGACCAACCCAAAACCCCTGAACGTGGATTTCAGTTCGGAGGCCTGGGCAGACTAAAGGACCTCTCACAGTGGAACCAGGATATATCCCTGTTGCAGGAAAGACTTTGGTTGCACATTCCACATGGAGGGATACGCCCTTATTTTGAGGCAGGAAGGAGGGCCTACACCCTATTTCAAATGACTTGACAGATTTTGATGATCCCTCCTAGAAGGTATCACCCTCCTTGTGGAGTGGAGGGGGAGGATAGGATGGAAATGGGGGAAAGAGTGCATGGGAGGAAGGGAGAGGGAACTGGTATCAATAATTAAAATAAGAAAAGTATATAAAAATAATTTAAAATTTTAAAAAAGTTAATACAAAAATATTTTTATAACATTGGATTATATATTTAAGTTTTCATTAAATTCATCCTCAATATTTATAATTTCTTGTGTTTCAATAATATTCACTGATCTGAGAATGAATCTTTAAGATTCAGTGTTCATGTTACATGTCTCTCATGGTAATGTTATGAATCCGTTTACTTACTTTAGGAATACAATAAATACCAGCATAATGAAGTTATTTTTTGAATAAAATGACCAGTAAAAGTAGAAATTTTATATCATATAATATTAGAAATACTGATGTAATAAAATTAAATGTACAAAGTCATTCTGGAAATGTACAATAATAATAAATACTCACTATTGTTGATTTTTCTCTTTTGAAAATGTACTAATTTAAGAAGTTCATGCTTTGATTCTGTCTTTGAACATTTCTCTTCGGATCCCTCTTCTAAAAGGCTACATATTTTACTCTGGGAACAAAATTCCCTCTGTGTGTTATAGGTTATGCATAGCTTTTCCTTTCCGGGTATAATGGTTTAGCTCTGATGAAAGCTACTTGAAAAAAATATGTGTTCATGACTCTGCCTTCTCTGTCAATAATACTCATCCTAAGGAGGCATAGTAAGAATAACTTTCTTTTTATCTCATGTGTCAACGAATAAAACAAAACAGATGCAATTTGGTTCTATTATTACTTTTATGAACTATAACAATTACAGTTTTTTTTGAGAAATTTTAGCATTTTGAAAAGCACTCAATAGGTAAATTAAGGTCTGCAGGAACCCATGTAATAGGCATCTAAAAAGACTTATCCCCACTTTATAAGCAAAGAAGCAAGGAATCAGTAATGTTGTTTAACATGCTGATGTTCACTAGGCTATGAAGTGAAAGTATTGAAACTGGTGCACAATTGTGGTAATGAAAACTTCTATGTTTCAGAAAAATAACATTAATCTTTTAATTTTTCCTTTCATAGCAGGTATCACTTGCAAAATAGCTTCTTGGTTAAAAGTAGGACTTGAATTTGTTTGGCCTAAACTTATGCAAGTCTTCTGCATTTATCATAGTCTCTGTGATTTCATATGAATTATCAGCCCTGTTGGTTCTGGCAAACTCTGTTTGCCTAAAGTAACTCAGAACCTCTGGATCTTGGATACATTAACCATAGATCAGGTCAGCCCTCCACACAAACTATGCCCAATAGTCAGTAAACACAAAACAGACTCCAGTTTGTGTGTGTGTGTGTGTGTGTGTGTGTGTGTGTGTGTGTGCGTGTGTGTGTGTAATTTTTCTTGGCTAGTGTTTGTCCAATTTTGTATTTTATTTGTTGGATTTTAATTTTATTTTGATTTGGGGATTTTTTGAGATGTAGTGAAAAAGAACATGAAATTGGAGAGGTAAAGTGGTGTGGAGGATCTTGGACAAGCTGCAAAAATGGGGAAAAACAAGTCAAACTAGAGCATATGAAAGAAAAACAATTTTTAAATCAAAACAGATTTTAGTCTCTATTTCCAGGAATGTTAAAAGAAATTGAGAAATATATTCATCAAAATAAAGACTTCAAATCATATCTTAGAAAATGTTTTGAATTAAAAAATAAAAGAATTAATATTAATATTTTATTAATGTTCAATGAAGTGCATTATATTCTTGATTATTATCATTTGTACAAGGGAAATATTGTTCTAGAGGTAGAAAACATAGTTCTCATACTAGAAACACTTCAGCCACAAAGAAGCATACAAAGACTTGTATTATTATGAAGTGTTGTCCGGTGGCTAGGGCTTCTTATTGGCTAACTCTTTCTTAATTATAAACTCATAACTACTAATCTATGCATATAGATAGATATAGATATAGAAATATATATATATATATATATATATATATATATATATATATATGGCCTTATCTTATTAAAGAATGCCTGGGAAGGCATCCTTTCTTCCCCATCCTTCCATGGCATCCTTTCTGGCTCTTCTCCACCTACCTTTCCCAGAATTCTTCTTATCTCTTAGCCCCGCCTATCTTCCTCTCTCTGTTGGTCAAACAGTGTTTTATTCATCAACCAATAAGAGAATCATATATACAGAAGTACATCCCCCATCAAATGATATGGGTAGGTATGGAGATGGTGAAGAGAAGGGATAAATGATACCATTATTTTATGAACCTGAATAAATTAAAAGACACATATTTTTAAATATCATGTTTTAAAAGTTTAATTGCTTAATTTTATGTTGTGTTATGGATATTTTGCCTGTGTGTGTGTGTGTGTGTGTGTGTGTGTGTGTGTGTGTGTGTGTGATGCATGCTTAGTACCTACATAGGGATGGGGGTAATGGCAGTTGATGTGACTCTTCTGTAAAAATGCACCTAGTATTACACTTGAAGTTTGAATTATATATTATTTCAATAGGTGTCTAGTTAACACTGATAAAAAATGGAATAATAGTTGGATTTTCATTCATCAATAAATTGATCCATTCATGATTTCATAATTAACTAGACTACAAGGTATTGCTTAAAATCTGAGGAATGTGGAGATATATTTGGAAGAAATTAAGCCTTGAAGCACATACCTTTGGTTATACATTGTCTCTTTCAATTTGCTTACTGGCAACCACAATGTAAACAACTTTGCTCTCAGGATACCAATCTCTTAAACCATGAACAGTATAATAAATATTACATTTACTATGTTAATTTTCTCAGGTAATTTGCAAAAGTGATGGAAAACTAGTTAGCACAAATACAATGTCAATATCAGTTTGAGTCTAACAACAGATATGGTAAGATATCTTTATTTATCTTCATTATTTGATAGGGTAAATTGTATAGATATTGTCAGTATCCAAGTAGCTGAGAAACTTTGGATGAAAATGTTTTGAATTGTTTACAAATGACCATTAGTTTTACATTTATATGTATATGGTAGTATTACTTTTAAAGTAATATGCGACATTTATCTTAGATTAGATGTGAACTGCATGCATTGTATACTGCTGTCAGTTTGTTTAATCATATCATTTTGTACAATATCATGCACCACAGATCACAGATGTACTTAAAATAAATCAAGTCTCACTATGTCAGTATAATGTGCACACCCAAGCCCAGTGTTGGAATCACTCAGAAAACCTGACTGAATTGATTGAAAATATAGCCTCTCTAGGCCTTATAAACCATTTTCTATGACATGTAGAATTTAGATAGCTTTCACATGTTACTTCAGGAAAATTTAGATATCATATATTTATATTTTATTCACCTATCTGTCCTTATATTTATCAATATGTTTCTCTATGAAATCTGTTAACATTGTGTTGACATTACAGTCATTAAGAAGAATTACAAAGTCTTTGACAGTTCCATATTATGTATGGTATAGAACATCTATTTGGTAATATTTTAGTCATTTAATTTTATAACATTCAACATAACTTTTCCTGAGTATGTCATGTAATAAATTTTTTCCATTGATATAGCACTTTATGGTTTAAGAAAACATACTCAAATACACTTGGTGATCAAAACAACTTAGTAAAGTAGCTAGTATCATCCTTATTTATATATGACAAATGGTATAATCTGTTTGATGGACTCCACACTGTCTTTAGTGCCTTATTATAGAACTATTGACATGAACAATTTTATCTCATTAGTGAATCACGAACTAATATACTTGTATTCATTAGTATAATCATTTTATTTTTATATGCTGGAAATATACAATTAGATATTACATATATTGCATATCTTAAAGACACAATTTGTGTTGAATACATTTACTACTTTAAACATATATATATGATGAATACCTTACTACTTTCTGTGAATATAAAATACTGAAAATAATGCTAACTGCTTTAAAATATGTTTTTGTTTCTATAATACTGGTTATGTTCAAAGTTCATAATATGATTATCATAGTTAAGTTTACTTTAGCTTTGATGAAACACCATGAAAATGCAACTTGGGTAGGTGTTGTAACTCATTTTGTTGAGGCTTCAATGTGATCCAGACCACTTGCCTGGTTGGTACCTAAAAATGATAGTATGGATTGAGAAATGGCAGATAAAGATGTTAAGAAAAAGACAGAGACACAGAATAGAGTTGGGAAGGCAACCCAGTAAATACTGTATGCTCAATGATTATTATTCAATATTCTTAAACACTGCAGCCAAAAGGGAAACATGGCAAAAGACTTCTTTATCAAGATACAAAGAAGAAACAGAACTTCCTTCTTAATTCTTCAAACATTGGTACCTATTCCTTAAACTAAATCGCTTGTAACCTGGCCTTGAGGGTCAAGCATAAGCACACCTCAGAGAAAGTCTCTTGTTATTTAGATAAGATATCCACCACCAAGCTCTAACATCCTATAGTAGCCATGCATTAGATCTTTAGGTCTTATGACTTTAACCTTGAAAGAGTGAGAGTAGTTTTGAACTCTCTAACCTTAAGCAAAGATGATGTATAGTCATTTTATTGGCCTAGACAATTCCCCCTTCTCAGTTTAATTAATTAATACTGTACTTCTGCCACAGGACAGATGATTGTGTCTGTCTTAGGTTGTCTTCTTTCACCTTCCATCCTTACCTGTTATTGGAACACACATTCTGTCATGTGTGACCTGTCTTAGGTCACCTGGAGGCAAAAATACCTTACATGTCTTTGACTACCAGCCTCTGTAATAATAAAGTTTAGGGGATAGTGTATAACTTGATGCCATGCACCCCTGAGCCAACTTTTCAATGAAATTTCACAAGTAAGCTTAATAATGCTAAGCCATATATATGATTTATGTCTACAACATCTTCTATTAAAGGAAAAAAGGATGACCAAGATGAAATGGCTTTTTAAAAATTGGTCTAGAATGTCTCTAGTAGTTTTAGCTGTATCAAAATCCAAATCTGCCTTTTAAATTACATTTTACCTAACTACTCATTAGCATCATGATAAATTCTTGTCAGAATGATCTCTGACATTTTCTATCAATTAACATTTACATAGGATAACAAAGGTTACAAACATTAATAATCTCAGTATGATTCTTAACAATAGACAAATAATAGGCTAGATTATAATGCTCATAACTTTAATTTAACCAAAGGAGAATAAAATGTTCTTATGGTTGATGAAATATAAGTAACTCCACAATTCTGAATCTTTTCTTTTTCCTTCTCTTAAAGTCCAATGCTTTGCCGCCTTTAATTTCCAAAGATAAGATGAGATACAGCAGTCCTTGAATACTGAAAACCAGCAGGAAAGCTTGAGTCCAACTCCCAGTCACATACTTAAGATGGGCTTTGGCCACACATTACCTGGATAATATTGTTCAATTTTTCTAATGAGTCCCTTTGCCTCAGAGAAGAAGTCTCTGAGGCAAAAGCAGAAATCAGTTTTGACTGGCAAAAATGAGTTCTATCTTCCAAGATGTAGTGTGAATGAACTCCTGTTCATTCAGTCCTTAGCCGGATCCAGGATAATTAAAACTCACAGAGGTCTGGGAAGTTGATGCAGCAGGTTTGTTGAGAAACTGAAATCTCCAACCATAGTCTGTCTTCTTTCCTTCCCAGACTGCAGAATAATGACATCAGAGGGTAAGGAACACAGCTTCAGCAGATCTCATTTGAACACAAACATGCCCTCGAGCCCATATGAAAACAGGATCAGGTCCTTTTCATAATCCAGTGCAAGGACCTTTCCATTTGCAATTCACAAATGGAAAGTTCCTTGTACTTTGACGATTCCCACATGGAAGGCCTCAAGGTCCTTGGAGAGTGGGCAAGGATGGGTGGGTTGGGGAGGTTGGTAAGGGGTATGCCAGATTCCATCTGCAGTAGATTGTTCCTGGGCTTCGACATACAGAAAATTTCAAATGAAGAGTGCATGACTTAATGCATTATGTGGAAACTGGGAGTACAACTCTACTTACTTTTTGAAGTTGTGTTTTCAAAGCTTCATGGGAACATCAAGTACATGCTCCATTTGAGTCAATGTTTGCCTAGCAGCTTCCTTGAGATTTCTAGAGGAACAATTACCCTTAAGAATCTCATTGAATGGGTCAAGATACCCTGTAGATAATTTTAAATAGCACCATATCTCCCAATAATTTTCAAAAATTGTTTAAAGTCTGTAAGAAGTCTTTTCTGACCCAAGCTACAAGGTTTCATTAGCTAACATGCTCCCATTTGCATTTTTACAGATTTTGCTGGGTGGAGCTCAGCCACAGTCCTTTGAGGCTATGTCTCATAAACTTTTTTCAAATCTTGAATTAACCTCCATTCTATAGAATTCTCTTGCTTTGAACCACTAAAATATGAGAATTTCTGCATTCTCTTCTCTGCTAAAGGCTACTAAACCATCCATACACGCTCTTGGGCTCACATGCCATACTGGCTTTTGCCATTTCCTGACAACCAGCTCTGGGAGCTGGTCATGGGAGGTGAAGCTTGCCAATCTTTCTGTTAAGACACTGTCTGACCCAGTGCTCTATTTGACTACATCCAAAGAAATTTCTAGAAGCATTTTTTGGCTTCTTTCTCCCTGAACCTTGATTTTTATGTTGGAATAGCATATCCTTAACTGAAATCCCTTGTAATTCAACAGCCATTGCTATCCCTGAGTGTATGAGCATCCAATATCTGAACACATTCAAGTAAATTTATCTACATCACTTTTTCTTTCTATAAGGTCTTAGATCAGTCTGTCATACTGCAATAGCATTCTCATAGTCTAGCTGTTTAATAATCAAGAATCCAGCTTCTTTATCTCCCATTATTCTGGATGATGCCTACATTAGCCTAGGGGCCCTGACAGATAGGAAAGGGTTTATTGTGACTAAGATTCCTCATCACTGTTCATCACTGAAGTTAAATAGGGCAGGAATCTGGAAGCATGAACTGATGCAGAGGTGTTGGAGGGGTGCATCTTACTGGCTTTTTCTTCATAACTTGTTCAACCTGCTTTCTTATATAACCAAAGATCACCATCCCAGGGATGGCCTTACCTACAAGGGGCTGGACCCACTCACAGCAATTAAGATGTTAAAAAATAAACAATTATTAAAATGTCATACAAGTTCACCTATAGTTTGATCCTGTAAAGTCATGTTATTAATTGATTTTCCTTCTTATGATGTAAGCTTATGTCAAATTGACATAAAAATATCCAACACAATGAGCTTTTAGCATCACATCTTAATTTATTTTCTTACTTTTTGATACTTAAATACAAGGATTGAATATATTTTGGTGAATCAGTGAAAATTTGAAGAGTGCAAATATTCAAAGAAATAAACTACTTATTATGTATATAATATACATAATTTATTTATATATGGTAATAGCAATAAAGGCAAATTTAATACCTCAAATTCCCATATATGTTGTTATTTAAATATGATATCTCTTGTAGATTTTATGGCATGGCTGAATACAATATTTATCTCTATATAGCAAAATCATTAGATACCATGGGAAACTCACAATGATTTATCACTGTCTCTTATTGTCCTCCTTAAAGTCACCATTTGAATATGCCTTAATACAAAGATGATATTCAAATATAACTATTATTATAGAGTTGAAAACATTTTCAGCTATTGAAAATTTTTTCCTCTGAAGAATTATGACTTCTCAGTAAAATTATTTGAATTTGAGAAAGCAATGACCTGAAGTTCTATTATATTTAGTATTTAGTATTCATAGGAAAATAAGTAAGTTAGATAAATATGGAGACCTTTATTCACTAAAAGAGATGCCAGGATATAATGACTTCTAAAGTTTGAGAGTTCTTTCATTTTATCGACATACTTGAGTTGACTGCTGTGAATCTATTGAAATAGTTCTAGAAAACAATTTTATTCTGAATCTCCATTACAAAATTATTTCAAGAAGACTAATTTAGATTAAAGAGTGAAAAATTCACATGGAAGGGGCACAGAAACATTTCAAAAGCATTCCTTAGAGGCCAGGACAAGTGGAAATGTCAATCCATATCTTCACAATTATGTCAATACAAACTCAAATACCAGATATACCTAGATAATACACAGTGTGAAGGTGACAATGTACCAAGGGAAGCTAATACGCACAAAGCTGTCACACTATCAACTCACAGAGATAAGTTGCCAAGCATTGTGATTTGGTATATCTAACAGTTAAAAAGAATCAAACTTCTGAGATTGTGGCACTACCCTGTTTAGAGGATAGTTTGATACTACAAAGTAGGTAACTAGGATAGATAAAATAAGCAATTCAAGTGAAGATGCAAATAATGTACTGAGGCAATGGGAGAAATATAGATGTCCCTGAACTTGTGCAAAGCACTTGTTTTTGGAGAGCCAGAAATTGTTTTCTGTGAATGGAAACCCATGCCACCAAATCATAGATTTTTTAGCCTTGACATAGGAGAATGAGATGCTGAGTCTGACAATTTTGAAAATTGAGCATACGCACAAAAAGCAAAACTGATTCAATTGGTTTAGTCAGTTTGTAGTACACAGAAACTTGAATATGGGTAATAAAAACATAGAAGTATTTACACCATTTATGAACCTTGTCATCTGCCCTCTCATTCCCCTCATGCTCCAATTTAAAGTAAGAATTCATACATATTATTAAAGTAAGAATTAATATATCATGTGTCTCATGAAATATTATATTAAAACATTAAATAATGTTGTCCCAGAAATATTTATGGTATATGTATCCAATACTTGTATTAGCTATAAAGATGTCACATATAATAAATAAGCAACATTATAGGAAAATTATCCCCAGCCTATGAACTATCATTATTCAATACTGACTGTAAATATGTCAGTTTGAATGCAAGTACAACACTGTTCTAGATGCTGGGTGGGATAATGTGAAAATAATCTTCCTTTTTGTTATTTTTTTTCAAAACAGGGTTTCTCTTTGTAGCCCTGGATGTCCAGGCTTTGAACTCAGAACTCAGACATATGCTTTCCACTGTCTCCAAACTGATGTGATTAAAGGCACTTGCCACAAACCCATGGCTGTTTGTTTGGTTGCTTGCTTTGATTTTGGAATTTTTTTCCAATAATCTTCCTTTAAAGGGAAAAATATTTTCATAAAATAATACAACCCAGTATTTTGAATTCTTACAATTAATTTCACTGGTGATTTTTATGTATGCCAACATATCCAGTCCTTATTAGATATTTTTCTAAATGGCTTTGTTAAATTCATGTTGTGTAGAGATCAATGTGGAAACCTGTGCTTTGTTACATAGTTTTTGAAATTATTCTATGAAAGGATTGCAATCTGTACTAATATGTTTTCTTACTGGTAAGCTTGATTATTTCTGTTCTGCTTAATGACTTTACTTTTCAAATTTTGTTCATGTTGTGTCTATTTGTGTGGGCACACAAATTTGGCAATGCAGGTGGTTATGAACTACCCAATGTAGGTCTACAAACTAAAGTAGGGCTCTCTGTATTATCAGTATGTGTTATTCATTTCTGAGTTTTATCTTAGCAATTTGGTTTCCCAAAACAAGTCCTGAAATATTACAGCACTAATTGACATGCCAATGTAAATGGGACAAATCTCACAAGATCCCATTCCTAGATGAAGAGCTACAGAAAATCAATGGTAGCTGGGAAAAAGAGAATCTGCTTTCACCTAGAACAAACTTGTGGTAGATTGTTCAGTTCCTAGTAATAATTCCTAAACATGTATACAGATTACTGATGACTAATACTTAATGGACTCAGAAAGCTGTATATATTTATACATAGATATATATGTACATATATGTAAAAATAATTATTGTATAAGACATGCTCAAGAGTTGGAGAAGTAGTAGAAGGATCACATGATGATGCTAGTCCTATGTATGTATATTTTCTCCCAGACTTTTATCATGAAGAGGTATTTGAAATTGGTAATGACATTTTTTGCATTGACTAACATGATCGTGTGATTTTTATCTTTCAGTCTGTTTATAAGCTACAATACATTTTTTAATTTATATATTGAATCATCCCTGCAATGCTCTGATTAGGCCTATTAAATGGATTATTAAGGGTGATTATTTGATGTACTCTTTGATTTGGTTTGCAAATATTTTTTGAGAGATTCTATATCTATGTTTATTTTCCTGCATAAATTTGACTGAATGACCTGTCTATTGGTGACAGTAAGATATTGAAAAACCTACTATCCATTTATGAGAGTTAATGTGCAATTTAAGCTGTAATAGTGTTTCTTTTATGAACTATAGAGTGTTTTAATTGGAGCATATGTGTTAAGAATTGGGATATCATTCTCGGTAGATCTTTCCTGTGATGAGTATGTAGTACCATAACCTAGCTATTCTGATTACTTTTGGTGTGGAATTTATTTTGTCAGCTATTAAAATGGCTACACCAGGTTTCTTATTATGTTAATTTGCTGGGAATAACTTTCCGCATCCTTTTAAGCTCTCTGTCCTTTCCGTGCATCTTTTAGGTACATGGCCAAGAGTAGAATTGCTAGATCTTGAGGTATATTAATTCCCAATATCACCATCCCCAATTTGGAGATTTACTGCAGAGCTATAGTACTGAAAACAGCATGATATTGACACAAAAATAGACAGGTAGACCAATGGAATTGAATCAAATATTTTGCTATTAACCCACACACCTATGAACACCTGTTTTTGACAAAACAGCTAAAAGTATACAATGGGAGGAGGAAAGCATCTTCAACAAATGGTGCTGGCACAACTGGATGATGGTGTGTAGAAGTCTGCAGATAGAGCTAGGTTTATTGCCATGCACAAAACTCAAGTCCAAATGGATCAAAGACCTCAATATAAATCCAGCCATACTGAAACTCTAGAAGAGAAAATGGGAGGTACCCTAGAACAAATTGGTATAGGAGACTGCTTCATGAACATAACTCCAGTAGCACAGACACTGAGATCAACAACTAATAAATAGGGCCTCCTCAAATGTAGAAGCTTTTGTAAGGCAAAGGACACAGTTGACAATAACAAACAGCAGCACACAGACTGGGAAAAGATCTTCACCAATCCTACATCTGACAAAGGGCTGATCTCCAAAATATACAAAGAACTCAAGAAAGTAGTCACAAAAACACCAAATAAGCCTAATAAAAATGGGGTACAGAACTGAATAGAGAACTCTCAAAAGAGGAAATCAAAAAGGCAGAAAGACACTTAAGAAAGTGCACATCATTCATAGCTATCAGGGAAACACAATTCAAAACAACTCTGAGATACCATCTTACTCCTACCAGAATGGCTAAAATTAGAAACACCAATGACAACTTATGCTGGAGAGGATGTGGAGAAAGGGGAACACTCCTCTACTGCTGGTGGGAGTGCAGACTTGTACAGCCATTTTAGAGATCAGTATGGTGGTTCCTCAGGAAAATGGGAATCAGTCTACCACAGGACATGGCATTCCCACTCTTAGGTAAATACCCAAATGATCCACATCCATGCAACAAAGACATGTGCTCCACCATGTTCATAGCAGCATTATTTGCAATAGCAAGAACCTGAAAGCAACCTAGATGCCCATCAACTATAGAATGGATAAAGAAGAGGTGCCACATTTACACAATGGAATTCTACTCTGCTGAAAAAAACAATGCCATCTTGAAATTTGCAGGCAAGTGGATGGAATTTGAAGAAACCATCCTAAATGAGGTAACGCAGTCACAAAAAAACATGGTAGGTACTCATTCATATTTGATTTTAGACATAGAGCAAAGGATCACCAGCTTATAATTCACATTACCAGAGAATCTAGGATACAAGGAGTATTATAAGTGATTCATACAAGGTCCCTAACAGAAGTGGAAAGGGACAAGATCTCCTGAGCATATGGTGAGTGGTGGTGGGGCAGTGAGTGGAGAGGGAACTAGGAGAAAATGAAGGGGAGGAGAGGAAAACACGTGTGACTAGGAAGATTGAGTCAGGGGAGGAATAAACATGAGAAAGGAGGAGAGAGAGAGACAGAGACAGAGGCAGAGAGAGAGAGAGAGAGAGAGAGAGAGAGAGAGAGAGAGAGAGAGAGAATAAAAGAGGAAGCCATTATAGGTTTGAAGAGAAAACTGCACCTAGAGAAATGTCCAGAGACCTACAAGATTGACTCCAAATAACAATTTGTACAACATTGGAAAGACTACCATAAATGCCCTTCCCTGATAATGAGACCTATTACTAACTTATTCGACATCATGAAGCCCTCATCTAGTAGCTGATGGAAACCGAAGCAGGCACCCACAACTAAACACTGAGCTGAACTGGAATCCAGATGCAGAGAGGGAGGACAAGACCAGGCTGCAGAAGCACATAGAGACAGCTGTCCTGAACAAGGAGGAGCCAGTGGGCCCCCAGACTGATAGCTGGGAATCCAGCATGGGACTGACCCTGAACATGGGTCTCAGCTAGAAGGTCTGAGCAGTCTAAGGGACCTCGGATAGTGGAACCAGGATGTATTCCTGTTGCACAAAAGAACTTTGGGCTCATAGTCCCTACTCCAAATGACTTGACAGATTTAGATGACATCTCCTGGAGGGCATTACTCCACAAGTGGAGGGGGGGCATGGGAGGGGAGGGTGTTCGGGGGGCATGAGATAGTGGGAGAGAGGAAACTAGGTGAGGGAGGGAGGGAGAGGGAACTGGGATCGATATGTAAAATAAAAATAAAAGAAATTAATAAGAAAGAAGAAAAAATATTCACTCATATCTGTAATGTGTTTTGATCAACTAAAAAAATGAACAAAAGGAAGAAAGGAAGAAAGAAAGAAGGTAACCTTTCTATACATTGGATATCTCAAGTTCTCCTGTAAAATCAGCTTTTATAAGATAAGCTTAAACAGAAAGCTTTAATCATAAATTAAACTTTCTTCCATGTGTTTTACCAGAATAATGTGTATATCTCTCTGTGTGTCTTTGTGTATATTGTTGTTATCATTAACTGAAAATAGACAATAGGTTGAGAGTAACATTAAAGAAAACAAATATCAACCATAATTGTTGGCAGCAACATGCGGATGTGGGGTAATGTACCTGTTGTAGTTCTCAGTGCTGTTCTGAGTCATTTGAGGTCAGTACAATAAATTATTTTGTAAATTCTATTAAAAAACATTCAGAAAATGATTCATCATTGATGGGAGATGTTGTTCTGTGAATATGTTTCTCATACTGGTTAATGAATAAAGCACTATTGGCCAATAGGAAAGCAAGATAGGCAGGGATAGGAGGAAAGGAGGATTCGAGGAAGGAGTGAGGAGGAGTCAGCATGGAGAGACTGGAGAGAGCAGGATGCCAGCCCCGCTCTCAGGTAAGATGAGACCAGGTGGAAATTCTTAGATTAATAGAAATGGGTTAATATTTAAGACAGAGATGGCCGATATGAAACTAGTAACTGGCCAACAGCATTGTATCAAGTACAGAGTCTCTGTGTGTTATTGGGCGCAGGCATGGTGGTGGGACCGACTGGCTTGGAAAACATACTCATTACACATCATTAATTTCTCATGCCATATTTTATAATTTTATATACTGTAAATATAGAGGAAAACTTTTTTAAGGGAAAGATGGAAGACACACACACACTCAGAGAGAGAGAGAGAGAGAGAGAGAGAGAGAGAGAGAGAGAGAGAGAGAGAGAGAGAGAGAGAGAGAGAGAGAGAGAGAGAGAGAGAGAGAGAGAGAGAGAGAGAGAGAGAGAGAGAGATTGTCATAGACAGAGCAGGGATATTGCAAATTTAAATTTAGCACATTTTTCTGATATTGAAGGACATCCATGCAACTAAATGTGAGTTTTCTATGAATGCTACAGTGTATAAAGATGGAACTTGGATGAAAAAGGCATATAAAGAGACTATTCAATTAAAAATTTGGAGATATATAAACAAATAATATATTCTGGAGTGATGAAATTACAATTGAATTTGATGTTTTACATTATATAACATTGTTGAATATAAATCAATATTTATTTTAAGTAAGTTATCCCATATTTTTGACTGCAGAGAAACTTCAAAGTGAGTATAAGACAATCAGGTTCATTTGTAGTTATCATTAATGTCTCTTAAAAGAGGTATTATATAACTTTGAATTCAGCTTTTCTCTTATAATGTTGGGACTATAAGCTGTCATGTAGAAGCCACAGGATACTAAGGAGAGGTGCAAAATCAGATTATGAAAAGGTGTTTATAGGTGAGTGAAAGAACTGAATTTTCTATGAGGAGTCAAAGCTTCCCATCCCTCTCTCTATTTCTTCTATCTCTCTGAGGAGGCAGACAGACATCTATTTGTCCCTCTGTCTCTCCCCATCACTTGCTATTCTCTCTGTCTCTCTCTCTTTTTCCCTCACCCCTCTCTCTTTCTCTCCCTATTCCCACTCCCTTTTCTTCCAAACAAAAGTTCCTTGCAATGTAAAATATTTCCATCCCATGGGGAAGTTCATTAAACTCTGGAAATAAACATCTCTAAACAGTTTGCAGAAGTCCCTAAAACTTACCAAATTCACCGAGGCACTGGTGTCTCAATCACATATTGGCAACCAGGTCTGCTTAGAGGCATTCTAAAACAAGATTTTGCATTCTATTTATTATGTTATTGTTTCTTTTGAGGGAGGCTCTAAGGGTGGGAGTGGACATGGAAGAACAGGTAAGTGAGGGGAATTGGGGTGCTTGATGTCAAATTCCCAAAGAATCATAAAAATTTAAAAAAGAGCAACTGACAAAAAAGTAGTTGAATTAAAAAAGCTAGCAAACAAACAAAAATAGTTGTGACTCTCAGACAATTCTGTTTGCTGGGAAGAGGCTCGGAAACTTAAACTGCTTTAAAGACACTGATAAGCAAAGCTGTCCATAAAAAAAAAACAAAACAAAACAAAAAAAACAAAACAAAAAAACAAAAAACAAACAAACAAAAAAAAAAAAACTAGAGAGCAGCCAAGCTTGTGGAAAGAAACTGAGACAAGCAAAGATGCCTAGAAGATGTGACAAGCTTTATTAGCTGGAAAGGACACTTTTTGACCTATTGATTTTCTCACAGGTGGTGCAATAGCTTTTCAGCTTTCATAGGCTAAAATCAACCCTGTGGTGGGCTTTGACAGTGTAGTTGTTTTTGTTTTTGAATCATTTCCACTTCTGTATCTAACCCTAAGAAAACACATTGGTTCACCAACTGGACTATTCAGTTTTCTCATACTTTGGTGTGTAATCAGTTCCATGTTTGGTATGTATAGCTATTTGCTTATGTCCTTCTGGAGATACTACCAGACAACAAAAACTGGGATAAATAAATGAAGAACTGGAGAGCCATGTAATTAAATGTAACAAAAGCCTAATATTACAGTCAAGGTCTGATCTCAATGTGACATACAGTATTGAAGAAAGTAGTAGTATACTTCTAGGAAAATATTCCCTGAGAATTTTAACTAAAGTCTAAACATTTGCCATATTTTACTAGAGTTCTTGGTATTGCAGATAAAATAGAAGAGGACAAAAGATAACTATTAGGTAGACACTTCATGGGGACAAATATATTTCTCTCATACATCTTTGTGTGTTTCATCTGCCCCACTATAGGAATGAATAATACATGACTTTGTGGTATACTAAATGTTTCTCAAAAGCACTCATCAAAAATACAATTTGTATTTACCATCCAAGTATCTTTCAAGATTGCATTTTATCAATCTTTTAGTGATTTTAATGTACATATCATAATGACTTTAACTCTGATGTGGTGGCCAATGAACATTTAGTAATTTTGATGTATTGGTTCACAGTCATTAAAGTAAAAGACACAGCAGAATATTTTAAATTGAGAAAATTTCAGATATATGCATAATCTCATCAAACATTTGTTTAAATTATATGTACAAACAGAAACATGTATATGTACTCATGTATAAACACGTATAAATAATAAATAAATGGATATTAAATCATAATGTAACCTATGTTTCCTGTAAGACTTTATAAGGTAGTTCAGGTACAAGTGCTTTAGAAGGAAAAGAATCAAACTCTTCTAAAATGCACAAAACCCACTGATTCAAATATGTGACTGATTCAGTATCAGCAGGTGGGATTTTTAAATCACAGATCCTGGTCTCATCTGATGATGCCTTGTACATGGACAGTTTTTACCTGCAGGATCTCTTACATAAGAAAGACCCCTAGCGTGAGACCCAGCCTCAGATAGTGACTTTGCTGCTACTTACAGTGAATGCCCAGCAACTGCTCTTCAAAGATTTGCAGATTATTCATTTTTAAAAGCTAAAGTCTCTAGTTACTAGACTTCTCATTGAATTTCTGTTTTTAGTTCTTCCCAATTCCTTTAATTTAATCTTCTTTTGTTTTTCCCATATTTTTTCTAATAAGATCCATGTTTATTAAATCTGAGAAAGCCATCCCTCTAATTCAGTTGTCTAGGGAAAAGATCAAATATCAGTAATTTTAACTTATTTAAACGTGTCTTTTCCTTGATAGATTGCAGGAATAAACAGAAAACTTACATAATACACAGAATATTTTAGATTATGAATAGGACCAAGTACTTTTCCTGCCATAATTAGTGTATGCTTCAGTTTTATGAAGACAATCTATTGATCAGCATAGTCATGCTCTTCAACTTTAATGTTTAGAGTCTTTATTAACTTATTTCTTTGAGTTTCATACATGTACGTACCACAATATAATAATATCTCATTTATTTCTTTATCATACTCTACTTTCAAATTCATTTGTCTTATTTATGTGGCTTAGTACATTCAAATAGTACTGATTATGAATGAATAGATATGGCACTGTCCACTGGAGCATAAGAAATCTACCAGTGTCTATATATACTCAAAAAATGTGATTCTCCCTTTTCCAACTACTAACCATTGCTATTACATGCTCAGTATAATATTGTATTTGTACATCATCAGCCTCATGCAAACAAGCATTTTGACAAATTTTATCTTGAATGTAGATCTTGTTCAGGTTACTACAACTGCGATGAGTTCATGAGTGTGATACCCATGTGATGTACAGAAAACAACATTTCACAGCACTCCTTTTCATCTTCTGGTTCTTATATTCCTTCCACTTCCCCTTCTTTGATGTTTCTTAGCCTGGATGATAATAGGATTAACATATCTTAATAGCCCATGCTATGAGCCCCATTTCTGCCAGGTTTGATGACTGGGGACAGATGTGTGAAGTTGGCACCAAGAAGAAATTGTGACCAACTGTTGTTCAAGCAAGTGGCCCCAGATAGGCTGGGCTGACTTTATACAGTTTCAATGGTTTGCATGAACAATTTTACAATCAGTTTTTACTTCCTAAGTTTATAAAATTGATTATAGTAATTATCAGTTTGTTCCTTGCCTCTTTCCCTTTCTGTCCCCAAACTTTCCCAGCCATAACCTTTTGGATTTATATCTTGCAAGCTACAAAGCAAGTTTTCTAACAAGGAACGCCTTGTAGAACAGTGTGCCCAGCTTGCTGTATATGTTCTTACAGTGTCATATAGAGTGAGAGACATTTTTGTCTCTATTGGTTAATATTTACATCTAATAAGGTCTTTTTTCTAACAACTCACCAGCCAAAGCTGGATCGATCCATTCTACATTCTAAACTACTCCATCCCCTCTGGGGAGATACAGGGTTTTCCTTTAATACATAAGCAACAAAACTTATTCTTAATAGTTAGCATTGTTTATTCTCATGTCTACATCTTTTAACTTATTAGGATATTGGCCAAGTTATTAAAAATGAGGGAATTCTGGGTTTCTATGATTTTTGCTTTGTTCCCTGTTCCAATTAACTCTTGATAACATTTCATAACTCTTTAATAACATTTCAGAAAGACAAGTGGTTAAAATCATTCTACCCCAAACAGTTATGCAAATATATAATACTAAACTTCATGAGCTACTGTGATTCATACAGGGCAGCAGTATGGGTAACATGGTGAAATCAAGAAGAAAAGATAGCTCCTGAGGTCATGCTCAGAATTTTGCAGTGAATTGTCCACAGGTCTTTGCCAAATGGGTAAGGGTCTACAGGGTCCTGTCACAAGGATAGTAATTAAGGCTACTCTCAGGCCTTTTCCCCAAATAAGTCACATAGCTCCCATAAAATCCAGCCTTTCATTTTCAGCATTTTCAAGTGTTCTGCTTCTCTCTATATCTGCTGTCTAATACTACTACAATAGGCTTCTCTGGTGAAGATTAAGAACAACCAATGACTGAAATAAAACATACACACTTAGAAAGTATTTTGACAGCAAAATAACAATAGTAGTTTTTACCATAGGACTTATGATCTCCCAGTCATGAACTATTGACCAAGATTGCAGTACAGGAATGAAATTTGTCCTGTGGAGCAGGCCTCAATAAGAAAACAGTTAGTTAATTATAGCTATGCTATTGCTACATTATTAGGCACATTTCCTTGACATTTTATTATTGTAGCATGCAGAATACAGTTCTTGGTAAGAACACTGGTGTCTTTTCTTTCTGTAGAGTCTGAATAATATCTCTGGTACCTTGAAAGCTAGCCAGGAAGGAGGAAGTTACCTGGTTGGTTGGAGATATACATTGCAATACCCTGCTGCCAAATTACATGCTGACTTCATCAATAGGACATTACCTGTATAATCATGGTATGAAACAAAGAGAAGTCACAATAATTAGAATTGTTTTCAATACCACTGGGTATTACCTGACAATAAATCTGAGGAAAATGTCTCTTGCCTGCACTATGATATATTTAATAATCTAAATCTTATTGGAGCAATATTGTCCACCCATGCAGGGTAATTCTGTTCTAACCCTCTTATTAAGATATATTTTAAAATTAGTTTACTAATCAGTGAGTTTGCAATGGACATTTAAAAAAATCTCTTTGCTTTTGGTTAACCCAATGACTAATGTTTTTGTACTTCCTTTTCTTTGTAAATGTGTTCTACTAACCCTCAAATATTTACGATGTTGGTGATGGTGATGGTGATGAATTTGTTGTTTGTGAATATGCAACTAAGAATCTATGCCATGGCACTGGCATAGAGGTTGGAAGACAATTTTCAGGAGTTACTCTTCTCCTTCTTCCTTGTTTGAAAGGGGACTTTCTTGCTGTTTCTTTTTCTCTTTTGTATTATTTTTAATTTAATTTACATAGCAACCACAGCCTTACCTCCCTACTCTCCTCCTGCTCCCTCATCCCATGTCCACATACACCCCCATTTACTCCTCCATTTTTACTTAGATAGGATAAGACCTCCCATGAGAATCAAGAAAGCATGGCACATCAATCTCAGGCAGGATCAAACTCCTCCCAACTGCATCAAGGCATCCCACCATTGGTAAAAGGTTCCAAATAGCCTGCTCATGTATCAGGAACAGGTTCTAGTCTCATTGCTCAAACCCCTGGAAACAGAGTATGCTACATAATTGTCCCCCAGATGCAAAGGGCTTCAGTTGGTCCCAAGCTGGCTCCCTAGCTGCCCATCCAGGGTCTGTGATTTCTCACAAGCTCATGTCAGATGTCTCTGCAGGTTTCCCTATCATGATCTTGACCGCTCCTTTCTTATATAACCCCTCCACCCTTCCTTCGACTGGATTCACAGAGATAGCCCAGTGCTTGTCTGTGGATGTCTGCATGTGCTTCCATCAGTTACTGGATGAAGGCTGTGTGATGACAACTAGAACATTTAACAATCTGATTAAAGGGGTAGGTTACTTCAGGGACCCTTTCCACTATTGCCAGAAGCCTTAGCTGGAGTCATCTTTGTGGATACCCAGGAGCCACAGCAGGTTTCTCCTTATCCCCACAATGGCCCCCTCTTTCAAGATATATCTCCCATAACTCTCCTCCTCCATCCTGTCCATTACTTGACCATCCTGATCCCTTAGGTTCCTATCCACACATCCCTTCCCCTCTATTCCCACCTGCTCCAAGTTCACCCAGGATATCCTGTGTAATCCATCTTCCCAGAGAGATCCACATGTCCCTCTTAGGGATCTTCTTGTTACCTACCTTTTCTGGGGCTGAGGATTTTAACCTGGTTATTCTTTGTTTTATATATAATATCCACTTGTGAGTGAGTGAGTGAGTGAGTGAGTGAGTGAGTGAGTGAGAGAGTGAGTTTGTGAGTGAGTGAGTGAGTGAGTACATACTATGTTTGTCTTTCTGGGTCACAGTTATCACTCTCAGGAAGATTTTTACTGGTTCCATCCATTTGCATGTGAATTTCATGATGTCAGTTTTTCCCTGCTGAGTAATAACCCATATACTGAGATATACCATGTATTCTTTATCCATTCTTCACTTTGAATTGAGGGGCATCTTGGTTGTTCCAATTTCTGGATATTATGAATGCTATGTTCATGCTATGCTATGAACATAGTTGACCAATTGTTCTTGTGGTTGAACACCCTTTGGATATATGGCTAAGAAAGTATCACTAGAACTTGAGGTAGGTTAGTTCCCAAAACTGCCAAAATTATTTCCAAAGTGGAAGAGTGTTCCCTTTAGGCTACATCCTCTACAGCATAGGCTGTCAATTGTATTTTGATCTTGGCCATTCTGACAGGTGTTACATTGGTAACTCAGAATCATTTTGATTTGCATTTCCATGGTAGCTAAAGATGTTAAACACTTTTTTAAGTGTATCTCAGCCATTCAAGATTCTTCTGTAGAGCATTCTTTTTAAATCTATACCCCATTTTCCAGATGGGATTATTTGGTATTTTGGTGTCAAGTTTATTGAAAATAACACACACACACACACACACACACACACACACACACACACACACACACACACACACATATATATATATATATAATCAGTCCTCTGTCAGATGTGGGGTTGTTGAAGATCTTTTCTCACTATTAAGGCTGCAATTCTGTCTTATTGATTGTGTACTTTGCCTTACAGAAGCTTCTCAGTTTCAGGAGGTCTCATTTATTAATTGTTGATCTTACTCTCTGTGCCTCTGGTGCTATATTCAGGGGATAGTCTCTTGTGCCAATGTGTTCCAGACTCTTTTCCACTTTCTTTTGTATCATTTTTAGTGTAACAGAACTTATGTTGAGATCTTAGGTCCACTTGTACTTGAGTCTTGTGCAGTGCGATAGTTATGGACCTATTTGAGTTTTACATGCAGTGATTGCTGAAGATGCTTTTTTCCCCCATTGTAAAGTTTTGCTTCTTTGTCAAAGATTAATGTGTTCATCTGTGTTTGGGTTTATTTCAGTGTCTTAGATTTAATTTTATTCATCCACATGTCTGGTTTTTTTTTAACAATACCAAACTTTTTATTACAATAGCTCAATAGTAGAGAGTGAAGTCAGGGTTGGTGATAAATACAGAAATACCATTAATGCGCAAAATTGTTTTAGCTATCCTATTTTTTTATATGAAGTTAGTATTTGATATCTGTCAAGAAAGTTGTCCTTCATCATTATATTCCCAAATATTGTGGAATATAAATTTTTGAAGAATGCCCTAATAATTCTCTGAATTTCCCCAGAATCTGTTGCTATATCTCCCCTTCTGTTTCTGATTTTGTTAATTTAGATAATCTTCTCTGGCTTTTTGTTAGTTTGGGTAAGGGTTTGTCTATCTTGTTGATTTTCTTGAAGAATCAGCTCTTTGTTTCATTGATTCTTTGCATTGTTTTCTATGTTTCAGTTTCTTTTATTTCCACCCTGAATTTGATTATTTCCTTCACTCTGTTTCTCTTAGGTGAGTTTGCTTGTTTTTGTTCTAGAGCTTTTGGGTGTGCTGTTAAGTCCCTGTGTGGGATTTAGTGCTATGTGCTTTCATTTTAGCATTGCTTTCATTGTGTCCCATAAATTAGGGTACGTTGTAGATTCATTTTCATTTAAGTCTAAGAAGTCTTTAAGTTTATTCTTACTTCTGAGAGCTGTTCAGTTTCCATGAGTTTATAGGCTTTCTGAGATAGAAGGGGTTATTCAATGTATTTTGTATCTGTTGAGATTGGTTTTATAGTGGTGCATGTTTTCAGTTTTAGAGAAGGTTCAATGAGAAGAAGGGGTATTCTATAGATGTTGATTATGTCCATGTGAGTCATAATCTGTTATTCCCTTGTTTCTGTATGAACTTTCTGCCTTGCTTACCTGTCCATTGGTGAGAGTGGGGGGTTGAAGTCTCCCACTATTAATTGTAGGCTTTGATGTGTGATTTAAGCTTCAGCAATGTTTCTTTTATGAATGTGGGTGCCCTTGTATTTGAGGCATAGATGTTCAGAATTGAGACTTCAACTTGATGGATTTTGTTGATACACTATGAAATGTTCTCCATCTGTTTTGATTAATTTAGTTTCAAGTCAATTTTGTTAGATATTAGAATACCTACACTGAGTTGCTTCTTAGAACTATTAGATTGTCAAATCTTTTCCACAGCCCTTGAATCTGAGATAATGTCTATCTTTGAAGTTAATGTGTGTTTCATACATGAAGCAAAAAGATGGATTTTTCTTTTGTATTCAGTCTGTTTTTTTTGTATTAGCCTGAGTTTTTGTATTGGTGAATTGAGTCTATTAATAGATGTTATTGACAAGTGATTGTTAATTCCTGCTATTTTTTTCCTGGTAGTACTGTGTGTATGTCCATATGTCCATTCTTTGTGTTTCTTTGGTGTGAGATTGTCTTTTGCCTGTATTTTTTGTGTATATTACTGAGTTTCTTGGGTTGGAGTTTCTGTATGGCTGTATTTGTGGATAGGTATTGTTTAAATCTGGTTTTGTCATGGGATATCTTGTTTTCTCCATCAATGGTGATTGAAAGTTTTGCCATGTATAGTACTCTGGGCTGGCATGCATGGTCTCTCAGTGTCTTTTAAACATCTGTCCAGGACCTTCTGGAATTTAGAGTCTCAATTGAGAAGTCAGGTGTAATTCTGATAGGTCTGCCTTTATACGTTACTTGGCCTTTTTCCTTTGAAGCTCTTAACATTATTTCTTTATTCTATATGTTTGGTGTTTTTATTATTACTATTTTGGTTAAGCCTATTTGGTGTTCTGTGAGTTTCTTGCACCTTTAGGTTGGGAAAGTTTCCTTTCATGATTTTGTTGAATATGTTTTCTGTACTTTTTTGCTGGAATTCTCACTATTCTGCCCCTATTATTCTTAGGGTTGGTCTTTTCATGGTGTGCCAGTTTTCCTGGATGTTTTACGTTAGGAATTTATTGAGTTTAACACTTTCTTTGACTTTTTAATCTCTTTCCTCTATCATATTTTCTGCACCTAACATTCCCTCTTTCATGTCTATGCTTAGATCTGTAGTATCTGTTTGCTCCTCCAGATTTTCCATTTCCAAAAATTCCTGTTTGCGTTTTTATTGATTCTATTTTGGTGTTCAAATATTGAACATTTTTTCCCTGTTTGATTTTTCCCTTGACTTTGTTAAAGAGATTTATTGATTTCTTCCAATTCTTTTGTCTTTTCCTCAACTTCATTAAGAGAATTTTTCATTTCCTCTTTATGAGCCTCTATTATCTTCATAAAATAATTGAAAAATTCATTTTCTTGTGCTTAAGTTGCATTGGAATATTCAGGCTTTGCTGTTGTAGGATCACTGGGTTCTGGTGGTGCCATATTTCTCTTTTTGTTTTTGAATATATTCTTACAGAAGAGTTTATTCCTTTTTTCCTCCAAGCAGTACATGGGTGCCTTGTACCCTTGCTTATGCCAAACCACTGTTGTGGTTTGAACCTGTGCCTGACTTTCCAACTGGTCTTATTTGCACCTGTGCCTATGTCATCTGCTGGGGTGGGAGGGGATGGCTGGCCATGAGGAAGATGTGAAGGGGGGAATGTTCATATGAGTTGGATTAGGATGGCAGAATGGGTCTTGCTGGGACAGAACTCAGTGCATGGCTGAGGTTGGGGTGCCTCCTAGAAACACGACTTTTCTATGGCTGCAGGCTGAGTTCCACTAGAGGTAGGGGCAGCATCCAACAACCTTGCTTCTTCTTGTATGGCAGGAGGAGGGACTCAAGATGTGTCCTTTTGTTTGTTAGGGTCTTAATTTAGAGGCAGTCCATCTGAGAGGCCAGTCACACACCTGACTTTCCATCTGGTGTTGTTTGTGCCTATGCTTTCTGCTGTGGTTATGGGAGAGGGCTGACCACAGGTAAGATATTTAGGGAAGGATGTTCAGGTGTGTGTATTGGGGATGATTGAGGTTTGCTGGGACAGTATCCAGTTGTTGGCAGGATTGGAGCACAGACTGGAAGCCAGTCGCTCACATGCCTGCAGGCTGGTGGGGAATGCATCAGAGCCTTCTTCTTGTCTCTGATATGTTACATACCCCAGGATATCTCATCTAACAGCTTCTTAGACATGTGATTCTCTTGTCCCACTACATATCTTACCATAGGAGGTCTGGGGTTAAAAACACATGACACCAACTTCTAGGATTGAACTCAGACTATCAGTTCTCTGCTGCAAGTGCTTTCAAGCACTGAGCCTTATCAATACCCACTAGTTGGGAATTTAGTGAACCCCATATGTCCTTTCACAGAATACTGTTGTTGGAGACAAAATAAAATTCAAGGAATTACAAAGAAGACAAATTATATTCAAAGGCAGCTATTAAAATTCATTAGGAAATAAACATGTTTTGGTTGTATAAGTATTTTACCATGAACACACTGTTCTATCTGTTCTAATTACTGAAATTTTCAAAATTATAAAAAAATCCATTTTTAGTGATAATGACAATAAATAAAATGTACTACAGTACTATAATATTTAAGATTTCTTTCCTTCTTTAGACAAGTTCTCCCTACATATCTTGGCCTTCTGTGGCATTTGTTATATATCCTAAGCTAGCTCAGTTTTTAAATTTAATCTCCAACCCTCACCTCTTCTTTGCTAGTTTTCTTAGTTAGGTTTTCTATCCCTGTGCTAAAATATTATTTAAAAAACAGCTCTAGGAGGATATAGTATATGTCATCTAATAACTTGTCATCCATCATCTTGAGAATTTTGTCCAAGAACTCAAGGCAAGAACCTGGAGGCAGGTTGGTCAGTGGTAGCACAAAGTTTTAGTACAAGCACTTTAGAGGCAGAGGTAAGAAGATCTCTGACTTCAAGGCTAGCCTGGTCTACAAAGTGAGTTCCATGACAGACATGACAGTTGCACAGAGAAGCTCTGTCTAAAAAACCAAACAAAACCAAAACTAAAACTAAAAATAAAAAGTACGTTGAGGCAAAAACTGAAGCAAAGACCATGGAAGAAATCTGTTCATAAATTTGCTTTATCCTGGTTTTTCCACCCTGCTTTTTTATATTACCCAGATCCACCAGCCCATGATTAACACCATCCACAGTGGAACAATCTCTCCCAATCAATCATCAATCAAGAAGAAAAAAAAACACTCAATAGTTCCTATTCAAATTGAACTTCTTGACTTTAACATTGAGAAGGTATATTCTGGGTGTGCTATTTGAAATATTTCAAGCACAATACCCTAAAAAACAGAGACTAAAGAGAGTTTATAGGATTCTGGAGAGAGATTAGATAACATACCATTTATGTGTTGTGAATACTTTGATAATATTACAATAACCAAGTGAAACCCCAAACTCAAGATGTAGTATCCTCTTCTTATATTGTTTAGGGTCGAGATATTCAAAAAAGGAAGAGACCTAGAATCAGGAGTTTCTAGCATTGTTTTCCTTAATGAATTAGCCTTCTCTAATTTTCATTTTAAAAGATTTACAAAGATTCCCTTACATTTGTCTGCTTTATCAGGCTCATAAAGTAATTTATGTAATATGGGACTAGTACTTTAATTATTTTTTCTTTACCTTTATGGACAAACAAATTCTTGCTGCATGATTAGTTGTTGGCCTTTACAGTCTGGTATCAGCACATATAAACTAGAATGAGCTTTTGATCTTAAGTGGTGTGCAAATATAAAAATTACAGGGTAGATTAAGGGAAATTGAATCTTTTCTCACTCATCACACAAGTTGCAATTAACTTAGTTTTGTTTATAAATAAAATATAGGAGTCAGAATACTAAGTAAATCTCTGAATCTCCTGAATGACAATAATTTAGGTAATATTCGTGAGAGCTAAGAAAGAATTAATGATTACATGTAACTAGCCCTTTTGTTCCAATTTATGCACTTAACATTACTTATACATGAGGTGCCTGCCTAAATGATAATCAAACAAATACAAAAGCAATGATAAAACTTGTTTGAAGACTGCCAGAATAAAAGTAATACTGCGTAAGTTGTATTTCTAAATTAGGATGAAAATTTTTCTACTAAAAGTATACATTTTTATGTTAAAAATGTCTCCCACTAAAAATTGGATTGCTATGAAAAGAATATCTTGATGAAGGAACGTTTGACTCAGAACTAAGAATGCTGTTTTTAACATTCAAAATAGAATATGCACTATCTTTTCTTCTAAGAGACTGGCTGGGCAGTAATCAGACCAAAAACTGTCAACAAATGTTGCACTGCTCTGTAACACTCTACATAACTGAGTTGCCTTGGCAACTGTATCTCTATTGACAAGAAAGAAAAATAAACATATGGTTTGGTTACAGCCTTCTTCAAGAAGCCTAAAATCTATTTTCAGGGTCATCATTGTCTCCAATACTCAAACCCAGAGGCAACTTTAATCAAATATTTCAATGTGCTGTTGAAAATATTACTATTTTGCTAATAAGGAAAAGAATGACAATAAATAGCCTGCAGTATTTTCAAAATGCTTTATTTACATTTAATAACAAAATTAATGAAAATTTATTTAAAATAAAAAAGAGAATTGTATTTTTCCTAGCATATTCTTGCTCCTCAATAAAATGTAATATGATTATATTTATAAAGTAGGAACTGTGTATACAATGAGTTCCAGTGTACCTTGATGTCACATAATACCTTTTTATTTCTGGTTGATGAGAATCTTTTGTGCTTGGTTGAGACAAGGTCTTACTTTGTAGCTTGGGCTTGCCAAAAAATAAACTTAACAGGGCCAGACCAGCCACAAAACTGTGGTGATCTATCTTCATCTCCAAAGTTGATGAATTCCAGATAGGATTCAACATATTTTGTCGATCCATGGCTCTAAGGTAGATGGGTGCACAAAATATTGTTTAATATGTTTAATACATAATTGACATAATAAAGTATAGAATAAAAGATATTTACTATGAAAACTAAACTAATGAGTTATGACTTAAAATATTTATATTATATTAGATATAATATATAGCCTTACCTACAGAATAATATGTGATAAATATTAAAAAATTCATGACAGTTAATTAACCTCTTTATGACTATGCTGTATTTCCAGCCCTAAAGGAGAATATAGATAAATTTTTCATTCTATCTCAAATATTGAAAGGTTTACAACAAAAAAACTGCCTAATTTAAAAGGGGCATTCATTTTAATTATTCTTTGCTAAAAATTTTAGACACACTGGATATCAAATTGTCACTTAAATTTGTTTATCCAAAGACAAATACAGCTAGCAACAGCACATCAAAAACAATAAATTTATGGTATCTCTAAAACATGGTAAAATTTTATATTTTGTAATGTGATGTAGAAATAAAAGTAAAAAGGATCTAATTGATGCCATAGTCAAAAATAAAACAAGTTATTTTTAATATCCTATCATTTTAGTTATATCCCAATGATCTTTACCACTTGATAGTTAAAATTTTTAAATGGGCACTTAGTGCAATGAACTTTCCTTGTAGCACTGCTTTCAAAGTGTCCCATAAGTTTGGGTATGTTGTGTCTTACTTAAGTCCAAATGGTTCAAAGACGTCAACATAAATCCAGCCACACTAAACCTCTTAGAAGAGAAAGAATGTGTGAGTTACCCTTGAATGAATCTGTACAGGAGACTGCTTCCTGGACATAAACCAGAAGAACAGACACTGAGATCAACAATTAATAAATGGGACCTCTTCAAACTGAGAAGTTTCTGTAAGGCAAAGGACACAGTGAACAAGACCAAACACCAGTCCACAGACTAGGAAAAGATCTTCACCAACCCGACATCTGACAGAGGACTGATCTCCAAAATGTACAAAGACCTCAAAAAACTAGTCACCAAAACACCGAATAACCCTGTTAAAAACTGGAGTACAGAAGTGAAGAGAGAATTTTCAATAGAGGAATCCAAAATCCTGAAAGACACTTAAGAAAGTGCTCAACATCCTTAGCCATCAGGAAAATGCAAATCAAAACAACTCTGAGATACCATCCTACACCTGTCAGACTGGCTAAAATCAGAAACAGCTTATGCTAGAGAGGATGTAGAGAATAGGGAGCACTCCTCCACTGCTGGTGGGAATGCAAACTTGTACAGCCATTTTGGAGAATCAGTCTACCACAAAACCCTGCAATTCCACTCTTTGGCATATACCCAAATGATCCACATCCATGCAACAAAGACATCTGTTCATAGCAGAATTATTTGAAATAACAAGAACCTAGAGGCAACCTAGATTTCCCTCAACTAAAGAATGGATAAAGAAGATGTGAACATTTACCCATGGAGTACTACTCAGCAGGAAAAAAAAAAAAAAAAAAAAAAAAAAAACAAAAACCAATGGAATCTAGAAATTCCTGGGCAAGTGGACAAGTGGATAGAATTTGAAGAAACCATCCTGAATGAGGTAACCCATTCACCAAAAGAGGAACATGGTGTATACTCACTCATATATGGATTTTAGAGATAAAGCAAAGGATCACCAGCATATAATTCACACCACCAGAGAAACCATGATACAAGGAGGATCCTAAGAGATTCATACAAGGTCCCTCACAGAAGGGGAAAGGAACAAGATGTCCTGAGCATATTGGGAGTGGGGGGACAGTGAATGGAGAAGGAGTTAGAAGAAATAGAAGGAGAGGAGAGGAGAACATGTGAGAACAGGAAGATTGAGTCCAGGAATGAATAGAGAGAGAGAGAGAGAGAGAGAGAGAGAGAGAGAGAGAGAGAGAGAGAGAGAGAGAGAGAGAGAGAGAAAGATACCACAATATAGGGAGCCATTATAGGTTTGAAGAGAGAACTGACTCTAGAGAAATGTCCAGAGACCTAAAAGGATGACCACAACCAACAATCTGAGCAACAATGGAAAGGCTACCTTAAATGCCCTTCTCTGATAATGAGATAGAGAACTAACTTGTATGCCATCCTAGAGCCTTCATCTAGTAGCTGGTGGAAGAGAATCAGACACCCACAGCTAAACACTGAGATGAACTCCAGGAATCCTGTTGCAGAGAGGGAGGAGTGATAAGAAAAGGGGTCAAGACCAGGCTAGAGAAACCCACAGAGACATCTGACCTGAACAAGGGGGAGTTCATGGGCCCCCAGACTGATAGCTGGGAAACCAGCATTGGACCAACTCATACCCCCTGAATATAGGTCTCAGTCCAATGCATAGGCAATCTAAGGGCCTTCTGATAGTGGAACCAGGTGTATCCCTTGTGCAAGAAAGGACTTTGGGAGCACAATCCCCATGGGAGGGATACTCCCTTAGCCTAGAGCCAGGAGGGAGGACCTTTTCCCTACTGCAAATGACTGCACAGATTTTGATGATTCCTCCTGGTAGGCCTCACCATCTCTGTGGAGTGTATGAGGAATAGGACAGGAGGGTAGGTCAGGGGGCATGAGATGGAGGGGGAGAAGGAATTGGGATCAATATATAAAATAAGAAAAAATATAAAAAAGAAAACTAAAATTTTGTGCACAAGTTCATCATTTTTTGATCCACATTTTTGTCACATATAGAAAATTGTTTTGAAATAATGATTAGTGATGTTTTTGATACTTATATAGAATATGACTTAGCTGTGTTTTAGTTTTAAAAATTCATGAAATTATTTAGGTGCAGGGTATTGGGCCCCCTGTGCTGGAATTGAACAGAAATCTTCATCCCTGAGAATTGTCTTTCATGGTACCAAAGTTGCTAAGAAAGTTTCCAAAGTAGAGAAAGCAACCAAGAGTCCTATACAGCTGTGACACATGTAGACCACAACAACCATGACACACTATTCCTAAGGATTCAGAGTGTCATGAACACTTTTGTGGTAAACAACATCTCTTTAATTGGGCTTAAGAGCTACTCTAAAAGAGGAACATCATGCTTAATACTAGGAACCAAACTAAATACTGAGGAATAGTGAAGTTATGGATCTCGAAGGAGAATATACAACTGCCATTTTACTTATACAGCATAATACATGGCTACATTCTTAGTCTATATCCAAGTAGTATAGAGAAATAAAAAAAAATCATAATTCTACGGATTAGGCCAAGATCATGATGATCAGAAAGAAGTTTGAGGAATTGAATGTCTACATTGGAAAATTAGAATCCCAATTTATAATCTCTACTCTTCAAAATACAGCATACCAAGTTGAGGTCGAGCCAAAAACCTCTCCCTTGCATCAAAGTTGAGAAAGATAATGCCACCATCGGAAGGGGCTCCATAAAACCAATCCTACTACCATTCCCCCACACCAAGGGGGTATTTTGTTCCCATGCAGGTAAGAGAAAAAAGCATATGCTTATCATCATTATATTAATAGTATTTATTTTTAAAGTTCTAAGCAGTTTGTTGCTGCTATTGTACACACAATAGATGAGAATCATATATAAATGAGAATGTTAGGATGTTTTCAAGTTGAAATATCATGTTATTATTAATTAGAACTTGAGCATGCAAATCGGTTATCTCATTTTACTATTTTCTATACAATAATGTATTTCCAAATATTATTTTGAATTAATTTCCTTATGCAAGTGTAAGAATAATGTCAACTGGTTTTAGAGTTAGATGCTATGCATAATGATGAAAGCAGTCCACTTTGAACAGTCATCATATTTTAAAAGCACAGAAAGAAAAACAAATAGACTCATGTAAGTTCACGATGCAAATTATCTATACAGTTAGTTCATTCTAGATATACATTATAATTACAATAGTTTCTCTTCCCTGGTTACTAACATGTAATGCTTGAAATCTGTAAGAATACCCCAATCAACCCTTGAAGATTATTTGAGGAGCATGGACTTTTCTTGGATCTTCCCCTTACTTTCAGTCTCCTGTTACAAAACGCAGTGAATACTTGCTTCTTGTAATGTCCTCATGAAAAACTAAATTGTCAGAAAAGAAATGCAAGTGCTGCAACACTGATTAGTTACTATACCTGAATATATGCCTCATAGGTAAACAAAAGTTCTGTTCTCTGCAACATAGCTCAGTTTCCTGATAATTATGGTTACCTATATGTCAAATACATTTGATATTTTGGCATGCATATTTATAGATTATATAAGGATATTAATAAACATCATTACATATCTTAGCCTACTTTGTTTTGTTCTGCTTCATACAGTTTCCACAAAAATTAGAAGAATTAATGAATAATACTGATAATTTTAACAGTGTCATAATATATCATAACCAAAAATGAACCTCTGTCCTCTTATAATTTGGACCAAGGGGATACCAGTTGTGGAATATTTAACAATGTGAAGATGTATTATATTTGTTTATGCTTTGGACTACTACTTTATCTGTGTAAATGCATATTACATTTGTCTCTGCTGTGTTTGTTTAATTATGAAAAGATGTGTTAGATAGAGAAAGGCTGGTGAGCAGAGAGAATAAATAGGAGAGAGAGGAAAGAACTGGTGGAAATGTCAGGGCCCATAAAGATGGCTGCTCTTCATCTTACCTCAGGGTCAGAGAGTTCAAAACAGTTCTTAATGAGTCAAAAGACCTAAAGGCCTAAAGCTTGGTTACTGCAGGATGTTTTGATCTTGGTAGCAGATGTCTTATCTGAATAAAAACAGACTTGGGCTCTGGTGTGTTTACTTTTGAACCAGAAGGCCAGATAAGGTAACAGGTGTGGTTACCAAATGCTTGGAGGTTTAATGGAAGAAAATTTGTTTGCTCCTTATACATGATAAAGGAGGCCTTCTGCCTTGTTCACCTTTTGGTTGGGGTACTTAAGAATGTTGAAAAATAAACTTGGGGCATTCAGTATTCACTGGATTTCCCTCCTGACTCTGTTCTGTATTTCTGTATTCTTTGTGTCTTTACCTGCCTTTTTTCAATTCACACTCCCCTTCTCAGATAGGAACTGGGCAAGTAGGCTGGTTCCAACTGAAGGCCCACAAAGAAAGGTTGCCACAGGGAAGAACAAGGGAGAAAGAGAGGGAGATGCCCAGGGAGAACTAGACAGCAGCTAGCCAATGGACAGAGAATAGGACACACAACAATAAAAGATAAAAGCCCTGAGGCAAATGTAGAAAAAGAGAAATAGGTTAATTTAAGTTAAAAGTACTAGCCAGAAACAAGCCTAAGCTAGGCTGAGCATTCTAAACCAATAAGAATCCAAGTCAGGACTTGGGAGCTGGTTGATGCCTCTAAAGAAATTCTGATACAGACATAGTTTTATCCTGGTAGACTATTCAAACTCATACATTATTTACGATTATTTTATGAAGTCTTAAATTTGATAATCATATTTGGATATAGGGTTTTTTGCATTAAAAAGTCCATGTTGCTTAACATTATACATCCTTTCTCTAATTCTTATTTATTTTTATTTTTAAATACTTCAAATATATTTTAATAAGGTGATGCTATATTACTGCTCCATTTCTTAGAAAAATTTCAAATTGAAGGTATGAGGAACAAATCAAACATAGTACACCAATAAAAACTGCACAGTGTAACGGTCTAAGATAAGCAAGGCTAAGAGCTACTGTCAGACCTTCAACACACAGCAATCCTGTTCCCAAGATTGTACTAGGCCTATCAAGCAAAGCTATGGACAGCAATATCATAGACACAAAAGATCATCCATTCTTGAGTAGTCTTTACCTAAGAAAAATATGGAGGCAATTTAGCACAAGACTTTTTTCAAGATATACTAAAATGAAAACCTCTAAGATATGAAGGGGTTATATATGAGATATAACAGAACCATATGTATACTGTAACATCTGTGAACATTTGTCAGAATTCTCGTCTGGGAGTGAATGGAGGAAATTGGGCTAGGTCATAGGAGGATGTTTAAGTTTTGTGGTATATATAGCAGTATCTCTGGGGTTAAGGGGAAAAAGTACTCAAAACATGATGAAGGAAGGAAGGAGGAAGGGAAAAATGGAAGGGAGACAGAGAAAGACAGAAGGGAGGGAAGGAAGGAAGGGAAGAAGGAAGGATGGGCAGGCGGGAGGAAAGGAAGGAGGGGAGGGAGGGACAGAGGGAGGGAGGGAGAGAGGGAGGGAGGGAAGGAGGGAGAGAGCATGCAAAGAAGGAAGGAATGAATGACCAAGATTATTGGAGCTCTGAGTTCATTTTGTTATGGTTCTCCAGGCCCTCAACAATCAACACACTCCAGGAATGCACCAGATAGACTTGGTAAAGCAATATACCACAAACTTTAATTTCTTAAAAACTACCCCTCACTTGCCCTCTGCCCCCAAGCATAATCCCTAGAGTAGTACAGGCAGGGAAGACCTCTCTATTGGGAAGAACACTTTTCCAGGGTAGAATTCTGGCTAGTCCAAAAAAGGGCCTTTCTTTGAAGGGTTGTGGGAAACTAGACACTGCAATGTTTATTTAGTGTCGGTAGTGTTTATTTGGATCAAATTGAGCTACAGAAGCTAAACGGTTGAATGCAGGAGGAGTTCCACCAATTGCTCCAATTGCTGTCATTGTATCAGCCTGGCCAAAATGTTCAGTTGTTGGTGGGGCCAATCCCAAGTTTCCATCTGGCATCATAGTGGCAGGTCATGGAGGAGCTAGGGTACCAGTTGACACAGGAGCAGGGGGCATGGCGCCTCTATTGTTTATGCCCATAGGACCTCCATAGCCATTTGGCGCATCCGTATCGCTTGTTCTCTTGCATCAGGGAAGGTTCCTTTGAATCCTTCTTGTTGTCACCTCATCATTACTTCTTGCTGTGGCCTCATTTCTTCTTCACAGCAACTGTGCTCCTCTTTCTGCTGGAGCTCTAGCTGCTTTCCTTTCTGAACCTCTTGGTTATGTAGCTCCTCCATTCTGCGAAGCTCTTCTTGACACCTCATCAAATCCTGTCTCATTAGCATAACCTTGTGCTCATGGCATGCTGCCTCCATCTCCATCTCCAGCTTTTCAAGAGCCGCCTTGATGTTGGGGTTCACTTGATCCTGCTGTTGCTTCTCCATCTCAATGAGTGCTTCTCCAAGTTAAAGGTTTTATTTCTCTTCATGTTTTCACCCTCTTGACTTAAGATTTAATCACAGCAAAGTATCTCTTTCTCTGTCCTCACTAACCTCGACTTCCTCTGCTCACAGTTCTTTGCTAAGAGTAACAGTGACACTGCACAGCCTCTACCGTCCCGAGAAAAAGGTCTTCTTATTTATTTTTAAATAATAGAAAGTGAAAAGCCTATGTGTTCAATGTCGTCATATTGAGAAGTGGAACAAAGACACTGAACAAACCCCTCAACTTTAACATTAGTATATTAAAGTGAGGTCTAAGTTTATTTTAGATAAAGGGTCAGGGACATGCATATTTAAGTATTCTTGGTTAAGCCCAACACTGACCATTATTATCTGGTCTTCAGTCTCATGCTATAAGGTAGTCTGACAACTTATTAGAACTGTTTGAAAAATCTTTCTGGGAGACAAATCTCCCCTTTGGCTGATGCATTTTTCTTCTCCCAGTATGAAATTCTTGAGGAAGTTTTATTCTTTTAGGGGTTCATGAATGAATGATCAGGTAATACTATGTATAAGATATTTGTTATGTATTATCTATTATTACAAATAGTAACTAGCACAGTACTAAATCAATATTTTTCTGCAGAAGATATGATATTAAGCATATCACAATCTTGCCATTATGTTAATGGTAACACATATTTGCATTCATATAAACTTTAGAACTTACTTTCATCTAGATGCCAATCTTTTGCAGGACTTTCATACTCATTTGGGTGAATCTCACAGTAGTTAGTAGACTACATTTCTGTTGTTCAGAAACAACAGTGAAATTTTGTAATGCTCCCATTGACCCATGTTTGGATTTTGGTTGGTTTGTTTGGACTGATCCTCTTCAGAGCTTGGGCATTAAAACTGAGTTGCAGATTCTTGTGAGTTAATATGTGCTAATCATTCATTTATCAAGAAAATATTATGTGTTATAGTCACCTACTTCATCAATCACCTTTAATCTTTCCATACCATCCTCTGCTATGACCGTTGAGCTTTTCTAGGAGGAGGTATGGTTTTGTTGTCTGCTCAGACCCTTGTTTTTGTGTACTGACTGTGTTGAAAGCTGAAAGATAAAAGATAAATTATTCTTTGGGAATAATACAATGTCATTAGTAGTTGTTTTAATGCTAAATCCATTTAGTGTAGTAATAATATTAGGTCCCACCTAAGCCTATGATCTATTTCACTACAGATGCCTGATCCTATTAATATTGCCAGATAAGAGTCCATCTTATCAAACAGGACATATATTTCAGGAGAAAGTGGTTGCTTACACCCATTCCATCCATGCCACTATGTGAATGTATCTTTCCAGGAAAGTCAATATAATAGCTTGCAGGGAATCACAGTAATATAATACTGTCAAGTGCTTTTCTCTAGCAGCTTCATGCATAAAACCTTCATTCATTATGTAAGTTGGAAGGGATGAAGCATTTGATTTGGTATCAGCTTGATTTCTCTATATTGTTTTCATCTATGATGGTGACCAACAGCAGTGGTAATATTGTATAATGCCTGGGAAATGTGATTGGCAATGGGTGGCTTGTAAGAGTGTTATTCTTCAAAGGTATGACACTGAGAGGATACCCTTGCTCCAAGAGATGCCCCAACTTCCCCCTTTCATGTAATAGCAGCACAAATTGGACAGTGAGTTTAATGGTAGAACCCATGACTATGGATGGAATATTCTTGGGGAATAACGGAAAACCTTGTGGGGAGATAAAGAAAATGAGAATTTGATGAATTAATGTTTTAACATACAGAAATAAAGTTTAAATTTAAAATAGTAGAAAGAACAATGAATGAAGTAGAAATACTTATCCCAAGATATTTCATAATGAACACATAAGTTGTGTATCTACTTATATCATCATTTGTTTTCACTTCCTTCATTCACAAATTTAGGTCTTCTGTTGTTTCTAAAATCATTAGAATTACAGAAATTTATGGAGGAGAAATGAAAGCTGGAGGTCAAATATTGAGAATGAAAATGAACTTCTTGTTTAGAAGTCTAATCAGAAGAACAAGTATATTACAATATGATTTATACAAAATCACTTGTTCAGTATAAGTCATTTTTTGTAAATTTATTATATGCTTATATCTTATTCTTTGAATGTTAAAGTGCATTTTATTTTAGAAATGGTATCTGGCAACTGAAGTATCTAAATAATTTATATTATATTATAAAAATATTCTATGCAAAGGATACAAGCAGTATTCACATAGATTATAATAATCTTTTTCTTCTAAATAATAAGTTAATGCTTTATAAAATATAAGTTTCTAGAAAGTTCTGCATCAAAGCTGAGGATGAAATATCTTCTCCTATTTAAGTATCTTTTAACTTGCCTTGAAAATTTTAGTAATGGTAATATGCTATATTGCTCCTGTATCTAAATTATTTGAGGACAACATTCATATAAATAAAGTGAATTAAAAGAGCAACTGGATTTGTATATACTCTGTATTAAATAAAATTCTTAATGAAATAATGTTTTATTACATTCTACTGCATTAAATAACTTCAATGTACCAGTCATGACTGGTACATTGCTATCAAGCAGAGAAACTGTGGATATGATTTCTATAAACAAATAATACATTCACAAATAATATAATAATTATTCATATAGAAATTATACCACATGAACGTTTTTTACCAGATTCAACACATACTCCTTATAGACTTTTTTCAACTCTTCAAGCTAAAGTCAAGATAAAATATTTAGTGTTTGGACAATTACGATTATTTGAAATTTCTAATTGTTAGGAAAAATCTTAAGCCCCTTGCCTTCTTGTTCATGTTCAAAAGAATTCAAATGAGTTCATTCTTTTACTGTTTACATAGTGTCATTATCCTGCTTAACTGTATAAAGCTGGAGTTATTAGGGAATTCACTGAAAATGGTGATGAAATTTAGGAAAATTATCTGAATGTTAACTGAGTTTCTAAATAAGTTGGGAGATAAGCATTGATCTTGGTCTATCCCTATAGCTAGAGTCCTGTGATAGGTGTATATCACACATTCACTCTCACAAACAAAGAATGCATAATATCCTTTTATTTTTGAACCTTATTGGAAAATATCAAATTGTATCTTAATATCATGATTTTCCAACTGTTAATTTGAGCATTAGTCAATATGAGCATATAAAATTCTAGTGTACCTATTACTATAAAATATTTTAAATTTTAGTTTACATAGAGAAATATATAAAAGGTGTGTTCATTTGTAATTTTAAATAGTATAAATGTCTTTGAATTTACTTAAATTCATCTACTCAAGAATATTCTTATTGTTTCTAGGTTTGTTTTTATAAGTTCATAATAAATTTCCTGATCCCAACAGTTCATAATACACAGGCAAAGTTTTCAATAGTTAATATCTATTAACTATTATCTTTCATACTATTATGAAATACATGCTACCACAGGACTTTTTTTTTTTTTTTTTTTTTTTTTTTGGTTATTCAATTTAGGACCAGGTTTCTCTGTATTGTTTTGGAGTCTGTCTTGGAACTTGCTCAGTAGACCAGACTGGCCTCAAATTCACAGATATCTGCCTGCCTCTGCCTCTCTAGTGCTGAGATTAAAGGCCTGCACCACCAACGACCAGCTGCCACAGGATTGTTTCAAGTGATGTTTTTCTGTGTTCTTCCTTTCAAATATGTCCCACAGATAAGTTTCAAGTTTAATTTTCAGTCTACCTGGAGGTTTTTCTGTTTGTAAATCAAAATTTTAAAGGACATTCCACATTCAGGAATCCATGTCTTATTTCTAGTATGACACTGGAATCTGCATTGAAATGCACAAAGTGTGGTGTTACAATTTATGGGGGCAAGATGGCCATTTACAACCTGAAGCCCAGGCCAAGCTCTGTATAAGTAAGACCTTAAGATTAAATATTTTTCCTAAGAGAGTGACAGAGGTTCAGGACCCATTGAATTATTATGTATACCTGAGGCTGACCCAAAATTTATCTTTAGGTTATTACTTCTGTCTTTTGTTTCTTTTGGCTTTTCTAGAAAACTTCACATTTCTCCCACCTTCATGGTGAATTCTGTTATATATCTCCTAAAATATTTTCCTATCTCTTATGGAGCATTTTCATGTGTTGTTAGTGGAGATAGGATAGGATTAGAATGAGTCTTGCTGTGTCAGCTCAGTTTTCCCTATTGATTGGTAGGAAATCAATGAGTTTTTAAATTAAATTCTCCTTTCTAATGCAGTCGCACAGGTGGAAGTTGGGCTTATTGACACACTGTTAAAGAGGACACAACATTGCAAAGAGAGAGGCTAAAGAAGTAATTTTGTGAGTTGAATAAATCATGATGCTTTTTCTGTAACACTGAATGAAATGAGTGGACCAGAAGGCTCTCAGCAAGTGTGCATGTGTACAATGTATATTTTAAAGTATTTATTTGTTTTTATTTATGTCTATGTATGTGATTGCCATGTGTGCACATGCTCTCAGAGGCCAGAACAATTATGCAGATACACATGGAGACAAAATTACACATGGTTGTGAGCTGAGATGGGTATTTAGTATCATATTCAAGTCTACTAGAAGTATAGCAAGCACTCTTCTGAGATATATTCCCTTTCCAGTATATTCCAGTTTGAATGTATTTAATTAAGTAAACTTCCTCCCCAAATGTGAACTTATTGTCCAATAAATTTTACTCATTTGTGGCAGTAGTAGTAAGACTCCTTAAGTATGTAACAGATACTTAACTTGGCCTGAATTCATTATCATGGCTTAAAATCTATTTCATTGGGTAAAATAATAGGTACACAAGTTCAGTAGCTCCTGATAGATAAGTTTCTTAGAATAATGCAAACAACTCAAATACTGTGGCATTTTATTGTTTTTATTAGACCTATTTTAAATTCACCTTAAGATTTATAAAAGTTGACATCTAAAACAAAGAAAAATGAGTAACAGAGACTGATATGTAAGCCAACATACTAAGTTTAATTCTGATTACAGTGTTGAAAAAATTATTATTTGAATTTTCATTATGAATTTACTTTGTTATTTAGAACAATAACAGAGTACAAAATTACAAAAGATTTTTATTAGCTTTAGGAGACTTAAGTTTTGTTTTATAGTATGTATATTGTTTTATTTGCTTATATTGAAAATTTAGAAGACCCTGTCATCTCTTTTATTTTCTAATTAGCTTATAAACACTGTCATAAAATCCACTTACCTGAATATTTCTAGTGCTCATCTTCTGCCCTGTATTCCCTCTGTATGATCATATATTTATATTTTAAATATTACAGAAAGATCTAATCTTATCAGAAACTGAGGAACTGTAAAACAATTTTTTTCTTCATACGGAGATTTTACTGATTTCTGTTTGGCAAACTGTAAAACTCAAATCATTTTTGGTAGTATAAACCTACTTAATGTTTTCAAAATATTTTGATCTACAAGAATTTCACTGACAAAGTAAAATTGAGTGAGTAGAGTCAGTACAAAATTCAAAACTTTTGTTTAGAATTTGGAGGATAATAATTCTACTAAAATTAAATAAAAGTGCATGAAGATATGGAACATATACCAAAAAAAGGCAAGTTTTCATTATATGGAACACTACCTTACAGCAGTAATACTATAAAATGGTATAGTTTCTATAAATTTAGACTACATCTCTGACAATACACAGCAGATAGAAAAGGTGAATTTTGGTCAGTATATTCTTAGTTTACATATCACTGTATGGAAGAGTTTATTACCCGGATGTGGTAAAAATAATGTCAAAATTTGCATGTTACAAAGTTAAATTAAAACCGTTTAACACAGCCAGCGTTGGTGGTGCACGCCTTTAATCGCAGCACTCTGGAGGCAGAGGCAGGCAGATCTCTGTGAGTTGAGGTCAGCCTGGTCTACAGGGCGAGTTCTAGGATAGGCTCCAAAGCAATACAGAGAAGCCCTGTCTGGGGAAAAAAAAAATTCAACAGGTTTGCTTCTGGGTTTATTTTTGTTTTACTTTATTACAATTAAGTCTGAGCAAAACATTACCCAATCTGTTACAGTGTACCAAAAAGGACCAGCCGAGCAACCTAAGTTGGTATACTATTAAACAGTGTCACTGTGTAGCTCATCTGGCCTTGAGATTGTAATCCTGCTTCAGCTTAACCCAGAGGAAGAGGAGCCTCTGTTTGTAGTTAGACCTTTACCTTGGGAACCATAGCTCACAAATAATGATGTGGAAACATATTATTAATTATAAAAGCTAGGCCATAGTTTAGATTTGTTACTATCTAGCTCTTACAACTTAAATTAACCCCATTTCTATTATTCTATGTTTTTCCATATGGATCATGGCTTTTCCATTTGTTGCTCCTCTGTCTCCCAGCAACCTTAACTTTCTTCTTCCCAGTATCATGTCTGTCTGGGTATATTGCTAATTCTCCTGCCTGGTTATTGGCTATTTAGCTTTTTATTAAACCAATAAGAAGGTGCCTTGGCAAACACACATCTTCACAGTCTAAAAAAAAGATTATTCTACAACGTGTTGTTTGCAGAGGTCAGACAGAGTACAAACTGTGGAGGAACTAGAAGAGCTAGGTAAAGAAGACAGTCTTCCAGATAAGGAGCTCCCTAGAGCTACAGTTGACGGGGAGCAGATGAGGAGGAACCCACAATCTCAGTTGAAGGGGAAGACAAAGAAGAAAGAGCAAATGATCAATCTACAGAACCTCCTTACTTCAAGAACTCCTTCAGTGACATCACTGGCAGTTCCCACAACAGTAGAGGAGCTGGTGAGCAGAGCCAGGGTCTCGGGCTTGTGGGGGCTGGAGCTAGAACAGAACGCTCCTTACACACAGCACAGTCTAGGAAGGTTGCTTTTGCTGGGAATTCAATTCAGGAGTTACGAGGTCCAGGTTACCGTGGTGCCAGGCTGGGCCCCAGTTTTAGTTTAGCAGATGGAGATATGTGAACACAGCTGAGCCACACAAGCAGCCTGAATTCTGAGCCACTAAAGCTCCCCGAGGAAACTGTCTACTAGACCTCCATTGCGAAGGTAGTCAGTCACCGAAAGCTCTGGCTAGATATGGCTAGATCTCATGCACGAGAACTCAAAGGGAAGTTACTGAGTAACTGCCAAAGTTCCTTCCCCTCAATTCTGACACCAGTCATCCGTTCTCAACCCCAACCCCAACCCCAAAATAATAATTACAACTAGTACACCACATCCACTTTTCCTAGCATTTAAACTGCTTCAAAGTCCACATTCTGGCCACACTTGGAGCTTCTGCTGTTGACCCAGACCATCCTTTCTCCGACCCTGACTTCCTTATTGAAGATTTTAGATTGTGTCAGGATGGTAAGCTAAGGATAGTCACCCTAGAGAGAGGGAAATCGGAGCATGATTACCTGATTGGTTCCTACTGCAAATCGGTCATCCTTTCAGTAATTCCCCTAGCCGGCACTAAGATGTCACAACCCAGGATTTGGTCTTGTCATGAAACACTCGCAAAGCAAGTTGCTGTTCTTGCTCTTGTTTCTTCCCAGGAAGATGAAGTGGAGACAGAGCAAAAGCAAATGATAATGGAGGCTTTTGCCGGGGATGATGTCATCAAGGAGTTCCTAAAAGAGAAGAGGGAAGCTATCCAGGCCAGTAAGCGAAAGGACGTGGACCTGACCTTGCCTGGCTGGGGAGAGTGGGGCAGGATGGACCTGAAGCCCAGCGCCAAGGAGAGACGCCGGTAAGAGGAGGGAAAGGACTATCAGGAGAGCACATTTTTCCAGACCACCCTGAAGTGTGTTCCCCGCACTTTTGACTAAGTCCTGAACACTCTTTTTACTCTTTGGCTTTCCAGGTTTCTTATTAAAGCCCCTGAAGGTCCTCCGAGAAAAGATAAGAATTTGCCCAATGTGATTATCAGTGAGAAGCGCAACATTCACGCTGCAGCTCACCAGGTTGGTTCAGAGCGCTCTCTAATTGTCTGGTTCCCACTACCTGCTTCTCTTGCTTCAGGGAACTGTGTCAGTGATCGGTGCGGAGAGGGATTGTGATGTTTTCCTTTTTTTTTTTTTTTTTGGTTTGTTTACTTTTGTGCTTTTGAGACAGCTTATGCCAGGCTGGCCTTGAACTCCAAATCCCAGGTATTGGTGTTACCCACACCTTTAATCCCTAATCTCAGCACTCCTTAAAGCCTGTGACAGCATACCTGCCAGGGAAGTGTGATAACCACCAGATCAAATTTGTCTTTTCCACTGACTGGCTGTCAGAGTAGCATCACCAGCCAGGCTGTGCTGTTCTAACTACCGACAAGGTTTGGGATGAAAAGATACTCTGCAAGCAGTAACAGAGCCCCCAAGTTACAGTTTCAACTGGTATCCTGGATCATTCTGCTCTAAGTAAGTCTTGCCAAAGTAAAAATTAATCATTCTGCTGTAGGCTTGTGTGTGTAGTCAAGGTAACAGTGATCAAAACTCATGAGCCATGTGTTAAGTGGTGAAGAACCAATATCTGTCCACAAAAGTAAAGAGATTTTAGCTTGAATCATTTGCTAATAAACAACCTACCTGTTCTATTTTTGTTGGTGGTGATTGAACCCAAGGCATGCATCACATACACTCCATGATTTAGCTGCTTTCTTAGGTCTCCAAATATTTCTTGAGATTTAAAGAAGCAAATTTGTCAGAGCTAAGAAACCTAGGTTAATGTCTATGGAGCTTTGTACTTCTTGGATCTGCTGTATTTTGAATTAATGGTGAAGAACTGACATTGTGCAAGAAATAAAAGGAACAGAGATGTATAGCTCCAGCTAGATGTAACATAAGTATAAAGTTATAATAAACCCTCTCTGACATGTTATGACAAAATAGTTCTAAAGCCATGCACAGGAAAGCAACCTGAGCTGGAACACTCTTACATGCAGAAAAACAAGTCATTTGATTACAGGCCCACTTCAGCATCAACTTGGCCAACTTCAGTTTACACATACTTTTCCAGTCATGGCACTCATTCAGAAGTTGCCACTCCAGAAGCAACTTGTGACTGTGGCAGCAGGGAAATGAAGCTGAAGGCTTTCACCAGGTATATAAGCAGAAATAGAGATTAGGGCTGGGAATGGGGCTGGGATGTAGCTCTCAAGGTCTACCCTGAGTAACCCACTTCTTTATCCATCCCTGATCTCTCAAAGGTTTTGCACTTTCCCAATATGGTGCCAGGGCCTGGAGATCAGTGTTCTAACATAAGAGACAATGAGGGATATTTTATATTCAAACCATAGAAACATGAGGAGAGGCTTTTTACCTGAAATAGATAATAAAGAATATGGGGAAATTCTCCATTTCTGAAATGGCATACTGTTTGAATTTGATTTTCCTGTGATTCAGTATTAATTCCTACAGTCTTTTTAGTCATAGTGAGGTTGAGCATTTGTTAAAAGTTATTAACTTCCCAGAAGAAAATGTACAAACATGCATTGATTCACATCTACTTCAGATGCAATTAGAATTCCTGGACTTACCACTCCCGTGGTGTTTCCTAGTCCCACATGTCCAGAATATATGAAAACTTTTGTTACGCAATCCTCCAAGTTAGTCCCCAGGAGCTTTGACATCAAAGTGGCAGTCCCACCATATGGATATTTGTTTTATAAGCAACGATTTTAAACCACACTGATATATCCATTCCAAAATAAAACCAGGAGTAACATCCACTTATCTATTGTTCTATATGAGATTATACATAATTAATCTTCAAACAATCTAAACAATTTATTACTGTTGTTATGTCTATTTTACCAGCACATAAGTAGGTGCAAAGAAGCAAATGTGATCCTGGAAACACAATCTTTATATATGAATAGGTATATTCTATGCTGTTAATGGATGGTCAAACCTAACTTCTTCAGGTTTATTATTTCAAAAAATGCAGTCTACACTAGTTTAAGCAACAGCAGGTTTTAATGACGATTTGTCGATCTCATGTACAATAGTGCCATTAAGATTTGTTTTGGAAAGCCTGTTGGGGTATAGGTACTCAAGTATGTTCATATTAGAATACCAAGATAGACAAAGATGTATTCCTCACTTGCTTCTCTAAGTTACTTTTTGAGACAAGTTACTTTTTGAAATTGGAACTTTACAAATGTTCCTATTTTGACTTGCCAGAACAGTAGAAAGCTCTATTCTCTGCTACACTTTTGCTGGAATTATATATGCATGCCACCATGCTCAACTTTTATATGTGGTAACTAGGAATCCACACGCATATCCTTGTGCTTATATATCAAGGACTTTACTCACTTAGCCATCTCTCACTCCCACAATCATTTTAATTGTTAAATACATGCTTTCGTATCCTATTATTTTAACATATATAGTGTTTTCCATGAATAAATGATTTCAATAAATTGCTCATGATTTCTGATATTAGTTTGACAGTGATAAATCTTGATAAATCCAACTATTCATGTATTAAATAAAACAGATCCCATAATGTCTCAAAATGTATTTTTAGGGCATAATTCCATTATAAGTCAAGAGATAAGTTTCTTTTTGGTGGGGGTATGTGTACTTTCCCACATGCCTATATGCATCTGTATGCACACACACACACACACACACACATACATACATATATACATACATATGGATATATGATTTATGATATTGACTTGTAAAAGTTGACACATCCAATAGTCCACAGTCTGACACCTGGAAAGCATAATATATGTAGATAAGAAATTTTATATATGCATGTGCCATTTAAAGACATGCATATGCATGTATGTGTGTTTGTATGTATTAAAAATATATGGATTGAGGAAATATTCCCTCTAAGAAAGTAAGTCACAAAATTATGGCTACTTTGTTATGTTTCGTTTTATTTTGAAAATGAAAGTTCAGGAAAGTCAATGCTGTATTTACAATACATATCTGAAGATCTGAGAAGCAGATCATGCTTTTCATGGCAAAATCAAGACACAGGGACAACTGATATTCAAGTGTGACCCTCCAGACAAGTAAATTATTAAGGTCCCAGGATCAAATTCATTAATACAGAAGGAATTAGATCTTATACAAGCAAGTAACAACCTTACTGCTCAAGTCAGATCCAAAACAAATTGGATAAATCACATTCTTATTAACAGTGAGATCTACATATTTGCATACTGGTTAAAATGTTAATATCATTAAATGATAAACTCAAATGCACATCTGTAATAACTTTTGAGTAAATGTTTGATTATATTATAGCCTAGTAAAGTTGGTGTTTCACATTAACATTGAAAACATGTGCTTTTCAACTGCTGCCTATAAGCATCTTTGCAAACTATATTTTATCTTCAAAGAAAACAAGAAAATATGTATTCCACTTAAAATGTAAAACTATTTTAGGTATGGGGAATTATGGATGACTTCTCTTGATGATAGGTGTTAAAGTCATTGACTAAAATTTATTCATTACTTGAAATCAAGTTATATAAGATCTATGAAGTAAAATTAAGACTACAAGCACTAATAGCATTTTGCAATGCATAAGAGCACTAGTGGCTATTCTAGAGGGATAAACTTCATTTCTCAAAATCTGATAGTTATGTGCTACCATCTGCAACTTCCGTACCAGGGACTCTGATGTCTCCTGTTCTTGTGGGATACAGAGAAACACGTAAATAAAACCCATACACATAAGAAAAATTAAACTAGTTTTATAATAACAGCACATATTGTTCAAAGTAAATGTTGTACATTCATTATATGAGTTATAACATATCAACTGGATTAAAGAAAGAAAATAACTACATACATAGACACATTGATTACATATAGGGAAGCAATGTTTATGAACATGGTAATTCTCTTTTCTATACATCTTATATTGTGGTGATGTTGTCAGCCATTAGAATAGGAAATGAGAAATCTACTACTCTTAATTGGATATTTGTTTGGCTTTTTTCCTTAACAATAGGCAGGAAATTTTGATCTTGTGGATTTTTTTTATCCCTAACAGTAAGTTCCCATTTTCTCAAAGGTAGATCATTTCTCCTCACATGCAATGACGTTATCTTATTTTCTTATATTGCAGAGAGCAAAGGGATGTGTGAAGTATACTCTTAGCCTAACAAACCAATAATCAGTTTTGCGCATCAAAACAAGGCTTCATTTCTCATATATCAAGACAAGGAAATTTATTGCAGTCACTTCCATGGTCACTGACAAAGACAAAGGCTCAATCCCAGCTAAAGAAATACATGGACAATTTTCAAACAGTAATCTCTCTCTCTCTCTCTCTCTCTCTCTCTCTCTCTCTCTCTCTCTCTCTCTCTCTCTCTCTCTCTTTTCTTTTGCTCTTGCCTATTTATCCCTGGACTCAATCTTCTTAGTCTCACGTGCTTTCCTCTCCTCCCTTTCTCTTTCTCCTAGCCCCCTCTCCACTCACTGCCCCCCTCCCAATATCCTCAGGAGATCTTGTTCCTTTACCATTCTGTGTGGGACCTTGTATGAATCTCTTAGATTCTTCCTTGTATCTTAGTATCTCTGGCGGTGTGAATTATAGGCTAGTGATACTTTGCTCTATGTAGCATGTATGTTTCCGCCAGCCCGCCAGTCTGGGCCCACAGCCGCAGCAGCCCCAAGTAACACTCAGCGACTCTGTATTTGATACAATCCTGTTGGCCAGTTACCATTATTGTTTATGGGCTAGCTCTGCCTTAACTATTAACCCATTACTACTTATCTAAATATTCCCACGTGGCTCATCTATCCGGGAGCCGAGGCTGGCATCTTCCTTCCTCCCTGGTCTACATCTTGACCCCTCCCTACTACTTCCTCTTTCTGCCTCCTGGTCTCCTAGCCCCACCTATCTTGTTTCCCATAGGCCACAGTGTTTTATTAACCAGTATGAGAAACATATATACAGAATAACATCTCCCATCAGCTTTATGTCTAAAATCCAAGTGAACACACACCGATTCCTATTTCTGTAACTGCTACCTCACTCAGGATGGTTTCTTCAAATTCCATCCATTTCCCTGCGAATTTCAGGATGGCATTGTTTTATTTTTTCAGCAGAGTAGTATTCCATTGTGTAAATGTGTCACATCTTCTTTATCCATTCTTAAGTTGGGGAACATCTAGGTTGCTTCCAGGTTCTTGCTATTGCAAATAATGCTGCTATGAACATGGTTGAGCTCATGTCTTTGTTGCATGGATGTGGATCATTTGCCTAAGAGGGGGATTGTCAGGTCCTGTGGTAGACTGATTCACATTTTCCTGAGGAACCACCATACTGATCTCCAAAGTGGCTGTACAAGTTTGCATTCCCACCAGCAGTGGAGGAATGTTCCCCTTTCTTCACATCCTCTCCAGCATAAGTTGTCATTGGTGTTCTAATTTTAGCCATTCTGGCAGGAGTAAGATGGTATCTCAGAGTTGTTTTGATTTGCATTTCCTTGATAGCTAAGGATGTTGAGCATTTTCTTAAGTGTCTTGCAGCCTTTTTGATTTCCTCTTTTGAGAGTTCTCTATTTAGTTCTATACCCCATTTTTATTAGGCTTATTTGGTGTTTTTTGACTACTTTCTTGAGTTCTTTGTATATTTTGGAGATCAGCCCTCTGTCAGATGTAGGATTGGTGTCTTTTCCAAGTCTATGGGCTGCCATTTGTTCTTGTCAACTATGTCATTTGCCTTACAGAAGTTTCTAAGTTTGAGGAGGCCCCATTTACTAATTGTCAATCTCAGTGTCTGTGCTACTGGAGTTATGTTCAGAAAGTGGTCTTCTGTATCAATTTGTTCTAGAGTGTCTCCCATTTTCTCTTTTAAGAGGTTCAGTATGGCTAGATTTGCGTTGTGGTCTTTGATCCGTTTGGACTTGAGTTTTGTGCATGGTGACAGAAATGGTTCTATCTGCAGTCTGCTACATACCATCATCCAGTTATGCCAGCACCATTTGTTGAAGATGCTTTTCTCCTTCCATTGTATACTTTTAGGTGACGTGTCAAAAGTCAGGTGTTCTTAGGTGTGTGGGTTAATATGATTTTCAATCCAATTCTCTTGGTCTACCTGTCTATTTTTGTGAAAATACCAGGCTGTTTTCAGGACTATTGCTCTGTAGTAGAGCTTAAAGTCGGAGATGGTGATGCCTCCTGAAGTTCCTTTATTGTACAGGATTGTTTTGGCTATCCTGTGTCTTTGTTTATCCATAGAAAGTTGATTATTATCCTTTCAAGGTCAGTGAAGAATTGTGGTGGCATTTTAATGGGTATTGCATTGAATCTGTAGATTGCTTTTGGCAAGATTGCCATTTTTACTATGTTTATCCTACCTTTCCAAGAGCATGGGAGATCTTTTCATTTTCTGGTATCTTCTTTAATTTCTTTCTTTAAAGACACAAAGTTCTTGCTGTATAGGTCTTTCACTTATTTGGTAAGCATTACCCCAAGATACTTTATGTTATTTGTGGCTATTGTAATAGGTGATGTTTCTCTGATTTCTTTCTCAGCCCCTTTCTTGTGTTTTTTTAGTAGGGCTACTGATTTTTTTTTTTAGTTTATCTTTTATCTTGCTAGTTTGCTAGAGGTATTTATCAGCTGTAGGAGTTCCCTGGTAGAGTTTATTGGGTCGCTTACGTAAACTATCATATCATCTGTAAAGAGTGACAGTTTTTTCTGAGCAACAGTGGAAAGGCTACCATAAATGTCCTTACCTGATAATGAGATTGATGACTAACTTATCCATCATCATAGAGCCTTCATGTAGTAGCTCATGGAAAAAGAACCTGATACCCACAGCTAAACACTGAGCTGAACTGGAATCCAGATACAGAGAGCGAGGACAAGACCAGGCTACAGAAACCCACAGAGACAGCTGACCTGAACAAGCAGCAGCAAATGGGCTCCCAGACTGTTAGCTGGGAAACCAGCATTAGACTAATTCAGACCCCCTGAAAATGGGTCTCAGTTAGAAGCCTGGGCAGTCTAAGAGACCTCTGACAGTGGAACCAGGTTGTATCCCTGGTGCACAAAAGGACTTTGGGAACACATTTCCCATGAAGGGACACTCCTGCCTCCCTTAAGAGGCAGGATGAAGGGCCTAGTTCCTACTCCAAATGACTGTACAGATTTTGTTGATCCTTCTTGGAAGGCTTAACCCTCCCTGTGGAATGGGGGTGGATGGGATGAGAGGGTGGTTAGGGTCATGGGAAGCAAGGAGAGAGGGAGGGAAGGTGGGAGAGAGAGGGAACTGGAATTAGAGTAAAAAAATTAAAATAAATAAAAAAATAATGTGGTGGGAGAGATGTCACCAGGCAGGACAACATAAGCCATATGAAACTACAATCTCACTCAGAATTGATAGTCTCTCTAGCTCTGGTAACAGCTCTTCTGTCAAGTAAACATTTTTTTTTTCATTGGATACTTTTTAGATACTTATCTTTTAATTGTCTTAATGGATGAAAAACAACCCAGTTTCAGGCTTATATCAGTAGATATTTGTAATACCTATGCCGCTGATCTACTTTAAAGTGGTGAGTAATATGATGACCCCAGTGAACTAAAAAGTTTTGGTCAGTTGTCATACTTCTTTGATTATAAATCCTCTAACTGAATGAAATATTGTATGAAATATAGAAACATATGATTCTTACATGATAGTTTGGGTAGAAAACTATATGTATGTAAGACAAAATTGTTCGGAGAATAAGTTTATATTTCAGTAAGTAGAAAACTTACTTTCCATAATGAAAATATTTAATGTAATCATGGTGTCATAATGCAGTGAGATGATTAATTCAGTGTATGATATAGTATTATCAGTACAATGTTTGTCTCTGCTTCTCATAGAGTATACACTAAGGAATGGCACTAGCAGAGTCAGCATTTGTGAATTCTCATCCATGTTATTGAGCCTTCCCTCCCTTTTATTTTATCAAATTTGTTAGGAGTCCACTTAGCTGATAACAAAAATAGTTATGTATCACAGGGTGTTTCTAATTGTCTGCCTAGAAATATAAAAATGATCTATATATGACATGTTCATGAAGGTTAACCTGAAAACTACTCATAATAGCTTTCAAAGTGAAATTATACATTGCCAACAACTAATAACTAAATAAATGAAGTGAAACTGGTGTTACTATAGAATGAAATGTAATCCAACCATAAGAAAAAAGAAAATATTCAGTGCATACTAAACAACATTAATAAATTTGAAAATAGTGGTTAAAAGACATATGTGAAATCGCCACATATGTTTAAATTGTTTGGAAAATAAATTGTTAATTTCACTTGTTGCTCACCCTTAGAACTAAGACATTTTGCATCTGAGTTAACAGGGATTATATTGACTGATGGAAATATATAGAAATTAGATTGTGTCAATAGATTAAAAAATCTGCGAATTTACCATGTATATTAAATTATAATTTTAAATTTTAAATATTATTATACATATCTGTTAAGGTATTTTCTCATATTTTTGTAACTTTGGAACCAGTGAATTGACATATTTTAGGTAATAGATTATAAAGGCCTTATCCTTCAGATTATCTCCAGTACCTGCATCAGTATTTGAAATAAAGTGTGAATAAAATATATGATTATTTCTGTATGTATGGATATTCTTATTAATTACATGTTTGTTCTTTATTCTTATATTTATATTTTATCAAGTAAATATTTTCTAATATTTCTAATTGACAAAACTAATATTATTATGTCACCATCTTCACTTGGCAATTGTAAAAGTTTGCATACAATAAATGAATATACAGAATATATGAATATATAGAGTTAAAAAGTGTAACAACAAAGCACCTGAAGTAATTTAATCAATAACAGCAAGTTAAGCTAAGATGCATATCTCAAGAGAATAAGAGCAAATGGTTAATAATTTTATTTAAAGTTTTCTATAGAGTTGGCCACTAGGGTAGTGCAAATCAAACTCTATTGGAAGTATATTCCATTCCAGCATGAGTAGCTATAATTTAAAAATGGAAACAATAGCATCACTGATTACATTTTGGAGAATAATTGATCTTTATGTACTACTTACTGTTCAGTATTTAAAGTAGTTCAGTCATTAGAGTAAAAGAATAGATGTGTTTTTTACAAACTAAAAGTAGAGCTATAATATGATTCATCTACAGAAATACTAGGTGTATATACCTGAAGGAAATGAGAGAAACACAGTGTACAGATTGTGACAAATAACCAAGTTAGGGAATCAGAATTAGTGTCCATCAAATGACACTGAAATAAAATACAGTGTAAATAGTATGAATACAGAGCATTTTATAATATATATATATATACACATATATATATATTAGAGCATTATTTAGCAATGAAATTCGATAAACATTTTATAAATAGAAGGCATCATGATATGAAAAATGAAATAGACATGGAAAATCAGCTATCATGTAATTTCTTTCTTATTTAAAAGCAGGTGACTAGAAAAACAGACAAGGGAGTTATGAGGATTAAGAATGAGATTGCAGGGAAAAAATGTAATATAAGGGGAGAAAGGAAAATATCCTTGACCATTGAAAATGTATGGGTCTAGGTGAATACTACAATGGCACCCATTAAGTTATACAATTCATTGATTGAAATCACATGATGATTTATTAATAATTATCACAAAACAAATCAGAATATTAGCATAGATTATTTACCTATGACATGAATTTATACATTAAAGTACTATATCATTTCCATATAAAAGGCTTATACTTTATTTTTTTCTTTTTTTATTTTATTTTTAATTTTTTTAACATGTATATCCCTGTTCCCTCTCCCTCCCTCCCTTCCTCCCTCCCTGTCTCCCTCTCTCCCTCTCTCCCATCCTCACATGCACCCAGACCACCCTCCCTTCCCATTACCCCCCACACTCTACATGTAGGGTGATGCCCTCCAAGAGGGGTCGTGTAAATCTGTCAAGTCATTTGGAGTAGAGACTAGGACTTCTCCCCTGTCTCTAGGTTAAGGGAGTATCCCTTCATGGGGAATGTGCCCACAAAGTCCTTTTGTTTACCAGCAATACATCCTGGTTTCTCTGTATGAGGACCCTTAGACTGCTCAGGCTTTCTCGCTGAGACTCATGTTCAGGGGGTCTGAGTTAGTCCCATGCTGGATTCCCAGCTCTCAGTCTGGGAACTCGTCAGCTCCTGCTTGTTTAGGTCAGCTCTCTCTATGTGTTTTTGCATCCTGGTCTTGTCCTCCCCCTCTGCATCTGGATTCTAGTTCGGCTCAGTGTTTAGTTGTACGTGTTTGCTTCCATTTCCATCATCTACTAGATGAGGGATTATGGAGGTAGATAAGTTAGTCATCAGTCTCATTATCAGGGAAGGGCATTTATGGCAGCCTTTCCACGGTTGCTCAAATTGTTAATTGGTGTCAGTCTTGTAGGTCTCTGGACATTTATTTAGGTTCAGTTTTCTCTTTAATCCTATAATGGCACCCTCTTTTATGCTCTCTCTCTCTCTCTCTCTCTCTCTCTCTCTCTCTCTCTCTCTCTCTCTCTCTCTCTCTCTCTCCCTCCCTCCTATTCCTCCTGTGACTCAATCTTCCTAGTCCCACGTGCTTTCCTTTCTCCTCTCTTCCCCTTCTCTTTCTCCTAGTTCCCTCTCCACTCACTGCCCCCAACCCCCTTGTGCTCTGGAGAACTTGTTCCTTCCCCCTTCTGTGAGGAACCTAATATAAATCTCTTAGAATTCTCCTTGTATCCTAGTTCCTCTGATGGTGTGAATTATAGGCTGTTGATCCTTTGCTCTATTTGTAAAATCCATATATGATCGAGTACATACCATGTTCCTCTTTTTGTGATTGGGTTAACTCATTCAGGATGGTTTCTTCAAATTCCATGTTGCCTGCAAATTTCAAGATTCCATTTTTTTCCTGCAGAGTAATATTCCATTGTGTAGATGTGCCACATCTTCTTTATCCATTCGTCAGTTGAGGGGCATCTAGGTTGCTTCCAAGTCCTTTCTATTAAAAATAATGCTGCTATGAAGATAGTTGAACAGATGTCTTTGTTGCCTAAGAGGAGGATTATCAGGTCCTGTGGTAAACTGATTCCCATTTTCCTGAGGAACTGCTATACTGATTTCCAAAATGGCTGTGCAAGTTTACACTCCCACCAGCAGTAGTACTTTACAAATATATGAAAAACTGATAAAAATCCTACTAATATTCATATACTCAGTTGTAGCTCATCTATTTTATTTTACCTTTTCAAATATGATTTAAAAGAAATTGATTATCGTATAACTAGTTTAATGATATAGATTGTTCTACAATATGAATATGATCTTTTTGTGGTACATTGATGTGGCATTTTTATTCTTTCTATTTTTGTTCTAACTAAGGTTTGGCTTAAGTTTCATGGTATTTTTTTCATTCTTCATAGTGATTCTTAATTAAATATTTTAATGAATAATATTCACCCAATTTTTGAGTGAGCAATGTTATAAACAAGACCCAGGGTCTAATGAGAAAAAAAAACAATTGTTCTGAAAAATAACACATTTTCATGCTGACAAATTTCAGACAGGGAAATTAAAACCTCCAGATTTCTGAAGCCAACAAACTGAGTATCATTTTTCTGAATGATGGGAGATGTTATTCTGTATATATGTTTCTCATATTGGTTAATAAAGCCCTGTGGCCAATGAGATAGCAAGATAGGCGGGGCTAGGAGACAAGGAGGAAGAGGAAGTGAGTAGGGAGGAGTCGAGATGTAGCCCAGGGAAGGAGCAGGACGCCAGCCGCGGCTCCCCGATAAGATGACCACGTGAAAATACTTAGATAAGTAGAAATGGGTTAATAATTAAGACAGAGCTAGCCCATAAACAGTAATGGTAACTGGCCAACAGGATTGTATCAAATACAGAGTCTCTGAGTGTTATTTGGGGTACACGTGGTTGCAGGACAATGGTGGCAGGACCAGGAGGCCGGCGGGAACAACATGCCGTAACATCTGAATATGTGCTAAATCATTTTTTTCTTAAAAATATATCGAAGTGCAGTGGTGCTACACTGATAGCTCAGTGCTTAAAAGGTTAAGACTTTTACAGAGAATCTAAGTTTGGTTCCTAGCACTCACATGGGTCATTACCACCTATAACTTATGTGTGTGTGTGTGTGCGTGTGTGTGTGTGTGTGTGTGTGTGTGTGTGTGTGTGTGTATGAAAACATTTCTAAAAATTACTTTTAATTTTCAAATTTTTAAGTAGTTTAAAACTCTTGGAATTGTTGTTACAGATAAGTGGGAGCTACCAATGAGTTAATGGGAACTGAAGTTGTGTCCTCAGAAGAGCATCAGGTGTGCGTAACTACTGACCCATCTCCCTAACCCCAATTTTCATGATTTCATAATTAAATTTTAATTTAAAAATTTAAAAGCATAAATTCAAGGCATTTAAAAAACATTTTGACAGAAGTATTATAGCATATATTAATTTTCAATGAGAAAGCAAGAAATGGAAATTGAGAGACAAAAATATAAAAGAAAAGGCATAAATATTTGTTTGGCCTATTTCTCTTTGAATATTAAACTTCATGATACCTTGGTATAAACACATTCTCTATATAAAATCATTTAAATGATTTTGTTAGTGGATATTACCCTTTCTCAGATAAAGCAGTGTGATATTTTTATTTGTTTAACAAAAACTATAACCTGAATAATATTTTATAATATAACAACCTGTTTTAAAATATAAATTGTCTTTGATCAAATCAAATCCCATTAGATTGGTGCCTCAGGACCATACACTATTCATGTTTGATTTTTTTGGTATTGTCCTTAAACAATGTTTTAGATAATGTTGGGTGGAGTTACAATATATCATTTAGTCTTAATATTTTTAATACAATATATAAAATACTGCTAATTTTATATAAAATTATATAAAAGTAATTAAATATTTTTATTTTTTTTTTGTTTTTATACCCCGATGCAGTTTTCTTCTCCTTGCTCTCCTCTGTCCCCCCCCCCAGGCCTTTCCCAATACTTCCTCTCCTCCTCCCATCCACTCTTTATCTTTCATTTCTTTTCAGAAAAGGACAGGCCTCTATGGATCTCAGCCAGCTATGTTACATCAGGTTACAGTGAGACTAAGCACCTCTTCTACTATTAAGTCTGGACAAAGTAACCCTGTATGAAGAAAAGCATCCCAGAAGCAGATAACAGTCAGAAACAGCCACAGATGCCACTGCTAGGAGTCCCTCAAGAAGACCAAGTGACATAACTGTAACATATATGTAGAGGGTCTAGATTAGTGCAGGATGCCTGGTCGTTGGTTCATTTTCTGTGAGTTCCTTTAAGTATAGGTTACTTGATTCTGTGGGGGTTTTATGGTGTTTTTGACTCTTCTGGCTCCTGTAATCCTTTGTCCCCCTCTTCAATTGGATTCCCTGAATGGTGCCTACTGCTTGGCTGTGGGTCTCTGCATCTATTTCCATCAGTCGCTGGGTGAAGCCTCGCCAATGTTTATTGGCCTAGACCCTGCTCTATATGTATAGCAGAATATCATTAGGAATGACTTCATTGACATTTTTCCCTGGTGTGTTAGGGTCTATCCTAGGACTCTGGGGTATTCAGCCTCTGGTTCCTCGCCCTCAGGAATGAGCTCCCTGTCAGGGCATGGGTCTCCATCTGGGACAGTCATTGGTTGGACACTCTCACAATTTCTGTACTATCTTTACCCCATCATATTGTGTAGGTTTAAGTGTCTGTGGCTGGGTTGGTGTCCCAATCCTTCCACTGGAATTCTTACCTTGTTACAGGAGATAACAAGTTCATGCTCTGTGTCCCTAACCCTTACCCTTACCCTTACCCTAACCCTAACTCTAACCCTAACCCTAACTCTAACCCTAACCCTAACCCTAACCCCATTGCTAGAAGTCTTTGCTACAGTTATTCTTGTAGATTCATGAGCTTTTCCATTGCACTTGATGTCTAGCTTTTCCCAGAGGTGCTCCCACCTCCATTCCATTTGTCCTTCCCAGATCTCACTCTCTCTCCCACCCTCCTCTCTTCCCCTGATGCCTCATGTTCCCATCCCCATTCCTCATACTGACCCCTCTACCTGACAAATGCCAACTCCTATTTCCATTATTAATTTTGCTATCTTCATAATATTCTGTTGTTGCAAAATAGATCCAATTGATAGATTCAACAGAAATAATGTTACCAGGTACTTTAGATAAAATAGCTGAATATAGTATCATACAGGCTTGAGGATAATTTTTTTTCTTTTTCTTGTCACATTTTACTATAAAGACATTAATCAGAGGTAGCTTGATCATTAGTACATGGCAAATATATCAGTCCAAGAATTTGAAATTCTCTGCCTAACATTATCGTGTGGAAAAGGGAAACAATTTAGGCAATGGTATGGTTGCCATCATTTGATTTATAGTTGTATAGGGCTGAAAATATGCAAGTAAATAATATGTAGCATATGACACAGGCAGTCAGATGTATGTCAATAAGACCTATGTGGATGATGTGAGGTACAATGATTTTCTGCTTTCCTATACCATTGTAGTGGGATAGTCACTGTGTCTGCTTCTGTGGCACTGACCACACCCGTTGAGGGGTGGAGCCAGGGGCGGAAGTGACCTGTGGAACTAGGGCTCCTAATGAGGTGGGAAGGCTCTCTTACTGGCGGGATGCGGAGAGAGGAACATCCAGTTCCAACTGCTGTGTTCATCTGTCTGTGTTGTGAGTTGTTTCTCCCTTAATAAACATCTATTCGGCCTATTTGTTTATCCTGACCCTTATTAAACCTCAATATACCTTGTAAAATTAAATTGTAGGAATAAAATTAATATGCATAATTTTAAACAAAAATTCTTGTAAAACAAATATAGATATAGAAATTATTTGATAACACTACATTAACACATATGCAGGGAACTTTTATCTATTTAAGAATTTGACCAGTTAAATGTTGTCTGAACTATTATTAGCATTTTAATTTGTCGCATTATGGGGAAGGGTAGTATTACTGCATTTTACCCTCACTTTCATTTTAATATAGTATCTTAATGGCTTAATGGTCCATCTGGATCATTTGCTCTATAAGAGTTTCATTCTATGTAGTAGTTTTGTCATCTGCACATTTCCATTTTTAATTTTTAGCAACATCACATGATGCCATATTGCTTAAATAGCTCATTGGAATTGTTTTTAAGGCATTAAGAAAACATGCCTCAATTCTCTTTTTTATAAATTTAAATAGAAGATAATTTATACGAAAGAATAATCAAACTCATACAAAAATGTATATCATTCTGATATCCTTCTAAGCATGGAACATAAAACATGAACAATTGAATAAGTATACTTTTATTTTTTCTTTTTAGTACTAAGTTACAAAATTTGGAGGTGATGTCCACCAATGTTACATATTTTCCTAATCCTACTCCAGAATGATACCAAAGAAATTAAAATGCCTTAAAAATATACAGTTTTTAGTTGTATAGAAGAATGGAAACTTGAACACCTTTAAAATTCATAAAACAGATACTTGGACAAATTGCTTTTGCAGAACTATTTATAACAAAATTCATAACCAACTTATATGCCCCAAAATAAAAGGATGGAAAAGAAAATAATAAAGTTAAGAAAAAATTTAAGCCATTAGGAAAAAGTAAAGTATATAGCTTTGGAAAAATGTATCTAACTGAAGATAATCACATAATTAAATGAAGTAGCCATAGAAAAATTAGTATTTTATGCTGTTTTTTCATTTGCTCTTCAAAGATGCTGCATAAAATAGCCACATAAAATCACATATGTATGTATAAACAAACATACATAAAATCACATATGTATGTATTGATTTGATGATTGACAGGAAAAAAGCAAGGAAATATGGAAATTGTGATAAATATAAAATATATACATATAACAAAAAATTTGCAAAAGTAATAAAAGTATACATTTTGTCCTCTAAATAAATAAGGATTTTCAAGGCAACACTATTTGCTTCATAGGGAAAAATATCTATTAATAATGTAACAAATTTATTGATTGTATTGCATTGTAGTAGGATTAGTGTTATTAAATATGGTAGGCCTATTTACTTAGGTTTCTGTGGAGAGATAGAACCATACAGGAGCATATTTTTAGAAAGAATTTAGATCACGGTTTTGAATTACACAATTATGTAGAATCAAAAGTCGTCTGATAGATCTTTGGAAGAAAACGAGTAGCATAACCCCATCCAAACTTCAATGAATATATATTGTCTATCATTTTTTAGTGGGTGCCTATCCCAAAAAAGTATCTTGAAATAAAATATGAATTCTTATCTGGGTTTGGTTTTTCCTTTATCTCCTTGCAATCTTTTGAGAAAATTGAATTAATCTATTCTCACACTACATTTTGAAAATATCAAAACATTTTCTGCACTATACAATAACTTCCTTTTGAATTGAATTATACTGAAGTTCTGGGAGCCAATTAATGGTGTTTAGTCATCTTTTACATTGCTGAAATTTACTGCATGCTTTCGCAAAGTGCCAGCAGTTAGAGTACATTTGTTTTATAATGTATGTATGCTAAGAATAGTTTAATTGATAAACTCGTTAAACTCTGTATAAGGGATATCTGTAGGAACACATTGAATGCATTCCCACTTGAAGCTTTGCATGTGCTTGTCCTGGTCATATAATTTGATGATGGAGAAAACCCTGAGGAAGGAGCTGAAGAACAACCTAAGAAGGAACAGAAGAGCGCTAAAATTGAAGAATTCTTCAAGACTGCTTAGGCTGAGAAGAATTGTAGTTTGAGAATCTTTAGATGGGAAGAGTTTGTAAATTTCTCCATTAGAGCCCCAAATTATTAAAAGTAGAGGAAGGACAGACATGTGGTGATGTGCTATCTTCTGGCACTAATGAATATACAGTAGCAGTGACTACCTGCACAGTCATAGGAGAATGGAAAATTACCAGTACATTAGTATCTAAGAAAGTAGTAAGAAACGTGGCTGGGCTGTTAAGATGCTAACTTTGCTCTGCGGTTCCCCACAATGACTGTTTCTTGCAGTTTAAGCTATATTTGACTTTAATAACTTCTACAAGGGAAGATGAGAAACATTTTCCTCAGGGATCCAGGAGAGGGAGTGTTCTAAAAGGGCAAAATGGACAATGTGACCTCAATCCTTCATTTGCAAGCATGTTTTCTATAATCCGTGAAAATACCCATTTCCTGATTGAGGAGGCTGACAGATACTTTCCTTTACTGACTCACTAATACCAGTATTTGGGCAAATAAGTCTTCTTTGCCTGTTAGAAAGGTAGACAGCTAAAAGCCAAATAAAAGTACTTCCAGCACAGGTGACAGGAGTATTGACTAGCAGAAGTAGGATGCTAGTGGACTTGACAGCCACAGAACATGTGGAGACATGTGACCTGAAGCAAGAGTCCAGTCAGCATAGCTACAGGGACAACATTAAAGCAAAGAAGTGGGAAAAGAAATAGGAGTAGTTGCTGACCAGTAGCTTCAGTCACAACCTTAGAATGCCAACTAGAAATACCTGTGGAGTTAAAGAAAGTGACCCGATCAAGAAGTAGGGGAATGGGAAGTACAGGGAGGTCTGCAGCAGCAGAGAACTGAGATGAAAGAGGGATACAAGGCTGTAAAGTGCAAAGGAACAGAAACTGCTTGTTACTAGAAGACTAGAAGCATTCTAAAGAGCTGTCAATGCTAAGGAACAAAGGTTTCAGGCAGCATATGCCCAGGAGGCGTATCACTGCCACTGCTGTGGGCTGTGGAATCCCTATAATTAGTCCTGTCTAGAAGCTTCAGTGCAAGCCACCATCAAGGACTGTAGAACCAGGACTTCCAAGGCCTACATAAAAGCTGCAAAAATAAGACTAAGGGTCTTTGTGCCTAGTAATTTATACAAGAATCATAACTGTAATGTGTTCCACCAATTGTTCTTGTCACTCACTTGTAGTAGCCATTCACTCACTGCTGTCAAATGCAAAGGGAATAAAAATGTTGCTAAAGATAAGGCATACAAGAGCTTCACCTGTCCTAATCAAATTTCTGTCTGGGTTTATCAAAAGAACCCCTGCCATCTTATTGATATCACATCTGCACAGAAATATTGATGCTTTTTCTTTATGTTAGGAAACTGTCATGAAAGTAATATGCTATTAATTTCTTACTTTTATGAACTTACAAATTACAACTCTGCAATTCTTTAACAATTATCAAGTTTTGAAGTTCAAATAAAGTTTGGTAGTTTTTTCTGCTTCATTATATCCTTGTAGTTCTATACTCATAGCGAGCAAGCAAACGTAAACTGAATATACCTGTTAATAATCACTGCTGTGAAAACATGGCTTCAGATGTTTTATGTTTTGCACTAACCATTTAATTATTACTTGTTTATCTAGGCATGGTTTGTCACTCATGTTGAATGACACGCTTAAGATAAAAATAAATCAGCTCTTTGATTAAAAGTACAAATAAACATTGGAAGGTTTGCAAAACATCAAGGTGAATGCAGGAACATTTTATTGTATGCTGAATTAATCAAAACTTATTATTCATTCAGTATGCTACCTGTTCTCCATAAAGTAAGACAAGATCACTGTTAAAAATACAAAGTAACAACTCTTGTCATAGCAACAAATCAGCATTTACAATTACTGGGCATAAAGGAGACATTTGACATATTATTTCTTGTCTCAGATTTCCAAGTTTAAAGTATAATTTTATATGTACTTTTATAAGCAAAATTTAAATTAATATGGTGGACTGCAATTATTTATTTATGCATGCATTACCAAAAGAAGAGGGATTTAGGACAGCTATGATAAATCTGCTTGCCTTAACTCTGCAACTCCAAGAAACTTGATTGAAAGTGTGATGTGAACTCAGTAGAGAAGTAAAACTTAAGGTCAAGATTTCATTCTATTTTTCATGTTTGAAAGACAATAAAATCATTGGGCACTTACTATGTGATTGACAACAGCTTGGTATTTTGTGACAATGACAAATGAAGAAAACACTAATCCTGTCTATGACAATAGGGTCATGGGAAACACTTTGTTTTTTAAAACTTGTGGAATTTCTACATTAAAATTTTATACACAAAATAGAGTATCAAATAATGAATGTGTGATACATAGAAATACCAAATAATTTTGGAGTTGGCTATTGTGTTTTTTTTTTCTTTGTCTCATTTTCTAGCTGAATTTCTGCATGGATATATTGTGAGACCATAAATAACCAATAACTGAAAAGAAGATGCTTAGCAACTAAGTATCTAGTTAAGAATTTGTGGGTTGGGTTATTTTTGTACAGTAGAAAAACCTCCCAATTATTTCTCTCATAAGATAATGATTCAGATTTCAGGGTTAGTTTCTTACAACCAGATGAGGTGAGGACAAGTGACAATAGTACATAAAGAGTACAAAACTCACTCAGTTGGTCTCAGAGACCTCACATAGCACATGAACCATGTACTACATTATAAAATAGCTAATTAATAGAAATATTAGGAACAAGCTCAAAGTAAACATGTGTAGTTGAAGTTTGACCTATCACCTATTAAATGTTTTTGGTTGAGTCATTTACTCATTTTAACATTTTTTTCTCACTGCCTGTAAAATTATGACAGTAATTTACATTGCCATTTTATGTTATAATATATTTTTAGTTGAATATGGTTGTACCTATCACCTTACCAACTACCTTTCCTCCATTCTGTACCTCCCAACTATTCTCCCTCAAAACCCTCCCATTGCTCCCACTCTCAAGTTGATAGTCTTTTTCTTTGAGTACTATTATTACATGCATGTGTATGCATAAACATATATGCAACCTACTGTGTCCATTTGTGTGTGTGTGTGTGTGTGTGTGGTGTGTGTTTGCATTCTGATACACTGCATCAGACCAACAATAAAGGGTTCATCTTTGGGGGAGATTATCTCTCTTCTGAATAGCCATTAGTTGCCTATAGTAGTTTGTTGTCTGGCGTATGATAAGGTATCAGTGAATTTTTCTGCTCCCATGTTAACATGTTCATCAATATATTACCATTGTTCCATTATTGTTTATGCATCAATTTCTAGATGAGCCTATTTCACAGCAGACTTCCTAGTATAGGACACAGGTTATGGATAATTTGAGCTCAGTCTGACATGCAAATCTTTTTTCTTTGATCAAGACTCCCTCCTTCCCAAAAAAAACCCACAATGTAAGATGCCACAAAAGGGAAACAAACAATCTGACTCGGCTGCAAAAGTATCAACCACACCAATTACTAGCATAACAAGATATGCAAAGAGGTGATTAAGTGCCATATACATGCCTGTGGCAAACAACAGCTGCCTAAGGCCCACCCAACAGGAAATCATGCTTTGTACTGGAAACCTAGTCAGCTTCCCAGGGTTAGTGAGGTCATAGACCTTAGAAAATCATCTACTATTGCCACTTTGCTAGACAAAAGCAACTCCTTACTACACTCTAAATATTGTCCTTTAAGCCACAGATAAATGTTGCTTCCACCCCATCATCAAAAGATTATTTTTTTCTACAACAAATGAAGACCCATCAAAGAAAGTCATGCTAGATACCACTTACATATCTACAAACCATGATGAACCCCAAATGGATACATCTACTTCATGCCTCCTCCTCCTATGTCTCAGGGCACATTATATAGGATGGGATGAAAAAATATTTAGTTTAATTTTTAGCCACTGAAGCATCAGTACAAGTGTCTTGTGTGTTAGGTATTTTAAAAACATCAGTTTACTTTTATCCACCAGAAACATGCAAATACCATTGCATAAATGAGCTGCATTTCAGTTTACCTCATTGTATCATATTTTTCCATTAACTTCTGGACACTTACTTAGATGCATGTAATCTACTGTTTAATCAACTGTAGACAAGGATTATGTACGCTTCCTTATAAAGCCTTGTTGTTACTATTGGAGACATAAGTAGATTTATATTTTTATTGACATGGACACACAAAGATTATTTCCATGTACTGAACCTCAAATTTTATTGAAGAACCATATGGAAAAATACTTACTATTTGGATCATACTTAGACAGCTTTATAGATAAGGCACAAAAAAATCATAGAACGTTACATAATTATTGGATGCTGTATTTCTTTTCCAGACTATATAATCTCTGCCCAGTGGAAACATAATATTGGCATTTTATAATCCAATAAAAAGTTTCTGAAGTGTTATTGTTGTTATCATTTTAAAATATAAATCAGAAAAATGTAAGCTCTTTCCAATATATTTAAAATATTTCAGCCAATTGTCAAGGTAAACATAATATATTTCTCAAAACAAACAGCTGTAGATTACCAGAAATCTGTTAGAAGAGACAGGGAAAATGTACTTGAAGCCACACCAAAAACTATATATTTTAAAATGTTCAAATAACTACTTCTATAACAAAATGAATCCTTACCACATTGAATTCATTTTTAGAATATTATAAGTTTTGTGCAATAAAGTAGTTACCATACCATGCTAACAGGTCTCTTTGCTGCTTGAGCCCATGCAATCCTCAATTTTTTTGAGAAGTTTTTCAAAAGAAATAGCACCCACATTTCCTAGCTTTGGGTGTGGGAAACTGTTCACTGAAAGAGCATTTGTCTACCATATAGAAAGCTCTATGTGCAAATATCAGCACTGAAAATGATTGGAATCTATATTAAAGGAAGTATAGCATGATTGAAACATGTTATACAACAAAATAATAGCTTGGTTGCTCAGAAGTTATATAATTTGAACTTCAAATATTACTCTGGTTTTATTGTGCAAGAACTAGTTATCAACATAATCAAGAAGAATGTTGAATTTTGTTAAAAATATCCAGTCCAGCAAGATAAGAGGAAATGATTCACTTATGTATAAAACTACAAGCACTAAAGGAGCAAAGTCATTAACAGACAATTGAGACTAGTGAATCAGTGTGGAAGGAACCAAAGTGCACATGTCAGTGAAGATACAAGCTATTGAACTGGATTAGAATGTGTTTAAACCAACATACACAGAACAGTTAGAATCAACGTCTCTTGTTTGACACTATTCTATGGAAGAGTTATCAAATCTCTATTCAACCTAGAAAGGGAAGCAATGACAGACCAAAGTAAGGCTATCACCAATAGGCAAACCAATACATTTGTTGATGTTACTTCGAGGAATATGAGTGAGGGGTTACTTACAGAAGGAAAACTGGCTCAAAGACAGCAACAGTATGAAAACTGGAACCCTGGAGCCTACAGTACAACTTTTAGGCAGCTTTATTTCTTCTAGGCACTTGAAATTGAACATTTGGGAATAGAGAATCCTAATTAATCAAGATAGTTCCAGCTATTTTCTGGAGCTCTTTTTGAAGTGTTTACGTTATGAACTTAAGGAAACTCCCTGAATGATGGGATATTTCATCTCCGTTTAGGACTTGATTTTGTTGTTGTTGTTGATTTTACTGAGACAGGGTTTCTCTGTGCTGGAACTCACTATGTAGACCAGGCTGACTTTGAACTCACAGAGATCTGCCAGCCTCTGCTTCCCAAATACAGTACTTAATGTCTTAATGAGCTTGCAAACAAGATGGAAGGTTTTATCTAATAGGAAATGATTTAACAGTATGTCTTAGGAAATAGCATAAAATCATGTACATTACCCAAAATTTTTGCACTAATTCACAGTTCTCTTAAAGGAAATGTATGGAAAATTAATTTGTTGAGTGAGCTATAAAACATTTCAAAAGCATATTTGCCATTAAAATATTTAATGATTTTTTAAATATTTATTCATTTTCTGCCTGTGTATAAGAGGGGTGATGCTTGCATCACTCTATGTTTATTGAAATCAGAGGCAAGTTTGTTGGAGCTTGGTTTTTCCTTGAAATCAAGACTTCAGACACAGCTTCAAGTGCCCTTAAATGTTGAGCCATGTCATTAGTACTAATTATTTTTATTCCTTTTTATTTTGTTTTTGTATAAATGTACTGAATATTTTAAAACTCAGATTCTGATAATAAATATCTACCAAGAGGAAAATAGTAGAATAAAATAATTTTATCTCATTTTTTGTTATTTCTTTTTGTCTAAACATTAACCATAATATAGCACATGACAGTTTTTATAAAAAATAATTTTAATCTAACTACTAAAAAATGAGAGGAATATGAAATAATCAAATGACTCTGTCCCATATTAAAAACAGAGTCTGTCTTCAATGATTCAGAGAAAACACTCCAGTGATATTGTGATGCAAAAGCAGGTGTAGATGTGAGATACTGTTTCTTTAACACTTTATCATTTTATGACATTTTAATTTCCCAGTGAGTATGATTAATATTACTTGGAAATAATTTATCACTAACACTAATTCAAATGTTATATCATCTCTAAAAATCAGTTGGCAGTGAAACTGATATCCTGCTGATGTCCTACCAATTTAATATATTAACATACACTCTCATTAATACCATGTTTATCCTTGTTGACAGGTATCACATTTCCTGGTTTTCAAGAATATGTCCCTCTAGTTCAAAGACATCTTGGTCTTTCTAAAACTAAATTATGCTAAGTCAAGAGACTGATGTACACAAGATTGTTCCTGTCCATGTGTTTACAGTAATCAAAAGTTGAAGCGCCCCTGTTGTGTCTCTTCTGCTATGAAAGGATTAATACAGTGAATCATGTAGTATGGCAAAATGAAAGTCTCTTTCTTTGTTTTCATTTCTCATTAAATTTGGCTTGAAGTCACATTAGTAGTAAACGTAAGTTATGTATAAAAGCTGAAAACAAATCACTTGCCAGGAACTCTAACTCTCTGTGTACATGATTTGAACATGTCATACTGTTTATTTTTATAGAATAAACATTTATAATGGCTTCTAACCAATAGGTTAGTTTCTTCCCATAAATCAATTTGTGTATGTATGTATATATATATATATATATATATATATATGTGTGTGTGTGTGTGTGTGTGTGTGTGTGTGTGTGTGTGTGTGTTTTCTTAAATAAGACAAAATATTCCTTACAAATGACATTTTCTTCATTACATGGTTGTCTGGAACTCATACAATATGATTGGAAAAGATAAAGGTAATAATTCTATGATGCATTAACAAAAAGAGAAAAAAACTTAACAAAATCCTGATATTACCAGTTTCTTACACATGCAGCATTTATTTACAATGACTCATTTAGGCCTATAAGCAGCCTAAGTCATTCATAGTGTACTGACTCCAGTGACAAAGTCATAAAACTTGTCACAAAGAAGTTTAGTCTATAATCTACAAATATTATAGATAACAGTATTTATTATACAGTCAGTATAAAGAGTTGAAGGTTGTGGCAGTCTTCCACTCTCAGTTATACCAAGAAAATCTTATAGACTGGTACTAACTATTTCTTCTTCTTTTACAGAAAATATGTAGACAAATACATTCGTCTTTGATCTCTAAGAATTCTGTAACTCTTCATAATATTATGGATGAACTTGTGATTGAGTCAATGTCTTAGTACAGGTTTTAAACTAATATCCCTTTTCAGATGAATCCCTAATGTACTCCTACAATATACAGTTACCAAATGCAATTTTCTTTGCTACAATAAATCACCATCATATGAATGGTTCTGAGAAGGAAATCTAGTTATTGTCAGGTTGGATATTGTTGTTGTTGTTTTATCCTAAAGTATATTCAGTACCACCTGAGGAGAATTGTAATTGGATTAGAATTCCCATGGTGTTACCTCAAATTGTTGATGTAGGGACTGAGATGATTAATATAAAAAGGTGTGATGTGATTCCAAATTAAGTATATCGAGTTTTTGGAAAAAGTACCTATCAACATTGCTGGATCTGGTCTGTGGTTCTCAGATGGGAATGTTGGATGGTTGAAATCTATAAAAATTAGCCAGTTGTTTTTCTATTTTAAAACTGTTCACACAGTATCTGAAGACCTAATACAGTTGAAATTGTTTCTGCAACTGATGCTGAAATTGGACAAATTTATTTTTTGCTAGTAAGTATCATATCACTAGTTCTTCTTTCTTCATGACCTTTGAAAAACACACACCACAGATAACATTTAGTTATCGTTCATTTAGAATAACTTCCTGCTCTGTTTGATATATGGCATATTAATTCTAATCTTGATATGCATCCCCATTGACATACAAGGAAATTTAAAGCTTGTAGAGGTCATGGTCCCTATCTTAGATTGTTAATAAATAGTGGGAATACGATTACAGATGAGTTTAAAGTAACCAGAAAACTCATATTGTTTCAATTACACCATGATTTATTTATTTACTTGTTTATTTGTTTATTTGTTATTGTTTGAGAAAGGGTATCTATCCTTGGTTGGGCTACAGTTTACTGTGTAGATCAGACTGTCTTCAAACTATCTAACATGAACATTATCTGTATCTGCCTTGAGAATACTGGGGTTAAAGGCATATGCCACCAGACTTAGTTCCCATTATATAAGTAAACTGATGATTTGATGATAGAAAATACCCCAATCCAATAAGTGTTGAAGAAATATGAAAATTTAATTTTTCTCAGCAACTGGAATACCATCATTTATCACTTATCCTTTCTTAACAGAATATAATGTGTGAATAATAAGAATTTTTGGCTGTAAGTCATTATCTATTGACATTTGGGGAAAAGAGATTAATGTTTAGCTTGGGGGAGGAAGAATAATAACTTCCTAGTGATGTCCATATTTTATTTCCCCAAACAATGAAAATGATAATATTGTAATTTCAGATTTGATTAAATCTAGATGGAAATTTTATTCATTATTATTATGAAATTAAAATATAAACATATGAGTCTATAAAAATCCTTCAAAAAGAAGGTGGTGGATAAAATTATAAAATAATGAAGACTAAAAATGAAATTGTTGTGTCTCATGATGTACAAAAGTAGCTATGAGTAAGGTAATGACAGTTATCACATATTCCAATTAGAAAAGAATGACCTTCATATTATGGTATAAATAATCAAAAGGAAAAATGTAAATGATCAGATGAACAGATTCTAACTAAAGATTCCCTGGCAATTAAGAAAAATCTGTGTAGTTGATATCTCCATAAGATACATAGTGTATATTCGGCCCACAGAGCAGTAAAGTAATGATGTTTTATTAGAGGTTTCCACAGTGTAACAATTAAGTTGGAAGTAGAAAACTAAGGAATAATTGTTTATTGAAGACTTACCCATCTCCTCTAGAATACATATTCATATGCACAGTTCATTCCTGCATAGTTACTAAGTTACTAAGTTACTATGAACACTATTAAGACTATTAAGACTTTATACATACTGTCAGCAAAAGATTAATTGTATGCACTCCTATTCTCTTTTCCCCTCTCCCACTGTTTCTCAGTTTATTTTTCTTTCCTAACGTGATTTACAGGATCCTTATTCTGAGTTAGTCCCTAAAGTTTTCATAATTTACAGAAATGTACCATTGAATATAAGTATTAACTATCACATTAGGTACAGTCTACTCAAAATAAATTTGTATCATTTTATGATTAATTTTTACATTATATAAAAAAATCTTCAAATCTATAAATCTACTCAAGATACCGTAACAAAGAAATCATAGGCCCTAGTGGGGAGTTGAATACTATTTACGGTAAAATTGATATAGCATTGAATTTTCTTGTACATATTTGTTGTTTATACAGGTAGCCAAATGATACTCTCAGACTTATTAGGCACTCTTCTATTGTCGGTAATTGTGGGTTAATGAAGAAACCCTCAGATGCAAAAGTTTCTGAGAATAAGTTGCAGATTAGTGCTCAGACTGTACAACATTTTTGGAATACTTTAGAAGAGGTTAGAAAGAATTAAAATCCCTGAAGAGATAAATGCTGAAGATGGGGAAGGGAGGTAACCAGAGTATTTTCAAAAGATGAAATGCAAATGGCTGATAAACATATCCTTAGCCACCAGGAATATGCAAATTAAAATTATTTTGAGATTTAATATTACCCCGTTCATAATGGATAAGATTTAAAACAATCCTACAATAAACCATGATATAGATGTTTGGAAAGGTGAACACTTATTTGATACTGATTAGGTTATAGACTATTGTAGATGTGGTGCAAATCAATGTGGATGTTCCTTTGATGTCTTGATGCAGTATGAATTAAATGCTTGACCACAGACCTACAAGGATGACCCCCAACTAACAATTTAAGCAATAGTGGAGAAGTTACCTTAAATGTTCTTCCCCTATTATGAGATTGATGACTACCTTATATGCCATCCTAGATCCCTCAAACAGTAGCTGATGGAAGCAGAAGCAGAGGCTCACAGCTACACTCTGAGCAAAACTCCTGGAACCCAGTTCCAAGAGGGACAACTGATGAATAAAGGGGTTATGATCAGGCTGGAGAAACCCACAGAAACAGATGACCTGAAGAAGGGGGAGCTCATGAACCCCAGAATCATGGCTGAGAAACCCACGTAAGACCAACCTAGACCCTCTGATTAAGGGTCTCAGTAAGGAGGCCTAGGAAGTCTATGGTACCTCTGACAATAGAATCAGGATGTATCCCTGGTGTAGGAACAGACTTTAGGAGCACATTCCCCATGGAGGGATGCTCCCTTAGACTAGAGACAACGGGGACGGCCCAGGCCCTATCCCAAATGACTTGACAGACTTTGATGATTCTTCATGAAAAGCCTCACCCTCCCTGGGGAATGGATGGGGGATAGTATTGGGGGTCTGTGGGGAGGGTTGGACGGATGGGAGAGAGAGGAGACTGGGATCAATATGTAAAATAAAAATATTTTAAAAATTAAATGCCATCCTAGAGCCTTTATTCAGTAGCTGGTGAAAGCAGAAGCAGAAATCCACAAGTAAGCACTGAGCCAAACTCCTGGAATCCAATTTCAGAGAGGGAGGAGTGACAGAAAAAGGGGTCTAGAGCAAATTGAGAAAATATACAGAAAGAGCTGAACTGAACAAGTGGGAACTCATGAACTCCAATCTGACAGCTGGGGAACCAACATAGGACCAACCCAGACTCCATAAAAGTGGGTGTCAGCAAGGAGGACTTGCAGTCTATGGGGCTTCTGGTAGTGGAACCTGGATGTATCCCTAGTGCAAAAATGGACTTTGGGAGCACATTTCCCATGGAGGGATACTCACTTAGCCTAGAGGCAGGAGGGAGGGCCTAATCCCTACTCCAAAAGACTTGACAGATTTTGATGATCCCTCCTAGAAGGCATCACCTTCCCTAGGGAGTGGATGGGGGATGGGATAGGGTGGTCATGGGGGGCATGTGAGGATGGGAGAAAGAGTTAACTGGGATTGATATGTAAAATAAGATTGCTTCTAATTTAAATAAAATTTATTAATTAGAAAATAAATTATGTTAATGTAAAAAAGAATTAATATCTTTTATATGCATAATTTAGTCAGGCAAAGTTGTGCATGACCTATTTGAAATAACAAGAATGATGATTGAGGCAAATATTCTCCTTATTACAATTTTATGAATTTAAAAAATTGACACTGTATTTGTATAATACGGCCAGTAGGTTGCTAAGCTGTGATTTGAACTTGACCTCCATGTTTAAAATGGTGTTATATTTTTTTAACACCAGTTAAAATGCTCTAATTGAATAATATTCTAGCAACATATATTCTGGAAACATTGACATATGTCAAAATATTCATACACAAAAAGAGAATGCATGAGGGCAATACAATTGTAAAGTAATACAATGTAATGTAAATAAATGGCACATATTTTGATTTTACTAATCTCACAGATTAAAGAATAAATC